>CM028129.1:1104850000-1106100000 GCA_016271365.2 Neoceratodus forsteri | reverse complement strand
AGCATGCAACTCACCTATCAACTGCAGTAACCGAATATGACCACTGCAGAACAGTGTCACATTTTTATAGCGCAATCCATGCAAATTAGATGTGGAGCAACTTTAATGAGATTCAAATTGCGCTGCTGCGCCATTGAATGGCTGATCGGATGATTTGCATATGACGGCTGAATATCGCGCTGTTGCGCTTTGCTCAATTGTGTTGAATGTGCTGAGCCAATGGCGCAGTTCTGTGGCTGCGTAGTACACCGCACTGTGCATGCCCAGGTAGCTTACGCAGGCATCTGCTGCACTGATGATGTGCTGTGTGCGGTAGGCAATTCAGGGCATGGCCACCATTGTGCCAGTGGTGCTACGGCGAGGGTCACTACATGGCGCTGTGGCCCAACTGTGCTATAGTTCGCTGTGGCGATAGCACACAGGCAACCAATGGCACTAGATGCAGAGACATCCGATGGCGCTGTGCGTGGCCTTGTGCCAGAGACCCATGACCCTGTGCCCGACCTTTGCCCCCTTGGCACCATACATCTGGCATGGTTGCAGATCTATCGCGCTGTTCAGTGACAGCGCGATAGGGATTGGTGGCGCTGTACTGACAGCGCGATAGGGACTGGTGGCGACGTACTGCACAGCACTTCCATGTGGGGTTGCCGCGCTGCGGAGCACCATATTGCCTACTATAGCACTTGAGATGGCACGCAGAAGAGCCCCTCAGTGGAGTGCCCTTGAGCTGGCCAACCTTGTGGCCATTGTGGAGCCACACTATGGCCCACTGTATGGTGAGGTTCCACTGAACAGGGCCAGGACTCAGGTCTTGCAACAGGTGGTCACTGACCTGGAGGTGGCCACTGGCCACAGGAGGACGGCCGAGCAATGCAGGCACCGCTATGGGGACCTGAGAAGGAGGGAGCCAGAGCTACTGGCACATCTGCGGTCGTGTGCCAGGAGGGGCATGGTGCCTCGTCCAGGTGGGTGATCTGTCTACGCACCTGTACGGTCCATATGGGTAACACTGTCTTTTGTGTCCAGCACATAGGGGAGGGATGGTCTTGGGTTGGCTGTGGCGGTGTTTACAGGGTATGTGATGGATGGGTCTGGCTGGGTGGGTGGGCACACACATTGGGGCAGGGGAAATATGCTTTGGGATTGTACTGATGTGTTACTCTCCTTTTGTCTCCCACAGGTGTGGCAGAGTGGAGGAGGGCCACGGAGCAGCAGAGGAGGGTGGTGGATGCAGAACCGGAGCATGTTGGGGAACAATCCCAACACCAGCGACAGTCCAATGAGGATGAGTGCCATGACACCATGATTGCTATTGCATGCTGTGTGACAGGGTGGGGAGCAGGGCATGGCCACCATCCATGGACACCACTGCCATGCACGCGACATGTGACAGTCAGCACTGTCCAGTGGCACTGCATGTTTGGGAGTGTGTCAATGGTGGTCCATGCATGCACTGGGCACATGGCTGTGGCACTGCCTGCCCACCGCATAGCTACGTTACTGTATGGCCCTGGTTGTATTGTGCTGGACATGCGCGGTTTGTGTGTGCAGTGGTACACATGGCTGTTGCTGCCTGGTTGGGCATGTCTTGTGCACATGGTCACTGTGGGTGGGTGCACACCCATCACAGGCTGTATGCCATGCATGATGGGTGGGCTGCAAGGGGATGGACAGTCACACCCATTGACTCTGATCCCTTGTCCTAGGTATGCAGATACTCCTTCGCATAGAGCGTTCCATCCAGGAGCTGGTTCGTGTGGCAGCTGAATCCCTGGCCATACTGCAGGACCTCCATCAGCATGGGGTGAGGAGGAGAAGGCGACCCCGGGAATGGCCCCAGGCAGCGGAGGAGCAGGCTGGACGCCACTGATCGCACATTACCTCCCCCCTTTGACTGACCCTCACACCCCACCTTCCCTCTCGCAGTTGTTCACCCCTGCCCCTTACCCACCCCCACCTTGTTCCTGTACCTCCACCCCATATATTTATATAGATGTTGTTGTTTTGTTATATATTTTATAATACAGATTTTGATATGAATACTGTGGTGGTCTCTGATTTGCAGCTGGCTATAGGTGCTCAGTTGCAGTGGTGTACATGGCATCTGGGTGGTTCAGTCATGGGTATGTGTGTGCATGGGGAAGTGTCTCTGTGTGGGAGTGGCTATCAGTCGGTATCTGTGGTGTGTGTTGTTCTTCAGCATTGCATTGCTGTGTGCAGTGGTCCATGGTGCCTGCTCTGTGTCCATTGTGCCCTGTCAAGCTGTCCTTGGCCTGTGCAGCTGACACCCTTGCATGTCTGTGGCCTGCGAGGTCTGCTGCCTTGTCAGTGGTGGCTGTCCCTGCAGGTCATCCACTGTGACCGTCACAATGCTGGGTTGCCTCCTGTCACTGGTGAGGTGCATGTTTGCCTCAGGTGACACTGTGGCCTCCACAGTTGCTGTCCCACCTCCATGCTGTGGCTTGTGTGTGTTGCAGAGGCTGTGCACTACTGTCTGTGACTTGTGATCCAGGCATATGCTGGTGGCATACAGGGCCACAGTTCATGCACAGGGTGGGTGTCACCCCTGTGCCATGGTGGACTGCAGGCTGTGTGTGCACAGTTTACATGGGCCCACACTGGGGGCTTGGTTGCCACACTACTGTGTCCCTGCGTTGGTGTCCCCGAGGGTATGGGTGTGTGTTTGCCCCGAACTGTGTTGCATCCGGTGTGCTGCATGCTTCCATGCAGCACTGTGGGTGTCTGTGCTGGCTGCTGTGGCTCATGGTGGGTCACGCTCTGACACTTGTCTACTGTGCAGGGTGCTGTATCAATGGCAGTGGTGTCAGGGGCACGCCCTTTCCCGTGTGGGGTACCTCTTGTGGTGACACATGTTCGGTCTCTCAGCTGTGCCTCAGGGATATTGTGTGTGTTGGCACTGTGTCTGCCATTGTTGCATTGCCGTGTGCTGCCACCCACTGCTGGGTGCTCATGGTGGCTCTGGCTTGTATGGTTCTGTGGTACATGAGGTTGCAGTGTGACAGTGGGTGGGGGTATGCATGGGGATTCCTGCAGTGATGGTCACTGCTCATGGGGGATGTCTTGGGGTCATGTTGCAGGGTGTGCTGTGCACAGGGGGGGCTGCTGTGCCATGGGGTGGTCCGCCCCCCTTGTGTGGCAGTCTCAGCTTGCCAGTGGGTGTGCTAAGGGCAGCATGGCCCCAGTTGTCTTTGTTTGCTTGTCCCCATGGGCGGTGGATATTCCATCCTCCCCAGTTGTGCTGTGCTTGGGATGTGGGGTGCATTGTCAGTTCTGCAGTGTGTTCCTGTGCCCATCTGTGGCATGGGTGGTGGGCCTCTGCCTACCTCCCTGGTTGTGCAGTTCCATTGCTCTGCTGCTGGGGGCTCCTGCTTGCGCTATGGTGCCTCTGGGCTGCTCAGCTGGGCTGCCTTGTTGCGTTATAGCGCAGCATATCTGCTCAGTTTCTCCTTCCTGGTTGCGCTATGGCACAGGTTGTGCGATATTCAGACGTTGGCTGTTTGCGCAATTTGGTTTGCTCCATTTTTGAATATCACGTCTATTGCACATGTGCGCAATGGACTTGTGCTTGCTCCTGCTATTGCGCACATTTTGGGCGCAGTTTGAATATCCAGCCCACAATGTTCTCCACCTGCAACACTGGCTTGCTACAGAGTCCAATGAGCTGCAGCTGCAGTTGCAGTTTGCACTTCCCTGTTGCTGTATTCAGTGCTGTCTTATTCCCGGGCTATTTTTGCCCTGCACTCCCAGACCAGTTTGCCCGGCTTCCTTAGACTGCAATATTCAGCAGGATTATCACCAGGCTATTTCCTTTTGAATATAGCTTGCTTTGTGCTCCGGGCTAAGTTTGTCCTCCAGGCAGTGCTAATTTAGCCCCGGGGCAAAGTTTTGAATATCTGGCCCTAAGCCTCTAAAGTGAGGCAGATGAGATTCAATGCTAAAAAGTGCAAAATCATGCACTTGGGGTGCAAGAACCCAGGGACAGATTACACGATGGGGGGGACATACTGACGGTCACCAAGCAGGAAAGGGATTTGGGGGTAATTATATCTGATGACCTAAAGGTGGCCAAAGAATGTGCCAAGGCTGTGGGGTGATCCAGTGGGATGCTGCGGTGCATAGGGAGAGGTATCACCAGCAGAAGAAAAGAGGTGGTGATGCCACTGTACAGATCCTTGGTGAGGCCTCTTTTGGAGTACTGTGTCCTGTTCTGGAGGCCGCATCTCCGTAATGACATAGACAGGGTGGAGGCAGTTCAAAGAAGGGCAACAAAGATGGTACAGAGCCTGCACCAAAAGTCACATGAGGAGAGATTGGGAGATCTCAATATGTATACCCTGGAGGAGAGAAGAGGAGAGACAGGGGAGATATGATAGTAACCTACAAATATCTAAAGGTCATAAATAGGGTACCGGAGGGTAGTATCTTTCAGAATAGGAGATGTTCAGGAAGGAGGGGCATGACATTAGGTTAGAAAGGAGTAGACTAAGGGGTAACGTGAGGAAGTATTTCTTCATTTAAAGGGTGGTGGATGCATGAAATAGACTCTCAGTTGAGGTGGTGGGTGAAAACACAGTGGGGGTATTCAAAATTACATGGAACAGGCATAGGGGCACCCTAGCGATAGGAACGAGAAGGTAAAGCCAGAGATCAAGTGGGTTCTGCGGCTTTTGCAGTAGGTAGGGAAAATGGGCAGACTAGATGGGCCTAGCGGTCCTTATCTGCCATCAATTTCTATGTTTCTGTGTTGTGCTTACCTTTAATTCAAATAGTACAAATACACAAAAAAATTTATGACTTCAAATAATTTTTGGGTGACAGCTATATCCATGCACCTCTTCTGCATGGATCCTAGCTCTCCCAACTTGACAAACTTGGCAAGCAACGCAAGAGGCCACAACAGCCACACAGTTGTTTTTGGCACTGCCAAGTGCACAGTATCCATGGCCACAGCTGCATGTCCTGCATGTCCCCTAGACTTTAATCAGAGTGATGATCAAATGGGGGGGGGGAGAGAGAGAAAGAGAGATACTCGTCAGGAGTGGCAGCTAGGTGGGGGTGACTAGGCAGAGGGAGCAACAGCCACGCAGTCATAAATTAGTTCAGCAGCAGGCTGACAAGACCTCTTACTCTGTTTATTCATCACCAGGCTGCGAAACCACTGGCAGCCCTGTTCATTTGGATGGACACAGGGCTAATTCACACTCTGTCTCAGAGAGAGAGAGAAAGAGAGAGAGAGCAAATTTCCAATTACTGTCTTCATGTATTCCAGGGGAACTGAACTCTTGATCCTGCCCATCTTCTATTCTTCTACTAGGTTGAGGGAGTGCCCCATTGGTCCATACATATGTCAATACAGGAACTCGACACCTGATAGGTCAAACAAAAAGGCACCAAGACATGGTATAGATTTCTCTACAACCCTTAGAGTTGTCATATGATGCTCTCCCTGCATGCTGACTAGCTGCTAGCAAGGTCAGGTATCACCCTAAGATGGTGGCAGAGTCTCTGATTTATTCAGTGTTAAATTTTAAAGTCTTCACCAGAAGCAGACACCTGTTTAGAGGCAGACAGTTTTATGGGTTGATAGATATTCCTTTGCCTTGTTATCCATTGCTAAGATGGATGTTATCTGATCAGCAGGGACCCTATCGGAACCTCTGTTTGTAAATCCCCCCCCTACTGCTTTCACGCAGGCAGGATTGAAACTGTAGCTGAACTTTCATCCTTAAAGGCACAGAACACTTATGCAGTCCTCAGTCATTGATGCGATAGATCTCCACACAAATACTCCTCCAATACACTTTTTACCAACAGTCCTGGGGGCCAGAGGGAGACAACACATGAAGGAGGGTGAAGTACAAGGGCTACTCCAACAGTTTTAGGTAAGCCCCCCCCCAAAATGGGAGGGGGGGTTACAACAGCTTTTTAGTTAGGATGGAGATCCATGCACAACAAGGGATAATCATACAGTATAATAATCTATTTCCTACTTACTTGCAAGTTCTCATACTCATGCTGTCACCTCAACCTTGATGATTCAAAATGGAGGCTTCCATTGCATTTGACTACTTTTTGACCCCTCAATAAAATAACAAGAAAGAATTCTTTTTAAACAATTTTTAGTGACTGCGATAACCATGGACTTTTTCTGCATGGATCCTTGCTCTCTCAGCCCCATGAACTCTGCAAGTGGGGCCCAGGAGTAATGGTAGATAGTCATTATTACCTGTGATTGTCCAGGAGTAGTGGCAGATGATCATTATTATCTGTGAGTGTGCTAAGCCTGGGTTGAATTGTGATCTAGTTTCCTCATTAACAGTGTGGCATGGTTGAGTAAGACCCTTTCCCATTTGTTATGCAGAGAGAGTTAAAAGCAAAGATTTATTCTGTCCTCTCCTATTCAGTTACTTCTCTATCTCTTGCCTGTCTGACCGTGTAATCAAATTTTCCTTGTGGTACCTAGGAACTGGCCACTCTGATGGTCCCACAATTTTTCCCTGTTTTCTCTCTTTCTTCACTTGCTGTTTCTATTGTTTCTTTCTTTGTGTCTGTGGTTAAAAAATACACAAATCTTTATGTGAAACTGAGACCCCCTTGGTTTGCAAATGTATACAGTTATATTGTTAAAATGATTACAAGGGGGTGAACGGGGAGTCAATACCAGTCCATTCATAGAAGAAAGGGTCCTGAAAGAACTCCCAAAACTCAAGGTGGACAAAGCAAAGGGGGCTGACGGGATTCACCCCAGAATTCTAAAAGAACTATGGGGAGACCTAGTGACACCACTGACTACCCTTTTTAACAAATCATGGGAGGATGGTGTGGTACCTGAGGGCTGGAGGAGAGTGGATGTGATTCCCTTTCACAAAGGTGGAAGCAAGACAGAGGCAGCAAACTACAGACCTGTTATTTTGACCTCAGTGGTAGGAAAAATGATGGAATCACTTCTGAAAGAAAGAATTGTTGAGTATCTAGAGGCCAGCAGGGCACAGGACCCAAAGCAACATGGATTCACAGCAGGAAGTTCATGTCAGATGAATCTAATAGATTTCTTTGACTGGGTGACCAAAGTAGTAGATCAGGGAGGGGCTGTGGATATGGCCTACCCAGACTTTAGCAAGGCATTTGACACAGTCCCACACAAAAGATTAATAAACAAGTTAGCCAGCCTGGGAGTGGGTCCCAGGGTGGTAGCCTGCGTACCAAATTAGCTGGACAACAGGACACAAAGGGTAATAGTAAATGGAGTACACTCTGAAGAAAGGGGGGTTACTAGTGGGATACCACAGGATTCCGTACTGGGACTGGTCCTCTTTATTGTTTTTATAGGTAACATTGCAGAGGGGCTGGAAGGAAAAGTATGCCTCTTTGCAGACAAGCTCTGCAACATGGTTGATACACAAGGGGAGGGTGGAAAGAATGAGAAGGAACTTGGCACAGTTAGAGGAATGGTCAAAAGTATGGCAGCTTAGATTCAATGCAAAGAAGTGCAAAGTAATGCACCTGGGAAACAAAAACCCAAGAGAAGAGTACACAATGTGGGGCTACTAACAACAACAAAAATGGAAAGGCTCCTGGGGGTAGTCATATTAGATGACCTTAAGGTTGGCAAGCAATGTGAGAAGGCAGTAAGGAGGGCTGGGAGATACTGGGATGCATAGGGAGAGGCATCACCAGTAGAAAACAAGAAGCTGTTATCCCTCTGTACAGACAGTTGGTAAGACCCCATCTGGAGTACTGCATGCAGTTCTGGAGACCCCATATCCACAAGGACTTAGGATGAGGCAGTCCAGAGCAGGGTGACTAAAATGGTGCAGAGTCTGCACCAGAAGTCATATGAAGAGAGACTAAAAAAGCTTAATATGTATACCCTTGAGGAAAGGAGGGAGGGGGAGAACATGATAGAAACTTTCAAGTACCCCATAAGACGGATGCAAGAGACCAAAAGTTACTCACAAAACATTTATTAGATGTAGACACAGACACATGTCTCTGCCTGACATGTTTCGAACCTCATAGTTATTTCTCAAAAGCAGAGAGAAAAATCACAATTACCACCAAATCTGCAAATACAAACAATCGTGATCACATGGTTGTTTGTATTTATATATATGGTAGTAATTGTGACTTGTCTCCATGCCTTTGAGAAAGAACTATGAGGTTCAAAACATGTCAGGCAGAGACATGTGTCTGCATCTGCATCTAATAAATGTTTTGTGAGTAACTTTTGGTCTCTTGCGGCCCTCTTATGGGGTGGTGAGTGCTCTAAACTGTTACTATGTGAACTGTTTTTTATGTTTATGGAAGCACCACTGTTCCTAGTGCACACTCTGTGGCTTGGCTAAAACTTTTAAGTACCTCAAGGGAATCAACAAAATCCAAGAGGGTAGCATATTTCAGAAAGAGAGATGTGCAAGAACAAGGGGGCACAATTTGAAGATAGGGGGGGAGACGGCTCAGGGGCAATGTGAGGAAGTATTTTTTCACAGAGATGGTGGTGGATGCCTGGAATGGCCTTCCTGAGGAGGTCATGGGGTCAAAAACAGTGGGGGAATTCAAGAATGCATGTGACAGACATAAGGCAATTATAGCTGGGGGTAGGAGGAAGTAGGCTATTGGTAAACTAGGATCTGCAGCTTATCCAATAGGTAGGGAAATGGGCAGACTAGGTGGGCCAAACAATTCTTATGTGCCATCAAAGTCTATGTTTCTGTGTTAGACAGCCATTTGGGTTTTATCTGGAGCACAAGGAGGTAATCTTAAGGTGCATTTTGACCTCCACAAACTTGTTTGCAGAATTATCAGCAGGAAATCAAACCTGGGACAGGATGTTTAATTGATTGCACCTGTTAAGAAGACTAATGTACTCTTCAGGCCAGTCACAGGAAAGAAATTGAGAGTCGTAATACATTTTGTGGATTACAGGTGGTGTAATTTACAAAAATGATACAAAATTTAATTGACTGGGAAAAACAGTTTACAAAAATAGAGAAATATTTTGTTTGAGATCGAGAGAGATGGAGATTTTAAAGAGACTCTCAGATGAGGACTTCCGTTTGTTTGAACTGCCTATATCAAGAGCTATCGTGCACCATTTTATAGAGAATAATGCCTGTGTAGGTGTGTGTTATGATGATTTTTCACACACCCGGGGTGTGTGATAATCCATACACAGGCATTATTTTTTATAATTAGTGGTGCAAGGGAGTGAATGCCAAAGGTACTGGAGCACTTCTGTCACACACACACACACACACACACACACACACACACACACACACACACAGTCTCTTCCTCTTCAGTACATACCTTCTTTTCTTTTTTTTTTATTTAATTTAAACTATGGACTCACAGTGAGTGAGGGAGACTAGTTAACCTCGGGAGTCAACCACAGTCCAGTCTCTATTACAGTGGCTGACTCCCGGAGCTCCCCCTGAAGGGCAAGAATAGCAGGATCAACTAGACAGATTTTTAAACACGTAACAACAGGATCAACCAGATAAATATCGAAAAGGTTTAACAATTTACCTGCAAGGATACTGAAAGGGAAATGATCAGTGCAGTCCTTGGTAACATAAAAAACAGAGCCGCCATGTTTGCAGAATTCTTCAGCCCACCCACACATGGAACAAGAGTCAATAAAGTAGCATGATGTTCATGACTGGCTGGACAGTTTTTCTAAACTTCATAATAACTTGTTCTACCGGTTATTACAGCGTTTTAAACTGAGGCTGACTCCGTGCATTAAAGGGGGGTGGGGTCACCAGTAATTATATTTTTCTATTTTATTGTTACTAATAATAATGAAATGTTACTTGTGAATTTTATAACTTCTTCTGGTTTACCTACATTTCCTGACCTATGCCTCAGTGACAGCTGGTGTAAGAAGTGGGATTTATACCTGACATACCCTAAGCCCAGAGTTTTGTGTATGTACTAGACCTGGTACCAGAGAAGCATAGAAGAAAGGTATGGATCCTGCAAAAGCAACCTGGTTTGCCTATGCTTCCTGATCTATGCATCAATGATAGTCACTTAAAGGAAAACTATATACTCACATCTTGTAAATTTTATTTGTTTCCATGTCAACAGACAACTCTTTTCCTGTAGCTGTTAGGGATATATGTGATTGCTTTATTTTATTTTCACAGTTCATACTAGTCCTATAACTATTCTGGGGTCTCCACTTTCTGGTTGTTGAAATCTGATTGTCTGTGAGATCTGCATTAGCGTATGAGAACATGATGAGTCAGCACTCTTTAGGCTCCACAGTATGCCTGCCTGCTTAATTAAATGTCAACAAAACAAGTTGCAGCAAGGTGTGATATACCACATTTACATTTGGTTAGCTTTGCAACCTGTATGAGCTGTAATACATGACTTTTCCCTGTAAATTGTTTTCAGTTTGTGTGTTTCCAGAAGGTTTTTTTTCAGTATATTTGTATTTTCATCATGGAGACATATGGTAACAAGTTCTCATCAGAGCCAAAACGTCTGCAGGATTTGACCTGATAAGGAATAAATTTAGTGTGCATGACCCAAGCTACTAGATGTGTTCAGACCTGCTGCTGGCTGTGACACCCTCTGGGCTGCAGCTGTGGTGCTGTTAGGTTCATGTCAAGGTGCAAAGTAAACAGCAGCATCTCCGAGCTGTTTGGCACACTGTTAGCAAGGCAGGCAAAGCAAGCAGTACCAACTAATACCAGGCCTCACCTTCCCATTGCCCCCCCTCCACTCACCTGCGGAGCAACAAAACCGAGACCTTGTCCAGCTGACGAGAGAAAATTCCCCATCAGTGACACGCAAGTTGCCAGCCCGGACCAGGCTCCCTGCCGCACCTATTCCACCTGTCTCCACAGAAACACAACCAGACAGCCAGTGAGTAAACCAGCTTGTGTGGTGTATGGCAGCTGAGACATCGCGAGACCAGGGGAACGGGGATGGACCGAGACTAGTGAGCAGTCCCATGCCAGTGACTAGGGAATTTCTTCTTTGAAGCGACCGACAAAGAAGAACTTTCACTTCCTCTGATCTGGTCAAATTTCAGACCTGATTAAGAGGTTTTACTGTGCAGTGCCAGTAACAGCAGCAGTGTGGAAGGTGACTTGTCAGGCAGGCAAGCACCCAGGCTTGGAGCATTCACACAGGGGTAATTGTTAACTCTGCAGCACAAATGGACTGATCAGTAATACTTCAGATAATTAAGGATGAGAGCATGGGATCACAAGGGGTTAATTGACCCCCACACTTTGCTGCAGGAGCCTGGGAGGAGGAAGAGGCGGAGGCTGGCTTGGATCTGAGAGGAAGCCCCTAGATCTCCAGCTTTTGAGTTTGGGGACTCTCCAGTTTCCTAAATCACAGATGCATTGTTATAATGCTCTCCTAATTGTTTTGGAACTGAAACACTAACAGTTCGCAAAGACTACAGGCAGTGTTGGACTTTCCCGCTGCCTTTCTATTGCCAGTGCTGCCTATAGGGACTGTAAAAGATCCGTTCTCTCTGGAGCTGCATCCGATTTTTTACTTCAGAACTGAAGTTGTGTGTGCCCCTCCTGGCATGCACTGGAAGCCATCGGTTATGTCGGGAGATAATTAGTATGTGGGGAGGGGACAGAAATGGCAGGGATGCAGAAATGTACAAAAAAAACGCCCATAAGAAAAAAAAAATGCTCACTGTGATATAGTACAGTGCTGCAGTCCATAGGGACAACATGGGCGGATTGCCTCTTGGGGGAGGGTCAGGTGGAGGAAAAGCAGTTCCACGGATGGAAAACATGACGTAGGTCCTTTTCTGATGCAAAACGTCTGCAGGCTCTGCCCACAGCAGACGTAAAAATAGAACTAACTTACTGATTGTGTTCTATGTACGTGCATGGGAGGTACTCTCCTCACTCAGTTTATTAGCTCACAACTGCAGGACAATAAAAGTTTGCAACGACGTGCAGCTATGATCTATAACCACTTAGCGTACCACTCAAAAAGTGCTTTAAGCACTTTACAAAGCTGGCAGAAACTATGTAACGCCGCAGCAAAAAATTAAAATAGAGCCAAGTCTTTCAAAGCAAGCTACAGCATTCACTCCATAATAGGCTTACAGAAAAATGACGACTCTGAAGAAACAACGCCATGCATGAGTGTTATAAGGTCTCAGGGAGAATCATGTGACCCAGTGAGACCAACTAGAGAGAAAGACCCACTAAATCGTGAATTTCAAATGTAAACCATCCAACATTTATATAATAAGTAATATATGCTATGTGTCTCACAAGTACCAAATAATGAAATTACAGTTCTGAACAGTAGAAATACTTTCCCTTTTTTTCCCTTGAGTGTGGAAATGAATGTGGAAGTCCATACCCAGGATCGTTTAAAATGCCACAAAAGATTGCTTACTCAACTGACAATGCTATTATAAGCAAACCTTAATTCTGTGACTCTGTCTGCAGTAAAAATCAAGTCAACCCAATCTCTAACTCAAGCCCCCAGTCTTCTTTAGTTCTGACAGGATTCCAGGAGACTGAGGCTATGGCTCAAGCTGCCTGCAGTCCTCTCCGTCAACTCCTCCCATGAGGGTTTCTCCACGACCTCTTGCTAGCTTGGCTATACCATCGTTTGCACTCCAAACCTGCTAGAAAGACAGAGACCAGGATCGGACTGGAAGCAGAATAAACAAGCCGCACAGGACAGCCTGGAAAGGCTGTGCACTTAGACAGGTATGTTTAACTCTTAATTTAGTTTACAACAACAGTGGCATACCTTTTCTAGAAAAAAAGAAAGCCTTGCACAGCTCCTGCTTCCCTGGCTTCTCATCAACCAGGTAGCATACAGCCACTCTGTGGATCTACGTCAACCTCAATGTTTGTCGCTCAATATGGTGGTCGGAGATCGGCCACAATTTAATTACAACTATTATTCCAAACAGCTTTTCCCGATATAGCTGATTTAATAAAAGTGAATACGAAAAAAGTAACAGTCATGGTGATTTTTTTCTTTGCAGATTTTCTAGATCATAATCCCTAGTGTGACTGAATTAAACAAAGTTCTAGTTAGACTCTTCTCATTCCTTCCTCCTCAGTTTTAGTTAAACGCCCACTGTGATATAGTGCAGTGCTGCAGTCCATAGGGGCAACATGAGCGGATTGCTTCTTGGGGGAGGGTCAGGTGGAGGAAAAACAGTTCCACGGACGGAAAACATGATGTCAGCCCCAACCACCAAAGCAAGTGACAGCTCATAGAGCACAAGCACACGTCCCATTTTATAAAAAGGTTGCAACGCCTATTAAAACTTCACAAAGATATTGAACGGCATCAGAAGACAAATGCAATCACTACCAAACTTGAATAAGATCCTTTGCTTCATTAACTTTTACAGCTGGAGTACGACATTGAACTTAGGCAAAGAACAGGCTTTCAACACAGTACTGGGATGGATGGATCGATCTGTCATGTCTGTCTGTCTGTCTGTCTATCTCTCTATCCATCCATCCATCCATCTATCCATCCATCCATCCATCCATCCATCTCTTCATGTTAGAATATTCCCTGTACCAAGTTTTTTGTTATTTTTTTCACCTGGGAGCTTCACTTCTTTAACAGATAATATTGAATTGCAGCCTTTAAAACTACAGAGCAGAGCTCTAAGAACACATATGACCCAGAAAGCATCGGAAGACAACGGTTGTTTTGCAAAATAAATAAAAAGGGTAACTGCTGTAGGCTAATGTAGTACTAATCCTAATGGAAGCACTGCATTTCCATTTATGCCCCTTAAATAGTATTTAATCAGCACTTGCAGAAAACTCTTATGGAAACGGTTAGCAATCCTACCCTTATTTGCCTTGCAACGTGAAATGTTAAGCACACTGATATGCCAACAGAACAAGTAGAATATCCTAAGCGGGGAACAGGGCTCCCTCCATGGAAATGCTGAAGACCCCTGGAATACAACGTAATAACTGTATCTCAATTCTGCAATGCAGAGTCATACTTCTGTAAATACAAGCTCTGCCATAAAAATACCTAGTATTGCTGATCAGACAGTACAAGGATGTGGAAGTTGCAGAACTGGTGTGCCAGATCCTAAGAGAACTGCAATGCTTGCTACAAACATTGTTTTACCTTACAGAAATACAATCTTATGTGTAGGTCAGTTTGCCATGAATCACGTAAGCGAAAGACAGCACATGTGGCCCTTGCTGTTAAGGGGAAGGGACAGAAATGGCAGGGATGCAAAAATGAAAAAAAATGCCCATAAAAAAAAATGCCCACTGTGATATAGTGCAGTGCTGCAGTCCATAGGGACAACATGGGCGGATTGCTTCTTGAGGAGGGTCAGGCGGAGGAAAAACAGCTCTACAGATGGAAAACATGATGTAGGTCCTTTTCTGATGCAAAACGTCTGCAGACTCCACCCACTGCAGACGTAAAAATGGATGATGTGACATCATAGTCACATATGTTACTGCAGCTGTCATGATGAGCAATGAGATTTCAACAACCATAAAATGGAAACCCCCAGGATAGTTACAGAGGACTAGCATGAACAATGAAAACAAACTAAAGCAAACCCAAATATCCCCATCAGCTAGTACAAAAAGAGTTGTCTGTTGGCAAGGAAACAAAGAATAATTACAAGATTTGAGGGCATAGTTTTCCATTAAGCAGTGAATGGCTCTGTGAAAGATGCCCTATGAAGAAGGCAGCACACATCCCTTCATGGTTAGTTGTGACACTGAATGAACTTTACAACAATACTCTAATTGTTTGGGCAATAGTTTTTTTAAAAAGCTATATTATACTACTCTTAATAGGTTCTCTAAAAATGTGTTTGTGCCTAGTTTCACCATGTTAACCATAGATTTTCCCTTTTTAAGAACACCCCGGTTATAAGAACATTTTTGCTTGGCATTTAAGGTGTGCTAATAACGGGGCTCCATTATACCATCAATGAAAGTTCATAACATGCCATCTGTGTGCAATTGAAATGTGGAGGCAGTACTGGGAGAAATCTTTGGAAAAATACCTTGTGGTATGCCTTACAGAGATCTCATGGGTTGATGAGACTGGGCACGGTCTGTGCTGAGGAAGGTTATGTGGAGAAAGAAGTAGCAATTGATCCACATTTCAAATAGTAGTAGGGAAGTGGAGAAAAAAAGCAAGACAGTGACGTGAGGCGAGTTGGGCTGTTTGGTGGTGCATCAGTCTGGCATTAGTTTCTGTTTCAGCATTCCCCATCTGGCAAAAAGGAGAGTCAGGACAGTAACAGCACATCAGGCAGCAGTGGTGATATTCACCAGTCACCATTTCAAAGACCCAGATGTGGCACCATGAGACAATTGACTTTAAAAGAGCTTACTCAGAAAAGTAGAAAATGCTATGGCAGACATCCACATGCTGTTGAGATGACAAAGTGTGTGGCAGAACTGCTGGCATGAAAACTTCTGCAATACATTCTGGTAGATGTGTGTCATCTCCTAGTGTATGCAGAGCCCAGGTACAATCTGCCACATCACAAATGATTTTCTACTGTGACCATCCCCCAAATATATGACAAAATAAGGCAAATAATTAGCATGTGTCTTGCACAGACAGAGGGCAGCATAGTCCATCTTACCAGAGACTTGTGAACAACTGCCCAGACAGTGTGATTTATTCATCATATTTTGTCCTCCATTCATGTACTGTAGGTGGCCACATGCTCAGCATGGTCTTCTGTGCTGGGCCAATGGACAACAGACCTCAGATTGATTCTTTTTTTTTCCTTTTTTAATTTTATTGGAATCTTGAAGCAGGATATAAAGCTTCACAGAGTAAACAAAAGTAGCAAAACTAATACATAGGAGGTAATAAGATAAAGTAATTAAATCTAATAAAAATCGACATGATAAACAACCAGTGTGAAATTTGCATATATATTTGCATCGAGAAGTACCGTAATATATTAGGGATTTCACCAATAACCATTGGAGACTAATGGTATGGGGTGAAGGGAGTCAGGGACTCATGTATCTGATAAGACTAAAGATCAAGCAATTAACCAGTTAGTATGATCACCAACCCCTGTAATCAGCATGAATCCAATGTATACTGTACATAGTCCTCAGTTCAACACCTCAGTACCTCACTGGAGCTTATTGTCTGCCCGAATAAGGACCACATTTTGTTATATAGATCCGATTTATCTTCCAAGGTATAAGGAACTTTCTGTAACCTATGTATCAAGACCATAAATTCAAGCACGGAGGAAATGTAGGAGGAGAAGCATCCTTCCATTTCAACAAAATGCACTTAAAGGCTGTGATCAGGCCCAGTCAGATTAACCTTTGTTGATATAAAAGGACAGCAGCTAGAGGACTACCACAGCACAAGATAATCCATTCAGTCCTGTTTTCTAAACTCACACCCAAGATTATTGAGAGGGTATGTAACACTCTATGCCAAAATTTGTCCAACACTAGACACATCACAATCATATGTTCTAAAGTTCCAACAGATGTAGTGCACCTGGGACACAAGTATTGGTTCATTAACTTCAATCTATGGTGATGTATAGTAAATTCTGTGAACAATACTGAAATTAATTTGTTGTAATTTAATAGACAGAATGCCCTGTTTGGTAACATTTGCTATATATTGCCAATCCTGCACAGATATTTTACCATCCAATTTTTCTTCCCATTTTGTTTTAAGGTTAGATAAATTTCCACCTAAATTCAATACTTGGTAAGCATATATTTTTGATATCACTTTGGCATTGTTGGAGCTCATAAATATACTTTCTAAAGTGTCATATTTAGGGCCTGATGAGACATTCAAATTTTTTGCAATGCAATCTGTAATTTATAAATATCTGAAGAAATGGAAATTTGATGATCCGAAAGAGTTTGTTAAGATATTAAAATCCATAAGACCATTATCATGGAACAGATCCCTTATTCCATTTTTTATCATTGTAAAGTATTTGTTGTGTCTGCACTAACTCAGATTTTACTTTATACAGATGATGCAGTGATCCTCACAAGCGGTCCAGATCTTAACATAGTTCAGAAAAGTTTGAACTGTGATTTTTAGGCAGCGCATACAGTAGCTGGTTTATTAGTAACTGATTAGTTTTAAATGAAAAAAAAACAGTAACATTTTTTTTCAAGAGATCAGGAGAGGATGCTTTGCTATCCTTACAGACAGTGATGGGTGGGAACATTGAGCAAGCACATCAATTTAAATACCTAGGACTCTTAATTGATGAGGGTATGATGTATGAACCCCATATTACGAATATGATTGAGTATTGCATCAAAGACTATGGGCCTTACATAGGCTTAATTCATTACTAGTCACATCAACTAGTCTTGCACAGAGTTTTCTTACTCCGCTAATAGACTATGGTCTGTTATTTTATTTTTCTGCAAGGGAGGGTCTTTTAACTAAAGTTAACTCTGTTGAACCAGGTGGCTAGATTTTTGACCCAGCTACCAGCGAAGACTCACCACTGCACTCTTTTGATGGCCACTGGTTTCTTGCCCCTAGAATACTGTTTTAAACTACAAGTTGGGCTCTTAGCAAAAAAAGTGGCAATGAACAAGGTCCCTGAGGGACTTTATACTCTATTTACAAGGCATATTAGTTCTGTAGTAACAAGATTAACCGTGAAGAAGTTCTTTGCAATACCTAGAATGAAAACCACACATGGACAAGAGACTTTACAGTAGGTACTTCCTTGTTTTTTCAATTCACTAATATCCATTTTTGAATGCTTGAATAATTCATTGTTGATTTTCAGGACATGCCTGAAGAACTATCTCACAAATGAAAGTACTTGTAAATATTTTAAATGATCATGTTGTGCTTTATGATAAGTTGTATTTTAGTATTATTGTAAGGATTTTGTAAAATAATTAATTGATATGACTTCATGTTTGTATTGTATTTATATGTACACTGGTCGAACATGGAAACAGGTCCTTGGCCCATGGACTATCCAGTATGAATAAATAAAACAAACAACTTAAGCTCACAGCACAGCCTATAGTCTAACTATGTGTGTGCATTTGCTGCAAGCAAATTCACTGCTTGACAGTAAGACTAGGGATGGGCTGACAAGACAGCAGCAGGCAAAAAAATCCACTTGGCAATGCAAAGACACCACCACTGTCCTGATCCCCAGTTCTGATGAACAATGTGTGATGACTTGGCTTGCACTACCATGTCAAGCAGCAGCAACTATCAACAGTGGTTAATGTTTGCAAGTCATCAGTAAAATCAGACCACTGGCCTGTACATTTTACCAGTCCTTGTATGCCAGAAGGCCAGCCTTGTTAAAGTGATACTTTCAAAAAAGAAACTGGAAGAAGCTCTCCAGTGTAACCCAGGTCCAGGCTTATTTGAGTGACTGAAGTTGATTAAGCAATAAGGCATGACAAGGTCTGTGTTATCATGTAATAACATCACTCCTGGGGTGGGTTGAAGCACGAGGTGAAGCCGAGTGCTTCCACCACCCCAGGAGTGATGTTATTACACAAGATAACACACACCTTGGAGTGCCTTATTGCAATAATACAATGGCTCGATGTTATACAAAACAAAAATAAAAATAAAAATGTTTTTATTAGATTTTTAGTGAGGCAGTATATCTTTGTTTCGGAAAAAAAAAAGCCATATCAACCATATGCTCATCCATAAACTCAGCACAGTGATGTTATTGTGTAATATCATCACTGTCTCAGGCACACACTGACCAATCAGAGTCCAGGAAATGTTCTTGCCATTGTATAATATGAATTAACTCTCTAAAAATAATTATAAAAAAATTGAGTGGAAGGAGTCAGGAAGGTGGAACTGGGGAAAGGGAAAGGGCTTTTGATCTGGGGCTAGTGGTGGTGGTAGGAGGATAGGAAACAGACAGAGTGACTGACTACGCCATAAGCCCCTACTCCAGTGTCAGCTGTATCTAGTGGGAGAGACATTAAATTATTTGGCATAGCCAGCCAGACTCTTCTCAGCACATAGTGAACTGATAGACTTTCATGGCTATATGAGGCACTCATCTTAGGGCCACTGTTAGACATCCCATTGACTTTAATTAATTTGGCACATACAGCTAGACTCTTGTCAGTACTTAGTGAAACAGGTAGCCTTTCATTAATGTACGGTATAAGGAATTTGTCTTACGGCCACAGTTAGTTACCCTGATACTAATTAATTTGGCATAGCCATTCAGATTGAATCTCCGTAGCACTTAGTGAAACTGACTTTTAGGGCTGTATAAGTCATACCTCTTAGGACCGCTGATAGACATCCTCCTGAGTTTAATTAATTTGGCATAGCCAGCTTGACTCTTGTCAGCACTTAGTTAAACAGATGACCTTTTGCAGCTGTATAAGGCATTAACGTATCTTAGGGTCACTGTTACTGTAGATGCACTAACATTCATTAATTTGGCATAGCCAGTTAGACTGAATCTCTCCAGCACTTGGGGAGACAGCCTTTTATGGTTGTATAAAGCATTCATCTTAGGGCCACTGTTAGACACCCTGGGCCAGATTTACAAAAGGTCAGGAATGGCACACAATGTTTGCAGCAACAGGGAATGGTACAAGGAGCACTGTGTGCCACACCATGAGCCATTTCTGAATCAGAAACATTGCCTGCACCACATGGGGGACCACCGGCACAACCAGGCTTGTGACACTGTTGTGTTAGACACACAGCTATGCTGTAGCAGACTAGGGCTTGAGCCATGGCGGTGCTGCAATATCCCCATATGTGGGATTCAGCAAAAGACATGATGAACGATGGGCTCACCAGAGGTTAGACCAACCCAAAACTGGTTTTAAGCCCATGTGCCACTTGCTGGGAGGGAAGGGATCCCGCCTACATTCTACACACAGGCTACTCGCTACAGAGGCACACTGAGGTCCAGAGCACAAGAAACCCACAGCCACTGAGAGGTGCCAGCAGACACCATGACATACAAATATGGACACCAGTGCTGAGATGGTATAACTGGCCCATGTATGTGACACTTCACCTAATGACACCTTCTCATGGCACTAAGGAATGATCGCCTCCTGGAATGTACAGCAGACATGATGGCAGCTTGGCTTGGTGGCACAATGCATGGCAGCGCTGTCTGATGGCAACATAACAATGGGTACCATGGGTTGTGACATTTTGGGGGGGTTGTAGGCATGGTTGTGTGCAACTGTACATGAGAGTAGTGCTTGATTGTTGAACGTGTGGATGTGTGTAGTGCTACATCTGCTGCTGTGATGCATCAGACACTATACCAAAGCCCTTTCACAACTGTGCTGCTTATCTCCTGTACCTATGCCTAGCTCTGCAGTCATCACTGGTGGACCCGGTATACCAGGGATACTGTGGTGGCAGGTCCCAACTGTGATAGGTAACATCACAGTACTGCAGTCCAGTATCTTACCTTCGTATTGCAAGTAATGTAAGCAGCAGTGTGGCACACTACCCAGGGTTAACATGTTGTGTGACAGTGTGGCAGATGTGGAAGGGTTTTGTCTGCATGCATTCAACCCCCACCCTTTTACCCTGCCTCCTGTCATTATTGCCACCCAATCCAATGTACTTGACCTGCCACCAGCACCCTTTCACAGTTGGCCACACAGAGCTCTGACAGTTTCCCAGTGCTTCACATCTTCCAGCTCTGATTCTTGCAGACTCTGCTATGTCTGGCAACATACATGGGTAATGATATCTGGTGCTGCTACACAGGGTACAGTTCTGTGGTCCAATGTTGTCACCTGGGGTTGGACCTTCCACGGGTATAGGATGACAGCATCCTCCACCAGACCCCTCCCTTGCACTACTGGTTTGACGCATGATTCCATTTGCAGCAGCCAAGGGAACTTTGGCACTGGGATCCATTTTGTACTTGAATCTGGTGCTGTGTCCTGGGCACACACTGCTATGTCACAAGTGGGGGTACGACTCAACTTGCATCGGTCTATATGACTTTTTGAAAATCGGGCCCCCTGACATTAATTAATTTGCCATAGCCAGTCAGACTACATCTCTGTAGCACTTAGTGAAACAGCTTTTTATTACTGCAAAAGGCATTGATCTCAGGCCACTGTTAGACACTTTGACATTAATCTGGCATAGCCAGTCAGACTCTTCCCAGCACTTAGTGAAATAAATAACCTTCTACAGCTGTATAAGGCATTTGTCTTAGGGCCACTGTTAGATGCCCTGACTTTAAATAATTTGACATAGCCAGTCAGAATCTTCTCGGCACTTAATGAAACAGATAGCATTTTATGGCTGTATAAGGCATTGATCTTAGGGCCACTGTTAGACGCCCTGACGTTAATTTTTTGGCATAGCCAGACAGGCTCTTCTCAGCACTTAGTGAAACAGGTAGTCTTTTATGGCTGTGTAATGCCCCTGTGCTATTCTCCATACTGTTTGTAATTAGTCACTATGTCTACCACTAACAGGTCTACTTTGAGGAACTGCAATGTTGCTGCATGCGCAACTGTAGATGATATGGACTCAAATAATCATACCACTATTGAACCAGAACATAAGAACATACGATATTGCCAGCAGATACAGACCATATGGTCTATCTAGTGTGCTCGAGTGTGCAGCACTTCGGCACATTAGACCGCAGCTGCCCCTCCCATTAACTCTTCCCTCCCCAATTGCCCCCGGTATGTATTTTCCCTTGAATTTGTCCCACCCTCTTGAAGCACCCACCTGCTACACTGATACGAGTTGCTCAGGTAGTGCATTCCACCCTGTTACGACTCTTTCAGTGAAGTAGTGCCTCCTCCTTTCCCTCCTGAATCTGCCCCCTTTTAACTTCAGGGAGTGCCCTCTGGCATCTCTTCCATTTTGGAGAGTGAACCCACCCTGGAAGCCTACTCTGTTCATCCCCTTCAGGTACTTGAAGATCTCGATCATGTCCCCTCTCTCTCTTCTATCCTCCAGGGTATACTGTGCTTCCCTCCTCTCTGCATAGCTTTCCCACTTCTCTGAAGCTTTCCTGAACCTCCTCTATCTGTCTTCCTTCCAGATTATTTGTTCCCAAGTGAACAATGATGTGTGGTCCCCCCCACCTTCTGTACACACCAACCAAAGTGCTGCTGCACTCTACCTGCTGTCATGCCAGGCATGCACTCTACCCAGATGCTGCTTTTCCTGGCCCCCCTTCCCCCAGCTACGATGTTACCTGTCTATGGCTGAACATTGTACCTGTTTTGACCCTACCTGACCTAACGGGTGATCCACCTGCCCTGTGTCACAGTCACTGGATGATCTAAATCTCCTGCTTCTTGTAACCCCCCCTCACATCTCTCTCTCCTCTCCCCATTCCTCTCATCTTACACTGCCCGCTTCTAGGACCCATCCTACTACAGTATTTTACTGCTACTGCCCCGCCCCCAGTTCTCTTCCTCAATTCAAATTTGTTAGGTACTTCTCTAAGCAAATTTGTACCCTCTTGTGGTGACACATGCATGAAGCACTTCATCTTTGGGGCCCGATCCCTTCCTGTTATGACGTGCTCTACTACATGTTTAGTTGACTGTATTATCCTACATGATATTTTTATACCATAGTTAATGCCTACTTCTAATAATGTATGACTGTACTATTGCCTGTTCCCTTCCTGTTATAACCTGCTCCATGATTTGTTTAGTTGGCTGTAGTATCTTTGCTATTGTTGCATGTAGTACTGGCCAATGTTTTGTTAGCAAATCTACTGTTATCCATGTCTACATGGCTAAAAATAAGCTACTTTGTTTTGTTGTCAGGCACTTCACTTTACTGTTTACTGTTTATTGTCATCTTTGTCTCCACGGCTAAGAACAAGCCATATTGACCACTGTCATTGAGTTCTGAAATGCTTTTCTGCATGTATTGCCTTGTACTGTCCTGGGTCATGCCTGAAAATAGTCATTCATTGGCTAGGGCACTTACCCGGTTAACAAAAACTAAATAAATAAAATAAAATGTGCTCCCTGTCTTTTTGTGGGCTCGTTTCTTTCCTCCCTAAATGCTCCCTTCCCTTATCCCCCCAGCTATTCTCCCCTTCTGCCTCCTCCATTCTGTGTCCTGACTTATCCCCCTTGCCAACTATGGCTGGTGCATTAGCTTTACTTACTAGACCATTCCCCTTGTGCCCCCCCTTACCTTCCCCATGCCATTTCCTCTGCCCCCCATCATGCCACCCTCCCCACTACAGTTTTCCTGTGTTTTCTTTGAGTAGCATGTGCCCCCTCCCCAAGGTTCCTTCTTCAGCCTTGTTCCATCCTTATCCTTGCTGCCTCCCATTTCTAGCTTCGCTGCACCTCCCTGCTCCATTGTCCCTGGTTTTGCTTCCTTATCACCTTTCTGCTGCCCCTTGTCTCTAGGGCTCTAGGTAGCACCTACCACTTCTGTGAAGCATCATTTTTCCCTGGTAGCAACCCCCCCCCATAACCTTCTCAGTGATTACACTACCGTCCCCCTCCTGCTTCTCCCAGTTAGCCATACCATTGACCTGATTTGCTCTGGTGATCCCCTTTCCCTGTTTTTTCTCGGCCCCCCCTTTCCTGAGGCTTATGACCTTGCACTGGCCCTGTTGTAGTCTTGTCTCCTCGACTACTCCAACCCCTGTCTCCACGTCTTGCATGTGACTGCACTGAATTTTTCAGCCCACCTCCCGATTCCTCTGGAATTTCCTTGTGGTGGCCTGCTGGTGACTGTATTGTATGTCCCAACCCCAACAGATTCCCCTTATGACCCCAATCTTCCCCATCTCAGCCTCCCCATGCCTGCAGCTCCCTCCTCAGCCACCCAATTTCTTCCTTCATTTTCCCCATCTGCCAGCACACCAAGCATCCCCCAGCCCTCCATGCCACTGCCAGGAACACGGCTGCTCCGCATCCTTGGCAACAAACTACCCTCCCTAGCCCTTGTTGGCTGCCAATCCCCTTCCTCCCTTCCCATTGATTGGACCCTCTCCTAACCTGACCCTTCCCCCAAGCTGGTCTCCTCTCATCTACATTGGTCATGTTCACTCTTGTCACTCTCTGTAGTTCCTACATCTTCTATTCCCCTTCATGGTGATAAAATAATAATATCACCATCTAGTCCCCTTCATGGTGATAAAATAGTCATATCTCCATCTATTCCCCTTCATGGTGATAAAATAATATCACCAGGACCGGCACTAAATGTCCTGCAAAGAAAAAGCAGATTTGCAATGAAAGGACAGTAGATATTCAGAAACAACTGACTGGAGTTACTTGTAGAGGTACTGAATGTTTTGTCACGTGTGCCTGGATACATCCAGCTGCTGAAGCAGCACACAAGAAGGCATCCTCTTCAGATGAAAGTTCAGATGCTGAGGCAGAGAATGCTGGTGTAGATAGTGACGGCTGGGAATGGGATAGCCCAGGGTATGTCCCACATAATGACACTTCTAATTTTTCTATTGGTGTAGATGATGATGAGGTCTGTAGTTTGGATGAGGAGGTAGAACAAGAGGCTGCTGCAAGTCATGAGAGGCAAGGCAGAAAAAAAATCATATTCTAAAAGTAATAAGAACAGTAACAATTCTTGAATAGCTGCACAACGAGATGGCAGCGTAGGGTTTCATCAAGTTCACTTGAATGCACAAAGAATAGTGCTAGGCATCACTGCACAAAGTAAAAAGGTAAATCTTTAGTGTGGAATCTATTCTATAATGACCCTGCTAACAGCTCTTGAGCTGTGTGCAGTCTGTGCAAAAATAGCATCAGTTGTGGCAAGGGGACACAGTCTGGCACATCAGTAATGATGCGACATGCAAAGGCAAGACAACCAATTGAGTGGGGCAGGGTAAAAAGGGGCAGTGTGGTTAGTATGGATGGTGGTGGAGGTAACCATAGTGATAATGAACTGGAAGTGGTAAGTGACACTGAATCAGTGGATATGCCCTTGCTGTCTTGTCAGACAAACATAGATTGTTTTCTGGCACCATCAAGTAATGGAGAATCCCATAGTTGTATTCCTCGTAAGAAAGGTGTGAAACATACATTTCCCCCCAAAAATCAAAAATATCTCATCAACTAACATTAAAAAAGAAAACATTACAAGGATATTAGAATTTACCCGCAAACATCCAACATGCCAACAGTTAAACAGAGCCATTGCAAAGTTGTTGGCTGATTGTCAACTCCCTTTTTTATTCTTTGTTAACCAGGTAAGGCCCACTGGGCACAAGTGGCTGTTTTCCAAGGCAATCTAGGAGCTTTGCACTGGTTAGGTGACTTATTTGCAGTCACACAGTATGCAAGTGGAGGTTGTGAGAATCAGACCCATGTCTACTGGATGTACCAAGCTCATTCACAGCTCATTATTCTAACCTCTAGGCTATACTGCCAGCCCAAAAATGGTTTCTCAAGTTTATGCAATTGATTGCACCATGCTACACTGTTCTCCGTCATACATATTTTTCAAAAAATGTAGCTCCACAGTTGTATGACTTAAGTGAGTACTGAAGTCATTAAGGAATTTAAACACTCTAAGGTGAAGCAGGTTCATATAATGACAGATATGTGGACCAGCAAACAAACAATTGACTACATGAGTGTTACAGTTCATTTGGCAAGTTTTCTGTCAGAAAGCAATAATCCCAGATTTACTGTAATCAGTAGGAAGCAGGCTGTCTTATGTGTTACCACTTTTGCAATAAAAAATACTGCAGTCAATATTTTGCAGAAGCTGCAAAAACAATTGTAGAAATGGCTCACTCCGTATTGCCTATCTCCAGTATTCATTGTGTCAAATAATGGTGCCATCACAGTCAAAGCCATTAGAGATGGCAGCTACCAACACATATCATGTTTTGCACATTGCAGAAATGTTCTCATCCATCATTTCTTAAATGGAAACAGAAATGCTGAAAACCTGTTAGGTAGTCATTTCAGCCACTCCATGAAAACACAAAACATCCTGAAGGGGCTACAGAGGTCAGACAACTTGCTGCTGCATAAATTAAAGCAAAGAAGCAATTTGGGCTACACCAGGGCTGCTGTGCAAGGCCAAGAATTTAGGTAATTGTGTCAAAACAGTTTATGTCAGCACTAGCTACTTACTGGAGCTTCTCATAGGTGGATGCTGAGAAATGATGCTCGTCGGACTGTTTCTTGATAAGGTGCTTAATTTTTTTAAAGTGCACTCACAAGTGAAAGAAAATAGCTCCACTCCAGCATAACCCCCTCCTCACTCCAACACAATCCAAGTCTCCTAGTGCATTTCATGCCCCTTGGGGCATGAAACGCGTAAGTAAGTAGCTAGTGCTGGCATAAACTGTTTTGACATAAATTAAAGCAGGGAGTTCCAACCCACTGGAATTCAACATTTTACATGTTGAAAAGGCTTCTTGAGCTGAAAAAAAGCTGTATATGACTACACCATGCAGAATCAAATAGGAAAAGTAGACAGCATGCTCAGTTCCAGCAGTTGGAGTCTACTTGAATCTTTGGTCATCTTATTGGAGCCATTTGAGGCTGCCACACATGATGTCAGTACAGACAGTGCAACTCTGAGTTAAATTCTTCCTCAGATAATATTTTGTAATATTTTCCTGAATGTCCTAAAGAAAGACTTGCAGTCAAAAGAAGACAACACTTCTATAATTCTGGCAGATGACATGAGTCTCAAACTGTCAACCAGTCAGAGAATAAACACAGTGGGCTCTATTCACAAAAGGTGTGGATGGGCTATGCACCATGTAACCCCGGCCCATAGCCCACCCACACCCGCATTAGTGAATAAGCACCCTGGCCATGCACATTTCACCCCAGTGTGCTATGCATGACCCCACCACACACACCCCCATGTGGCCGAAACCCCAGCTGACTGCACAGCTCTATGGGGGAGTGGGCTGGGGGCTGGCACAGGGGCCATGTCCACACTATGTGCTATTCATGATGGTGCAGGTTCAGTGCATGGAGGGTGATGGCTACACCTTCTGGAGGCAGTTGCAAGTGTTACACCCCCCCCTGGGATGTTGCCGCTGGTCGAGGCGGGGATGGCGGGGGTCACCAGATCCCACACTGAGGTCACCCCTGATGTTGGGGCACATTTGGAGGGCTGGAGGACAGTCATCTGGGGACCCCAACCCCCATGTGCTGTAGGCGCATTCACACCAGCTGCCAACATGGTGCTCCATGGGTGCAGGGATCCAGCAAGGGACCAGGGATGGGCAGCTGATTGGCTGCCTGCCCGGGTCTGCAGCACTGCCCCCATGAACCTGCATGCCGGGGAGATGGGGCTGCAGATGGGAGCCATGCATTTGTTGATGTTTGAGAATATGGCCAATGTACGGAACTCCTGAGGGTGTGGAGATGCGTGGGGGGGTTACATGCCTTCCAAGTGGAACGCCACCCACTTAAGTAAATAGGCACCATTGTTTCAGAATGAAAACTTTTTGTTGGTGACAGCCCACTGGTGCAGTAGTAGCACTGCCACTTGTGATGCTAGCACTCCGGGTTTGTGAATGAGCCCACAGCACCAGACAGCCAGCCATGGGGAGGTTGGATAAGCCTTCCAGGGAAAGCTTTCCACTTCTGTGGGAAGGGCTACTGGCACCCGGTGTTTGGATGACATCTGGTGGAGACTGGGAGTACACCAAGCTGGGAAAATACTGCAGTGGTAAGGCAGGGGTGGACATCTGTGGGGCCTGTGTGGAAGCAAGCATACCCCCACACTGACATAACTTCACATCCATGCCTTGGGGGAAATGTCAAAGTGTAAAAAAACCTGTGTAGCATTGCAGTACGAAGTCCTTCAACTCTGCCCAAATGATGCTCCAGCCACCTTCAGGACTGAATTTAGTTGATCTTCGTCTCCCCTTCCGGGGTCCTGCCATGGGTGGGGCAAGCTGTGGGCCTTGGTTCTGGGTGACTGCTGGGGGGTGTCAGTATCAGGAGCAGAGACACCAAGTTGGGGAATATCCCTGCCTGAAGCACAGTGAAAATAGAACTAAAAAAAAAGAAAACTTTTTGTTGGCTACTTTAGCATTGACTGGCAGACCATGACTACTACAAACGCTAGGAAACAAGTACTGCTTGAGGCTATCCAGGACAGTTACCTAGAGCAGGGAGTGTCAATGCCCACCAGGAATGGGAACATACTGGATACTGTGTTAAAAAATGGGGACCAAGTCCAGAATGTGGTCATACAGGACCCACTAACAGGAAGCAACCACCACTCAGTGTGGTTCTTCCTCAACACAGGTAGAGAGTCGGCTAAGACTATGACAAGAGTGGTAGACTTCAGGAAGGTAGATTTTGCCAGGATGGGCAGCATCCTAGGGGCCGCCTTTCTGTAATTAGCCCAGGGATGGATGCTGAACAGAAATGGTCTGTCATAAAGAGGGGTCTAACAGAGGCCACAAGCATGTGTGCTAAGTCTCAGAGTAAGCAATCCAGGTTAAAAAAAAAACTAGCTAGCTCAGCAGGGAAGTGGTGGGAAGAGTGAGGGAAAAGAGTGTGGCTTTCGACAGGTAGAAGAAATCTGGGCATGAGGAAGACAAGAGGGTGTACTCAAAGAAATATATGGAGGTGAATAGGGCAGTCAGGGCAGTTAAAGCAGCAAGGGTGCTGAGATTGGCTCAGGGGATCAGAAAGAGGGAATAAGGAGTTCTTCAAGTACATAAGGGAGAAGAGGAGTTGTAGGGACAAGATTGTCAGAATCAAGAGGGAAGGGGGATAGGCAGAAAAAGGGGAAGACCAGGTGGAGACACTCAACGAGTATTTCTGCTCGGTGTTCACAAAAGAAAAGGATGGTCCAGTACCACAAGGGAAAGGAGGGAGGGGGCAAGGGGAGGCAGAGGTAAAAAACAGGGTCATCCAGAAGGATAGGGTTCTACAAGGCCTTAAAGCCTGGTGGTGGGTGGACAAGGCACTGAGACCTGACAGTGTACATCCAAGAGTCCTGAAGGAATTGGCAGAAGTATTGGCAGGCCTTCTGGCAGACCTGTTTAACACCTCCTTGGAGTCAGGGAAGTGTGCCCAGGGACTGGAGGATTGCAGAGTGTGCCCAAGGACGAACCAGACAATTACAGACTGGTAAACTTGACTTCTATAGTGGGGAAGCTGATGGAGACCATACTGAAGGAGAGGTTAATAATCTTTCTGGATAGTAATGGACTCCAGAATGAGAGACAGCACAGGTTTGTCTCAGGAAGGTCATGCCAGATTAACCTAAACAACTTCTTGATTGAGTCATGAGCAGTTGATGAGGGCCATGCTGCGGATGTCCTTCATCTGGACTTCAGCAAAGCTTTTGACTCGGTGCCACATGGAAGGTTATTGAGCAAGCGGAGGGACCTGGGGGCAGGGGAGAAACTAGTGGGGTGGGTTAGGAACTGACTTCAGAGCAGACAGCAGAGGGTGGTTGTAAGGGGTGAGACATCCAAGCCGAGACCTGTGACTAGTGGGGAACCACATGGGAACTCTGTTTTATTCAATGTCTTTACAGAGGACATTGCGGAGGGGGTCAAGAGTAAGATCAGCCTGTTCAGCAATGACACAAAGATATGTGCAAAAGTGGACAGTGAAGAAGATAGGCAGGCACTCAGGGAGGATCTGGCTAAACTCGAGCACTAGTCAGATGAGTGGCAGTTGGGGTTTAATGCTAAGAAGTGCAAGGACATGCACCTCGGAGCAAGAAATTCCAGGACCAGTTATTGACTGAGGGGAGTACAACTTCAGAGGAGGAGGAGGAGGAGGAGAAGGACCTAGGGGTACTAGTTACAGGGTACATGAAGGTATTGGCACAGTGCAGGAAGACGGCAGCAAGGGCCAGTCAGATGCTGAGGTGCATTACCAGGAGTATCACCTCCAGGAAGGAGGAAGTCATCCTGCCCTTGTATAGATCACTAGTGAGGCCACACTTGGAGTACTGTGTGAAGTACTGGTGTCCTTACCTCAAGAAGCACGTGAGATTGCTGGAAGGGGTGCAGCGTAGGGTGACGAAGATGATCATAGGACTAGGGAAGATGCCATATGAGGAAAGATTAAGGGAGCTCAACATGTACTCCTGGAGGACGGAAGGGAGAGGGGGGGCAAGATAGAGACCTTTAAATACATAAAAGGCATAAACAAGGTCAGAATGAAAGGATTGTTCTGCTTAAAGGGAGGATCATGAGGGGGCACAGTCTGAAGTTGGAAGGGAGAAGATTCCAGAGGGAGATGAGGAGGCACTATTTCACAGAGAGGGTGGTGGCTGGGTGGAATGCACTGCTGGAGGAGTTGATCAAACTGAGGACAGAGGACAGCAGTTTTGAGTGGGGATGGGATAGAGTCAGGGGTAGGGTGAGTACAGACAAGAACAAAATGGGGAAAAGACCAGGGGGAAGGGATGATATGAAAGGAATGGGTGTGGGGAGGGGCAACAGCAGGAACATTAAACTGCTACCTGCACACTCGGGCAGACTTGTAGACCAATGGGTCTTTTTCTGCCGACAACTTCATATGTTCGTATATTGCTAGATCCCTGCTTTAAGTGTAACATTGAAGCCATCCTTCCAGCAAGTGAAGACACTGGGTATTGGAGAGATCTTCTGCTAACCAAATTTGACAGTACCACCCCCATTAACCGATGTACAGGAGTCAAAATCTGATGAACCATCAGAGTGTGCCACTGGTGCCGTTGATAGCACATCTGTCAATTCATCACAATCTCTAGTGTCATCAGTGACAGAAAGGGCATCTACAGCTACTGCTCAGGCATCCTGTGTTCAGGGTCAGAAAAGCAAATCACTTCTGAGTTGCCTGCAACAACATGCACTAGAATCCTGTAAGGAGAGTGCATCTGGTTCATCTGCCAGACTGGTAACCGTCTCACGCAGCACAGTGATCCAGAAGTATATTGCAGACCATACTGTGACTAGTCTCGAGGAAGATCCATTACTCTGTTGGAAATAAAAGACAACAATATGACCAGATCTACAGTAGCAAATGTTGCAGTAATGCACATCAGTTGTCCAACTTCAAGTGTATATGCTGAAAACATATTTAGTGCAACTGGAAGAATAGTGACTAACCAAAGAACACTGCTAAGTCCTGCAAATGTTGGAACAGCTTACATTTCTCAAAGTGAATGCTGATAATTGCCCACCAATTGTTCCAAGCACTGAATTATGCGATTCTGACCCTGAAAGTGAACAACAGCCAGCAAACAGTGATACCGAACATAATGACTAGGCTAAGTACAAAAAGAAAATCCTGTCTGGAGTGGTGCGCTGACACATTTGATTAATGCAAACATCTCTCACTCAGCAGTTGCGACTGTCCTTCTGAAATAAATCTGCAGTGGGTACACTTGATGGACAAACAGGCACATTTGTCATTTTTATGTTTGCTTGCATGCATGCGCAAGAAACCTTATGCGGCAGCTTAGGAGAGAAGAGGGTGGTGGAGGTGTGGCACTGTGGCAGCCAACGGCGGCTCTACATTTGTGTGCTTGGCACTGCTGGACCAATGCAGGCACACTGTGCTGATGACATTGCTTTCCAAAAGTGCCACCAAGTTGAAACGATTATGCATCTGCAATGAGGGGCCACCTCGTCATTGCAGAGTCAGCCATTCCGCTGCAATGAGGGAGCGACCAACCCATCATTGTAGGGCAGTACCTAGCCTAGTGTAACATTTGCCGCCCGGGAGCCAACTCTGTCGGCATAATGCCCCCCAATTTGTTGTGCCGAGGGGGTGCACAATCCCCCTTGGCATCATGTGCCCCCACAAAACAGTCTTTCTTTGCCGGGGGGGGGCCCAATCCCCGTCACCTTCAGTCCCCCCTTCCCAGTTTAATTTGCCGTCAGGGGAGCCCAATCCCCATCAGCATATTGACCCCACAGTCATATTTTGCCTGTACCGAGGGGGTGCCCAGTCCCCCTTGGCATCATACGCTCCCCCACCCATTTCTGTGCTGACAAGGGGCCCAATCCCTGTCTGTTTCAGTTCCCTCTTCCCAGTTCCAGTTGCTAAGAGGGCGCCCAATCCCCCTAGGCATCATGCGCCCCCCCAATCGTTTCTGTGCCAACAGGGGGGACCAAATCCCCTTCAGCTTCGGTGCCCCTCCCCACAAATGCAGGTAGTACACTAGGAGTCCACCCCAGTGTACCAAACAACACTTAAAAAAAAAAAAAAATTATCCTCATTGTCTTTTTTGTTTTTTTTTTTCCTGTAAAACAAGAAAACGGTCCTCATGGTCTCTCTCCTACCCCTCCCCAAACCCAAGTACTCCACCCTCTACGCATTCCCTGCCTCCCCACACCCCTCACCCCATACTTACCTCTGGAGTCTGATGGCGATCTTCGGTGGATGAGGAACATGTCTGCGCTCTTCAAAGCCGACTGCTAACTGAAGAAATGTCGGCAAGCTGTATAATGGCATAAATAGGGTTTTTTCAACTTTGGTGCGTATCTCAGGTATTTTTGGGAATTTTGGCACTGAATTTTCAACATGGGGTTATTGGGACCCCTTCTAATGAATTCAGTCACTGTCATGGTGTTATTCCGTCCCAAAAGGTGATTTCGTGATCACTGCGCAGAATCACCTTTCGGGACTGATTAATGAAACGACACTGCCACTGTTCATAAGGTGAGCTCTCAAAAAGCCTATGTTGCAAATTTGGTGAAAAAAATCCAAAACAAGCATTTGTCAATGCCGAATGTTTGCTTGCTGGCATTGGCAGTGGTAGTGTAGAAGTTATAGAGCTGCGTAATAGGAATGGCAGTGAAGTATTGAACCAAAGCCAACCCCACCACCACCCTGCAGAGAGTGACAGGCATTGGGGTGTGCCTTTGGGTTGTCAGGCATAACGGCCATGCCATTTCACCACACCCCACCCTGTAGACACTGACAAGTGTCACGGTGTTCCTTGGGGTCTTTGGCCCTTATGCACACCCCATTCCATTAGAAAATATGGTGAGATGGGTGTGATATAGGAGAATGGTGTGAACTCTGGGGCCAAAGAGTCCAAGGCATACCTCGATGCCTCTCACTGGCTGCAGGGTGTGGAATGGTATAAGCATTACAGGCAAGAATCCCAAGTCACACCCCGATGCCTGTCGTTCTCTACAGGGTAGGGCGTTATGGTTGGAAACCCTAATACCTCAGGCATTCATTGGTATTTTCACTCCAAATTTTCAACATGTTTTTTTTGTGGCCCTGCCTCATGAACAGGGGAATATCAGTTTGTTAGCGAAGCTGCTTATGCACAGCTACTACGTGCATTTAGCACCACAGGTGCAAAACATTCCGAACAGGATGTAAAAACTGACAGCTGTACTGTTCGTGGGGAGGTGTAAAAAATGGCAATGTTGCAAATGTGCAGTAAAAATATTTAAAAAATGGTGAAGTGATGAGCGTACATAGAAACTGTGCAACGCACACCCATAATATAATTAGGTTGGGGATTTTTTACAGCAGATTGTCAACTCAGGCATTTTGGTGCCTCCGATCATGAACAGTGTCACTGTGATTTTCTTTATCTGTCCTGAACAATGATTTCCCACAGCGACCACGCATCTCTGCACTGAAAGTGTGAAAACACACTTTGGCCATGTTGTGAAAAATGACAGCTGTACTGTTCATAAGGAAGTGTGGAAAAATGCCACTGGTGAAAATCTGGACTGAAAATATTACAAAGTCATGAACTTACGAGGGTGCGTGGAAACCGCGCAATGCTCACTAGTAACACAGTCATTTTATGGACTTTGTCACTAATTTCAACATAGCCATTTTAAGACCTCTGCTCATGAACAGTGTAACTGTGATTTTCTTAATCTGTCCCAAACATTGCTTTTCGCACAACAACAGCACCATTGTGCGCCATATGTGCGAAAAACATTTTTGGGCGATATATGAAAATGGCAGCCATACTGTTCATAAGGAAGTGTAATAAAATGGCAATGTTGAAAATCTGGAGTGAAAATATTAAATTGCAAACTTACGGAAAGCATGCATAGGAACTGCGCAACGACGTCAGAAAACAGTCATTTTTAAGAATTTTTTCACCAAATTTTCAACATAGCCATTTTAAGATCTCTGCTCATGAACAGTGTCTCTGTGATTTTCTTAATGTGTCCCATATTTTGATTTCGCACATCGACTGCGCCATTGTGCGCTACATGGGCGGAAACACATTTTGGCCAAGATGAAAAATGACAGCTGTACTGCTCATAAGGAGGTGTGGTAAAAAGGAAATGTTGAAAATCTGAAGTAAAAATATTGAAAATTTGAGAACTTACGAGCGTGCGCATGAACCGCGCAACGCACCAGAAATAGTCACTTTTAGGAATTTTTAACAATTTTCAACATAGCCATTATAAGACCTCTGCTCATGAACAGTGTCACTGATTTTCTTAATCTGTCCCAGTACATTGATTTTGCAGACACTGACTGCGCCCATTGTGCTGCCATATGAAACATCGCTAGGGTGAGATGTGAAAATGATAGCTGTACTACTCATAAGAAGGTGTGATAAAATGGCAATGCTGAAAATCTGGAATGAAAATATTGAAAATTTGTGAACTTATGAGCGTGCGTAGGAACTGTAACAATGCATGCTCATAAAACAGTCATTTTTGGGAATTTTTTCACCAAATTTTCAACATAGCCATTTTAAGACCTCTGCTCATGAACAGTGTCACTGTGATTTTCTTAATGTGTCCAGTACATTGATTTTGCACACCGACTGCGCCATTGTGCACTACATGGGCGGAAACACATTTTGGGTGAGATGTGAAAATGACAGCTGTACTGTTCATAAGAAGGTGTGATAAAATGGCAATGTTGAAAATCTGGAGTGAAAATATTGAAATTCGTGAACTTACGAGCATGCGAACCGCGCAACGCACGCCAGAAAACAGTCTTATTTTAGGATGCCCACCAAATTAAAATAGTCTTTGAGAGCCCACCTATGAACACTGGCAGTGCTGCTTCACATTACTCATTCGAAAGGTGATTTCACGAGTGGCTGTGAAATCACCCTTCGGGCCTGAGTAATGCCATGACAGTGCAAGAATTCATGAGGAGGGGTCCCAAAAACCCCATGTTGAAAATTTGGTGCAAAAATTCCAAAAAATGCCTGAGATATGCAATAAAGTTGAAAAACCCCTATCTATCCCATTATACAGCTTACCGGCATTTCCTCAGTTCGCGGTCGGCTTTGAAGAGTGCAGACGTGTTCCCAGTCCACCGAAGATCATCGCGCCGTGCTCCGGAGGTAAGTATGGGGTGAGGGGGGTGGGGAGGCAGGGTGCGCAGTGGGTGGGTGCGGGTTGTGGGAGGGGGCTGGGAGACTGCGTGGGACCTTTTGCTTTTCAGGGTTTTTTTTAAAAGACGACGGGGACGCTTGCCATGCTGGGGAGGGCCTCAGCGTAAGGACTGTGATGGCTGGGGGCGTGAAGCCGACGGGGATTGGGCACCTCTGTTGGCCATGCATTTGTTGCCACGCTGGGTGGGCTCCCAGCATGGCACCTGGTACTTTCGGGAGGAAGACAGTGGAGCTGGACGGGGAATTGGGCACCCCATCGGCTATACGATAATCTGCCACACTGGGGTGGTACCCAGTGTGGCATTTGGAAGGCTTTGGTGGGGAAGTGAGTTGGCCAAGCCGACGAGATTGGGCACCCCACGGGCTATAGAGTGTGTGCGTGGGGAGGGCAGCACACAGTATGCGTGGTAGTGTGTGTGTGTGTGTGTGTGTGTGTGTGTGTGTGTGTAGGGGAGCGCAGAGCAGGCGATATCTTATCGCTGCTCACTGAAATGTAGCTCCCCTTTCACTGTATACCACTGCATTTTGGAGCTTGTCATAGACAGCTCCAGCATGCATTGGCTTACAGGGGCCGTGCCTCCAACACACTGACTGAATTGGAAGAGGGGTGACACACCCACGAAAACTCGGATGATGGCACTATGTTTCTTGCACATGCATGCAAGCAAACATAAAATTACTGTTTTATGAGCGTGTTGTGTAGTTTCCACGCACACTCGTAACTTTGAGAATTTGTAATATTTTCACTCCCAATTTTCAACATTGGCATTTTTCCACACCTCCTTATAAACAGTACAGCTGTCATTTTACGAATCCTGACCAAAATGTGTTTTTGCACTTCTGGCGCAGAATAGTCGCTGTGCGAAATCAGTTTTTGGGACAGATTAAGAAAATGACAGGGATAGTGCTCATGAGCAGAGGTCCTAAAATGTCTATATTGAAAATTTGTTGATGAAAGTCCATAAAATGACTGTGTTACAAGTTTGCGTTGCGCAGTCTCCACGCACTCTTGTAACTTCACAAATTTGTAATATTTTCATGCCAGATTTTCAACGCTGCCATTTTTCCACACCTCCTTATAAACAGTACAGCTGTCATTTTATGAATCCTGGCCAAACTGTGTTTTCACACTTCCGGCACAGAATAGCGCAGTCGCTGTGGGAAATCAGTTTTTGGGACAGATTAAGACAAGCATTTGTCAATGCCGAATGTTTGCTTGCTAGCATTGGCAGTGGTAGTGTAAAGTTACAGAGCTGCATAATAGGAATGGCAGTGAAGTATTGAACTGAAGCCAACCCACCACCACCCTGCAGAGAGTGACAGGCATTGGGTGTGCCTTTGGTTAATCAGACATAACGCCATGCCATTTCACACACCCCCCTGCAGACACTGACAAGTGTCCACGGTGTTCTTGGGGTCTTTGGCCCTTATGCGCACCCCATTCCATTAGGAAATACAGTGAGATGGGTGCGATATAGGGAACGGAACGAAACTTTGGGGCAGAAGAGTCCAAGGCATACCTCGATGCCTCTCACTGGCTGCAGGGTATGGAATGGTATGAGCATTACAGGCAAGAATCCCAAGTCACACCCTGATGCCTGTCATTCTCTCAGGGTTGGGCGTTATGATTGGAAACCCTAATACCTCAGGCATTCATTGGTATTTTCACTCCAAATGTTCAACATGGTTTTTGTGACCCCACCTCATGAACAGGGGAATATCAGTTTGTTAGCAAGCTGCTTATGCACAGCAACTACGGCATTTAGCACACACAGGTGCAAAACATTCGAACAGGATGTAAAAATGACAGCTTGTACTGTTCATGGGGAGGTGTAAAAAATGGCAATGTTGCAAATCTGCAGTAAAATATTTAAAAAATGGTGAAGTCAGGCTACATAGAAACTGTGCAATGCACACCCGTAATATAATTAGGGTGGGGATTTTTTTTACAGCAGATTGTCAACTCAGGCATTTGGTGCCTCCGATCATGAACAGTGTCAATGTGGTTTTCTTTATCTGTCCCGAACAATGATTTCCACAGCAACCACGCATCTCTGCACTGAAAGTGTGAAAACATCTGGCCATGTTGTGAAAATAACAGCTGTACTGTAAATAAGGAAGTGTGGAAAAATGCCACTGGTGAAAATCTGGACTTAAAATATTACAAAGTCAGTGAACTTCACGAGTGCGTGGAAACTCGCGCAATGCTCACTCGTAACACAGTCATTTTATGGACTTTTTGTCACCAATTTTCAACATAGCCATTTTAAGACCTCTGCTCATGAACAGTGTAACTGTGATTTTCTTGATCTGTCCCAAACATTGTTTCGCACACCAGCAGCATTATTAGCTACATATTAGCTTACATTTGTGTGGCATATGAAAAAAGGCAGCTGTGCTGTTCATAAGGAAGTGTAATAAAATGGCAATGTTGAAAATCTGGGTGAAAATATTAAATTCACGAACTTATGAGCATCGCAAGAACTGCATAGCGCCTCTCATTAAAACAGTCATTTTAGGAATTTTTCACCAAATTTTCAGCATAGCCATTCTAAGATCTCTGCTCATGAACAGTGTCACTGTGATTTTCTTAATTGTCCCGACATTGATTTCACACACCGACTGCGCCATTGTGCGCTACATGGCGGAAACATGTTTTGGGTGAGATGTGAAAAATGACAGCTGTACTGCTCATAAGAAGGTGTGGTAAAATGACAATGTTGAAAATATGGAGTGAAAATATGAAAATTCAGGAACTTCTGGCGTCGCGTAGGAACTCGCTAGCATACGCTCGTAAACTGCATTTTAGGAATGTTTTCACCAAATTTTCAACATAGCCATTTTAAGACCTCTGCTCATGGACAGTGTCACTGTGGTTTCTTAATTTGTCCCGTACATTGGTTTCGCAGACACCAACTGCGCCATTGTGCGCTATATAGGCAGAAACACATTTTGGGTGAGATGTGAAAATGACAGCTGTACTACTCTATAAGAAGGTGTGGTAAAATGGCAATGTATGAAAATCTGGAGTGAAAATAATGAAAATTCCTTGAACTTATGAGCTGCGTGGGAACTGCCACATGCTCGTGAAACAGTCTTTTTAATTTTCCACCAATTTCAAAATAGGCTTCTTGAGCCCACCTTATGAACACTGGCAGTGTCGTTTGTTAATCAGTCCTGAAAGGTGATTTAGCGCAGTGACTGCAAAATCACCCTTCGGGCCCGAATAACGCCATGACACTGACATCATTCATGAGAAGGGGTCCCAAAAACCCCATGTTGAAAATTTGGTGCAAAAATTCCCAAAAATGCCTGAGATATGCAACAAAGTTGAAAAAAACCCTATCTAGCCTGTTATACAGCTTACCGGCATTTCCTCAGTTAGCCGGTCCGGCTTTGAAGAGATGCAGGCGTGTTCCGTCCACCGAAGATCGTCAGCGCCCGACTCGGAGGTAAGTATGAAGTGAGAAGTGTGTGGGGAGGCAGGTGCAGTGGGTGGGTGCGGGTTGTGGGGGTGGGGCAGGAAGAACTGTGGGACCGCATTTGTTTACAGGTACAAAAAAAAAAAGACGATGCGGACGCTTGCCACGCTTGGGGTGGGCCTCAGCGCGGCAGAAGGACGGCTGTGGGGAGTGGATGACGGGGATTGGGCACCCCGCCGGCCATGGCATTTGTTGCCACACTGGAGTGGGCTCCCAGCATGGCACCTTGTACTCGGGGAGTGAAGCCAGCACGAGGATTGGGCACCCCGTCAGCTATACCATCGACTTGCCACGCTGGGGTGGGCACCCAGCGTGGCAGTTGGAAGGCTTTGGGGTGAGCGCAGCACAGCCGGCCGGGATTGGGCACCCCGTCAGCTATATGTGCGGGGGGCAGCACGCAGTTCTGTGTGTGTGTGTGTGTGTGTGTAGGTGTAGCGGAGGCAGGAGCACGTATATCTTATCGCTGCTCACTGAGCTTAGCTCCCCTTTCAACTGTATATCACTGCATTTTGGAGCTTGTCAAAGACAGCTCCAGCATGCATTGGCTTACAGGGGCCGTGCCTGCCAACACACTGACTGAATTGGAAGAGGGGGTGACACACCTCCGAAATCTCGGATGATGGCACTATGTTTCTTGCACATGCGTGCAAGCAAACATAAAAATTACAGTGATACCATTCACAAGCAGAGGACCTAAAATGCCTATGTTGAAAATTTGGTGATGAAAGTCCATAAAATGACTGTTACAAGTGTGCATTGCACAATCTCCATGCACCCTTGTAACTTCTCAAATTTGTAATATTGTCATGCCAGACTTTCAACACTGCCATTTTTTCAGACCTCCTTATGAACAGCACAGCTGCCATTTTTCATAACCTAGCTGAAATGTGTTTTCACACTTCTGGCACAGAATAGCGCGGTCGCTGTGGGAAATCAGTGTTTGGGACAGATTACATTGAGCGAGTGAGAGAGGGGGAGTAAGCAAACTCAACTGACCTCTGTCAGGACTCCTGCAGATTTCTTTGTGGGCAGAAAAAGGCACCAATGCAGGCAGGAGCCCAGTACAAAAGGGCTGCCTGCAGCACTGGGAGAAACAGAATGAGCGAGTGAGAGAGGGGGAGTGAGTGAGCTCAACAGAGCTCTGTCAGGACAGCTATGCACTTCTTTGTGAACAGAAAAGGGCGCCAATGCAGGCAGGAGCCCAGTACAAAAGGGCAGCCTGCAGCACCGGGAGAAGCAGAACGAGTGAGTGAGAGAAGGGGAGTGAGCGAGCACAACAGAGTTCTATCAGGACTGCTGCGGATTTCTTTGTGGGCAGAAAAAGGCACCAACTCAGGCAGGAGCCCAGTACAAAGGGCAGTCTGCAGTGCCGGAGAAACAGAACTAGCGAGTGAGAGGGGGGAGGAGCAAGCTCAACAGAGCTCTAGAGTGCTTAGAGTTGCCACCCTCCCGCCCAGTGTCCTCTCTGTGGTCCTATATTACAGCAGGGTCTCTGGGTGGAGACAAAGCAATGATTGGATACTTTTAGGATTGCTGTAATAATACAGATTTAGTTGTTCTGTTTATTTCTCTAACTGAGCTGAGTAATACTTGGAGTGCAATAGGATTTCTAACTGGGCTAAGTGAAACTATAGGAGAGTTGAGAACAAAAAGTATGGTAGATGAAGGGTGAAAAACGGACAAGGAGGCTTTAGGATTGCTACAGTAATACAGTATCTAACGAATGAGATTTGAGACTGAATTAACTTGGTCGGCAAGGGGGCAGTAGGAGGACTAGCGTGGGAAGGGACCAGGAATTTGAGTAAACAGAGGCCTAACAGTTGTAGTAGGATACAGAAACTGGGAGTAAGAGCCCATAACACAAGATGGGGGCCAAAATGGGGCAGGTGCTACATGTCAATAGGACGGACTTCTTTGGAAGGGTGGTGGGGTGTACAGGGTGTGGGTCCACTATGATCCTGGACTGGGCTTTGAGGATGGGGGAGTGTATGGTCTGTAGATGACTGGCTAGTTTGAGGGAGGAACTGTGGAGGTTAGGGAGGAGTCTAAGTGGCAGGGCAGATGAGTATGGTAGGCATTCTGGCTGGGGGATAAGGGATAGCAAGGGGACGGAGGAAGAACAACTAGGACTGACACTGACCCCAGTATCAGAGGCACTAGCAGAAAAGAGAGGACAAGGGAGGGGTGCCAAGGCAAGGAGGGGCCTTCTGATGGGGAGGAAGAGACCACGAGGAGTACCAGGGAGAAAGCAGATGGCTACGGTGAGGAGGGACCAGGGGTGGGACTAGGGGTGGCATGAGGGAACGGTAGGAGGGGAACGATGGGGGAAGACAAGTCTCTGCTATGGGAGAGAGAGGGGGAGCAGGAACATACTGAAGGGGGGGAGGGCAAGCAGGGCATGAGAGGGATGGCAGCAGGTAGGGGAAGAGATAGCAAGGATGAAAGGATAGAAGGTGGCTAGTAAGGAAGGAGGGGTGGTGACTGGAGGAGAGAAGGCTACGGGAAGAGGAAAGGATGGGAGGGCTATCACTATCGGGGTAGAACGGAATGGGGGTTTTAAATCGACAATAGCGGGGATAGCTGAGGGGTTGGAAATCAGCAGGGGAGGAGGGAGGAAGACACGGGAAGCACAGTAGGAAGTAGTCAAGCTGGGAAGGGGTTCAAGGAGGATGGGAGGAATAAGGCAGAGAAAAGGGGTGAGATGGAAGTAAGAGGTACCGATACAGAAGTCACAGAGGTGCAGCTGGGCGGGGTGAGGGCAGGAAGAACAAATACTGGGGGTGAATGGGGCATTAGATGGGAAAGGGGTAAGGACAGGGGTACTCATCCTGGGAGATTCTATACTGAAAGGGGTGAGATGGGGTGGAAGGAGGGGAAGGCAGAGCTGTATTTGGGTTGAAGCTATCCCCAGGTTGACTGCAGGAGGGGCAGGGCAGGCACTGCTCAAGTGTGCAGTAAGGTGGAGGAAGAAACCTCATTTAGTGTTGCTTGCAGGAACAAATGACTTGGCAGGGGAGACTGTGGAAGTAGTGAGGGGGAGGTTCGAGTAGTTGGGCAGGCAGTGTGGGGGGAGGAGTCAGTGGCATTCTCGGAGGTACTCCCAGTACCATGTGCAAGGACGGGGAGTAAGGGTAGGATTGAGGAGTTCAACAAGTGGCTGAGGGATTGGTGCCACACCAAAAATTATGGGTTAGTGACTCACTGGGGTAGGGTCTGGTGGAATAATGACTTGCATGCGGGGGACAGGCTACATTTGAGCAGGAAGGGGAAGGGATTACGAAAGGCAGGATTAGAGGGCTATATCTCTACTAAGGTGGATTTAAACTAGTGGGGGGGTGGCCAAAAGACTGAGGTTGGTAGAAAGGTCCAGACAGGGGAGCCTAATGAGCTCACCCCCCCCCCAGATATAGGTAAAACGGGCGTAGTACCCCTAGGATGGGGCAGGCAGAATGGTCTGTTTGTAATACAGAAGGCACCACCACCCAGTAAGAATAAGGAGGAGAAAGGATATGGACTACCGTGAGGAGGGACACAGGCCAAGGAGGAGAAGAGTGAGTAGAAGGAGGGGTATGGGTGGAAGGTGGTCTCTTGCAACGCAAGAAGCCTGTGGAACAAAATTGCAGAGCTTCAGGCACTCCTTTCAGAAGGGAAGGTGGACATTGCTGCAGTGACAGAGATTTGGGCCACAGAGTACCATGATTGGGAGTTGGCAATCTGGGAATACAGGATATACAGGAGGGACCGAGTGGTTGGAAAGGGGGGGTTGCACTCTATGTGAGGGAAGGGATTAAATGCATAAGGGACGAGGGAGAAGAGGAGAGGAGAGGACAGAAGCACTTTTGGTGTAGCTCCTGGACTCCAAGGGCAGAAAGCTGAGGCTGGGAGTGGTGTACAGACCACCAGCCCAATCCAGGGAACTGGAAGGGCATTGGCAGAGCAGATAAGGAGGGTGTGTAGAAGGGGGAGTGTGGTGACAGTGGGGGATTTTAACCTACCACGGGTTGACTGGAGCACTCCGGCCACTAACAGTACCAGGGAGCCGGTGCTCCTTGATGCATTCCAGGATGGCCTTCTGACGCAATTGGTAAGTAGGCCTTCAAGGCTTGGTAGCACTCTGGACCTAGTACTGACAAATGGTGAGGCGGTGAGGGAGATAAGGGTGAAGGGCCCACTAGCAGGTAGCGACCACCAAACAGTGTGGCTCGTTGTCGTGCTGGGCAGGGAGACAGGAGGCATGGGCACTAAGGTGATGGACTTTATTAGGGTGGACTTTGGGAGGATGGGAGCAATACTGCATGGGAGACTCTAGGATATAAGGCCGGGGATGGATGCAGAACAAAAGTGGGGAGTCATAAAGACTGGTCTAACAGAGGCCACAGTAACCTGCACCAAGGCCAGGAGTAAGAAGAACAGAGCCAAGAAACCATGCTGGCTGAACAAGGAAGTGCTGCAAGGGATGAGGGCAAAGATGGCTGCATACCGGAAGTACAGGAGAACAGGAAAGAGAGAGGATAAGGAGGCTTTCGGGAACTGGTCAAGGGAGGTTGCCAGGAGGGTGAAAAAAGCTAAGGCCTCCAGGCAATTAAGGTCTGCACAGGGCATAAAGGGAGGGGAAAAAGACTTTTTTAGGTATGTCAAGGAAAAGAGGAAGTGCAAGGAGCATATTGTGAGGATAAAGCAGGGAGGGGATTGATCGAAAAGGGGGAGGAGCAAGTGGAAATTCTAAATGAGTACTTCTGCTCAGTTTTCACTAAGGAGAGGGATGGTCCACTGCCAGAATGGGCTGGGGGAGGGGAGGTGACGGACAAAGTGATCACAGGGAGTAGGGTGCTAGAGGGGCTGAGGGCAGTAAGGGTGGACAAGGCACCAAGTCCCGATGGCGTCCACCCCAGGGTGCTGAGAGGATGGAGCTGTTGGCTGAGCCACTGGCAGATCTGTTCAACACCTCCCTGGAAATGGGGTGTGTGCCCCAGGACTGGAGGGTGGCCCATGTGCTGCCCATACATAGGAGTGGGCCTAGGGAGGAGACAGGAAATTATCGGCTGGTAAGTCTCACGTCCATAGTGGGTAAGCTTATGGAGGTGATGCTAAAGCAGAGGCTGGTGGCATTCCTAGAGAGTAATGACCTCCAACATGGGCGGCAACACAACTTCATCTCAGGGAGGTCTTATCAAACCAACCTAATAGAGCATTATGACTGGATGACAAGGGAGTTGGACAGGGGCTATGTGGTACATGTCCTGTACTTGGACTTCAGTAAGGCCTTCAATACAGTGCCTCATGGGAGACTGAAGGGGAAGCTGATGGCAGTGGGGGTGGGAAAAAAGCTGACTAAATGGACAGAGAACTGGTTACTGGAGAGGGTGCCTAGGGTGGGGGGGAGCTCTCGGTACCCAGAGCAGTGACCAGCAGGGTGCCACAGGGGTCAGCACTGGGCCCTGTGCTATTTGGGCTCTTTATCTCTGATATAGCACATGGAGTGGGGAGCAAGGTTAGTCTGTTTGCAGATTATGCCAAATTGGGGGCAGTGACAGACAAAGAGGACAGATGGGAAAAACTGCAGGGGGACCTAACCAAACTAGAGACATAGTCGGTGGAGTGGTAGCTAGGATTCAATGCAAAGAAGTGTAAGGTGATGCACTTCAGGGCTAAGAACCAGAAGAGGGACTATTGGTTGGGGATCACAGAGGAGAAGTACCTAGAGGTGTTGGTAACTAGGAGCATGAACAACTCAGCCCAGTGCAGGAGAGCAGCAGTGAAGGCAAAGAGGATGCTGGGATGCATCGCAAGGGGGTCCTCATCCAGACACAGGGACATGATCCCCCTCTCTACAGATCATTGGTCAGACTGCATCTAGAGTACTGTGTGTAATACTGGAGGCCACACCTGAGGAGAGATATAAAGTTACTGGAGGAGGTGCAAAGGAGGGCAACAAAAATGTTAAAGGGGATGGAAGGAAATGAATATGAAGTTAGGCTGAAGGAGGTGAACATGTACACACTGGAGGAGAGGAGGGATAAGGGGGATATGATTGAAGCATTTGAATACCTGAGGGGGTTAATAAACCTAGCACCAAGGGGGTGCTTAAACAGGAGTGGAAGAGAGTTGAGGGGGGCACGGACTAAAGTTGGAAAGGGGACTTTTCAAGAAGGAAATGAGGACGCACTTCTTCTCTGAGAGGGTGGTGCCTAGTTGGAATGCACTGCCAGAGGGGGTGGTAATATGTAGGACAATCAATAGGTTTAAGAAGGAGTGGTATAAAGTAAGAGGAAGAGTCAGGGGAGCAGGGGCTGGGACAAGCGGGGGAGGAACTAAGGGGGGAGGAGGCTGGGGAAGCTGCAATCTAGGGTGCTAGCTGCACAGTCGGGCAGACTTACATAGACCGATTGGTGTGTTCTGCTGACAGATTCATATGTTCGTATGTTCATATGTTTGTATGTAAAATCACAGTGACTCTGTTCATGAGCAGAGGTCCTAAAATGCCTATGTTGAAAATTTGGTGACATATGTCCATAAAATGACTGTGTTACAAGCATGCATTGTGCAGTTTCCATGCACCCTCGTAACTTCGCAAATGTGTAGTATTTTCACTCCAGATTTGCAACATTGGCATTTTTTCAGACCTCATTATGAACAGTACAGCTATCATTTTTCACATCATGCCCCAAATATGCGTTTACACATCTGGCACAGAATAGCACATTTGCTGTGAGAAATCAATGTTTGGGACAGATTAAGAAAATCATAGTGACAGACTTTATGAGCAGAGGTCACAAAATGCCTGTGTTGAAAATTTGGTGAAATAATTCCACTAAATGACTGTGTTACATGCATGCATTGCGCAGTTTCCATGTACACTCAGAAGTTTGAGCATTTTTAATGTTTTCACTACAGATTTTCAACATTGCCATCTCTTCACACCTCCCTATGAATGATACAGCTGCTATTCTTCACATCCTGTCTGATCTGTGTTTTCGTACATCTGGCACACAATGGCACGGTCGCTGTAGAAACTCAAAGTTTGGGATGCATTGACAAAATCACAGTGTCACTGTTCATGAGAAGAGGTCCCAAATGCTTTCACAAGGTGGGGGTCACAAAATGGCCATATTGAAAATTTGTGGTGCAAATAGCAACAAATGCCCGGGGCGCTAGGTTTTCTAACCATAATGTCCCACCCTGTACAGACTGACAGGCATCAGGGGTGTGCCTTTGGATTGCCGACTGTAATGCTCATGCCATTCCACCCCCAACCCCACCACCCTGCAGCCAGTGACAGGCATCGAGGTGTGCCTTGGATTTTTTGGCCCCAGAGTTCACCCCATTCTCCTATACTGCACCCATTTCAGCGTATGTCCTTATGGAGTGGGGTGACTGTAAAGCTGAACACCCCAAGGCACACCTCAACATGTGTTGGTGTCTGCTGGATAGGGTGAAGTGAAATGGTATGAACGTTATTGGCGGCAACCCAAATGCATACCCCAATGCCTGTCTGTCTCTGCAGGGTGAAGGTGGGGTTGGCGTGAAGTTTAGTACTTCACTGCCATTCCTACTCTGCATCTTTCTAACTCCTGCATTTCCAATGCTAATACCAGCAAGCAAACATTCGGCATTGACAAATGCTTGTTCTGTGCTGGCACCATTATCTTGCATTCACTTTTTTTTTTTTCACATTTTCTCATCAAATGTGTTCTTTGACATACTGTTCCAGTCCTGCTCTATATGAGAACTACACAAATTCTGGAAGGCATGCTGCTTATAAGCCTTATATCAGATTCAAGGCCACTGGTTTTTGGTTTTCACAAACAAAACCATTAAAAATCCAGAATTTGGACTGCCTACACACTGGTAAAAACAAAGAATTTGATGGATTTTGGCATTTTATACAAGATCAGTAAATCTACAAAACTTGTATTTTTCTTAAAATTGCCTCCTTTGCTGTTTTCAGTTTGCTTTATTTAATGCTCTGTATTTTAAGCATTCTTTCATCCTGAATATTTATACATACAGTTTACTAAAATTCTTTGCAAAAACTATGTTAATGCAGATATTAGAGTTGCAAAATGCAAAGTGCACAAAGAAGGGAAATGAAAAAAAAAATAAGGATTTGGGTCTGCGGAGTATTGGCAAATCAGTGGTGGGGTCTTCCTTGGGGTTGTCAACCCTAATGCCCACCCCCACCCCCCAGCCCAAAACCTCCTGTCTGAAGCACAAGGTACAGCTCCAAGTTAGTGTCTCATAGTGCTACAGTATGGCCAACATAATCCGTCATAGCTTTCTTTACACAGGCCCTCTGGGCCCTACATGAAGACATCACATATGAGCTCATCTGATAAGGGGATGGGGTGGGCATTAGGGTTGACAGCCCGAGGAAGACCCCACTACTGATTCACCAATACTTCGTAGACCCAAATCCCTAATTTTTTTTCATTTCCCTTTTTTGTACACTTTGCATTCTACATCCCTAATATCTGCATTAATGTAGTTTTTTGCAAAGAATTTCCCTTCATTTTCTGTTAGTGGAATTGTAGCCTCATTTGCATAGGTCCCTTTGGGACTTGCGTAAAATGAGAAAGATACAATATTGCAGACAGTCTTGACCCAGTGTGTGAGGCTAGCAGGCACTGGCGCACATGTCAGTACCTTGTAGGTGAGGTTCCCTGACCATTCACAGGGTGTGGCATCTGTGCCAAAACACTGCTCTGTCCCTACCCAGGCCAGGACTGGTGCTGCATGCTGCAGCACTTTCCCCATCAGCCTAATCTCAGTAAACCAGTTCACTGAGTTCACACCTGAACTCATCTCAATGGCACGGTAAGGCAACGTGTTCCCCAGTGGTGCAATGGACATCCCTGCAAACAACGTTACTTAACTCCTTCGGTCCCATAGTTGCCATATGGCGTCAGTACCATTTATTGCTGAACCTGACCCAAAATGACCACCAGAAGAGAATGAGTTAATAAAATCTTTGTTTTTTAATATTTTGACCCCAAACTTTCAGCATAGTCTTCATATGACCCCACCTCATAAACCCCATAGGTGTAAATTTTAAAATCCATTCCGAAATGTTATTCTGCTCCACAGGTACAAAAACATGTTTTGGAAAGGATGTGAAAAATGACAGCTATACTCTTCATGAGGTGTTGTGAAAATATGGCTATACTGATCATTTGGTGTCAAAATATTGAAAATTAACAAAGTTATGCACATGCATAGAAAAAATGTCAATGAATGTGTGCAACTCAGACATTTTTAAGAAATTTTTTCATCAGATTTTCAACATGGCCTTTTTGAGATCCCTCCTCATGAACACTGGTGGCGAAATGTTGTTATTCGGGCCAGAAAGGTGATTTTGTGCAACAACCATGAAAATCAGCTTCCTGGCCTGATTAACAAAATGAGAGTTGACTCCCAAAAAAGGCCATATTGAAAATCTGGTGAAAAAATTCCCAGAAATGGCAAAGTTATGAACATAAAATTCAAAACGCGAATGAAATACATTGTACGGCACTTACCTGTATTCCTTATTTCATGGTTCGGACTTTGAAGAGTGCAGATGTGTCTCAGTCCACAGGAGATGACAGCAAACTACCTCTGGAGATAAGTATAGGGTAAGGGAGGTGGGGGTGGGTGGGTCATCAGTGGGAGGGAGGGTTGGGGTATGGAGATGGTGATGATGAGGGACCATTTCCTTTTTCCAAGTAAAAAAAGACATCGGGGGACGGTTTTCTTTTTTTGCAGGTACACATAAATTAATACATCTATCTCGGGACACTGGGAGTGGGATCCCCAGTGTCCCATACTTCTGGGAAGGAGGTACAGTTAATTCTGACATGGGGATTGGGGTCCCCGATGTCGGGAGCATTTAATTCAACAAGGGGCTGTGGGGTGGGTTCCAACACCAGGGGTGGGCATCCCAGTGTCAGACTATATCAATTTATCATAAACTATTTTGGGACACTAGGGGTGGGCTCCCCAAGTGTCCCACACTGCTGGGAGTGGTGAGATCTATTAACTGCTGACATGGGATTGGGGGCCCCAATTTCGCAACCATTTATGAAACAACTGGCTGTGGGGGTGGGCATCCCGGTGTCGGATTATAGAGAAGACGAAAGAAAGAAAAAGGAAGGAAGGAAGGAAAAGAAGAAGGAAAGAAAGAAAGAAAGAAAGAAAGAAAGAAAGAAAGAAAGAAAGAAAGATGCCAGGAATTAGGGTCCCCGGTGTGCAGATGGCACAGCACAGCCAGGATGGGGGTGGGAGAGTCATGTCAACAGCCAGTTGCACTATACAATACAGCTGTCATTTTGTAAAGGACAACTGTGTCATATAGTGCAAACTATATGACACAGCTGTCGTTCAATAAAGTACAGCTGTATCGTATAGTGCAACTGGCTGTTGTCGTAAAAAAAAAAATATCCATAGAACACTGATTTTTTAAACTGCTCATGCTCACAGATGGAAATTTTTACTTAAATAATTTAAAAAGTACTAAAGTGGGAGACATAAAGACTACAAATACACATACCTTGGGCCAAACTCTATCAAACCTGAGCGTTTCAGATTTCAACTCTTTATATTTTTTCACTTATTGTAGGGCAAAAAAAATCTTAAACGGAGAATTTTACATTTTGTGCACTTCTGTAACTTTTCCCACAGTGAACCGAGCTACATAAAATTTGTAGGATTAAGAGATTCTGACAAAAACACTGTGCTTTCCAAATTTCACATAAATCAGTTGAACGGGGGCAAAGTTATTAAGGTGCAAAAATTGAGATTTAACATTAAAGTGCCTACTCAACCCTAATATACAGGCAGAACTGAGCCTGTATAATAACGATAGTGGAATCTCTGTAAAATACAGAAATTAAACTAACAATCATGATGCAATTCCCAGAATTTCAAGTCTCGAAAATGGAATTTCATTATTTCAATCACTGTAAATCAGTGCTCATGATCAGACTGAATTGTTACTACAGTTTCAGTTGGCATTACATTCCTCAGTTTTGCTGTCATTCTACTACTGACAGCATCCGCCATCACCATTGTCACCTTGCTAGGCACATAGCCACACATACCCACTGCTCTTAGTCTTGCCAATCATCAATTTTTAATGTTTTGTGCCTCTGCAGTACCTGCCATGGGTATAATCTTTGGAAACAGCAGCAGGCTCACTCAGAGTGGTTGCGCCTGTCCCTCTTACCTCAGCAATGCCTACCATGGGTACAATTTCCGGAAATAGCAGCAGGCTCATTCACAGCAGCTGCGCCTGTCCTACCTTCCTCAGCAATGTCCACCATGGGTATAGTTTTTGGAAACAGCACCAGGCTCCCTCAGAGCAGCTGTGCCTGTCCTACCTGCCTCAGCAAATACCTGCTATGGGTATAATTTTTGGAAACAGCAGCAGGCTCACACAGAGCAGCTACACCTGGTCTGCCTGCCCCAGCAGTGCTCGCCATGGGCATAATTTTCTGGAAACAGCAGCAGGCTCACTCAGATTGCCTGTGCCTGGCTGCCTAAGTAATGTCCACCACAGACATAATTTTTGGAAACAGCAGCAGGCTAACTCAGAATGACTGCACATGTTCTACCTTTCTTTGCAATGCACACCATGGTTATAATTCTTGAAAACAGCAGCAGTCTCACTCAAAGCATCTGCACCTGGTCTGCCTGCCTGCCTCAGCAATGTCTGCCATGGGTATAATTTCTGGAAACAGCAGCAGGCTTACTAAGCTCGGCGATGCCTGTCCTACCTACCTCAGCAATGCCTGCCAAGGGTATAACCCAGCAGTAGGCTCACTCAGATTACCTGTGCCTGTCCTAGCTGCCTCAGTGATGCCTGCCATGGGAATAATTTTTGGAAACAGCAGCAAGCTCACTCAGAGCAGCTATGGCTGACATACCTACCTCAGCAATGTTCACCATGGATATCATTTTTTGAAACAGCAACGGGCTCACTCAGAGCAGTTGCTCCTGTCCTAGCTGCCTCAGCAATGTTCACTGTGGGTATTGTAATCCCTAGGTGGTGCTATCTCAAAAGCTACTACCCTGCCTGCTTGGCTAGTAGCAGGTTAAGGGGCCTGGGTACTGAAATGGGTGCCTGCACCCAGAGGTGAGGGCTGTTAGTAGTCAAGCTAACCTGGGCACAGCCCTCCAGGACACTGTAACCCCCCTCTTTCCCTTCTAGTGGCCTGAACAATATACAATAATCACTTTCACAATGATCCTTATTCACCATGCAATTACCCACACTGTTTGCACTTACCACCAGGGCTGGTTCCTCTAGTTCAACCCTGGGGACCCCCTGTAAAACAAGGTTATGCACAGCAAATAGCAACAGTACAGTACTCTTGGCACAAACTGGAACCACAGTCAGGTTAAATGCAAAAAGAGTTAGATCTGATTTATTCAGGGGACTTGAACAAGGGAGGGGCGTAATCAGGTTGATTTGCTTAAAGGCTATATCAGACAGTTATGCATGCACTTCAGAGTCCCTACACAGTCACACACTCTGGGTACCCAGGTAGGAAGACAGTGGGCTAGCCAGGAGTGTTGCCTGGAGTAGGCTGGCTTGCAGCTGGTTGGGGCCCTGTGATGGAAGAAAGCAACATGCAGAACACACACTATTCGTAATCCAGAGCCGGAGGGCTCAGTTCGTGACAGAAAAGACAACAAAGCAATCGGATGACATTGCTTAAGATTTAGCTGTTGTTGCAGGGAGCAACCCTGATGTTTACTCATGATACCCAGTACAGGACATGAAAGTAGGTTTTTGAACTGGAGTGCCAGGAGAAGCAGGGCCTACACAAATCACCGAGGCGTTGTTCCTGTTCAAAGCGTGAGCAGGTGGCTGATCCCCAGGCAGGTCTCTCATCGATGGCTTTCTTTGTGTAGTGGGTAGTCAGGCTGGGCCAGTGTGGCAAAGCCCAGGGCCAATGGAGATGAACACGGATTCAGTCCGTGGGAGCTGGATGCAGCCTCCAAGCAGAACGCAGTTCAGCACACAGTGGGGAACCAAATCATGATCCACTAACAGCACACAGCACATTTACATGTAAGAAATTCTACTTTACGAGGCAGATTGCTATCCCGTCACAATTACAGAGTCTCTGCACAAACCATGAGTTCAGAGGTGGCTGGAAAGCCTGACAGGCCAATCGCATTCAGCAAATCTTCGGTCTTCTTCAGGTTAAAGCCTGGTCACGGTCCAGTGGCTTAAATCGTTCTCACAACTCAGATTCAGTCCGAATCAACTTTGTTTTTCCTCTCAGGGACAGAAGGTAGACAGGTAGGCCAAAACTCAGCCCTTTCACAGTTCTTCCGCACAAATCTATGCAGGATTACTGCTCGACTATCTCAAGCTGTTATTTCTCTCACTTCCTAACTTAAACCGAAAGTAGCTGCAAGCAGCCTGGGACATTCCACAGGATCCAAAAGGTTTGGTTGGCTGATCTGTCTGTCAGTCACAAGAAGGGCTCCCTCTTGAGGTTCATTTCGGCGCCAAAAACCCAAAACTACAATCCCTACAGAATTTTGCTCCCACAAGACCCCTGGGGACAAGCTCCATTTTAAAGTCCCCAAAGGTACTGCTTGGCCCATTTCGGCAGTCCAGAAAATAAAAAGAACTGTCCATGCTGCAAAGAAGGCAGGTTAGAACAAACTGCAATATTATTACTATTCTAACAAATGATCAGCAAATAAGTACATCTTCTAACAGTGCTCCCTCTGCGCTAATAGCGATGGTAGAAATAGAGAAATTATCTGGCAGCCCGAGTGGGACTCAAGCATAGCAACACTCAGCCCCTTCCCAAGTTAATTATAACTGCAATCTAGGCAGCTCTTAAAGAGACAGTACACAGGGGCTATACAGACACTCTCTGGCAATACATTTGAACTACTAAAAATGCAGGACACCAGCCGCGCAGTAAGGATTTAAGCAAGCTCAAGGAAGACTTTTCAGGAACCCCCATTTGTAGGGGGGTTACAGTATAATTTTTGCAAACAGCAGCAGGCTCACTTAGAGCAACTGCATCTGTCCTACCTGCCTCAGCTATGTCCGCCATGGGTGTAATTTTTGAAAACAAACAAACAGAATCCAGTGCACACACCGACCACAACATGACACATCTGAGAAATAAATCATTTAAACTGCCTGAACTAGCCATTTTCTTACGTTTAACTCTATGGGAAAGGGGTCCTCCTCCTTATCAAATTGGAATGCCATTGTTAGCAAGCCAAACCACCAAACCACCAGTCATCAAGGTGGAACCCCACGGTTTAGTCCCTACTTCCCATCTCTGAAATGCCTGCAGTGACTACTCTTAAGTAGAGTGCATTGCCTAAACTGGCTCCTTTATAGTAAAGTGCTTCCAGCTAGGACATTTCACAGGTGATGAAAGGGAACATGCTAAATGGAGAACCACAAACTCCCAAAACTCTTCACACATTCCAAAACTAGCACGCTCTAACCTTTGCATAGCTCACAAAATTCAATTCATATTTCTACTGAGGGGGCTACTGGTTTATGGTATATGACAAGCAAACAAACAGAATCCATTGCACAACCCCCCCCCCCAAAAAAAAATGGCACATCTGAGAAATAAAACATAGTAAAAGTTGTTAAAATTATAATTTTATCAATGATTTTTTGAGAAATTAAGGAATTTGTCATTTATGTAACTTTAGTTGTTTTTGTACTGGTTATGACAGTCCTTGGTTTTGTACTTGGTTTAGATAAAACTGTATTTAAGTAAACTATATATCTATCTATTATCAAATTGGAATGCCATTGTTAGCAAGCCAAACCACCAAACCACCAGTCATCAAGGTGGAGCCCCACGGTTTAGTCCCTACTTCCCATCTGCTTGAAGAGCAACAATGCCTCAGCGAATCGTGTGGGCCCTGCTTCTCCTGGCACTCCAGATTAACCACCTGCTATCTCGATTTTCGTCCAGCCTGTGTCCAGTCTTGGGTATCATGAGTAATCATCAGGGTAGCTCCCTGCAACAACAGCCTAATCTAAAAGTGTGTCATCTGATTGTCTTGTTGTTTTCTATTCACAAACTGAGCCCTCAGGCTCCAGATTACAAATAGTGTGAGTTGTGCATGTTGTTTTCTTCCATCACAGGGCCCCGACCAGCTGCAATGTTCCTGGCTAGCCCACCATTCTCCATCTGGGTACTTAGAGTGTGTGACTGTTTATGGACCCTGAAGTGCATACATAACTGTTTGACTGATACAGCCTTTAAGCAAATTAACCTGATTATGCCCCTCCCTTGTTCAAGTCCCTTAAATAAATCAGATCTAACTCTTTTTTGCATTTACCCTGACTGTGGTTCCAGTTTGTGCAAGAGTACTGTACTGCTGTAATTTGCTGTGTATGACCTTGTTTTATAAGGGGTCCCTCGGGCCGGGACAGAGGAAAGCCCTGGTGGTAAGTACATACAGTGTGGGTACTTCTGTGGTGTATCAGGGGTATTGTGAAAGTGATTATTGTGTATTGTTCCGGCCACTAGTAAAGAAAGAGGGGGGTTACAGTGTCCCAGAGGGCTGTGCCCAGGTTAGCTTGACCACTACCAACCCTGACCTCCGGGTGGAAGCACCTGTTTCAGAACTCAGGCCCCTTAACCTGCTACTAGCCAAGCAGGCAGGGATAGCAGCCCTTGGGATAGCGCCACCGAGGGGTTACATATCAATCTATCTGTAACCCCCCTACAAATGAGGGTTCCCAAAAAGTCTTCCTTGAGCTTGCCTAAATACTCACTGCCAGGCTGGTGTTCTGCGTTTTAGCAGTTTAAATGTATTGCCAGACAGTGCCTGAGTAGCCTCTGTGTACTGTCTCTTTAAGAGCTGCCTGGATTGCAGTCATAATTAATCTGAGAGGGAGCTCTGTTAGAAAATGTACTTGTTTGCTGATCATTTGTTAGAGTAGTAATAATATTGCAGTTTGTTCTAACCTGCCTTCTTTGCAGCATGGACAGTTCTGTTTGTTTCCATCATCTTGGTCCTGGACTGCAGAATGGGCCAATCAGTACATTTGGGACTCTAAAATGGAGCCTGCCTACAGGGGCTTGGTGGGGCCAAACTTGTAGGAATTGAAGTTTTGGGCTTTTAGCGCCTAAAATAACCTGGAGGGAGAGCCCTTGTTGTGACTGACAGACAGATCAGCCAACCAAACCTTTTGGATCTTGGGGAAAGTGCCACACTGCTTGAAGTTTCAGTTAGATCTGAGTTGGGAAGTAAAGAAGTAACAGCTCGAGATAGTTCAAGCAGCAATCCATAGTGGATTTGCGTGGGAGAACTAGGAAAAGGCCTGAGTTTGACTTGCATGCCTGCCTGCTGTTCCTGAGAGGGAACTTGTGTTTTTTTTTCGGACTGAATCCGAATTTGGAGAGTGAATTAAGCCACTGAATTGTGACCAGGCTTTAACCTGAAGAAGACCGAAGATTTGCTGAATGCGACTAGCCTGTCAAGAATTCCTGATACTTCTGAACTCCTTGATTGTGCAGAGACTCTGTAATTGCGACCAGAGAGCCATTTGCCTGGTACAGTGGAATTTCCTTACATTTGAATGTGCTATATGCTTATAGTAGGTCGTGATTTGGTTCCCCACTGTGTGTCTGAACTGTGTTTTGCTTGCTGGAGGCTGTATCCAACTCCACAAACAGAATCCGTATCCATTTCCATTTGCCTGGGCCCTGTTATACTGCCCCAGCCAGAATACCTGCTACGAAGAGCAAGTCATCGACGAGAGACCAGCCTGGGGATCAGCCCCTTGCTCAATGCCTTGAACAGGAATGACAACTCGGTGATGCATGTGGGCCCTGCTTCTCTGGGCACTCTAGCTCAACAGCCTGCAGTCTCGATTTCATCCTGCCTATGTCCAGTATTGGGTATCATTAGTAAACTTCAGGGTAGCTCCCTGCAACAACAGCTTAACCTAAAAGTGTTATCATCTGATTATCTTGTTGCCTTTTCTTTCCCGAACTTAGCCCTCCTGCTCCGGATTACAAATAGTGTGTGTTGTGCATGTTGCTTTCTTCCATCACAGGGCCCCAACCAGCTGCAATATTCCTGGCTAGCACACCATTTTCCTACCTGGGTACCCAGAGTATGTGACTGTGTAGGGACTCTGAACTGTATGCATAACTGCCTGATTAATATAGCTTTTAAGCAAATCAACCTGCTTACGCTCCTCCTTTGTTCAAGTCCCCTGAATAAATCAGATTTAACTTTGTTTGCATTTAACCTGACTGTGGTTCCAGCTTGTGCCAAAAGTATTGTACTGTTGCTGTTTGCTGTGCTTAACCTTGTTTTACAGGGGGTCCCCAGGGTCAAGCTAGAGGAACCAGCCCTGGTGGTAAGTGAAAACAGTGTGGGTAATTGCCTGGTGAATAAGGGTCATTGTGAAAGTAATTATTGTATATGGTTCAGGCCACTAGAAGGGAAAGAGGGGGGTTACAGTGTCCTGGAGGGCTGTGTCCAGGTTAGCTTGACCACTAACAACCCTGAGTGGAGGCACCCGTTTCATTGCCCAGGCCCCTTAACCTGCTACTAGCCAAGCAGGCAGGGATAGTAGCCCTTGGGATAGAGACACGCCTAGGGGTTACATATCTATCTATCTATCTGATCTTACTTCAAGGGAGGCTCTTGCAGCAGGCCACCACTGGTATGACTAAGCCGTCAGGCACCAATACCACATGGAAACCTCTCTAGCTGGCAATATACCACGGGGCAATGTCCACCACCAATGTCACTCCGCTGATGTCGGCCAGTCCTATAAAGGCGGGCAGTCCCCCACACCCTTCTCAGTTCTTTCCCACCGTGGGACCACGCACGTCAGACCACTGACACTGACACTGCCATAGCTTCAGTAGACTGCCATTTCCCATTCTTCGTGCTATTCTCTTTTTTTCCTTAGTCATAACATTCAATTTGCGGTGTTACAGGATTCAGGCTTATGTCTTCTCAACCTGCCTAGTCTTCCAACCGCTCCGCAAAGTGTGCTTGTGGCAAACAGATTCCAGAACAGAAAAGACATTCTGTTCGCATCCTCTGCCTAGGCCCCAGTCACGACACTGAATCCTGGCAGTTTGCCAGAAATTTAACCAGGCCACACAGAGATGTCACCTGAAAATTCTCCTCAAGCAGAAGCTCATCATGATGGAACCAGAGCTGCAGGCCAGGAGCTCTTCAGCTTCACCAGCACAGTCCTCCAGGGCTTCCTCCTCTTCTCTACCAAGGAAAACATCTAGTGGGAAGCACAAACACCAAGATAAGGACCAAGACCGGGCCTGGTCTGCTTCCTGCTCACAGTCTCCTCATAAATCTTAAATAGGGACTGGGTCTTCCTTCCATGAAAGGTCAACTTCCTCAGCCCTGCCAGCCCTTACTGCTGCTGGACTATAGGTGGCCCTGCTTCCCGCTCTTATTTCAGTGGCAGGCAGTGGCTCTTCGGGGCAGGGGACTTTGTCTCCTGCTCCTCAGACCCTGACACTCAGCCCCTGACCTCCGTGGGCACTCAGCCAGGTGGCTCAGCCAGTGATGGTTCTTCGGGCGCAGGTTCACCCACCGATACCCCCCTCTGGCCATGGCGCTGCCTGCATTGGTCCCCTCCATGGGGGCTGGCACCAGTCCTTCTAGGCAGCACCCACTGCAGGCTACCAGTGCTTCTCTACATCCAGTCCCACTTCAGTCTTTGCCCGGGAGGGTTCTGTCCCCCCCCAGGCACTGGTCTCTCCTCTCTCAGTGCCCGTGGACATTCCTCTCAGGCTCTCACAACTCACTCCAGCTGGGCCACTGCTGGTGCTGCCTCAGCCTAACTCAGTGCTGACTTCCCCTCCGGCACCTGTGGGACCTATGCTGGGGTACCCAGTGCCATCCCCAACCGGCCTGAAACTGGCTTATCCCTATCTGGCACCGGCCTATCCATATCCTCTGGTGAATAATTATCCTCCATTGGTGGATTACAATGCCTTGTTCACTTCTTGGTGGGAACTCATGCAGAAGCTGGGTCCCACCCCCGAGGGTCCAATGCCGGCGACATCCCGGCACCCCCCTGGGTCACAGCCTCCTCCGGATTCTGTGCGCTCTGGTCTCAGTGACCCTCATACGTCTGATACCAGGTCCAATACTAGTTCGGGGTGGCCACCTGGACTGATGCCTGCCCCCTGAAAGTGAGCCAGATGAGGAGGAAGAAGAGGACACTGAGTCTTCCTTCCTTGAGGGTGTCTCCTCTGAAGATGAGGAGCCCCCTAACGCAGTCCCCAAATCCCCTCCTGATGATCCACCTTTCCTGGACATCGTGAGGCACATACAGACAACCATAGACTGGGAGACTGAGGAGTAGTACCCAGAGTGTCGTTGGTTGGCGGCATACCTGTGCCAGCCTGATGCTATCCCATTGGTGGCCCCCCTTGACTGACTCATATGAGGATGTCATTAGGCTGGCCTGTTATCACCCTTCCACTACTCCAGCGGTGCCCAAGAAGGCTGACCACCTTTAGCATGACCCCGCCAGTAAACCCTTCTTGGGGGGCAGCCTAAGGCTGACTCAGTGGTTACCAGTGTGGCCCATGACTGCTTCAAGAAAACTAAGCACCTCAGTGCTCTGCCCCTGACAAGGAATCCAGACAGCTGGATCACCTAGGCAAGTGGTTCTATGCCTCTTCTACCCTGGCCATTAGGGCCATTAACTATTTGGCGCACATGGTTCAGTACCAGAATGTTCTGTGGGACCAGGCCAGGGACTTGGTTCAGGCACTGCCCAATGGTCCTGCTAAGACACAGCTGGCCCAGACACTCAAGATAGGCTCGGATATCAGGAATTATGTCCTGCAGGCTGCTTAAGACATGGTTGATGCCTCAGGCAGAGGGGTAGCAACGGGCATCTGTTTCCAGCACCACTCTTGACTCCAGGTCTTTGGATTTGCTTCTGATGTGCAGTCCAGCATTTTGGACGCTCCCTTTTGGGGTTCCATATGTTTTGGAGGTGACGTTTAGGACTTGATCTCCTTCCTTCCAGAATCAAGCCGTGCCCTTGGGTCCATCCACTCCTTATACTATACACAGCCTAAGTCTAGCCAGCGGCCACCCTTCCACCACTCTTCTCACAGACAATGCCACTGTCCCACCACAGGCCAGGGAAAGTGCAAGCAGGCATTGGCTCCTACCGCAACCACTGCAAGGGCTCCTTGGGTGCCCGCCCCAGCTCTACTAGTGCCCACTCCTACTTCCTGACTCCTTGCTACACCCCCCCCAGTAGAAACCCTGGAGGAGGCAGTCAGAGATCGCTTCTCCCTCCACCTCGACGGGTGGTGAGGGATCACCTTGGACAGTTGGGTACTGCAACTCATAGAGCACAGTCACCCTCTGAAACATCTTGAGTGGCCTCGCAAAAACCCTCCAGGCAACTTATTCTACCCCCCCAGCTCATCTGCATCTCATCGGGGAGGTAATTCAGGCTCTGTTACAAAAAAGAGCCATAGAGCCCGTCCCTCAGGCTCAGTGGGGCAGAGGGTTATACTCTCACTTCTTTATGGTTCCCAAAAAGAATAGGGGCTTCATGCTCATCCTGGACCTGAGTGACCTGAATCTGTCCATAGAAAACAAACGCTTTCGGGTAGTCACCCTTTAGAGTCTGCTGTATCTCCTGCACCAGGGGGGGGAAATTTTCCCTTCCTACAGACGCTTCCTCTGCTTTCATTTCTGAGGTGCCCATTTTCAGTTCCGGGTTCTCTCCTTTGGCCTGTCTCCAGCCCCCAGGGTTTTCATCAAGTGCCTGGTGGTAGTGCTGGCTGCCCTCAAGAGGCAGGGCTTTTATGTCTTCCTCTACCTGGACGATTGGCTCCTAGTGTCCCCATCATAGAAATGCCTTCTCCAGACCCTGGAGCATACCTTCAGCCTCTTTCAGACCCCAGGGATCACAATCAACAGGCCAAAGTCCTGCCTGATGCCCAGCCAATGGCTCCAGTACCTAGGGGCCATTCTAGACATGTCCCAGAGCACCTTTTTGCCCAGGGACAGGGCAGAGCGTTTAATGGACCAGGCCCGTCTGGTCTCCTCCAGCTGTCAGGTCACAGCCAGTGTTGGGTAAGTTACTTTAAAAAAGTAATCAGTTACAGTTACTAGTTACTCTCAAATAAATGTAATCAGTTACAATTAATGATTACTTGTGTATAAAAAGTAATCAGTAGCTGTAACTGTAATGCATATTACTTTTTATATAACTTTCTATTACTTTTGATAACTTGATTCAGGAAGCTTGGTGCTTGTCAACGAATTCATTTTTTTCAAAATAAAAATGTTCTCCCTTGGCCTACTGTACATGTGCTTACTGGTCAGTCCTCCATTTGTGACCCATGGAAGGCCCTAACCCCCTGCTTCCGTAATGCATACTCAGATGTCTGCTGGCAACACTAATACTGATCCAGTAACCACATACATTCCACCTTGATAGCAACTCAAAAAAAGCAAGGCACCATGGTTCTCCCAGTCTGGCAACTTTAATTCCTCAGGCAGAAAAAGGGAAACTGAAACCAAGCACTAATGTGCAAAACTAAATGTTATTATGCAGTGCAGTGTATAAACTTAAAAAAAAACATCAACGCTTACAGAGATAATGCTGTGGGAGACCATTTCAGGGCAGCTCTTCTCTCCCTCTCACCTGACCCAACACAAATGAACCAGTACAATGCAAGTGAGGGATAGTATCATGTCCCTTTTAAAATAATTATGAGAGGTATGACCACAGCACTGTCTTTCTACTAATCATGTCTGGATAAGCCATTCCCTAGGATCTTTATGCATTAAAAACAAATAACATACCACAGACTATTAATACGTCTTAGTCCTTTAAAGAAGCGTGCTCAAGTATGCTGCAGGCCTGCTGCATGCTGCTCCCATTCGGACCTTTGGCTTTTCCCATGCCTAGTGGGCTGTTTCTGGTGTTTCATATCATACTTCACACATGGATTTTCACTTCACAGTAACAGTTGCACATGTTTTAATATGACAGTAGTTTTCTTTTCATCTCACAAATACCCAGCTTTTTATAGAACGATAATTGCCTGCTTGCCTTAAATGTACTGTTATCTGTGCATACTCCTCTGTTGCTACCCTGCTGGTTCTGTTCCACTGTGAAACTTTATCAGGATGTAAGCTAGTTACTGTAACTACAGTCCACTGACTTTGCTGTAAAACTTCTAAGTTCAGTGACTTTTCAAATCCACCACTTAGCTTGGTTCCTGCCAGGGCCTGGCACCGGCATCATAATCCACTGCCTTCTCTTGCAGACCAGGCTCACTCAAATAATGGACAATTGTCACCACTGCCCACTCCCCACACACTGCCTTCATTAATCCTCACCTGTCCGATACCTGTGATCTGCTTATGTCTGAGTCTTCAGCCACTGGTACACACCACAGTCTACAGAGCTGCTGTAGTGTTGTCTTTACTGCCTCACAAAATGGTGAACTGCAGTTGGCGCCAAAACAGTGGCAGCATTTTGAGTGGTCGAGCAACTCGCTCAGGAAGTTTCAGAAGTTGCCCTCAACTGGCTTCTTTACTCATCCAATAAAAAGCATGGCAACATCCCACTCCTACAGATAATAAACAAGCATTTGTCAATGCCGAACGTTCGCTTGCAGGTATTTGCAGTGGTGTTTGGCACGTATGGTGCTTTACCGTAATGCCCTGTGCGATTGCTGGTATTTGCACAATAAATTTTCAGCATGACCTTTTTGTTACCCCCATTGTGCGCTACATAGGCGGAAACACGTTTTGGGCAGGATGTGAAAAATGACAGCTGTACTGCTCATAAGGAAGTGTGGTAAAATGGCAATGTTGAAAATCTGGAGTGGAAATATTGAAAATTCGCAAACCCACGAAGTATGGGAACTGTGCAATGCACACTGAAAACAGTCATTGTTAGAATTTTTCACCAAATTGTCAACATTGGCATTTTAAAACCTCTGCTAATGAACAGTGTCACTGTGATTGTCTTACTGTGTGCCATACATTGATTTTGCACACCGACTACATCTGTGCAACTACATGGGCGGAAACACGTTTTGGGCAGGATGTGAAAATGACAGCTGTATTGTTCATAAGAGGTGTGGTAAAATGGCAATGTTGAAAATCTGGAGTGAAAATATTGAAAATTTGCAAACTTACGGTGCGTAGGAACTGCATAACGTACGCTCGTAAAACAGTTATTTTTAGGAATTTGTTCACCAAATTTTCAGCATAGCCATTTTAAGATCTCTGCTCATGAACAGTGACACTGTGATTTTCTTAATGTGTCCCATACTTTAAGTTTGCACACCGACTGCGCCATTGTGCGCTACATGGGCAGAAACACGTTTTGGGCAGGATGTGAAAAATGACATCTGTACTGCTCATGAGGAGGTGTGGTAAAATGGCAATGTTGAAAATCTGGAGTGAATATATTGGAAATTCGCAAACTTACGAGCATGCATAGGAACTGCACAACGCACGCTAGTAAAACAGTTGTTTGTAGGAATTTTTTCACCAAATTTTCAACATAGCCATTTTAAGATCTCTGCTCATGAATGGTGACACTGTGATTTTCTTAAAGTGTCCCATACACTGAGTTCTCACACCGACTGTGCCATTGTGCGCTACATGGGCGGAAACATGTTTTGGGCAGGATGTGAAAAATGACAGCTGTACTGCTCATGAGGAGGTGTGGTAAAATGGCAATGTTGAAAATCTGGAGTGCAAATATTGAAAATTCGCAAACGTACGTGTGCGTGTAGGAACTGCTCAAAGCACGCTCGTAAAACAGTCATTTTAGGAATTTTTTCACCAAATTTTCAACATAGCCATTTTAAGACCTCTGCTCATGAACAGTGTCACTGTGATTTTCTTAATGTGTCCCATACATTGATTTCACACTGACCGACATGCCCATCGCGGTGCTACATAGCGGAAACACGCTTTGGGTGAGATGTGAAAATGACAGCTGTACTACTCATAAGAAGGTGTAGTAAAATGGCAATGTTGAAAATCTGGAGTAGAAATATTGAAAATTAAATAAACCTCTGATTTCTGCGTAGGAACTGCGCAATGCTGCGCTCGTAAAACAGTCATTTTGGGAATTTTTGCAGCAAATTTTCAACATGGGGTTTTTGGGACCCCTTCTCATGAATGATGTCACTGTCATTACACTATTCGGTCCCAAAGGGTGATTTCGCACAGTAACTGCGCAGTGACTGAGAAGTCACCCTTCGGGCCCGAATAACGCCATGACAGTGAGATCATTCATGTGAAGGGATCCCAAAAACCACATGTTAAAAATTTGGTGCAAAAATTCCCAAAAATGCCAGAGATATGCAACAAAGTTGAAAAACCCCTATCTAGCCCATTATACAGCTTACCGGCATTTCCTCAGTTCGCGGTCAGCTTTGAAGAGTGCAGACGTGTTCCGGTCCACGAAGATCGTCGTGCCAAGCTCCAGAGGTAAGTATGGGGTGAGGGGTGTGGGAGAGCTGGAGTGCGCAGTGGGTGGGTGCGGGTTGTGGGAGGGGACTGGGAGATGCGCTGTGGGACTGTTTTGATTTACAGGGAAAAAAAACAGGCGACATGGGGCGTTTGCCATGCTGGGGTGGGCTCCCAGCATGACAGAAGATAGCTGGGGGGCGAGGGCCGGCGGGGGATTGGGTACCCCGTCGCGGCAAGCCGGGGCCAAGGAGCGGCGGGGGATTGGGCACCCCTGTCGGCAAATACGCTCACGTTTGCCACGCTGGGGTGGGCTCCCAGCATGGCAGCAGGATGGCTTGGGGCCATGGAGCTGATGGGGATTAGGCACCCCATCGGCAAACAACATTTGCCACGCTGGGGTGGGCTCAGCGTGGCACCGCTTTTGGGGGATGGCGTGGCGGGGGCGTGTGATGCGAGGGGTGGCGTGGCGGTGCTCGTTATGACAGCGGTGGTTTCTTTGAAGCGAAGACCACCGCTATCATACACAGCTCCTGCACCTATTGGTGCAGGACCACCATGCCTGCTCAACGGAGCACTGGATTGCAAGGGAGAGACACACCTCCAAAGTGTGCTACTCTCCCAAAACGTTCCTTGCGCATGCGCGCAAGCGAACGTAAAAATGACATTTTTGCCTGTATTTTAATGGGTTGTAAAAAAAAAAAAAGCCAAACATCCACCTATTTAGTGTAAAGCAGCACATGGTTAAACAGATTTAGGCAGTCAGAAAAGTCCAGTCACTTGAACACTTCACCGTGTTGCAGTTATTAGCTTTGTGGTTCCATTGCCTAATCTAGTTTGTATCCTGTGACCACAGTTTCTTCAGTGTCCACATACATTGACCAGACTCTCAATTTCTACAAAATTCACATTTTTATTGGCAAAAAGCACTCAATTTTCTCTAAAACTCCAAATAGTCTGTTATAACTTCTGGCAAGTGGCATATGACCAGGGAACAAGCCAGACAGGGATTACAGTGACACAATGGCACGCTCAGCTGGCCCCAAAACATCAGCACATTTTTCTTTCTAGTTGCAAGATACTACTGGTGGCCAGGCACCTGCTTATAGCAACTATCCTTACTCTAGGGAGTAAGAGTTCTTGCCACAAGCTATTAATGAAAGTGCCATTGTGCCCGTAATCCCCATCTGTCTTGTTCTTTCCCTGCTCACATGCCAGACTGTTAGGAGTTTGAGAGAAAATGAAGTTTTTTTCCATCAATAAAAATGTGAATTTTGTAGAAATTGAGAATCTGGTTGGTGCATGTGGACACTGAAGAAACAGTGGTTATAGTATATGGACTTAATGGGCAGCTAAGCCATGAAGCTAAGAACTGCAGCAACACGATATAATGTTCAAGTGACTGATTGCACTTTTCTGACTGCTGCCTAAATATGTTGAATCATAAAATGCCTTACACTAAAAAAAAGATGGCTGCTTGGGAAATTTTGTTTTAGTTGTCAGTTAACAAAGAATGACATTTAGACTATATTGGTAATGAAATGGACTGTACATTCCATGGAGATCTGAGTGCAGTTAAAACAGCTTCAGATTTAGTTGGGTTGCTGCATATGATTCAAACTCCCTTATATCCTGCAAAAGCACCAACGTGATAGCTCTAGATTTTAATTTAATAATTAATGCTTGAGCATAGTACAACATTTTTGTCTTAAAATATGGGCAATCAAAGAGCAACAGTCACAAACGTGTGGACCCCCTCTCCCCAACTGACAGGAACACCAGCAGGCATTTAAGTTGCAGCAGCACTGCTGTGCCATCGTAGCACACTAGCTAGTTTGCTCCCAGTCAGTGTTAATTATGCTCTGTTCAGAGGGCACTCTGAAATCATCATAGGACCTATAAGGGGTCAAAACAAGGATTCAGCAGTCAAAAGCCATAAATAGCTCCGGGGTAGCTGCACTTTCTGGCTGACCAGGAGCTACTCTGGCAAAACCAAGAGCTGACATTTAAATATATTAAAAAGGTAAAATGAGGTAATGTGGTCTATTAGGAGGCTGCAGTGTATGTTAGGAGGCAGTGGATTGTAGTGGCTCTGGTTAGAACACCTGCTTGGGAATCTGGTGACCACAGGTTAAAACCCCACTCAAGCCAATCACCCACTATATGACTTTGGGCAAGTCACTTAACCTCCTAGTGCCCCTGTCAATCCAGTTGTTGAAATGGGTAGAAGTAGGACCCCACTGGAAACGAGATGTTGCAGCTTAGCTAGGCTATCCTGGGTAAATAAACTAAAATAAACAGTATACAAAAATATTATATTTTTGAGCACTGACATGGTAGTGTATTGCATATCAAGATTTTATTCTTCCTGGTAGCCTGGCTGCCGTGTGTGTGAGTGTGGGGGGAGAAGTGGATGTTTGCCAACTTCATGTGCTTCTTGTACTGTTCTAGTGGTTGAGTGCTTTTTATTAGGTTAGGAGGAAAGGGGGTCGTAGGCACAGAACATACCCTTCCCTCCTGTAGCCTTCTAAGCAACTATTAATCTCCTGCTTGAGATAGTTGGCGGTACTGTAACTCCTATACACAGTAACTGCCACATTAAGAATTCCTTTCATCATGATATTTGGACATCTACATATTTTTACAGTTGTCTATTACATAACAAAATGCACAGACTCTACACCAATTTCAGCAAAGCTGAAACTGCAGTAAATACTCAGAAATAAGTTTTAGCCTGTTGTACATCTTCCTTCAGTGAACGCAGAGCTAGCTCTCTCCCCCTCCTTTCTTTTGCTTCTTGATCTGGAGTCTCATATTTCAACTGTTCTCCCACACCGCTTCTGCTTTCTAACATACTCCCCACTATGCCTCCCTTCTCATGCACTTGCAATCTGTTTGCATACTGTCCCCACCCCTGCCTTTCTCCACATGCACTCACTATCTGTGCAGGCTGGTTTCCGGAACTCATCGCTCTGTCCCTCGTACACATTTCAGATATTGACATGCCCCTTCCCCATTTCTTCTGCTCTTACTGAAGACTGCCATCCTGTAAATATTAACCCTTTCTCACAACACTGCAGTGCAGACACACGGAACTGCTTGAAGCGCCATTAACTTGCTGTTTCTTAAAGTAGCGGGCACCAACTATCAAAAACAGAAGCACGAATTAGTGCACAGCGGCCCCTTATTTTGGTCCCTGCCTAAACACATGTATATTTAGCATTTGCACATGCTACAAAAAAAAAAAGTAATATAGTAAATTAAGTTGCAGTAATTGCTTTACTTGGAAGAAAATATAATCAGTAACGTCCTAAAGTTACATTTTCTTTTAAGTAATCCATTACTGTTACAAGTTACTTGACAATGTAATCAGATAAGTAATCCCTTACTACCCAACACTGGTTACAACCAGAGTATTCCTGTGTCTTCAGGGTCAAATGGCAGCAGCCATTGCCACAGTGCCTCTCACACAGCTACATTTCAGGATCCCTCAAAGGACTTTGTGGGACCAGTGCACAGATGGCCTCGACCAGCTGGTCGTGGTCTCTGACCCTGTTCAACAGGTCCTGTCCTGGTGGCTGGAAATGACCAACCTGGTTCAGAGAGTCCCCTTGCTATACTGACCCCCACACCAGATTCTGATGATGGATGCCTTGGGTCTCAGCTGGGGAGCCCACTTGGGAGCTCACCAGACTCGAGGCATTTGGACAGAAGTGGAGCAAGGCCTCTATATTAATGCCCTGAAGATATGGGCCATCCTCTACACCCCTCAGCCTACCAGACTCATCTCCTCCCTGGTCCGCTCTTAGTTCACACAGACGACATGGGTATGGTTTATTACATAAATAAGTAGGGGGCATGCATTCCTACCCCCTCTGCAGGGTGGCGATGAGGGTTTGGCATTGCACATTGGGCAATCAAACACAGTCTGGAGCTCTCTGCCTTCCATGTTCTAGGCATCCAAAAAGTCCTGACAGACAGTCTAAGCCACTCTCACTCCTGGGCTCATGAATGGGAACTTCTAAGGTTCATACTAAGGTTAGAAGAAAGAACTAGTAGGCCAAAGCCCATAATGCTCCTATGTTAGGCCATAGAGTAGAATGTTAAGTCATACCCTGACATAATTAGCGTGTTGAGACGATGTTTAAAAATCTCTTTAGTATTACTTGTTACTACATCAGATGGAAGTCTACTCCAAGGCCCAATAGTTCTTACAGAAAAGAAAAACTTACGATTATTGTGTTTAAAAGATTTCCAGTTAACTGGAGGACATGACCTCTAGTATTATGTATTGATGACTTAAAAGAAAATCCTAACTCAGTCATGATATAGGGGTCCTGAATAATGTCATATAGGAGGAGAAGGTCACCTCTAATGCGTCTGATAGTAAGAGGCATTAGTTTCAATGTATCCAACCTAAACTCATCAGATGAGGACTCGAGACCAGATATTTTTTTAGTGTATTTTTGCTGAACCCTTTCAAAAGAGTGACTATCTGATTTTTTAAAAGGGCACCACAACTGTGAAGCATATTCAAGATGGGGACAAACATAGGACCTGAATAGGGGTAACAACACCTCCTGATCTTGAGATCTAATATTACACAAAATAGACCAAATAATTTTATTAGATGTACTAATAACCGAATGCATATGCTTGGAATATGTTAAGTCATCTGAAATGTTTATACCCAAATCCTTTTCATCATTAGTGGCACACAATGGTAAACCATCCAGAATACACTGGAAATTTAAATTATTAGAACCCAAATGCATTACTTTGCATTTTGTAGAGTTTAACTTCATGCCCCATTTATTAACCCAGGTACTAATAATATCAAGATCATACTGAATACAGGATATTTGGTCTAAATTAGAACATGGTCCTCCGATTTTCACATCATCTGAATATTTACAATTAAATATGCAGATGATCTTCACATCATCTGCATATTTAATTGTAAATGAAAGGCAGGAATTAGTTAAATCAGATATAAAAGCCTGAAAAAGACAGGGGCCCCCGTAATTGAAGACCTCTTCAACAAGCGGGGGCATCCAGAGCAGGACCTTTTTGCATTACCACTCAATGCAAAACTGCCGCTTTTTTGCTCTCTTGATCCTGAGCCTGGAGTTTATTGATAAGATGCATTGTCCTCCTGGAAGGGGAGGTTTCTCTATGCCTTACCGTCCTTCCCACTCCTTCTGTGGGTTCTGCTGAAGCATCAGATGGAGGTGGCCAAAATTATCCTCATAGCTCCCTTCTGGTCTTATCAGATCTGGTTTCCCTTGCTGCAACAGCTGACCGTGGAACCTACAGTACCCTTGTCCCTGTGAACTGGCTTGCTCTCCCAGAAGTGGGGAACCCTGGTCCATCCAGATCTCAAATCTCTCTATCTCCATGTGTGGCTCCTAAGGAAATAGCAATCACCCAGTTTGAAGTCTTTCTTAGGGTTCCAGACATGCTGGCGGCTGCCTGCAAGCCCCCATCAGGGCTACATATGCTATGAAGTGAAAGCATTTTTCCTTTTTTGTTGCTTCCCATCAGTTGGATCCTTTCACCTGCCCAGTGGATCAGGTGTTGGAGTATCTTCTCTCCCTCTGATTCTGGATTGAGGTACCCCTCCATCAAGGTACATCTTTCTGTAATCTCTGCATACCATGTACCTGTCAGGGGCCGAGCTGTGGCTCAGCTCAATGTGTCTCATTTTCTACGAGGCATTCTCCATCTCAAACCTCCCACTCAGGACCCAGTCCCTCCTTTAACCTCAATTTTGTGTTGGAGAAACTCACATTGCCTCCCTTTGAACTGGCCACGACTTGCAAGCTGCACTGTCTGTCATGGAAAGCGTTAGTTTTAGTTGCCGTTATTTCTGCTCAAAGGATTTTCAAGCATCAGGCTCTCATGTGTAAGAAGCCTTACTTGGTTTTTCACAAAGACAGGGTGTCTTTGTGTACTAGTCCTAAGTTTCTTCCTAAGGTGGTGTCGGAGTTTACTTTGAATCTATCCAGCCACCTTCCTGTTTATTTTCCAGAGTATTCTAATCAGGGGGAGGCTTTGCTCCATACTGTGGATGGACAAAGAATCGTGTGATACTATACACACGGACTAAGACTTTGGAAAATTCTGCCCATTTGTTAGTTTCATTCACCCAGAAGAGAGAAGGCACTCCAGTGTCCAAACAGTGTTTGTCTAAGTGGTTAGCATGTTGCACTGTTTTCTGTTACCAAAAGCACAACAAGGAACTTCCGGGAGATAAGGGCCATTCCACACCAGGGGTATGGCTGCTTCCATGACTTGTTTCAGGAATGTGTCTGCTGCAGACATCTGTGCAGCTGCCCCTTGGAGCTCTGTCCATACCTTCACCAAACACTACAGCTTGGACATTGCGTCTAGGCATAGGGCTAACTTTGACCTGGCTGCTCTCCAGGGCCTCCTTTCTTGAGCCTCTGGCTGCTGTTTTTCCTCCTCCTCCTGATGCTGTTTCCTTTTGTTACAGAAATTGATTGGGACTCAGTCCTACCAGTGATGGCCTGCTGCAAGAGCCTCCCTCAAAGTAAAATAGTACAGTAACGTAAGAACGTACCATAACAGTAGATCTTCAAAAGGAGCTCTTGCAGCAGGCCTTAATTTTCCCACACTCCTTCCCCTGCTCTCTGTCTGCCTCTTTTCTCTTCCATGCAAGTGAGTCTTCTAATCTCTTTTCTGGCTCTCAGGGAAACCTCCTCAGTTTCTTCTTCCGCTGTCCACTTTGGGTCTCCAGTGGAAGAACTGAAGAGGGTGTGGGGGACCACCAGCCTTTATGGGATAGGCCGACTTCAGCAGAGAGACGTCAGTGGTGGGCAGTCCCTCATGGTATACTGCTAGCTAGAAAGGTTTCCGTGTGGTCCTGGTGCCTGACATCTTAGTCCTACCGGAGATGGCCTGCTGCAAGAGCTCCTCTTGAATATTTACAATTACGGTAAGTTCTTACGTAACTGTGCTTGTCTTACAAAACTGTCATAGTTGCCTACTGAGTAATTTTCCCTTTCTATCAGCCGTACAAATGTCAGCAGTCAGTCTAGCCAAATTCTAAAGTCAGCCATTCTATCTGTCTGCTCCTTTGGGAAGATCACAGTTCAGACAATCTGCTGGAAAAGTGCAGTGGTAGCACTACCACTCTCAACTCTGTTGAGATGGTTTTGGGAATGAACCTGGGTCACAGGGGCCAGTCAGGGGGATGAGGACTGAGCATCCCAAAGGATGCGCTCCTCTTCTGGGGAGGGCGGATTGCCATCCTCACTGCAATACTGCTACCTAGGTGAGGGCTGGATACAAGCCAGTGGATTGGCATGGCAGCACGCTTGACATGCGTACATGCCCTGAACCTCCCTAGCATGCCAGCATCTGAGGGGATGGGAAGAAACACAGGAAAATGGGATCACTGCCTGATGGACAATGGACCCTGGTGGACAGAAGAAGACCTGTCCTGAACCCCTCAGCAGAGCCATAGCAGTCTGAGGCTTACATTCCTTCTACCCCACATGGGGGGGGGGTACAGCCACAGCAGCATGGAGGCAGGGAGCTGAAAGGGGAACAGGATTCAGCAGAGCTAGGCACCTTGGAGAAAAGTGACGGAGATTGAGGTAGTGGAGTGCGGGGCATAAAAACAAAGAATTAAAAAAAAAACTCTGTTGGAAGAACTGAGATACCAGATTAGCAGGTAGCTAACTCTGAATGAGTTGGGGGGTGGAGTTCATGGTGCTGGACAATGTGATCAGCATAATCAAGGCCCTGATTTTTTCATGCATTTCACGCTTTGCCAATGGCCTGAGCCTGGTAGTGACTAAGTTTCTCAATAAGTAGAGAGCAGTTACTATTGTGCATTGTCAAAAAATTGTGGGCCACTTCAGTTACTCACCAACAGCATGCTGTCAGTTATGCATACAATGATTGCCTTCCCTAGTACCAATTCGTTTAGGATGTTGCCACCCATTGCAACTCCACTTTTTATAAGCTGGATTTGATTTTTTAGTGAAGGGCAGAAATCAGTGACTACAAATGAGGCCATTTTATTGCAGATGGTGCGGTACTACATGCTCTCTACTGGGACCTCAAAGGCTAGTTATTTATTTATGTATGTATTTGTTAACCGGGTGGGAGCACTAATCCAATGGACTGTTTTCAGGCACGACCTGGGCCATGAAGATGGCACAAGGATAAATACAAGTACAAAATAAAGTACAGGAAATATGAAAAAAGAGTTACAAATACAGTATACTGCAAACAATAGTAAGTGTTATTGTACAGCATATTCTGTATGTGTCTGTGCTATCTTGAGATCTTTTCAGATTGCTACCAGAGATGTGTGCCGAAAGGTCAAATCTCAGCCAGGTGATCCTACAAATTTGCTTTCTGAACCTAAAAATGTTTCAACTGAAGACTAAGTTTAGTGAGTCAGATGTAGACAAGACAGCAGTGACACTAATAGCCAGCATGATTGACAGGTTAGTTAACGATTAATGATTTGGTGACATTTTAACAGGCAAGGACAACATCTATGCACAGTCTCCTTAACTACTGACTAAAAGTTACCTAAGAACATACGTGACAGTGAGTGCATAATTCAGTAATGGAAGAGCTCCATACTATGTCTGTTAATGATCTTCAGGAACCAGAGCCACAAAAATCCCATGAGCATGCACTGAGTGAACAGCCTGTCCCTCAGTGCCAGGGCAGAAGCATGTGGGACAGTCTTTCAGACCTCACAGTTAGTTGGCGAGCATGTGATGAGCTTGGCCAATCCAGTGCAGTCAGTCAGTGCTGCGGTTGACATGTATCTTGTGGAACCAACTGCTGGGTACAGTGAGGATACTTCTGTGTTTCGCTATAGCAAGGAACACATCTCACCCCAGGTCATGCAGCTTGCTTGCAAATACCTGTCCTGCCTGCCCACTAGCTGCATTTACTACAAAAGTATTTTCAATGCCACTGGTTCTGTTGGTACAGAATACAGAATTAACTTGACCTCTCAGAATGTGGAGGGGCTAACATTCCTCAAAGTCAGTGTACCATATTACATGTACTGTACAAGTCTGACATGCCAAGAAGAGTTACCCAGTACCTAAATAACTGAAAAATACTAAGTATCGGCACAGCAGTTGCACAATATATTACTAGCATACAGTAATTTCTCTTCGTAGGAGACACAGGGTTAGTAATACAAACATATGAAATTGCCAGCAGATACAGGCCCTTTGGTCTATTTAGTCTGCTCAAGTATGCAGCACACTGTTTACTAGGCTGCAGCAACCCCTCCACTTATCTGCCCTTCTGATTTAGTGCCCCCACCTCTGACTTCTCTCCCCTCCTCTTCTCCACACTTCTGACCCTCCCTTTGGCCCTATCCCACCCTCTCTCGACGCTGCCCACTGTCCAAAGTGATATCACTTTTTCTGGAGTACATTCCAACCTGCCACCACCCTGTCCATGAAATAGTGCCACCGCATCTCACTCTTGAACCTTCCTCCCTCTGATTTCAGACTGTGTCCCCTGGTGTCCCTCCTACCATTTAACTTAAACAAGATCTCAAAATTAACTCTGTGTATGCCCTTTTGGTTCTTGAATGTCTCAATCATATCCCCTCTCTCCCTTCTATCCTCAAGGGTGTACATGTTGAGCTCACTCAATCTCTCCTCATATGTTTTGTCCCCCATCCACAGGATCATCTTTGTTGCCCTACACTGGATCCCTCCAGTAGTTTCAAGTCCTTTCTCAGTTAGGGCACACAGTATTCCAAGGGCAGCCTCACAAGGGACTTGTACAGGGGCATAATGACTTTCTCCATCCTAGAGGTGATTCCCCTGACTATGCATTCCAGCATTCTGTTCGTCTTTGCAGCTGCCTTCCTGCACTGTGCTAAATGTTTCACGTCCCCTGTCACCAGCACCCCCAGATCTTTTTCCTCGTCTGAAGTGGTTAACTGCACTTCCCCCAACTATTAGTTGTTATTTATTTTTATTTATTTATTTATTGAACTGTTTCACCAGGATGGCACACTGAACAAGTTGCTCATCTCCCGATGTGACCTGGGGGGTAGGGGAACATGGGGATTGAGTACAGAGAATTGGTAAAATAACACCAAATATTCTAATGAGTACATACAACTAAGAAGCATCTGAACTATAAAGTAAACAATGACTGAATGGAAAGTTGACAGTTTTTAACTAAGAAACATGAGGATTGACTACTCAGATAGTTACAGAACACAAAATTCAACAATTGAATACAAGCAGCTAAGAAGCTTGTACCCTGTGTAGGTAAACAATGACTGATTGGAGACAAACAGTTGAACTAAGACAAGCTGGTAAGCAGAGTGCAGTCAGTACAATTTGTTGAAGTGCGATTAAACTACAAGTGACATTGCAGAGGGACTGGAAGGAAAAGTATGCCTCTTTGCAGATGACACAAAGATCTGCAACATGGTTGATACACAAGGAGGCGTGGAAAGGATGGGAAGGAACTTGTCAAGGTTGGAGGAATGGTCAGAAGTATGACAGCTTGGATTCAATGCAAAGAAGTGCAAAATAATGCACCTGGGAAACAAAAACACAGGGGAAGAGTACACTAAGGGGGGAGAGGTAGTAGCAACAACAAAAATGGAAAGGGACCTGGGGGTAATCATATCAGATGGCCTTAAGGTTAGCAAGCAATGTGAGAAGGCAGTAGGGAGGGCTGAGGGTATACTGGGATGTATAGGGAGAGGCATCACCAGCAGAAAACAAGAAGTTGTTATCCCTCTGTACAGACAGTTGGTGAGACCCCATCTGGAATACTGTGTCCCGTTCTGTAGACCCATCTCTGCAAGGACATAGACAGGATAGAGGCAGTCCAGAGGAGGGCAATAAAAATGGTGCAGGGTCTGCAAGAGGAAGCCATATGAGGAGAGACTAAAGGAGCTTAATATGTATACCCATGAGGAAAGAAGGGAGAGGGGGGACATGATAGAAACTTTTAAGTACCTCAGTGGAATCAACAAAGTGCAAGAGGGTAGCATCTTTCAGAAAAAGAGATGTGCAAGAACAAGAGGACACAATTTAAAGATAGAGGGGGGGCAGTTCAGGGGCAATGTGAGAAAGTATTTTTTCACAGAGAGGGTGGTGGACACATGGAACAGCCTTCCTAAGGTGGTTGTGGGGTCTAAAACTGTGGGAGAATTCAAGAATACAAGGGACAGACATAAGGCAATTCTTGTGGGGGGTAAGAAGAAATAGGCTGTTGGTTAACTAAGATCTGCAGCTTATCCTGTAGGTAGGGAAATGGGCAGACAAAGTGGGCCAACCGGTCCTTATCTGCCATCAAAGTCTATGTTTCTAAGTGCTATAGAGAGTTTGTTGCTATCAGTGATTAATGAGGGGTGGTAGAGTGGAGGAGAGAGGGAGAAGGGGGAAAAAGGAGGTGGGAGGAAGGGGGGTGAGAGGCATGCCAAGATCTAACCCCCTCAGGATGCTGAGAACCCTGCCAGGGGCCAGAGCAAGGCAAAGATAGGAGGAGGTGAGTTCAGAGTAGGGAGAACCATGATCCGACCCCCACTGGATGCCGAGAACACTGCCAGGGGTGGAACCAGGCAAGGATAAAGGGGAGTTTTAGTACAGGTAGAGTAGATGAGGAAGAGGAGGGAGGTAGACAAGGTGGAAGATGAGGAGGGAAGGGAGGTGAGGGCTGTGCAAGAGACTGATCCCAGCAGGGAGGTTGAGAACCCTGAATGGGGTTGGGTTGGGAGACATAGAGGAGTGGGAGGGAAGGAAGAAGGAGAAGAGAGGCATGTCAGGGATCTGGCCCCTCCAGGATGCTGAGAACCCTGCCACGGGGTGGACCAAGGCAAAGGTAAAAGAGGGGATGTAGGAAAAAATAAGGAGGAGAGGACAGTAGGGAGGAAGAAAGAAAGAAAGAAAGAAAGAAAGAAAGAAAGAAAGAAAGAAAGAAAGAAAGAAAGAAAGAAAGAAAGAAAGAAAGAAAGAAAGAAAAGTTGGTGGGGAGAAATGGGAAAGAGGTGGTGGAGACAGGATTTGAGTAACAGGAGAGGAGAGGGTGAATAAAACAAGAGCAGAATTATAGGGAGAAGGTTAAGGTGGATTATAACAGGAGCAGCTAGAAGAGAGGTAGCTGTGTAGGGAAGATCCGTGAGAGGAGAGGAGTGGCGTATTTGTGGGGGGTAGGGAGTTCCAGGCTTTAGGAAAGCTATAGGAAAAGGCAGACTTGCCGACACATGTGGAGTGACGGGGGACTGCCAGAGTACGAGTATCAGAAGATCTGAGGGTTTGGGGAGGTAACGGTGGGGTTGAGAGAGAAGAGGTGAGGTAGGGAGGGAGTTCCCCCTACCAGAATTTGGAGGTGAGTTTGGCGCAAAGTGAGAGGCGCCTGTTATTTAGCGGGGGGGAAAGGATAAGACATGATAGAGCTGACAATGGTGGGTCCGGGAGGGGGCGACGCCGACAAGAGTGAAGCGAAAAAAGGAGTTAAAGAGGATGTCCAATTTGGCTAGGGTGGACTTGGGAGCAGCACCATAAACTACATCATAGTAGTCAAAAATGGGGAGGATCATCTTCTGGACAAATGTATGCCTCAGGAGGGATGTTACTACAGTTCCTGTATAGGGCACCAAGCTTGGGGCAGTTTTTTCAGGATGGCATCAACATGTCGAGAGAAGTTGCGGTGTTGGTCCAGCCAGACCCCAAGGCATCTGAAGGAAGTGATGCCCTCTATGATTGTCCCATCCAGGGTGTGGAGGGAGGGCAGGCCCTTGCCAAAGGTCATGGAGACGGTCTTTTTGGCATTAAGGAAGAGCTGATGGGAGGCAAACCAGAGCCGAACCTGGTGGAAGTCATGCTGTAGAGTGGTTTCAACATCAGCTGGGAATTTGCCAGAGGTGTATAAGACAGTATCACTGGCATACATGTGAATGGAGGAAGAGGGGGAGCAGACTGAAGGGAGGTCATTTAGGAAAATGGAGAAAAGAATGGGACCAAGCACTGAGCCCTGAGGGACTCCAGTGGTGATAGGGAGGGGAAGGGAGATGGAATCTTTGACCTTGACAGATTGGGTTCTACCTGTGAGGTAGGACTGAAACCAAGTTGATGAGGCTGTGGACAGGCCAGCTGTCATGAGGGAGTCAAGGACCCATGCATGTGAGACAATGTTGAAAGCCTTGGCTAGGTCGACAAAGATGGCTGAGGTGATGAGGCCATTGTCTGTGTGTTTTTTGCTCCCAAGTGCAAGACTTTGCATTTTTAGCATTGAACCCCAGCTGCCATGTGGCTGACTAGTGCTCCAGTATCACCAATTCCTCTTGCAGTACTTTACCCCCTTCCTCACTATCCATCTCAGCACAGATCTTAGTGTCATCTGCAAAGTGGTTGATCTTGCTCCTTATCCCATTTGATATGTCGGCAATAAATAAACTAAATAGTATCAGTCCTAGCACTGACCCCTGCAGGACCCTGCTTGTCACAGCCCTGGGTGCTGAGAGCTCTCCTCCAGCTACCACACTCTGCTGCCTGCCCTGCAGCCAGCTCTTAAACCACCCAAGCAGTTTCCTCCCTGCTCCCAGGCTATTTAACTTGCTGGTCAGCTTTCTGTAGGGCACCGAGTCAAACACCTTGCTAAAGTCCAGGTAAAGGACACCCACTGCATGGCCCCAATCCAGCGACCATGTCATCCAGTCAAAAAAGTCAACAAGGTTGGTGTGACATGATCTGCCAGATACAAACAAATGTAGCCTGTCATCTTGTTGACTATTATCCTCCAGGAAACTCACCAGCCTTTCCTTAAGTATAGTCTCCATTAGCTTTCCCACAATGGCTGTAAGGCTGACTGGTCTGTAGTGCTCAGGTTCATCCCTGTGCCCACTCTTATGGATTAGCATCACATGTGCCATCCTCCAACCCCTGGGCATGCATCTAGTACTCAGGGAAGTTTTGAACAATTCCACCAGTGGTCCCACCAGGGCCCCTGCCAGCTCCCTGAGTACCCTAGGATACGCTCCATCCAGTCCAGGTGCTTTATCCACTCTTAGGGAGCTATGGCCTCCAACACCCTTTTCACTAGAATCTCCATGTCAGTTACCTCCTCTCCCCCGGTCCCCCTCTCCCTTCCCCAGAGATATCAGCCCATCCCTCTCGCTGGTAAACACTGAGCAGAAGTACTCGTTTAGTACTTCTGCCTGCTCTGCCCACCCTCCCTCTTTCCTAATCCTTACAATCTGGTCCTTGCACTTTCTCCTCTCTCCTATACACCAGAAGAAATCATTTTCTCCTTTCCTGATCCCCAGCACCAGCCTTAGTTCTTTTGAAGCCTTGGCTACCCTCACTACTTTGCTCAACTCCGAGGATTTCTTCACGTATTCCTGCCTATCCTCTTCCTATAGGATCTCGTACTTTCTAAAGGTCACTCTTTTTCCCCTCACCCTATCCACTACCTCTCCATTCAACCAGCTTGGTTTCTTGTTCCTGGCCTTTTTGCTTTGGCACTTTGTGCAAGCGCTAGTGGCCTTTATCAAACCCCTCTTTATGATGCTCCATTTCTGCTCTGCATCCATGTCTAGGCTGATGTTGTCTAGGTGCCTTTTCAAACTGATTCCAATCCTGCCAAAGTCTGCCCTCTTAAAATCTACAACTCTTGGTTTTGTATTGGCTACCTCCCTACTCAAATTGAGGGAGAACCACACAATGCGATGGTCACTTACTGCTAAGGGGTCTTCCACCTCTATGTCTTGGATGAGTTCTCCATCCAATAGTACCAGGTCCAGAATTTTCCCCTTCCTGGTTAACTCCATCACTTTCTGTATGAAGAAACCATCCTGGAAGGCCTCCAGGAGGAGCTGCTCTCTGGCACTTGATGTGACTGGAGTGTTCCAGTCCCCAACCACCACTGTGTTGCCTTTACCACTAAGCCTTTTAATTTGTTCCCCCCAGTTCCCTGTCCATCTCCACGCTTTGGGAGGGAGGCCTATACACTACCCCCAATCTCACCTTTCTGCCCATTGAGTTCCGTAAATGAAACCATAGGGCTTTAGCCTTGCCCTTTTCACCTTCCTCCCTGTTGCACAATATCCCCTCCTTAACATAGATTTCTACCCCTCCCCCCTCTCTCTTTGTCCCTGTCTCTATGGTACAGTGTGTACCCAGGGTTCGCTAGATCCTAGCCCTGGTACTGGGTGGCCCATGTTTCAGTTATGGCAGTGGGGCACAGGACCCAAGGCAGCATGGGTTCACAGTGGGAAGGTCATGTCAGATGAATCTAATAGATTTCTTTGACTGGGTGACCAAAGTAGTAGACCAGGGAGGGGCTGTGGACATGGCCTACCTAGACTTTAGCAAGGCATTTGACACAGTCCCACACAAAAGATTAATAGTCAAATTAACCAGCCTGGGAGTGGGTCCCAGGGTGGTAGCCTGGGTAAAACATTGGCTGGACAACAGGACACAGAAGGTAATTGTAAATGGAGTCCACTCTGAAGTAAGAGGGTTACTAGTGGGGTACCGCAGGGTTCAGTATTGGGTCCAGTCCTTTTTAATGTCTTCATAAGTGACATTGCAGAGGGACTGGAAGGAAAAGTATGCCTCTTTGCAGATGACACAAAGTTCTGCAACAGGGTTGATACACAAGGAGGCGTGGAAAGGATGAGAAGGGACTTGGCAAGGTTGGAGGAATGGTCAGAAGTATGGCAGCTAGGATTCAGTGCAAAGAAGTGCAAAATAATGCACCTGGGAAACAAGAGCCCAGGGGAAGAATACACAATGGGGAGGAGGAGGTAGTAACAACAACAAAAAAGGAAAGGGACCTGGGAGTAATCATATCAGATGATCTTAAGGTTAGCAAGCAATGTGAGAAGGCAGTAGGGAGGGCTGGGGGTATACTGGGATGCATAGGGAGAGGCATCAGCTGCAGAAAACAGAAAGTTGTTATCCCTCTGTACAGACAGTTGGTGAGACCCCATCTGGAGTACTGTGTCCAGTTCTGGAGACCCCATCTCCCAAGGACATAGGATAGAGGCAGTCCAGAGGAGGGCAACAAAAATGGTGCAGGGTCTGCAAGAGAAGCCATATGAGGAGAGACTAAAGGAGCTTAATATGTATACCCGTGAGGAAAGAAGGGAGAGGGGGGACATGATAGAAACTTTTAAGTACCTCAGTGGAATCAACAAAGTCCAAGAGGGTAGCATCTTTCAGAAAAAGAGACGTGCAAGAACAAGGGGACACAATTTAAAGATCGAGGGGGGGCAGTTCAGGGGCAATGTGAGGAAGTATTATTTCACAGAGAGGGTAGTGGATGCATGGAACAGTGTTCCTGAGGAGGTTGTGGGGTATAAAACTGTGGGAGAATTCAAGAATGCATCGGACAGACATAAGGCAATTCTTGTGGGGGGGGTAGGAAGAAAAAGGCTGTTGGTTAACTAGGATCTGCGGCCTATCCTGTAGGTAGGTAAATGGGCAGACTAGATGGGCCAAGCGGTCTTTATCTGCTGTCAAAGTCTATGTTTCTATGTCCACTATGCCATGGTTGCTATGATGCCCGTTCAGTTGTCTTATTGCCAAGGCTTCTTGTGTTCAATGAGAATGCCCTTCACTGTGAATTCTTCCCCTGCCTGTCTATGCCCTCTCCCCTAAGCATTCCCCTTTTTGCCTTTTGCTTAATATTGAAGACATCTGCTTGGGCTATAGCAATAGTTCCCAGTCTTTGTCATAGTGAGCCTCCCCCAAGCCGTGGAAAATATCTTGAGCCTCCCCCAAATATTGAAATAATCTTGAGCCTCCCCATAGAAAAAAAGCAATACTTTGCAGTTCATCAGTAATAAAGTGAAACTCCTTTGAGTAGTTGATTCTCACTTTATTGCCCCCCCCCGTCAACCTATTTGCTCTGCTATTTTGATTCTATAACTACTGTTTCCCCTTGTTGCAATACCTTCAGGTCAGACTGCTTTCTTATTCTGTTTACCTTCTATCTGGAATAACCTTCTTACCCACCTCCACCTCTCCCCCCGTTATTCTGCTCTTAAGCAACTCCTCATGGATCCTTTTGCTTTCTCCTGCTCTTGCTCCTAGTACGTCTCTGCTAAAGCAATGTATATGGGCTGTTATACTGTGCTGTTCTGCCACTAACCCAATTGGTCAATTGTTGCCTCTCACTATTTGTTTATGGTTCCTATTCGTTTGCACTATTGTTCATTTTGTATTGCTTGACTGCTTTGCAGGTACCTTTGGAACTGTATTCACTTGCTAGCCATCCCCGGGTTCACCGGTAATAAGCCTTAGCTCAGCATACCTTTCCTGGTCACCAATATGTAAATAAATACATAAATTGCCCTGTCATCCTCTTTTAGTTTGCCTCATCCATTCACACAAAATATCTTAAACTCAAAATTCAAATACACTACTTTTTCAGCTTGCTTGAGCCTCCCCTTGAACAGGTTGGGGCCTCCCCAGGGAGGCTGGCCTCACCATTTGAGAAATCCTGGGCTATAGCATTCAGCCAGAGCATTACCAGAAAACATCTGCCAGGTAATGCTTGCTGAGTGACTGTAGTGCACCCAACTGTAGGGATACACAACACTCTGGGACCATGGTCATGATGTCTTTAGGTGACAGTGGCAGAAAAATTACACATAGGAGGCAGTTACCCTGCAACTATGGTTCTGCATTAATGTTGCAAACCCCTTCCCCAGCCTGAAGAAAGTAACACTGTGTACCAAGTGATAAGGTAGGATTGCCTAGTGCTCAAACACCTAATCACTGTCATACTGCTGCCTGCTGCTTGTGCCACTGATAGTTTTTCTGCATCTTTCATCACTCAAGTATTTGTGCTGAATCTGCTGACACACCGCTGATTTTTAACTACTTCTCAATAAAGTAGTCTCCTCTGATGCCATTTCTGCTGAGGCTGCCAGACCTTTGCTGCAGAAGTCTATTGCAGTGGCTATTATAGATGCCATGGTTGCTATGATGCCAGTCTCCTGCTGTTCTTTAGGGCTACTGTCATGAACCCACTCCTGGGGGCCGGTCCACTGAGCTCACAGTGCCCTCCCCTAAGTGTAATCCACGATGGGTGGATCAGGAAATACCCTTCTCGTGTCCTTTAGAGTACTTGCTGATTTCACAAATGAACACTTGCCCCGAGGGCCCTGGGCTTCCTCTCTTTCTGGGTAAGGGTAAAATACAGTCTCGAGTCTGTAGCCAGAGTGAACTCTTTTTGGTTGCTGTGCTGGGGGGAGAACTCAGGCATTACAAGCTCCTCGAGGCTGTCCTTGTAACCCTGATTGTATCTTCTCCCACAGGTCGTGCAGGAACCTGATTCAAGCCCCACAGACCCCTCCTGAGACCTTGTGTACTTCCCTACTTTAGGCCCCCCAGACTCCCTTCCAGGATTCTAGATTCAGTAGTGCATGGCACCTTAATGCTAAACAGGCATGTCACAGATTAAATAAACTTTCCCAAAACCTTCACACACAACAAATCACTCCCAGGCAATAATACTTTAAAAATAAAAGCAATTGCTTTTACTGATTACTTAAATAATTTCCATATAAACATACAAATGATTTAAATATTTGGTTACAGGATGACTACAAAAAAATGGAAAATTCATACAGAAATGAACTAATGAATTAATTGGATAATTTTTACCTTTTTTGTAGAGAAAATCAGAGTCCAGAAAATAAGAGAGTTTTGCAAAATCCCCCTTTCTCTCTGCTGTGTCTCAGGAGTCTCAGTTTTCATGCAGTGGTCTTCAGTACGTCTGGCAGTTTTTCTGTATCAGAAAATTTTGCTTCTGCCCAGAATCTCTGTTGAAGAGAGTTTATACAGTATAGCCCTCTTCTGCAGTCTGCAAAACTGGCCTTTGATTGGCTAAAGACATTAATATTCCAGGTCCAACTGTTCATCTCTAGGCCAGCAGGGGTCTCTCTTGCTCTTTCCAAAGTTACAAGTGAACCAAAATTATCAGTATTTGATATTTCACCTGTCCCACCTCCCTGGCTGGCTATGATCTACATTACATTCCTGACACTATTAAAATGAAAATAATCTGTGGCAGTTGGCAGAGAATTTAACAGTGTGCTCCTCGACTGTGCGTCTGCAGAACCCCTGCTCTAAAACCATTTCTCTTTGGAATTCAAAGTTTTAACACAGAGGAGATGGCCCTCCCATCTCCTGTCATTTAAAAAATCTTACCCTTTGATCAGCTACTGGAAATTTAACTCTTGTTTATTTATTTAGCTTTTGTTTACCGGGTAAGCACACTAGACAAAGAATGCCTATTTTCAGGTGTGACCCAGGAGATTACAAGGTAAGTTTACAGACAATATAATAACATAACAAGGAAGTGATATACAGACAGCAAAAACAGTGTGAACAGTAAACATGTGCATAAGGGTAAAAATAAACAAACAATAATAGGTAATGTACACTTCATGGGGGAATATCAGAGCATTACGGTGGGCATGGTGCAATTACTCCTATATTAAGAATGGTAAGTGCTAAGGAGCAAGGGAGAGTAAGGGGTTAGGGTCACCTGTCATAGCTCAGAGGGGTAGGGTGTCTGGCAACCATGATATTGGGTAGACCACACCAAGACCGGGTGGGATATACCAGGCAGTCTAGGGACAGTCACAGGCTGAGGCAGACTTCAGATATGTCCACAGGGATCTCTTAAACAAGGGGTGGGTGGGAGCACTTCTGTTGAGTACAGGTTGGGAATTCCAGAGGCAAGGGGCACAGACAGCAAAGCTGTGATCACCTGACAGAGTACAAGTTTTAGGGACAAGGTGGGACTGCGAATCAGTTGATCTGAGTTTGTATGATGGCTGCACAGGCTGAAGGAGTTTAGACAGGGTGGGAAGGATGGCATTACAGACAATTTTGTCGATGAAGCAACCCAAGACAAAAGAGCGATTGTTACTCGGGGACAACCAGTGAAGTTTATCATATAATTCACAGTGATGGGTAAGTCGAGGGACAGCTAGGCAAAGTGGCAAACATTGTTGTAGGACACATCACATTTTGCAAGACTAGCTTTTGTGGCAAGAAGAAAGTCTGTCAGCCCATAAATGAGTGAGGGAAGAAGTACTCCTTTTTCAAGGGCAATTCACACAGCTACAGTAAGGGATCCATGAGCCCTGTATGCGAGGCCAAGTTTGGTTCTTGTTGCCCTGCAGACATTATGAATATGTAGGGAGAGGTCTAACTGGAGGTCAAGTGTGACTCCTAGGTATTTAAAGGAGCACGAAGTACCAACTAGGTCCCCATTGAGACTTGACATCTTTAGAGGGGCAGGGCAATTTTTGAGTTTGGCTGAGGAACCAAAGAGCATGAATTGGGTTTTCTTTAGGTTTAGCACAAGCTTATTTGTCAAGAGCCAGTGTTGCAGCTTATTGAAATCAGCTTGAAGATTGCAATTTATAGCATAGATATTGACCGAGCTGGACAGGAGAATCGTGTCTTCTGTATATAGGATCATGTCACTGTGGGTGGGGACCAGTGGGAAGTCATCAATAAAAAGAGAAAAAAGGATAGGGCTTATGATGGACCCCTGAGGGACACCAACCATAATAGGAGCAGGTTCAGAGAGAGCTCTGTTATATTTAACAAGCTGTAGCCTACCAGTGAGATAGTTGGAGAACCAATTTAGGGCTGGACCTGACCCACCGAGTGAGTGAAGCTTGGTGCTGAGTAAGTTGTGATTGACTAGATCAAAGGCCTTAGAGAAGTCCACAAAGATTGCCCCAGACAACATGCCATGGTCCATAGCAGTCCTAATTTTGGATGTCACCTTGGCAAGGGCTGTACCGGTGCTCTGCCTTTTATGAAATCCATGCTGTTCAGGGGACAGTAAAGCATAGTTAGTCAAGTAGTCTGTCAGTTGCACCTCCACCACTTTTTCCAGTATCTTGCTAACAGCAGACAGGGTAGCTATCGGGCGGTAGTTTTCTGTGCATTTCTAATCGCCCTGCTGAAAAACAGGCACCACCATGGCCACTTTCCAAATTGGTGGGACAATTCCGGCAGTGAGGGATAGATTAAGAATGTGGAAGATGGGTAGTGCAAGCCAGGGGGCCCCTATCTTGAGGAGTTTAGGTGCAAGGTAAGGTGTAAGGACCTGTGCTCATATAAGGTGAGAGGCCAGTGAGCAGTTCTTAAGTTTCCTTCACAGCAACTGATTTAAGATAGAATGGTGGACAGGATGGAGATACTGGAGGGGGACTACATTTGGGGGTAGGTGACTGGGCATTGTCAGTACCAAAGAGGGAGGTATATGCCGAAAGTTCAGAGAATTGATTGTTAAAGGCATTGGCAATAGTAATAACATTGTTGCAGTTTTGGCCACCAACAATCATGTCCACAGTGTCACACCTGCTATTACCACCAACTATGGTTTTAATGGTGTGCCAAAAATGATGTGGATCCCTGGCAGAGAATAGCAGGGCACTCTTGCAGTATTCACTCTTGATGGCTCATGTGGCTTTTTTGCAGTTATTACATAGTTGTCAGTATTGATGATAATCAGATAAGTCATATTTGGCCTTAAATTTACCCCAGTGCTTATCTCTGGCTTTCAAAAGAGAGAGCAGGTCACCATGCAACCATTTGGTGATGGTACCTCTAACTCTCTTTCTGATATGAGGAGCATGCTTATCCTGCAGTGGGTGGAGGACATTAAGGCGGTTGCCAAGAGCAGCTGTGGCCTCAGTAGCAGAGAGTACCGGGGACAAGTCAGTGAGTGCAAGATCATGAAGAAAGAGTTCAAGGTTGAAGCAGGAGAAGTCTGCCACTCGTATAATTTTGTGAGGCACTTTAGGAGAGGATACTCTCCAAATGCAGAAAATGGGAGAATGGTCAGATATTGAGTCAGTAAGAATCCTAGATGCAGAGATGCTGTCAGGCCAGTTTGTTAGAATCCAGTCTAGGAGGGAGCTTCTACCCCCATGAGGGGAGGTTTGTGTAGGTTTTCTGATGAGCTGGGTGAGGCCAGTGGCTGCCAGCAGTGGTCCATACTGTTTGACATTGTCTCCGGACCAATTAAGGTTGAGGTCACCACAAATAAGCACCTCATTTGATGAGATATTGGGGCTACCTCTTTACCTCTAAATAAGACTTTGTCCCAGGCAAAAGGGAGATGTCAGACACTGAAATACACATCAGCTCTTCCCATATACCTTTGCTGTAAAATGGGCATCTTTCTTACAAACCTTAGGTCATGGACTTTTGGACATTAAACATAAACAAAAAAAAATTACAGAGAAATATGACAGCAGTGGCCAAATCGCACATCCCTCCCTCCTAAGATTGAATCTGTGGGAACATACCTCTCTTGTATGGCAGGGTTTCCACAGTTCAGTTACTATTCTAACTGGTGAGAGGTCTACAGCGGCGGGGTGAGCTTGGGTGGGCGGCTGCATGACGTCTCGCCGAAACACGTGTCCTTGCATGTGTTTTGCATGTTTAGCGGGAGTAGCAAGGAGACAGGGATGTATTTGGGTTTGTAGCTCATAAATATCCTTACCATAAGTGTTACTATTAGACATAGGACTATTCAGTTAGTTATTGACCTATATATAAAGGGTGTATTTCTTCTGTGTTTGGGATCCACTTGTGATGACTGAAGTCATAATAGATTATATCTTGGTATGGCTGCCACCTTTTGAAACCCTGAATAATTAAAAGTTTGGGTTATTGTGAATGAGTACCACTTTCCTTTCATTTCACATATTAATATATATACAATACATTTGGTCTGGGATATAATATAAGTTAAGTATTTTTATGCTAACTAGTACTACTTAATTGTTTTCTCCCCAATACCTACCAGTTTTTAATACATATATTTCACTGTGTGAAAAAATTGGGGCTAATTGACCACAGGGCTTGTATTTCTGGCTCTGTCTGCTGTTTAAATAACGCAATTTGTGACTGCAGTGGTAATTTCTCAATCCTTATAAAAATTATTCAAATCTGGGCTCTTGGAATCAATATTTTAATAAAATGGAGGAGTTTATTGAAATAAATAGTGAAAGTTTTGGATTCAAATGTCAATCTTGTTCAATCTACCTTATAACTAATAGAAGAAATGTTTCACTGCCCTACACTTGTATAAAATGCCAGTCTAATTTGGAACTAGTAGCTGAACTTGAACTTTTTAACAATAGACTAAAGTTCTTGGAAAAGAGTCAAGAAGACACGTCCAATAGATTTAAAAATCATAATGTCATTAACAACCAACCTACTCAAACTGGAATGGGCACAAAAAAGACAAAAAAACTTGGGAAGAAATCAAAAAAAATATCTAAGTGACAAACAGCCACCAACTCACTTACTTCCTGTGTAGTTGTCACTGACACAGCCCCAAATAAACATAAACCTACAAAAAGAACTAGAGAAGAGAATGACCAAGACAATGCTGATGAGAAATGGTATACTCTGCAAAGTCAAAAAAATGCCAAAAAAGTTAGAAGGGCAGACCAATATTTGGTTTCAACATTTAATTCATTTGACCCCGTGACTCTTATACCTGAGAGTGTCGATACTTCTGTAATGACTAAATCTGATGACAATGAGTCTGAAAATTTAATTGAAATTTTAAGCTCTGTCCACTCTTCTTGTATAGTGGAGCCCAGGATTGATACCAAGGAAGCACCAAATAGCCAATTAAAGGATGATCATTTGTTGTTACTGGATACAGAAGTAGGCAATAATAATACTGAAATGCAGGATGAACCTATTAACACTATGAGACAAGTAATAGTATTGGGGGATTCTATCATAAAGCATATTGATAGGTTAATTTGTAATCCTGTTAAAAATAACAGAACTCTATCGAGTTTCAGAGAGGCATGAATTTCTGATCTCACCAAAATGTCTAACACAATATTACATAAATCAAGTGTTAACTTTTTAGTAATTGTACATGTGGGTACAAAAAATATACTTCATGAGACTAATCAAAAAATAAAAGAAGATTATATCGCTTTAACAAACAAATTACTATAGTTAGGGTGTGAAGTACAGCTATCGAAAATCCTACCAATACCACGTGCAAATTTAGTTCAGCAACAAAAAATAAGAGAAATCAATAATTGGTTAAGATCTTGGTGTATGAAACAGAATCTAAAATGTATCACCCACTGGGAGGAGTTCAATGGTAAATCAAATCTCTACTGTTGGGATGGTTTACATCTCAGTAGGAGAGGTAATAAACTCCTAGGTGAGAGCATAGCTCTCTCTATTACTAATTGTTTAAACTACCACTAAAGGGGGAGCTGTATTCAAATAATACAGCTCTAAAACCTATTGCACAAAAACAGCTAAACTTGTCTCAAACCTCAGTAAACCTGATATCTACAATCCCTAATATTACTGAGCCTTGTAATATAACATCCTTAAATATTATACTCACTAATGCAAGACGCTTGTGGAATAAAAAAGAAGAGCTTATGTATATACTAAAAACACAAAACACGTCAATTTGTGGAATTACTGAAACTTGGAATGATGATGAAGATTGGGATACTGAGATTTCTGGGTATATTAAAGTCTATAAAAATAGAGATAAAAATAAAAAGGGGGTGGAATTGTACTTTACATTGAGGACAGTTTTAAAGGATGTGTGATAAATACTACAAATTATAACAACGAGAGTTTGTGGGCTAAAATTAGTCTATCTTATGACACCCTAACAATTGGTCTAATTTATAGACCACCCAATTTAACCACTGATAAAAATCAACAACTAATTGATGAAATCAGTGAGATGGAAACCAATAATACTTATATATTAATGGAAGATTTCAATCTACCCACTATTAATTGGGATGCTTATGAAGCTAATTCAAATTTGGAAATTACATTTATAGATATTTTCATCCAATCTGGTTTGGGACAAGTAGTTAGACAGCCTACTCATGGTAAAAACATTTTGGATATTGTCCTAACAAATAAAGATGAGAAAATTGAGGACATAACAATAACACCCCCGAGGTGATAGTGATTACTGTATTGCAAAATTTTAATATATGACTAATTTGTCACAGACAAAGGGTATCTCCAAAATGAAAGATTTCAACAGGGCAGACTACTTTAGAATAAATGACTTCTTAACCAAATGGAACTGGGATTCTGAACTTTGTAACTATAACATAACACAAATATGGGAGACAATTAATAATAAAATCAACATTTGTATCTCTAATTGGGTTCCTGACAGAATTAAGTACTCCAAAAGTAAACGTGTCCCTCCATGGTGGTCTAATAATGTTCAAAAACAACTTAATAGAAAAATGAAACTGTATAGAAAGTATACCAGAAATAAATCTTCTACTTTATGGACCAAATATAAAACTGTGGTCAAGAAATTAAAAAAAAACATGATTAAATCTTCTAAATCTAGAGTATAACAACATTTGGCAATACAAGTCAAAGATAATAAGAAACAGTTATACAATTACATTGGTTCCATCAAAGAAAAACAACCAACTATAGGTCCCTTTATTATTAATGATACTCCCATTATTGATGAAACTATGACTGCCACGATATTAAACGATCAGTTCTTAAAAGTTTTTGAAACTAAGGATAACATGAAAATTCCATTTTCTAAAAATATCAATGACCATCCAGTTTTTACAAGAAGTGAGGTTGCTAAAATAATAAAATCCTTGAAGTCAAATAGTTCAGCAGGTCCTAATGGTATTTCTGCAAAATTTTTACAAAAAATCTGTCATATAATTTCTGGACCACTAACTGCACTCTTTAATAAATCCATTCAAGAAGGTAAGGCTATTCAAGTTTGGAAGGAGGCTGTTGTGAGTCCTATATATAAGGGAGGTGACAAACATGATCCAAACAATTATCAACCAATTAGCTTAACCTCTATCATAGGAAAAATCATGGAAAGATTACTCAAGAATCATATTATTGACCATATAGATAGAAACAACAAAGTGGACATTTTTCAACATGGTTTTGTGACTAATAGGTCTGTTCTCACAAATCTCTTGCAATTTTTTGAACCAGTCAGTGCAGCCTTGGATAGATATATACCTGTCAATGTGATATTCTTGTACTTCGCCAAGGCATTTGATAAAGTTTCGCACATAATTCTGTTACAAGAATTAGCAAAAATCAGTATGCATCCAAATATTATAAACTGGATACAATCTTGGTTGGAGATAAGGACCCAGAGAGTGTCTGTTAAAGGTCATCTGTCTGAATTGGATGTAGTGACTAGTAGAGTTCCCCAGGGTTCTGTCCTGGGTCCCCTACTTTTTAATATTCTATTCTCTACAAAGCTAACAACCGATAAAATATGGGTATCCAAGTATGCTGATGATTGCAAGATTGGAAGCCTAGTTAGTTATTTTTCAGATAGAATGCTCATGCATAATTATTTAAACAATGTATCCTCTTGGGCCAACTCATATGATATGTTTTTTAATATAGATAAGTGCAAAGTATTGCATCTGGGTTAAAATAATATGTTGTTTGACCATTATTTAAACAATGTATTATTGAAAAACATTACTGAGGAAAAAGACTTGGAAGTTATTATTACCAATAATTTATCCTTTGATAGAAACACCACAATTAAAGTTAAAAAAATGCAGTAAAATTGTAGGCACAATTGTAGGAAATATTAAAAGCAGAAAAGCAGCAGTTATTATGCCACTCTTTAATAGCTTGGTACACCCACATCTGGAGTACTGCTCCCAATTCTGTGCTCCAACTACTATTAGGAGTCTGAAACTAGCTGAAGGTGTACAACGCAGATTTACCAAGAAAGTCACACCCCTACAACTAAACAGTTATGAAAATAGACTTAGAGAACTAAAACTTTTTTCCGTCAAATATAGACAAATAAGGGGAGATTTATGTCTAGTATATAAAACAATAAAAGATGATTACTTAAAAACTGCAGTAGGCTTAACAGTTGCTTCTAATATTAAATCAACTAGGAGTCATAGTTATAAACTTATTGGTGAGAAATATGTATCAATCAAATGTAGTTGTTTCTATACACAAAGAGTGGTAGGAATGTGGAATGCTTTACCAGTTAGAGTTATTAATAGTAATAAATAGCAATATTTAAACATAGATTGGAAAACCTTATGGGGGGAAAAATTTGAATTCCATCAATAGGGTATATTTGTGGCAAGTACAATAATGGGCATTGTTTTTGCCTACTGTGCTTATAAACTACTATGAACCTATGAACCTATATGAACCATCTAGATTTACATTGGCTGGCCCTGCCCTATGCATAATGGTCAAGTCATAGGCCTGAGGGGCAGTGTTCCATCTGAGGAGCCGTCCATTTGTTTTGCCCATCCGATTTAATCACACCAGAGGGTTGTGGTCGGTCTGTATCTCAAAGCTCCTCCCATAGAGATATGGCTCTAATTTCTTTAAGGCCCATACCAGTGCAAGGCATTTCTTTTCTACCGTGGAGTATGTCTGCTCTTGGGAAGTAGCTTCTTGCTAAGGTACACTATCAGGTGGTCTCTTCCCTGATTGGATGTCTGGCTGAGGACTGCTCCAATCCCTACATCTGAGGCATCCATCTGTACCACAAACTGCCTTGTGTAATCTAGACTGGCCAGCACAGGGGGCACTGCACAGTACCACTTTTAGCTATGTGATGGCCTTTTCACATGCTAGCTCTCACTTTACCTCTTTGGGCTGTCTTTTCTTTAGCAAGCTAGATACGGGTTGCTGCCAGGGTAATGTAATTGGGAACAAACTTTCAGTAGTACCCCGCGGTTCCTAGGAAGATCCTAACTTGTTTTTGGGTTTCAGACATGGGCCATGCCTCTATTACCTCAATCTTTACTTGGCTGGGACAGAGCTGCCCCCCACATCCCACTACATGGCCTAGGTATACCACCTCCACCATAGCCACCTGGCACTGTTCGGCCTTTACAGTGAGCCCTGCCACCTGTATCCTGTCCAACACTTCCTTCAGATGAGATAGGTGTTCTTTCTAGCTAGTACTGAAGATGGCAATATCATCCAGATAAGCCACTGCATACTCTTCAGTACCCTGTAACACCTGATTAACCAACCTTTGTAATGTGGCAGGGGTGTTCTTCATTCCAAAAGGCATTACATGGAATTTGAATAATCCTGTTGTAGTGATTAAGGTTGACCATTCGCTAGCTCTGGCATTTAGCTCCACCTGCTTGTACCCTTTTGTTAAGTCAGTTGTAGTAAGGTATGTCACCCCACCAGCTTGTCTAGTAGCTCATCCATCAATGGAATTGGGTGGGCATCAGACTTCGTGACTGTATTGCGTCCACTATAGTCCACACAGAAGCAAGTAGATCCATCCAGCTTGGGGATGAGGACTGCAAGTGAGGCCCAGGGACTGTGGATTTTCTGGATTACCCCTAAATCCAGCACTTCCACCTCCTCCCTCTTAATGTCCTTTAAGATGGCCTCAGACATCCAGTAGGCTGTCTGTCATATGGGCACTTGTGTCCCCCTGTCAGTGTCATGGGTCACTAAAGGGGTTCGTCCGGGCTTGGCTATAAATAAAGGGGCAAAGTCCTCTAAAACCTCCCTCACTTCCTGGGTCTGTTTCAGGTCAACTGGAGCAACAGCTTGATTGTCTCCATGGATGACTCCCACTTGCTTTCCTCTAGCAAGTCCAGGAGGTGTCTTCCTCATCCATCCCCTTCCCAGGACTACACACTGCCAGCACATGTCAGCCCTATTTACATATGGTTTCATCATATTGATATGGTATATCCTATAGTTATGCCTCCTGTCAGGCAGTTCCACAATATAGTACATGTCATTGACCTGTCGGACTACCTTGTATGGTCAGCCTGCAGCTTGTCCTTCCGGACTGGAATTAGGACCATTACTTACTGGCCTGCACTGTAGAAGTGAGCTCCAACTCTGCGATTGTACCAAACCTTTTGTTTCTGCTGGGCAGCTGATAGGTTGCTTTGGCCCCCACACATAAGCTCCTTCAGCTTCTCCTTAAACTTAAGGACATACTTCAAAATCGGAGTTCCCTGGGTGCCGTGCTTGCCTTCCCAGTCTTCCTGGATGAAGTCTAGGGGCCCACACACCCTACGTCCGTATAGGAGTTCAAAGAGTGGAGAACCCAGTTGACTCTTAGGGCACCTACCTGTATGCGATCAACAGGTGGGTGAGGTATTTCTCCCAGTCCCTCCCATGCTGTTCAGCAAATGCTCGGAGCATCGTTTTTAGGGTACCATTAAAACATTTCATGAGTCTATTGACTTGTGGGTGATAAGGTGTCATGCATCTCTGCATCACTCTACACTTTTCCCACAAACACTTCATCAGATCCAACATGAAGATACCCCCTTGATCAGAGATAACTTCCCATAGATACCCGACATGGAAAAAAATTCCCAGCAAGGTGTCTGCCACTTTGTCTGCCTTAATTGAGGAAAGGACGACCGCCTCTGCATATTGGGTGATGAAATTGACCATCATCAGGATAAACCTTTTCCTGGAGGACCCTGGGGTATTCAAGGGCCCCATAATATCCATTTCTACCTTCTGGAATGGCTCCTCCACAATGGGCAAGGGAATTAGGGCAGCTTTTGTTTTACTACCTCCCTTCTGTATCTGTTGGCACCAGTGACAAAACCTGCAATATTCCTTCACCTGCTGGGTGAAGTTGGGCCATTATAAATTTTGGGATAATCGCTGCATGGCATGAGTGGTGCCCAGATGTCTAAACATGGGGATATCAAGAGCGATCTTGAGCAACTGCTCATGATACCCCAGGGGAACAACAATCTAGTTGCCCATCACCCCTCCCTCTGTCTTCATGTCCTGTGTATACATTAGTCCATTGCTCCCTAAATACCCTATGTCTCTTATGGCACTAGTAAACCCAGTCCACAAAGGGGGGAGTCGGATACCCCTGTTGAAAACTACAGGTCGATCTCAATTCTCTGCCACCTTGCAAAGGTACAAGAAAGAATTCTATGCAACCAATTGCAAGACTACCTTGAACATCACCAACACCTATCACCTTGCCAACACAGTTTTCGCAAAAATCATAGCACACTCTCTGCACTCAAAGTCACCTCAGACATTCACCATGCCTTTGATCTTGGACTAGCCATGGGGGCTGTCTTCATTGACTTCAGCAAGGCCTTTGACCTGGTGAACCATGCGATGCTCATACTAAAGCTAGAGTTCTTGGGTCTCGAGCAACCATCCACCTCATGGCTCCAAAACTACCTATCATGCCGTACCCCAAAGTGTCAAATGAGCTGTCAATCCCCATTCAGACAGTTTACCCATGGAGTTCCCCAGGGATCCATTCTGGGCCCTCTACTCTTCTCATTAGTCATTAGTGAGCTGCCTGGCTTCTGCAAAGGGGCATCCGTTCAGTTTTGCGTGGACGACGCCATATTATATCAATCCTCAGCTGACACCCAATGGCTTAATTGGCACCTGGAATCAGACCTCCGCCAATTAGAAGCATGGTTCTTTGAAAATAACTTACTTCTAAACACCACAAAAACTAAATCTATGCTTTTCCATCCCCTTCCTATAAAACTGCTCTTAACCCTCAGCTCTCCATCTGCTTCAGTAATGCGGAACCCCTTGAATCAGTAGAATCATTTAAATACCTGGGCATCCTGCTTGACCCTAACCTCTCCTTCGAGGCCCATGTCAACAAAACTTCCAAAACCTTTCATCAAAAGATTGGTTTGCTATACCCTCTTAATCCCCTGCTTTCTAATGCATCCTGCCTTAAAATTGCTACAGCCTCACTCCTGCCTTTAGTTTTTTATGAGGCTTCTCTATTCTTATCACTCAAGGTCTCTCTCAGGAACCAATTGAAACAGCTATATCACAAGATTGGGCATCAGAGCAGCTCCTCACCAACACCACTGCACTGTACTCACATCTTTAGGCTGGCTACAACTTGAACGCAAAATCCAGTACTCCTCACTGTGCTTCACCTATAAGCTCACACATCTCTACACTCCACCAATCCTATCTGATATTATTGTAAGAAAACAGACCAGGTGGTCTCTCCACTCTGCCTCTTTTCCACTACTAGCCATACCAAAGACACGTCTATCCTTAAGCAGAAGATCCTTTGCTTACACCACTCCCTCAGCTTGTAACTCCCTCCTCCCATCTATCCTCTCCTGCACTATCCTCCATCTATTCAAACTTGCTCTGCATAACTACTTATCTGTTTCAGGAACCTGTACCTGCCTCACCTGACCTATAGGTCCCTTCTCTTATCCTTGCTTCCTAAAACTCCAAAGCTTATTTTCTCCAACCTTCTGCTGCTACTGCACTGTAACCATATGAGCACCTATATTGTACATCTGTGTTCTACAATGAGACTACTTAAACGCCTGTATAGCCATCCCTTAAGCTTGTACCCTACTTCGATTCCTGTCAAAACAAAACTTTGTACTGCACTTGGGATACTACCATAGATCTTATATTTGCACTGTGACTCTCTGTATATATTATAGTCCTGTCTGCAGCTTTGTGACATTAGTTTTTATTCTAATTTTGTATAGTACTGTGACTCTTTGTATGTTGTAAACTTTTGTCCAATGTACCGTTCCCCAGGTCATCCCTGAAAAAGGGACTGCATGGTCTCAGTGGGCTTGCCTGGTTAACAAAATTCAAATAAATAAATAAATAAATAAAACAATCTCAGCCTCTCTTCAGTGTCATTTGTCCACTGTCTCCATTTTGAGTTTTTTCCGCTTGAGTTCCCTCTGCTGCTAGGCTTCCTTCTGCTTCTGGGTTTCACTCTGCTGCTGGGCTTTGCTCTGCTACTGGGCTTGTAGAGCGAGCTGTCTGTCCTGAATGGCAAGCTGTACTTTCTGCGCTCCAACTGAAGTTTCAGCTTCTCCAGATACCCATCTATTGTGGAATTTACCTGGGGATGTGGCTCCGGGTTCCCTCTGGTCTCGCTGTCCTCCTCCCTGGGACTGGACACTGCGATGTCCCTGGTACTGCCACACCCAAGCTCTGATCCTTTCCAGTCACTGGCCATGACTCGAAGGTCCTGGGCAGCTGCTTGCTCATCAGCTGCCATGAGAACATCCATGAGGTTCTTTTTGCTTTGCCCCTCATAATGGATCCTTCTTTTCTGACATAACTGTCTTAGCTGATCTGTAGTGCAGTCGCTGTACCTGGAAGCCATCTTCTTCCCTAACTACTGCTGCACTAGCTTACACCATTAAAAAAAAACAGCGTAGGGAACTTTATACTATAACCAAATGTTCTTTTACTTCCCAATCTCAGCACTGTTTGTGTGTGATTTGTTTACAGTTTACTGGTCTGATACACTGGCCTCGAATCTGACTGCTATGCCAACAATATCTGTCAAGAACCCACTCCTGGGGGCCAGGTCCACTGAGCTCACAGTGCCCTCCCCTAAACACAATCTGTGGCAGCGGTGGTCAGGAAATACCCTTCTCATGTTCTTTTAGAGTGCTCGCTAATTTCACAACTGAGGGTGGCCCCCTTTTGCCCAACACCCCAATGGCAAAACATGGAAAAAGACCACTACAGCAACAGTCACTGTAATGGTCCATTTCCGTGTTTCACTTTCCGCCAGTGTTCTGCCCCTTCCCCAGACCAACTCCGACCTGGAGTTGAGAATCCTAAAGTCTGGGAGGTGCGGGGGGCAGAGCACCCCACATGGGAGGTGTGGGGGGGCACAGCCCCCCACAGAAAACACTGGGGCATTGGGCAGCACAATATCTGCATTGGTATTGTCCTGTCACTGTGTGGGAGGTCAGCAGTTTTACTGTTGACCTAACTTGGTGCTTCCCACAACTGAACACTCACCACAAGGTCCCAGGGCTTTCTCTCTTTCTGGGTAAGGATAAAATACAGTCTCGAGTCTGTAGCCAGGTGAGAACCCTCTTTGGTTGCTGTGCTGGGGGAGAACCCAGGCGTTATAAGCTCTTCGGGGCTGTCCTCATAACCCTGATTGTGCATTTTCCTACAGGTGGTGCAGGAACCTGATTCAAACCCCAGACAAAGACCTTATGTACTTTCCCTACTTTAGGCCCCCAGACTCCCTTCCAGGGTCCGAGTTTTGGTAGCGCATGGCACCGTAATGCTAAACAGGCATGTCACAGATTGAACAAACTTTCCCAAAACCTTCATACACAACAAAGTGCTCCCAGGCAGTAATACTTTAAAAAAAGAAGTGCTTTTACTGGTTACTTAAATAATTTCCATATAAACATACAGACAAATTATTTACGCATTTAGCTACAGAATAACAACAAAAAAAATGAGAAAATACATAAAAAATAAAACTAGTGAACTAAACAGATAATTTCTACCTTTTTTTTTGTAGAGAAAATCAGAGTCCAGAAAATAAGTGAGTTCTGCAAAGTCTCTCTCTTTCTCTGCTGTGTCTCAAGAGTCCCAGTTTTCTGGCAGTGGTCTTCTGTTTGTCTGGCAGTTTTTCTTTGTCAGGAAATTTGGCTTCTGCTCAGCATCTCTGTTGAAGAGGGTTTATATAGCCCTCTTCTGCAGTCTACAAAATTGACCCATGATTGGCTAGTGGCCTTAATATTCCAGGTCCAACGGTTCATCTCTAGGCCATCAGGGGTTTCTCTTGTTCTTTCCAAAGTTGCAAGGAAACCAAAATTACCAGTATTTTGATTTTCTCCAGTCTCACCTCCCTGTCTTGCTTTGATCTACATGACCTTCCTGACACTATTAAAATAGAAATAGACCATGGGAGTTGGTAGAGAATTTAACAATAGGTTCCTAGACTGTATGTCTGCAGAGCCCCTGCTCTAAAACCATTTCTCTTTGGAATTCAAAGTTTTAACACAGAGGAGATGGTTCTCTAATCTCCTGTCATTTAGGAAATCTTTCCCTTTGAACAGCTACAAAGAAATTCCAATCCCTTGTTTAAATTTACCTCCTGTTTACCTCTAAACAAGACTTTATTCCAGGCAAAAGGGAGATGTCAGAAACTGAAATACACATCAGCTCTTCCCATGTACCTTTGCAGTAAAATGGGCATCTTTCTTGCAAACGTTAGGTCCTGGCCTTTAGGACATTAAACATAAAAATAAATGGCAGAGAAATATAACAGCAATATGAGTGCACTGGCCAAATCTCCATAACTATTGTACCATCACACTTCTGAATCCCTCACTTCAGTCTCTCTTTGCTAGCTAACTGCTGCCAAGGATGTCTTTTACTACCAACACTGACTGCTGCAAAGTTTTTCATGGAAGTTGGTGTTCAAATAAAAACAGAAATTTGAATCCACATTTGAAACTAAGCAAGTACTTTAAATAGTACAAAATGCTTTTTGGGAGGCTGGTGCACCTATCATATTATGAGTAATGTTGTGTGCTTTTTTTTTTAGTAGTACTGCCACAGCTTGTGTGAAGTGGCTCTGTGCTGTTTCTCTGTGTACCCCCTAGGTGGCACTATCACAAGGGCTACTACCCCTGTCTGCTTGGCTAGTAGCAGGTTAAGGGGCCTCAGTTCTGAAACGGGTGCCTCCACCCGGAGGTCAGGGTTGGTAGTAATCAAGCTTACCTGGGCACAGCCCTCTGGGACACTGTAACCCCTCTCTTTCCTTACTAGTGGCTGGAACAATACACAGTAATCACTTTCACAATACCCCTGATACACCATACAAGTACCCACACTGTTTGCACTTACCACCAGGGCTTTCCTCTGGACTGGCCCTGGGGACCCCCTACAAAACAAGGTTATACACAGCAAATAACAGCAGTACAGTACTCTTGCACAAACTGGAACTGTAGTCAGGGTAAATGCAAAAAAGAGTTAGATCTAATTTATTTAAGGGACTTGAACAAGGGAGGGGTGTAATCAGGTTAATTTGCTCAAAGGCTGTATCAATCAAACAGTTATGCATGCACTTCAGGGTCCATAAACAGTCACACGCTCTGGGTACCCAGATAGAGAATGGTGGGCTGGCCAGGAACATTGCAGCTGGTTGGGGCCCTGTGATGGAAGAAAACAACATGCACAACACACACTATTTGTAATCTGGAGCCGGAGGGCTCAGTTCGTGAAAAGAAAACTACAAGACAATCCAGTGGCACACTTTTAGATTAGGTGGTTGTCCCAGGGAGCTACCCTGATGATTACTCATGATACCCAAGACTGGATACAGGCTGGATGAAAATTGAGACTGCAGGTGGTTAATCTAGAGTGTCAGGAGAAGCAGGGCCCACATGATTTGCTGAGGTGTCGTTCCTGTTTAAGTGTGGAGCAGGGGGCTGATCCCCAGGCAGGTCTCTCATCGATTGCTTTCTCTGTGCGTGGGTAGTCTGGCTGGGCCAGTGTGGCAAGGCCCAGGCCAAATGAAGACAAATTTGGATACAGTCCATTTTGGGATGGGTACAGTTTCTAGCCAGTAGAACACAGTTCACATAGTGGGGAACCAAATCACAACCCGCTTTCGATACACAGCACATTTACATGTAAGGAAATTCTACTGTACCAGGCAAACTGCTCTCCGGTCACGATCGCAAAGTATCTGCACAAACTGGGGATTCAAAAGCAGCTGGAAATCTTGACAGGCTGATCACATTCAGCAAAATCTTTGGTCTTCTTCAGGTATGAGCCTAGTGAAAAATCAGTGGCTTACTTCGTTCTCACGAACTTGGAATTAGTCCAAAATAATTCTCTTCTCTCCCTCTCAGGGGCAGCAGGCAGGCACGCAGGCCAAAACTCAGGCCTTTCCACAGAGACAGTATTGAGCTCTTGCTTCTTCAGCTTCCAACTTAGATCTGCCTCTAACAACAAGCAGTTTGGGAATTTCCCCAAGATCCAAAAGGTTTGGTTGGCTGATCCTCCTGTCAGTCACAACAAAGGCTCCCCCTTCAGGTGCAAAAAGGCGCATAAAGCCCAAAACTACAATTCCTACAACTTTTGACTCCAGATAGCTCCTGTAGTCCATCTCTATTTTAGGTCCCACCAGAACTGATTCATCCAATTTGGCAGTCCAGGACCAAGACAGTAGAGATAAAACAGTCCTTACTGCAAAGAAGGCAGGTAAGACAAACTACATTATCATTATCACTCTAAATGATTTTCAGCAAATAGTTACAGCTTTCAATAGAGCTCTCTCTCAGATCACTTATGACTGCAATCCAGGCAGCTCTTAAAGAGACAGTACACAGAGGCTATACAGGCACTCTCTGGCAATCACATTTAAACTGCTAAAACGCAGGACACCAGCCTGGCAGTGAGCATTTAGGCAAGCTCAAGGAAGACTTTTTGGGATCCCCCATTTGTAGGGGGGTTATATTTGCATTACAAAATACTTTACCTCCTTTAGGGCTGCAGCATTAGGTAAAGCATTGCAGAAAAACATCTGCCAGGTGATGCATGCTAAGTGACTATAATGTGCTCTGTGGTAGGGAGTTGCACAACTATCTGGGCCATGGTCCAGACCACATTAGGTGGCAAGAAACTAGAACCTAGGAGGCAAAGTTACATCTGAGACTATGGCTCCACATTAATGTTGCAAACGCCAGCCCCATCAAGTAACACTAGGAACCCAGTGGACAAGTAGAATGGCCCTGTACTACTTGGAAAAGTGTGCCAGTAACACATTTCATGACGTGTCAGTCAACTGTTGTTCTAATAAGCACCATAAAATAATATCACTGATGACTTTGATGAGTGCCAGTGTTTCGCTCCTTAGGTGCAATACCTAACTTAACTCATTGCCTCCACAGGAGCTCTCTGAAGTTTCACTACTTGTCTCCTGTATACTGTTAACAGTAAATCCTGGGCCTTTCTAAGCAAAATCATGCTGTAGTCAACATGCCACAAACAAATCCTAACAGCTCAAGAACCATAAGTGCTAGACATAAAGTATGAGTGGCAAAGTTATTCAGCATAAAATTACCTTTCCAATGGCAGTATGCAAATAATAATATGTAATTTTGGTTTTTTTCTATGCTGGTTGAAACAGCAAAAAAAATATTTTTTCACTAAAACAGGCAACATAAGCCATACACACCATACCATAAACAAATGTGAATAACTCCTAAAGTATATATGATATACACAAAATATCAGTGGCAAAGTTGTTCAGCATAAAATTACCTTTCCAACAGTGCTATGCAGTCAAATATATATTATATTCTGTTACACTATATATTAAAATATATAAGTGACTTCTCCAGACGTTGCAAGGGCACACTGGGAGTCAGTAGCTGACTTCAACACATCCTCAGGACACACCAGTGAATTTTACTGATGACTACAGGTGTATGCTCGGAGACAATGAGTTAATAAATAAAAACATAATAGGATTCCAAGCAGTACTACTAAATCTGCCATCTTCACGGGGACCCCTTTGTCCATGACTAGGATTGCCATGCCAAACAACATACCATAAGCCATTAACATTATACCCATGACACAATTTCAACGTTTGTGCTGGATCTGAGAATGTTTCCCTCTTTGAACCCTTCAGAACTCTGTTACTGTTAATTTCCCATAGAAATCCCTTCTTTCATTGGTTAGAAAATAAGAACCATTTTTGAGTTTCTTCTGTAACTTTTGAACCTATTGCAAATAAACCACAAGGGATTCACCCAATCCTACTTACCTGATACCCCTGCCTCACGGTCATCAAAAAAAATATTAAACAGTAGGGGACAAATACAATACTGGGAATTGCCACTGATTCAAATTTATATTCAAATAAGTTTATTGTTTGACAAAAGTCTTTTCAATAAATATAAAATGGAACCCGGATGCCTTGTTCCAGCCGGCTACTACCCTTGCCTGAAGACTTCAATACAGGTTAAGGGGCCTGGGTTCTGTTCTGGTGACAATCGAGGGTTCTTTTCCACAGATACAAATAAATAGTGCAGCGACGCCACCCAGAGTAAAGTTATAGTGGGCCAGATGTTTGTGTAGTACAACCCCCTGGAATGCTGTACCTACCCACCTCCCCTTCCAGACATCCCCAAACAGAATAGTACTATAAACTGTAATACTGAATAGCACATGCAATTAATAACTGTAGTTGATAATATGCTCACAGGCAGCTTTGACAGTAACAACAATAACATTTTTATCATGGAGGAAGGGGGATGGGAAAGCAGAGAAAAAGACAATTATTTAATTTTTTTTAAATTGACAACCAGGAAAGGCACACTGAACCTGGGCTCAATTCCAGGTGCGATCCAGGGAAGGGCATGGGAACAAGATACAATATTACACAGAATACAATATTACACCAAATACAATATTACACTGAAGTACACGGAACTCCAGATTTACACAGCACTGAGAACTGATACAGTAGCAGCAGTAAAATAAAATTGCACAGGAACAGGTAATGGTACGGGATGGATAGTACAGCAGTTTGTAGGATGTAGAAGCAATTTACATGGCAAGCTTTGGGAAGGAAGGCTACTACACACAGGTAAGAGCTGATGTTGGAACAAGAACAGGAGAATGGGGGGTGTGAGAGGGAGGGGAAGGAAAGGAAAGGAAAGGAAAGGAAAGGAAAGGAAAGGAAAGGAAAGGAAAGGAAAGAGAGCCAACAGTGGTCAGGGGTGACAGAGGTGGGGGTGCCTGAGTGTTTTGATAGACACTGCTGTTGGCAGACCACAAACAGCGAGGGGAAGTGAATTCCACAAGGTGGGGAGCCGGTGGGCGAAGGCTTGCTTCACTGCGAATGAATGAGAGGTAGCTAAGAAGAAGAGTGGGTCCTGGAAGCATAAGTTATAGCCAGAGTAGAGGAAGGGGCCAGTAGGGAGGAGAGGTAGGAGAGGAGAGGAGAGTATTAAAACAGAATTTGGAGATGAAGGCTGCACAGTGTGCGAGCCAGCAATTTGCTAGGGAGGGAAGGGAAACCATTTGGTAAAGGTGACAGTGATGTGTGCAGTGTGAGAGATTGTTGGCAAAGCATCAGAAGGCATGGAACAAGGGGTCAAGCTTGGCTAGGGAGGCTTGGGGGGCTGAACTGTAAACCACATCAGCATAGTCGAAGGAAGGGAGGATAAGCTTGGTTATAATATCTTTCCTGACAGGAAGGGAGAGACAGTGTTTATGCCTATGTAACATGCTTAGTTTGGGGTAGAGCTTGTTATGAATTGAGTTGAGGTGCAGGGAGAAATCTAGTTTGGGGTCAAGCCAAACTCCCAGGTACTTGTAATTGTCCACTACTGAGATGCAGGACCCATCCAGGGTGTAGAAGGACAGGGGAAGGACAGATTGGCCAACTTCTGGGCAGACCCAAAAAACATTGCAACTGTTTTTTTGATGTTGCGTTTGAGAGATTTTGCTTCCAGTCAATGCAGCATGCTCTTGGTGTCAGACTGGAGGGTGGATTGAGTTTGGAGAAGAGAAGGGCTGGAAGCGAATATCACGGAGTCATCAGCATATATTTGAACTTGAGAAGAGGGGCAGACAGACAGCAGATTATTTATGAAGATGTAGAAGAGGGTGGGACTGAGGACTGACCCCTAAGGGACTCCAGCTGAATGGGAATGGGAGGGATTTTATACCACCCAGTTGAACAAACTGATACCTCCCTGAGAGGTAGGCCTTAAACCAGTTGACAGCGGGGGGGAGGCCTATTGAAACAAGGTCATCTAATAGGAGTTTGTGGGCGACAGAGTCAAATGGTTTAGATAGGTCTACAAATATGGCCAATGTCAGGTGACCTTTGCCATAGCAGTGTGAATATGGTTGGTAAGGTGGAGAAGGGATGAAGTGGTGGAGTGGTATCATCAAAAGCTGGATTGATAGGGGGTAAGGATGTCGTTGGAGGACAGGAAAGAATGTAGTCTTTCATATACAAGGGATTCCAGGATCTTGGAGAAAGAGGGGAAAAGTGAAATAGGCCTGTAGTTGCCGGGATTTGTGGGATCGCCCCCTTTGTGAAGGGGAATGACCTTGGCCAGCTTCCAGGCTTTGGGTAGGGTGCCCGATGTGAGAGAGAGAGATTGAAAAGGTGGGTGACAGCTGGGACGATGACTGCAGCTGAGATTTTCAATAGGCTGGGGATAATACCATCTGGACTGTGTTTGGTAGTGTTTAGGGATTTGAGGGTGCAGATTACCTCAATTCGGATAAAAGGGGGAGTTATGGTAGGGTGGGGTTGTGGTGAGGTGTGAGCAGCATGGGAACTACCAGGAGTATGGCTGGAGACATAGAGGGGATGAAGTGCTGAGTACGAGGAGGAGGCGGGGGGGCCCGAGGGCAAGGCATAAGTGGTGAAGTAATGGTTTATGGAGGCTGCTGCATCACCAGCTCTGTCTGGGGACTGAGAGTCGGGGGGTGGAATGGGAGGAGAGCATAGAAGAGGTGAAGGGTCTTCCAGAAAGCACAGGAGTGGAATGGCATTCATCTAGCTGGGCTTTGAAGAAGTCAGCTTTGGCGGCACACACTGCCTTAGTGCAGGCATTCCTAAGGTTCTGTACAGTTGGAGGTTGGACATGTTTGCGGAGGCCTTTTAAGTTTTCCAGGCCCAATCTCAGTCCTTTAAGAGCTTTACCAATTGAGGAGAGATCATGGATGTTACTGCATGCCACTGCCTTAACCTCTTGAGGGGGGCATGGAGGTTCCATATATTTTCAGAAAGGTAGAACTGAAGGCAACCAGAGTGGAGTCTATATCGGGAGCAGCAAAGACTCTGGACCAGTCAGCAAGGTATAGATAAGTCATCAGTGACTGATGGTTCAAGGACCTTAAGGGCCTGAACCATATGTACTTCGGAGGGGGGAGGCAGGACTTCCAGCCACAGTGGGTGATACAGAGATCGCTAAAGGCATCGGGGAGAGTGCTGGCTGAGGAGTATTAGTGTGGTTGAGTCACTAGAATCCAGTCGATGAGCAAGTGATTGTGGGAGCAGAGGTTAAGTCTCGTGGGGTCAGCTATCAATTGTGTGAGGGTGAGGGCCTCAATTTCTAGTATGGTTGGACGAGGTAGTGGAGCAGATCAATTTAGATTAAAGTCACCCAGGACAAGGAGCTCACCAGCTGAGGAGAGGGAGACAAGAAAGGCGAGCTTAGAGATTAGTGCTGCAGGGGATGGGTTGGGTGAAAAATAACAGAGATGAAGAGAGGGGAAGAGGATGGAAATATCAGCTTTGAGAGAAGTAGTTTAAATGATTTTGGGATGGCCTCCTGGAGGACAGTGGAGGCACAGAGGGACTCATGGACGTAGGTGGTGACACCACCACCACCACGTTTGCCCCTGTTCTGGTGGAAAATGGTATACCCGGGGATGGTGACTGAGGAATCTGGGACTTTGGTGGATAGCCACATTTCAGTAATACAGATGATGTCTGGAGAGCGCTGAGTAGTCCAGTCCTTAATATGGTCTAATTTAGGCAGGAGGCTCCTTGCATTTATGTGACAGATGCCCAGCCCTTTTGCTGTGGAGGTGCTAGGGTCAGTGGGGGTGAGCCAAGGATTTTGTTCCACATCAACGGCAAGTAGGAGAAGCAAGAGGCAGAGGATTATAATGCTGGATAAACTGGCAAAACTCATAAATGATATCAATAACATAGCTTTTGATTTAAATGTGTGTATGCAATTTAGTGACTTAGAGTACAGCTTGTGCAACTTCACTGATAGACTGATAGTATTTGAATGCTTATGTTGTTGACTGTGATAAATAGATACTTTGGCGGTTTGCAATCTCTGTCCCACAGGGAACTACCACCCTGTTGGGGCACCATGAAGGTAAAGGAACCCTATTGAGGAGGGTTCCACCCCTAGAGGTGCTGCAGGAAAATAATTCCTTTAGGCTAAAGGTACCTTAAGAAGGAGCCCCCCAAAAAGTTGAGCTGAAGTGGTGAATGCAGAAACTGGATGAGCATGGATTAACAGAGTAGAGATAACATGTAACAGACATAATATTGTGCTATGACAGATGAATTCAGTATTGTTAGCAGAAGGGTCATACAAAACTGCCAGCAGATATAGGCCTAATCGTCTGTCAAATATGCTCAAGTGCACAGTCAGGTTATCACCTCTGAACTGCCCCCCACCCCTCTTGAGGTCCCTTTGTCCTAATCTTCTTCTTTACCTTATCCCACCTCCCCTTGAAACTGGTCACTGTCTTAGCTGCCACCACCTCTTCCGGCAGCTTGTTCCACCCCTTCACCACCCTCTCAGTGAAAAAGTGCCTCCTCATTTCCCTCCTGAAGCTTCCCCCCACCAATTTCAGGTTGTGCCCCCTTGTTGCCTCTTCCTTCCTTAAATTAAAGATACCCTCTAAGCTGACTCTGTCAATGCCTTTCATAGAAACATAGAAACATAGAAACATAGAATTTGACGGCAGATAAGGACCGTTTGGCCCACCCAGTCTGCCCATTTCCCTAACTACTGGATAAGCTGCAGATCCTAGTTAACCAGCAGCCTACTTCTTCCTACCCCCACCCCCAGAATTGCCTTATGACTAACCCATGCATGCTTGAATTCCACCACTGATTTTGACTCACAACCTCCTCCGGAAGGCCGCTCCATGCATCCACAACCCTCTCTGTGAAAAATACTTCCAAATTACCTCTGAGCCGCCTCTATCTTCAAATTGTGCCCTCTTGTTCTTGCACACCTCCTTTTTGAAATAACCTACCCTCTTGGACTTTGTTGATTCCCTTGAGGTACTTGAAAGTTTCTATCATGTCCCCCCTCTCCCTCCTTTCCTCGAGGCTATACATATTAAGCTCCTTAAGTCTCTCTCTTCATATGTCTTCCGGTGCAGACCCTGCACCATTTTAGTTGCCCTCCTCTGGACAGCTTCCATCCTGTCTATGTCTTTGCGGAGATTGCGGGAGATTTCAGGTACTTGAAGATCTCTGTCATATCCCCCCTCTCCCTCCTCTCCTCCAGGGAATACATGTTCAGCATCTTCAGTCTCTCCTTGTAAGATCTGTCCCCCATGCCCTGGATCAGTCTTTGTTGCCCTCCTCTGGATCCCCTCCAGGAGTTTGATGTCCTCCTTGAGATATGGGCTCCAGAATTGCACACAATACTCCAGGTCTGGCCTCACCAGTGACATGTACAGTGGCAGGATGACCTCCTCCCTCCTTGAGGTGATTCCCCTGGCAATGCAGCCCAGCATCCTGTTAGCTTTGACTACCGCCCTTTGACACTGCACTGTGTGCTTCATGTCTCCCCTGACCAACACCCCCAGATCTTTTTCCTCCGCTAACACAGTCACTTGGATTCCCCCCTATCAGTAGCTAGCCTTCGTCTTTCTGGTTCCCATGTGCATCACCTTGCACTTCTTTGCATTAAAACTCAGCTGCTAGATTCCTGATCACTTCTCAAGCTTAGCCAGGTCCTCACTTAAGTCTTGCCTTCCCTTCTCTGTGTCCACCCTCCCACAGAGCTTAGTATCAACAGCAAAGAGGCAGATTTTACTCTTGGCCCCTTTGGCAATATCGCCAATGAATACGTTGAACAGTACCGGTCCCAACACTGAGGCCTGTGGAACCCACTTGTTACCACCCTTGGTTTGGATGGTTCTCTCCCCACTATAATTCTCTGGTGTCTATCGCACAGCCAGCCCTTAACCCATCCCATCAGTTTCTCCCCAACTCACAGGTCCCCAGCTTACTGATCAGCCTGCTATGTGGCACTGAATCAAACGCCTTACTGAAGTCCAGGTACAGCACATCCACTGCCTGACCTTTATCTAAGGACCTTGTGACCCAATTGAAGAAGTTCAGTAATGCGTTGAAGAGATAAGCCAGTGGTGCTGCCAGAATCCCCACCAGTTCCCTTAGAACTCTTGGGTGCACCCCATCCAGGTCAGGTGCCTTGTCCACCCTCAGATCCTTCATCCCCATCAGAACCCTCTCAACCCCTATTTTCCCATCATACTCCCCACCTCTACTTGGCCTCCCAATCCTCCCTTGAGGTATTGGCCCCCGAGCTTCTCTGGTGAAGATAGAGCAAAAGTAATTGTTTAGTGCTTCCGCCTGCTCACCGCACATTTCTGTCCACCCTCCCTCCGTCCTGATCCTGATTATACCATCTCTTTTACTTCTTCTTGTCTTGATGTATTGGAAGACATTCTTCTACTCTGCTTTAACCCCTTGTGCCAGTCTTAATTTCCTCTCTGCCTTTGCTGCTCTGACCTCCCTCCTGGCCTCCCTAGCCTTTGCTGTGTAAGCTTCTTTGTCCTTGTCCCTCGAAGTCTGCATGTACTTCAGGAAAGCTGCTCTTTTTTCCCTTACCTTATGCACCACCCTACTGTTATACCAGCTTGGCCTTTTGGTTTTGGAGGGTTTTTTTGTGCTTTCACACATATGCTTGTGGATTCCAGCAACCCGGTCTTTATGACTGACCATTTCTGGTCTGCATCCATCTCCGGACTGAGCTTAGCAAGATGCTTCTGAACTATGCTCTCCATCCTGCTAAAGTCAGCTTTCCTAAAGTCCACCACTCTCGTTTTGGTTGTGGCCGCTTCCTTCCCTGTGCTGATCGAAAACCACACCGTGTTGTGGTCACTGCCTGCAAGGGGTTCCTTCAACACAACATCCTGAACATGTCCTCCATCCGAGAGTACCAGGTCCAGAATTGCTTCCCCTCTCATTGGCTCTGACACCCTTTGAGTTAGGACACAGTCCTGGATAGCATCCAAGATGACCTGCTCCCTGCTACAGGTCGTAGATGGAGTGCTCCATTCTACTCCAGGTAGATTGAAGTCTTCCACAGTGACAGTGTTCCCCTGCCTCCCAGTGGCAGCTCTACACCAGGGCCCGCTAGGGCATGTGCCCTGGTAAAAAAATGCTGTGCCCCAGTTGGTGCCCCATATGGTGCAGAGCTTCCCCCATAGTAACAATATATCAGTGCCCTGGCTGCCATCGGTTGTGCCCCAGCTGTGCCCTGGTAACCATTTGTGGCTAGAGCCGCTACTGCTGCCTCCCCGCTCTCCTGATCGTCCCTGTCAAACTCTTGCCCTTGTGTTGGTGGTCTTACACCACCCCCAGATGAACCTTCTTCCCTGTGGCATTCTGAAGTACCGCCTATAGAGCTTCAGTGTTGCCCTCATCCCCCTTATCCCTGCTATACTTGATTTCTTCTCTGAAATACAAGGTCACACCTCCCCTCTACCCTTTGCTCTGTCCCGCCTATGCAATTGGTATCCTGGGATCTCGAGTTCCCAATCATGGAACTGAGTTGCCGATGTTTCTGTGATGGCCACTACATCCACCTCCCCCTCTGCCATCAGTGCCTGTAGATCAGCTATCTTCCTTGCCAGGATCCTGGCGTTTAAGAACAACACCTTCCAATATGACCTCTGGTCCTTGGAATACTTGCTATTTTTGTGCCTCCCTTCCCATTTTGTCCCTGCTGATCCACCCACCTGCCCACTCTCAACCTTTGATGAACCTGCTGGGGGGAGGCCCTGGGGTCCCCCTTAACTGATGCAGAGTGCCCCACCCTCCATTGCCTCCCCCCCTTGTTCAGTTTAAATATAGGCTGTCCTCCAAAGTAGGTTTCCAGTTTGTCCTTCAGCACCCTTTTACCCTCTTTGCTTAAGTGCAGCCTATCTGCCGCATATAGTTTCTTGTTTTCCCATGTCCTGCCCCACTCTCCCACCAGCCCATATGCATTTGATTACACCACCCTTTTAACCAGGAGTTAAACTCTTCAATCCTCAGTTTCCTAACTGTACTCACTCTGGGGACCAGCAACACCAAAATCTTTCAAATTTTACATGACTTCTGTAATCAAAGGGATTTAATATTTATAAATATTTCTTATGGGCAGCTATTCTCAGCCAGTCAAAAGCAGCAATTTTCCCAGTGAAACCCCAGGAACAGTTACAGCTTGGGGCAGTCTGGCTTGGACTCTCAGCGAGTCAGAAGGGCTCAGACTGTGTTGGAGGTAAGGTTTGGAAGCCAACCTAAGGCTTCCACATCCAAATGCCACAGAACTTGCAAAAAGTATTTCTGCTGCCTGGAGAGCCAGTATTCGCAGCTGAATTCAGCAGCATCTTGAAAAAGACATCAGCTTGGAAAAAGGGGTTGGACTATCTGCCCAAGACTGTAGTTTGCCAAGTAGGCCTAAAGCTGAAGTCAGACATGGAAAAAGGCCTGCGGAGCTCTGGTGTGTGGAAGCCTGGCTGATTTTTTAAAATCCCACTCCTTAAAGGCTGGGCTGCCACCCAAGAGACTGTTTGCTGACCAGCCCAGCTTGCCCCGGTGGAGGTGTGAATCGGAGGGGCTGCTGCTGCATCCCAGTGCTGTTGAACCTATTCCAGACTACAACCTGCACAGGCCCATCTTGGAGCCAGGTAAGGGAACTGTCAGACCTCATCAAGTTGGGTGGATTGGGACACAGGGAGTCACTGGCGTGTACCTAGGTGCTATGACACTCTTGACCCAGATGGGGGAGTCGGACTGTGGGGTCACTCCTGGGCTTTCTGTGAACTGGGAAGCCTTGTGTAGTGCTCCCATTCTCCAGCCAAACCAGAAGTTGACTGATTCTGCAAGCCAGGCAGAAGGTGACAAGCTGCCTGATCATCCTTCATTATCCCGTAAGCCTACTGCTAGTAGACACTGCTCAAGCCCTTCAACCTGCCAGTAGATGCTGCTATAGACCCTGAGAATTTGAACTCCAGAACCATGAGTAACACAGGGCATAGCCTGACCTGGGGAGTTAGTTTAAAGTCGGTTACAAGTTTAAAGTTTGCAGTAAGCTACAGTGTTCAAAGTTTGCTTCAAGGGCCCCAACACCAGCCAAACCATGGAAATGACCAGGCCTGCACCTTAATCTGGGTACCCAGATAGACTGTAGGGACACTGGTACCAGTGGGGAGGTGGATCAAAGTAAATGTATTGCTGCTGTTGAGGGTGGGCAAGTCAGTCAACCTCCCCAGTGATCATGGGTCACCCCTGAAAACAGGCACCTATACCTAGTTTGCTTAAGCTAAGAGAGCATTGCCTGAGCTTATTCAGCTCAGCAGAGATACTGGGCTGGCATAGTGCCTGTTTTCAGGGGGTGACCCAGGAGCACTGGGGAGGTTGACTGACTTGCTCAGAATCACATAGTACACCAGCGGAGGCACTGGGAAATTTAGAATTGTCTGCTACTGGATGTTCCACCAAGCTCATTTACAGTACACAACTGCTGCAAGTCTGCAGCACTTCCTGACCCCCCCCCCCGAACACACAGTCAGTCCTTGGCCCAAGTAATGGCCATCTCAGTTTTTTTTTTTTATTGTGTTTTCTGACTCTCTGTTTCATTGTTGGAATGGGCAGAAACTGGTCCAAGCAAAACCCTTCCCTTCCCTTCTTTCACAAGTGGCTGCTCGGAGCCTTGCTCCTTGCTCCCCAGTCCCTGACCCACATCCCTCCCAAGTCCCCACCCAGCCCTAGCAGTGTTTCTTTTTCTTTTATTTTTTATGCCCATTCTTGTTTTTGTGTCGAGTGCTCACAAACTGTCCGACTCCTCCACATACTTGTCTCCAACCATGGTCGGAGACCCTTCCTGCCTGACCACTCGCTCTCTCGACTGAAAGTGCTCCTCTCTCTTCAGCAGCTTAACTCAAATGGTGCTGAGGAGGCAAGATCTTCCAGCTATACTCTAGTTTGCCCATCTGCAAACTGGAGTATCTTCATTTGAACCACCAACTGATGAGCTCTCACCTGTCACATGATAGGCAGGAGCTCAACAAGAAAGAAAAAAAAGTTGGAGCTCCAAGCTGAGCCAGCAAGGTTCAGCTTTGGTCTCACGAAAACCAAGCCATATGTGTTTGGGATTGTTCAGTTTCACCCTCGGAGGTTCAGCACACCTCTACTTGTGACTAACGCAAAAGGACAACAGTACCAAAGAAACTGTTTACATTTATTGAAGACAGATGAAGCACCTCTCACTGTCGTGGATTCACACTGTGATGCCCTGTCTGTCCCAGTACCATATATGCAGACAACTGGGATGAGGCACAATCCTGCTGTTCATTTGTCTGGCACAGCAGATGATCAACAAGCTGCTGAATGTGTTGCTACAGAGGAAGCAACACCAGCATGGTAACATCTTGTTTGTTTATTTGCTTAACGAGTTAACACTCTAGAACAAAAGTTCTGTTTTCAGTTGCCACTCACAGTGAAACATAAAACAAGGTACAATACATATTAACATATTTACATCAAGCAGAACAGTCACATTTAACTAAACCTTTAAAATGCTCTAGCAACAGATTTTTATTTTTCACTATCTAGAGGGAGGAGGGAGGGAGATGAGAATGTCCTCCAGATACAGTGACTATGTGTTATGAGGTGGTGGTGAAGATCATGTTCCAACAGCAGACCATGTGCTAGCAACCTCTGGTCCCTACACTGACTAGTTATACTTAGGATGCTTCGTGCCAGTAAAATTACTGAACAATGCATTTTAGCAAAAATATGTTGAGTAAACAGTTATTGGTTACAACCTAGTTAATGTTCAAATACTTCTACATGTTCTACTTGGTTGCATTATAGAGAACTGATTATAATAATAGATGAAGTGTTTGGAGCAAAGAAAGTTTCTAATAAGCCAGCTGGAATGGTCACCCTCCAGTGATGTGTGTTTTACTGCTAGCTAGAAGTGGTACAGTTTTGCTCCTTTTAAAAGTAACAAAAAAAAAAAAAACAAAACAAAACAAAACAAACAAAAAAACACGAAAGACTTGACAGAAAGTATATTAGTGCTGTAGTTATAGTGCCACCCCATGGTTCTCAGTGTGTACTGCGAGATGCAGTATGTGTTAACCAGAGTGAGTCTGCATTCCTTGCTCCCTGAAAAGTGTATTGCTGACTCGTGAAGCCATTGCAAGATGGGAAAGAAAGTCAGCGTAACCTTAATCTTCTCTAAAGCATTCATTATGATTACTCACAACAAGGTGGTTTTAAAAGGAAGTACATTTGGTCATATAGTAAATATTACAGAATGGTCAAAAAAATGCTGGTTAAGCAACATGTGTCAGCAGGTAATGGTTAGAAATAGACACCCAGAGTTCAGATATATCAAATTATGTTTTACAGAGATGGAGAAATCTTTTCATGACAGTGGAAATGAAAGATAACCTGAATAAGTTAGATCATGATTACAGCTTTGAATTCCTCATACTGGAACTGTTTGTAATTAGCAAAAACAAAACAAAACACATGGATATGATAGAATAGACCTACAAGTTGTTTAAAGAGATTTAAAACAAATAAAGGACAGAAAGTCAATAAGTGGCTTAGTCAAAAAAACAAACAAAAAAAAAACTAGAATCATATTGGAACCGACCATCAGCTTTAATTTTACCAATGCATGGAAGACCTTCTCATAATTGGAGATTGAATTACATGACAGTAGTTTCCTAAATCACAAGATAAAAGTTCATACATTGGCTTTTACATGTGGGTATGGCCATATGGATAACCAGCAACATATTCTTTTGGTATGCCCAAGATTAATCACCCAAAGAGAGGCCCATTTGGGTCAGATGCTGGTGAATTTTCTTCTTCCTCCCAATATATTGGTTACAAAATTAATGAATTCATTTCATTTGACAAAACTTCTGAAAGTCATTGGTTTTCTAAAGGATATCAACAATATCGACAAAGTATACAAACTGGACAAGTGATGCTAAATTTTCCTATCTGTGAATAGGTCATAACTTTGTTATTCTCTCAAGTTTTTTTTTGTCGATATATTTTTGCCTACTGATCGCCCTTGGCTCACCCCCTTCCATCCAGTCCCCCCTGCCCCATCACCTGGATTCTTTGGGACTTATGTTCATGCCAGCATCTGGCTTTCTGGACTATGGCAAGGTGCTCGGTCTCTGGTGCAGGGCCTGTGAAGGACTAGACTTCATCCTGTGGCCAAGATTTTTTTTACACCTTGGTTGTAGGTTTCGTCTAAGGCCCAGACTGTGCAATGCATGGGAGGGCAAGCTCTGCCTCCGTGGAGACGTCCTAACATGTCTAGCCGTGGCTCTACGTACAGATGCACCCAGACCTGTACTGCCACCCAGACATCTCCAGGTGGCAGTATTGCAGTGGGTCATGGTAACCCCCCTTCCCCAAAGGAGGAGAGCTGTCACTGGGAGGCTCGCCCCCCCCAGCTTACCCCGAATGACCTGCATCCATTCCCAAACCCAGGTCGCCGGCATGGCTGGAGGTAAGGCACCAGTGCCTCAGCATTCCACACCACTGGATGGACTTTCTCTCAAGTTTTTAACCACTTGTGACTAGTAGGGAAAATAAAATTTTTTAGGCTTCAAGCCCCTTACCAATAGCCAGGGATCAGAGATTACAAGTAGGCTTCTTGCCAAGAAGGGAGGTAGGTAGCCTGACTTGAACTACTAGTCAAGTGTAACCCTTTCTGTTTACATTCAGACATGTGTCTGAATCTTCTAATGCTTACCCATCCAACCACAAATAGAATATTATCATTAAAATACCATAGTATTCTGGTGCCTCACCAGCCACCACAACAGCGACCTGGGTTTGGAAACAGACCAGGGTTACTCTGGGGTCAGTGGGGGAAAAGAGGATTGAGCATCCAAGAACAGCTCTCCTCCTTCAGGCAGGGAGGAATGAGGTCATCGCTGCTTGGTCACCATCTAGAGGAGGCTGCGTGGCGTGGCAGCCTTCTGATTGGCTGGGTGCAGGTGCTGTGTGCATGCGGCATTTTTATGGCACACGCCACACCATGGCATGCTTGCCAGCTTTGGGAATTGGGAAAAACAGGGGAAACTAAAGAAATGTGTTCTGGTTGCCATAAATGATGGCAATCAGGAGCTTCAGGGCTCCTCCCCATGTGGATCCCCAATGGCAAGACATGGGGGGAAGTGGCAGCTAGGGTTGAGGGCACCGGATTCCTGAAAGAGGAGCAGTTGGTGATCAGAGGTGAAAAAGCTATTCGAAAAAAAAAATACCATGGTACTGTATTCCCTTCTGCAATACTCTTCTGAAATGTAATATGATTTCAACGTGTGTACGCAACTTAGTGATGCATATAGGCTTGTGCAACTTCATTAATAGACTCATAGTATTTGCGCGCTTATGTTGTTGACTGTGATAACTAGATACTTTGGCCATTCGCACTCTCTGTCCCACAGGGAACTATCACCCTGTCAGGGTACCGTGAAGGCACGGAACCATCTTGAGGAGGGTTCCACCCCTAGAGGTACTGCAGGAAGATAAATCCTTTAGGCTAAAGGCACTTTAGGAAGGAGCCCCCAAAAAAGTTGAGCTGAAGTGATAAATGCAGAAATTGGATGAGCATGGATTAACAGAGTAGAGATAGCATGTAACAGACATAGGAGGATTGTGCTACAGTATGACTGATGATTTCAGTATTGATAGCAGAAGGGGCATATAAAACTTCCAGCAGATACAGGCCTAATGGTCTATTGAGTCTGTTCAAGTGCACAGCCAGCTATTACCTCCGAGCTGCCCCCGCTTAACCCCTCTTGAGGTCCCTTTGTCCTAATCTTCTTCTATACCTTATCCCACCTCCCCTTGAAACTGGTCGCTGTCTTAGCCACCACCACCTCCTCCAGCAGCTTGTAACACACCATCACCACCCTCTCTGTGAAAAAGTGCCTCCTCATTTCCCTCCTAAAGATTCCCCCTACCAATTTCAGATTGTACCTCCTCTTTGCCTCTTCCTTCTTTAAGTTAAAAATACCCTCTAAATTGACTCTGTTAATGTCTTTAAGGTACTTGAAGATCTCTATCATATCCCCCCTCTCCTCCAGGGAATACATGTTCAGCATCTTCAGTCTCTCCTCATAAGATCTGTCCCCTATGCCCTGGATAATTTTTGTTGCCCTCCTCTGGACCCTCTCCAAAAGTTTGATATGGGCTCCAGAACTGCACACAGTACTTCAGGTGTGGATTCACCAGTGATCTGTACAGTGGCAGGATGACCTCCTCCCTCCTTGAGGTGATTCCCCTGGTGATGCAGTCCAGTATCCTATTTGCTTTGACTAACGCCCTTTGACATTGCGCTTTGTGCTTCATGTCTCCCCTGAACAATATCCCCAGATCCTTTTCCTCCTCTGACACAGTCATTTGGATTCCCCCCAACTAGTAGCTAGCCTTCGTGTTTCTGGTTCCCATGTGCATCATCTTGCACTTCTTTACATTAAAACCCAGCTGCCAGATTCCCGCCCACTTCTCAAGCTTAGCCAGGTCCTCTCTTAAGTCCTGCCTTCCCTCCTCTGTGTCTACCCTCCCACAGAGCTTAGTATCATCAGCAAAGAGGCAGATTTTACTCTTGACCCCTTTGGCAATATCACCAATGAATACGTTGAACAGTACTGGTCCCAGTACTGAGGTCTGTGGAACCCCACTTGTTACTGTTCTTGGCTTGGACAGTTCTCCCCCTACTATAATTCTTTGCTGTCTATTGCACAGCCAGCCCTTATCCCATCCCATCTGTTTCTCCCCAACTCACAGGTCCCCATCTTACTGATCAGCCTGCTATGTGGCACTGAATCAAATGCCTTACTGAAGTCCAGGTACAGCACATCCACTGCCTGACCTTTATCTAAGGACCTTGTGACCCAATCAAAGAAATCCAGGGAGGTATTGAAGAGATATGCCAGTGGCACAGCCAGAATCTCTGACAGTTCCCTTAGAACTCTTGGGTGCACCCCATCCAGACCAGGTACCTTGTCCACCCTCAGATCCTTCATCCCCCTCAGAACTCTCTCAACTCCTATTTTCCCATCCTACTCACCCCCCCAATTGGTCTCCCAATTCTTCCTCGAGGTATTAGCCCCCGAGCTTCTCTGGTGAAGACAAAGCAGAAGTAATTGTTCAGTGGTTCTGCCTGCTCACTGCACTTTTCCGTCCATCCTCGCTCCATCCTGATCCTGACTATTCCATTTCTTTTGCTTCTTCTCACCTTGAAGTATCGAAAGAAGTCCTTCTACCCCACTTTAACCCCTTGTACCAGTCTTAAATGCTCCACGTTCTTCCCTCCCTCATTCCACATTCAATCAAGCTATTGTGTCATCTGAATTTAATACTATGTATTTCAAGCAGTCATTATCGGAAGTCTGTTACAGTAAAGAGGAGCTGTGGGGGTTCTTACAGATGTGTATATATTAACATGGAGCATCTTTCATAAAACTCTGTCTTTCTTCCATATGTAGCAGTCAATGGCTATCAGTTATCGTGTGTTTATAGCTGTTTCGAATATCCATCAGATGCTGCAGTATAACACAATTAACACAACACGGTCATTTGCTGATCTGCTCCCGTGCATGTCCAAATGCTTTTGTATAAGAACCAAATACCACCAGTTAGTTTACCTCCAGTTTCTAGACAGTAGGCTAATGTCCTAGTATGACTGAGTGTGTTAAAGAATGGTGTGGGTGAAAATTCCTGTTTATGTTGGATAAACAATTTCATGTATGACATTACTATCACTGAATAGATTATGTTAAAATGTGGAAAGTGCAAAACCAACAAGATCATGACTTGGACATAATTGAAATACCCCAACTCAACAAAAACAGGATAACATGCACCATGTGATATTATCGGTACTGCTGTGGCATGATTGCAAACTACCTAGCCAGCTGATAGGGAGGTCAATATAATTCTGCAATCCTGCCTGCCTGCCTGACTGCACAAAAAGATAAAAGAAAGGTACAGGAGATAAAGAACCATTCCCCAGAAATCAAACTTACAAGACTGGATTACCCGATACCGGAATTTAAACTGACAATAGCCTACTGCCTACAAACTGGAGGTAAACTAACTGGTGGTATTCGGTTCTTATACAAAAGCACTTGGACATGCATGGGAGCAGATCAGCACATGACTGTGCTATGTTAATTGTGTTATACTGCAACATCTGATGGAAATTTGAAACAGTTATAAACACGCAATCAATGATAGCCATTGATTGTTTTCTTCCTACAATATGTCTTCCTACCATATGGAAGAAAGACAGAGTTTTACGAAAGATGTTCCATGTTAATATATACAACTTTGTAAGAACCCCCACAGTTCCTCTTTACTGTAACATACTTCCAATAATGACTGCTTGAAGTACATAGTATTAAATTCAGATGACACAATAGCTTGATTGAATGTGGAATGAGGGAGGGAAGAATGTGGAGCAGATTTGTGTACTAAAGAAATTTCAATGAAGAAAGATATCATTACATTACTTGCAGTGTGATTCAATGTACACCGAGCATGCTTAGCCAAGAGCTCCTGTTAACTCATTAGAAAAAACAAATATACATCAGGTGAGCTGAGCAGAGACTATATATTGGGGCACAGCCTTTTTTTTTTTTTAACCAGGACAGACACACTAAGCTGAAAGCTTGTTTACAGGTGCGACCTGGGAGCACAAGCAAGTTAAGTGACTTGGTCAGGATCACATAATATGCAAGTGGGGGCTGTGGGTATCAAACCCAGGTCTCCAGATTTGCAGCTCAGAGCCTTAAACCACTGCACTAAACTACCTCCTTGTTAAAATAGGTAATATCATAGGCTGGGCAGGATTTGTAATTTTGTAAAAGATCATGTTTTATTGCAGACAGATATATCTGTGACCAGTTTTGAAACTCTCTAGCTGCAGACAGTTAAACTAGGTCATAGACATAAAATACAAACACTCACTATAGATGTTTTTGTAAATTCTGACTCAATGAGTATCAAAGTATTAATTGTTCCTTGAAACCCAGAACCAGTCTGTTCATTTAAATAAGCAAAGTAACATCCTGTTATTACACTTTATGTGGATACTATCATTTGTTATATTTACCTGAAAAAGTAATGGAAGCAAACTGAGCTAAAAAATATTGTAGAGCAGTGAATACTCTGTACTTGAAAACTACCAGGGAATTGACACAGGTCAGCTCTAATAGAGACAAATGATCCAGTAAAAAAAAGATCACTCTGATGTTTTGTATGAGAACGCTCCGTTTACAACTTTGTGAGTGAACAGTTGATTTAGACAATCACCAATCAGTGGCAGTTATGAATATATTGACATTAAAACTTTCTAAAACAAATAATTAAAAAACAAATTATGTGATTCAGTAAGAGAATCAACATGTCTGGAGATGCAGGAAGATGGGGAGACTACTCACTGGCACATATTCCTGAGGCTGTCACTAGCGTGGCTGTTAGATGTCACTCCTTCAGTGACATCAGAAACTCACTGATACTGACAGGACTTGGGGACTCCAAGCTCCTGGTAGTATTGACATACAATTACAGAGGCATACATTATCACATCAAACAAAAAAGACAACACAAGACATGTTAATTCTTGTTTCAATTATTGATTTTATTGCACTGCAGTAGAAAAACTGTAAAAAGAATATTTTTCTTATTATGATTGCCATTGCTCCTTAAACAATGCCAATTGTTGCCCATTCGAATGGACAGCACAAGTCAAAACCCTCTGATACTACCAATACCATGACAGGAGAAGGTCCATAGATAATCTAAACAAAGGCAGCAATACCAAAGTACTGGTAATATTTATAGTGTCTGTAGCACTCATAAAACGTTTTCAGGGTTAGAGATGTGCAACAAAAAGTCTGTAATGGAGTCTTGATATCCCTTCTGGTAGCTGCTAAATGTTTCAATCTGAGCAAAGTTAAATCCGTGTCCATCTCTGCAAAATTACTTTATCCAAAGTTTTATCCTTTTTGATGAGGACAGTGCTGTGGTTTTGACAAGTGATAACCAAGAGGTTACATGTTTTCCCCAGCTTCTTCTAGTGTATGATGAAGATTCATTTCTTCAGAATGAAAAAAAAATGTTAGATTTGCTGGGAACATTGTTTGAAATCTCAGATTACATGAAGTGGAAATAAAGGAGCACATCCTTTGCTCCTAGCCAGTACTGCCGGGGTATAGTCATAATCTAAAAAAAAATCCTTTGCTGATGATAAAAGTTCTTTACATTTCCATGCTTCTGTTAGGCTGGGTCCCCACTCCATATTGGTTACCCCTAGTGCATCTTGGACAACACTGTTCTGTTACTACTGACCATCAAGATACTGATCACCACTGATGAAGCAGGGCACCGTACCCACCATACAAGAGTGGTTACAGGAACCAATTATTGATTATTGTTTGCTGCTAATTGTCATGTTCTGATGGGATGACTACTGGTAGAAATATAGTTTTGATTTTTACTGTATTTTTCTAACTAAGAACTAAGCATTGTTTTATGCTCTATTGCTTTTAACAATACCATTGTACGACCAAGTGTGGTCTGTACCACCATCTGGTGGATTGTGTTACAAGTACTTCTGACTAAGGATGTAAGTTTGTGATGGATGAGGTTGGATGAGGGTTTAATAACTCACTGGTTGTTCATGGAATCATTAGTAAATTTCCTGGCACTGTCATTGTTGCTACTTTTTGATGACAACAGTGAAAGTCATGGAAGTCCTGTTTAAAGAACAAACGTCATGGACTCCATGGCGTGTATGACTGCCATGGCAAACTTACATCCCTACTTCTGACTGTATTTGGATTTGCCTTATCCAAACTTATAATTATTTTCACCCTATACAACAGCACCACCTAGTGGATTGCTGTCTGCCTGTAACAGTAATCTATTATTTTAGAGCCAGAATGCCAGCTGGCATATTTCTATACTTTGTATATCTTTATGGATACAGGGAGCTGCCTAACTTTTAGCCAATAGGGCCTGTTTTGTATGTTAGCTGTAATTATAATAAATACATGGACTAGCCATCACCATAGCGATTATCTTAGTATAAGAAGGATCACGTACTGTTTGCACTCAGAATCTGTTCATATGCTTTGGAGTATAGGGAATACTCTGGCTCCTGGTGTCAAGGTAAGGCAACACAGGGCTTATATCTGTAATCAGAATAAATACTTTATTCATGATCTGCTCCTTTTGTCCATGTCCTGTCTGTTTTATCACTGGTCCCAAGTTCCTCAGGGATCTGGCCCTACACCTTCCAGACACTTCCATAAAAATAGTTTGTTTTGTAGTAAAAAGAATGCACATGACAATAGATCAAGGTTTTGCTGAGGGGCCGATAGGAACTGGGCCGGGGGCCTGTTAGGCTTTTTCCAGCTGGAAGGAGAAATTCTGGGTCAGCTCTAAGATCTGACAAAAAAGGTCCTCAGGGAAAGAAATCATTTATTTGACATTAGAGTCCTCTGGTACTCCATACACTTTCAAATTACTTTTAAAAAGTTACCCCATCATATTAATATGTTGCTCCTCTTAAGATGTCAGCTTTTGTAACGTAATGAATGGATCCAGGCTGAGAAGTCAGATGCTGGTCTAAGTCAGAAATGGCCACCTTGTACACCAGCCCACTGGTGCAACTGTAGTACTAACACTTGTGGTTTTGATGTCCTAGGTTCAGAAGTGGACTTGGGGTGTGACAGGGTTGGCTGGAGGGGGATCAAAAATCTGTGAGATTGCTGTTCTCCTTCAGGGGTGTGGAGATGTGAAGCCCGGCATCCATCTGGCCCTTAGTGAAGGCTAGGGGTAAGGCAATCTATGGCCCTCAGGAGTGCAGGAAGGTGCAGTGGCCATTGACACATGTCAAGTGGGAGCACATGACTTGTGTCATAATGGCATTACATGTCCACACCTTCAAAGGGAGAGAACACAGGAAAAACTCCTGGCTAGCAGGATGACATCTGTCAGCTGCAGGCCCCTGTACCCAGTTATCTAGGCCTTACCCAGCAAACTAGACCCTGTTTGGTGGGGGTTGGGGAATCCTGCCGGCCCCAATGGGGGGCAAGCCCTCTGGGTAGACGTGGGCAGTTAAGCCTTGGAAGGGCTGAGGTTGATCGGTCGAAGGGGGCTGGTCTGACAGGGAGAAAGAGATTGACAAAAAAAAAAGAAATTGCCACCTTAGATGTCATCCCTCTACACAAGAGTGGCAGCAGGGTGGAGGCTGGTAGTTATAGGGCCATCAGTCTCACATCTGTGGTGGGGAAATTGATGGAAAAACTACTAAAGGAGAGGATTATAGAATATCTTGAATCTAATGGGCTGCAAGACCACAGAAAGCATTGATTCACTGGGGGGAATGGGTCGTCATACCAAATTAATCTAATAGATGTCTTTAACTGGGTGACCAGGGAAACTGATCAAGGTAGAGCAATGGATGTGGCCTATTCAGATTTCAACAAAGAATTTGATACCGTGCCACATAGAAGGTTTTTTATAAAATTGACCAGTATAGGAGTAGGATTCATAGTGGTAAACTGGGTTAGAAACTGGCTAATGCATAGGAGACAGAGGGTGGTAGTTAACAGTACTCATTCTAAAGAAAGGAATGTGATGAGTTGAGTATCCCACGGCTCAGTACTGGGACCAGTTTTCTTTGATATCTTTATAGGAGACATTGTGGAAGAGCTGGAAGGGAAGGTGTGCATTTTTGCAGTGATACCCAAGCAATAGAGTGGATACTCTAGAAGGGGTAAAACAAAATGTGACAGGTGTAACAGCCCTTTGATTCCCCTTGGCTGCTCTGGAGCCCTAGGGTAGTTCAGCACACACCTCCTGGGGGGCCAGCCTGGGTTCCACAGTGGCAGCTCATGTGGTGTGGTGCCTCCACCTGGGGCAATGGCAAAGGAATCATGTGGATAAAGAACAGGTTACCATGCCCCAGGAAATAGTACTCTGCCCTGAAAATACTTTCCCCACACAAATTTCATTTTCCACACTATAGCCCCGCACCTCCCAGCAGCACTCTTTCAATACCATAGTGACAGTGAATAAAATGCAAACAGTAACCTTATTTATTGTGGAGGGGGACAAAGAAGAGAATGTCAAACATAATTCACTCTAAGCAGTCAATAACTTTCCCCATAGCAACCCCTCTCACCACCCCTGGGTGCACGCAGCTGGTCCTGTGCGGTGGGTACCTCACCACTCTGTGATGCAAGCCTAGGGTCTTTCTATGGGGCCCGGGTAAACAAAAAACACACTTTGGACTTGCTATCCTTCACTTGCAGACTGGTATGTCTCTAAGACGAGGTGCAGGGATTTCCCCCAGACTCCTAACTGACTAGCTAACTAAAAGATTCCCCAAAGCCACAGCTCAGGGTACTCACAGTTTGCAGTCCACACTGGGGGTTCACAGCCAGATGCGTAGCATGGTACTGTGGAGGTTCTGTGTTGGTGGTGCGCTACCAGTGGGGAAACCAAAACTGGACAACTCAAGGGATGATTATCTTCACCTGCCTGGCCTTGCCAACTTTGCCTATGGGCCTTTATATACTGTACAGACTTCACACAGGCAGGCCTGCTTCATCCTTCAACTCGGTGCATCATCGTCTTCAGTCCGGGGAACCAAGTTTGCTTATGTTCCCCAAACCGTCATGAGGCATGTCTTGCCACCCTCAAGACCAGCACAGGGCAGCAGGGCTTTCACTGTCTCTACCTTACAGCCCCTCTCTTTGAGGATGCTTAACCAGCAGGTCAGGGTCCTGTTGTGGCAGCTTGACTGACTCAACACTTACAGACTCTCTCCTGGCTGAAATGTTCACTTTCCTCAACAATTTCTGTACTGTGGGGAGCAGGGGTTTGTTCAAAGTCCACAACCCATCTCTTCTTTTCTCAGTTCAAACAGAAATCCAAACTAGCGGGGCTGCAATAAAACTCTGGCTTTTCTTTACTCTGCTTCATTCTCACAAGCAGCTACTGTTCCTCCTGCACTCAGCTTGGTAGAGGGATGTACGTAGGGTTTACACAGCTAGGCTGACTGTATCGATTACAGCAGTATCTCCTCTCACCTCCACTCTGCAATCCCTCTCAACCTATAACCCCTTTTCGGCACCAAACAACAGTCTTATATTCCCCCTAAGCAGCCTCCCTCTGATTTGCTGCAGCTGACCATGTGATCTCAGGGCTGGCTGTGTGATTTTACCCTGCAGCCCCACTCTGTAGTTTTTTAAGGGGCTTCCATTTTATCTCCCTGCAGGGCTCTCTGTTATCCAGCCCTGATTTATTTACTGCAACCCTCTAACAGGGCTATTTCTTAACTTCTAGTGACCATAGGCCTTCCGGTCACTATTTGTGGCTATCCCTGGCTCTTCTGCTCATTTGGGGGCCAGGAATGTACAGTACTTTCTGTTTTACTGGTTGCATGGCCAAGCTGTGAGTAGGAATGCAGCTCCTTTAAATCTTCCCCCTAGACAGCCGTGCATGCTCAGAGGGAGCGCAACCGCCATCTTGTTTATTTACATTGTCGGTCTCAGCTTTCCAAACTCCAGGACCACAAGTCTCTCCCTGTACAACAGCCCAAGGCTTGGAAGTTCCATTCAATCCTTTGCCCTCTCTTTGATGGTGACTCCTTGGGGCCGAGGACCACACTGCCGCCACCGGCCGCAGCCACCAGGACACGGGAACCGCCGGGGTCCAGATCCACCTGGGTCCCCTGGCAAAAGCATCAGCACTGGGTCAGGGACCAAAGTTCTCACAGATAAGCCCAAACTGGGGGGCTTACATGGGATTTTGAAAAACTGGAGAAATAGTCAAACACATGGCAGCTGAGATTCAATGCCAAAAAATGCAAGGTAAGGCAACAATGAGATAAAAACCCTGGTGCTGTGTATAAGATGGGGGAGGCAGATAGTACTAACAGACACCAAGCAAGACAGGGATCTAAGAGTAATCAAATCCAAGGACCTCAAGGTGGCAGAGCAGTGTGACAAAGCAGTGGGTAAGGACAGTGCCTATCCCCCCCTCCAGGAGGAGCTCCTACTTCGGTTCTTCATTTGCTGTGGCCAATCACAGGCCAAAGTTTGCCCATTTTAAATTACCCTCCCCTTCCCTTGGACTTAGCCCCAGGCTGTACAGCTTGATGCCATGCTGCATGAAATGGCACGGCTGCCCAGGCAGGTGAAATGCTTGCAGCTGAGCACAAGCCATAGGAGCGGGGCTGCTGGTCCTGGACAGGCTCGCTAAAAAGTGAAATTGGGACCATTCCTAAAAAGGGTCAGCTGACAAGGATACCAGTATGCTTCCATCTGCAGACTACATATCCAAGGCCCAAAGGATGGACTATTTTGTAAGACATATTCTGTTTTGCTATCTTGGTTCCATCAGCATCCACTTCCTGCAGGCAGATAAGCGCTGAAGAAGTTCGCCACAGTCTTCCTTCAGTATTAGTCTACCTTTTTTGGGGTGCCTGTGTGGGAGTCTGTCCCTCCTTATTAACCATGCAGTGTCAGGAATGCCAAAAAGCAAGCCTTTGCTTACTGCCCCATTGCCAGCTGTAGAGTGAGGAGCTCAGAGAGACCAGATCATATAGTTGCACTGAGCTGCATTGATTCCTTATCTGCCTAACACAGGGAGAAGGCAGCTAGCCACCAGTAAGGATCATAATGGGTATCTCAAATCACCACTTTTTTAAGCGCAAAAACGCTGCAATTTAAACTGTTGGCCCCCCCCCCTCCAAACACACCTGAGTTTATCCTAGTAAAGTTCAGCTAAGAGGCACTTGTGCATGGCAGGGCTGGAGGGGTGTTGATTGGCAAGAGTGGTTGTACAATTCTGAGCACGCTGCTTCTTTTCCCATAAAGGTTTCAGCCTTTTGGAACAAGATTGTGAAACAGAAGATGAAAGCATTGTTATTCTCCACTCCAAGTGCATTTCAGGCTTGCAAGTGCATGTTTGCATACAAATTACTTGCTGAGCAAGTCTGAATTAGTCCACTGAACCACAAAAAGTATATTTTTACATCCAGTATGTAGCTGCCTTAGAAGGGGCCATACATGGTTTCCCAATTAGGGGTATAAGAACTCTCAGCAGGTGGGAAGTAATAGTTTGAAAACAGTCACAGTCAGACTAAATCAAAAGTATTTGTAAAAACAGAAAGATGGGGGAGGTTTTGCCTTTGTTTGGTATGGAGAACCTGCCCTGTCCTGTCCAAGAAAGGTCAATGTCTTTATTTTTTTCAGTCCTGAATATGTGTCACCTGGGATCTGGGATTAAATGCTCTCTGCTGGAAGAAATAGACTGTTCTTCACTGTATTTAAAAGTTGAGCCAAGATTTAAAAATAAATGGTAGTAGTAGTAGAGTTTATTTGTATGGGGCACCCTTCCCCGTAGGCCCAGGGTGCCCTTACAATAAAAATACAAACAGACAGAACAGTACAGAGCAGTCTACATAAAATCCATAAAAATTCCATACCCACTAAGAATCTAAAAAACAGACTAATTTCTGAACTGTTCAATATATATTAGGTCCACAAGAAGGTCTTTGACCGTTTCTAAAAAATCTCTACTGAAGGCACCTCCTGGAGGCACCCTGGCAATGAATTCCAGAGGACTGGGGCTGCTACTTCAAAAGCCCAGTCCACAGAAGATTTTAATCTTGCCCAAGGGACCTCCAGGAGAGCCTCTCCAGCTGACGTGAGATAGCAAGATGGGATGTAGGGATCTATGAGCTCCTTTAGAATAGCCCGGACCCAAACCATGAGGGCTTTATAGGTCAGAAGGCCTACTTTAAAGGTAATGAGCCAGCACACTGACAGCCAATGCAGTTAGCGCAGCACCGGTGTAATGTGACCGAACCTCGAGTGTCCAGTCAACAACTGGGCAGCAGCATTCTGCATAAGCTTCAGGTGCTGCATCACACCTCCTCTGACCCTGAGGTAAGGTGCATTACAGTAATAGAGCCTTGAGGTAAAGAAAGCATGTACTACCATGGCCAGGTCATTGGGGGGAGATAAGAGACTTAATTTAGGCAATGTTTTGGAGATGGTAAAACCCGGTTCAGACAACGGCTGACACCTGAGCGTCAAGTGTCGGGGGGGGGGTTGCAGTCTGTTTTAAGACTGAGTTGGGCCTCATGAGTGTACCAGACGAGGAGTCCGAATCCTTTGAATGTACTGACATGGCAGGTGTAGGTTGTAGCATAGCTCTTGTCTACCATTCACCCAGGGATGAGAGACAATTCCTACAAGAAGTAGCAGACTTTGTCATCGACATGGCGCTGGAGTCACCCAGCCTGATAGTTCTGGGCGACTTTAACACCTGGGTCGACGAAAAACTCTCGCCATTTGGACAGCACTTCCTCCAGCTGATGACATCACTGAGCCTTATGCAGATTGTTACCTCTGCCACCCATCAACACGGTCTCTCTCTGGATTTGGTTTTCTTCCTGGGGATTGAGGCCTCCAACCCGGGGGTGGAACCTGTCAGTTGGTCCAATCACTACACCGTGAGGTTCAACTTTTGTGCCCCCCTCCGTAGGCCTGCCCCTGTGGAGCTTGTCAGTTACCGCTCTTTACTGGAAGTGAGTCCTGAAGGCCTAATAGTGGTGATTGACCTCTTGGAGTTTTCTGTGGACAGCACAAGCCCAGAGACCTTGGTCTTGGCCTATAGTAAGGCCATCTCAACAGCCCTGGACTCGATTGCTCCTGTCTGTGTTCATCCTCTCCCCCTTCACCCTCAGGCCCCTTGGTTTGATGGGGCCTTGAGACAGTTGCGGCGACAAGAACATAGGTTAGAGCGACATTGGTGGAAATCCACCCTGGAGGTCGACCACCTTAGATTGGTAGAGCACTATCAGGCCTAGCATTCAGCGATCTCCCATAAGAAGGCAGAATTTCTGTCCAGGGAGATTGCTGCCACTCAGAATCGACCAGCTCAGCTCTTAAAAACTGTGGACAAGTTGTGCAGCCCATCCTGTCTGCAGCTCTGAAGATCTTTTTTGCAAGTGGAGTGCGATGAGATTGCTTGATTCTTTGTGAAGAAGGTGGCCGACATCAGGTCGGAGATCCTCTTGAAGCACTCTGTGAGGGATCCTGGTGATTGGTGCCCAGCCACTCCACCTCATGCTTTCTGGAGTTCCTTTGACCTGCCAGAGTTTGCGGATGTCATGATTATTGTCCAGAGTATGCACCCTACGTGCTGTAGTTTGGACCCAGGTCCAACCTCCCTGATAATGGGATGTTGTGATATTATTGGCCCAGTCCTAGCACAGATAGTCTGGTGCTCCCTTGATTTGGATGAGTTCCCAAGCTCCTTGAAGGAGCGGTGGTAACACCCCTCTTGAAGAAAGCTTAATTGGACCCAGATTCCCTGGCCAACTACAGACCAATCTCAAACCTCCCTTTTATAGGGAAGGTTGTTGAGAAAGTAGTGGCGGTACAATTGGAGACCCACTTGATCATCCATAACATCTACATACCTCTCCAGTCTGAATTTTGAAAGAGGCATAGTATTGAGACCATGCTGGTTCGGGTGCTCAATGATCTCCTGATGGCGAAATATCGGAGACGCTGCTTCATCCTAGTGCTCCTTGATCTCTCCTCAGCTTTTGACACTGTTGACCATGGGGTGTTGCTTGAGCATTTGAGGACCATCTGTGGCTTGACATGTAAGGTTCTCAGGTGGTTTACATCTTTACTCACAGGCAGAACTCAGAGAGTGGTGTCTGGGATTTTTTCCTCTGACCCTTTCTGTCTGTCATGTGGGGTCCCTCAGGGCTCAGTGCTGTATCCCATGTTGTTTTTAGTGTATATGCTGCACCTTGGAGACACTGTAAGATGGTATGGGCTGAGGTTTCACTACTATGCTGATGATACCCAGCTCCACTGGCTGCCGATTCATTGGTGCATCACCTTTAAAATTGGTTTGCTGATGTATAAAGCCCTACATGGACTTGGTCCTGACTACTTGAAAGAGCTTCTAGTTCCCTACCGCCCTGAGTGATAGCTCTGTTTGGCCAACGAGGGGTTGCTGGACATTCCGAGGGTGTCTTTGAAGTCTTCTGGGGCCCAGGCTTTTACTATCCTATTACTGTGAACAGCATGGGGAGAGGAAAGTGCTTTTGGGAACTCCACAGGGCAGGTCCATTAGGGTTTGGGAATAATTCCCCAGTGCCACCTGTCACCAACCTGCATTCAGCAGGTCAGGCCCTCTGCTCCCACAGTGCCAACCTCCCAGTGCAATATTGTGAACAGGTAACAGAACAGGGTAACCCTCCTATTTGCTTGTGGGTCCAAATCATCCCTGCCCTCTGGAATTCTCTACCCCATCAGCTACGGGAGTGCACAATGGTGGGAAGCTTTAAACAGGCATTAAAGACTTACTTATGGTGCCAGGCCTTTAATGCAGTTGAGTGAATAACCTCATTCAGATTTTTGTTACTAACTTATATTGTATTTATTGATTCTATTACTCTGGTTTTATTTTTCATAAAGCGCCTTGGTATTGGAAAGGTGCTTCTGTGAAATAAAGTTTTTTATTATATTATTATTATTATCCAGAACAATGCCCACATTTTTCACTTTTATGGAGGCCTCCAGTTTGGTGGGGCAAATAAACAGCCCCATCCTATTGCCAGAGGCCCCCACTCCTCCCCTTCAACTCAGCTCAACTACCAGCATCTCAGTCTTTCCCGGGTTAAGTTCCAGCCAGTTTGACGATGTCCAGGCCGGATCTTGGTCAGGCATTCATTTAGCACATCGACCTCCTCCAATCTTGTGGGTGCAAAGAACAGGTAGAGCTGAGTATCATCAGCATATCAATGAAAACTCAGATCATAACACCTTATGACCTCACCCAGGGGCAGCATATAAACTGTGAACAGCATGGGGAGAGGAAAGTGCTTTGGGGAACTCCACAGGGCAGGTCCATTACGGTTCGGGAATAATTCCCCAGTGCCACCTGTCACCAACCCGCACTCAGCAGGTCAGACCCTTTGCTCCCACAGTGCCAACCTCTGAGTGCAGTATTGTGAACAGGTAACAGAACAGAGTAACCCTCCTGTTTGCTTGTGGGTCCAAATCACCCTTGGTCTCAAGTTCTGGGGGGATTCAAACTGTGAACCTTATGCTAGCGTACCCAAAGGTACAGGCTCAGATAATCTGCTCTTCGGGGGATGCCAGGTATTGTTTTCCTAAGGGCAACTAACCAGGTATCCAAAATGAACCCTTAAAACTCTATAAAAGACCTTAGGTATATTCTTGCCTTTTCCCAGTTTGGTAACACCATTAAACTTATGAACAGTTTTGTCAGTCCTAACCCTTCATACATCACATGCTAAAGAAAGAACTTCAAACACACACCCAGGCAGTCTTTTTAAATATAGATTTACTTAAAAATGGATACAAATATGTAAAATGTAAGCACAGAACCATATATCACAAAGCATACAATCACTTAAAAGAGCAAGGTTAAAGTACAAACATAAACTCCTACCACAATACAGTTAGACTTTTCTATCTAATATATTACCTTCTTATAGTGCTTATAGTTAGTTCTTGTTTCTAAGAGCCCACAAAGAAATGTGTGTCAGATCAGACACAGTCCTAGGTTAAAACTGTGTCTCTCTCCACCCCTTCCATATGGTCATCTTGCTCCTCCTTTTAGAATATAAAAAGGATGTCCTATCAAGTGGTATATTAAATAAGGTGACATCAGCAAAAACTCATTTCTCAAATATGGCTCTTTGATCTTGGTTGGTTTCCTGTTTTCCCAAGGATCAAAGGTTTTTTTTGAACAACTATGCCATATCTCACATAGGTGCAATATAGCTTTTTTAACAGCAGTTGATATTAACTGTCCTTCCTCTTAAGAATCATAAAATGTATATTTTAGTTTCCCAGCTTCAAAGCAGCACACAACGTACACAAGGCCATAAAATGCAACTTGTTGGAAGTTAATCACATTATGGAGCTTTGCTGTTTAATATATATCCTGTCAGTTTAACTGAAACCTGAGGGGGGCATCCCACAGGCTGTCTCATGAGAGACACTCACATACCACATTCTATGTTACAAATATCAAAGAACAATCATAACCAGCTGGCCAAGCGACACAAATCCTCCCCACCTAAACTGAATTTCGGGACTCTATTCCCTGCATGGGATGAGCTTCCCAAATCAGTTCACTCCTCATAAAGACACAAAAGGCCATCGCTGTTCTGATTGGTTGCTCCAGCCCTATGTAAGATTGTCATGTCATGCCCTTGTAAGGCAAGACTCCATCTTAACAATCTACCATTAGTTTTTTCCTATTTGCATCAGCCAAACCAGAGGGTTGTGGTCAGTTTGTACCACAAAATGCTGCCCATATAAGTATGGCTTTAACTGCTTTAGTGCTCATACTATAGCAAGGCACTCTTTTTCTACAGTAGAGTATGCCTGCTCCCTGGGAAGTAACTTTTTACTCAAGTGCACTACAGGATGATCTTTCCCTTAGTTGGATGTCTGACTCAGTACTTCCCCAACACCCATGTCTGAGGCAACAGTCTGAACTATAAAGGGTCTGCTATAGTCAGGACTTGTCAATACAGGAGCACCGCACAGTGCCTCCTTCATTCTGGTAAAGGTTTTATCACAGGCTGGTTCCCAGGTAATTTTCTTAGGCCTCCTTTTCTTTACAAGGTCAGATGGGGAGCAGCCAGGGCACTGTAATTGGGTACAAACTCCCTATAGCACCTTGCTGTCCTGAGGAAACTCCTGACCTGCTTCTGCATTTCTGGTCTGTGCCATGCCTTGATCACCTCTATTTTTCCTTTATTAGGACGGACCTGTCCCCAGCCTACAACATGCCCAAGGTATGCCACTTCCCCCATGGCCACCCTCTGTATCCTGCCCAGCACTTCCTTAAGGTGGGACAGGTGTTCCTCCCAGCTGGCACTAAAAATGGCAATGTCATTCAGGTACACCATGGTGTACTGCTCAGCACCATTTAACACCTGGTTCACCAACCTTTGGAAAGTGTCCGGGGTGTTCTTCATTCCAAAAGACATTACTTTAAATTCAAATAAGCCTATCAGAGTGATGAAGGATGACCTCTCCATAGCTCTGTCAGTTAACTTGGCCTGCCAATACCCCTTTGTCAGATCCATAGTTGTAAGGTAGGTCGCCCCTCCCAACTTGTCCAGGAGTTTGTCCATCTGGGGCATCAGGTGAGCATCTGACTTCATGACTGCATTCAGTCCATGATAGTCCACACAGAAATGAGTAGAGCCATCTGGCTTGGGCACAAGGACTACGGGTGAGGCCCAGGGGCTGTGAGATCTCTGGATTACCCCTATATCCAGCATCTCCTCCACTTCCCTCCTAATGTCATTTTGGACAGCCTCTGATACCAAATATGTTGTCCACCATATAGGCGTCTGTGTCCCTGTCTCCACATCATGCATCGCTAAGGGGGTTAGTCCAGGCTTGGTGCTAAACAGTGGGGCAAAGTCGCTAAAACCTCCCTTACTTCCTGGATCATGTCTGGGGCCAGCTGGGGTGACAGTTTAACTGCCTCCACAGGGGACTCCCACTTGCTTTCTTCTGGCAAGTCCAGAAAGGAGTCTCCTTCATCCATCTCCTCCCCAGGACTACATACTGCCAACACCATGTCAGCCTTATTAGCATATGGCTTCATCATGTTGACATGATACATCCTTTCTGTCTGTCTTCTGTCAGGTAACTCTGTGATATAGTTCACATCATTTACCTTCCTAACTACTTTGTATGGTCCTGCCCACTCAGCCTTCTGCTTGTCTTTCCGGACCAGAATAAGGACCATGACTTCCTGACCCACCGTGTATGAGTGAGCTCTGGCTCTGCAGTCATAACACACTTTTTGTTTCTGTTGGGCAGCTACCAGGTTGCTCTGGGCTGTCCCCATAAGCTCCTTCAGCCTTTCTCTAAACCTAAGGACATAATCCACTTGGGAGTGCCCTGGGTGGTGTGCTTGCCTTCCCAGTCCTCCCAGATCAAGTCTAGGGGCCCATGTACCCAAAGTCCATATAAGAGCTTGAAGGGGGAAAATCCTGTCAACTCTTGGGGCACCTCCCTGTATGCAAACAACAGGTGGGGAAGGTATTTCTCCCAGTCCCTCCCATGCTGTTCAGCAAATGCTCTGAGCGTTGACTTCAGGGTACCATTAAATCTTTCCACAAGCCCATTGGCTTGTGGGTGTTACAGTGTTGTGCATCTCTGCCCCACCCCATGCTTCTCCCACAAACACTTCATCAGGTCCGACATGAAGGAATCCCCTCGATCAGTGATAACCTCCTGCGGAAACCCAACATGGGAGACAATCCCTAATAAGGCATTTGCCACTTTGTCTGTTCTCAGTGAGGATAGGGTGACTTCCTCTGGGTACCGGGTGGCATAATCCACCACAGTCAGGATGAATCTCTTCCCTGAGGAGCTGCGAGTATTTAAAGGCCCCACAATATCCATTTCCACCTTCCGGAATGGCTCCTCCACTATGGGCAATGGAATCAGGGCAGCTTGTGTTTTCTTCCCTGGCTTCCCTCTTTCTTGGCACTGGTGGAAAGACCTGCAATACTCCTTCACCTGTTGGGTGAAGTTGGGCCAATAGAAATTCTGGGCCAGCCACTGCGTAGTGCACGCAATTCCCAGATGACCACACAAGGGAATATCATGTGCAATCATGAGCAACCTCTCATGATACCCCTGGAGAATGACAAGCTGCCTGCCAATCATCCCTTCCTCTGTCTGCACAGTCTGAGTATACATTAGTCGATTTTCCCAATAAACCTTATGTTTATCATCACCTCCCTGTGCTCCATCAGAGTCTGCCGAAGCCCTCAGTTTCTCTAGACTAGGGTCACTTTTTTGAGCAGCTGCAGACTCCTTACACATTCCCAAGGCATGGGACAGGTCCCCTTCAGCCTCTAAACTAGGGTCCCTAGCACTAGCGTCAGGGCACTCAGGATCACTGTCATTCCTAACCCTCTGACAATGGGTCACCCCTCCTTCTTTGGAGTAACCCTCCATAGCTCTGTGGTTAACTGCTACTGGGGAAATTTCTACCCCCTTTTTATTAGTCTCCCCATCAGGAGACACAGGCTGGTGAACCAGGCTCCCAGTGGTTTTCACAATGGCTTCTGTGGGGTCCAGGGAACTACAATTTTCCTTTGCCGCTTGGCTACAGGTAACTGTGCACACCATCCCCTGTTTGAGATTGTTGCCAAGGATGACGTCCACTGCTAAAGTTTTGGCTACATCCACCTGTTGCACAGTTCCCCCTGTTTCACCCCAGTCTAGGAGAACACTAGCGAGGGGCAATGTTTTCTCCTCACCGGTAAAGTCTTGTACAGTGATATATTTATTGGGTATAAGCTGACCAGACTCTACCAGATCCCCTTTTACCAATGTCAGGAATGCCCCTGTGTCCCTTAACCCTTGTGTCTGTACACCATTCACCATGACTGGGTGCATGTGTTCCCTCATGTTCACAGGCATGCTTCCAGGGACACACAAAAAAAAACACGTCTTTCCTAGCCCCATATTTCATATTGCTTGCCCTTTTGGGACACTGTCTAGCAATATACCCAGTTTCTTTACAAGCCCAACATTCATTTCTTTTCTCAGAGAAATCTTTTCTCTAACACCTGGGGCTAACTGGTTGCAATGGAGGCAGTGAGGGTTTTAGCTGCCCTGAAGGCACGCTTTTCCCTTTCTGCGCTGCCATGTATGCCCCATTCGCTCTCAGAGCAGGTCTGTTAGTGGTCTGAGAGTTCAGCAGCCTCTTGCACTGTTTTGGGATCTCAGTCCTGCAGCCAGGTTTTCAGTTCTGCTGGGCATGCCCCAAAAAACTGTTCTAGCAAAATAGTATTTTCAATTTTATCTACAGAGTTTGCTTCAATTCCTTCCCACCAACATTTTAAAAACGGACGTTGTTTCGTGGCTAGCTCCTCGTAGCTCATATCAGGGCTTCTCCTGAGCTTATGGAATTTAGCTCTGTATGCTTCAGCAGTTAAATCAATTTTTTAACAGTGCAACTTTAAGTTTGCTGTAATCATTACTGTCCTCATTGTCTATTTGACCCAATGCATCCCGAGCTTTCCCAGGGATAGCTGGAAGCTCCAGGACCCTCTAGGAATTTTAGCCTGAATACCAACTTTTTCAAATGAATTTAAAAAGGCACCCGTATCCTCCTTCTCTGTAAATTCAGCTATTAATTTGGAATCCAATTTGTAAGCAAGTCCTGTAGTTCCCGTTAAACCCAAACCACTTACCTGTTCTGGTGCTGGTGACTGAAGTCGTAGCTTCTCCAGCTCATGTCACCTCTGGTGCTCACACTCTGCCTCTTGCTGTTCATGGTCCGTCTCTCACCATTCTCCTCTGCAGCTCGCTGGCGCTCACGCTCTTCACGGTCAGCCTCCCGCTGTTCCCAGTCAGCCTCTCGCTGTTCTTGCTGGAACTCCAGCTCCATTCTGTGCAACTCAGTCTGCAACCTGAGTGCTTCTGGCTCCAGAATGCTGGTGACCTTCCCCTGCTGCTGTGCCACTTCACTGGCACTGGCCCTGCTGTCATTCTCACTGGATCTGGACACTGCACTGGCTGCTGACCCCTCCATGCTCAAGATTTGGTCTTTTACAGTCACAGTCAGTGACTCGATGCTCTGGATATCTGCTACCATCAGGGCATCCATGAGGTTCTGCTTGGTGGCTCTCACCTTGTACAGGACTCCTCTGTCATTGCACAACTGCCTCAAGTAGTCTACAGTGTGCCCACTGTAGGTGGAAGGTATCTTCTTCCCTAACTATGGCTACTCTAACTTGCACTTTAGAAAAAAATAAAATAAAACCAGTAGGAACTTGACTGTAAGGCAAATGATATAGTTTCCTTTTTAAAAAATAAATCACTGCCTTATTTTGCAAGTGAGCTGTACAGTATCAAGCTGACACACTGAACAATTAAAGCTCGTGTTACCAAATGTATCTGTACCACTGCCAACCAATCTGTCACCAACCCGCACTCAGCAGGTCAGGCCCTCTGCTCCCACAGTGCCAACCTTTGAGTGCAGTATTTATTTATTTAGCTTTTGTTGACCGGGTAAGTGCACTAGACAAATTCTGCCTATTTTCAGGTGCGACCTGGGGGAGGGGGATACAGATGAATACCAACTGACTTTGAACCAGATTGAGCTGTTGGTGGTATTTTTAGTGAATGGGGGAAATTTGGCCAGAACACCAGAGAAATTCCCCTGCTCTTTTCGAGAAGTGCCATTGGATCTTTAACAACCACCTGAACTACCGCCAGGACAGGCAGAAGGAACCTCGGTTTAACGTCTCATCCGAAAGGCGGCACCTCAAGAGTACAGCATCCCCCACATGCTGGACTGCAGTGTCAGTATTGGGATATTAACCCAACTGCCTGGTGTGGGGCTAGAACCCACAGCCTTCTGATCTCCCAGCCTCAGAGGTGAGTGTGCTACCTGCTGAGCCACTGACACTGAACAGGTAACAGAACAGGGTAACCCTCCTGTCTGCTTGTGGGTCCAAATCACCTTTGGTCTCAAGTTCTTTTCCCTGGTTTCAGAGAAGGGTTTGTGTATTAGAATCAGACATATCAAAGTGTCTACATTGAAAGGCCTGCTTACATCACAGGTGTCACTAGGCAATCAATTGATTCTGGGTGGGGCTTTTATCACTGAGCTGTCTTAGGCAAACTACACAGCAAGAAGCCAGTCAGAAAAGACTTGCCTGCTTCTGTTTGAGGCTGAGAAACTTGCTATACTGCAGAGAACAAACTAGAATGCATTTGAGGAACTGGGAACCTGGTAAGACATATTATTGTTGGGGACTTGTTAGGAAGGTAAGCTACGCTTTCTACAGAAAGTTTCATTTTTTCTTATTGGCATTAAGAAGAGAATTGCAGGATTACATTAAAGTGTAGTAATTTTATAACCAGAGGGAGTGAATTACAACTGAAGTTGCTTTATTCCTGTGCATGAGACCTAGGATTTGGAAGGATATCTGTGCAACATTTTCGAAGTGTCCTGCTGGCTGAGGAGTGAGTTCATTTTTATCACTGGACTCAGTAGAGTGGTTTGTGTAGGAGCAGTGGTCTAGTAAATTGTGGTGTTGGCTGAATTACTATAAAGGGCAGTACTCACCAGGGTGGTGAAGCAGTGGTGTATTTGATTGTTTCTAACAGTCACCAGTGGTTGTGGCATTTCCTTTATAGCCAAGGTTCTGACATCACTTCCTCAACAGGCCTTGAGGCAGAACTGTCATATTCTTAATAACCCCACACAGTGCATAAAGGGTAAGTACACATAAAAAAAAAGGTATTTTATATATTACTCACTGTATATTATAAGGGAGAGGGACATGCGGGGAGTGGTGCAATGCACTGGCTATGGGGCAGCAGTTTTCCGGGAGATATTCTGGAACCTGCATTGCCATACCTCTCAAGTGTCCCTGATTTTCAGGGACATCCCTGATTTTGCCTCAAAATTTTACTCTGTCCCTCCTAAAAATTGTGTTTTCGTGACCAAACAGTGGGGGTTACAAGCACAAACAAATGTCAAACATTAAAGTTACAGACTTGTTCTTCTTTAGAAAATGCATTTTACACTAAATCAGGGGTTCTCAAATGGTGAGGCCAGCCTCCCTTGGGAGGCCCCAACCTGTTCCAGGGGAGGCTCAAGCAAGTCTGAAAAATGCTGTATTTAAATTTTGAGTTTTATATCTTTTGTGTGAAGAGATGATGCAAACTGAAAGAGGGTACTAGTAGGTGAATTTAATGTATTTATTTACTAATAGGTGACAAGGGAAGGTGAATGAGCCAAAGTTAATTTCAGGTGTACCCGGGGAAGGGTAGGGAGTGAATATATTTCAAAAGATAACTGCAAAACAATCAATAAATGCACAATGAACAACAGTGCAAACAAATCTGAATAATAAACTAATAATGAGTGGTGGTAATTGATCAATTTGTAGCCTGATGGCAGAACAGCCAAAATACAAGGGTTGAGCATAGAAGCGCTAAGAGCAATAGCAGGAAGGAGCAAAGTAATCCCAGAGAAGTTTCTTAGGAGCAGGGAAGGATGGTGAGAGGCAAAGTACATAGGAAGGTTATTTCACATAGAGAGGAAACAGAGAAAGTAGTCTGACCCATGAAGGTACTGCAACAAGGGGTAACAATGGTTCAAGAATTAAGATAGCAGAGTATGTAGGTTGGCCTGTTTGGGGGGAAGGGGTTTACAATAAGCTGAATAATAATATTTGTTTATTTTATTTGTTATTCAGATAACTCTTTTCAGCACAGGAGCACTTTTTCAAAGGTTCCACATCGGTATAAGACAAAAAACTGAATGTGAGCCAAGTACTCAAAGGGGTTTCAATTTATTCATGGTGCACTACGCAAAGTACAGTATGCTATTTTTCTTTGGGGAGGCTCAAGATTATTTCAGTTTTTGGGGGAGGCTCAAAATCTTTTCTATGGTTTATGGAGGCTCACTTTGACAAAGTCTGAGAACTGTTGCACTAAATCATTTGTTCTACCAGCTTCCTGAGTGGATATCTCCAATTTTGAAGAAGTGTCCCTGATTTTGGTCCTTTGTCCCTGATTTTTTTAAGCCTTGTCCCTGATTTATGTAGCAGGAGGTTGAGAGGTATGTGCGTTGCTGCCCTATTTGCAGGCAACTGTCAGCTCTGAGGGAGGAGGTTGCCCACCTCCAGGCTGAACTAGCAAGGACTAAGGAGGCCTCCTCCACCCAAAGAGCACCAGTTCCACAACCACTGCCTCAGAGGTTGCCAAGTATGAAGAGCAGTTGGACCACAGCGGGTTCTGGGAGGGTGAGGGTGGTGGAACAGAGGCATAGCCCCCTAGTTATACCTCTGCACAAATCATATGTCATTCTGGCAAATCAAGGTTCCTCTATGATGACACCCTCAGTGGAGAAAAAGAAGAATGCTGGGGACATCCACAAAGGAGACCCACAAAAGGGTGGCAAGGGACACCACAGGGGAAGGAAACAGCTTCTGATAGAGGACTCAATTTTTAGGGGTGTAGACCTGGGGAAGGGAGAGGATAGGGAAGTAAGGTGCCTGCCTGGTGCCATGGCTTGGAGGGACAGGAAGAAAATCCTCAGGATTGTAGAAGCAGCATCACAGGAGAGGGAACTAGATATCTTTGTCCAACTTGGGACAAATGACCTAGCTAGGCATGAGATCAGTGTAGTACAGGATAAATTTGTGGAGTTGGGGAGGGGCCTCAGACAGGTAGCAAGCACAGTAACCTTCTCAGAGGTGCTGCCAGTCTATGATAGGGGTGAGGCTAGGGTACTGCACACCATGCAGTTTAATGAATGGTTGCAAAACTGGTGCAGAGCACAGGGCTTTGGCTTCATTGGGGACTGGGGGTCCACCTGGAGAGATGAATGTCTATACTGGCATGATGGTCTGCATCTGGCCAGGAAGGGAAACAAGCTCCTAGGTGACAGGTTTAAATGCTCCCTTGGCAAGCGTTTAAACTAGCCAAGAGGGGAGGTGCTGATAGTAAGCAGGAAAGTTCATGCCTCCCCCCACAAAACAAGGGATGTAGTAGGGTAAACACTGAGGTACAGAGCTTGACAGAGGGCAGGACAGGGGTAAATGGAAAAGGGTAATAAGAGCAGGGATGGGGTAAAAAAGGAAAAAGCCAACACTAAATGGAGGGCAATGAGTACCAATGTCCATAGTCTGGGAAACAAGCTTCCTGAGCTAGTAGCCCTGATGGAAGAGGAACACTTGGATATTGTGGCAGTCACAGAAACATGGTACACAGAGAACAATGACTGGGATGTCAACATACCAGGATACACAATCTACAGAAGGGACAGGGAGGGTAAAAGAGGAGGTGGAGTAGCTCTCTACATAAGGGAAGGGATCAAAGCTACAGAACTAAAAAGTAAAGGAGGAGGACAAGAGGCACTCTGGGTCCCCTTGGAGACAGGGAATGGCATCACAATCTGCACAGGGGTTGTATACAGACCCTGTCTCAAGGGGAGGAAATAGACAAGAAAATGATAGAGGACATTCTCAAAATGGCTGAAAAAGGGGAGATACCGTTGATGGGGGACCTGAATATGCCAGATGTTAACTGGATGACATAGACTGCAGCCACTTCCAAGAGCAGGGTCATTCTCGATGCCCTGTGGGGGGCATGCCTTAGACAGCTACTGGTGGAGCCCACTTGGGAGGGAGCAATATTAGACCTGGTATTCTCAAATGGAAAGAGGATCACAAATTTAGAAGTCAGTAGACATCTGGGAACAAGTGACCACTGCTCAGTGTTCTTCACAATTGACAGGATGGAAGCAGTCCAGAGGAGGGCAACTAAAATGGTGCAGGGTCTACATCAGAAACCATATGAAGAGAGACTGAGAGAGCTTAATATGTATACCCTTGATGAAAGGAGGGACGGGGGGACATGATAGAAACTTTTAAGTACCTCAGGGGAATCAACAAAGACCAGGAAGGTAGCATCTTTCAGAAAAAGAGATGTGTAAGAACAAGGGGGCACATTTTAAAGATAGAGGGGAGATGGTTCAGGTGTAATGTGAGGACATTTTTTTCATGGAGAGAGTGGTGGATGTATGAAACCACCTTCCTGGAGAGGTTGTGGGGTCTAAAACAGTGGGGGAATTCAAACATGCATGAGACAGACATAAGGCAATTATAGTGGGAGGTTGCAGGAAGAAGGTTGTTGGTTAACTAGAATCTGCAGCTTACCCAATAGGTAGGGACATGGGCAGACTGGGTGGGCCAAGTGATCCTTATCTGCCATCAAAGTCAATGTTTCTATGTTTTGGGGGAATTCAAACTGTGAACCTTATGCTAGCGTTCCCAAATGTACAGGCTCAGATAATCTGCTCTTCGGGGGATGCCAGATATCTTTCGCCTAAGAGCACCTCACCAGGTATCCAAAAGGAACCCTTAAAACTCTATAAAAGACCTTAGGTATATTCTTACCTTTTTCAAGTTTGATAACACCATTAAGCTTATAAACAGTTTTGCCAGTCTTAGCCCTCCATACATCACATACAAAAGGAAGAACTTCAAACACACACCCAGGCAGTCTTTTTAAATATAGATTTACTTAAAAATGGATACAAATATGTAACATGTGAACACAGAACCATATATCACAAAACATACAATCACTTAAAAGAGCAAGGTTAAAGTACAAACATAAACTCCTACCACAATACAATTAGACTTTTCTATCTAATGTATTACCTTCTTACAGTGCTTATAGTTAGTTCTTGTTTCTAAGAGCCCACAAAGAAATGTGTGTCAGATCAGACACTGTCCTAGATTAAAACTGTGTCTCTCTCCACCCCTTCCATGAGGTCATCTAGTGCCTCCTTTTAGAATATAAAAAATATACAAACAGGATGTCCTATAAGAGGTATATTAAATAAGGTGACATCAGCAAAAACTCATTTCTCAAATATGGCTCTTTGATCTTGTGTGGGTTCTTATTTTCCCAAGGATCAAAGGTTTTTTTGAACAACTATGCCATATCTCACATAGGTGCAATATAGCTTTTTAGCACCAGTTGATATTAACTGTCCTTCCTCTTATATTGTCATAAAATGTATATTTTAGTTTCCCAACTTCAAAGCAGCACACATCATAAACAAGGCCATAAAGTGCAACTTCTTGGAAGTTAATCACATTACGGAGCTCTGCTGTTTAATATATATCCTGTCAGTTTAACTGAAACTTGGGGGGGGGCACCTCACAGGCTGTCTCATGAGAGACACTCACATACTATATTCTATGGACATCTGTGGCACACAGGGTGTCTCATGGGAGACACTCACATAGCACATTCTACATTACAAATATCAAAGAAAAATTATAACCAGCTGGACAAACATCACACCACCCTCTGACAGCTGCCCTGGAGAAAGGATTCAAACTAGCTGATGACTTTGCCGGTGTGTCCTACATACTCCCTCAGTCTGTCCAACAACACCCCATGGCCCACAGTGTCAAACACTGAAAAGAGATCGAGAACTAGAATCATTCGCTCTTCTCTGTCCCGTGCCCTAAGCAGGTCATTAAGCACCCTAACCAATGTGGTCTCCATGTTATGCAAGGCCCTAAATCTGGACTGTAAAACTTCATAGATGTTGAAGTCCATGAGGCAACCCTCAAGCTGTTCCCCTGACCACCTTCTCAAAAACCTTCCCCAAAAAGAGGAGGTTCGAGATAGGCCAGTAAGTTGCCAAAGTATCGGGGTCCAATGATGACTTTTTCAGCTGGGGCTTAACCAGAGCCTGTTTAAGAGACAGCAGAAAAACCACGGCCGACAAGGCACTCCGGATGATTTCAGCAAAGACTGGACACAGTATCTCAACATAGCCAACCAGTAGCTGCGTTGGGCCCGGGTCAAGGTCACAGAACATTGGTCTAAGCCCAGAGATCACCCAATATTGATACTGACATTAAATACGTTCTCTGGGTTACAGGTTTATATAAAATGAGCTCAGGGAGATTGGGGGAGGCAGGAAAAAGAGCACAGAAAAATGGTCAAAATATGTGGTATTCAGAGAACCATAAGGAAACTTATATGGCTTGAACTGGATTATTCATAGATTTAGCTTTAATAGTTGGTATATGGATATGGTTCATACCTTTGTGAACAATTATTGCTTCTCCAGTATCACTCCAATCTTGCACCCACCTTTGCAGAATGTACCTTCCTTCAGTAGCAGAGATCTTAACACTACACTGACAGCCTATGGTAAAGTGTGAGGGTACTGCTGCATATTGTGTGTAATATACTTTGTTTAGATATTTATTTGTGACCCGGGTGCCATGTACCAGCAGGCTGCTACCCCTGCCTGATGACTGCAATACAAGTTGAGGGTCCTGGGCTCTGTTCTGATGGTGATTGGGGGTTTCTTTTCCAAGATGGAATAAAATAGCGCAGTGCCTCCACCCAGTGTAAAATTTAAGTAGGCCGGATGACAGATTGGTACAATCCCCTGGGATGCCATACCTACCCAACCTACCTGATGGCTACAGCTCGGACCCACCACTCCGGCCATGCGCTCAACCTGGTGTTCTCCCTGAGGCTTGAAAATGATACCATCAAGACTGATCCAGTCATTTGGTCAGATCATTGCACCATCAGGTTCAGCTTCAAAGCCCCCCTTAATGTCCCTTCCCCTGTGGAAATGGTCCACATCTGCCCTTTGAAAAGTTTACAGCCAGAGGGACTGATGGTGGAACTGGATGTTTCATCTGTGCTTAAGGCTTGCATTGACGGTCTGGGGAGTGCTGTGATGGCCTATAATAGGGCTGTCAAAGGTGCCCTGGACCACCTGGTGCCGATCCGTGTACGCCCCCTGGTATCACATCTCGGCTCACCATGGTTTGATGGTGAACTGAGAACATTGAAGGACAGGGGGCAGAGTCTGGAGAGGAGTTGGAAGAAGACCAGATCTCCAGAGGACAGGCTGGTTCTGACTACTCATTATGATGAGTACCAAAATGCAATCATCCAAAAAAAGGCAGCGTTTATTTCTAGGATGATTGTAGCTGGGAAGAACCAACCAGCTCAGCTCTTTCAGGTTGTGGACAGGCTATTACATCCAGACTGTCTAGAACCCATCAGAGCTTTTTCAACTCAAAAATGTCAGGAGCTCAATTGATTCTTTTCAGAAAGAGTGTCCTCCATGAAGGCTGGGATTACTCCAGTGGCAGCCTTTGAGTGAGTGGAAGCACTCGGGCACCCTGGGGGGATTTCGGCTGGTGATGATAGTGGAGGTCTGTGAGGTGATCTCTGAGCTCAGACCAACATTCTGTGACCTTGACTCATGCCCAACATGGCTACTAGTTGCTGGCATAGAGGTCTTGGGTCCAGTTTTTACCAAGATTGTCGGGAGTTATGGGGTTTCCCAGAGTCCCTTAAACAAGATCTGGTTAAGCCCCTGTTGAAAAAAACATTTTTAGACCCCGACGTCTTGACAAGTTACTGTCCAATCTCAAACCTCCCATTTTTTGGGGAAGGTTATTGAGAAGGTGGTCACAGAACAGCTGAAGGGTCACCTCATGTACTTCCAAATTTATGAACGGTTCCAGTCTGGATTTAGGGCCTTGCATGGCACAGAGACCGCATTGGTTAGGGTGTTGAATGACCTGCTCAGGGTGAGGAATAGAGGAGAGCAGACTATTCTCATTCTCCTTAATCTCTCCTCAGCATTTGACACTGTGGACCATGGGATGTTATTGGACAAGCTATGGGAGTATGTAGTACTCACCGGCAAGGTCATCAGCTGGTTTGAGTCCTTTCTCTGGGGCTGGTCTCAGAGGGAGATACTGGAGATTATTCCTTGGACTCGATGGACCTGCCCTGTGGAGTCTCCCAAGGCTCAGTCATCTTCCTAATGTTGTCCGCAGTGTACATGCTGCCCCTGAGTGAGGTTATAAGGCAGCATGAGCTGAGTTTTCATTGCTGTGCCAATGACACTCAGCTCTACTTGTCCTTCACACCTGGAAGATCTGACATGATCAATGTGCTAAATGAGTGCTTGGCCAAAATCCAGGCTTGGATGGTGTCAAACTGGCTGGGACTAAACCTGGTGAATACTAATGTACTGGTGATTGAGTCTGGTAGAAGGGGTGGACTGGGGGCCTCTGGAGATAGGTTGGGGCTATTTATTGGCCCGACCAATCTGGAGGCCTCCCCAATGTTGAAGAATCTGGGCGTTGTTCTGGACAGCGAGCTAACACCGGATACTCAGGTTTTGGCCATTGTCCGGACCTGGTTTTACCATCCCTAGAAGATCACCCAAATTAAGTCCCTTATCCACCCTGATGACCTGACCACACTGGTACATGCTTTCATCACCCTGAGGCTTGACTACTGTAAAGCACTCTACCTCAGGGTCAGAAGAAGTGTGATGCAGCGCCTGCAGCTTTTGAAGAATGCAGTGGTTCAGTTGTTGACTGGACACTCAAGGTTCACTCATATCACACCAGTGCTGCACAAACTGCATTGGCTGCCGGGGTGCTGGTGCATCACCTTTAAAGTGGGTCTTTTGACCTGCAAGACCCTACATGGGTTGGGTCTGGGTTACCTGAAGGAGCTTCTGCATCCTTACACCCCGGCTCGCTCCCTTAGATTGCTGGATGAGGCCCTCCTGGAGGTACCTAGTGCTAGGTTAAAGTCTTCTATGAATCAGGCATTTGAGATGGCGGCCCTGATCCTCTGGAACTCATTGTTGAAGTACCTCCGGGATGTGTCAACGGTAGAGCTTTTTAAGAAACTTATATGAAAACCTCCCTATTTAAGCAGGCCTTTGGAGCTTGAGGCCTAGTTTGGGACTACTTGACTATTTATGTAGCAACTTGTTTTTAGATTTTATTGAGTTAAGGAAGGTTTCTATATATTGTAAGTTTGTTTGTTTCAATTACTGTATCTGCATTTTTATTATTTGTTGCACAGGTGCCCTGAGCCTTCAGAGAAGAGTGCCCAAAATAAATAAACTCTGCTACTACTACAACTAACCTCCCCTTCCAGTTATGTCACACATGGATTAATACACAGCAGTTCAAACAAGCTAATGTCCTACAATTAATGGTAGTAACTAATAATATTCTTACACTGACTGCACTTACCAAACAGCTGCTGGCTATGGCTGAGACTCCAATTAGCTGTGGAAAATAACAAGCAGCAACAGCAATACACTTTAAGGTTAGATATAATAAGGTCTCACCCAATAATAATATGCTCATGGACAGTATTTAAACAACAATATGGGGGATAGTTGTAGGAATGAGGGAATGCAAATTGAAAATTTGGCCATGCAGTTTACTCTTGGCTTGGAAACACATTAATAATGCAAACCCCACCTCCCACCAGCATGACATAATTCAGGTACAGTCCCCAAATTAACACAAATTAATGTTAGGCACTCCCAGTTAGCTTCACTGGGTACCCAGACATTCAAATTCACATTTTTTATTGATCAGCTAGAAAGCCATTACAATTCATACAGTCTTAAAAACAATTCACATTAATACATAGATTTTCAGTCACAATGACATGCAAATCTAATAAACAGGTTAAACATTTAAAAGATTAAAATTCTACTACATACATGGCACAAAGTATAGGATAATGTCAGCTCAAGATCACAATGTGAGTTGTGGTTATACATCTCATAGGTGAGTTGTTTCCAAAAACAAGTTACTCTATATAGAGTATATATCCATTATCAGAATTAAATAAATAGTTTATCATATAGTCAGGAGAGAGATGGAGACCAGCCATGATGTCATCAAACCACTTTGTCCGTTGTGGACTATAAAGTGGGCAAATTAGCAATACACGTTTGAGATCATCTTCTAGAGATCTCCCACATCTACAGAAAGGGGAGAGCATTTCTTGCCTCTTCTGTCTAAAATATATATAATTGGCAGTATATATTTCCAACCTAAATTTGATAAGTATCCTTCTGGCTCTGGGATTGGGGATTTAATAAGTAAGATTCCAACTGATGTATATCTTTTAATTGTTTATACCACCTGAATAACTTAAATCTTCTCAGTCTTTCAAACATGTTTGCTGTATCTATGTCTCTAAGTTTAGTTTTAACTACAAGAACTATATCTTTCAAAGGCTGAAGATAAATGTCCCACAAAGTATTACCTAAGCCATATGGGAAAAGGAGGTTCTGAATTATTTTAAAGGTAGGGAGTCATGACCCATAGAAGAGTATTTCATCTCTTCTTCCAGACATTTTCTTGGTAATCTTTCCTCCTTTAATAAAAATAACTTTAAAGCTGATAGGATTTCTTTCAGCTACCATGGTGGGAAAGAATGCTGACCTAATTCTAGGTTAAGAATAACAGCTGGAACGGACTGTGGGACCATAAGAATATACCTGTTTATTTTGTTGAAAACGATTTCCAGTTTAACCAAGTCGAATAATCCCCATATTTCTGCTGCATATAATGCACAAGTCTTGATTTTTGCATTTAGACTATTCAAAATGCTTTTACCTGTACTCCACCCAATTTTGGGGTTCAATAATCTAAACTCATTAACTGCCATGTTCATTTTGTTTAATGTAAGACTGATATGCTCTTTCCAAAGACAGTTCTGCCTGAATCTTACCCCTAGGTAATCATAACAATTGACTTTCTTTACCTTCTCTTTATTAATCCAAAAATGAGGTGACTTTTTATTTTGATTTCCAAATATTAATACTCTGGTTTTTGCCACTTTCATTTTTAGCTTATGTTCAGCACAGAGTTGGCAAAAAGTTCCAATTTTCTTTGAAGTCCCAGGGCAGAGGTTGATGTCAGAACTAAGTCGTCTGCATAAGCTAGACAATCTATTCTGATGTCCCATATTTTGGGAGCATGAAATGCAGGATTATGTAAGATCATAAGAATCTCATTAATATAAACATTAAAGAGAGTAGGAGCTAATAAACAGCCTTGTCGGACCTCAAAATTGGTATGAAATGTCACGGGTAGTGTATCCGAACTGGTCATATTGAACACTGGCCCATGTGAGTTCATGTAATCTAATTAGTGTATAGAGAAGCTCCATTTGAATGCCTAGCTTCTGCAATTTACACCAAAGTAAGAATCTGCTTATGTTATCTAAAGCTGATGAATAATCAATGAAGCAACAATATAATTTACCCCCCTTTAACTTCAACATATTTCCAAACAAGGAAGTTTAGAACATAACAATGCTGAATTGTGGATCTGGCTTTTCTGAAGCCATTTTGAACTTCACAAATGATGGCATTTTCTTCTAGCCAGGATGTAAGGCAGTCAGGTATTATTTTGTTGAAATATTTTGAGATATATCAATCAAGCTGATTGGTCTATATATTCTGGGATCATTCAGGTTGTCTTTTTTGAAGATAGGATAGATAATACTGCCTTGCCAGCTGGGAGAGAAATTTTATCCTTGGTCAAAGATGTTAAATATCTTCTCGAGAACAGGGATCCACCAATCAATGAAAGATTTATAGATAATGACAATTATTTTGTCTGGCCTCTGCACTTTGTTGGATTTAAGTTGAATAATTGCTGCAGCTATTTCATCTCGAGTAATAAGTGTATGTTTGTTCTCTGGGGCAACTCCTAAATTTTGTGTATGATGCTAAGTAATTTAGCATAAAGATCAAAGGCAGTGGGGCCCTGCAGCACTGTCTGACTTGCTTGTTGCACCCAACCTGTTTCTTTTGATCTCTCTCAATCTCCTTCATATTGCATTGCTTACAGTGACAGTTTCAGTCTCACTCACTCTCAGCGTACACAAACTAGGGGCTTGCACAGTTTCCATTCTAACTGCTGCCCCCTCCATATATGTACTGATAATATGTATAGATGTACACTAAGGCCCAGATATTCAAACTGCGTCCAAAAAGTGCACAACAGCAGGAGCAAGTGCAAGTCCACTGCGCCCATGCGCAAGAAGCACGATATTCAAAAACTGCGCAGGCCAAGATGCGACTACAGCCGACGACTGAATATCGCACCACCTGCACCACAGCGCAACTAGGGATGTGAAGCTGAGCATATCTGATGCGCCATAGCGCAACAAGGGATGTTCAGCTGAGCAGTCCAGATGTGCCATAGCACAACCAGGGACACCCCCCAGCAGCAGGGCAGCAATGCAACAGCACAACCAGGGATGCAGGGGCCCACCACCCATGCCACAGATGGGCAGAGGAACACACAGCAGAACAGATATCGTCCCCCACACCCCATGCACTGCACAACTGGGGGACAGCTGGAATAACCACTGGCCCTTGGATACCAGCAACCAACCCACAGCCGGGCCACGGTGCCTCAGCACACCCCCCTGGCAAGCTATGACCGGCACACAAGGAGAGCTGACCACCCCGTACCACACCATCCCACCAATGCAGAGCACACCCTGAACCATGATCCCCATACACCCTGCCCAGGAGTAGCGCCCAACAGTGCAGGACACCCCATGCATGCCACCACCCCCACTGTGACAATGCAACCCTGTGCACCATGGAGTCATGCAAGACAGCCCCACCATGAGCACCCTGCTGTGGGCAGCAGCAGACAGCGATGCAACAGATGCATACACAGTGCCATCCTGCATGTCCCCCCCCCGAGGCACAGCTGAGAGACTGACCATGCGTCAGCAAACGAGGTACCCCACATGCGACAGGGCATGCCCCGGACCCCACCTCCAGCGGTACAGCACCCTGCACACCCTCCTAAGGACACATCCTGTCCCAGCAGTGGCCACAACAGCCAGCACAGACACGCACAGTGTAGCATGGAGGCATGCACCACACAGGATGCACATAGTGCATGGACAAACACCCACCCATACCCAAGGGCACACCAACACAGGAACACAGTAGCGGGTCAACCAAGCCACTGGCATGTGGCCACAGCTGACGTGTACACATGGCCAGCACCACTACATTGCACAGGTGTGCCAGCCACCCTGCGCAGGCACCATGAAGCTGTATGCCACCAGCATGCTGCCGGAGCACAAGTGACAGACACTGGAGCACATCCCCTGCAACAGACACAAGCGACAGCATGGATGGGGGGACAACAACAGCGGAGGCCACAGTGCCACCAGAGGCAGACGTGCACCATACTGGTGATGGCAGGCAACCTGGCATTGTGCTGGGTACAGTTGTTATCCAGCATGGACAGCCACCACTGACACGCCAGCAGACCGTGCATATCACAGACATGCAAGGGTGTCAGCTGCACAGGCCATGGATGGTCTGACAGGGGTGCCATGCACATAGTGCAGGCCCTGTGGACCACTGCACACAGGCATCCAGTGCACAGAATATAACACACAAACCACAGACAGTGACTGATCCCCCTGCCTACACCATAGGCAGTTCCCCCTGCACACACACACACACACACACACACACACACATACGCCCATGCGTGCACCACCCCTGATGCCATGCAAACCACTGCAGCTGAGCACCTGTAGCCCACTGCAAATCAGAGACCACCACAGTTGTCATAACAAAATGCATATATTTAAAATATGTAAAGAAAAACTATGTACAATTCTTTACAAGAGGGGGAAAGGGCCACATAACAGGTGGGGGCGGGTAAGGGGCAGAAGTGAACATATGGGAGAGGGAAGAAGGGGTGTGAGGGTGGGTCAAAGGGGGGAAGGTGGTAGTCAGGGCATGGGGACATCAACAGCCGCCCCGGTCCTCCTCTTCCTGGTGCCGATGTGTGCTCCTCTGTCTCCTCCTGACCCGTGGCAGTGTATTCGCTGAACGAGCTGCAATGTCTCCCTCACCACCTGGAGCAGCTCATGAATACCCTGCTGTATTTGCAGGAGTCGACGGCCACCTAGGACGAGGGAGCAGAGTCAATAGGTGTGACTGTCCATCCTCCTGTAGCCCACCCATTGTGCATGGCATACAGCCATGTGCCACGCACCTGTGATGGTGTGCGACCACCCACAGTGACTGTGTCCACAAGACTTGCCCACCCAGGCAACCACAGCCATGTGGACCACTGCACACACCCACCGCCCATGTCCTGCACAGCACCACCATGGCTGTACAGTGACTTGTTATGTGGTGACCAGGTACAGCCACGCGTCCAGACATGCGGTGCCACTGGACAGTGCTGGACTGTAACAAGTTGTGTGCATGGCAGTGGTGTCAATGGATGGTGGCCATGCCCCACTGCCCACCCAGTTATACAGCATGCAATAGTAATCATGGATGTAAGGCACTCACCATCATCAGGCTGGTCCACGCGCCGTGGACCACCATCACCCATCCTGTCCCGCTGCTCCTCCATGCGGCGCTTCCTGTCCCTGTTCCGCCGCCATTCTTCTGGCCCTAAGGTGCAAACATGGAGAGAGGAACATCAGTAAATCCGGTAGCAAAGTCCCCCCACCACCATGTGTGTGCAATCCCACACAGCAATTCCCATCCACCCCACACCCCGATACCACCACCATGGCCAACACCGGATGGCCCCTCCCCCATGTGCCAGACACATGCAACTGTGATACCCGTATGGACGATAAAAGTGTATGGATGTTGCACCTACCTGGCCATGGCACCGTGCCCCTCCTGGCATGTGCCCGCAGGCGGGCCAGCAGGTCCGGGTCCCTGCACCTCAGGTCCCCATAACGGTGGTGGCACAGCTCCACCGTCCAACCCATACCGGTGGCCTCCTCCAAGGCGTCGGCCACCTCCTGCCAGACTGCACTCCTGGCCCTGTCCAGGGGTGCCTCTCCAAAAAAAGCCCCAGCATGGGGCTCAACTATCGCCACCAGGTTGGCGAGCTCTACCTGACTCCAAACCACAGCACTCCTCCGCGCCATCTCTGCTGTCTGGTTCAATCAAAATGGCGCTCTGCAGCACGGTTCTGCCACGTGCAGATGCTGCGTGGTGCAGCACTGCCATTCCCTATCACGCTGTCACCGAACAGCGCGATAGTGGTGCACCCATGCCTGATGCATGGCACCTAGGGGGCAAAGGTCTGGCACAGGGTCAAGGGTCTCTGTAGCGCATGGACAGCCACAGTGCGATTGGAACCCAATGCGTGTAGTGCAATTGGGTGCCTGTGTGCCACCTCCTGTAGTGGTCTACAGCGCCACTGGTACAATGGTGGCCGTGCCCTGCATTGCCTCCCATGCACAGCACATCAGCAGCACGGCAGCCGCCTGCGTCATCAACCCGAGCATGCGCAGTTAGGTGTGTACTGCACATGTCACAGAACTGTGCCCTTGGCTCAGCATGTTCAACACAATTGCGCAAAGCGCAACAGCGTGATATTCAGCCGGCATATGAAAATCATCTAATCAGCCATTCAATGGCTCAGTCACTGCATTTGCATCCACTTAAAGATGCGCCTCGCCTCATTTGCATGGGTTACGCTATAAAAATGCGACATTGGGCTGCACTGGCCATAGTCGGCTACTGCAGTCTATTGCAGTGAGTTGCATGCTGTTTGGGAGTGTGGACTGTGGTGTTTGGGACATGCATGGTACTGCACAGTCACGGTAACACCTGTCATTCTCACAGGATGAATCATGACCGATCATGTGGTGGAGGAAGAGGAACAGAGTCGTGGGAGGAAGAGGAGGCCAAACTTTACAAAGGCCGAGACAGATGCCCTGTTTGAGGCCTACCTCAACCAGGAGCCGCTTCTCAGAGGACGCCAGGGAACACCACAGGCCCATGCTGCTGCATGGGAGGAGGTGGCGCGTGCTGTCAACCTGCATGGCAGCCACCAGTGCTCCGCAGGAGTGCAAAAGAAGATGGGCACAGACAGGCGGAGGATTAAAGAGAAAGTGGCTGCCATCAGGGCAGCATGGTCTGTGACTGGTGGGGGACAGCCGGAGGTGCAACGCCTGACCCCACAGGAAGAGTGGGTTGCTGGCAGCATGCAGCATTGCGCCATTGAGGGTGTTCCAGGTGGTGGATTCCAGACGGGTGGTAGCCCATCACTGCATGGTAGGTCATGGTCTGTCTAATGGGGGGGACAGGGTAGGTCACGTGCAGTAATGCTACTTTTTTTCCCTTACAGCTCCTGAGCATCTGCATGCGTCAGCGGTGGTGGGCTTCTCCACTGAGGCCAGTAACATGGAGATGGAGGAGGGCCCATCCACTTCCACAGGAATACGGGGGTCAGGGTGACAGTGGGACCACCTGGACGTCCGGACTGATGTTGGTGGAGCAGGTACGGAGGAGGCCCTGCCCATGTCCCAGCAAGCCAGCGTCCATGGATGCCAGCATGCTCAGACTTGGCTGGTGCCGGATCCATCACCGATGATGATGGAGCTAATGTCATGGGCAGTGACACATGTGTGCCACAGGATGGCCACACAGCAGGTGACATCGCGGCCATGGCTGTGGGTGGTTTCACTGTGGAGGCCTGCGTGTCATCACAGTCCCAGCCTGTGCCTGTCTGCACCAGTGGGGCAGCACTGGTGTGTGTCCAGGACAGTGGTACTATTGCTGCCACTGCGGCGGCACCATTGAGCCCCAGAGAGTGGCAGCCGGTTGGGCAGCATCAGCAGTTGGCCAATGGCCATGGGGGTACACTGTCAGGGGGCGGTGTCAGTGCACCACCTGTGGACATGCCCAGGCCTGGCCCTGGTGTGCAGTGCCCACCCTCAAAGGGTGATGAGCATCAGGGCTGCGAACACCCTGAGGGACAGCATGCTGATCAGGCAGATGACCTCTTAGATGAGCACACCCGCATACTGCAAGCATCAGTCAATCAGCAGATGCAGCTTGTGACGGTGGTGAATGAGCTGAGTGTGGCTCTGCACCAGGCAGAGGAGCGGTGCAGCAGAGACACCGCTCTGCTCCTGGCAGGGATGGACCGGTTGCAGGAGGATGTGACCGCTGCCATTGACAGGCAGACACACATGCATTCATAGCTGTCATGGCGACAATGGGCACACAGTTATTTGCCCATGCATCGCAGACATCACGCAGTGCAATGTCCACCCCACATTCCCAGTGTCGTGCAACACCATCCTTGTCGACACCGGGTTCAGCTGTGGGCATCCCGAGCATGCCTGGCGTAGGCATGTTTGGTGTGCTGCAGACCCCTGCATGAGCACGGTCACATTCACACAGTGGAGCCCCTGGAAGACTGTCAGTGCCACCCCATGAGGCCAGTAGTCAGCCTGTCACTGCTGGCGAGTCTCAGCGGGGCCACCCACGCATCCATGGTGGCCGTGGCACTGTGGCACGTGACTGACCTGTCTCCCAGCATGGCTACTGTCTGATGCTGCCCTGTGTGCATTGTGTTGTTCAGCGGGCAATGCACGGGTGGGGTACCCGGCCCTGCATGCACACACATGTTCCATCTGCACACCCTCCCAGCTGCTGTCCACTGTTGTGTGTGCATGATGATGCCTGCGTTGAGCTGTATGCTAGTGTGCAATGGTGACTAGTGTCTGACACATGCACAATGACAGGCAGTGGGCATGGTGGTCTGTGGACATGTGTGTGGCTAGGAGCAGCGGTCTGGGTTGGTGTGCCTCCTACCCTTTGTGTATTTCTTGTGAGGTGTGTGTGTGTGTGTGTGTATGACCGCGTGCCATGTTGGACTTCGCCCATCCCTGGCAGTGTGTGCGGTTCTATGCTCGGCCACTTCCCTTGACAGCATGCACCCCTGGTGTGTGTCCATGTGTGTTTGTGGGTTGTGTCTTTGCCACTGGTGGTTGCACATGGTCCCATGACTTACCTGGGTTGGCTGAAGTGCTCCTCTGTGATGGTGTCCCAGTGCAGCTGTGCCAGCCGGAGCAGTCGGGGGTCCCGTCGCCCAAGAGAGGGCTTCCCATCACCATCGTCACTGGTGTCCTCATCATCTCCATCGCTGTCCCCCTCTTTGACCTATACAGCTATCCCACAGTCATTGGCCATGTTGTGCAGGATGCAGCAGGCCAGGAATAGCCTGCAGGCCTTTGAGGGGCTGTACTGTAAGGCACCGCCAGAGGTGTCCAGGCAACGGAAATGTGCCTTCAGCATCCCGAACACCCGCTCGATGACATTGCATGTGGTGGCATGTGCCTCATTGTAGCGTTGCTGCGATGGGGGTCGTGGGCCACCGGTATGGTGTGAACAGCCAGGGATGGAATCCACTGTCACCTGTGTGTAGAGGGTGGAGGTTAGTTTGGTGATCAGCCTCGCCCTGCCTTGGGCCATGTAGGCCACTACCCATGTCACCTCTGACCATGCCCCTCCCAAGCTCTATGTTTGTCCGTGTGGTTTGCATACTCACCCACTAAGTGGCCAGTGGGGATGTCCCCACTCTCGAATCTGTGGCACAGTGCTGACCAGTGCCAGATGAAGACATCATGTGCTCCCCCATGGTGCGTGGCACAGACATTGATTATGTGCCCCCTGGCATTGCACACCACCTGGCAGTTGATGCTTGCATAGCCCTTCCAATTGATACATGCAGCCCCCTCGGGGCCAGGTGGTGTGTGGATGGCCACATGGGTGCAGTCTATTGCCCCTAGCATGCCAGGCATATGTGCTACCCTGTGGAACTCCTGTATGTTTGCTGTGCACTCCGCCGGTGTGCTGGGGAAATGGATGTACTCTGCAGCATGTGGCAGCAGTGCACTGAGGAATTGGGTGAGGTGGCGTGACGCGGCCGACTGGGTTCTGCCCCAGTTGGTCTCTGGAAGGTACCCATGGTGAGCAAGCACATGCAAGCTGTCACTTTAGTCTCCACTGACAGAGCATGGCTCCATCGTGTGGGTGCCTGCATCACATCACTGCACAGCTCACACAGCCACCTCAGAATTGTCTGATTCAGTCGGTACTGGCCCACGATCTCGGTATCGCTGTACAGCTCGAAGCTGGTGTGGGCTCGGTACTGCCTGTTGGGGGCATACCGCCAACAGGCCCTTCCACGGCTGTGCCCCCCTGCTGCCTGCCTTCTCACCCTCCTCATCACTGCCTCCATCTGGACGGTGGCACTGGCCATGTCCCTGGCTTGTGTTCCCCTCGCAGCTGCTTCTGTGTCCCCCGCTGTCCTGGCTGCTACTTCCCCTGCACTGGGAACACCTTCCTGTGTTGGCCTCAGTGCTGTGTGGCACTTCTCCCTTCTGTACTGGCTGTGGCTCCCCACACCTTCCCTGTGCCTGTGGGTTCAGGGTGCCCTTTCCCTGTCCTGCCCTGTGTGTCCCTCCTGCCCTGATTGTCTGGCTAGAGTTCAGCCACATGTGCCTTCCCTATAGCGTTCTTGAGTCTCTCTCCCTTGTTCCTTTTTATTTTGGCTCATTTCCGCTATCGCCCAAGTTCCACTTGCTCCCCTATTGTGCATGGCACATGTTGTTGAATATCGCACTGCGCCATTTATGCATGGTTCCTCCCCCTTCAGTTGTGCATGCATTCATTATCATTGCGCTCTTGCTCAGCATGATTTGGGGGGCGCATCTGCCTCCTGCTGAATATCGCAGAACGGCGCATTTTCGGACTTGCGCTGGAGCAACCCTATTGTGCATGGTGCAACCCTTTTGAATATCTGGGCCTAAGTATGCAGGTCAGAAGGGTCCACCCAGAAATTTCCAGGTATGTGGCTAGGCCAGTCCAAACCTTAGCAGCGGTGCTGAAAGTGAAAGTGCTGATGTCACTCTCATTATGACACCAATCACCTGTTTGCTGAGCGGTGTCCTGTAGATCAAAGGAAAAAGCTGCCATATTATTGGTTCAACTTTTTCTTTTGATCTCCATGCAGTTTCTACCCACCGAGGCAAAACTGTGCAAGCATTAGCCTGCCTGAAGACTAGTCTGCCACTGTGTCATCTGTTGCAGACCACTCTGCATTGGACAGACAGTGTCATACCCATCTCAGAGCCATTTTTAGCAAGAAATTCACATGTGTGTGCATGGAGAACTTAAAAATGTGCTTCAGTTTGCCACTTGAATTGCTCCTCAAGACTTGTGGAGTGCCTTGTGATGAATACATAATGTGATCCTGTCCTAATTTGCATGGCATTAAATGACTGGCTCATGCCAGCAAGCCCATCCCCTTGCACTATCTGCTGTGCATTTGGGGGGTAGGCTGTGCTCTAGTGCTGCAGAACTCATGCAGAAACATAGACATTTTGAGAAAGGGAGAAAACTGTTGAACTGTATCTAGTTTTTGCCAAAGAGAAAAAGCTTGAACAAAGTTGTCCGATTGAGCAACGGGCACCCCCAAAACATCGAGCAGTCTGATCTGTCGACTCAGGAGCAGCTGTGTGAACCACTACACGTTTGGTACCAGTGCTCAGGCTTACCACTGACAGTGAGAGACCAGGAGCGTGTGTGTGATGTTGAGCAATCTGGTGTGCCATGCCATCCATTGCCTGGAGAAAGCAGAGACAATAATTTGTCAGCCTGAAAGTACAAGCAATTCATAGAAGCAGCATTTTCATACAAGTTTAAAGCACCTTGTCAGAAGTGAGAGTGTTACTGAGATTGTCTGGGAGCCAGCGCTCGAAGAAAAGTAGAAGTGTGATACAGAAACAAACAGTGTAGTACAAGTTGACCTAGTTCCTCATGGCAGGGAAGAAAGAAAAAGGTAAGTGCAGGGTGCAGAAGGGTACATGGGAGCATATGGAAAGTGGTCACCTCAAAGTGTGAGAGAGTGAAACAAAAGTAGGTCCAGGGTGAAAAGGCAGATGGGGGAAATGATCTCTACAGGAGAAAGAAGCTGTGTTTCAGTACAAAAGTTGTGCAGAATTTGGGGACTTGACCAGACTAAATGGGGATAGCCACCACAATCTGTATGGACAGTATGTAGGGGCCCGGTGGTGGTGCAGTAAAACTCCAGCATCAGTAGGATCCAGAATGCTGCTTGTGTGGATTCAGTTTTTGCAAGTGTGAACAATTACAAACAGAGCTAACAAAAGTGAACTGATGCATGGAGACAGAATAAAAACCAAAACAAAGGAGGTATGGGACTGTTTCTTGAACTGTGTAGTGTGGAGGGCAATAACCTCGGTGCCCTCCCAAAGTCAGAGCCAAGTAAAAGCATCAAGGCGGTACCACAGCTAGTGCTGTTTTAAGTGTGAGACAAAGTTTTAAACCCAAGTTAAGTGCAGAGCAGAAGTTTCACAAACATAGTGTTTGGTTAACAGATTTAAGCAAATCAAAAGAATTGCAGGTAAAGGGGTACTGAAGAAGTCGATGACCATTCCAGCACCAGTAATCGCCAGCATTTGCCAAAAGGAAGGGGTCCTTGAGAGACTAGAGAGAATCTGTTTAAAAGATGGGGTGGCAGATACCACCAAGTTACCTGGATGGCCACCAACTCTGTGTAGCTTTTGTGCCCACCCAGGGAGAAATTTGTTCAACATTTGTCACTGCAGGGGGTGCCATGAGTGTCATGTCATGACATGAGTCAGAGCACCTTGGGAACCCATGGGACCATTAGTCCAGTGCCTGCAATAGTAGCCAAGGAAGAGAGAGTGTAGCAATATGCCCCTGGGCCTTCAACCAGCAGTATGGTCCCAACGATGCCATGGAGAGGGCAACAGAGCAGCAACAATCAGTCTGCATTGACACCCAGTGCAACCTAGAAGCAGAGGCACTGGAGATTGATTGGGATGCTCTCTCCTTGCCACTTTGTTCCAGCCAGAGACTTTCACAAACAGCAACCTTGCCAAACCTTTAAAGCACCCTCCCCGTGTTGCCAGGGCATGATAATGAATGCTGAAAACCCAGAAATACCCCTACCTTTGCCATGTCCAGTCTCTTTGAGGATGAGGGACCTACAGGCAGACCGGGTGGGACTAGTGATCCTTATCTGCTGACAAATTCTATGTTTCTATGTTTCATTGGGAATGTTTTCAGTGGTCATTAAGAAAGAATATTTTGACTCTGAATCCCAGGTTGAAGAGGATTCTTTCAAGTCCCACCCTCCTGTCTGTCCATCATTTTCCCCTGGACTTGTCCAGGTTGAGGAGTATGAACCTTACATGTGGGAGGAAGAGGTTGCTCAGCATACAGTGGACCATAATCTGGACACATAGGACTCACAGATCTGGCCACCTGCAGGGAGAGCAGGGAACAGGTGCCTCCCTAGGTCTAGCAAAGAGGAACACATAATCAGGAGGAGGAGGTCTGAGACAGAGTTTGGACAGAAGGATCCCTTGTTGCAGGCCCAACCTCCTAGGCATGACAGTACCTTATGTTTTCAGGGTGGAACCCACCTTTTTACAGAATTTGTTAGCAGTTGTAGGGTTCAAGAAGCATTACCAACCTTCATTTTTCCCAATGGGAGGCTGGAAACTCTAGTGTCAAGTCTTCTTGACTCTGTACTATGTTTGGGGTTTGAATCCCACCACTACCACTGGCAGCCTCTTGCCTAAGTACTGTGGTTTTGTAGGATAGCCAAGCGGTCACCATCTTCATTATCAGGGTGTACACTTTTTTACAAAACCCTTCTGTTAAAATGTTAGCTCACACAATCAGACCCCAGGCAGAGTTGATAAAATCATAAAAGTTTACTTAAATAAAAACAACACAGTAAATTCTACAGTTTTGAAGATCTTTGAACTGCAGACAATACCATAAATAACACTGGATGGTGGAATAATACCTTAGTCTGTGGTTTCAAAGTCCAGAAAAATGTTCTTTTTGAGAACTCAAGGTTTATCTTGAAGAGTGAAGTCCTTGTTCCCAAATTCTGACTTAAAATCATAATTTCTGTTTTGTACGTTAAAAAGCAGGTTTCCACAAAACACAGGTCTTATTCAAAAAGTAGTCCAAGAGACCCACATATACTTCAACTAAAGTATATATAGAGAATACTGGATGGGCAACTATACAGAACCAGTGTGTTCTGCCACAGAGGGATTCTGATGCCCTCTGACCTAGAGGGCAAAGCTCGAGAGGTCCATGGGAATCAGAACCCCAAGGTGGCAAAACACACTAGTTGTGAATAGAGTTGCGCATCCTGTAGTTTTTATAGTGTATAGTACTGTGTGAAAAATGTGTTTTGTGAGTTATTTTGCTTTCAAAATGAAATTATACAATGGAGTATGAAAATCCAGTAACCTCATTGGTCAAAACACATCACATGACCATTATAAATCCTCCAGTATACCCACTGTAAAAGTTTTATATCACTATAAAAACAAAAAAAACAAGTTGAACATTGTATAATAGCAATGTACCATGACAGGGAGTGAGTATATGGGTGGATTTACCACTTCTGGTGTGGTTGTCACTCGTCTGCTCCTCGTGACCAAACCACACCAGGTGTGGTAAATCCACCAATATACCCACTCCCTGTCATGGTATATTGCTTAACTGACTCATGCAGTCTCTTGAGGTTCTAGAATGCTGTTCTACCACAGTATGGTAGGACAACATTCCATGACATTGGAACTGTGGTAGAACAGCATTTTGAAAGGGATGGAATTATATACAGAACAACACTCCACCATACACTATAACAGCTTACGTTCTCTCAGTTCTGAGACCCTCCAAGTCCTCAGGCTTTTGACTCCAAGCTAAACTGCACTGATGTTCAAAACGTGTGTCTAATATATACAATCTGAATGGTCATTTTCAAGCCACACCCACCCCTTCTGGGACATAGAGTTTGGGATGCAACAGTTTCACCTCATCCTGCAGGTATCACTGTGGTTTCATGCCTAACCCCTGTGACATCTGGTTTCTGCATTTGGGTTGAGCCCCTGGCCCTAGGCTATCCTCCTGCCCTTTTTTTGTTATTGGAAACTACAGTAAATGCCCAGTTTTATCTTAAGAGTTATGACTTTTTATGGTCATAATCCTGCCTGTTCCTTATCTAGATAAGTACCAGACCCAAACTAGATTTTGGTAATTCTGTTCTATTTTGTTTAGCTCTTTCTGGCCTTTTAAAGAGACAGTATCTTAACTCTAAAGTACATTGCAGCACATACAATAGGAACATTAATAAAGGATAGAGGCCTATCTTGACACATCACTCCCTCCAAAAACAAAATCTGGGGAAACATGCCTCTGTTGATTGCAGGTTTACCCAGTTCTGTTATAGATTTAGTATGCGAGATAGGCTGTCTATGTTCCCATTTCTAGACCCAGGCCTATGCTTGTTCTTTGTCATCAACCCAGATAAAGAAATGGCCAGGGACCTGTAGTTGGGAACAAATTTTTCAGAATAATTCGTTGTCCCAATGAAGCTTCTGATTTGTCTCTGATTTCAGGTGTAGCTATGATGCATTCACCTCTATTTTTGCTTGGTTTGGGCAGAGTTGGCCTTGCCCCACCACATGTCCCCAAATAAGTGACCTCTGCCATGGCCACCCAAAACATTTCTGCCTTAATAGTCAGACCTGCTGCCTGTATTCAGCCAAACACTTCCCTCAGATGTATCAGGTGTTTCCCCCTGCTATTGCTGAAGATAGCAGTATAGTCCAGGTAGGTGAATGCAAAGTCCTCTGTACCCTGTAAGACCAGATTTGCTAACTGCTGGAACATAGCAGGGGCATTCTAAAAACCCAAAGGGCATGACCTTGAACTCAACCAGGTCAACTGGGGTGATAAATGCTGACCTTTCCCCTAGCCCTGTCAGTCAGTCCCACCTGCCAGTACCCCTTTGTCAGGTCTACTGTTGTCAAATATATTACCTTTCCCAGTTTATCAAGCATTGTTTCTGTGTGTGGCATTGGGTGGGCATCAGATTTTGTGATGGTGTTTAGCCCACGATAATCTACGCAGAACCATATAGTCCCATCTGGTTTTGGTACAAGGACTACAGGTGAGGCCCAGGAGCTGTGGGATTTCTGGATCACCCCTAGAGCCACCATCTCCCCCCACCTCCCTCCTAATGTCCTTGAAGACTGTCTCTGATACCTGGTAAGCTGTCCTACGTATGGGTGCTTGGGTCCCCGTGTCTATGTCATGCACTGCTAGCGGTGTCCATCCAGGCTTTGCCATAAATAAAGGGGCAAAGTCTCATAAAATGGTCCTCAAATCTTGGGCCTGTCCAGGTGTCAACTGGAGTGACTGTGTGATGGTCTCCACAGATGATGCCTGCTTGCTCTGTGCTAACAAGTAGAGCAGGGGGGTCTTCCACTCAGCTCTCCTCAGGACTGCAAAATGACAGTAGGTACCACGCAGACAGTCAGATTTTCCAGATATTTTGCAAAATTTCTAAAGAGTTTCTCTCTGCTGCCCCTAGTGTGAAAATGCAGAAAGCTGGAGATGTCTCTAGAAGTATCACAGAAATTTCTGGAAATATTTGACCATGTCTTTGGCTGAGACTGTATCATGTCAGCCCTATTAAAATATGGCTTCATCATGTTCACATGATACATCCTGTGAGTGATTTTTCAGTCAGATAATTCTACAATGTAATTAACATTATTTACCTGCCGGACTACCTTACATGGCCCTGCTTACTCAGCTTGCAGCTTGTCCTTCCGGACCGGGATCAGAACCATTACCTCCTGTCCTACCCCATATGATCAAGCTCTGGCTTCACGATCGTACCAGGTCTTTTGTTTTTTTCTGGGCAGCTGCCAGGTGGCTCTGGGTCCCGCCCATAACTCCTTCAGCATCTCCCTGAATTTTAACACATACTCCACTATGGAAGTCTCCGGGGTAGCATGCATACCTTCCCAGTCTTCTCGCATTAAATCTAGGGGCCCCTTCTCCCTGTGTCCATACAAGAGCTCGAAGGGTGAAAATTCGGTCGACTCTTGTGGCACTTCCCTGTAGGCAAACAGTAGGTGGGGCAGGTATTTGTTCCATTTCAGCCCATGTTGTTCTGCAAATGCCATAAGCATAGCTTTTGGGCCCCATTAAATCTCTTTATGAGACCTTTGGCTTGTGGGTGGTAAGGCATCGTGCACCTCCATATGACACCACAGTTATCCCACAAACATGTCATTAGGTCCGACATGAAGTTACCCCCTTGATCAGAGATAACCTCCTGTGGAAATCCAACATGGGAAAAAATCCCCAACAAAGCGTCTGCCACCTTGTCCCCACTTAGTGGAGGACAGCGTGATGCCTTCGGTGTAGTGGGCAGCATATCTGATGACTGTCAATACATACCTTTTTCCTGAGGAACTTGGGGTATTTAAAGGACTAACAATATCCATTCCAACCTTCTGAAATGGCTCCTCCACAAGTGGTAAGGGAATCAGGGTAGCCTTGGCTTTCCTTCCAGTTTTTTGTATTTCCTGACAAGATTTGAAGTATTCTTTCACCTGCATGGTAATATTGGGCCCACAGAAATTGTGGGCTAAGCGCTGCATAGTGCGAGCAATGCCCAAATGTCTGGACATGGGAATATTATGAGCTACCTTGAGCAATGATCCCGATACTCCTAGGGAACAACAAGCTGCCTGCCCATCACCCTTCACTATGTCCTGATGTCCTGTGTGTATGACAGTCCATTGTCCCAGTACACTCTGTGTTTTCCATCACACCCCTGTGTCACAGCAGACTCTACACAGATCCTCAGCTTCTCAAAGCTAGGGTCAGTCCATTGTGCTGCTGCTAAGTCTTCCCATTTACCCAGAGCATGGGGCAGGCCCCCATCAGTTCCCAGGCTGATGTCCATAGCTGTGGCAGTAGGGGACTCAGTATCACCACCTCCCCCTCCCCAGGCTATGTGTCACCCCTTCCTCCTGAGAGGAAACTCCAGTAGCAACTGGGTTACCTGTTACTAGGGGAAGTTCCATTCCCCTGTTATCACCCTCTTTTACAAGAGCCACAGCCTGACTGACCTGTCTCCCAACCTCTCCTGTCTGAATTTCTGTGGGGTTGCAAAGATCACATGATCCCGTATCCTTTTGGCTCTGGGTCACAACACAAACCACCTTTTATGGAACATCATTCCCCACAATAACATGCATAATGAGTTTGTCAGCTAAAGACACCTTCCTTACCCCTTCACTTGCACCTCCCCAATCCAGGGTAACACTGGCTAATGGGTAATATTTATTTTCCCCTGTGCAATCCCTCACAGAGACAAACTGATTTGGCAGTAGTTGTTCAACTCCCACCAGATCTTTCACCAGGGTAAGAAATCCTCATGTATCCCTTAGCCCTCTAGTCTGTACCCCATTCACCATGACTGGTTGAATGTGCCCCTTCATATTGTCAGCGATAGCATTAGAGATACAGTTGGCAAATGTTTCAATTTGCACAGGCCCTTTTAACTTCTGGGCCTTCTTAGGACACTGCCTAGAAAGATGGACTGGCTGTATACAATACCAACATTCATAATTTTTCTTGTCCCCAAACTCCCTTTTGGGCATCTGGAGGTTCCCTTCTTTTTGCAGGGCCCTGTGGTTTTTGGTTGTCCAAAATGCTCACTTTTCCCTTTTGCCCTTAAATTCCCTTTGGGAGCAACCCTGCTTCAAGCATTATGATCTACCTGCTCTACAGCCTCTTTGGCAGTCTTTGGATCTTGGTCCTCTAGCCAAAGCTTTAGATCAGGTGAACAAATCCAATAAAACTGTTCAGGCAATACCACCCCTTCAATAGTTTCAACAGAATCTGCTTTTACCCTCTCCTACCATTTTAAATATTGATGCTGTTTAGTGGCTACTTCCTCAAAGCTCATTTTCATCCCCTTTTGGAGTTTCTGGAACTTTGCTCTGTATGCATCAGGGTTCAGATTATATAGAAACATAGAATTTGATGGCAGATAAGGACCGCTTGGTCTACCTAGTCTGCCCATTTCCCTACCTGATGGATAAGCTGCAGATTCTAGTTAATCAACAGCTTACTTCCTCCTGCCCCCCACTAGAATTGCCTTATGCCTGTCCCATGCATTCTTGAATTCTCCCACTGTTCCTGACTCCACAGCCTCCTCAGGAAGGCTGTTCCATGCATCCACAACCCTCTCTGTGAAAAAAATACTTTCTAACATTCCCTCTGAGCCGTCCCCCCTTTACCTTCAAATTGTGCCCCCTTGTTCTTGCACATCTCTTCTTCTGAAAGATACTACCCTCTTGTACTTTGTTAATTTCTTTCAGATACTTGAAAGTTTCTATCATGTCCCCCCTCTCCCTCCTTTCCCCAAGGGTATACATATTAAGCTGCTTTAGACTCTCCTCGTATGTCTTCTGGGGCAGACCCTGCACCATTTTGGTTGCCCTCCTCTGAACAGCCTCCACTCTGTCTGTCTTTGCAGAGATGGGTTCTCCAGAATTGCACACAGTACTCCGGATGGGGTCTCACTAACTTTCTGTACAGAGGGATGACAACTTCCTGTTTTCTACTGTTGATGCCTCTCCCTATGCATCCCAGTATCCCCCCATCCCTCCTTACTGCCTTCTCACATTGCTTTCCCACCTTTAAGTTATCTGATATAATTACTCCTAGGTCTCTTTGATTTTGTTGTTATATAACTCAACCCCATTGTGTACTCTTCCCTGGGTTTTTGTTTCCAGACATTACTTGCACTTTTGCATTGAATCTGAGCTGCCACATATTTGACCATTTCTCCAACCTTGCAAGTCCCTTTTCATTCTTTCCACCCCACCTTGTGTATCAATCCTGTTGCAGATCTTTGTGTCATCTGCAAAGAGACATACCTTCCTTCCAGGTGCTCTCCAATGTCACTTATAAAGACATTAAAGAGGACCAGTCCCAGTACCGTAACCCCTCATGTACCCTGCTAGTTACCCTCCTTTCTTCACTGTAGACCTGCTACTATTACCATTTGTGTCTGTTGTCCAGCCAGTTTTATCCAGGCTTCCACCTTGGGACCCACTCCAAGGCTGGCTAACTTGTATATTAATCTTTTGTGTGAGACTGCTTCAAATGCCTTGCTAAAATCTAGGTAGGCCATATCCACAGCCCCTCCCTGGTCTACTACTTTGGTCACCCAGTCAAAGAAATCTATTAGATTCCTCTGACATGACCTTCCTGCTGTGAAACCATGCTGCCTTGGGTCCTGTGCCCCACTGGCCTCTAGGTACTCATCAGTTCTTTCCTTCAGAAGTGATTCCTTCATTTTCTCTACCACTGAAGTCAAACTAACTGGTCTGTAGTTTCCTGCCTCTGCCCTGCTCCCGCTTTTGTGAAGTGTAATCACATTTGCCCTCCTCCAGTCCTTGGGTACCACCCCATCCTCCCATGATTTGTTAAAGAGAATAGTCAGTGGTGTTACTAGTTCTACCCTTAGTACGTTTAGAATTCATGGGTGAATCCCATCAGGCTCCATTGCTTTGTCCACCCTCAGTTTCAAGAGTTCTTTCAAAACCCTTTCTTCTGTGAATGGGCTGGTATCGACTCCCCTCTTCAGAGTTTCTTTCTTGTTTGGTTTAAGTGCCTTCCCCTCCTCTTCCATTGTGAATACTGAGCAGAAATATTCATTCAGTATCCCTGCTTTTTTACTGTCACTCTCTGACTACATTCTCTCCCCTTTATTAAGTCTCTGTACACCTCCCTTGGTCTTTCTTCGCTCCCTAATGTACCTATAAAAGGTTTTATCCCCCTTCTTAACAGAGTTGGCTATCTTTTCCTCAGTTTGTGCCTTTGCTATTCTGACTGCCTGCCCTGCCTCCTTCTGCTTTAACTGATAAAGTTCTCTGTCCTGCTCCATTTGTGTTTCCTTATATTTCCTGAATGCTATCCTTTTGTCCTTAACCATCCCTGCCACCTCTTTTGAGAACCATAGTGTTTTTTCTTTCATTTTGTTTTGTTGATGTGCTTCACACAAAGGCTTGTTGCCTCTGCAATGGCTGTTTTGATTATTTCCCATTGTTCCTCCACCCCTCCTTCTTGCCCGTTTGCTAGTGCTTTTCTGAGGCACTCTCTCATTTTCCCAAAGTCAGCCTTCCTAAATTCCAGTACTCTTGTTTTTGTATGACTTGACTCTATGGCTGTGTTTATTGTGAACGACACTGTTTGGTGGTCACTTGTTCCCAGATGGCTACCCACTTCTAAATCTGAGATCCTTACTCCTTCCCCATTTGAGAGTAATTAAATCTGAGATCCTTTCTCCTTCCCCATTTGAGAGTAAATATTTTTTAAAAAACAGTTTTTAACTTATCAAAATATTTACTGTCAACATTGTCCTTCTGTCCCAATGCCTCCCTTCCCTAGTCAGTAAGCAGTGGAGACAGTAGAAAACTCCAGGTCTCTTTGGGCAGATTGGCCTGGATAGAGACCTTTTCAAATGAATTCAAAAACATGTCCATATACTTCCCACTCTTTAAACTCAGCCATTAATTTTTAATTTAACTTGTACCCCCAATCCTGGAGTTTCAGACCCAACCCCACCACTTACCTGCTCAGGTGTTGCTGTCTGTTGGAGCTTCAGTTTTTCCAGCTCGAACTCCCTCTGGGGTTTCCATTCCTGCACCTCAGCCTCTCTCTGTTGCTGCCTTTCCCGGAGTTCCATCTCAAACCTTTTGTGCTCATTCTCAAACTGTTTCTCCTGCATCCACAGCCTCCTCAGCCCCAGCTCTTTGTCTGTAGATAGCTTCTTCTCCTCTGGGCCTCTGAAGTCACTGCCTGTGGCTCTAAGCGTGGTGGCGCATCCTCAGTCTCACCTGTCATAAGGGCCTCTGTGAGTTGCTTTTTATTTTTGTTCTCACTGGGAATGCCCTTTTCCACACAAATCTGTCTCGGGTGTTCCAAATTCATAGTGGTGTACTGAGAAAACATCCTTCCTCTATACTACACTACTTGCTAAAAAGAAACTCAAACAGGATAGGGTTTTATTGCCTGCAAGTCAATTTCTTTTTTGCCCTTTTGAAATTCTGCCCTCTATTGTGTGATGGTTTTGTAAGACCGTTCAAAATCCCAGTAGCTGGCACCAAATCTGTCATGAGCCCAAACTCCTGGGCACAGCAGAAACTCCTGTTTTCAGGGAGGATCCACCCTTTTTACAGAACTTGTGAGCAGTTGTAGGGTTCAGAAAGGTTACCAACCTTCCTTTTTCCAGTGAGAGGGTGGAAACTGTAGTTTTGAGTCCCCTAGACTCTTTACTATGTTCGGGGTTTGAATCCCACCACTACCACTGGCAGCCTCTTGCCTAAGTAGTTTTATAGGATAGCCAAGCAGTCACTATCTTCCATATCAAGGTGTACAGTCTTTTACAAAACCCTTCTGTTAAAATGTTAGCACACACAATCAGACCCCAGGCAGAGCTGATAAGAAAATCATGAAAGTTTACTTAAATAAAAGCAACACAGTAAATTCTACAATTTGGAAGATCTTTGAACTGCAGACAATACAAAGATAACTCAGGATGGTTTACAGAAAACACTATATACTGTTCTAAACTATACCTTATCATGAGATTTCAAAGTCCAGAAAAGTGTCCTTTTTGAGAACTCAGGGTTCATCTTAAAAACTGCATTGCCATAGGAAGAGTGGAGGAGGCAGAGGAAACTGTGGAGGTGATTTGGGTCACCTTGATAACAAGGGGGGGGCAAGAGAGTAAAAATAGGAGTGGTGTATAGACCCCCTGTGCTGGAGGAGAAGCTGGAGGAGAGTCTGGTGGCAGATGTTGGGAGACACTGCAGATTGGGAAGGGAAGGGTGGTGGTGTTGTGGACTTAAATATGCCAGGAACAGACTGGGAGACTGTGACATCCTCAGTGGCCAGGGAACAGAGGTTGTTGGATGTCTTTCAGGATGTGTTCCTAGCTCAGCAGGTGGGGGAACTGACTAGGGAGGACCAGATACTGGTTGTGGTCCTGGCAGACAGTGACCAGATTGGGGGCCTGGAGGTAAGGGACCCATTGGCAGGGAGCGACCATGCCACAGTCTGGGCCTGCCTGAATCTAGGAGGGGTAGAAGGCTTCACAAAGATGGAGGTAACTGACTTCAGAGGGGTGGATTTCAAGGAAATGGGAAAGATCCTAAAGGAGCACTTGGATGGGATTGGGCCTGACATGGACGCTGACAGTAGGTGGGAAATCATCAGGAAGGGGGTGCAGGATGCTACCAGCATCTGCACAAGAGTAAGACAAAAATGCGATAGGGCCCGAAAATCCTGCTGGTGGACCAGGGAGGTTCAGGAGGTGATGAGGGGAAAGAAGGCAGCCTATAGGCAATTCAAGTGTTCAAGGAGTGAAAGGGACTGAGGGGAGTATGAGCTGATGGCCAGAAGGGCCACTAGGGTGGTAAGGTGGCTAAGGCAAGGAAGGAGCAGAACCTGACCAGGGAAATTAGGAGAGGGAACAAAGGGTTCTTTAGATACATTGGGGAAAAATGAAGAGTGAAAGGGCAGATTAGCAGGATTAAAACAGGGGAGGGATGGGCACAAGATCCGGGGGGGCAGGCTGAGGTACTAAATGAGTACTTCACTCAGTCTTCACCAAGGAAAATGGGGGCTGCACTACATGGAAGAGATGGTGAACTGAGGGGGGCCTCACCGATTGGTGGGTCTGGGAGGGGGGCACACTGGCAGGTGGGGGGAAGGAAAAGCAGGGGAACGAGGTAGCGCAGGTGGAAATCATGGCAGAGAGAGTGAGGGAAGCCCTCAGGTCCCTTAAGATGGAGAAAGCACCAGGGCTGGATAAATTACATCCCAGAATGCTGAAGGAACTGGCAAATGTCCTGGTGAAACCCCTGGCAGAGCCCTTCAGCATCTCTCTGAGGACAGGGTGGGTGCCCCAGGACTGGAAGGTGGCGCATATAGTGCCTATCCACGAGGGGGGATCAAGGGAGGTGGTAGGGAACTACAGGCCCGTCAGCCTGACATTGGTGTTGGGCAAGGTGATGGAAGGCATTGTCAAGAAGAGCGTGGGGGGGGGACCTGGAAAAGTTGGGGTGCCTGTACACTAGACAGCATGGATTTGTCCCAGGGAAATTGTGTAAGACAAACCTTGTGGAGTTCTATGACTGGGTGACGAGTGCCGCTGGCCTGGGTAGACCAGTGGACGTCCTCTTTCTTGACTTCAGCAAGGCATTTGACTCTGTTCCTCATGGGGGCCTGTTGGATAATCTGAGAGAAATGGTGGTGGGGGAAACCAGATGATCAGATGGATAGGAAATTGGCTCTAGAACCAGACCCAGAGGGTCATGGTTGGGGGGATAGTTTCATCCCCAAGGAGGGTCATCAGTGGAGTCCCTCAGGGATCGGTCCTTGGGCCCCTCCTTTTCAATGCCTACATCTGTGACATAAGGAAGGGTATCAGGAGTGAGATGAGTCTCTTTGCAGATGACTCAAAACTGGAGGCAGTGGTGGATGGGGAGGAGGGGAGGGTGGCCCTACAGGGGGACCTGGAGGATCTGTAAAGGTGGAGAAAGTGGAAGCTTAGGTTCAATGCAGGAAGATGCAAGTTACTGCACCTGGGAGCCAGAAACCCAGGCCAAGTGTACACCCTGGGGGGGAAATGCTACAAGTCTCGATGGCTGAGAGGGACCTGAAGGTGGTGGTAGATGTCAAGATGAACAACTCGAAGACTTGTAGGAGGGCAGTGGCAAAGGCCAGCAGGATGCTTGGATGAATCGCTAGGGGGCTCACCTCCAGAAGGAGAGAAGTGCTACTCCCACTGTATAACTGCTTGGTGAGGCCGCACCTCAAGTACTGCATGCAGTTTTGGAGGCCACATTTAAAGAGGGACATTGAACTCCTGGAGAGGGTCCAGAGGAGAGCAACCAAAATGATTTGGGGCTTGGGGGATAGGACCTATGGGGAGAGGCTCGAAGAGCTAAATATGTACACATTGGAAGAGAGAAGGACCAGTGGGACATGATAGAGGTCTTCAGGTACATGAAGGGGTAAATAGGGAGGAGCAGTCAGGGTGCTCCAAGGAAGGGGGTGAACTAGGGGGGGTGGAAGCTGGGGAGATTCAGGGAGAAAGGAGGAGGTGCTTTCTTGACAGGGTGGTGGAGCCATGGAATGCTGCCCAGGGGCTGGTGGAGGCAGAAATGGTGGAGGGGTTCAAGAGGGGTGGACAGGTACAGGAAAGGTTTTGAAGCAAAAACCAGTGCAGCGAGAATATCCGGGACTGGGAAGGCAAAAGCCGGGGGGGGGGTAACAAGGTCAGCTCCCAAGGTGGGGGCTGACCAAACGAGGAGACACAAAAGACCATTAGGCCTATTCTGCTGGCATTTTAGTATGTTAGTATTTTGAAGAGTGAAGTCCTTGTTTCCAAATTCTGACTTAAAATCAGAATGTCTGTTTCACATATGAAAAATCAGGTTTCCACAAAAACACAGGTCTTGTTCTAAAAGTAGTCCAAGAGACCAACATATACTTTAACAAAAGTATATAACAACTTAAGTTCTCTCAGCTCTGAGACCCTTCAGGTCCTCTGGCTTTTAACTCCAAGCTAAACTTCACTGGTGTTCAAAATGTGTGTCTGGTAAATACTGTCTGAGTGGTCATTTTCAAGCCCCACCCACCCTTTCTGGGGTATAGAATTTGGGGTGCAACAATTTCACCCCATCCTGCAGGTGTCACTGTGGTTCCATGTCTATCCCCGGTAACATCTGGTTTCTGCATTTGGCTTGAGCCCCTGGCCATAGGCCATCCTCCTGATCTCTTTTTGTTATTGGAAACTAAATGCCCAGTTTTATCTAAGAGTTATGAATTTTATGATCATCAACCTGTCTGTTCCTTATCTGGATAAGTACCAGACCCAAACTAGCTTTTGGTAATTCTGTTCTATTTTGTTTAGCTCTTTCTGGCTTTTTAAAGAGAGTGTCTTAACTATAAAGTACATTATAGCACATACAATAGGAACATTAATAAAGAATAGAGGCTTATCATGCCACACCCCTACTTGGGAAGGAAGCTCTGGTGTGAAATTGAAAAATCAGAGGAGGCAGTAGCTCATGCAGCATACATGGTTGGACTACATCTCTTGGTGCTACTCTGTCACCGAGACAGCCTTAGCCAGAGCCAAGAGAATCTGCAATGAAAGAGTGGGAACTTGGCAAGTTGGAAGGACTCTAAGGGTGAATGCAGTGATTTGAACATATATAGAGTGAGAACAGTCAATCCCACATTCTTGCAATGTGGCATCCTAATGAGACTATTGTCTACTGGCCCTACCCTGACCCTGAATAGACTCCTGGACATTCCAGTAAGGTTCCCCCAAAGGGAACTTGATGTACAAAGTTGCCATGCTGGTATACAAGAAAGGATTGTAAGCTGTGGTCAGTGGCCCACACTTTCTAAAGGGCTTCAGCCAAAGAGGAGGCAACTTACTACTGCATCATCTCCCTGGCCTAAGAGGGATGTTCATGGCTTCAGATCCTGATCCAGTTCCTCTGATTGTGAGGGAGACTGGATCCATAAGATCTGCAATCCAGCTGTTCTGGCTGGAGGAGGATGTACCAGCCAACAGCAATCATGCGATCCAGTGGTCCCCCTGTGCTTTAAAACTGGTAGGCTAAGTTTTGTTATTTCTTGACTGTTACACATACACTTGGTTACACCATCGAGGGGTATTGTGGACAATATTTGACCCTAGTCCAGTTGGATACTTGGCCTTGACACTTCCAGTGGCAGTGTGCCTATTCCAAGAACTGTAAACTATACAGGGCAGATAGGGAATCCAGGGGGGTGATGTGGTTGTCTATTCTAAAACCAAGTATACAGTTAGTGATATCTCCTGTAAATCTAAACTGAAGGAATACGAGATTGTACCCCTGAAGCTTCACCTTCCCTCCACGGAATGCATCACTGTTACAGGTGGTTATAGGCCCCCGGCTGGTGGCACTGACATCATCAATTTACTAAAATCTCTAATCACTGCTGCCAGTACTGAAACAATAATCCTAGGGGATTTCAGTATGGACTGGCTTACCCCTAAATCACACAGCCTGAAATATCTCTGTGACAAGCTCGGCCTCATACAGCTAGTTAGTGAACCTAAAAGGAACAATGCTTCGAACATTGCCAACAGTTCACTCCTAGATGTTATATTATTTATTTTTATTTTATTTGCTTTTCTTAACCAGGTAGGTCACACTAGACAGCCAAGTGCCTATTTTCAGGTGAGACCCCGGAGGGTTACAAACTGGGTTACAGAGAGTTTACATACAATCATGAGAGAGGTTTACATCGAGATGCAGAACGAGCATAAACAGGGTAAGGAGTGACTGAGTGAACAAACAGTAAGTCAAAAATTTACATCGAGAAGCAGGACGAGCATAAACTGGGAAAGGAGAGATTGAGTGAACAAACAGTACGACAAAAACCTAAGGTTTACATCAAGATACATGACAGCTTAACAGGGCTATCGTAGGGAGCTAACAACAAATGGAGACAATGTAGTACAGGATACATACAGTGCAAAACAACAGAAGATATGGTTACCCGAGGGGTAAGTACTCCAGAGGATACAATATAAAATATACCCCAGAGTAGTTCAGTGCATAGAGGTGAGAATACCCTTATGCCATCAGAAAATCATACAATGGAATACAAGTGCCAGCGGGTACCTGGGGGGAGACCATGGCCACCCGGGGGGTAGGACAGGCTCAGGTGAGACATGTGACAGTTACAGGACCAGGTACCAGAGGCTAAATAACAATAATAGTAGACCCTAAGAAGGCAGGGCCTGTCTCATCACGTCAGAGCTCGAGTATTGCAGGATGCATGAACAAGTGGAGGGACCCTTCAGATAATGCCATAGGGAGGATTTGAAGCCGTGATGGGAGGAGGAGGACCGAGTACAGGCAGGGAGTGAGTTCCAGATTTTAGGGGCATATACAGTGAAAGCCCGGTGACCCACCTGGGTACGGGTTCTAGGAACCAGGCGGTCAGGTGTAGCTGTCAACCGGAGGGGGTAAGAGGAAGTGTCGGGGGGTGGGGGAAGGGCAAGGGCTGCAGGAGTACTGGATCTGACAATGTTGTCAATGAAGTTCCCAACTACAAAGGTGCGGTGTTTCTTGGGGGGTAGCCACTGTAAACATGAGTAGAGGTTGCAGTGGTGAGTTGGGGGGTGCCGCAAGCGCAAAGTGGCAGATATTATTGTAAGCTGTATCCCACTTTGAGAGGCTAGTTTTGGGCATGGGGGCAAAGGCGACTAGCCCATTGCAGAGAGATGGGAGAAGGACCCCCCCTGGCTAGGGCAACACGAGCCGCCGGGGTTAAGCAGCTTTTGGCTCTGTAGGCGAGGTCCAGTTTGCCATTTGTAGCCTTACAGACATTTCGGATGTGCAGAGTGAGATCCAGTTGTGGGTCAAGCGTAACACCCAGGCATTTGACGGTAGCCACCATCTGCAAGGGGGAGCCATCAGCCCCGATGATTCTGAGCAGGGCAGGGCAAGATTTTAATTTGCACTGGGACCCAGAAAGCATAGCTAGGGTTTTTTTTGAGGTTGGTAGTAAGCCTATGTTCAACCAACCAGGATTGAATCCGCCCGGAGTCGGAGTTAAGTTGTGAGTTAATAGTGACAATGTCTCGGGCGCTTGACAGAACAACCAGGTCGGCCGCATATAGAGTGGTGTGCCCATGGGAGGTGATGGACAGCAGCTCATTGATAAAGAGAGAGAAGAGAGTACGGCCGAGGGCTGACCCCTGGGGAACCCCGCACAGGACATCAGTGAGGTGGGTATTAACCACTCATCCACAAAAAATTTTATGCTGTGCAGTTTTCCACAATGATATGAGAGATCATGAGGTTGTTGTATGCATAAGATCACATGCCAAGAATCAATACCAGCCCAAGCTCATAACAAAATGGTCTTTTCGTAAGTTCAAGGCAGCAAATTACCTGTCTGACCTAAGCAAGGTTAGATGGCAAGATCGCTATCTTGCCAAAATAGCTGATGAGGCTGTCTCTGTCCTCAACAACAACCTTGTCACACTGGCAAATAAGCATGCCCCCTTTATTAAGGCTACGGTGTGCCACACCTCTCACCCATGGTTTACTCCAGGTCTTAAGGCTGCACTCATAAACTGCGACAAGTTCTGGGCTCAGGCCAGGCATACCAAATGCCCTGCAGATTGGCAGGCTTTTAGAGCAGCTAGGAACGTGAGCATAAAAAGCATTCGCTCTGCCAAAGCAAACGTCTATGTTTCCACCCTAGAACAGGCAAACGGGAATTCCCATAAAATTTGGAGGACACTTAAATCCATTGAAGAACGGCCTAGTGCACCCTCCATTCCATCTAAGATCCTTACCAATGGTAGGATCGTTGAAAGTAATTCCCAAATCCTGGAAAACTCAACTCCCATTTTGTCACTGCTGGCTTAGCCTTTGACTCCTCACCTTATGCAGGCCGAGGTAATATTCAAGCCAGTTCTATCCCCACTCCCCTTACATAGAAACATAGAATGTGATGGCAGATAATGACCGCTTGGCCCACCTAGTCTGCCCATTTTCCTACCTAACAAATAAGCTGCAGATCCTAGTTAACCAACGGCTTACTTCCTCCTACCCCCCACTATTTATTTATTTATTTAGTTTTTGTTGACCGGGTAAGTGCACTAGACAAATCCTGCCTATTTTCAGGCATGACCCAGGGGAGGGGGATACAGATGAATGCTTACCGACCTTGAACCAGATTAAGCTGTTGGTGGTAATTTTAGTGAATAGGACTGCCTTATATCTGTCCCATGCATTCTTGAATTCCCCCACTGTTCTTGACTCCACGACCTCTTCAGGGAGGCTGTTCCATGCATCCACAACCCTCTCTGTGAAAAAATACTTCCTCATATTACCTCTGAGCCATCCCCACTCTGTCTTCAAATTGTGCCCCCTTGATCTTACACATCTCTTTTTCTGAAAGATGCTACCCTCTTGGACTTTGTTGATTCCCTTGAGGTACTTGAAAGTTTCTATCATGTCCCCTCTCTCCCTTCTTTCCTCAAGGGTATACATATTAAGTGCCTTTGGTCTTTCTTCAACTTGTCCCCTCCAGCTGCATACACTTAACTACAAAGAAGTTGAAGACTCGCTCCTTAACCTAGAAACTAAGAAATGTGCCAGGGATGATGGACTTGAACCTTTTTTCTTAAAACTAGCCTACACCCACCTCACTGCCCGCATTCTTCATATTTTCAATCTCTCCATCTCTTCTGCCACAGTTCTGTCTTGTTGGAAATCTGCCCACATCCTTCCCTTATTCAAATCAGGGGACCTATGCGATCTAAATAATTACAGGCCAATCTCAGTCTTGCCCAATCTTTCTAAAGTTTTTGAAAAACCGATTTACAATCAATTAAAACTTCATATTGAAACTTTTTCACTTTTAAACCCTGCACAATCCGGTGTCCGGCCTAAGCACAGCACTATCACAGCACTGGCTAAAGTCACTAATGACTGGATCTCTGCCTTGGATGCTAAGAAGGTCACTGGTGCAGTCTTCTTAGACCATAGAAAAGCATTCAACACCGTTCACCACAATTTACTAGTTATCAGCCTTACTAAACTAGGTGCCACTCCTTCCACTGCTCAGTGGTTTACCAGTCACCTAGCAGGGAGGACACAGAAAGTTAAGACTGATGGCCTATTCTCACCCTCCTTGCTGATTGCCGGTGGAGTTGTGCAAGACTTCATCCTAGGCTCTATCCTTTTTTCCTTGTACATCAACGATCTTGACTCTTACATAACCAAATCCAACTTGCATTTCTTTGCGGATGACACAGTACTGTATACCTCTGGCTCAACGTTGTCTGAAGTAAGGGACATGCTACAAGCTGACTTTGCTCAGCTGGAAATTAATCTTATTGATGTTAAGCTTCTTCTCAATGGCAAGAAAACCAAGGCTATGATCTTTACTCTTAGTACATCCTCTACAACCCCCGGCCTACCTAAAGACTTTGTTGTTACCTCTCTAGGCAAACCTTTGGAAGTCATCCCTAAATTCAAATAACTTGGCATTTGGTTAGACAACAAGCTCTCTTTCAACGACCATCTTGAGGACCTATCCAGAAGGCTAAAAGCCAGGTTAGGTTTCTTTTTCAGAAATAGGTCTCTCTTCCCGCTTGAGATTAAAACCAGGCTTGTTCAGGCCACATTCCTTTCCCTACTTGATTATGGGGATCTAATTTTCACCTCCTCTGCAATCTCAAGCCTAAGTAAGTTGGACATCCTCTACCACCATGCTCTGTGTTTCATTACCAACTCCTCGTACTGAACCCACCACTGTGATCTTTACACAGCTGTTGGCCAGATATCACTTACCATTAGACGTTTGCTCCATGCTGGTATTTGGACTTTTAAGTTACTCCTGAACATACTCCCGAGCTACCTAACATTTCTCATCTGCATTTCCCACTGTGCATATTCATTTAGGAAATCTGACTTTATCTTCTTTGTCGTGCCTAGGACTAGCAACACCTTTGGCAAATGCACGATTTCACATGCTCTTCCATCAATCTGGAACAGACTCCAATCCACACTGAAACTATCCAGCGTTGTCTCTGTTAACTTCTACAAAGAGTTAGCCGTATCTAAAATAAAAGATATTTGTAGCTGTTTTTAAGACTCTTCCCTACCCTTATGTCCTTAGTATGCCTTCCCATTCACCTGGAACTAGCTCTAGTCAAGACTTGAAATTATCTTAATGATCTCTCCAGTTGTTCTCAAGACCTTCTCCTACCCTTGCCTTCTTTATCTATATCGTACTCCCCCTTAAACTCTCTAACCCTCTTCCTCCTCCACTCATCACTAATCTTCAACCCCTCCTTCTTAATCAACTACTCTCTCCTGTCACTGTACATGGTCCACATTTATTGCTTCTAGCTTATGCTTATAATCCCTACCTTGTCTTGTCTTAACTCATTGCCTCCTAGAATACGCCAGTAGGCGGCAGCAAATGTACTGCAGTGCATACCAGAATGACTATAGAAGTCACCTACAGACTTCCTGTGTGTCCTAGTAACGTCTGGAGATGTCACTCACATGTTTTAATATTACTTGCCAGCCAGACTTGATTAGAATTGACTGCATAGCACCATTAGAAAATTAATGTTGTGTTGAACAACTTTGCCACTGACACTTTGTGTCTATCACGTTCACTTTAGGAGTTATTCTCACTTGTTTATGACATGGTGTGTATGGCAGACATTTTGTCCATCAAGAATCACCTAAGAACTTTGAAGAAAACATACATTCTGGGTATCTCAGCCAGTATAAAACAAAAACTGAATTGAGTACAACTGATTGCATAGCACTGTTGAAAGGCAATTTTGTGTGGAATAACTGCCTCTGATACGATGTGTGCATCATGTACACTTTAGAAGTTATGTGCATTTGTTTATGGTATAATGTGTATGATTCAGATTCATCCCTCAAACCTCACCAATGCACCTTAATTAAAATGGGGAATAGTGATGTTTAATACAACAGAAATAGCTGTTTTTTTTCACAAACAAATATTAAAACTATATCTAATGTCTGGAAGCTTAATTTGGTGTTGATATGTTACATATTTCCCAACAAAAAAGGCTTATGGTGCATTTTTTTAGTGGAAAAAATATTTTTTTGCTGTTTCGATGAGCATAGAAAAAAACTAAATTACCTGTTATTACTTGCATACCACTGTTGGAAAGGTAATTTTATGACGAACAAGTTTGCTATTCATACTGTGTGTCTAGCACTTACAGTTTTTGTGCTATTAGCACTTGTTTGGAGCATGCTGATTATGGCTTGATTTTGCTTAGAAAGGCTCAGGATTCACTGATAACAGTATACAGGAGACAAGTGCTGCAACTTCAGAGAGTTCCTGTGGAGGCAATGAGTTAATCGAGAACTGTGTATTATATGAACCTTAACTGTACTTTATTTTACTATGATGTACTCTTCTATGTATTGGTGCACATGAATCTTATCTGTACTTTGTTTTATTTATTTTTTTTCTATGTTGCCCTTTTATGCAATGTCTCCTTGGCTGTTTACATGCTTCAGAACCTCCTTGTGAATGAGCTTGCTCAACTGAGTTTTCCTGCATTAAACTTGAACTTAAACTTGAAGAACTTTGGAACTTTTCCACCTGTTCTCCAGAGAAAATTTGTCTGGTAAGTCCCAGCCCCCAGGGACTTTTTTTTTTTCATTAAAGTCTAGGATTACAAATACCTTTGAGCCTAGTCTCTTTTACAAAGGTTCCACATCAGTGAGTACAACCATACAGCATGATTTACAGTATAAAACATTCAGTAATACTGATAGTCTAAGACAAGTACTTACAGGGAATATGGGAGACACAAGCGATAGGGGAATTGACAGAGATAGGATTGAAGGAGTGGTGGGGGAGGAGAAGATCACAGAGTGTGAGGAGGTACGGGAGAAAAGGGGAGGCAGTAGCAGGAGGGGAGGTAGGCAGTAACAGGAGGGGAGGTAGGAGGGTGAAGAGTAAGGAGTGAGGGTGGGAGGAGAGTGCAGGGGGTGAAAGAAGGGAGGGAGGGAGTATAGCAGCCAGGTGACATTGTCAAAGACAGATGGGGAAAGGGCATCAGTGGGGCAGTGGTTATTGCAAAGTGCTAGATGTGGAGGCACATCAGGTAGCAACAGCATGGGGAAACTAGGAGGGAGGACTGCTTAGTCAGGGCAGTCACAGGAGTTGGTGGCAAGGAGAGAGAGGCAGAGCCTCGACTTGAAAGCACCAAGCATGGGTGAAGCAGAGATGACACTGCAGAGTCTGTTTAGCCAGCTGGGTGCCCTATAGGCAAAGGATCTTTGATCTTTGGTTATGCGACAATGGGGGATTTGCAGAAGTTGTGGTTTGGACCTCCTGGTGTTGCGGGTGTTGTTTCTGGGTTGGAGGAGAGCACAGACTCCAGGAGGAGCAAGGCTCATCATTATTTTCTTTGCAATGATACAGGTTTGATATTTTACTTGACTGGCAAGTTGCAACTACCCATTTTGAGAACAGAGGTCACATGTATGAGAGAGACGGTGGGATCCAGTGATGATCCGACAGGCCTTGTTGAGGGAGGTAGAGACACATTTGAGAGAGGTAGTGGTGGCGGATCCATAAATGATGAGTTCATAGTCAATAATGCTAACAATAGAGCTCTGGACGGCAACTGATGAGGCTTTTGGGGTTAGATGTTTCCTGTGCGGAACAGTAGGCCCAACCGGGTATCAGCAGCTTTAGCAACATTATTAATGTGGAGAGCATAGGACAGATGAGAGTCCAGGGTGATCTCGAGGTATTTGAAGGTTTGGACTTGTTCCAGAACGACTCCTTGCTTGGTTTTTACGGCGAGGTGGTGCTGCTTATTTTTGTTTTGGGAGCTGCTGAAAATCATGACCTCTGTTTTTTTTCTGATTTAGGATCAGTTTGTGCTTTAGGAACCAGTTTTTGACTGATGAGAAACCCAGGTGGACGTTATCTTGCAGCAGTTTTGGATTATGGTGGGAGGCTAGGATTACTGCATCATCAACGTAGAGTGTGATTTGTTCTGGACAGGAATCTGGTAGTGTGTTCAGGAACAAGCTAAAAAGGAGGGGGCCCAGGATAGAACTCTGAGGAACACCGGAGCAGACAGGTTTGGCATCAGACAGCATACCTGCAATTTGTACTCTTTGAGTCCAGTTGTTTAGGTAGCTTTTGAACCAGTTAAGGGAGTGGGGTGAGAGCCCTGCATTCTGAAGCTGGACAAGCAGGAGGTGGTGGTGGACAGTATCAAAGGCCTTGGTTAAACTGATGAAGATGGAACCAGTTTGATGACCATTGTCCAGTGAGCTGTGGATGGCGCCAGTGAAAAATCCAGTAGTGCCGAGAAGGTGCTATGTCCTTTTCGGAAGCCATGTTGCTGCCTGCACAGGATGTTGTACTTGTCCAGAAAGTCAGTAAGCTGGTCTGCAATAATACGTTCCAGGGCCTTAGAGAGGGGAGGTAGAATGGAGATTGGGTAGAAATTCTCATGGGCGGTCTTGTCACCACTTTTGTGGATCAGGGTAACAGTAGCCAATTTCCATTTGTCAGGGAACTGGCGATGGCTGACAGAGAGGTTAAAGATTCTGGTCAAGGGCCCAAGTACCTCTTCTAGAGTGAGGGACAGCAGTTTGAGGTCAAGTGAATCATTGCTTGATCTGGATTTGCTAATGGCTTTGGTAACATACTTGCGAACTTGATACATCTTGACCACTTTAAAATAGAAGGGCAGGTGACTAGTAGAGGCAGTGAAAATTGAGGGCATGGGAGCATCATCTTCTTTGAAAAAATCCGGGGGGAGAACACTGCTGAGGTCAGTGAAAGCAGTGTTGAAGGTGTTCGCAATGATTTTTGGGTCGAGCGTAGTACACCCATTTATGTTGAGCACGTAAGGGGGAGATTTTGACTGCTTCCCATTGACTTCTTTTATGTTGTTCCAGAAGTCTCTTTCATTAACCCAGGAGGTAGTATGGCCATTCCTGAAATGGGCTGATTTCTTTTGCCGAATAGATTTGGTACAGTCATTCTGTGCGCGTTTGTAGTTTATGATATCAGCTTGCTTACCAGTGTTTCTGGCCAGTTCCCAGAGATGGTCCCTTGATTTTAGTTGCCTTAGGAGGTCACCTGAGAGCCATGGGTTACAGAGGGTTTTAACTTTTCATTTTTTAAAAGGAGCGTATTTATTACAGGCCTCATTAAAGATTTTGACGAAATGATCCAGTGCAGTATTAACATTAGTTGCACTGAAGATTGCTGACCAGTCCTGTAGGAGGAGGTCAGAGATGTTCGAAATCCAGGTAGGGTGGCTGGCAAGGATCCAGTCCAGGAGGGTGCTGGTGCCAGTTTTGTAGTTTTTTCTGGTTGGTGAGTCGACCATCTGGGTAAGGTTGGCCGCTACAATGGAGTCCTTATATGCCCCTGCCTCAGCAGCAAGCCAGTTTATATTAAAGTCACCTAGAAGAATAGATTCAGATTCCGGTGGAAGTGAACTGACAAAATCCAGTACTACAGTCAGTCCATTTCCATGCTGTTTAGATGGGATATAAACAGTAACAACTGTGAGGGCTTTATTGTGAGCATCTAGTAGGATTCTGATGGAAAGAATCTGAGCAGTGGTAGTCTGGAGAGCAGTATTAATTTTCCTAGATGGAGTAACAGGGTTTTCCCTTCCCAGTTTGAATTGTTTATATACTGTTTTACACACAAAAAAACACACACACAGAAAACGATTACAAAAGTTTTATAAAAAAAAAAAAAAACTTGTTTTACAAAAATTTTAGAGTCAAGCAGTATGTGTTTTGTGTTCTTTTGCAGTCTTTTGCAGGTGCCGCTGATTAGACCCCGGAGCATTCATCAGCAGCTGAAATAGTCAGTTGCAATTCAATGCAGTTGCAATCAGTTGCAATTGCATTGGATTGCAGTCATAAAATAGTGGAGCTGATATCCACTACAGTTGACGATTCCGTGACCTGTCCAGGTTTGTTTTTGTGGTGCACTGCAGTGTGTTTTCTCTTATTTTCTTTCCTGAGGGGGAGAGGAGGAGGGGTCGGGGGGGGGGCCTGAATATCTAATGGTCCTCAACCACCGGCACTGAGCCTTACAGCCAATAAAATGCACCCTGGCTCCTGGACATGAAGCATCCACCAATTAAGAGAGAAAGAAGGAAGAGCCATGAGCTTGAGAGTGTCTGTGACTGGCTGTATGAGGTGACCGGGAAAATGTGCCAAGGTAGGAAAGGAGACTGTCAGGAAAGGAGGCACCTGTGTTGGTATATGGGCAATGGAGCAAGCAACGTTTCTTTGCAGGGGCAATGTTTGGTGGTTTGGCCTTTAATTTAAAAATAAGTTAACTGTGTCCACTGTCCTGATGTGTCCGGTGCCCAGAGATAGACTAGCGTGTGGCTGTGCAGGTCCCAGTCAGTCCTCCAGCAAAGCCAGGCAGCAATAGTGTGAAAGCAGCAAATCAGTGGTCTGGTCATGGTCAGGATCAGCCCATGACCCCATCAGTCGGGCCCATTGGCTGACTCTTGTTGAGTCTCGGTCAGGTCTTCAGAGTCAGCGAGGAGGAGGAGGAGTGCTAGTTCCACTGCGTGGAGTAGCGGAGTGGGGACACGGGTCTGGGTTGGGGACCGACTGTGTGGGTTGGGAGGAGGGAGTACACAGCTCCAAAAAAACACCAGCACCACCACCTAGTAGAGCAGCAGAGGCAGCCTGATCCATGGAGCCACCCGATGATGCCAACTGAATCATCACCCAACACCTGACTGAACTAGCAACAGGCTACTATAGTGAGCAAGGTACTGTATGGGATGTGTATGTAAGGCCTGCCAGGTCTGGGCAGTAGGAAGGAGGAGGACGGTCTCTCACAGACTACTCCGTTTGTCTGTGTGCCTGCTGCTTGCTGGGCTGGCTTGTCTGGCTGGTTGAGGACTTGGGGGCTGTGGGGCCCGGGGGGCTGAACTTGAAAAGTCAAGGCATTCAATCATCATCGATCCACTGCTGGTGGTCCAGCTGGGCTCTCTCTGACTGTGGTGGCATTGTGAGTAAGTCAGACTCCCCACGAGGTCATGGAGCAGGCCAGGCACAGGTGGTCAGTTGGTGAGTTCCTGGACCCATAGAAGACCAGAGCATGAAGCATGGTCGGTCAGGTCCAATGGACAAAATGTTTTGTGTTTGCCACTGTAGTAAACGGATAGACTAAATATTAAAGTTCTCATGGCAAGATGAATAAAAAAAAAAAAAGTGTACATGCTGAAAGCCAAAACAAGTTCAGAAACTGTGTTGTAAAATGTTTTTTTAATATGCATGAGTTTTTTTAGCTTTAAATTTAAACTATGGGTACATCCCAGTTCTGGTATACCATACAGGAGGCATTTCTAGGAGTCCTCCCTTAAAGGCTACCTAAACACAATTTTTGCAAGCTGGTGGGGTTGATTTACTTACATGGTGTGATAGTTGATCCCCCAAATGCTCGTTGTAGCAAGTTCCATGAAAAAATTCAGTTTTTAAATTTTTTTAACCCTCATAATGTAGTGCCAAAACACTGATTTATCCCTTGTTTACAGTGTGCGCGCGCCACTGCTGAACTCCACGCTGCTTGAAACCACGCCCATTTGTAATGTCATTCTAGCAAGATAATCCACTTCTGAGAGGGTGGCTCGTGAAGTGGGATAACAGCATGGTTGTTCTGCTGTCATTGATGGTCAGTGTGAGATGTGAAATGCAGTGGAAAATCTAGTTATTTGACTGCATTTCACGTCATCATCACTGAATGTGTTGCAGTTCTCAAGTCCTTATGTGTTCCGTGCCTGTGCTATAGTTGCTCATTTTGATTTGTTTGTCCAGAGTCTCATAAGAGACCCTTACATAGTGGCCAGTGAATTGACATCGTGACTGTCAAATGTGTGTCACCTGTGGAAAAATTGTAGTGCCAGAAGCAAATTAAATTCTAAACTGTCTCCCATTATCTGTACTATTGCAGTGTGTATGTATCAGTCACAAATTCGATGGTAACTTCTTTATCAGTTCCTGTGCCACATTATAATCCTAGTGTACCCTCTACCTTGTAGCCTGTACTCCAAACAAAATCCCACCTCACACAGTGGTCATTTTTTTTATTTTACAATGTGCCTCTCTCTGTGTACCTTACTGACATATAATATAAATTGCATCTGTTTATATTGTATTTGTGTACTGCTGTTTTCATTTCTGTCACCACAAGTTTGTCAGCCAATAGAAGGACATCACTGGACAGGTTTTGAAGGGAAAATGTATAGTGTTGTGGGTGAAGAGAAGATAGCAGTGGGCACATTTCCTCTCCACAAACAATTCTAATAGTGAATTAATTGAAATCCTTGTCACAGTTTTGTTAAGGTTCAGTTTTTGAGGGTTGTGTATTATTGTTATTACGGAATCTCTTGTTATAATATCAGTGTTTATTTCCAATAATGTCACACTGTGCTGTTTGGCTGCAGTAATAAAAACATCCGTGGATGTGGCATTCACTTCTTTGGTTTTCCTCGAGAGCTGAAGTACCGTCATGTGTGGACTAATTTTTGCCGTAGGAAAGATTTTAAGCCAACGCAGTACAGCCACTTTTGCTCAGCTCATTTTAGTCGTTCTAGTTATGATCATGATCCTGTGAAGCTGGCCGAACCAGGATGGAACAACGCAAAACCGAGTTGAGGCATGATGCCATCCCTTCACTGTTTGACCCTGTTAATGAGTTAGCCAGTGAACCATCACAATTGTCAAGAACTGCGTATGTGAAGCGACGCAGGAATGAGTTTTGTGTTCAAGTATTTCACAGATTTAAATTTTTTTTATGTTGTGTGTGTGAATGATGAAATATTATTTTTACTTTATAACATCGGTCCAATTTCGATTGATATGTGCCCTGACTTCGTATGTTGCATGTGTGGTGGTGTGTACTTGGTATGTGTGTTCATATGTGTGTTTTGTTGGTGAAACACAGAAACATAGACTTTGACATCACATAATACATGCTTGTCCCATGAAGCCTGCCCAAAGTCCTTACCTACTGCATATGCTGCAGATCCTATTTATCCAGTGGCCTATTTCTTCCTACCCCCACAAGAATTGGCTTGTCTGTCCTATGCATTTAAATGCAAGCTGTCATACTTCTGACCATTCTTCCAACCTTGCCAAGTCCCTTCTCGTCCTTTCCACGTCTCCTTGTGTATCAACCCCTTTTGCAGTTGTTTGTGTCATCTGCAAAGAGGCATACTTTTCCTTCCAGACCCTCTGCAGTGTCACTTATAAAGACATTACAAAGGACTGGACCCAGTACTGAACCCTGTGATACCCCAGTAGTAACCCCTTTTTCTTCACAGTGGACTCCATTTACAATTACCTTCTGTGACCTGTTGTCCAGCCAGTGTCTTACCCCGGCTACCACCCTGGGACCCACTCACAGACTGGTTAATTTTACTGTTAATCTTTTGTGTAGAACTGTGTCAAATGTCTTGTTAAAGTCTAGGTAGGCCATGTCCATAGCTCCTCCCTGGTCTACTGCTTTGGTCACCCAATCAAAGACATCAATTAGATTCATCTGACATGACCTTCCCAACTGTGAATCCATACTGCATTGGGTAATTTGCCCCACTGGTGTCTAGGTACGCAAAAATTATTTCCTTCTGAAGAGATTCCATCATTTTCCGTACCACAGTGTTACAAATTAACAGGTCTGTAGGTTCCTGCCTATGTTTTGCTCCCAGTTTTGTGAAGGGGAATCACATCCGCTCTCCTCTAATCCTCATGTACCACACAGAAGCACCTCCACCGCAGAGGGTAGTTGGTCTGGGAGGGTACCTGGTCTGTGAGGTTGGCAAGTGGTCAGGAGTGTCAAATCGAGTGCCCCAATCACTGAATGCTTACCAACGTATCACCTCCACAAACCATATAAAAATTACAAACAGGCTGGGTGGGCAGAATGAGAAGTGATCTGGATAAAGTAGCAAACTGGTCAGAACAGTAGCAACTGGGGTTTAATGCAAAGTAGTGCAAGATGATGCACATAGGGAAGAGAAACCCTGAAGCCACCTATAAACTGGGAGGGGAGTTGCAGTCAGTCACAAGGGCAGAAAGAGACTTGGGCGTCATCATAACTGGTGACCTGAAATAATCCAAGAAGACCACTAAAGCAGTAGATAAAGTTAGGGGGATGTTGGGGTGTATTAGTCAGGGTATCACGAGTCACAAGAGGGAGGTAATAATCCCTCTTTACAAGACACTGGTTAGGCCCCATCTGGAGCACTGTGTGCAGTACTGGAGGCCACACCTTCACAAGGACATTAACCAATTTGAGGCAGTCCAGAAAAGGGAAACCAAAATGGTGCAGGGATTGCGTCACAAAACATATGAGGACAGATTAACAGAGCGCAATATGTATACCTTAGAGCAAAGGAGGGAGAGAGGTGATACGAGCCAAACATTCAACCCCATAAGTGCATTAACAGGGTGAAAGAGTATAACATGTTTCAACATAACAAAAATAGCAGAACAAGAGGACAAAGCAGGAGATTAGAGGGAGGCCAATTAAGGGGCAATGTGAGGAAGTTGTATTCCACACAAAGGGTGGTGGATGCATGGAACGGCCTATCTCAGGAACTGGTGGATATGAATACAGTGCAGTGCTGCAAATGGGCATGTGATTGGCATAACGGAGCAATACAGATGAGTATGACTACATAGGCCATTGACAGAGGAAAGGCAGATGACACATTTATAAGGTAGAAAAAGAAATGGGAAGACTTGACGGGCCTTGCAGTCCTTATGTACCATCAACTTCTATGTTTCTACACCATCCTCCTATGATTTGTTAAAAAGGGTAGTCAGTGGTGTCAGTGGTTCTCCCCTTAATTGTTTAACAATTATTGGGTGAATCCCGTCATGCCCCATTGCTTTGTCCCTATTGTAATGGAGACAGGATATGATAGAGACATACAAGTATCTTACAGTGAGGAACACAGTTCATGAATACACTGTTTTTCAGCTGGATTCCAGGTTGCATCTGGAATCAATCAGTACGCTTCTCATTTTAACATTGTACCAGTGGAGGTGAGTAGAATTTTGAAACCCTGTATTCCATAGTAAGCATTTTATGATACATTTGTTATGTCTTTATTGTGGGGAAAAACAGAAAAAAGAAAACCAGGATTAATAAAGTAGGCATTACAGTAATAATTTATAAAGCAACAGAAATGGTGTGAAAACAGGTACATAGGCAGAAGCAGTGGCAGACCCACATTGGTCAAACACATTGTGGATATGTATAAAACCACGTACATTTCACACATATAGAGGTATTTTCAGATGAAATTCTCCCCCCGCCACATCAAAAAAAAAAAAGGGCATCATGGAACGTTTACAATTTTTTTACCCTTACTAACCTTTCAGCTCAGTCCCCTAGCAGTTTTCCTTCTATGCTGTTGACTACAACACACAAGTAAAAAAACAAAAATAAAGTCAATGTTGTCTTCAATTAAGCAGTTTCTAACTGTGATCAGCCACTCCATGGTGTGCATTATAGTATTGAAGTGCACTTCCCAGGGATTAAGGACAGTCAGCATTTGGCCTTGTGCCTTACCACACCCCTAGGGAGTGCACTTCAATCCTTAAATGCATATCGTGTCGTACCTTACTGCTTACTTCATATGTACACCCTTGAGATTTTTTTAAATTTTATTTTTGGTCCTCCTGAGCCACACCTAACTGTTTCCGACATCATCCCAGTCCACTGTCTGTACCTCCCTTCACGACCAGACTCCACTCTCCCCCCTGCCCAGCACATCCCCCGGGTTTGATCCCTCTGGGGAAGGGCTGCCCCCACCCATGGCACTCTTTCTTACATGTTTGTGCTCCTGGCTGGGGTAGTGAGGAGGCAGTGGAGAACCGAGCCCTACTATGGGAGCGTGTGCTGTGACTGGGAGGCACCATTACCTATCAGAGAGAGGGGGGGTATTTTTTGGAGTTTATATCCCCCATGAAGCCCAGTTATCATTGCAACATGCTGCTGTGGCTCCACCCACAGGCATACGCCATGCTGCTACAGTTGCCTACCCCCAGCTGCCGCCAGGTGTTGCACCTTTGAGTGAGCATTATCCTCAACCCTCCCCAGGAAGAGACAGCAGTCATCCAGACGCTCAATCTTTTGCCTCTTCTGCCAAACCCCGATGATCCGGGGTAGTTCCTGAACCCGGGCTGGTGTTGCAGCACGAGGTGTGGCATCCAGTGCCTCAACCCTTAGTGCCACTGGGCCAGCTACCATTCAGATGACTTACAGGTGGATTAGATGGAAAGGTGCAAGGGCCAACATCCTTCATTATATGTTATGAAGGACAACAATGGTGCACGATATGAGATTGGTATGTGGCACGAACAGTGGAATGTAAATTTTTTATTTTTTCCATGGTACCGGTGGTTGATACATGGAATATATCACCCCTTAGCCACCCAACCTCCACCCCCATTGGTTGAAGGATATGCTGAATGGTGTTTGGGATGGGGGTGTGGTACCTGGTAAGGATGGGGGGATATAGAAACAACAGTGCCTTGCGAAGGAATATATTATCGACCACACATATATGTGGTCACATCCCTTCAGTTTCTCACACAGCATTGAATATTGACTCATGCCACAACTTGGTTATTCAATCTGATGATATCATCTGCTTTTTGGACGTGCAAGACACATCCCTTGAATCATATATCTGTATCTGTGTTGAGACAAACATGGAATTGGACCTCAATTCAACCGTACCAAGTACAATTTCGAACACTTCTTATGAGTACGATGTAGACACAACTGACATAGGAGTTGCATATCACATCAGGTGTCAGCCTTCGATATGTTTAAATTGCCAGGCACAATGTAGCAATACAACTGTTGACACAGGAAAAAAAAGAGTTACAGAAAAAGTCAACTGCATCAATTGGTATCCAATGCAACTTAGATTACGACTCAGCAGTGGAGCCCTCTGCCTTACATGACAATATAGAGAATGTCAGTAATGGTGCCGCTGATGATGCTGAAAGTATAAGTCCCTTAATGTCAGAAACTGACGGTGAAGAATCTGATTCAGACCCAGATTATGTACCGGAAGGGCAATAGCAGTGCCATACAGCTTCCAACCTTGTGTCCACACATCATTCAGAGCCTTTACATTACGTAGATGTCAACCCCGAGAAAGAACACTATTACATTGTGTCATACTACAGTTTGGCGCAGCTATTTAGCAATTGTCCAAAATGCGGGCGCACAACTAAAGCAGATATAATTTGCGTAGTTGGTTCCATGATAAAGGTGCAGTGCACTTGTCAATGTGGGTACAGCCTAAGATGGGACAGCCAGAAGACTCATGGTGCCATGCCTTGGGGAAATGTCAGCACTTGTAGTGCTATATTCTGTAGTAGAATCACACCATCAAAGGCACTATGACTACTGAAGTTTATGAACATTTCCTTTCCTTCTTTGCAGACCTATCATAATGTTCAACAATCATATGTACTGCCGGCAGTTAACAAAGTGTGGGAACGGCACCAGCTCAAATTGATTGCAGACTTACAAAACAAAACTGTTGCATTAGGAGGAGATGCTAGATGCAACGCACCAGGCAATTCGGCCAAGTATGGTCTGTACTCACTAATGGACCTGAACACAAAGAAGGTGGTCACAATGCAACTAGTACAGGCATAGAACTTATTTCCTTATGTGTAATCATACATTGGGACATACATTGCATTAGTGGAGTGCACTGAAATGTATTACGCAATGGGCAAAAGTAATGGAGAAAGCTGAGTGGGTAAGACAGTGTTTCATGTGAGCATCTACCGGACAATAGTGTCTGCCTTCCAAAAGTTGTTGTAAACATCTCACCATCTCGCATTTTACCAGTGATTACATTACGTAACCAGTAAGACACGACAGGGTGTGCATGGAACAGATTATACCACATGGTCAGGGGCAAAGTAAGGCACAAGGCCTTGACCGACTGCCTGTAGCACCTGGTGTGCGGTAAAATCTGTTCCATGCACACACCTCTAGTGTGTTATTTCAGTTATGAAATGGACTACTTCATTTTAAAATATTTTTCACGTTACAAAGTCATTTAGCTATGAATACACTACAATAACTTAGTGTATTTATAGTACTTACTATAAATACACACACAAACTTATTTTAGCGTATTCATAGCGAAATGGCTGTTTAACATACAAATACATTTTTTCAATAAAGTACCCCATTTTTGAAGTACGGTAACACACAGTCCAGGTGTGTGCATTGAACAGGTTTTACCGTACGGAAGGGGCTAAAGGCACTTGCCAAGACCTCCTTCCTTATTACGCCCCTAGCCGTGTGATAAAATGTGTTCCATGCACACCCTGTTATATCTTATTGCTTTCGTAGTGTAGCTATAGTAAAGTTGTCCTTCCACCTTTGTGTTCAAAAATTGCTTTACGATAGTTGTTCTCCATTTGCATCCATAGTTGTAGTTTTCTTCTTGCCTCCAGCACAGCTGTCCGATTGTACAGCCTTCTACTCCGCTACATTAATTCAGTCAGCTGCCCACGTGCACAACAGAGAGAGTTGTAGAGACAGAATTGTTTTTTTCTTTTTTTGGTTTTAAGTTTCCCCGATTGCTCGGAGAGCACTTCATGAGCTGCCTTGGGGAGATTAACAGCTGGTGACAGGGCACTGCAGGAAGGCACGGATATGGTAACAGAGACGTTTCTGTTATATCAGCTCTAGCAGTAGGGCAGGTGTTTAAAACATGGGCCTGGCAGGACAGTGGCAGACAAAGAAATCGGAGCGTTAGCGAGGGAAAGGAAGATGGCGGAGTTTAAAATGCCAACGTTATACACGCTCCGGATTTCTCTGCAAAATGCGATCTTGCTTCTCAAGTTTTTATTGCCTGTGCATTCTACATCCCATTATACTTTGTGCTGTGGATTACTGCTGTGCAACATATTCTTCCTTTCCATTTCAGTCATCAGAGGTGCGTAACCCCACAGCAATGGAGCTCGAAGGCTTGACAAGAGCCCTACAATCTCTACAGAGCAAGGGAGCCACGGTTAATCAATTGGTGACTGACCAACATGTGCAAGTCCGAGCCTTCATGAGGAAAGAGCATCCGGAAATACAACACTTCTTTGACATTTGGCATTTGTCAAAAGGTTTGTTGTGTAAAATGTATTTATTAATGTGATATATTTCATAGTGATTTCCCATACTGCCAGTTAACATATAGAGAATATTGGATGGGCAACTATACAGAACCAGTGTGTTCTGCCACAGAGGGATTCTGATGCCCTCTGACCTAGAGAGCAAAGCTGGAGAAGTCCATGGGAATCAAAACCCCAAGCTGGCAAAACATACTGGTTGTGAATAGAGCTACGCATCCTGTATTTTTTATAGTGTATAGTACTGTGTGAAAAATGCATTTTGTGCGTTCTTTTGCTTTCCAAATGAAACTGAGTCATGCAGTCTCTAAAGGTTCTGGAATGCTGTTCTATCACAGTAGGGTACAATCACATTCCATAACCTTGGAACTGTGGTAGAACAGCATTTTGAGAGGGATGGAATTCTATACAGAACAACACTCCACTATACACTATAAACACATCCATTGTAGATTGAGGGAACCAGGTCTGTCTGCTGGATGTTTTACTTCATCCATGTATTTCCCACCCATGTCTGTCCGACATAAGTACACACTCATTTTCATTTATTTTGCATTTCAGTGTGTTATGGAGTATGGCACTGTGTTGTTCAGAGTAGAATTACATCCATTTCAACATGCTGTTGGACCACAGATCAAAGTGCATGGAATATGATTACACCCTTCTGTGGTACAACAGCAATATACAACCATCAAAGGCTGCATGAGTGAAATTCTTGTAGAAAGCAAAAGAACTCAGAAAGATAAATTACACACAGCACTGTGCAATGTAAAAACTACAGGATGAGAAACTCTGTGCACATCCACTGTCTTTTGATACCTCGGTCTTCAGACTCCCTTGCACCTCTCAATCTTCACTGTCAAGCTCGGAGGGAATCGCAACCCGCCTGTGGCAGAGCATATAGTTTACACATAGCTGCACATGCAGTACACTCGATGTAGCAGATGCAGTGTAAAACTTTAGAGCATCAAAAAAATAATAATTTAATAAATAACTCCAAAACAATAGACCATGACACTGACTTTCTTCTGTGTCATACAAATAGGTGTTGGAAAAAACTTGAGACCGTCTCGAAACAGAAGGATTGTCAAACAGTTAGACCATGGATCAAGTCTATAACAAATCACCTCTTCTGGGTTACTGGATCCAGTAACGGTGATACAGAGGTTGCTGTTAGAAACCACATCTGTGATGTGCATGTTGGGCATGGGGACAAGTTCCCAGCTTGCCTGCATGGCACTCTGGCACAGAACAGAGAGTGGCTGCGACAAGGTACATATATACAGAGTTCATAATAACGGTTAATTTCTAATCACCAATCACCGTATCCACTATACTTTCATCCTACTTTGTTTGTAGGAAGTCATCAACTGAAACGAGTCGATGAGGTTGTGTCCAGCAGCTACTTATTGTGTAACATAAGACAAATATCATCCATGTATCAGACTGTGCCTTAGAGGTTTTTCCTAGCCTGGTGTGTCACTTTGCTCCGAAGTTTTCACACTTCTTCTATGGAGCTATGTATGCACAGTAATGAAACACAGTTTGCTTCGGTTAAAATTTTACCATTCTTGTTCAATACTTATATTAGCAGACAAAGAATATATCAAATTACAAGAGTATCTGTTTCTTTGTAGACACATCCTGGCAGCGTTAAATTTTAATGAAAATATTAACCGTGGTCGACTGCCTGATGGAAAGCAGAAGTTTAAACTAACGTTCCCCAAGGCAAAGAAAGGGACTGAGGCAGTAGCCAAGGCTCTGAAAACAGAAACAACTTACAGTATGTACACTGTTAATAATGAGTTCTCAATATAACAGTGTATGGTAGTGATATGTTTGCTGTCTAAATGCCAATGGTTACAATAGTGTGCTATGGACTATTTCACATTTAACAATGTCTTATTGCCCCCATACAAACAGACAACATTGCCAGCAGAGACAGGCGCACAGGTCTATCGAGTCTGCTAGAGTTTGCAGATAGCACCTCATGTCAGAGCTGCTCCTCCTGCACGTCCTTTTCCCAGTATCCCTTCACCTTACCAGGTATCAACCACTGTTGAAACTGAACACTATCTTACATGACAATGTGTTGGTATGGGATGGTGTTTCATTTAGGCCACCACTCTGTCATGCAAAAAACAGTGCACATCTTCACACTTAGGAATATCCCCCACGATAATGTCAGTCCATGGCTTCTAGTGTCATCACCCATGTTATCTGGGCAATCCCTTCTGTGTTGCTGTTATTTATATCCTTCATATAGTTAAAAGTCTCGAGCATGGTCTGGACCAGTGGCGCTGAGAGTTGAGGCGCCGGATGCCACACCTTGCTCCACTGCAGACGTGCACATGTCTAGGGGAGGGAGAATGGTTGGGCACCACCAAGCAGCTTGATTACCATGCCCTGTACTGCAGAGATGAGTGTTGTGGAAATGCGTTGTGGGCGGGCGGCACCGGTCCAGCTGGCAAGGGACAGAGGGGGCCCTCCAGGCGATAAGCCATGGCTGTGCCGGAACCCCCCACCCCTCCTGCAAGTATAAAGTCAGATATCCACATTCTGCTGTTTATAATGGGTACTGAATTTTTGTATTGCTTGGACATTACATTGTTTTTTGATTATCAAATTAATTTATTTTTTTTCCAAAACAGAATATGTGGAAGAAATAATGTGAGAGATTGTTGCACTCAGAATACAATACCCATCACATGAAACGGCAAAACTTCTACACACAGATACAGTTGTACCTTCTCCAGTCTGGTCCCACTATGAGCATCCAGATAAGGATGAGATCATCAACAAACATAGGTCCAGATCTGCTCAGGGCCATGCAGAAAACAATTTTGCACCACAGTGACATTACACTTTCCGGTGTCTTCACACCAACAAGTATCACTGACTGTTTATGTGCCTGGTGCAATAGTAAAGTGATATATTACCTTGGGGGTGTATGGAAGAGGGGTATAGATACAAAGTTGTAATAAAAAGTGATATAATAGCCTGTCTGCCGGAGCAGCATTTGGATTTCCATCTGCAGCTCCGGCGAACCAGGTTCGGGAACTAACATGGGTCATCAGAGGGCTGGATGGGGGGAGAAGGCTGTAGTGTCCCATGACAGTGCATCTTCTCCTGGGAGGGGAAGGGGGGTATGCGGCTCGATGTCTGCTTACCCCTGGTGGAGGCCGGGTACTTAGCAGGATGTCAGCACCTTACATGCTGGGCTGGTCTTGGACAGAGGTCTGGGCTTTGCGTTACCAAAGGCTTCAGCGCATGGGGTGTGATGTCACCAGATATCAGCAGTACCCGTGGAAGAGTGGGGCAGATGAATTTTTCCCTTGAGCGCTTATGCCTCAAGGGGTAGATTTTGGTAAAGTTTTGGTAACTTTAAAACATTTTTTTACTGTAATTACAGTGGCTTCCTGTAGGGGTGCATCCGCAGAAGGACCTGCAAGTGTTGGGGGGGTCACATGGTCACGCTGTCTGAAGGCAGAAAAAATCATGTGGACCGGCGGTAACTGGGAGGGCCAGCCACCAGTGGCACCAGTATAAAAGGCAGGGGCAAAGCTGAGTGCGTGGTTGTTGTCAGGCAGTTAGAGAGGGACTAGACTAGTGTAGAGAGATAAACTTACTTGATAGCGAGAGCGATTCAGAAATTAAAAACTTAGTTGTAATGTAAGCATTGGTTTGGCAGGCAAGCACTGCACTCTTCTTCCATCTTCCTTGTTGAGTTGCTTTCGGTATCCCATGATAATAGCGCGGAAAAAAGAGCAACTGCATTATAGCGAGTGAAGAATAGCGAATGTCAGTTTACAACTTCGAAATAATAGCGTGTCAGCTATAACAACGAGCCTATGCTAAACTTGGGTGGCATAATAGCGAGATGGCATAATGGCAAGTGGACCGAAATCAAAGAAGCAAGTGTGTCAGAAATAAAGGCAGATCTGATGACAGTAATGTAGAAGATTAGAAAATAAAATGTAAAACTGTTCTTACGAGGCTCGAGCTCCTCGCTGAATGTGTTTGAACTCCAGGGCTCTCTTTCATTGTTAATCTGTTGCCAGAGTTAGGAACTGAGGTTTGTTTTAATACTGCATGTCACTCTGTTATAGGTAAACACTGCCAATGCTGTGCTAAACTTCACCATTATGTGACTTTTACAGTGGCCATTTTTTTTTTTTAAATCTTAAATTACTTACAGCAGCACAAGCGTGATTGGGCAGTCACTGCCAATGCCATTGCCCTGATTTGTTTCAGCAAGATGTTTTTTTTTGTAATGGTTACTACTTTAGCCAATTTGAGTAACTATTCAGGACTTTTATCCCTAACCCATAGTAATGAGAGCATCGCAATCACAGTCAGGGCGCAACTGCCACTGATCTGAAAAAAAGGAAAATAACTACTTCTGTGCTCTGGAGGAGCAAGTGCTGTGTATGATGGATGCAAGGGAAAAGGTAACAGAACACCACTGGTGACCAGCACACAAAAGGACAAGCAAGGTAACCATTCACCATAAATACAGTTTAGCGATAATAAATATCACTAGGATATCCTGTAGCGATATTGCGCCTCGCTATATTTCCCTCGCTATAGTGCCCGGCACTATAAGGTGCTCACGATTTTCACATGGAACCATTGCTTTCTTTTTTATTTATTTATCATCTGTCCTAGTAGTGACTGTCCTGTGTGTGTCCTCTGATGGAGTCGGACTAGAGTTGAGAGAGAGAGACTTGCTAAGGCTGAGCCGCCGGTCCGCCGCCACACCGCCTGAGATTAGAAAAAATACATTTACAGACACTTAGTCATGCTGGGGTATGTCATCATCGAACGGTCCTTCGTAGAACAGATACTCATTAAATGACACACGCACAACATTTGGATTCAAACAGTTGTCCCGAAGATGTCCACCTCTGTAATGCAGGACAGTGACTCAGATGGAATTTGATTAAGAACCGCTTTTACTTCTTGACAGCACAAGCACTCCAGTGACGTAGGCATAATTTGGCAGTGATTACATGTGCACCTGTAAAGAAAGAAGAAAATAAAAAGTCAGAAACAGTATTAGTTCATAGATTCATAGAAGTGTGACGGTAGAAAACGACCGAACTAGGCCCACCAAGTCTGCCCATTTGCCCAGCTATCTGCTTGGACCTGTGCCTCCCCCCTTTAACACTCCCATGTGGTTGTCCCATGCCCTTTTGAATCCCTCCACTGTTTCCTGTCCAATGACTGCCTCTGGGAGTTTAGTTGTTGAGAAATGTGTAATGGATACATTTTGTAATTATGTGACAGCAACTGATTGCTGAAATGGGGCATAGAAGTTAGTGGATGGGCAAATATACACAATCAGTGTGTTCCACCACACAGTAGTTCTGATTCCACATGACATCTAGTGTGAAGCTCGACAGATCCATGGTAATCAGAACCCCAACATGACAAAACACTGGTTGTGCATACAGTTGCTCATCCTCTATTTATCATATTGTATAGAACTTTGTGAAATATGTGTCTGTGAATTCTTCTGCTTTCAAAATGACACTGAGTCATGCAGTCCCTAGAGGTTCGAAGCAGCTGTTCTACCACAGTAGGGTACACTCAAATTACATGACCTTTGAACTGTGGTCCAACAGCATTTTGAAATATATGAAATTCTATGCAGAACAACACTCCACTAGACACCACAGTGAATTACTTCACATGTAAGTTAGAAAAACAAAATAATGTATAATATCTATTCTAATAAACTATAAAGGTACCATCAGGCAGCAGCATAATGTAAACTGTGATGATTACCAATGAAACAAGAACAGTTTGCTAATGACACAAGCGGTATAGGCAGAATGGATAGGAGTACTGTACTTGTATCAAATGCATTTCTGCAGCATGGGTCAGACGGGGAAGAGAAGTATAGAGCGCCCGACATCTGCTCTCCTTCTCTGGGGGGGCAACCTGCAAGCTCCCGCTGCAGTACCGCCACCTGGGGGAGCTCGGGTGGAAGGTGCGGTAGAGGGTAGAAGCAGCAGGGGAATGGGGCAGACGTCGGCAGAGGGGCAGAGCAGGAGGTGTGTCTCACTGCATCTCCTCACTCATTGTCCCTCATTACATGCCGATGCTGGGAGAAAGAATACAGGAAAAACACCCACGTCTCGCCTAGCCAACGACTCCTCACTGCAGGCCCTCGGAACATCGGGCAGACTCCGCTGTACAGGTCCACGATCAATAGTTGGGGACTCTCCTCACCCTACACCGGGGGGTAATCCAGCCATCAAGGGCTTAGTGGCACCAGGTACTCTAGGGGCAGACCCCGGCAAGAAGAGGGACCATGCAGCAGAGGAAGTCTGAAAGAGTGGTGAGAGAGGGCAGCAAGATGGATAAACACAGAGTAAAAAAAAAAATATGTATTTCTGTATTCTGCACATTTCAGTTGCTTATGGAGAAAGCCTGTGATGAGAATGAGCAAGCACACACAGTCTGGTCACCAGAGGTGTTGGACACTGATCTCCATGGTACCCATAACTACTAGGGAGCCACTGAGGGCAGTGGCAGTGGGTCTAGGGAGTGCACATAATGCCAGTCAGGCAGCACTAAGATGTTGTGAGGACTGGCAGAACATGGCATGGCTATACGGTCAGTGTTGTGGAAGGGGAGAGTGACCATCAGGGTACTTCTTGGCTCAGTAATGGGACAACTTCTCTTTAATGTCTTTTATAAGAGACATTGCAGAACAGTTGGAGGGAAGGCTCTTTGCAGACGATACCAAAATCTGCAGTAAGGTGAACACTCCTGCCGGTTGGACAGAATGATCACAGACATGAGGGGGGTAGACCCTATGAGGAAAGACTGAAGGAGCGCAGAAACATGAGAGAAAGGACATCGAGTGTTGCTGTGATGTCTTGGAGATGGCCGCAGTCGGCAGCCAGAAAAGGAGCAGAGGACCACGTGCAGCTGTTTGCCACTGGAGGCAGGATGCCCGCCCAACCACAGACTGCGGTACAGAAGCGGGCCAATTGGGGAGCAACGTGCCAAGGCGGTCAGGCTTTAAAAAGCCAGCCAGACTGCACAGCTGCAGTACCCGCTGTGTTTTGGAGAATGTCGCAGACGGCGACCACTAAAGGAGCGAAGGACCAAATAGAGCTGTGGCTGCAGTCCGAAGAGTGGATCCAATGGAGAATCAGATATACGGCTCCGGAACTCAAGGGCTTGGGAGGGAGAGGATGGAGGGGGTTCCAGAGGGGACAGACCAGAGATGGTCACAGACAGCAGCAAGTCCAGGGTTAGGACAAGAACACCAGGGACAGGAGGACAGGGGTCAGTGGGAATGGACAGCAGGAAGGTCAGAGGCACAAAAATGGGTTCAGGAGGAGTGGATGACTGTAGGCTCTGGGAAAGGCAGAAAGATGCCCAGAAGGAAGGAAAATGCAGGAGGAAGTAAATGGTATCAGTGCGCAGAACTAACAAACAGTTTTGGCCCCTCCAGGAATTCTCGTCGATGGCATTGGGAAGGAAGGGGTACGGCAGTGACCATCAGAGAATGGGGGTCAGGGGATCTGGGGGATGCAGGGGGAAAGATCTCAGGTGCTATGGAAGGGAGGAGCAGGGGGAAGGAACATCACATGCAAGGGAAGGGGTGGAGGAGGGGACTGCCACATCAGGGACACACCAGAGGGTGGCACCACTGCAACTGGGACATAAGAAAAGGGACAGAAAGGAACCACTGGAATATAATTGGTTTAGCTCAGGAAAGGCTGAAAGTGAACAGGAGGGATTCCTGCAGGAAAGGAGCTGCAGTACGAGACTGCAGCATGCACCAGGCAGGGAGCAGGGGAAGAGGAATATACAGACAGGGCAGGCGGTGGGGTGTAGTGCTCAAAACCTTATACAAGGGTGGGCAGGATACTAACAGTTGGAGGGGGATCAAGCACAGTTGGAAAAACCACACACAGTGATGCAGATGGGGGAGGGCCAGGATCAGATAGAGGGGGGCCAGGCGAAGTTTGCTCATGCTCGAACGGTGCTGTAGGATGGGTTTGCAGGGATGAAGGAAGCCAGGTGCAAGTACAAGGGTAGAAGAGATGTAGGGGGAAGGGTCAGGGGAAAGGCTAAAGGGAGAGGCAAATAAGGATGTTGCCACATGCTGTACCCCCTCCAGTACTTTGATATCCCTTTTGAAGTATGGGCACCAGAAATGCACACATGACCACTACATTGCAGTGTCTCCATTCATTTGATTGCATACAGCACCACCCCTCCTCTCTTGCAACCATTATCTACCTATCTGATACTGGTATGACCATGTCCCACTTCTGGTTTCCTGCGCACCATGTCTCATGAATGGACATGATACCCAGCTGCAGCTCAACCATGATGACCTCTAGATCCAGAATTTTATGTCATACACTTATAGCATTTACAGCAATATCTTTACTACATTTTACCAACCTGCCTGTTACTTTTCCTTTTTAGCTCAGCCTCATTTTTACCACACTTTCTACAACTGCACATCCCATCCCATTTGCTTTATAACACACTGTTTTTGTTCCGAAGTCACTCTTGGTTCTGCTGTTAGGCTTCTGAACTTGTCAGTCTAAAAGTCATTGATGAGAACAAATGCATCTCATCTGGCCACTCTACAAATTCCTATAATGAGCTGGACATCACGCTTGGGGGCCTGTGGTACCACCACCATTATGGGTCTTCTGTCCATCTGTCACCATAGCGTGACCTTGCCTCCCCATGTACACTGTTCTGCTTGTCCTCTACAGTCTGTCTGTCTGTCTCTCTCTCTCTCTCTCTCTCTTCTTTACCCAGACAGCCACTCCAACCCTTTTACTGTCAGGTCTGTCCCTTCAAGTCACCACCCCATGGCTCAGGAAAAGCATATAATGATACTGTGCTATCAATCTGGTATCGGAAGTGAGAATGAGATAGTACAATTCATGCAATGATGGATGAGCAGAAGCTGACCCAGTGAGGTACACATGAGTACTGCAGTGCAGCAGCAGCAGCTTCTAGTGGGGAATGGGGCACCAGTTTCCTTGCTGTGGGCAGTGTGAGCACAGCATGCACTGCTGTGACTGAATCAACCATTGGCACTGTCCAGCATCGGGGAGGAGAAAGGGAAGGGGTAACATGTAAAAAAGTAGAAAAAACTATGTGCCATGAACCATCTGAATGATGGTTGTCAGCGCTTCGGACACAACACTATGCACTCCACCACTGGCTTCATGGTAGGGGGTCTGGGGACAGGGAAAGGAACAGGGACTCACTGAGAACATACATAATTGTATATGTCATGCCTCAGTACTGTCTTCAGCAAACAGCACAATATATGCTGAACCTGCATATCTGTATTACGGAGCATAGGACTCCTGAACACCTGAACACCTGCAATAGACATTTTGTTTTTCAAATAATACGCAAAACTATCCGACACTCACCACTCAAGGAACTGAGTCCGATCATTTTCCATTGCATCGCTGGATTCACCACCATCACTGCTGTCAGACTCACCGGCCACTGCAGATGCACCTTCAGACACGACAGCAGCTTTTAGCAGCTCAAATTGATAGGGCAGTACACTACATTGGAAATTTAAATCGAGATCATCAAGATCATCAAACTCCCCTGCATTAAAAATTTGCAACAACTTCAAGTCCACTGCAGAAAATAAATAACTGAACTGTGCAATTGTGCTTCTCCCTATACTTCCTTGGTCCTACTACAGCTCCATCTTGCTAGAATGACGTCATACCTAAATGCGCAAGGCGGATATACAGCAGTACACATGGAAATCATGCCGCAACAACAGGGCCAGAAGGACATTGAAAAAACTTGAAAACAGGACAAAAACTACAAACAAAAGTAAGGATATTTTGTTAATATGGCACTAGGCTTCAAAATAAACCACATATCAATTGAGAACATCGCAAAACAAATTTATTGTGTTTAGGTACACTTTAAACTGTTTTAGTCTCACAGATTCTACGACTACTAGTAAACTAACAAATATTTATGGTTAGCTTTATGTTTGGAAAAGGGTACCTTCTAGCTTCTGTGGGGTGTTTAAGAGGCCCTACCTATACTGTATTTTAGACTCACAGTTCTTTTTCTAAGTAACTAGTATTACTGCTGCTTATTTTTCTATACTGCATACCGTTCTACTGCCCTGCTTCAACTTGTTACTTTCAGGGACTTAGTATATTTTGTTGTTGTTCTGACCGGTTATTGTGCTTTAGCAGGTCCCTATTGTGTGTAGATTTGTTTCACTGCCCTTTGAATTTGCATTTTAAAGAGAAGCCAGCTTCTTACCTGTTGACTAGTTGCTGTTCCCTCCAACATATGCAATACCTCACCTGCCCCACAGTTGAGGGGCATAAATAATTCCTTTTGTTTCTGCCCATTTATGAAGTTATAATGCTGCTAAATTCCAAATGCTAAAAATGGAGCTGCTTCCTGTTCGTAACCCACCAACACTCCTCCACGTAGGCACATGCAGCCTTGTTTTGTGATGTCAGAAGGCGAAGGCTGTATGTGCATGCACCCCATTGATTTCAAAAGGGGTGGGGACTTTTCCATACATTTTATTAACTTTTATAGTCAAAATTTCAATAAAAAAAGATACAAAGTTAAAAAGGTATGACCAAGTACTACATAATAAAATTCAACGATGGTGAAAGTTGAACAAAATTGGTTGGATTTTCTTCAGTTAGTTGAAGTCAAACATTTCAAACTAGTTGAAAAAAAATCAGCCATATTGTGTGGTAAGTCAGTCATAATTGGTTTTTCAACTGACTCCAGGGTCTACAGCTGATGAAGAGGAGCTGAGGCTTCGAACATAGCACCAGTGGGTGCTACAGGGTCTTTTTTTTACAATGTTTTACAGTGTTTTGACATGCACAGCTATGACATAGTTTGTGCAGATTTTGAAGTTTAACAATTTGTTCTGTTTTCGGTTTTTAGGAAATGCATTGCTATGCCATGTGCATATTTTTAAAAGGTATAAGGTTTCATAATACACAGTATTGTTTGGGTTTCACTGGTTTTGGTACAGTTTATTTAATGCATCTGTGATATGCGTCTGGGGGGAAGTGGTAATGCCTAGATCAATCAATCAGTCAAAACTTTATTTACAAAGCGCTCCTTCCTGGGGGCTCGAAGTGCTGTACAATATACACTTAACATATATAAAATCAATTATAAAACAAATTACAGAGCATAAACATACATCAATTTCAGATTATAATATCACTATAATCAGTGACAGTCTCTAATTTTAATATCTCATATTACACCAATCTAAACGCTTGCTTGAATAGGAATGTCATGAGCCCCCTCTTAAAGACTTCCACCAAGGGGGCCTCTCTAAGATAGACCAGAAAATAATTCCACAGGACAGGTGCAGCCACAGAGAAAACATGATCTCCTGACAGCCACAGCCTCGTCCTGGAAACCATCAGAGGTCACCCTCAGAGGAACGAAGAGGGCGAGCTGGGCAGTGAGGAACCAGGAGGTCTTGCAGATAGGTCCTCAAATTTGTAGGGTTTTATAGGTCAGCAATCTAACCTTGAAGGCAATCCTCCACCTTATCAGCAGCCAGTGCAGCCCATGGAGAACCGGCATAATATGTTCAAACTTAGGCAGACCCATCAATAGCCTGGCTGCCATGTTCTGCACCAGCTGCAGATGGCAGAGACAGCCTCCTGAAAGACCCAGGTATAAGGCATTGCAGTAGTCTAACCTCGATGTGACAAAGGCATGTATTAGGGTGGCAAGGTCATCAGACAGTACTAGGAAACAGATCCAGGCAATGTTTCTCAGATGATAAAAGTCACTTTGGATGAAGGCCGACACCTGAGCATCAAGTGTCAAGTTGTCATCAAGTACCATGCCCAGATCCCTAACCCATGTGGAGGGGATCAGGGATAAGCCACCCAATCTCAGACCCAGGTCACTACTCTGTACCCCTCCACCTTGCCAACGACCCAGCTCCACCACCAATACCTCCATCTTGTCTGGATAGAGTCACAACCAGTTTTAAGTTATCCAGTCTTGGATCTCGACCAGGCAGGTGTTAAACACAGAGACTACCATCTTGTTTCCAGGCACGCAGGACAGATATAGCTGGGTATCATCAGCGTAGCAATGTAAACCCATGCCATAGCACCTGATAACATCTCCCAAGTGCAGCATGTACTCTGTGAACAAAAGAGGCAAGAGGACCAAACCCTGTGGAACTCAACAACTCAGGGGCATTGGGTTAGATGAGGATAACCCTTTCATCATCCTTTGCACCCTGTCAGTAATGTAGGAGTTAAACCAGTTGATGACATTATCAGTTAGTCCACACCAGTTCTGCAGGCGGTCCAACAGCACCTCATGATCCACAGTGTCAAATGCTGCAGAGAGATCGAGGAGAACAAGAATAGATCATTCTCCTCTATCCCTCACTCTAAGGAGATCATTGGACACCCTTACAAGGGCCTTCTCCGTGCTATGCCCAGGTCCAAACCCAGACTGGAATGACTTGAAAATGGCAGAGGAAGTGAGAACGGCCTCAAGCTGACCAGCATCTACTTTCTCCAAAACCTTCCCTTAAAATGAGAGGTTTGAGACTGGCCTGTAGTTGGTGAAACAATCCCAGTCCAATGAGGGTTTCTTCAAAAGGGGTCTCACCAGGGCCTCTTTCAAGGCTACTGAGAAGACCCCACTCCTCACATAACACTGGATAATTTCAGTAACACACAGGTCCAATCAGGTCAATACAACTGACCAAAAGTCGGGCTGGACCCGTGTCTAGTTTGCAATAGGTAGGCGGTAGCTTTGAGATTATCTTACTCACCTCATCTACTTCAGCTGGGTCAATCTCACTCCACCCAAGAGGGATGCCCCCCCATGCCACCCGCTCAACCCCGCAAACCAATTGAGCAACACTGGAGAAGATATCGGATCTGATAGAGGACACTTTGTCAACATAGATAGAGGTTTCTGTAGTAGGCACCTGGTGGAGGAGTTGGGTGAATACCCAGTGGTTGTGCACTGGCACTGTTTTAGTGAGAACCTAGGATGGAGCCACTCCAGCTGACGGGACGCCACATTTGGTAGCTGGCTATGCTATCCGGCAGCAGTTACGCTACTGATGAGGGATCCCTTGGTTGACCACCCAAAGCCAGCTTTAGTTGTTAGTTCCCTTTAAAGTCATGACTTCTGTGTCCCCTATTGAGTCCTGCCTATGCTAGTCAAAGGTAGGGGGTGGTCTTGAAATCCCCCTCATAGGGCACCAAGGGGAAAGGTTTGTTGCACCCAAGGCCCTTGCTGAGGACAGCAAGATTTCTTAGTGGCAGTGATATAGCCACAATGTCCCATTAGGGTTACTAGACAGCTTTACTCGAGGTGTACTAGAAGTGTTTTCTACAGTGTGTTTGCAGTTTTGTACACCAGCATCTTTAAAATGTTTAGCAGTGTACTAGAATCCTATGCAGTGTAATGGTTTTATTTTTGTTTAGTCACTCTGGGCAGAAAATGATTAAAACTTTCAGGTCTTCCCTTGCACCGTCAATAGCTGGGCAGAGATGCCGAGCGGGAGGAACTCTCGCCACAGCAGCATAAGCCACAATGGAAAGTTGCAGCTGGGAGTCAGTTGCTCACTTATAGCTTTGAATCAGTCTGACTGAGGAGCATTTCAGGAGAGGTGCCAACTCTCACTTGCCCCAATTTTCAGTCCATAGTTTGGTCCCTAGTAGTTGAGCATCAAGTCATGGCCGTGGCCTTCTCCAATGGTGTAATCCAGTTTAAGGTGAAGACCTTTTAACACACCCGTGCATGACAACCATGAGTAAAATGTGGGAAGCATCCCTGCACTGTGGGAGACTTTTTCTTTGTGTGGCAGACTAGAGCTGGCTCCTCCAGGATGACTCCAATGGGAAGGCCTGCAAGGGTTTGGAGGGACTAAACTCTAATTTGCCTGACAGGATTTTTGACAGATAACACTCCATGTCATGCCTCCTTGGCACAGTTTCTGTAGTGGATGGAGTTGATCACCCTGTCTGGAAAATGGAACACTATACTCTTTGGCCAGAAGCTGGGAAGGGCTCACGTGCTACAAACCAACTTGTACATGTAACAGAATGTGTTTTCAGTAAGGACATGATCCATCCCAAAATGTGCAGTTTCTGACAAGTGAAGTGTTTGAAATTAAGTATACTGGTGTTCCCAACACAGTTTCCTAGTTTTCTAACAAAACAAGTTTTCAGTGTGGGCACCAGCTGCCTTCAACAGTGTTTCTACCTGTGTAGAAAAAATGTGCTTTGTGAACCGAAAGTGTTTATTTCTGTGAGGACATGCTCTGTCCTGGCTCTGATCTCAGAAGAGGGATGTACAAAGAATCTTTTGTTTGATCCTTAACTCAGGAACCATCTTGGATTTTGTGTACAAAGCTATGGACTGTGAACCTTTTGTACCTTATGCATCTGTAGCCTCCAGCAGGCAAAACATTGTTGCTTTTCCACCTTGTGTTCAGAATAAACCTACTAGTTGACCCTAGCAAAGGGTGAGGATATTCATTTGTGATTACTGTGTTTTAACTGGTGCCTACCATGCGCAGGTCCTGAGTGTAATGGCCCACCCCAGCAGTTCCCACGTTAAATGAAGATTTTTTTTGTAACACCCCCCTTTGAGCGTCAAGTGCTGGTAAAGCAATCCCAAGCCAGGGGAGGGGGGGGCAGCAGCTGTCAGCAGCAAGGCAGGCTGATACTGTAAGCACTGGATTAATGACATAGTCTGTGTTGTCTTCATCAGGGCCTTTAACATAGTGGCGCATGATACACTTCTGATAAAAGTACACCAGCCAGGTATAAATAAGGTGGATTGCTAACTAACTTGGGGCTGGACACAGAGGGCTGTGATTAAATGGCACTACTGTGATTGGAGAGTGGTATCGGTGGCATCCCTCAGGGAATTGGTGCTGGCCAGGGCCGTAGCTTTTCAATGGTTTTATTAATGATCCAGAAGCTGGAGTCTCCAACAGATTACTTACATTTGCTGATGACATTAAGCTGACAAGGGTGGTGGACCTCTTTGAAGAAGAAGTCAGACTCTGTTAGGACATGAGCAAGTTGGGCAACTGGTTGTTCTCTGGGAGCCTTGGATTCATTGTAGTCAAATGAAAATTATAAAATGGACAAAAGATTTCAAGCAAACTGATTGGTTGTTAACCATGTGTTAGAAGTGTCTAATGCACGGCTAAAACTAGAAACCCCATGTAGAATACATAGACCCATTTTATAAGTGCAATAAGCCACTTCAGGGATGTGCGTTAGACAGTTCTAATACACAGCTATGGGACTGAATGCATGCGTTCTGTGTCCACGTACCTCACTACGCCCCCAGCCATGCATTAGAACTGTTCAACGCACACACCCTCATCTCTTATTGCTTACATGATACACTTGGGGGAAAAAGAAACAGAGATAGGACATACACATTCTGTGCGATTCCTCTTCCTGCAGTGGAGGAGGAGGAAAAGGGCATGGATTCATAATAGACTGGGAACTAAAGCATATGGCATGGCTGCTGTCGAGAAGGCTGGAAGAATGCTGGGGTGCATCCAAAGAAGGGTGACAAGCAGAGCAGGGAACTAATCATCTCACTTTACAAAGCAGTAGTCGGGCCTAACCTGAAATACTGCACACAGCTCTGGGCCTACCAATACCAAAAGGACATTGAGACTGCAGAGCAGGTGCAGTGCAGTGCCACCAAAATATTCAGGGGTATGGAGGATAAAAGCTGTGAGGAGAGACTGGAGACCCTGAACATGTTCATCCTGGAGAAAAGGAGACTGATCTCACTCTTCCACTTACTGAGTAATGACAGGTTCAAACAGAGATATTTGATCTGGTGTGCTCCAGCAGGATGGGAGGAAATGCCCTAATACTCAAATGTGGAAACATCTGGGGTAATGTTAGGAGACACTTCTTCTCCCACAGGTTGATGAGCACATGGAATAACCTACTAGTGGAGACAGTGGAGAAAACACACAGCCCTTGAAGGATGGATACATATACTCTTTAGAAAGACAGTGGCAGCAATTCAGCAGGACAAAGTTTTCTTACTAATTATTAATGATGTGATGTTATTAACTTAAATGCTTTAAAAAAAAAAAGATTGGTTCTACTTCTCAGCTCTTTAATTTGAGCTATGGGGAACTAATGTATATCTGTGGTGCTTTTATTCAATGTCACTCTACCTTTCCCTTACACTTATTCCCACCATGAGTTACCTTTTTGATACTGGTTGTGCATTTGTGACTGTGTAATGTGCGTATTTGTACCCTATGGCTTTAAATATTAAATATAAAATGATTGATTGAGGGACAGAGTGCATGCCCCCTGACAAAGATCAAGTTAGGTGGAAGTGCCCGTCAGAGCAAGGTGTCTTCTAAACACCAAATAAATCCCCTGTGGTTTATGAGTATTTTGGCTATGCAAGCCTGGTTACTTTATCTCCCGAGTGCGGTTTATGTTCTCTTCATGCATGCTGAGATTAGTTTTACTTTATACCTGCACTGCCCGTTTTCCCAGTCGGGCTACAACATGTCCCTGTCTACAAGTGCTGTAAGTAGCTGCTGCTGGGATGCCAGTCAGCGTGCTTAAGGGTTAGTGGAGCGTGCAGCATTGTTCTCCTTTCCTTTGCTAAGGGAATTATAGCTTTTGCTGGATTAATCTAATCAGCCATATTATTTTGGGGCCGATACTGAGTAATGTCTCAAGCTACCTTACTGGTCAGTTCACAACAGAGGGCAGGAGCCAGCACAGATGCCAGCACAGAACTTGGTTATTTAGAAGATGGGGACTCAATACTGTCAGTGCAGATGCCAACACAGAACTTGGTTATTTAGAAGATGGGGACTCAATACAGTCAGCACAGATGCCAGCACAGAACTTGGTTATTTAGAAGATGGGGACTCAATACTGTCAGTGCAGATGACAGCACAGAACTTGGTTGTTTAGAAGACTGGGAGTCAATACTAACAAGCATTTGTCAATGCCGAATGTTTCCTTGCATGGTGTATGTTTCTTGCCCACATACAAGGAAACATAAAAATAGCTTTTTTTTTTTTTTTTTTTTTGAGGGTAGCATCTGCTGAGCTGTGTGGAAGGCATGGAGGGATTGTCATTAACAACTTTTTAAAATAAACTATAGAACCATATATGTAAAATACAAAGGGGGGAACAAGGCACTGCAAGCAATTCAATAAAACTAAGAAAAAACAACAACAACCTTTCTGCTGTGCTCCTATAATCCTTCATAGGAGCAGTCCTCCATATAGTTCTGAATTGTAATTATTACTGTTAATTATGTAAAACAAAAAAAAATATTAAGGACTACTTAAGAAAGTAAATAGCTATGAACTTAATGTGCTAGGCTTCTGTCATTTTTTTTTTAAATCTGTCTCCCCGGCTACCCCTTTCTGATCAACCCTCTCAGCCACATCACCTGGCTCCTCCAGGGCTTACCTTCTTCTGGCATTCTCTCCCACAGGATTGTGGAGTGTGTCTGGCCACCGGTGCAGGGCCTGGGGGGGAGGGAAGCCAATAGTCATCCTGTCACCAGGGGTTCTTCCTCTAACCTTCTCCCAGAGGCCTTGGCAATGCATGGTCACGCAAGTGCATGGAGGCATGGATGAGCATCAGAACTGGCAACAGCCCTGCTCATACACTTAGCCCAGTGCCATCCTGTCATTTGCTCAATTATACCATCGAACCTCCAATCAGTAGCAGTCAAAAGCCGGGAAGTCTTACCTCCCCAGTCTGAGACAGGAGGGCTGCCTGATGGCTACTATATCCACTCCCAGCTCACCCTCCCCGCAACCCATGCTCATTCCCGAACATGGGTCACCGGAGTGATGAACAGTAGGTGTCCTGGCCTCTGCCTCTATATCACTGGCGCAGCAAGTTTCTGACACTTTAACATATTAAAAGAATGGAGTTTTCTAAAAGATAAATAGTGTAAAAGGATAAATGCATATGAAAAGACTATAAAAAGGCATGATACATTCAAGCATACAGCTCTGATGATGGGGACTTGCTCTCCAAAACGTCAGCACATTTGAGAGTGGAGGCATCACCTGATATGTGTAAGCACTGAGGAGGCTGGACTGTTCTAAGCAGGAAGGAGAATGAATGGCATGGATAAGCACTCTGGAGCACCAAACAAACATGTAGTAACGTTTTGAAGTGCACTGCTATATGCAGACAGATGCCAGCTCTCAAGAAATTGGGCACAAAGTGAAAAATAAAGGGTGATGACACGCAAGGAAAAAATATGACTTTTGGGGAAAGAAAAAGAGTGGACTAGCCATGAAGTCAAATAAAACAGAATGCCATACATGAAAATGAACATTGAGAAATAATGGATGAAAAATAAGTGTGTGAAGTATGGTAAAGTACACAAATAAGGATTTTTCTGAAAGTAGTGATTGTACTGAAAAATAAGAAAAACAAGCATTTGTCAATGCTCAGTAGGTTGCACACTCATCTCTGAGGCCGGGAGATCAGAGGGCTGTGGGTTCAGTTCCCACATCTGGCACTTGGGTTAATATCCCAGTACTGACACTGTAGTGCAGCATGAGAGGGGTGCTGCACTTCTGAGGTGCCGTCTTTCCGATGAGACGTTAAACCGAGGTCCCATCTGCCTGGATTGGTGGTAGTTCAGGTGGATGTTAAAGATCCCATGGCACTTGTCTAAAAGAGTAGGGAGTTTTATTAGCACAATAAACATAAAGAACAACACTTGATCACAAAAACGATTACTGAAGTACAGAATAACAAATCATATGTTCCTTCCTAAATCCATATTGAACTCTCATTTACATTACAGCATTCCATTTTGCATACAAGACCTACTCCTTTATTTATATTTACTAAATGAAAAAACCTTTCCACAGTTTCTTCACTGCTCTGGTGCCATTCTTAACATATCTGCAGCATAGATTTTCTCCAACTCTTTAACTATTAACCTACTAAAACAGATATATGACATTTTCTTTTGATATAGAACCCATTGTGTTCTAGCTTGCCATAAAAATATTTCAGACATCCTAAAAATAAAGTCAGAGTCCGTTGTATAAACCAAATGAGCCTATTGGGCTCACTCCAAGGATTAAAAATTCATATGTCATGTTTTTTAGCCACTTAAACTTCCATATCTCCACTAAATAATCCCACAATCCCAAAGCATAAGAACATTCTAAAAAGAAAAGATCCATGGATTCCTCCTTATTTATACACTCTATGTAGGGACATAATCTTTCTTGTGCGGCTTTATATTTAGCATTACCCCTAACATTCAGCCTTCCGTAAAATATTAGCCACTGCACTTCCCATTGATTTCTAGGCAACCTAGGATCATTTAATTGTGCCAAAATTCTGGGGTTTAGATTTAATGGACATTTTTTAAATTCAGGTTCTTGTGGGTATAATTTTTGCATTAAATGGTTGTACAACTCCTTGTATTAAATGTTAGAGCATCGTTCTTCTGTACTTCCCATTTATACAATTTTGAGCAGTAGGCCTGAAATGCTCTGGAATCTGTAAATATTTATTCAGTTTTGAGCTAGTAAAGACCAAGTCTTAAAATATTTCCCCATAATTTTTAAATTCCATGAATTATCCTTTCTAAGTCTGCCTTTAAACCTTCCTTAATGGAGTTGGATATAAAAAAACATGAGCGTATACCACTGGGTCAATCATCCCTAAACCACCCTGCTTAGTTTTTAGATATGTAAAACCTCTTTTTATCGGATTTAAGCGGTTGCCCAACAACATCTGAAAAAAAAGGCTATATAACCTAGTTTCAGATTCTACCGGTAATGGAAATATCATTGCCACAAATTGTATACTAGGTAAAAGGAATTGTTTTATTACTTGAACTCTTTTGATTTTAGTCATCCTCCATTGCTTCCATCTTATTACTTTTGTCTCAATTTTCTTAAGTACCTTCTCCCGGTTATCCCTAGGTATGTTCTGGGACCAAAGGTAATCCCCAGAATTGAAGTGGGTTTCTAGAGAGTGAATCCTCTAACCATATGTCTGAAATGCTACTTGCCCCAATAATCAGTCCTTTTGTTTTGTTAATGTTCAGTTCAGCATTAGAAACTGAGGCGTAAATCCTGAAAAGCATTCATAAAACCCTTAATTTCTGTATTGTCCTCCAAATAGATCACAAGATCATCAGCATAAGCTTGAATAATCAACTGTACAAGATTGCTTTCCTTATGATAAATTCCTTCCATTTTGGGATGCCAAACTGTTTGTAAAAAGGGTCTATTGCAAATGTATATAACAGGGGCTTAAAGGCACCCTTGTCTGACACCCGTGATTAAATGAAACCCTTCTGCCATGCGGCCATTCAAAAAGGGGAATACCAACCCAGTATTATATCATTTTTCTATTAAAGTAACCAGTTTATCGTGAACCCCATAATACCTTAATGTTAAGAAAAGAAATGGCAAATGAACCCTATCAAATGCTTTGTCAAGATCTGCTGCAACCAAACAGCCTGTTAACCCAATCTCGGAGGTATAATCTATAACATCTCTTATCAACATGATAGCAGACTGTATTTTTGTCTCCGGTAAACCACAATACTGAAAAGGTGAAATAGTTTGCTCTGCATATTTTTTAAGTCTTTCTGTTAATATTTTGGCAAATATTTTGTAATCTGTATTAAGCAGGGTTATTGGCCTCCAATTAGCCATGTCTTGCTTGTCACCCGATTTGAAAATATAGGTTAGTAACCCATCCGAAAATGAGGGGTAGATAATATTTTTGTCCAAAAAATAGTGGAACAATAGACCTAGACATTGGCTCAATTCTTCCGGGAAAGTTTTATACAAATTATGTGAGAGTCAATCTAAGCCTGGGGATATATTTAATTTTAATGACCTAATGGTCTTCATAATTTCTTCCTGAGAAATCCTGTCCCATTTTTCTGTTTTTTGGGCCCATTTCAAAGGAATGGGCAACTTTTCCAAGTACCTTCAATGTTATGATTAGAAATACTGTTTTTGAGTTTAGTGAATTGAAATGTTCCTTTATTACCTCCTTAAGTCCTTATCTGTGGTTACAACCCTCCCGTCTGATCTTTTAATTCTTTCAATCCCAATGAATCTCTTATTTCTTTACACATTTCAAGGGGTCCCCTATGGGTGATTTTTAACTCCGTTGATTAATATGGCCTGCATTGTTTGCTTCTATCATACTGATACTCCTTCATTTTATTTTTCAATAAAGAGATTTGAGCTGAGTAGTCCCCTTAGTAGTATAAGCAATGGACAAAAGTCTTTGAAGTTGCTGTCTCAAACAAGGTAATTTAAAATTTGCCATTTTTAATCCTTCTCCCAGAATTTTTAAACAGGTTTCTTAAGTCTGATTTTGTATCCAGCCACCATTGACATATATCTGTATATAAAAAGCTACTGACAGTCTGGCCTTCAACAAATTCCTGGTTCCTGTTTGAATATAGCTCAGTTCAGCAAAGCACTATTCAGTTTCATCTAGTATACCTTAGTTCTTGCTTTTCTAGAATGGAGACGGTACTTAACAAAATAAATGGTCTGAGAATTCTAAGGAATATCTTAAACGATTCTATTTGGACATTAGAAGAAACAAACATATGATCAATTAATGAAAAGATTTCCCTTTTTAAAGGAAAATTTGTTATTGTTAAAGGAGTTGTTACAACTTACTAACCTAGCCTCTTTAATAATTTTACTTAGAGCGTTAGAATCACAATAAACTTTTTTCCATCTTGTTTCTTTGTAAGATCTGGGACTATGCAATTAAGTCCCCTCCCCATAGATACCCTCATTGTCGTGAATCGGAAGGGCTGCACCAACTTTAAACAGTTCACTCTACCAGATTTGGTTTGAGGATTTTATATATTTATGAAACGAAACACACACCTCCCACTTCCGTCCAAAATTAAAACTCTCCCAGGTATTAGATCTATCAGATTGTGCAATTGAAATGCAAAGGAGTCAAACAGAATCCCTAACCCATCTGCAGCATCCTCCCGAAAGACCAATAGGATGGGACCCAAAGCCACTCTTTTTAAATGATGCCTCTGTTCAAGTGAGAACATCCATGTCTCCTGCAAAACCAAATTGACAGGGGAAAGCTATGAAAATAATGAAACAAGGCCTGCCTCTTTGCTTTATTTAATAAGCTATTGTGTTCAAGGAACCCAGAAACACTTCATTGTCTTTAATACATTCCACACCCTTTACTTTTCCTTTTTTCTTTTTTTTATCTTTGTAGTTATCCATAACCTGAGATTTAGATGAAATAGAGGATATTTGGCAATCAGAATCATCCTCCTCGTGTTTCCCAAGATGTAAACAATGCTGCATAAGTATTACTAGTCTCCACTTGAACATCTGGGGGTTTAGGATGAAGATTTCTAGCATCTTCTCTGTGGGATGGTTACAAAGGATTCATTTGATTTTTGGACATTTCTATTTTCCTGTATTCTCATCAGAAAAACAGACAGGGGAATACTTAAAATATTAGGGGCCCATTTCTTCCTTTTGAGTGGTCTTTTGCTTGTATCATCAGTCTGCATTTTGTCTTACTGTCAGGATATTTTTCCCTCTGTTACAGTCTTTATTGAGGTAGAGCCTTTTCCCTTCTCACTGTTTTACCAATTTCAGGTTTATAATCTGAAGGACTTAGTAGAAAGTGAAACATCCTTTATAGAAAGGATTGTACCATGGCATCTTCGCCTTCTGAATATAGCCCTCTGACCCAGTGCTGTTGGATGAGTTATATGCAGCCCAAGGACAGAACTTGAAAATGTGACCTTTGCTTCACACAAATCGCAACAGGACTGGTTGCACAAAACATAGTTACATGCCCAACCTCTCCACAGTTATTGCATCTGGGTTGGTCACAGACACTAGAAAGGTGGGTTTTTGCTCCACATTTATAACAGGCCCAAGGCTGTCCGCTATAAAAACATACTCCGCTGTCTTTCCCTAACAAAAAGGAGTTTGGAATATGTTCAATTCCGGCTTCATTTTGCCTTAACTTTACTTTGTATTTCCAGCCTCCCGTCCAAAACTGTTCTGCATCCAGAATGGGCTCAGGTTCACTTAAAACTTCACATCTCTTTTTTAACCAAAATGTGATATCCTCAACCCAAACCCCTTCATTCCTGAACATTACTGTTACGAATTTAATCAAAGGTTTGGACAGTGGTATTGACAATGAAGGGGGTCCATATTGAGGAATATTTAACTTGCCCATATCTTAACCAAAAAAGTTCAAGGGCTTGCTGAGACCTGAAGCTGATATCGTAATTATCTTCTCCCGAGATGTTTATGAAAGCATAGACATCTTTGGGAGAAAAATGTAAAGAATCTTTTAAAAGAACTTTCCCCACATAGTGTCTATCAGGACGTTCTTCCAGCCCACCTTTATATCGTAAACGCACTGCATTCCGTCTTGGTGCAGCTTCTCTTTGTACATTTGAAAAAAGTTCCGACATTAAAGGCTTCTTCTCTGGAGTTTTTTTTTTGGGGGGTACTAGCAAATCCATGGAAACTTCTTTAGACAATGAAACCTTGTCGGAACCAACTAAATCATTAGAAATACACACATTTTCATGTTTCCCTCATTCAATACTTTCCTTGCTGCGCTATCCTTGGAGCCCAGTCAGGAGAATTCTGTGAGAAAAGGTAACTGAGGGCTCCATGTAGGATCAGGCTGCCACCCACCTGAATCAGACCTAACCCAACCAGCCCCACTCAAAGCATTTTCAGGAGACCATAATGTTTGTTCCTTTCTTGGCTCTGATTTTGTTACTAAACCCAAAGAGTTAGCTTTTCCATCATCATGTTTGTTATTTTCCCCTCAGAAAAACAAATTCTGTGACCCCTCTTGTGAACGGCACCAGATTGGTATACTATGTTTTACCTCCAAAACTTCCCCTGTGCAAAATTTTATCAAGCACAAAACCTTTATATTTATCCAAAGTCACTGTAAAGTCAATGTTAGGCACATAAGAAGTGCTACAACTCTTTCCTTCTGAGTCTGTATTGTTGGCTTGTTTTACCTTCAAATCAGTAGGCTGGGGAGACAAACTTCACAGGTTACAGAAGCCAACATTAAGTTCCACCTTTTTCTGTTCATTTATCTCGCTAGAAGTGCTGTCCTCTTTCTGAAACACCGTGGCCAAACTGAGACAGGCAAAACTTTAGTTTTACACTCCATTTCTTCAGCACAAGCAGGTTTAGCAAGCAAATCTTCCTTTGCAGAAAAAAACACAGTACCTGTTTGAAAACTGGTGCCTTTGACTTTAAACTCCTTCTCATTGGTCTGAGACCTATACTCAGACAGTTCCAGTCCCTGCTGTCCTTCTTCATTTTCCATTAATCCTTCTTCAACCGCTGTATCTTCCATCATGTCCTCCATTTCCTCCATTGTTTTGTTACCAATGTTTAACGTAGTTTCAGGGTTCAAACTCTGCAGCTTCCAAGAAGAGTTTTCTCCCCCAACATTCTGTGTTTCAGGCACATTTAAAATCTCCTCCACATTTATAGAAAACGCCATATCAGGCAATAAATCTTCACTTATCTTGACCATTTCCTCGGAACGTTCCTGTTGTAAATCTTCTGTTGGGGACTCAGTATCAGAAACAATTTTAGACAAAGCTCTGGCTGCAGCCTCTAGCACAACTGGAGTGGGAGGCGAGGCAACCCTCACTCTGCAGACGTCCTCCTCCATCCTGAAATTCTCAGAGTGGCCATTTTGCAATGACCAGTCCCCCTACTGGCAGCAAAGGCAGCAGCCGAGTAGGGAATTTCCCCGTGCCCTGGGCAAATTCCTCATTCACTACAAATACCACCAACAGTTTCATCTGGTTCAAGGTCAATTGGCATTCATCTGTATACCTCCCGGTCGTGCCTGAAAATAGGCAGGATTTGTCTCAGCACTTACCCAGTCAACAAAAACTAAATAAATAATAAATAATAAATAATAATGCCGAACGTTCGCTTACAGGTATTTGCAGTGGTGTTTGGCATGTATGGTGCTTTACCCTAATGCCCTGTGCGATTGCTGGTATTTGCACAATAAATTGTCAGCATGATCTTTTTGTTACCCCCATTGTGCGCTACATAGGCGGAAACACGTTTTGGGCAGGATGTGAAAAATGACAGCTGTACTGCTCATAAGGAAGTGTGGTAAAATGCCAGTGTTGAAAATCTGGAGTGGAAATATTGAAAATTCGCAAACCTACGAGCATGCGTGGGAACTGAGCAACGCACGTTCGTAAAACAGTCATTTTTAGTAATTTTTTCACCAAATTTTCAACATTGCCATTTTAAAACCTCTGCTAATGAACAGTGTCACTGTGATTTTCTTACTGTGTCCCATACATTGATTTCGCACACCGACTGCGCCATTGTGCACTACATGGGGAAAGACGTTTTGGGCAGGATGTGAAAAATGACAGCTGTACTGCTCATAAGGAGGTGTGGTAAAATGGCAATGTTGAAAATCTGGAGTGAAAATATTGGAAATTCTCAAACTTACGAGCGTAGGAACTGCACAATGCACGCTCGTAAAACAGTTATTTGTAGGAATTTTTTCACCAAATTTTCAACATAGCCATTTTAAGATCTCTGCTCATGAACAGTGTCACTGTGATTTTCTTAATGTGTCCCATACATTGAGTTTGCACACTAACTGCGCCAGTGTGCGTTACATGGGCAGAAACACATTTTGGGCAGGATGTGAAAAATGACAGCTGTACTGCTCATGAGGAGGTGTGGTAAAATGGCAATGTTGAAAATCTGGAGTGCAAATATTGAAAATTCACAAACGTACGAGCGTGCGTAGGAACTGCGCAACGTACGCTCATAAAAGAGTCATTTTAGGAATTTTTTCACCAAATTTTCAACATAGCCATTTTAAGACCTCTGCTCATGAACAGTGTCACTGTGATTTTCTTAATGTGTTCCATACATTGATTTCGCACACCGACTGTGCCATTGTGTGCTATATGGGCAGAAAGACGTTTTGGGTGAGATGTGAAAAATGACAGCTGTACAACTCATAAGAAGGTGTGATAAAATGGCAATGTTGAAAATCTGGAGTGAAAATATTGAAAATTCACGAACTTACGAGCCTGCGTAGGAACTGCGCAACGCACGCTCGTAAAACAGTCATTTTTTGGAATTTTTGCACCAAATTTTCAACATGGGGTTTCTGGGACCCCTTCTCATGAATGATTTCACTGTCATGGTATTATTCAAGGCTGAAGGGTGATTTCACACAGTGACTGCGCAGTGCCTGCGAAATCACCCTTCGGGCCCGAATAACGCCACAACAGTGACATCATTCATGAGAAGGGGTCCCAAAAACCCCATGTTGAAAATCTGGTGCAAAATTCCAAAAATGACTGAGATATGCAATAAAGTTGAAAACCCCTATGTGGCCCATTATACCGCTTTTACCGCATTTCCTCAGTTCGCGGTCGGCTTTGAAGAGTGCAGACGGTTCTCGTCCACCGAAGATCGTCGCGCGGAGTCCGGAGGTAAGTATGGGTAGGAGGTGTGGGAGAGCTAGATGCGCAGTGGTAGAGTGCGGGTTGTGGGAGGAGGGTTGGGAGGCGCGCCCGGCAGTGCGTTTTGTTTTACAGGGGAAAAAAAAAACAAAGACGACGTGGGGCGTTTGCCATGCTGGGGTGGGCTCCCAGCATGGCAGAAAGATAGTGGGGGCCGAGGCCGATGGGGATTGGGCACCCCCATCGACCAAAACAAACAGCGTTTGCCACGCTGGAGTGGGCTCCCAGCGTGTAAAGAAGCTTTAAGGGGTGGCGTGACGCGCGGGGAGCAGCGTGACAGAGGGCAGTGGCGGCGCTCAGTATGGCAGCGGTGTTTTCCTTTGAAGCAGAGGAACACCGCTGTCATACTGAGCTCCTGCACCCATTGGTGCAGGACCGCCACGCCTGCTCAAGGGAGCAGTGCATTGGATGGGAGAGGCACAGCTCTAAGTGTGCTACTCTCCCAAAACGTTCCTTGCGCATGCGCGCAAGCGAACGTAATAATGACTTTTTAACAGACATTTTTGATGGGCCTAATTTAGTTTGAGCTGGTTGGAGTTGTGTATGTCCATTGTCTGACTGGATGGGAATAAAAAAGCTTTATATATATTACCCAATGCGTGATTTTTAGAAAAAAGAGCAAAAAATAAGTTGGAGCATTGGAAGGGGAGTGCAGTTAGAAAGCACCCAGAGGCTTAGGCGGTGTGCAGAATTTAGACTGAATTTCCCTGCCACAGATGCACCCCAGAACCCCTAAAGCCTATGATTTAAAGGGAAAGAGCAACACTAATTTAATTTCTGTTACATAACATGTCTGAAGTGTAAGTGTACCAAATTTCTAGGAGGGGGGCATGAAGCCTGCCAGCAAAGTTGTGGTACAGTACTACTGCACTGCCACTGGCCACCATTTAGCTGCTCGTCCTGACGACCTGCAAAATTAAAAGGAGCAGGACCCACCTGGCTTCTTCTCTCTCCAGCCTCTGTCTCTTGAGCTCCTTCAGTAAATGCAGCTCAAATTTGAAGGGCCGTCACCACAGGGTACATTCTGCTGCTCCATCCGACCATAGCATCCCAACCTGATCCATTCCCACAGGCAGACAAGGCAATAGAGTCACAAACGGGCCACAAACAAAGCAGGCAGAGACTACAGCTAGACCCAAGAGTGATAACAGTCTCTATATACAAGGCTAATACATGCTCTCCATTTGAGCAAGCAGTTGATTTCCATGAGACACCCACCCCAAACGGATCCTCTGCAGTGCAACACTGTTTGCCATTGGTGGTCACAATGTACAGAACTAAAATCCCCACTAGCCCTAGTAATACAAGTGATGAAAAATATGTCAATCATCCAAGGAGTGGTAAAAATACATCATAAAGGACTTCATTAACTGCAACACAGAGGGGGAATACCTTCTCATGTGCCTCGTGGTCTGATTTGCGTTGGGAAAACTTAAAGGAAACTAGAAGGGAGAATTAGCAAACACAAGACCACCATTAGGGTTAAAAACAAAACCTGTGCCATGGCTCAACATATGGAAGCTAACCAAGGCTCAGTGGCTACCTTGATGTTTTCTGGCATAGAACAAATTCATGTATCAAAAAGAGGCGGTGACAAGCATAAATTGTTTCTACAGAGAGAAGCATTTTAGATTCATGAGCTTGAGGCACTGCATCCCAAGGGACTTAATGACGATCTGGGGCTAAGCAGCTTTCTGCTGTGAGAGTTGAACTCTAGATATTCCTGCACTCTTGAGAAGTCCAGCATGTGGTATAGGTTTGTTTCTTACTGCTATACTATGCGTGTAAGGTTGAAACACTGCTTTATTGTTTATGTATACATGGCACATCCCTCAGTTTGGGATAATTTAGCTGCCAGTTATGATCTCTATAAAGTTTTTTGTTTTTTGGTTTTGAGATGAACTTGTTATGCTGAAAATACTGCCACTAAATCGGTCCATATTATGTGAATGTGGAACAGCTTTAAAAATACACAGATACAGGATTCACGTACGTTGGGGAAGGTCCTGCAGCTGAGGGATAACCTCAGCACTAGTGGGTTACCACTTGCAAATCCACAGGTCACCCGCAGCTGTGAGCATTCACTTAGGTGGAGCCAGAGTACGACCGGCTCTACGGATTATGGCAGCTTGCGGGTGCTGTTTCCAGGGGCAGCCCCGCAGCTGCGGGAGGCTGCTACGGAGAGTGGGACCCACTGTACCACCCTCTGCAACAGCTGTGGCTGTGGATCGGAAACTCCGCAGCTGCAGCAATTTTAAAGTGCAACTGGGGTTGCGGAGTGGGACTTGGTCCCAAATTGCTTCATGAATGCTGCCCACTGTGTCCTTCCTGAGCAAATCTGAGCAGGACATATTTTACACAAAGTTGTCTATGAATGTGGTTTAAAATTCATCATTAATAAGTAGATCTCATGGGAAAACCTGAGGGCTTTAGGAGACAAACTGTAGTAGCTTTGAGTGCTGATCTACATACCAGACTCAGTAAAATGCCTCCGCTTTGGTTATTAAATTATGAAGTCAAATACCTTAAAAAATAGACTTTTTTTTTGCTATCAATTTATGCGCCCTTGCTCCGGCCCTATCTCTGGAGGGAGCCCCCAGCCCCATCCTCTGCTGTCCACCAGGTGACATTGATCAATACCCCGAGGGCTTTCCCCCTGAGGGGCCGTTGGAGCACCCCGAACCCCATCCAATACTGGATCCAGTGTGGCCAACATCATGGCTATTCGGGGGCAGGACCTGCGAGGAGTCCTCCATCATTCTGCTGGAGCAAATCTTTTCTCCTCCATTTTTTTGTACAGCCCCCTCAGAGGCGGAGTGTGCAATGACACCGGTGCCAGTAGTGTGCACACTCCCCTGCGTGTCCCAGCAGGCATCTGTCCAGCTTCTGACCCCATGTCAATGGCATCAGTGAGCCACCTCCAACCTCCACTAGAGGCCAGGTGTGCGCTGACTGCTGAGAGACCCCCCTCCCCAGAAAAGGAAAGCAGTTCTCAGGATGCTCAGTCATTCTCCTCCCCTGCCAACTCCTGGTGGCTCAAGCTCATTCCTGAACATGGGTCACCGGTGTGGCACGAGGTCCAGCACCTCAACCCTCAGCACCACCAGGCCAGCCCATATAAATGGGTTTTTGTGTTATATATGTAACCCTCCTACAAATGGGGGTCCTAAAAAGCCTCCTAGGAGCTTGCTTAAGTGTTTCCCTTGCCGGCTGGTGTTCAGCATTTAAGCCATTAGAATGGCACTGTGAGTGCTGGTAGAGCCTCCACATACTGTCTCTTTAAGAGCTGTCTGCTTGCAGACATAATTGATGCTTTCCCAGGGGTGCTGGTGTTTCCCTGCTCGAATCCCACCTGAACTGCAGGTTCATTTTGCGGTCGCTGAAGGTGTAAGGGAGCCCATCTGAACGATATGCTTGTTTCCCTGTAAACATTTAAAGCATTAGTAATATTGTAGTTTGTCTAACCTGCTTTTGTTACATCTGGGACTCTGTGTGTGTTGCCCCTCCATTTTGGACCTAAACTGCTGTTCTGAGGCCAATGGGATTAGGGGAGCTATAAAATGGAGACTGTTTGGACCAACCAGAATTCGGACTCTCCTGGGAGCTGGCTTACAATGGGAAGGTACAGCTAGTAATTCTAGGAAGTGAAGTTTTGGACCTTGGCACCTTTTTGCAACAACTGAGAAAGCTTTTGAGTGATTGACAGCTGAGTCCACCAACTGGACCGGGTGGTGCCCGAAGAGAATGCTCTGCCCTGCCACTGTGAGGTCAGATCAGTTGTGACCATAAGGAGAGAAGGAGCTCTGTGCTTCTGCATTGTATAGTTTCACACGGGAAGTGCGTGAGAGGCCTGAAGTTGGTCTGTTGCCATTGCAAACTCGAATCGGACTGAATCCGAGGTGACTGAAAGGAAAGAAGGCTGAAAAATGGAAACCAGGCTCACCCTGTAGAAGACTGGAGAAATTGCTGAATCGCGCTCGGTCTGTCAGGAACTGAAGCTGCTGTGCGAACTCCCGGGTATTTGCAGTACGTGCGATCGGGACCTAGGAGCAGCTTCCTGGTATAGTAATTTCCTTTACATATGAATGTGTTGAATACTTGTGAAGAATAGCTATTCCGGTTCTCTTGTCACCGTGTGGTGTAAGCTGAAAGCCGAACTGAATGTAATCGGACTAAATCTGTCTGCTAGTCAAAGCAGTTGGGCCTGGCCAGTAGAATCTAATCTTCCTGCCTTGTTTGTCTGGCAATCCAGAACAGCCATCTGCATGAGGTTCTCAGCGTGGGGTAGTATGAGTACATATCAAGGCATCCCCCTGCGACCTGTTAACAATCACCAGTGTTTCATCTGATTTTCCTTATTTCATTTCCTCAAGAACTGAGCCATCCGGCTCCGGATTACAATTAGGTGTTGTGCATATCTTTTTCCTACAGGGCCCTATCCATCTGCACCTGTCGACCGACCCTGGGCAACGGACCTGGCTAGCCCCCTCCAACCTAGGTACCCAGAGTGTGACTTTTAAGACCCTTTATGAGTACACAGTACTGTGATTTAATTCTGCCAATCAGCTTGATCTCCCCCTCCTGTGTTCCACTCCCCTTAAATAAACAAGATTTGATGTTATTGACTTTAAATTGTCTGAAGTGTCAGTACCTATGTGGCTCATTAGAGGGATTAGAAGGGGGTCTCAGTGTCCCAGAGGGCTGTGACCAAACTCGACCAACCATTACAAACCCTGACCTCTACCCGCCATAGAACCTAGGCCCCTCAACCTGTTGGTAGTCCCGCAGGCAGGGGCAGTAGCCCTTGGGATAGCACCACCTGGGAGTTACATCTTGGAGGCACCGCTGGGATTAGTGTCCTCTAGTGGCCATGTGAAGGAATTACCCCATTATGTTTAGCTTAAAGGAAAAAATGGAGGGGAGTACCATGCCCAAGTTAAAACTTGACCCCCTTAAGTTGATGGTGCACAAATTGATGGGGTGGTGCAAAGCTGAGGAAATGGACTCCCAAAAGGCTGTTCTATTGCTGAATTTCCCCTTGGGGATTAAAAATGCTGACATTGTGTCCACTGTAGAACATGTTAAGTGTATGGGCAAAGTTGAAGTAAAGGGGCGATATGCCAACTTGCTTGAACAAACACTGCAAGTGCTACTTTCATGCAGTACCCCAATAGACCCTGAAAAGGTGCCCCCTGTGATTTTGCCCGAAGGATCCCAGAAGGGATGGAGGGTTATTCATGTACATAGTGGTCTGGCCACCCCAGGTGGGTCCCCTAGTACCAATAGCTTTAAAGAAAAACTGCTTAAGTTGTTAGCCTCAGAAGGGAGAACTGCTCAGGAACTGGTAAAGGTATTAGTCCTCTCAGGCGACCACACACCCCTGCATTCCCCAGGTACATCTCCTGGGTTCCTCAAGAGCTCCATACTAGCCACACCCCCTATGGTAATTCCTCCCATTCAACTGGATTCCTATCGGAGGTTGAGACTTTTCTCCAGTACTGTCCCAGTGCTTTTGGTGGAAGATGATTTGGAGACCTGAATGGACTAGGCTACCTCTTTAGTACAAGCATGGCAGTGTTCTGAGGGGGAAAAGAGGAAGTGTTTGATGGAAAGTTTGAGAGGTCCTGCCCTGGAAGCCATTCAATTCCTACGGGCCACTAGTCCGGAGGCCACTGCAGCAGAATATCTTTCCGCCTTAGAGGGAGTATTTGGCAGCACAGAAACTGGAGATAATTTATTATGGAAGTTCAAGTCAGCTAAACAGTGGAGGAATGAGAAATTGTCTGCTTTTGTTACCAGGCTAGAAAGGGCTTTGCAGAAGGCCCACCGAAAAGGGGGAGTGCCTGCCCAAGTGTTAAACCAGGTCAGATTAGACCACATATTGAAGTCAGCAAGATTTTTGAGCGTAATACTACTGAAGCTCAAATTGCAAGACAGAAGGGCCAGTCCTCTAGAGTACTGCCACTTGATGAGAGAGATCCGTGAGATTGAAACTGATGAAGAGGGCTGGGAATCCTATGCTGGGGCTGTGAACCCTTGTCAGACCCCTGAAAAGAGTAAGCCAGATGAGGCTCAACAGTTGAGACATTTGATTAAAGAATTGACTGAGACATACAGAGAACCAGATCTGTATCAGGCTCCCCCTGAGCCTAAAAGTGGAGTGGGAGTGCATGTTGTTTCCCCTGAGACCCAGATTGAGGGTAACCTGAGAGCAGAGCTAAGGGACTTAAGAGAGATGGTGGGGGAGCTGCAAAGGGCTACCCTCACCCCCAATAGAAGTGGAGATCCAGGAGCCCAACGGTATAAGCCCCCAGTTCAAGAAGAGCCCCACAGGGCCCCAGAGATGCCTCAACAGATAAGAGATCCCCCTCCCTCCAAGGACACCAGAGACATTAAGTTCTGCTACCGTTGTGGAGAGGATGGACATTTTTAGTCTGCTTGTCATCTGCCAGAGAACTTGAGAAAAGTTACCAACAGGTTAGAGGCCTGGCATCACAAAACCTATGCCCGGTCACCAGGGGGAGCCACCCAGAAAAGTTTTGCCACCAGGGCTAATGCCCGATCGACATCCCAATCAATGCCACCCGAATGGTCCGAAATGGTGGGTACCTCCATGGAGACTACTGTGAAAGTGAATGGAGTACCCACAAGAGCTGTGCTAGACAGTGGCTCCCAAGTGACAATTATGTTCCAGGACAGGTATCAGAAGCATTTGTCTAACGTACCCCTGCAGCCATTAGAAGGACTACATGTTTGGGGTTTGAGTGAAAAGGCCTACCCCTACTCTGGCTATATCCGAATTTGGTTGTCCTTTCCCACCTCTGTGGCTGGAGTGGCAGAACAAGTATAGACCTTGGCCTTAGTGTGTCCCCCCTACTGGACTGTATGATGGGGTTCCGTTACTGATTGGAACTAATTCACATATGTTTGGGCGGCTGGCACAGTTGTGTTATGAAAAACAGGGGTCCCAGACTGGTTGAGATGTAAGAATTCTGGCCTTGATTCGCAGGGCCTATGATGCCCAGAAGGATGCTGACAGAATAGAACCAGAGGAACTGGCTGGAGTTGTCTGGAAAAACTATCCTGAGTCTCTGATTTTGGCACCAAACACCCAATGTATCCCACAAGGAGAGGTTCGTATAAAAAAGGATGTCAAGAATAAAATATTAATGCTGGATGCACCAGGAGATGGAAAATTGCCTGAGCTGCTGCTGGTCAAGCCAAGTATTCTGCCTGCTAGAGCCCATGCTTTTGCCAGAAGAGTAATGGTTCAGGTTCACAATGTGTCTGACAGGGAGATTCGAGTAGTCCTGCTAAATGCCAGGAGCTTGGGCAATAAAATGCCTGAGCTCCAGGTGATGTTAACTGAGGGAGCAGTGGATGTGGCAGCGGTTACTGAGACTTGGGCCACTGCAAGACATGACTGGGACCTGAACCTGGAGGGTTACACTATGTTCAGGAAGGACAGGGGGGAGGGAAGGGGAGGAGGGGTAGCAATGATAGTCAAAAACTGCATTGGCATAGGGGGAGTAAAGGAGGCGGAGGGAACCGTGGAGGCAATTTGGGTCACCTTGATAACAAGGGGCAAGAGAGTAAAAATAGGAGTGGTGTATAGACCCCCTGCCCTGGCGGAGGAGCTGGAGGACAGTCTGGTGGCAGATGTTAGGAGACACTGCAGACTGGGCAGAGGAAAGGTGGTGGTGTTGAGGGACTTAAATATGCCAGGAACAGACTGGGAGACTATGACATCCTCTGTGACCAGGGAACAGAGGTTGTTGGATGTCTTCAAGCCGCGTTCCTAACTCAGCAGGTGAGGGAACCAACCAGGAGGCATGGTACTGGATGGGTCCTGGCAGACAGTGACCAGATTGGGGCCTGGAGGTAAGGGACCCATTGGCGGGGAGTGACCATGCCCACGGTCTGGTTCTGCCTGGACCTAGGAGGGTAGAAGGCTGCACAAAGGCGAAGGAACTGACTTCAGGGGTGGATTTTAAGGAAATGGGAAGGATCCTTAAGGAGCATTTGGATGGGATTGGGTCAGACATGGCGCTGATAGTAGGTGGGAAATCATCAGGAGAGGGGTGCAGGATGCTACCAGCACCTGTGCAAGAGTAAGACGAAAATGCGGTAGGGCCCAAAAACCCTGTTGGTGGACCAAGGGAGGTCCAGGAGGTGGTGCGGGGAAAGAAAGCAGCCTATAAGAAATTCAAGTGCTCATGGAGTGAAAGGGATCGAGGGGAGTATGCACTGATGGCTAGAAGGGCCACTAGAGTGGTGAGGGTGGTTAAGGCAAGGAAGGAGCAGAACCTGGCCAGGGAAATTAGGAGAGGGAAAAAGGGGTTCTTTAGATACATTGGGGAAAGACGAAGGGTGAAGGGGCAGATTAGCAGGATTAAATCAGGGAAGAGATGGGCACAAGACCCAGAGGAGCAGGCTGAGGTACTAAATGAGTGCTTCACCTCCGTTTTCACCAGGGAAAATGGGGATGCTGCATCATACATGGGAGGAGACAGAGATAATGAGGAGGGGGGGCCCCTTACCAATCGGCAGGTCTGGGGAGAGGGGGGGGCATCACTGGCAGGTGGGAGGAGGGCTAAGCAGGGAGAAGAGGTACTGGAAGTGGAAATCACAGCAGAAAGAGTGAGGGAAGCCCTCAGCTCCCTTAAGATGGAGAAAGCACCGGGGCTGGATAAATTACATCCTAGAGTGCTGAAGGAACTTGCAGATGTCCTGGCGAAACCCCTGGCAAGCTTTTCACCATCTCTCTGAGGACAGGGTGGGTGCCCCAAGACTGGAAGGTGGCGCATGTAGTGCCTATCCACAAGGGGGGATCAAGGGAGGTGGCAGGGAACTACAGACCCGTCAGCCTGACATCAGTGGTGGGCAAGGTGATGGAGGGCATTGTCAAGGAGAGGCTAGGGGGGGACCTGGATAAGTCAGGGTGCCTGGACGATAGACAGCATGGATTCATCCCGGGGAAATCGTGTCAGACAAACCTGGTGGAGTTCTATGACTGGGTGACAAGTGCCTTGTACCTGGGTAGACCAGTGGATGTCCTCTTTCTAGACTTCAGCAAGGCATTTGACTCTGTTCCTCATGTGGGCCTGTTGGATAAACTAGAGAAATGGGGTGGGAAACCAGATGATCCGATGGATAGGCAATTTGCTAGGAAGGGGACCCAGAGGGTCATAGTTGGTGGGATAGTCTCTTCCCCAAGGAGGGTCATTAGTGGGGTCCCACAGGATCAGTCCTTGGGCCCTTCTGTCTCAGCACCCACGATTCTGACACATAAGGACAGGAATCAGGAGTGAGATGAGTCTCTTTGCAGATGACTCGAAACTGGGGGCAGTGGTGGATGGGGAGGAGGGAGGGTGGCCTGCAGGGGACCTGGAGGCTCTGGAAGATGGTCTAGAAAGTGGAAGCTGAGGTTTAATGCAGGGAAATGCAAGGTACTCCACCTGGGGCCAGAAACCCAGGCCAAGTGTACACCCTGGGAAATACAAGTCTCAATGGCTGAGAGGGACCTGGGGTGGTGGTGGATGTCAAGATGAACAACTCTGAGACTTGTGGGAGGGCAGCAGCCAAGGCCAACAGGATGTTGGGATGCATCGCTAGGGGATCACCTCCAGAAGGAGGAAGTGATACTCCCTCTGTATAACTGCTTGGTGAGGCCGCACTGGAGTACTGCGTGCAGTTTTGGAGGCCGCACTTAAAGAGGGACATTAACCTCCTGGAGAGGGTCCAGAGGAGGGCAACCAAAATGATTTGGGGCTTGGGGGACAGGACCTATGAGGAGAGGCTCGAAGAGCTAAATATGTACACTTTGGAGGAGAGAAGGGACCGGGGGGACATGATAGAGGTCTTCAGGTACATGAAGAGGGTAAATAGGGGAGGAACAGTGAGGGTGCTTCAAAGGAAGGAGGAGGGGGCCACTAGAGGGCATGGGTGGAAGCTGGAGGGGGGAAGATTCAGGGGAGAAAGGAGGAGGTGCTACTTCACTGAGAGGGTGGTAGAGCCATGGAATGCACTACCTAGGGGGCTGGTGGAGGCAGAGACAGTGGAGGGGTTCAAGAGGGGGTGGGACAGGTACAGGGGAAGGGTTCAGGAAGCAAAATCCAATGCAGCAAGAATATCCAGAACTGGGAAGGGAGAAGCCAGAGAAGGCGAGGGGGACAGCAAGGTCAGCACCCAGGGTGGGGGCTGACCAAACGAGCAGACACGAAAGACCATTAGGCCTATTCTGCTGGCATTTTAGTATGTTAGAATAAACAGAGGTTGCACCCTGGCTAATGTGCATTGTGCAGATACTGCCGTGCTACCCAGTAACAAGTGTTCGGGGAAAAAGTGATAGAGTGACGCCTGACTTGTTTGATTTCGGTGACTTCCTGTTGCCAGCTGAATGGAAAGTGAGAGTCAGTGAGAAGCTTGCCCAGAGGGACCAGGTGTTTTCTTTGAAGGAGTGGGATATAGGCTGTGTACAGGGGGCTGAGCACCATATCCGGCTGCATGATAATAGGCCATTCCGTGAGAGGTCTCGACGCCTGGCGCCTGCTGACATAGACGATGTGAGACAACATCTGCAAGAGATGCTAGTTACTGGTGTAATACAAGAATCCAGAAGCCCATATGCTTCCCCCCTTGTGGTAGTGAGGAAAAAGAATGGGACAGTAAGGATGTGCGTAGATTATCACACCTTGAACCGGCGGACTATCCCTGATCAGTATACAATGCCACGCATTCAAGATGCATTGGACTACCTGAGTGGCAGCAAGTGGTTTTCTGTGCTGGATCTTTGCAGGGGGTACTACCAGATCCCGATGTCCCCGGAAGACCATGAGAAGACAGCCTTTATCTGCCCGCTGGGTTTCTATGAGTTCATGAGGATGCCTCAAGGGATTTCCGATGCCCCAGCCACTTTTCAACGATTGATGGAGTGTGCAGTGGGGGACATGAATCTATTAGAGTGCCTGGTGTATTTGGATGATGTTATTGTGTTTGGCAGCTCACTGGAGGAACATGAAGGCAGATTGTTCAAGGTGTTGGACCAACTGGAAGACTTTGGCCTGAAGTTGTCCATCGATAAGTGTAAATTCTTCCAAACATCCGTAAAGAATGTGGACAGATAGTTTCCACCGAAGGGATAGAGACAGACCCGAGTAAAGCTGAGGCCCTGACCACCTGGCCACAGCCCCACAATCTAAAAGAACTGCAAAGATTCCTGGGTTTCTGTGGTTACTATCGGCGTTTCATCAAGGACTATTCAAGAATGATCCGCCCTTTACTTAATCTTACTCAAGGGTACCCTCCAACCCACAAAAAATACAAAAAGTCAACATCACCTGAGACTGAGAGAGTGTATTTTCGTCCAAGTGAAGTATTTGGGACCCGCTGGACACCTGATTGTGAGACTGCTTTTCATGAGATTATATATCAACTTACTCACGCTCCTGTATTGGCCTATGCAGATTCAACAAAACCTTATGTCCTGCACACTGATGCGAGCTTGCAAGGGTTGGGGGCTGTGTTGTACCAGGAACATGAGAATGGTCTGAGACCCATGGCTTTTGCCAGCAGAAGCCTGACTCCTTCCAAAAAGAACTATCTGGTACACAAGTTAGAATTCCTATCTCTGAAGTGGGCCATTGTGGACCAATTCCACGAATATTTGTATGGGGCTAAGATACTGGTAAAAACTGACAACAATCCCTTGACTTACGTTCAAACTTCAGTTAAGCTGGACGCCACTGGCTACAGGTGGCTCTCTGCATTATCCACATACAATTACGCTGTCGAATACAGAGCCGTCCTGAACCACATAGATGCTGATACTCTCTCCCAGAGGCCTGCTTCTCGAAATGACTGGGTCCGACTCCGACTGTCAGAACCTGATATTCGAACACTCTGCCAGAAGTTTGACTGAGAGGAGCCAGCGGTCCCAGACCCAGTGAGCTGCTTGGTGGATTTTTTGGGGCCCTCTGAGAATTGCATACCTGCTGCTTATTGCCACTTCTCTGCCATAGACATTGGTGCTTTGCCTCAATTCGACAATGACAGTATTAAGCAGGCTCAATCCCGAGATCCCATAATCAAATCAGCTTTAGAAGCCATCCACGCAGGGAAAGATGTGTCCAAATTACGGTCCACTGACTTGAGGACTGCCCTGTTATACAAGGAAGGTCCTAAGTTGAAACTGATCAATAGACTGTTATATAGAGAAACAGTAGACAGAGGGGGACAAATAGACAAGCAACAGCTAGTGTTGCCCACTGCCTTTTGAGACTTGGTGCTGAGATCCCTACATAACCACATGGGACACCTTGGTATAGACACAACACTTGACTTGGTAAGATCCAGATTTTATTGGCCTAAAATGAGGGCTGATGTCAAACAACACATTAGAACTTGTAGTCGCTGCTTACAGAGGAAAGCTTTGCCACAGAGGGCTCCCCCTCTTGTTAACATCACCACCAGCGCCCCCATGGAACTGGTCTGTATTGACTTTCTGAGTTTGGAGCCAGATCAAAGAAATATTAGTAATGTGCTGGTGGTCACTGACCATTTCACCAGATATGTCCAAGCTTTTTCCACCAGGGACCAGAAGGCCTCAACTGTGGCCAAAGTGCTTATAGAAAACTTCTTTATTCACTATGGGGCACAACAAAGAATCCATTCTGATCAAGAAAGGGATTTTGAGAGTTGTCTGATCAAACAGATGCTTTCTCTGTGGGGAGTGCGAAAGTCCAGAACCACCCCTTACCACCCCCAAGGGGACCCACAGCCTGAACATTTCAACTGCACTCTGCTAGATATGCTGGGCACCCTCCACCCTAAGGACAAGCCTAGATGAAGCCAACAAATCAGCACCTTGGTACATGCCTACAACTGCACCAAAAGTGACGCCACTGGGTTCTCCCCCTACCATCTGATGTTTGGAAGAGAAGCTCAACTGCCAGTAGATGTTTGTTTTGGGGTTTCCCCTGATGGAGTTCGAGCTGATAATCATTTACAGTATGTGCAAAAGTTAAAGGCCCAATTAAATCATGTGTATCAATTGGCTCAAATTATGGCTGCCAAAAGAAATCTGGCCAACAAGGAAAGGTATGACAAAAAAGTGAAAGCACTGGAACTCCAGGAGGGGGATCAAGTGTTGCTACGAAATCTGGGACTACATGGCAAACATAAGATTGCTGATAGGTGGCACCATCTCCCCCACATCGTGGTAGGCAAACTAGATGATCTGCCTGTATACAAAGTGAGACCCGAAAATAATTTGAAAGAAGTGAAAGCCATGCATAGAAACCATTTACTGCCCACTGGCCAAATCTTGATTGAGGCTGAGCCTCCAGAGAATGCTCCCTCTGGACCAGTGACTGCTGCAAAGTGAAAACAAAGAAAGTCTGCACCTGCCAATGTTGAGTTACAGTGTTCCCTGCCAATAACCCCAGTTGAACAGGACTGTCAGTCCATGTCAGAGGAGAGCGAGTGCGGCCTTGAGTACTACCCTTCTTACGAACTGAGTCAGTTGTTTCAGGGCAATCCCCTAGCAAATTCTAGAGATGAAGCTGAGCCTTCTGGACTGTCTAAGCCCCCAGCTTTATCCCTGGAGCCACTATTCCCCGAAAGTGAAGTGCCAAGTATTGAGTCGGATGACCTAGAATCACTGTGCATGGTGGAATTGTATGAGCTGCCCAAGGAGGAAACTGTTGAACTGGAACAGACTGGTGATATACCTGAACAAGAGGAGTATTTTGAGTGTCCAGATGATTCACTGGCAGTGTCACAAAACTCTCCCTGAGAACTAAGTGTTGTGGACTCTGAGCTTGCCACTCCTGGAGCTGAAAGTCCCCAAGTTCTAGCCCCTCTACCCCACTGGAAGTTTCCCTGACGAATGAAGACACTGTTGAAGGCGGGGATCAAAACACAGAAACTGTCACGGTTCCCCCTAGAAGGACTCATCGAGCTGTGAGGCCTGTGGTACGTTTAAGCTATGAGTCCCTTGGCAGACCCGTGGACCTGCCTCTTAACGTGGTCCATAAGGGAGTGTATGTGACCCCAAGCTCATTGCCCAAACTAAGCCTTGGAGATAATTCCAGATTACTTGTCTTGCCCTCTGAGTATGGTGCCCCCGGCCCGTCCAGCCCCAAGGTAGCTGATAGGGAAGGGCCCCCTCTTTTCCAGTTTCACGTGCAGGAAGGGTGACCTGATGCTGAAGTGTTATTGTATATGTAATGTGGCAAACTGTAGTAAGCTGTGAAATACAGAATAACTGCATATGACCAAGGGTTAATATGTGATGTGATTTAAAGGATGCAAATCTAACTGTTAGTGATGTAAATATATACAGTGATCACTTTAAAATGTATAAGGGTATCTACTTGATGCAGATGCCAAGTTCTTTTCAGGTCAGGAAGGGTGTAACCCCCCTACAAATGGGGGTTCCTAAAAAGCCTCCTAGCAGCTTGCTTAAGTGTTTCCCTTGCCTGCTGGCGTTCAGCATTTAAGCTGTTAGAATAGCACTGTTAGTGCTGGTAGAGCCTCCACATACTGTCTCTTTAAGAGCTGTCTGCTTGCAGACATAATTGATGCTTTCCTAGGGGTGCTGGTGTTTCCCTGCTCTAATCCCACCTGAACTGCAAGGTAATCGCTTCATTTTGCGATCGCTGAAGGCGCAAAGGGAGCCCATCTGAACAATATGCTTGTTTCCCTGTAAATATTTAAAGCATTAGTAATATTGTAGTTTGTCTAACCTGCTTTTGTTATAGCTGGGACTCTGTGTGTGTTGCCCCTCCATTTTGGACCTAAACTGCCGTTCTGGGGCCAATGGGATTAGGGGAGCTATAAAATGGAGACTGTTTGGACCAACCAGAATTCGGACTCTCCTGGGAGCTGACTTACAATGGGAAGGTATAGCTAGTAATTCTGGAAAGTGAAGTTTTGGACCTTGGTGCCTTTTTGCACCAACTGAGAAAGCTTTGGAGTGATTGGCAGCTGAGTCCACCAACTGGACCGGGTGGCGCCCGAAGAGAATGTTCTGCCTGCGACTGGGAGGTCAGATCAGTTGTGACCGTGAGGAGAGAAGGAGCTCTGTGCTTCTGCATTGTATAGTTTCGCGTGGGAAACGCGTGAGAGGCCTAAAGTTGGTCTGTTGCCATTGCAAACTCGAATCGGACTGAATCCAAGGTGACTGAAAGGAAAGAAGGCTGAAAAGTGGAAACCAGGCTCACCCTGTAGAAGACTGAAGAAATTGCTGAATCGCACTCGGTCTGTCAGGAACTGAAGCTGCTGTGTGAACTCCCGAGTATTTGCAGTATGTGTGATCGGGACCTAGGAGCAGCTGCCTGGTATAGTAATTTCCTTTACATATAAATGTGTTGAATACTTGTGAAGAATAGCTATTCCGTTTCTCTTGTCACCGTGTGGTGTAAGCTGAAAGCCGAACTGAATGCAATCGGACTAAATCCGTCTGCTAGTCAAAGCAGTTGGGCCTGGCCAGTAGAATCTAATCTCCCTGCCTTGTTTGTCTGGCAATCCAAAACAGCCATCTGCATGAGGTTCTCAGCATGGGGTAGTGTGAGTATAAATCAGGGCATCCCCCTGTGACCTGTTAACAATCATCAGTGTTTCATCTGATTGTCTTTATTTCATTTCCTCAAGGACTGTGCCATCCGGCTCCAGATTACAATTGGGTGTTATGCATATCTTTTTCCTACAGGGACCTATCCATCTGCACCTGCCGGCCAACCCCGGACAATGGACCTGGCTAGCACCCTCCAACCTGGGTACCCAGAGTGTGACTTTTAAGACCCTGTATGAGTGCACAGTACTGTGATTTAATTCTGCCAATCAGCTTGATCTCCCCTCCTGTGTTCCACTCTCCTTAAATAAACCAGATTTGATGTTATTGACTTTAAATTGTCTGAAGTGTCAGTACCTATATAGCAGGCATTGCATTGGTTTGTGTATGTTGATCAACCTTATTTTACAGAGGGTCCTCCGAGACGAACTTCAGGATCGGTCTCGAGGGTAAATGGTACCTTATGATTGAACCATGTGTACATGTGGGGTATTGGTACTGTAATTCTTGAGTATTGTGTGGCTCATTAGAGGGATTAGAAGGGAGTCTCAGTGTCCCAGAGGGCTGTGACCAAACTCGACCAACCATTACAAACCCTGACCTCTGGGTGGAGGCACCCGCCATAGAACCTAGGCCCATCAACCTGTTGGTAGTCCAGCAGGCAGGGGTAGTAGCCCTTGGGATAGCGCCACCTGGGGGTTACATATATTTATATTAATTTGACTGCCTTGTGACAGCACCCTGTGATGTAATAAACTATCAGTGAATTGATGAGTTCAGCTCCACTTTTAGCCATAAAGCTGGTTTGAGTAATAATTCCTCCAACTTGTATTAACTGGAGACACAAATTTGAGTCAACAAAGGGTAATGGTATAATTGCTCTGCAAGTTGATATTTACGTCTAGAATATATATTCATAGTAGCTGTTGAATGCTGTTCAGCAGTGGCATAGTAGTACGTAATGCACATGTGGATGAGTGCATATTAGTTACATTATGTCTTTTCACAGTGATGAATCATAAACATCGCTTTTTTAAAATTGAAAAGCTAGAGAACAAGCATCATAACACGTGCCAGAAATGGTCAAGCCGTTATTTTATCTTGGTACCCTGCAGGATTTGCTATTCAAATGAACAAACATGCATATTATTTTATTAAATTTTGTTAACCGGGTAGGCCGGCTGCGCCCCAAAGGTCCCTTTTTCAGGGGCGACCTGGGGTTAGTTACATAGAGCTAAGCCAAGCACAGTCAAGTAATACATAGTAGGACATTGCACACAGAAGGGCTGTGGCATTGTACAGTAACCAGTCATACAATCACAACAACAGTGGCATCAGTTAGATTTAGGGCAGATGGAACAATAAAATACAAAAGCAAAACAGAATAAGACTAAAGGTACAAGGCTAACGGTACAGGGTTACATTGGGAATGACAGGTTCTCATTAGAGAGGGCAACTATTTACAGGTCAGGTACACACGGTCTTCAGTGGCAGCTAGATGTTAGTAGTGGCAGTTAGGTCGCCCATGTCCGGGCAACAGGAGGCATGATTTAGCTAACCTTCTGGACAGACACAGGAGCTGAGGTTCAGGAGGTGAGTACGTAGTCCCTTCTGGAAAATTGCTAGGGAGGGGGGCTTATTGGAGGTGACAGAGGAGCTTGTTCTATAGCGTAGGGGCTATGTGGGCAAAGGATTTACTGACGGCTGCAGATCTAGACCTGGGGAGAGCAAGGAGAGCTTTACCCGATTCGCGGAGGGGCCTGCTGGGCTGCTTTGGGGCAAGTAGCCTGATTAGCCCTGTGGGCGGGGAATCATCTGAGAGGAGCTTATATGTCCAACTTAGCAGGGGGTGCTGGAGCCTGAGGTTCAGGGTGGGCCATTTGAGTGTGACTAGAGCTTCACAGTGGTGGATCCTCGAATGGCCTTTTGTAGCGAATCGCACTACCTTGTGGTACAATGTCTGTAGTCTGCCATGGTCGAGTTTTCCAATGCTGAATAGGGTTGGGGCCACACAGGTAAGAGTAGGTAGGAGTATACTCTGAGCGACTGCCAGTCTTGTCTCAGGTATCATATTGGCACTAAGGCGGTATAGCAGCCCGAGTTTTAGGTTGATGCTTTTTGTCACCAGATCTACATGAGGCTTTAGTGTGAGTCCCTGGTCTAGTGTAAGACCCAGGTATCTGAAGGATTGGACCTCCTCCATAGTTGAGCCCGCTGAGGTGACCAATGGTAGGAGATGTGCCCGGGAGGGACCCAGGGATTTTGGACCAAACAGGAATGCTTTGGTATTGTTAGCATTGAGGACCAGGCAATTCTCTACCAGCCACACTTCAGCCTGGGTGAAGTCAGCCTGGAGTAGGGGTCCAAGGTCATCCCGGTGTGGTGAAGTTCTATAGGGTACTATATCATCAGTGTACTGTACCACAGAGTTACTCCCACAATGGTGGCGGAGGTCATTGATGAACAGGGAGAACAGAAGTGGGCCCAGGATGGAGCCTTGAGGCACCCCCTCGTATAGAGGTAGAGAGTCGGAGGTTGCTCCTCTCCACTTGACATGCTGGGAGCAGTCAGTCAGGTAGTTGCGGAACCAGTTCAGGGTGTGTTGGTCCAGGCCAAGTGTGCTCAACTTGGTTAACAGGAGTGGGTGATCTACCAGGTCAAAAGCTTTGGTCAGGTCTATAAAGACTGCCCCCATGGGAGTGCCCTTATCCAGGGCAGCTAGGACATCGGAGGTGAACCTGATGAGGGCAGTGTCGAACCCGTGCTTTTTACGGAAACCATGCTGCGAGGGGCCCAGAGACTGGTGGTCTTCCAGGTAGTACATCAGTTGGCCGTATATATGATTCATTCACATATCTGGAATGTGTAATGCGGTACATGGGCTGCCCATTAGCTCACCTCATGTGAACCAATGGGCATACAGCCTAGGCGATGTCAGTCAGTGGTTGGCGCGGTGGCAGGTGGGTGGGGTGCTGCCGCCCGCCGGCTGACCGGGAGAGGCGGGTGGTGGGGCTCAGTGGGCAGGTGGGGGGGTAACCTAGACCACCAGGGATATAGGACATAGTCCTATTTTTAATTACAAATGCCCACGATCGGGCAGATAGCGGTCCACTGGACCACCAGGGATATTGGAATTATTCTTTTATTTTTACAGATGCCCGCGATCGGGCAGATAGCGGTCCACTGGACCACCAGGGATATTGGATGAATTCTTTTAATTTTACAGATGCCCGCGATCGGGCAGATAGCGATCCACTAGACCACCAGGGATATTGGACGAATTCTTTCATTTTTACAGATGCCCGCAATCGGGCAGATAGTGGTCCACTGGACCACCAGGGATATTGGATGAATTCTTTTATTTTTACAGATGCCTGCAATTGGGCAGATAGTGGTCCACTGGACCACCAGGGATATTGGACGAATTCTTTTATTTTTACAGATGCCCGCGATCGGGCAGATAGCGGTTCACTGGACCACCAGGGGTATTGGACAGAATTCTTTTGTTTTATTATGAATGCCCACGATCAGACATGGGGGGCACCGCCAGGTGCAGCCCACAGGTGGCAGCTGCCATGTTGCACCCTGCAATGTGGCAGCTCACCTGTGGGTAGCCATCAGTTGTTCCTTTTTTTTTGGATCAACTTTGTGCTGGCGCAGGTAGGGGTTGCGCATGCATGGCTCTGCACATCCCGGGCTGAATATCGGGCTGTGCAGGGTATGCATGGGCACGCCCCCCTCACCTGCACCTGCATACATATTACTGATGCGCCGCGCATCGGGATTTGTGCCGCACACTTTTCCCTTTTGAATATCGTGCCGGGGCGCATCAGTGGGTTGCACATGGCGCAACACTGTTGCACCATGCGCAACCCTTTTAAATATCTGGGCCATGGTATGAAGTTTTGTCTGACATATTTAGTATTCAGCACTGCCCATTTTTTGAATTAAGGGCAAGCCATGCTAATGGCAAGATCCATCAAAGTATTCCATTGCTTCAAAAGTTTGGTCAATCTACCTAGCATGGTATGAGATTGAGGTTTTATTTTTGTTATTTCTACTGTATGACAAGAGGGAATGTAAGTCTGGTGTGATACAATTAGAGCAGCAACCGTGGCTCAACCCAAACCACTCATGCCCGGGTCAAATGAACACAGTTACCAGCAGAAAAGGCCAGCACAGAGTGTCGGGTTAAAATAGCAATTTTTTTATTCAAGAAATGACTTACAAAACACTTAAATGTGTAACGACATGAAGAGAACAACCAGAGCCCCAATGACCCAACCGGTTTCGCTTGATGCTTTCTCAAGAGTCACTGGCACCAAGCAGAAGTGAATCCCTTTTATACATAATCATTCTTAAAATGACAGTGCACAATTTTTAACAAACAAAAAGATTTTTATTAAAACACAATGCTAACTTCTCTATATAAGGGGGTAGGTACCCACTTGTAAGGTTTCTATAAGTAATTGAAAACACAGTGCTGCAGTTCTAAAAGTTAGTAATAACAATATTCACACTGGCATGTTCTATAGAATTATAGTTTTACTGGTGGTATATCCCTTTTTTCATCTAACTTTGTAAAATGCAATTTTCTCTGAATATGTTAACTTTGGTGGAGACTGAATGTTACTGAAAGGACAAACAAAACAGATCTCTATGTACATGGATATATACAATACATCAATTTCTAAAGATTGTATTGTAGTCCCCAGTACATTACAGTGAAGAAAAACATGTGTTCCTATCCATTCATCTCACATAAATAAGAGGCCAGGTTCTGGTTGTATGCTACAGATGCTTATTGTGTAACAGAGAACTGTGGTCTACTGTACAATGACTTGAGCTGCAGTACGAGGAAGGGCGATATAATTCTTGTTAAGTCTGTGGAAACTCAGTTCCTGCTAGTGCAAGATGCAACTGTTTGAGGAAGTCAGATAATGAAATGTGATTAAACACTGCCAGTCTCAATCAAATTATGTAATGCAGGAAGTCCCCAGAAAGTCCCCTCTTCTACAAAAGTTGAAACTCTTTCTTAATCTTGGCTCACTTAAAAGACTAGAGTCCACTATTATTTCAGAAGAACTGGTGAAACTCCAACCTATAAATCCAGTATCATCACTTTATTGATTTTCACAACACATCAGCATATGGGCAATGTTTTGTGGCCCCTCTGCCACTTAGTTTGGCCCACTGGTAGACTGTGTTAAAACTCACTATCACCTGGAGACCATTTTTGAAGTCTAAGCTTTCCATTGCTTAACCTTGATATAAAATGGCCCCCCAGGTATAACTGAGTTAAATCTGCTTTTAAGCTACAAACCTCTCTGAAGTCCCTTCATACAGGGTTTGCTTTATGAGGTCATGCACCTTGCCACACCAGAAGAAAACATCCCTTCAGTGCATCTCACTCAGTCACCTTAATTCACGCTTCACAGGGAACTTGTGCAGTCTTCCAGTTGTGTCCTGCAGATATCGTAAGTAAGTCAAGTTATCCCTCTGATATGATTTGTACATTTGTGTTGCAGGGGCCTGATTCCCACTCACAGTTGGGGGTGGTGCAGTTTTGGATGCAGTGAGATACTCTATTTTTATCCCATCCCAAAACCCCATGTACACATCATCCAAAGTTAGCAGTTGTGGGGAGGAGTCTCCTCCCTCAAGTGGCTCATTAAAAATGCAAATGATGGTCACCAGATGTTTTTGTTCAAAAACCCGCAAACTGGAAAACTGTAACCATCATAGGCATCTTGGCATGGCACTGTGCCAGTCACATGGTGATATACCATGCCCAGAGATCATGACAGGAGGCGCTATCACCTTAGTCATACCCCTACCCACCCACCCATCCCCAGCCACCCGACCCATAGGCCCGCTTGTGGAGTGTGGAGTTTATTTATTTTCATTTCCCTTGTTGCAGGTCCAGCGACCCCCCACCCCCACCATCCAAAAAGTTTAGTGCCTGTCAGCTGTTCCAGTTGTTCAGTGGAACCCTCTCCCTGGTCCTGGTCCTGTTCCCCTGATTGTGGCATATGGGCCTGTATTTTCAGAGATTTGGATGTATTACTTGCAACAGTTTTACTGCTGCAGCTGTATCCTGCAAACATGCCACAGTGTTTTCAGACAGTTTTCAAATATTCCATTGCATTTACAGCACTGTATCCACTTTAAAGCAGAAAAATGTTGCATTCATCAATTTGATACATATGGTATGATACTTGTGTCAAGACGTTAGACCAGCTTTTTGTGGTCTAACTGTCTTGTCATGAGTAGCTCAACTGTGGCAAAATCATGCTGCAAGTGTCTTAATGCTGTTTTGGCCCTTCACCAGTCTTGGCCTCATGTTGAGTTCTCTGGGAGGTGCCATACCCCCATGCCACCGCCAGTAAACTGCTGCACACAGGGATCTTTTTCATCTGCACTCTCCGACTCAAGATTTTTTTTTTTGTACTCAACTTCTGTTACTTCCTTCTGTAAAATTACCCACAGTTGGAGTTAAAGCCTTTCCCTGTGATTCACCTACAGTCTGGGAAACCCTGCCTACACTATACAGATCTGCTTCATTCTCTACCACTTGTTAAGTCCTAACTAAAATCCTACTTTTCTCTCTTACCTTAGAGACCTAACTTTTTTCCCTACTCCAGTTTCTTACCTTTAATATCACTTTATATTTTGTATTTTTTAGTCTGCCTATTCAAACATTCACGAAGTACTTCTACAACACTTTCGTATATAGGATTGCTCTATGTTTATGGCTCCATAACCTCAACCCCAAGCTGCACCATTGCTGTCCTTAACTCGCATGGGGGCACACCACCTCCCAGTCGTAGATGGTGGCTGGACCTCCGCCCCTCCTGGCAAACCCCCCAGTCATTCATTCCCAAGCTATCCTTCATTCAGATAAAATGTAACCTGCATCGCACCCAGGGAAGACTGTGGATAAATAAATAACAAGCAATTTAAGGAATATCTGCACAGATTGGCAGTGCTGCTGCTACTACTGCTCTCTGACAACATACACCCCAACCCTGGTCCACAACAAAAGCAAGACACCCCCCTGAAGAAAACTGGTTTACTAACATTTTCCTCAATCAACATCTGCAGCCTCCTCCCTAAATTAAACAATCTGCATGTCTGGGTCCAACAGCACAACCCTGATACCCTCTCTGTAGCCGAAATGTGGCTCTCACATAAAATTCCAGACACATCAATTTTGATCCCAGGTTACACTGTTTTAAGACAGGACTGGCTAACAAGAGAGGTGGAGGCTGTGCGATCTACCTTAGGGACACGTTTCAGGCACACGTCCTGCCACTGCCCAGCACCAGTGACACCATGCAAACTCTTGCTATTAAAGTGCTCCTAGGACCGCACAATAAAGCCATTACTGTATTATCAGTATATATCCTGCCCAGACAGAAGACCTCTGGTTTCAACTCCCTTATGGACTGCCTAGGCAGTCTGAGTCTAAACATTGAAATTATTCTATTGGGGGATTTAAATGTCATTTGGCTCTCCCCTGAATAAAGCTCCTTCAAGGACGCAATCTCAGCAGTCCACCTCACCCAGCTTGTTGAGTCACCAGCAAGACTGAAGTGTCGGACCAGGACCAGTACCTTACTAGAATGGATGCTTTCATACTGTCCTGAGCTCATCTCGAACACCACTGTTCTCCCCGATGCTGTTGCTGATCACTGTCCCGTCTTGTTTTGTTGGTCAAATAATTCCACCAAGCCCCCCCCCCACAAGAATGATTACTACTAGGGTCCTTACCTATGGTCATCTAGATCAACTTAGATCGGACCTTCATCCCCATGACTGGTCATCTATCTACTCTACCTACAATGTTGACAAGGCACTTTCCCAATTCATCCACCACTACAACTTCCTGTGACAAGCATGTCCCTTTGAAAGAGCGGAAAATTGAAGGCAACTGTGACCCTTGGATCACTCCTGACCTTCTTGAGCTCATGAATACCAGAGACTACCTCTGGCACAGGCCACGGGCCACAGGTAAACTTGCAGACATCCAGGGCTATGGGAATAACTGTACCAGGCTGTCTGTACTGCAAAAATCCAGTACTACAAGGAAGCACTCTCTCGCACCTGGAATGATAGCATAAGGTTTTAAGGTAATCTTAAGGAAGTCACAGGGAAGGACCACAAATCAGCTCCTACCATGCTCAGTATTGATGGTGCCTCTACACTTGACCCAAGGACCATAATGAACACTTTCAACAAAGCATTTACCGATCTTTGTAGTATCCTCCCCCCAACTTCTTCTGCCCAACCACAACAGATCTTTGCGGGAAATCTGACTATCCACCTACTCACCCTCCATTCTATGTCAGAGTCATTATGGAATGTGAAGCCAAGGTGTAAGGGAAATCAAGATTCAGTGGGGACAACCTTAATCTCAAATTTGTTGCCCTTACACTGGCTGAAATCCTGTCTCCCCTTACCCACATAATCAATCTATCGCTTAGATACTCACAATTCCCACATCAGTGGAAGTCTGCTGTTGTGAGTCCAGTGCATAAGAGTCGGGACTGTGCTCTGCATGGGATCTATCAACCAATCTTCATCATCCCTCCACTCTCAAAAGCCCTGGAACATATAGTGGCTGATCAGTTAGTTGAATATTTGGAAAAACATCAGCTACAATGCCAACAACAACACAGATTTAGGTCTGGACATAGCACCACTACAGCCTTACTAGAGTTCATTGGCTTCATCCACAAAGCCCTGGACCAAGGTCATCTTGTTGGTGTGGCTTTCATTGATTTAACCAAAGCATTTGACATGGTAAATCATGCCCTATTGGTGGACCAGCTTACCAGTATTAGCCTATCCTATGACACCACAACCTGGTTTAGAAGTTACCTAAGTAACCATTTGAAACAGGTTAAAATAGGTAATGTCCTATCTGACCGTAGGCCTCTCCACTCAGGAGTTCCACAAGGGTCCATCTTAGGACCTCTCTTGTTTAGCATTTTCCTAAACAAGCTACCATACTCCTGCCATGATCAAATACTACTATATGCAGATGACACTGTTATTTTCACCAGTGAACCCAACCCCAAGGTTCTTGAGAATCAGCTTCAACAAAACTTTACCAATGTAGAAAGATGGTTTTGAGACCACAAGTTCATCTTGAGCTATAAAAAGACCAAGACTATGTTGTTCACCTGTCCCCCAAATAGCCATAGATACTATCCACTATCTATCTCTAATGATGTGGGCTCTCCCTTGGAGCTAGTTTAGCACTTTAAATATCTGGGGATCACTGTAGACAGCATTGGCATATGCACTACATATTGACAATATGGCAAAAGTGGCCAATACACAGATAGAATTGCTCTACAGGCATAAACATTGTCTGACCTCTGAAGCTATGAATATAGCTATACACAGCTTGGTTGTCTCACTTATTGACTATGGGTTGGCCATCTATGAGTCTGTCACAGACTCAGCCCTTCATCATATCAAAATGACACTTAATACATAGATACATAGATACATAGACAGTGTTGGCGGATAAGGACCTATGGCACACCCAGTCTGCCCATTTGAGCTTGTAAGTTCACTTTGTTTTTCCTAGAAGTCTATTGCCCCTTACCCCTGACCTCCAGAATTCCTTTATGTCTGTCCCATGCATTCTTAAATCCTGTGATTGTTTCAGCCCCCACCACTTCCTCTGGCAGGGTGTTCCACTTTTCCACCATTCGTTCTGTGAAGAAATTCTTCATCACGTTTCCTCTGAATCGTCCTCCCTCCAACTTCATCCCATGCCCTCTAGTCCTGGAACATCTCTTTCACTTAAAAAATAGTGTATTCTTGCACCCTGTTCCTCCCTGTAATATACTTGTATGTCTCTATCATATCCCCTCTCTCCCTCCTCTCCTAAAGGGAGTACATATTCAGTTCCTTCAACCTGTCCTCATAGGACTTGTGATGCAATCTATGTACCATCTTTGTTGCCCTCCTCTGAACCTTCTCTACCCTGTCTATGTCCTTATGTAGGTAAGGTCTCCAGAACTGTACACTGTACTCCAGGTGGGGCCTCACTAGTGTCTTGTATAGTGGAATTATGACCTCCCTTTTCCTGCTGGTGATGCCCCAGCCTATGCATCCCAGCATGCTATTTGCTTTACCTGCTGCCTTGTCACACTGTTTCCCTACCTTGAGGTCATCAGAGATGATAACCTCAAGATCCCTTTCCTGCTTGGTGCATGCTATATCCTCACCCCCAACTGATATATTGTGCCAGGGTTTTCATGCCCCATATGCATTATCTTATACTTCTTTGCATTGAATTTCAACTGCCAGACACCTGACCATTCTTCAAGTTTCTGCAGGTCCCTTCTCATTCTGTCTACACCCTCTGGTGTGTCTACTCTGTTACAGAGCTTTGTGTCATCAGTGAACAGGGAAATTCTGCCTTCTAGGTTCTGCGCAATGTTACTGATGAAGATGTTGAATAGGGCCGGTCCCAGCACTGATCCCTGTGGTACCCCACTGGTCACTCTTCCCTCTGTGGAGTGACAGCCATTTACCACCACCCTTTGTGTCCTGCCGCCCAGCCAGTTACCTACCCACCAAACTACTGTCCTGCCCACACCCATATTCCCCAGTTTGTGTAATAGTCTTCTATGTGGCACAGTGTCAAAGGCCTTGCTGAAGTCCAGATAGGCCATATCCACTACCCTCCCCTGATCCACTTCCCTAGTCACCCAGTCGAAAAATTCAATGAGGTTCATCTGATATGATCTCCCCCTGGTGAAACCATGCTGCCTTGAGTCCTGTAATCCACTGACAACCAGATGTTCCACCAGTCTCTTCTTCAGTAGTGCTTCCATGATCTTCCTCACTACTGAGGTGAGGCTGACTGGTCTGTAGTTCCCCGCTTCCTCTTTGTTCCCACTTTTGTATAAGGGGACTACATCTGCTGTCCTCCAGTCTTTGGGTACCTCCCCTGTTTCCAGTGATTGGCTAAACAGGATTGCCAGAGATTCATCCACCACTGCTCTTAGTTCTTTAAGGACCCTGGGGTGCACCCCATCTGGCCCCATTGCTTTATCAACTCTTATTACTTCCAGTTCCTTCAGGACCCTTTCTCGTGTAAAGGGACTTGTGTCCATTTCTGCACCATTCCCACCCTTGTACTCCCTTCAGACCAATTACTCTCCTCTTCCTCATTAAAGACTGAGCAGAAATACCTGTTCAATATGTCAGCTTTACTGTTGTCATCCTCCACGCGGCCCCCATCCTCCCCCTTCAGTCTCACTATCCCTCCCTTTGCTTTTTTTTTTTGCTTATGTATCTGTAAAAGGTTTTGTCCCCTCTACCCACTGATTTTGCAATGTGCTCTTCTGTCTGAGCTTTGGCTTCCCTTACTGACCTCCCTGCCTCCCTTTGCTTCTCCTGGTACTTCTCCCTATCCCCTTCTGCCTGTGTCTTCTTGTATCGCCTGAATTCAGTCTTTTTGGCTTTCACTTTCTCCGCTACCTCCTTGAAAAACAATAATGGCCTCCTTTTCCTTTTCCCGTTGCTAACCTGCTTAATACATAATTCTGCTGCTCTTGTAATCCCCATTTTAAATACTGCCCACTGTTCCTCAACACCTGACTCCTGTCCCATTCCCCTTAATGCCTCTTTCAAGCATCTCCCTATTTTCCCAAAGTCTGCCCCCCTAAACTCCAGGATACGTGTTTTTGTGTGGTTTGGTTCTGTTCCTTGTGTGATTTCAAACCACAATGACTGGTGGTCACTGTTCCCCAGGTGCTCCCACACTATTACCCCCCTCACACTGTCCCTGTTTGTGAGCACAAGGTCCAGTATTGCCTTCTGCTGAGCTGCTTCCATGACCAGTTGCTTGAGGAAGGCACCCTGAAGCGAGTCCAGGATAAATCTGCTCCTAGTTGATGCTGCTGCTGGAATGCTCCAGCACACGTCTGGAATACTGAGGTCTCCAAACAGCACTACTTCACCCTTGTCTGCCATCCCTTGGATGGCTAGCATCAGCTCCCTATCTGTTTCTTCCTCCTGAGCTGGTGGTCTATAGACCACACCTATGTGGATGGCTGGCCCCATTTTCCTTTCCAGCTTAAACAACAGTATCTCTCCCCCATTTTGTTCTTCCTAGATCTCTGTGGCCCTTATGTCATTTTTCACATACAGTGCCACTCCTCCTCCTCCCTTCCTACCTGCCCTGTCTCTTCTGAATATGTTGTAGCCAGGTATGGCCATCTCCCAGTCATGGTTATCACTACACCAGGTTTCTGTGATGGCCACAATGTCCAGGTCTGACTGCACCATGACAGCCTCCAGATCCTCCATCTTGTTGCTAAGGATGCTGGCATTGGCACACATGGCTTTCCATGATTTGACCTCCCTAGAATGTTTAGCTGTTCTACTCCAGCCCATTCCCTGGTTGTCATTTATCCCTGGTTCTTCTTGCTGTCTGCCCTTCTGTTGAATTTTGACCCTTTTCTGCCTATCCACCTCTTGGGCGCTTATCTCCATCTTTTGCACACTGCTTTGTAGAGATGTCCACTCCTCCGGTTCTCTGGTTCCACTGCTAGCTGTGGGAGGTGGGCAATTAGGTACTCTCCTTGCTGGCCTGCCACCCCCCTTGGCTAGTTTAAATGCTTGTCAATGTAGCATTTAAACTTATCATTGAGTGCTTGGATTCCTCTCCAGGATGAATACAGGCTGTCAGGCTTGAACAAGCCTCCATCCCTCCAGGTGGGTCCCCAGTCACCAATGAATCTAAACCCTTCCTCACAGTACCAGTTCTTCAACCATGAATTAAAGTTCCTGGTGCATGCACCCCTATGCTGCCCCATGCCTCTTGCAGGTAGTACTTCTGAGAAGGTGACAGAAGCAGCTACTTGCTTGAGACCCCTTCCCAATTTCCTAAACTCTTCCTGCACTTCCTTTGGCTCCCCATTTGCCAGGTCATTAGTGCCTAGGTGGATAATGGCATCCAGCTCACCCTCCCATCTTGCCTTCCCAGTGATCCCCAGGATCTTCCTTCCATCCCTCCATGCCGTGGCACCTGGTAGGCACCTCACCTCTCTGTCCTCCCCCTCCTGTGTTCCTAGCTGGATCCCTCAATGATGGAGTCCCCCACCAGGATTCACTTCCTCCTCCTCTGGGGTCCACTGCTCTTCCCACTGAGGTCACCTCCTTGGCTAACCTCCACATCCTTTCCTTCCAGTTCTTTGGGTACCTCTATTTGGTTGTCTCCTTTTACCAGTGTGGCATATGAGTTCTTGAGTGGAATAGGATCTAGGATGTGCCTCTGCCTGACCACCCTAACCCTCCCTGAGCCCACTGTCATCCAAGTGTTCCTCGTTCTCGGTATTCTTTGAGGTAGCGGCATTGGACTAGGTGGTCTCTGGATAGGGGTGATGGTACTCCTGACCCAGTTTACTTCTGCTCTGAGTCTGGCTACCTCATCTCACAGTCCAGAGAGATGCATGCAGATAGGGCAGCACCTCAGCATCCAGAAGGTCTGCCTGAATATGACTGCCCTGCAGGCACTGCATTGCATCACTCCCCACATTATACTGCACTTACACTGCTATTCTAGTACTTGTCTGTTACTGAAGCTCTCCAAGTTCTCTTTTAATTAATTTTCTGTCCTAAAAATCCTGCTACTGATCCTCAGATACTTTTCTTTAAAAAAGTGAAAAATAAATAAAAAATTAGTCAAAACAGTTGTCATGCCGAGGGCGGGCTTCTTCCCCTTATGCCCCTCCTACTCCACAACCTCTACTATCCACTGTGTTTAGCTCCTGTCAATCAGATTTAACGGGGCATATAATTAAGAGTGGGGGGCTGGGGAGGGGGCAAAAATTTGCAGCAATTGAAGACAGCAAAGGCACACACCACCACTACAAGCGCACCAAACTAGATTTTAAATTTTCAACAGCCCCAAAACAATTCTAAGTAAAGACAGCAAAGAAATTACAGTGTCACTAAAAGCCCACAGTCTAAGTTTAAAACAAAAATAGCAATGAACAGTTACTGTAAAGCACTGAAATGAATCTGTTTCCTTCCCCTTCTGGCTTCTTCTGAGAAAACAAAAATCACTTGCTACCTCAACTCTGACTAAGCCCCACCTCCAGTTATCATGTAGCTGAGGTCAGAGGCCAGACAATTAGCTCCCTCGCCCAAACTACAGGGCAAGTCAGACAAGCCAAGACTAAATTTGCAGCAATTAAAGACAGCAAAGAAATACACCACCACTACAAGCACACCAAACTAGGTTTTAAATTTTCAACAGCCCAAAAATAATTCTAAGTAAAGACAGCAAAGAAATTACAGTGTCACTAAAAGCCCATAATCTAAGTTTAAAACAAAAATAGCAATGAATAGTTACTGTAAAGCACTGAAATGAATCTGTTTCTTTCCCCTTCTGGCTTCTGGCTTCTTCCTGTTGGCTCCTAACAGGATCTGGGTGATTGACACACACCTGTGACCTTGACGTTCAGAAGAATTGGCTCCAGTACAAAAGTAGAATCATGTATCAAACTTGTCTGCTTGCAAAACAATTAGCTTATGTCTCATGCCCCCAGGGGTTCAGCAGCTTCTCATCCTCTCTGTCAACACACGATGTACCAGAAGCTCTGATAGTCAGATTTTCAGGATCCCTTGCTGTCGCACCTCCCAAGGTCAAAGGTTCTTTTCTTACAGAGCACTGCTTTGGTTTCACTCCCTAGAGCAAGACATGCTCTCTGCAGCCACTCTGGGCTCTTTTAAGCATACACTTAGACAACAACTTGTTGCTATTGCCAGCTGTGATTACTTCCACTAACAGTCCTAATTAGCATAGTTGTAGAACTTAACTCTGCAACTCTGCCAACTACAGCATCTACCCGTGATTGCTAGCCTGTTGCACTTCTTCTACCTATCCACCATGGCAATTCTCACTCCCTTCTTGCCCTCCCTTTCTTCCTTCAGTCATTTACTCCCCAACCCTTCTCACCCACTTCTTTCCCTCCCTTTCTTCTCCCCTACCATTTACCCCTTCCCCCCTTTTTTGTTTTGAGTAGGCCTCTTGGACTGATTCTGTCCTCCCCCCTATTGTTCTATGTACTGTCTATGGGTGTCTGCCAAATTAATATATACATTTTAGTTCTGTGCTATACATTGTACAATCCCACCCAATGTACTGTCTGTGAGTGTCTGCAAAATTTGTATATGCATTTTAGTTCCATGGTATACATTGTACAATGCCACCATAGCTTGTTTCATTCTAATTCCTAATGTAGCTGTGATTTGTCCTGTTGTAACCATATTCCTCTGTAATACTGTCGATATTCTTACCACCTCTGGCAACCTATTGTTGTTTGTTAAAATTATCCTCTGAAGTAGAACCAATGTAAAGAGCTCCCAGTTCACTGTGTTTTCCAAGAATTTAATAAATAAATAAATAAAATATGTAGGATGGTATACGAAAGTAAACTGTGTTTCATTTTTTTCATAGTTTTTCCCCACTTTCCAAGCACAGAGCAGTGTTTCTCAAATGAGTTCACTATGGTCAAATGCGACCACCAGCACACTTTTCTACAGCCGCAGAGTTCTTGAGCCCCAATTGGTAATGGCACTGACAATTTCTTAATAATAAAAACACAAGAAATGCATTTCAAGTAAAACCATATTAGGAACTTGATTCATTGTATACTGTGTGAAAATAGATTTGTTATATTAGGTGCTTTGGGGTGAAAAAATCAGGAGTGAGGCCACAGGAAAGTTCTAGTAGCCACTTTATGGGGCCCTTTGATGCCACCATGATTGGGTCTTGAGAACCACTCTCTTGGAGCTTGCCACAACATCTGACCTTGGTTACAAGGAGCCTTAGTGGTGATGTCTTTGGAGATCCTGATGAGACACACTTGTTGCTTGGTTGTGGGGGGGCAATAGAGTAACATATGCTAGCACTCCCTCTCTAGTCAGTGAGTGTTTTATCTCCAGGATGGGCCCATCCTCCCCACGCCTAGTCCAGTGAGTGACAGACTTAAAATTGCACCTGAACATGAGACCCTTGCACAGTGGGTTGTGATATGATTTCAATGATGCTGGAGTCTGAACATTATAGTCTGGTCACAGTACTAGAGGCATGTTTCTAGGAAGGAGTGCCATGCTGCCTTTTAGATTGAAAGGTACTACATAAAATGATGGTGTTGTCATTCTGGTTACAACTGTGGGTGGAGCCTACAGGAATATTGTATGTACAATAGGAGTGATGTCATGTTTTCTGTCCGTGGAACTGACTGAAGGTGTAAATAGTCTCCTCCACCTTACCCTCCTCCAAGAAATGTTTGCCACCCACAAATAAATATGCTTTCATGTTAGTCAATGGTTTCAGGGTACTATTTTCTTTCTTAAATGGGTGGTACAAGAACTCAAACCTGAGCAGTGGGAGGCAGCATTGTTTTTCTTGGGGAAGTAAGGTCCACCCCACCACCAGCCAAGAGGCTCCAAAAGGTCCATCCCTCCTTTTTTTTATTCATGTGGGAGGGGCATGAGGTGGATCTATCATACTGAAAGAAGACTCACTAGAGTTTGGGGTATGGGCCAAGGAACAACAAATCTGTGGAGACCCAGCATTTTGTTAAGGACTATGAGAAAAGAAGATACTTAAATTGCCTTCAAACTGGCTTAAAAACCCTTGGAACAAATGATTATCAGAGTCACCTGGTGTCTCAAAAGAAAACACTAAGAAATGTCTGAAACTACAGCTTAAGGATTCAACTTCAAGGAAAATAGGCAGCTTTCAGGTATTTCTTAAACATTTATATACTAAAATGGGCACAGTACTTGGTTAACATAGTCTGTGATGAAGTGTATTTTTCTTTTTAAGTTTTAGAAGTGGAGTTGACTTGCACTTGTTAAAAATACCAGCTGCAATTAGCAACTAGTTGTAGAAACAAAATGCTGTTTTTCTTTTCTTTTTTTTTTCCTATTTACTTTTTTTCCTGGCTCAGTTTATATCAGTGAAAAGAAAGTCTGGAACAACTATCAGAGCTGCCATCCAACTGGACAAGCTATTTATCACTCATTTTTCATTTAAATTAACATGAATGTAGTTTCACATTTTTACCATGAGGGAAGCAAGAAGATAAACCAGCATGGTTAACAAATACATTCATTGACACCTGTGAATGAATGGGATAGTTTTTTCTAATATTCTTTTTGAGTTAATTACACCTTGGAACCTGTTATTCCAGTTTTTATGACTGTGCTCCTGGAACTTTCTGCATAACAAGTTCCCTTAGGCGCCTCACAGCACCTCATTAAGCCATGTGACACCACCATCTTTGCAGGACATTGCATAGTGTAGCAAGAGACCCAATTTTTTTGCCTTTTTCCAAATAATATACCAACTTCATTCTCAGGCAGGCAGTTCTGGGCTAGTGCTAATATTGTACTGAATTTTCTTAACTTGCAGTTTATGACTATAGGTGTTTATAACTGAATGATAATAACCACATTTACTTCACTTGCAAATAGCCAGGCATTTGTGTATCTGATTTCTGTTTGACTTACTGTAGGTTACACATAGAATCTGAAAAATTAATAACATGGTGTATTGTGATTCAATGAACTGATAAATGGTGATTTTGGTTTATTTTACACATTAATTTTTCCTGACCATGGATATACTAAAACACAAATTTCTCAACAAAATGTTTTTAAATAAATTATCTGGTTTGGGGGGAGTGGGGCTGCCACAAGCAGATGGGATTTCACATATGAGGGAACTCACAGCAGGAGAAAAAAGAAGCATGTTACAGGGTTTTAAATAATTGATTAGCAGTTTTTTTCTTGGGATGATACTAACCATACAGAAAGTATTTATATAGATTTTCTAGAAGTGCTGTGTTTGTTAAACATAGTGAGGCAAGAGCTATTCATTTTCACAAAGTTTTAGCACTTTTATGAGCAAAATACTAATCAAATTTACTTAAAACCCTGATATTGGCATTAAAAGCTTAGTGGCATGGATGTAGAGGCACCAGTATTTAATCATGACTTTGGTAGAAGATTAATTGTGACATACAGTATGTGGGTCATGAAAAAACTGGCCTCCCAGGCAGGGGGTTATGGGAGGGAGGGAATGAGTCTTGATATTTTTAGCATAACGGTTTTCTGAAACTTCAACTTTCAATGGGTTAGACTTTGTAGCAATCTGTACGGTATATCACTAAGCCACATGCAGTGGGGTATGGGTAAAACCCACATCACCAGACCCAGGCCAGAGTTGTAAAATCTGGACTGGGCACAGCTTGTACAAATATTGCTGACCCAGTGGAGCAGCAATAAAAGATAAACTATGCAATACCCTCAATAACACACCTTCTCCAGTTTACATTTACCTGATGCCCATTTTTAGGCCTTATACAGTAATATCTTCCTTCAAGAGAACAGCTTGTTATGAATTGTGTCAAATTTACATTGGTATTTGGGCATATGCACTTTTATATTATATGAATTTTGTGTGTAAACTATATATCAGTATCTAAAAAAAAGCAATTAAACAAATCAAATGTCTTCAAAAACTTGTCTCAACATTGTGTTTATCTTCCACATTGTCACAACATATAGTTGTCTTTGCAGTGTTTTCAGATAGGGTACAGTACCTTCATGTATATGATGGCCTGGTTCTGTTGAGTTGATTGCTATAACAGTGCATATAATAAAATGCAAAACATATAGGTAACTGTAATACAGATGGTGGCATTGTTTGTAATTATACAACGGCAAGGAACAATGTAAGAAGCTGATTGGCTGCTGACCCATTGAAACAGTGATGTTATTACGCAATAACATCACCGTAGCTTTGGATTTGGATCATTCCTTGCATTTTTCTTAAGAAATATTTTTCCACACCAACAAAAACATCCTTTAAAATGTATTTTTTATTCTGTATATAACAACAAGCCATTGTATAATTGTAATAGCAGATTCAGGGTGTGTGTTATCTAGGAATGTCACTCCTGGGGTGGTGGAAGCACTCGGCTTTGCCTCATGCTTCAACCCACCCCAGGAGTGACATTATTACATGATAACACACACCCTGTCATGTCTTATTGCTTAAATATGCCCTTTCTCAATGTACTGTACTTTGACTCAGTTAGTGTATATGCAACAGCCTTCATGTGAACTCTCTGGGCTTCTCTTTGACTCCTGATGTCTATTTGCTTTAGCTATTGTATATTGTTTGAACTGCATTGGTCTTCTTGATGTGATGCCTGTGTGCCTAAACTATGTAATCTGTTTATCTACTGTTACCCATGTATCTCCAGTGAATGATTGTTATGACTGTCGGCTCTGTGAGTCATTGTTTTTTGACTTGTTAACTGTGCTGTCTTTGTATTAGTTTCGACAAGGTGCCTTTGTAAACAAGTCTCTGACTCAAAGGTTTGTAAATGTGATATTTTTAAAATAAATAAATAAATAACTGTTTATGTTTAAGCCCATGAAACACCCTTATCTAGTTAATGCATTCACAGTCATAGTGGCTCTGCCAGAGCTTGTTTTTGAAATGGTGACAGCAGAGTTTTAAACACTGCTACCACTGATACTATTGATGTTATCTGCTGCTCACTCCCACAAGTTTTCATGCCATCAATATAACTGAAGAATCTCCAAAAAAAGACTATTAGGAAATGAATATCAGGCATAGCCCTATAACATCATGGCATGAAAAGCTCACAATCTGGTTGCTTGTCTACAAGCTGGACTGTTCTACTTGTGTATATTTCCCATTAACCAGTGTGTATTCGGAGATAATGTTTTACTTCACTTGTGATGCTACTGCAGTATAACAGATGAAGCTGTCACCTACACTTGTGCCCTGCAGCACGCTGTTTTCAGCCACATGACAGTGCAGTGGCACGTTGCTTATGCACCACACCTCTTTGCACTCCAGGAGCATCATCTCCATGGCACTGTGATTTATTCATTATTGGGGCTGTATCTTTCCAGGTAATTGTATCTCACTTGCAGAGTGTGTCATTTTAGTTGTTAATTATGCGCATTCGCCAGCTCTGTGGTGTTTCACCTGCTTTACAATGTGAGCATCAGCTGTGTCCCACCTGTCATTGTTTACCTTGTTGAGTCGGTCATTATATCATTGTTGTATTCACAATCTGTAGTATCTGTATTTAGGACACATTTCTTGTTTTTTTATGTGATTGTGCATAACGCATATTAGAGGGCCACAACTTGATAACCAGATTAGTGAGAAGAGATTGTGGGTGTTTATTTGCTCTCACTGTGTTCTGTATTAGACCATTATATTTGACTATTTCTCTGTTCTTTGGACTTAGTCTATAATCCAAGGTACTTATGTTGCAGCTAGGGTCAGAGAATTATAGTGGTGTTTTTGAAGTGTGTAAGACATTTTATTATATAACACAAACCCTCAATAAAATATTAATTGATAAAAAAACAATGTGGGCATCAAATAAAATCATGTGCAGAAAACCACTTTCCCCTTATTGTATGTACCCAGGCTGCTGGTAGTATTTGGTGTACCATTTGGAGAACAGGTTTCCTGCATTTTATGTTAATATACCCAGAAATGCCAGTTATTAGTGATTTTATATGATGTTTCCCAAACAAAGTTAGCTACACAGAGGAGAGAAAAACTTGCCCTGGGTCTTGACACTCATCACATAAAACCACCCCCTGGAAATCACTTTACCCTTTTTTATATGAACCCGGGCTTCTGGCTCCTTTGGGGAACATGTATCCCAAATTTCTTGTTAACATTTCATACATATTACAATAACTTACTGGTGCTTTAATCTCTATTCCCCAGACCCACATACAGTATGTGGGTCGTGAAAAAGCTGGCCTGCCAGGCAGAGGGTTATGGTAGCAATACCCAGTGGGACGTGGCCAAAACTGAGGATGTGGTGAGAGTGTCCACTTAGTCTTCACTGTGGCTTACAACTGCATCACTTACACATGTGAGAGAATAAGTATTGTACCCCCAAATGCAAGAATGCAGGTTCCTTGCTGCACAATATTTAAAGGGAAATGCAACTTTACTGTTCTGCAGACATAATGGGATGAACAACTGAACATCATACAAAATATACTATACCTGTATGTGTATTATTGCACCATATTTGTATTTAATTTACTTTTGCACCTGACTGCATTGTCTACCCCTCACTATGGCCATGGTATACAGAGTTCGGATATTCCTGGGAAAATTTTGGAATTAAATACAGTAACACATAAGCAAAACATTTAATCATGACATCTTCTGGCTATATCAGATGCAGCCAGTCATGGAAAATTTTCTTGAAGGTTTATAACACTAAAATTGAAAATACACAGTCACAGTGTAGAGTACCAGGATAACAACAGTAACCGAATAAATCGCATTAACAACAAACGTAACATAATTTTATGTATTTGTAAGATTTCCAGTCTTTCTTTGGTTTCTCAGATGTTCTTTTATCCCACCTCTTATTCATTTCATGTGGTTGCTGCCAAACTCCAAGTGCCTCCTTACAATCCTCAACACCTCATGGGATATGACACTTGGTATGGGCCCCTTCCCCTGCTCCCATCACAGTTTACATGTTTGCCCCAGTGCCAGGACTGATACTGCTTCTGAGGTAACAGTGTTTGAAATACCAGAGCCCTTGATGTGCCAGTCTGCCACTGGTCATTGTCACCAGTTCAAGGTCTCTTGCCTCACTAACTGGTACAAGCAGCATTTCATGGGGAGATGTAACAAAGTAAAGAACCAGTACTGCCAACCTCGTTAGAAAGAAAAATAGATGTAAGGAAGTGTTTCATCCACCAGTCTTAACAAACCATACAACACTAGAACTGATTGGTACAAGATAGAACCCACTCACCCAGGTTAAGTAAGTAAAGATACTTGTTTATATATTGTAATATTTCATCAAAGTCTATTTATTGAAGATACAGTGTTAGAGAACAAACGTTTTCAGATTGTACCCTTCATCAGTGTACACACCATATTTGTAGACAATAAATATTAAATATGTGCATACAACTTTGTTTCTTTTTTCACTTAGCTTTGATGCTTCATACTGCTTATTCCTTTTTCCATCTAAATGGAAAAATGAATAAGCAGTATGAAGTATCAAAGCTAAGTGAGATTTAAAAATCTTCTAAAAACCTATACATGTATTTTTTGGTAGAAAAATGAAACAAAGTTGTATGTACATATTTAATATTTATTGTCTACAGATATGGTGTGTATACTGATAAAGGATACAGTCTGAAACATTTTTTTCTCTAACATGGTATCTTCAATAAATAGGCTTTGATGAAATATTACAATATTACAATGATGCAAACCGAGGAGAGGGAGTCTACTGCATCATGACTCACTGCACTGTTTGGGGTGTTCCTAATGTTCAGAAAGTATGCAGTATGAGTAAATCAAGGATTTGAAACAAAACAAGGCTGGGTATAAATACCGTAATAGAACACATTTCAATTCTGTTAAGAAAGGAAGCAGATAAAACAACCAGCATCATCAATTAAATTTAGAGAGGGTAAGCAATCAGGAAATGTGGGTTTTCAACCAAAAATAGTTTGATGCAAAAACAGTTGCCAGTGTCCCTTTAAGTCAATACACATCAAAAACAAAGAAGCATTTGTCAATGCCGAATGTTGGCTTCTTGGCATTGGCATTGGTAGTGCAGGAGTCAGAAATGCAAAATAGGAATGGCAGTGAAGTGTTGAAGTAAAGCCAACACCCCCCCCCCCCACAGAGCCTGAAAGGCATTGGGAATGTGGGTTTGGATCAGCCATAACACTTACGCCATTCCACCTCACCCCACCCTGCAGAGAGCAACAGGTGTTGGGGTGTGCATAGTTACGTCCCCAATACCTGTCAGTCTCTACAGGGTGGGTGTATGGTTGGAAACCTTAATGACCCGAGGGTTTGTTTGTATTTTCACTCCAAATTTTCAACATTGGCTTTTTGGGACCCCACCTCATGAACAGTGGCACTATCATTTTGTTACTCAATCCTGAAAGGTGATTTTGCACAGCAACTGCGCCATTAGAAGCCATAGGTGTGGAAACACATTTCAGGTAGGATGGCAAAAATGACAGCTGCACTGTTCATGAGGAGGTGTAAAAAAATGACAATGTTGAAAATCTGGAGAGAAAATATGAAACATTTGCAAACTTATGAGCGTGCGTAGATACTGCGCAACATACACCCGTAATGCAGTCATTTGGGGGAATTTTTTTACCAAATTTTCAACATGGGCATTTTGGCACCTGTCCTCATGAACAGTGGCACTGTGATTTTGTTACTCTGTCCTGAAAGTTGATTTCGCACAGCAACTGTGCCCATTGTGCACCACAAGTGTGCAAACATGTTTTGGGCAGGATGTGCAAAATGACAGCTGTACTGTTCATAAGGAGGTGTGCAAAAATGGCAATGCTGAAAGTCTGGAGTGAAAATATAAAAAATTGGCCAAGTTACAGATGTGCATAGAAACTGCACAATGTACGCTGGTAACGCAGTCATTTTTTGGAATTTTTTCACCAAATTTGCAATGTGGGGTTTCTGTGACCTCTCCTCATAAACACTGTCACTGTGATTTTCTGAATCTGTCCCGAACATTGATTTCCCTCAGCAACCGTGCCACTGTGTGCCAGATGTGCGAAAACATATTTTGGGCAGGATGTGAAAAATGACAGTTGCACTGATCATAAGGAGGTGTGAACAAATGGCAATGTTGAAAATCTGGAGTGAAAATATTAAAAATTCTTTAAGTTATGAGCATGCATGGAAACTGCACAATGCACGCTTGTAACACAGTCATTTTTTGGAATTTTTTCACCAAATATACAACATAGGCTTTTGGGGAGCTCACCTCATGAACAGTGGCACTTTTGTTTTATTTATCATTCCCAAAAGGAGATTACATGCAGTGACTGCAAAATCACCTTTCGAGACCGAATAACGAAATGACAGTGACTGATTTCATGAGGTGGGGTCCCAAGCACCCCATGTTGAAAATTTGGTCCCAAAATAAAAAATTAAAAATAAATAAAAAATAATTAATGTAATGTTATCTGCTTCTCTTTGTCGTTACTGATAATGACTGTACCTGGCTGTATACTGTTCAAATGTTTGTTCTCACCTCATGATGCATCATGAAATACTCTTTAATGTTGACTCTGGTCTCCCCTGTCTGTACTCTCCCGGGTCATGCCTGAATATAGGCAACACTGTTGTCTAGTGTACTTACCCGGTAAACAAAAACCAAATAAATAAATAAAAAAGTAAAAAAAATGGGCAAGATATCCACCTAAGTTGACCACCCCCCATTGATGCCATTATACAGCTTACTGTGATTTTCTTCAGTTTACGATTGGCTTTTGAAGAGCTCAGACATCTCCTGCTCCACCGAAGATCACCGCGCCAGGCCTCTGGAGGTAAGTATGGGGTGAGGGGTGCGGGGAGGTGGTGTGCACAGATGGTGGATATGAGTTGAGGAGGAGGGGCATTGTGACAACAAGGGACCATTTTCTTGTTTACAGGGCCAAAAAAATAAAAACAAAATGTTGGAGGATTTTTTTTTTTTTTTTTACAGGTTTCATAAATACATTTGGGCACACTGGGGTGGGCTCCCAGTATGCCACCTATATTTTTTGGGGGGGACTGAAGCCTACGAGGACTGGGCACTCCATCTGTATAGCAAGCGTGTCTGTGTTTGGGGGAGCAAGATGTTGAGGGGGATTGGGCACACCCATCGGCAAACAAATTGAACTGGAGAGGGGCATGCCGACAGGGGGATTGGGCACCCCCAAAGTTGGCTTTCTCGGGATTGTGAGAGGCGGACATCGAGAGCCGTTGCCATGTTTATTGAAATGTTTCACCAGGAATGGCATGTAATGGAGGCGTGTCAGATCTGCCATTGCAATGGCAAGCCTGTGTCTCATTGCAGTGGTGAATTTGTTTCATGTTGGTGGCACTCTCTGAAACTGCTGTCATCGGCAGCATGCTCACTGATTGGTGGCTGAGGGACACACTGACTAAAGCATCCCCCGATTCGCCACAACACTGACACACCTCTGAAAGTGCTACTACAGTGCTAGTACCGCAAGATGTTGCTTGCGCACGTGCATGCAAGCCAACATAAAAAGGAGTACAGTGCACATGCTGAGGGCTATTTAACAAATGCTTATTTTGTTAAAGCAAAGTGCTAGTGCATTTACATAATGGCTAGCTAAGCACCCTTACATTTCACCCATGATGAGTTTCATCAGCAGGTGGTGCTTCACCATTTGCAAAGTCCATTTAATGTGCAAAAAATACATACAGCATTCATTAATCATATTTATATAAATAATAATGGGAACCAGTGCATTCCAGTTTAACCAATAGTGCATACATTCTTCAGAATCATAACTTTATATTGCCACCTAGTGATACAGTTTTAACTTGGTCTATCTCAAAATACATTGACATGAAGTATAACATTAAAAACATAATATTAAAATAAGCAGGCATGTTTCTGTGATTGACTCAAGGATTTATATTAATTCAATGCATAAAGAGTGCAAAAGCACCTTATATTCTGCGAAACCTCATGCTTAAATTATGTGTTAGCAATGAATCCCCACTGGAGGGTTATTTAACACTTCCAAGATGCTACTGGTTATATCACCCATTAAAGGCAATAGTTAAATTTGTCAACCACTCTATTGTTATGAAGCTCTGATTTACTTGCTGTGCTCTCTACTCCTTTTTTGCTTCGGAAGTATAAAGTTTGTATCAGCTGCACCTTTAGGGTCACAGTGTGTGCCTAATTGGAATTATTCAAAGTCACTTTACAGACTGTGTTTCTCTTCCCTGGAACTTAGTGCTCTCATTAACTTTGTGTCACCTGCAATTTAATTACTGTACTTGAAACACCTGACTCCAGGTCATCAATTAACCCTTAGGCTGCCAACAGAATTAGAACATATCGGAATTTTGGACTGATGTATCAGTCTATGGCACAACAAGGGTTAAACTATTTAATAATGGGGCCCTAATACAGGTGCCGGGGGAACCCACTGGTGATTTATTTTCAGTAAGATACTCACTGAGCCCTGTGGCATAACCAACTCCTTGGCCATTGTGCTACATACACTACAATTCCAGATTTCCTTCCTTTCAAAAGAAAAGTTTCATGAGGAACTGTGCTGAAGGCTTTACAGAAGACTAAATATATTAAGATGATTATCTTTCCCCTATCCTGTTCCTTTGTCACTTACTCAATTAAAACAACATGTTTAGACAAGAATGATCTTTTCTTAGCAAAACTTTTGCTGACACTCTTACCAGCTCAAATTGATGCAGATATTCTGTTTCTAAAATATGTTTATACTTTCTTCTTATCACAGCAGTCTTTCTTCTGTTAAGCAACCTTCCAAGCCCATTTTCTCCATCTCTGCTACTTACCCACCTCCTCTAACCACAAATGTACCCCTCCATGGTGGGGTCAGGACTCAGCAGTGAATCTGTGCCCCTAACTCCCCACAGAACAACACAGTTATGGGGGATGGTAGATGGTTGGTTCAGTGGGGCCAGAGACTGCCAGCTTCATCTGTGCATGCTCAATGTTTTCTGTTGTTCTACCCCACCCACAGGATGCTGACCGTGCATGCCCAGATGTGTGCACACATTGGTGTGACCAGGAGTCAGTTGGTATCCTCCATCCCATCGGCAGATCCAATTGCACCTTCACCTGTGGTCACCTAGGTGGTGAAAGCACAGCAGAGACTGCAACCCTTCCTCCCTATCAAAGCAGAGGAGCATCAGCTGGTAGGTTCATGCCTTCTCCTCGTTAGTCTTCCGATATCCCAGGCTCATTCCCGAACCAAAGCCACCAGTGTCGTGAGTTGCAATACTGGCACAGTGCCAGTGGGCCAGCTTGATCCACATGTTCTGTAACTGTATGCTTGATAATCGTCTTCCCACTATTACTCCCTCAGTTAAGTAAGGTAAGACTTACCAGCCTACAATTACTTGTTCACGTCCACTGCCATTGTTCAACAGAGGGATCACATATACTCACCTCCACTCCATAAACACTATTCTGGTCTCCAATGGCTTTTGGAAAACCATTATTGAGCATTATGGACATGGGGCTTACAGCAACCAAAGAGTGGCAGTTTGAAGGGGTTAATTTAAGAGTAAGGAAAGCTTAGCAGTCATGGACCCTGTGCAGCAAAAAGAGATCCACCCCATGATGAAGACCCAGATAGGGTCGAAGCGCCAGAGCTCAGGGTTCTACTCAAGAATCTTCTGCTTGCTTGCCTGCCACACAATATATAGGATAGTGGATGGACAACTATGCACAACCGTGTGTTGTGCCACAGAAGGGTTCTGATTCCCTGAGACCTCAAGAGCGAAGCTCGAGAGGTCCATTGGAATCAGATCCCTGAGGTGGCACAACACACTGGTTGTGCATAGAGTTGCCCATCCGCTAGTCTATATAGTGAATGGGCATCCATGCCTATTTCACACACTGCACTTTGTTTCAGTGGACTGGTGGTTGGGAGGGCACTTGAGGGTCGGTGGTAGGCTCAAATTACTGACACAGTGTGCTGGAGACATTTCTGCAAGTTCAAGTTTAAAAAATAACAACTTCCAACTTAATTGGATAGGGGAAATCAAGTATGTGGCAGCATTCCAAGTTGTTCTGCTGTAGTAGTGACAACACTACTGCAGCAGAACAACATAATGATGTCACTACTGCAGCAGAACAAGTATGTTCCAGACATGGAATTCCATGCATAACAGCATTCCACCATACACTATATAGAGGATAGTGAATGGGGATTTATCAGTAACCACGCTGTAATTGCTTTGAGAGGTTACCGAGACAATGTAAACCTCGAGAGCGAAGCGCAAGAGGTTTACCGTTGTCATGGTAACATTGAGAAGCAGTTTCAGCGAGGTTACCAATAAATCCCCATCCATTATATTTTATAGTGTATGGGCTGAAAAATGTAGATGATTCTTACTAAGTTTTCCGTGGTACCTCTCTAGATTAGAGCCAGCTCTCACCACCGTGCCATCCATTGTGCGCCGCTTGTGTAAAGGATGAACAGATCCACTCCCGGTGTTATGGTATCGATGTGACATACTCAAGAGGGGTAAACAACCTCTTGATGTCACATCGATACCATAATAACTCTATAAACTTGCTGAATCCGGACAATAGCAAGGGCTCCCCATACATTATAGATTTATTTAATATTAAGTCTTTGCTTGAATTTTTGTAGTACAGGGTACACAAGTGCTAAGCTTTCCTTATTCTTAGATTGTTTGTGGGCTGGCTGCTTTGCTTAGCTCTGCCTCCAACTTCAGAGCACACCAGTCTCCTGTTTTTATTTATTTATTTATTGAATGAATTAATTTTTGTGTTGGTGCCCCCCTTAACCCCAGACCCACTCCGTCCTGCTGTCCCCATGCCCAGGCTTGCCCCTGGGTGGGGCCACCAGGGGGGCTCCCCTTCCTATGGTCAGGGCCACAGGAGCGGAATGCTGCAGTGGATGTCAGAGGCAGTGTGCTGTGGGAGGAGCAGGTCATCATGCCAGTTGGCCAGCTTTTCTCTTTTTTTGCTGCTTTGCTTCCTTGGGGGCCGAGATGTGTAATGACATCCAGCATCCGCCCCACCCTCGTAAAGCAATGGTGCAAGTCGCAGCAGTATCCCCCGCCTCTGCCAGGGGTCCATAAAGCATCAGACACTCTTCTCCTCCCCCCTCCCCTTAGAGAAGGATCTCGATCCTTCTCCCCCAGCCAGCCCTCCGACTCCCTGGTCCATTCCCAAACCCGGGTCGTCGGCGTCATAAGCAGAAATCCAAATGCTGTACCAATGGGCCAGCTATTCCTTTTTATTTTTAAAGGGATTAATTTACCATACTTGTGCTGGTCACAGTATTTATTTATTTATTTATTTATAATTACTGGTAACCCCCTTATCACACTGTTAACAGGGGTCTTTCAAACTCTGTAATAACCAGAAAACCAGCTATTGCTGCATTTTGAAAACTTTCCTTTACTACCAGCGTCAATCTCATTTCATACACCACCTCTTTGGCTCTTACTATGTGAGTAGGTCGGCCAAACACCTCCACAAACATGGCAGAGCCGTTTCTCCATAACAGAAGACCCACACTGCTTGTTCACCTCTTAGTCACTCCATGTAACTTTTCAATGTTTCTTCACACTTATCTGGTTGATCCTGCCTTTACAAATTCAAAAAGCTATTTGGTTGATCCTGCTCTTTGTACCCTTCAGGTGCGACTTCCAAGACAGCAGCTGCATCGGAATGGCTGAGTACTTTCAGTTTTACTCATTGCACTTACCAGTGTAGCTAAAATAAATAAATACAAAGTGAAGAATAAGCAAAGTAATGCCTATACTGCACAGTGAGGTGTGTGTGTGTATAGAACACAGGGACAAAGTAAGAGGCAGCAGGGATAACAGAACTGCTTCAGTGACATTCTACAGCATTGACTCCCTGCACCAGTAATTCTAAAAAATGAAAACTATGCATCTATGTTGTTATGGATTGTTTTACACACCTTTGGCGTGTGATGACCGCATAAACCTCTCAAGCTTTACTCTCAAGGTTTAACATCTAGGTTAAACATCTCGGGTGTGTAACAAAATCCATAACACACAGTTGCATAGCCATTATTACATCAGACAGATGGGAGGATACCCCATAAGCAATAATATCTTGTTTTTGTGGGGGTTCTTTGGTACAGCAGGCTGTAGAGGGCGCTTACTTTGCAGTGCAGTACAATAGTGTACACAAGTGCTAGTTCCAAAAAGATACAAAAATACAATTAACTAACTACACGAAAGTTCATGGCAATAGCAGAGAACAATTACTCATATAACAAATCAGGGAATGATGTCCACTGGTGTCATATGTTGGCCTTTACACACACAGACCTACACACAAGCACTGCAGAGAGTTTAGAGGGAGAAAGTTGTTGGTATTCCACACTGACCAGTAACTACTGGTGGGATGGATAAGAAGGGAGTTCAGGTGCTCATGGATCATTGATCCATTCAAGAAACAGCCTTTGGAAAGTGGAAAGGTTAGGGGTTTGTTAAGGGGGGGGTGTTAGTAGGCAGTCCCAACCTGAGGAAAAAAGGCCCATCTGCGGATGTCTTTTTTTAATTTGGGTGCTATTCAATTAGTTTCCTTGGTCAGTCTTTAGAGCAAACATAGGAAAAGGGGGTTAACAGAGTTATAAGTTATATGGGGGAAAGGGTGGTTACACCTATGGAATGTGTACTAGTGGTAGTCCCTCTGGACAGTAGGGCTCAGCCCAACAAGTTGGCTATATAACAAGCGGAGGTGAGTCAGATCCTAGAGCAGCTCTCAAGGATGAACATAAAGATCTTGTTATTCAGGACTTCCAACCTGTGCAGTGTATCCATAAGGGCTGAGTGGTGCACTTCACCTCCATAGTCTAACCAAGGGAGTAATATTGTTGCCTGGACTCTCGTGTGGGAGTTAAGGCAGTTCCTAGCCCTGTAGAAGGCTCCTAACATGGGACACACCAAAGCAATTATGTGATCTCCATGCTTCTGGCATGTGAGGTGAGATGGAGCTCAGCCCTAAGTATTTGAAGGACATGGCAGCTCAAGACCAAGTTTCTCCTTAGTGTGGATGGAGAGGGAGATATCCAGTTTTTGGGTCTGAGGGTGGGTGCCAACGACCATGGTCTTGACTATGTTGGCACTGAGAATGAGGTGGTTCTCATTTAGCTTGGTTTCTACTGCTGCAGAGTTGGTCTAGAGTCAGTTTTCAACACTGACCAAATCAGAGTTGCTTCAACAGAGAGTCATTTCATTAGCATGCATAATTATCTTGCCTTGGACTTAGTGGTTGAGTAGAATATAGTACAATGTTGAAAAAAAGTTAAGTTTCCCTGCAATTTTTTCAATTGTATTTGGCATTTGGCTTTGTTTTAAAAAAAATAAAGTTGCAGTGCTACTATAATATTCTAAGGGCCAAGAAGAGCAACCGCCTTATTCCATAGAAACCAGTGCCTTTACCTTTTACCTTTTTTTGCCTTGGTTCCAGGGAAGTGGGGCTAGGGGCACCTTAAGTAAACACTGGGACACCATTAACCATTAAACCACCCACAAACTGACATCCAAACATGGAGCTGGGATCAAGCTGGATGTATTTATTAAGCTGGTAGGTTATATGCATTAAAGGCGTCTCCCTTGCCACTTTAAATCTTCACTTCAGTTCATCAGTCACCATATTCACTGCACTACATTGTACCATGTCATGTTTACAAGGGCTAGATCTCCATCTCCACCCATCTTACCAGGGCTTATCTACCTGCAATAGTTCCCACGAAATTTCTGCTAGGTTACCTCCTTTGATCTAAGGGACACTGCTGCTAAAGTGACACTAGATCTATGCTCAAGTTATATTCAAAGTATCACATACAACCCCTAACTGTCATGTCAGGATCCCTGGAGCCCTGGTGCTTCTAAGACCATTTGTGCAGTGGCACTGTCCCAGGCAGGGCAATCACTTCCCTGGGGGAAAACCTGTGGCAGAAGATGTCTCACTGTGCTCACAACTGTCATTAGGAAAGTAAGTCAGATTATGGCATTGCTAACTAATTAGTTGATCTGGCCATACCTGACTCCCTCCAACAGTTACACTGACATCTCTAATAGTCAAAAGAACAGGCTCCCATGCCTGGTCACATCACAGGGACTTACCAACCCAAGCTCCTGCCAGGCCCCCACCTCCTGATGATTAATTCATTTGACTAGTATGCCAGGGTGTTCTACACTATGGTACCTAGATTTTCCGTTGTTTCCCAGAGCATTTGTAATAAAAGGTTTACTTACAAATGTGCTCTCTTTCAATCTGGGTCTCTTCTCAAGAGAGGGCTCTCTTGCAAGTCATTCCATGGTGGGAGTGGATCCTCATAGATCCTGGCAATCTCCCTTAAGGGGTAGCCCTCCACTACTCTTGATGGTGCCGTTCTAGTCTTGAGCTTTCATGTTCTTGAGGCAAACATCTGGAATTATCCTTCCTCCTGGCTGTGCCATGATGGCTTTTCTCCAGAGTCCTTGCCAGGGGGCCAGTGCCATCGGGACTCAGCGACCAAAGCTGGGCTTCCACTGCAGATCTTCCTTTCACTGGGGTCTCCTTCCATCTCCTTCCTGGTGTGCTTGCCTCCCCCTCGTATAGACATCAGGGGGAGGGCAGGACCACATTCATGACAGAGTTTCTCACTTCTAGCTGAATCAGAGTGCTCTGCGCCACAAACATCCAGATATCCTGCCTCCAAGCAAGTTCCTCTTTAGAGGATAACTCTCAGGGTCAGAATTAACCTTTCTAAAACCCTCTAGTAACTGGCCTTAAGCTGAGCGAAGAAAGAGACTGTTTATGCTATTAACTGTTATTGGTTATGTGGCAAACTGGTCTTTCCTAGACTCAGCCTGTCAGCCTTATCAGCTTTCATTAACCTTTCAGACACTTGCATGGATAATCAGTAGCTGCCACCACTCAACATAGACACTCTCCCTGGATATCGCTAGGTCTGAATCCCTCCAGAGACACTGCTCACACAGTATAGCACACCTTGCTCAAGGGCAAGCAACCCATCCCTCTCTGTCATAGCTGAAAACTTCTTAATTTAGAAGTAGAATATGATAACTGTAGCCTTCTCTTTAGATGCAGAAACACACTTTTGCCAGTTTTAAATCAGTTAGCTGTACCTCAAAGGACTCGGTTACAAAAACATGAGGTATATAAAAATGTAATATTTTAATACTTCCAGGTATTTACACAGATAATTCAGAATATTACAGCAAGACTGGTGCCTGGCTGGCAGTCTAGCCTAGAGGTTAGAGTAATGAGCTGTGAACAAGCTTGGTACATCCAGCAGACCAGACCTTGGTTTGAGTCTCACAACCTCCACTTGCATACTGTGTAACTCTGAGCAAGACACTTAACTGCCCATTGCTCCCAGGTTGCCCCTGAAAATAGGCACTTGTGCCTAATGGGCCATACACAGTTACCAAAGACTAAAATTAAATAAAATGAAATTAAAAAGACTATGAAGAACAGCAGTTCTACAGAAATGGCAAAGTAAATGTTTGAACAGTAGGTTACAGACAGAAAAACCTCTCTCTTTTTAGCAGAGTAGAATGGCTTACCACATAAGACACTTTGGTGAATCAGGGCAAACTCGAACCCTTAGATGGTCGCTTGTTCGTAGTCCCAAACCTGACTGTCTCTTTCAGGCTCTGCCAGTCCTTAATACCCTCCAGTTTCCCCCCCCCCATGACACGTCATTCAGTATGTCACTCTGACATCACAGATTCAGTATTCTTTGTGTCTTATGCTAGGTTGGAAAATTGGTCTGATCTGGACTTTTGGACTAATGCATCTGTTTTTTTGTCCCAAGGCCTGAACCCAAAAGGAATGTTTGGTTTAGCTAGCCACTTCCTGACATCAAATGATACTTTCTATGCTCACCTTTATATATTCCAGGGGTCCTGTCATGATAATTGACAGCATAGATAGGAAATTGCCATCAGAGCTAGTGGGTCTGCTATGATAAGAATTTTGACTTTCTCCATGGAATGCCAGCTTTGTCCCTTTAGCTGCTACAGTCTAACTGACACTCATGTAGAAAGAACTGAATAAAATTAAAAATAAATAAAAATACTGTGACTGGTATCAATAGCAAATTGTTATAGTTTTCTTTATCTCTTTTTGACTCCTCCTATTGAACTTGTATCTCATGCCCTACACCTCCTGCCAGCTTCCTGGCCAGGGTCACCTCGTATTCATGTCAGTCCAGATCAGACCCAACCTGGCTGCACTGGAAAATCCTGATTTGCAGGGCAGTGTTAACCTTTCATTTGACTTGGCTTAGCCTAGTCAAAGGCGCAGAATGAATCTCTCTAAAGAGCCCAGTATGAGGGGAAGAGACAAACTTTAATTACACTGGTTAGCATAGACAGCCATAGCTTGAGCTTTCATACTACTGCAAACTGAAAGAGTTTTCTGCCTATAGATCCCTCCCTACCTCAATGATGTTGGAGCATATTCGTGACCTCCCTGTGTGCAAGGGGGTGCCAGTAGATATGCAGCAGTAATTCCTTAGCATCACCTTTGGTGTCACACTAGGGGCAATGCTTTCATTCACATCATGGACTGGAGCAGCTTCTCTGACACTTGGAGTGTGCACTACCAGCCTCTGCTCCTGCTGTTCTGAGCTTGGGACATGAACCAAGGTCACTAATGTACCAGGCATCTCAATGCTGCCTAGTACCATTGGGCCATCTGAAATATCAAGTTTTTTAATAAGATACTTTGGGCCTAGAGGGGACACATTACAAATTAGATGCAGTTGCAAGTTCTGATGCATTGCAAAACTACTTGCCTGGGGTTCTGGGGGAAGGACTAGCTGGTGACTCACACCACACAGCCCCACTGAGTGTTACTTTATAAGTGCATGCCCCAAGCATCCTTCAGATGGTCATTTTTTCATTGGCCAGAATTCTGTCCACTTGCCTCTGGAGTCTTGCTTGCTAACAGATTTAGTGCTGCTTGGCCATCCTCCAGTCACTGGTTTCCCACTTCTTAGTCCAGTGTTGCTCAAGGTCATGGCTCTGCTGTGGCTGCTTGGCCACTTTTCAGGTAATCTGCCCATTCTGGGCCTCCTGGCCTTGTGGTTATTTTCCCTCATTGTGTCCTACCCTCATTCTTTGTGGTGTGCTTGCTAGTCCAAGTTCCAGCACTGCATTGGCTAGTCCAGGTTCCAGCACTGCAGCTCAACACTGCTGCTGGCTAGGCTCCGCTCTGTTCTCCTCCTCCCTGTGGCATGTTGCTTGTTGCTGTGTGATATAGGGCTGTCAGAAGTAGTTCAAAAAAGATTTAACTCATACTCAAACTCTAGGGTTTGAGTTCTAATTTTAAACTTGAACCCAAGAGGGTTCACAAAATGGTTCAAACCTTTTTCTTTATTTTTGATTGGTTGTTTTTAGCTCACCTCTCTGCAGGTAAGTTGCTTCTATCCCAAGGCTTTGACTTGGTGCGGGTGAGTGGCACTAGTGGAAGTGACAGGTGGCAGCAGAGAAGAATTAATGCTCATGTGGGGAGGTACAGGGTAGTGCTGGGCTGTCATTCTTGGGATAGGGTGGGTCTTGCAGTGTCCTTGTCTCAGCATGTTAGTTATGGACTGAGCTTTTGAGAGAGAAGGAGGGACTAAGGGATGTGCTACACTAAGGATGAGAGAGAGAGTGGGTAGGTCACACATGGGGGAGAAAGTCAGATGGAACTGAGGGAGGTGACGGGTAGTGTGGGGAGTGAGGAGCAAGTGAAAACTTGTGAGATGTGCTGCCTAACTGTGATTCAGTCATGTGAGGACTGAATCTCAGTTTAGCAGTCTGCAATGCAAATCTCCTTTACAGTTATGGAGGGGAGTTTATGAGGAGCAGAGCAGAGAGTGAGAGGCATCCTGAGACTTGTGCTGGCAGCATGTGTCTGAGACTCCATTCGATCCATCACCAATTCTCAATCCTCCTTAAACAGCTTTATCTCCTTGTGTGTAGGGTGCAGAAAAAAGATAATTAGGAGAAAAAAATTAAGAGTGAAGAAAAATGAGGCAGACCAAGCAGGGAGGGACAGAGTGGGGGTAGAGGAGGGTAGCTAGGCTACTTCTCTTCTTTTGAATGCACCATTAAATCAGGAAATCCCCCTAACTCAATCCTTCCTATTCATGTGGAGGGTTGTAGAAGATATTACTGCACAAAAGGAAAAAAAGATATACGAGTGAAGAAAAATGAGGCAGATCAAGCAGGGAGGGACAGGCAGTGGTAAAGGGACTGTGAATCTCTCTTTAATGAAAATAATATACAGTACAGACCAGATTTGTTTATTGTTTAGTCAGTGTGTGGCATCTTCTGAAAAAATCCCAGATATATCTGACTCCTGCATGGCATATTTGCCAACTGTTCTGTGCTCCTTTGGACTGCACTGTGCCCAGTGTGCGCCTGAGACTGGCATCTCAAATCCCAGAAATATTTTGGGTGACAGGGGAGGAAGCACAATTCATTTATTCCTTACCTGATTCCTGCATGGTATACTAGCAAACTGTGCTGTGTTCCCTTGGACTGCAGTGTGCCCAGTGTGTGCCTGTGTATGTGGCATCTTAAATCCCAGAAATATTTTGGGTGACAGGGGAAGAGAGACAAATCATTTAGCTGGGCATAAAATGGTAGGGGGGGAGGTACTGATGGCTTGGTCTTCCATCCTTTGGCTCTCTGTAGGGATGTAAGATGGCCGCCAGACTAGGCGTCCACCTTCAGTGCTCACTGTAGCACTGGTTTATTTAACCTCCTAGGCATCTTTTAGCTTATTTTTGTGAATTCAGAAAATTCTTCTAAGGTTATTCCCCAAACGCTTTGAGGAGTGTCCCCTTTTTAAGTTTCACCTGTTACAGATGCTGTCATTTGTACAGACATTGTTCTGTGCTAGGTTTAGGGTACTGTTTTTAGTTACAGGTAGGGGTTAAGTGAGTAAGTGTAGGAGTGTAGTGTTTTTATGTTTAAGTTTTCCTGTTGTGGCCTTTGTCCAGAGGACTTTATTTCAATAATAGTTAACTGCCAAGCTAGGGGCCCTTTGCTTGAAGTGGGACCGGTCGTTAAGCTAAGAGGACTGTTGCTGGGATTCCAGGATAAGGAAATTCTAGCGAGAGGGAGACATTACTGAAAGATCATCAGTAAACCCTGCTGGTGGAGTGAAGATGAGTGAAACTGGAGAGGATTCTTTGTGGACTGTGTTAACATCTTACTAGTCTACTAGTCCCTGTTCTTTTGGCTGGACTGTGAGCCGTGGTGTGCTGGAGTAGTGGTTGGAGAAGTAAGATCGGCGGTGGCTTTTTGAACAGTACTGCGTGTGAACAGATCATCTGCACTAAGTGTAAGATCTACACTTTTTTTTTCATCAGCTGTTGGGCTGTTGGACAAATTATCTTCAATGGTGGACCCTTAACTTCAGCTCTGAGTGAGAAACTATCTCTTGGTTGTGTGGGTGGTGAGGGCACTCTACAGTTTGGTTTATTTGTCCCCCCCAAGATTATAAGTGCCGCTGGATCAACTATTATAAGTAGGCAGTGAGAGTGCCTTCTTATTTCTGCTGCAATTCCCCAGCCTTACAGTGTTTCTAGTGCCCTAGACTCTGTCTCTGTGCTGGTGACATATTACATCTAGTAAGGTGGTGAGACCATTTTCCTTAGTCCTGCACTTCTTGAGCACGCGACTCTGTGCTGTCTGTTTATTTGTTCTGGACTGGATTTCTATTTACCTTAATGCAGTTCTGAGTCTGTTTGTCCTCTGGACACAGTACCCCCTGAGGGTTCTCCTGTAATTTAGTTTATTCTGTTGCACGAATTATTTTGGGCTGCTGGGGTGGGGTGTTTCTTAGTTAGTGTTTGATTGTCGTGTGTGCTTGTGTGATTAGGAAAACGTTGTATTAGGGTGGATGTTGGTTGTATGTTTAGGGATAAGTCTGAAATGATTTATTGAGTATTTTTGCTGTAAATATTGTGTGTGTGATAGGAAGATTTTATTGTTTTAATAGTTTTTTTTTTATTTAGTTGTTTATCCAGGTATAGCACACTAAGCTGAAAGCTTTTTTACAGGAGCGACCTGGGAGCACAAGGAGGTTAAGTGACTTGCTCAGGGTCACACAGTATGCAAGTGGAAGCTGTGGGATTCAAACCCAGGTCTGGTCTGCTGGATGTCACCAGATTTGCAGCTCAGCTCAATATTTGTGCAATAGGGGTTCTGGTTAGTTCCAGGGATGCATAGGAGTCATCCCTATTCTATCTATAGTAGCGAGGTGCTGCAGGGAGGTGGGTATTAGTAGGGAGCATGTAGGTTGGCAGCAGGGCACAGTGAGCTCAATGGAGGTGAATGGTATTGGGGTGGTTAGGAACAGGAGATGCCCTGTGGCTTAATGGAACCAAGAGAGAAGTCAGACATGTTTGGTGTCCATTTCCAGGGTTCCCTTGGGATCCGAGGTGGGCAGGCAATCAGTGGCCTGCAGCTTCCACCAGACCCCTTTGGGCCGTGCTATGTTATGCCAGATCGATGAGAAAAAGGACTGCAATTATGGTGGACTTGGTTTCTTCAGTTGATCTGCCATATGTTACAGAGATCTAACTGGGTGACAATGCCAGGACAGTTTTGGAAGCGGTTGTTCCCACTGGGTACTCTGTAGTGCATTGCCCGAGGACGGAACACAGGAGACAGGGGTGTGGTCATCTGTTTTAGATCCAAATTGAGCTTCACCATGCACACAGTGGGTTCAGCCATGTCCTTTGAATGTGTGGCGGTGTGTGGGAGTCTAGGTGTGGGCTGCAGGATACTCCTTGTTTACCAACCTCCAGGGCCTGGAGGAGATTTCCTGCAGGAGGTCGCAAACTTCATCATTGACAGGGTATCGGAGTCCCCCAGATGGTTTATTCTGGGGAACTTTAATGCTTGGATCGATGATGAATCCTCACAATTTGCTCATGACCTCTTCCTGTTGTTGGCATCACTGGGTCTTATACAAGAAGTTACTTCTGTGACCCATTACCACCGCCACATGCTGGCCTTGGTTTTTCACACTGGGGCTTGAGGTCATGAACCTCAAGACTGATTGGGTCACTTGGTCTGATTATTGCACGGTGAAGTTCTTGTTTGGAGCTTCCCCCAATAGTCTCCCCCCCAACCCTTTGAGATGGTAAGCTATCGCTCTTTAAGGTGACTGCTGCATGTGCAATTGGCATGGGTGAGGCAGTAGCTGCTTATAATAAGGCAGTATCTGAGGTGCTTGATGCCATTGCACCAGTCCGTATATGACCTAGATTCTCTTGCATGAGACCCCCTTGGTTTGATGGGGCACTCAAGGTGATGAAGATCAGGGGTTGGAAGTTGAAGCGTTGCTGGCAGAAGACCCATTCTGAGGAGGAAAAACTGCCCTTGCAAGCTCACTATCATGAGTACCAAGGGGCAATCGACTGTAAGAAAGCAGAGTTCATGTCCAGAGAGATTGCCACAGGGAGGAACAGACCATCTCAGCTTTTTCAGACTGTGGACAGAATACTTCATCCAGTCTGTCTACAGCCAAAAAAAGCTTTTTCAATTGCATTGTGCAATGAGTTTGTTCAGTTCTACAGCATGCCCTCCATCCAGTCGAGGATCTCGCCAGTGAGGCAAGTTTTGCCTCACAGTGATCAGCCTGGTAGGAGCATGGGCACTCCTATTGTCTGAGAGGAGTTCAAACCAGTGAAGGTGGCTGAGGTCATTGAAAAGATTGTGAAGCTGAAGCACACTTACTGTGAACTGGATCCGACCCCAACTTGTTTCTTGATGAGATGTTTTGAGACCGTTGCTCCGGTGTTCACTAGAATTATCTGGTGCTCATTCTCAGAGGGAGTCTTTTCTGGTGCCTAGAAGGAGGCACTAGTGAGACCCCTCCTGAAGAAGCCATCGTGCGACCATGATGCCCTGATAAATTATCAACCTAACTCCAACCTTCCATTTTTAGGAAAGGTTGCTGAGAAAATAGTGGTGCAGCAGCTCAAAGCACACTTCATGGCCTTTGACATCTATAAGCCATTCCAGTCTGGTTTCAGGGCTAGGCATAGCACTGAAACAGCACTGGTTAGGGTGCAAAATTACCTCCTCAGGGCAAGAGATGTTGGTAATTCTCATTTTTCTTGATTTCTCTTCAGCATTTGACTCCGTGGAGCACTTTGTGCTTCTAGATCACCTTAGAAAATATTGTGGACTCACCAGTACTGTCATCAACTGGTTTGATTCCTATCGCTCAGCCAGGAAGTAATGGGTGGTGATGGGAAATGTTTCCTTCTCCCCTAAAATCCTGCCATGTGGAGTTCCTCAAGGCTCGATCCTGTCGCTGGTGTCATTCACTGTGTACATGCTATCTCTAGGTGAGCCCGTTAGGTGTTGTAGTTTGGGTTTTCACTGTTATGCAGATGAATCCCAACTATTTATGTCCTTTGCCCCTGGAACACATGATGCTGTAGAAGTGCTTAACAACTACCTGGCTGAGATCAATGACTGGATGTCCTCCAACAGGTTGCTACTAAATCCTGACAAGACAGAGGTCCTAGTAATTGAGCCTCTGGAGTGGAAACAGGATTGGTCCCGGGAACCACTCCATTGACGGCTTCCTCTAGGGTGAGAAATCTTGGCATCTTCCTGGATGACAGATTGACACTGGAAACTCAGGTGTCATCTGTTGTCCAAAGTGGGTTTTTACCACTTAAGGAATGTCACCAGGATTAAACCCCTAGTTCCACCCAGGAATCTGCCATCACTGGTACACACCTTTGTTACATCCAGGTTTGATTACTGTAATGCTTTGTAATTCTGGGTCAGTGGAGTGACCCCCTGCCAACTGCAGCTGGTGCAGAACGCAATGGCCATGTTACCGATGGGCCTGTGCAGGTCCTGTCATGTGACCCCAGTCCTGCGAGCTCTGTACTGGCTGCCAGTCAGGAGGTGGATCATCTTCAAGGTGGGCTTTCTCACTTATAAGGCCCTATATGGGTTGGGCCCTGGCTGCCTGGCTGTCCTCCTGTCACCTGCCACCTCAGTCCACTCCCTCCACTCCTCTACCAGGGGCCTCCTTGCAGTTCTGAGGGCCAGGTTAAAAACATCTGGCAATTGAGCATTTGAGGTCACCAGTCTGGCCCTCTGGAACTCGCTTCCCATCTCTGTTAGGGAGGCTCTGACAGTGGAGGCTTTTAAAAGAGGTCTAAAAACTCGTCTTTTCACACTGGCCTTCCCAGAATAATCAGAGCTGTTTTTATATTTTTAAGACCATATTTATTGATTTAAAATCTGCACTATATGTTGTTTGTTGTTTTTTAATGTATTTATGCTTGTAATTTATTTTATTTTGCATTACCCTGCCTGTTGTTATGTAAGGTACCCAGAGTCCCTGGGATTGGGCACCATAGAAATAAATGTTACCTTACCTTACCATTCATTATCTGTGTCTCCTGGGTGATGTACTATCCAACTGTGCTGTGTTTCCAGTGTGCCCCGTGTATGTCTGTGTGTTATCTCAAATTCCAGAACTATTTTGGGTGGCAGGGGAGGAGAGACAAATCATTTATTCATTATCTGTGACTCCTGCATGGTGTATTAGTCAACTGTGACTGTAAATGAAGTATGCCACCCAACGCTCATTGTGTGGTATCGTAAATAAATCCCTGGTATATATTGGATGAGTCAGGCTAGAGATGTATAAAGACAAATTCAGTAGTGAAAAAAGCATTTTTTATTGAGAATTCCAATTCCTGACATCAGTGCCTTGCCCATGCTGATTTTGCAAGCCTTGAACTTGGGATCCATCCAACTTCATATTTATTTCAATTAACTTCCATTGCAGATTACACTGTCATAAAGCCAAAACCTAATTTGTAATTTAAGCCACACCACTGTGTGTGTAAGGCAATAATTGTACACAATCACTAGTATTGTTATGGCTGACAGCAAAGGTGAAGCATCTGGCTCTGCTGCTTGTGGCAGTTCAGGTGATGGTGATAGGAACAATAGTACACATGTTTCAGGTGATAATACAAACACCAAAAGAGACACAGTAAACCATGCAAAGGGGACCTTTTAAGAAAACTTGTGCAGCTGCTGGTGTCATTCATAGAGGCACTATGAAGTATGCTGTTCATGCTGTTAAAATCCCTGTGACTAGCAATAAGAGTACAGCAAGTGACATTGACTCTTGACTCAGATAGCAGCTTTGTCAGAGTCTAATACTTTACTGACTGGTGAAGTAGCAGATCCTCACCAAGCCAAATGAGTGAGGCTGCTGGCAAAGCATTTGGTAGCGCAGAGCAACAGCTCAGACACAAAGGGCAACCCTAGGAGGCATACGCTAAGTGCGGTCCAGCCCGTAGTGTTACTGTCTGCTGAGCTTCACTGATTTTCACTGACTGGGAAAGAGACCAATCATGGAGGGAAGGCAGACTCTGACAGGTGCAGAAGCAGGGATTCCTTGACAGCAGTTCTACCTGGCTGAATCCCCCTTGGAGTGCACAATACAGGCTCTTATCTCCGCTGAGGTGACTTCTCTCCTCGAAGGCTCTGCTTAGACCCAGCCAGTGGCTGCTGCTCTCTCGGCATAAGGAGCAATTGGAACACTTACCCAGAAATCCTGGGTACTGTATGTAAATCAGCATTTGTACTGCTGTACCACTACTTAAATAGTGGGTGAATAATAGAACGCTCTCAGCTGGAAGCAACAGCTCAGACACAAAGGGCACCCCTAGGAAGCATACACCAAGAGTGGTCCAGCCCCTAGCCTTACTGTCTGCTGTACCCAATACTGAAATATTGCTCAGCTAATAGAAATCTCTCAGCCAGAAACAACCAGAGGAAACAGCTCAGACACAAAGGGCAACCCTAGGAAGCATACGCCAAGTGTGGTCCAGCCACTAGCCTTGCTGTCTGTGGAGCTTCACTGATCTTCACCTCAGGGAAATGCAAGCAGTAGACTTAAATTCTCCCATGTTCTTGCCTGCAGGTCTTCTGACTGAAGTTCTATTAGCGTAACTTGCAGCAGCATAGCCGTATCCAGTTTCCATCTCATCAGCGGCTTCTACTCTCATCGGTGGCTTCTGCTGCAGCAGTTCCCTGAGCACTCCAGCATTTGAGAAGGGTGGGTATTGTCCTGCAGCCAGTGGATCAGTCCCCTCTTCCTCACAGCAGCAGGGAGCCAGGACGCATGGACTACAGGCAGTGGGTTTTACTGTAAGCAGCGGGGACTCCACGAAGCTGTTCTGAGCCAAAGGGCAGAACAACTGAGCTATTAACTGGAATCCTTCTTACCTTGCAGGAGTACAAGCAAGATCTCATCTGTTCGACAGCTACCTGATTGTTTTCTACAGCATACAGAGAATAGTCGGATATGCCCACCTACCCTCCCCCTAATCCAACCCTCCCCTGAGTGCTCTTGCTTTATAGGCATGTAGCACCACCCACAACACCTGATAGAAGGTAGTAAGGTACAATAAAGAAACAAAAATAAAAAAGCTCACTGTTCTGTTTTCTTTTTCGTCCACACTTCCTGCCAAGAAACAGGAATCAGTACTATCTCTCAACTAGAACAAAAAAAAAAAATGGACCTTGTCAGTTGCGAAAACTGCAGTGCACTGTACAATAGGATTTACAAACGGCAACCAGTTCCCTGCCATGTGTGCTGCGCCATAGCAGATCTTGCAGTCCAACTACAGGATGTTTGGACTATAATATACAACCTCCAATACAGGGAACTCTATAGCACACCTCCTCAACACCCCTACCACCAGTGCCAGCATGTCAGTCATGAGCCTGGACTGGAGACAAGGCTCAGAGACCGGCAGGTGGTAAAAGAGATCATAGGAGGCCCAGGAAGGAAGCCAAAAACCAGAAGCATTTCCCGGCCATCCAAATGAAAAACAGGTTCACCCCACTGCTACCAACCACAGACAAAGTAATACAAGGTAAAGAAATCAAACCACCAAAAAAGGCCAACACGCCAATTAAAACCAATACAAACTATGATAAAAACAAAAATACTAATACTCAAAATATAACCAACAACAATATCAAAACCAAATGAAATAACAACAAAAATACTAAAACTCAAAATAAAAATGACACAAATACAAACAAAAGCAAAATTCTCATAATCGGGGATTCCAAGATCCGAGGAGTGCAACACCACCTAACACAAAATGTTAAAAGTGACATTGTGGTAAAGCGTCTACCAGAAGCCTCTGCAAGTAGGGACAGTAACTGCATAAAGACAATTGAGCAGTAATCAGGGGATGTTACACATATAACAATACACCTTGGTACCAAAGACTTGACAAATCACACATTTCAGGAGGCCAATAAACACTTAGAGGACCTGGCCAACAAATCTTCTTCCCTTCCGTCCAAATTAGCCTTCTCAGAAGTGCTGCCAGTGTGGGAAAAAGGAAAAAACACCAAACAAATCAGAGAGATTAAAGTAGGCAAATTCAACTCATGGTTGCATGAATGGTGCCAAGACAAGGGATACCACTACATAGGGAACTGGCACAACTTTTGGGAAAGAGCTTTTTTTAAATACGATGGATTGTACCTAAACAGAGAAGGTGTGCGAGCACTCGGACAAAAATGTGATGTCTATACAGGTAGTTAAAACTAAATAAAGGGGAGTATGATGCAGCTCACACCTCTGCCATCACTCCCCAAAATGCCAAATGCATGCATACATTCTCAGAAAACAAATCAGAGCCAACATCCACCCGAACCAGCAACCTCCATAATCTCTAGGCCGGAAACAGCAAACTGGAGCAGTCCAGGAAGAGAGTACAACCTCGCACTAAAGAGGATGTACAATCCTGGAAGGCAATGCTTGCAAATACTAGGAGCCTAACCAACAAACTTCCAAAGCTCACAGCCATCTTGGAAACAGAAAGGTTCAACTGGGTGGCTGTAAATGAAATGTGCTTCACGGAAAACCACGGATGGGATACAGCCATTTCCGGTTACAATCTGTTCAGGAAAGATAGGCAGGGCAAAAGGGGGGTGTAGCCATTTACATTTGAGAGTAAATAAAAGCCTAAGAAGTAAAAGGGCATCCTGGGGACTTCCAGTCACTGTGGCTAACAGTAGACATGGGCAAGAGAAAACCCTTCAGAATTGGCATTGTGTACAGGCCCCCAAATCATGGAGATAAAGGAGACAAAGACCTAATAGAGGAAATCCACAACATGTGCAATAAAGGTGAAATAATACTGGTGTGGGACTTCAACCTACCAGATATTAACTGGAGCACACTAACAGCAGCAACAACAAGAAGTAGGGACTTCTTATTGTCACTACAAGGTGCGGGACTGTGCCAGCTTGTTAAAATCCCAACAAGGGGAGATGCCATTCATGATCTTGTCCTCACAAACTTGGAAAGGATCAATGACATCAAAGTGGGATACCATATTGGCAACAGTGACCATTGCATGGTAAGCTTTAAGGTAAACATAACACAGGACACCAGCCACTCAAAGATAAAGGTGGTAGATTTCAGAAAGGCTGACTTCCAAAAAATGAGGAACATCATAAGTAGACAGTTAATGGAAATAGAGGTTGAGGAGGTGGAGGTCATGGGGGAGACTCAAGAGAGCAGTAAAGACTGCCACAGATCAGTGTGCCAGATGGGTCAGCAAAGCAAAAAGAAAAAGAAATCCTCTATGGTTTTCCAAGGAAGTGGTTACCACAGTCAAAGAAAAATAGAAAGCGTACAGCATATACCAGGAAACCAAAATTAAGAAAGACTGGGAGTTGTACAAGGGAAAATGAGGGAGTCTAACAAACAAATTAGTAAGGCAAAAGCCCAGACAGAGAAAAAGGTAACAGAAGGGGCAAAGAGAGGAGAGGAGACAAATCATTTTTTAGATACATTAGGGAACATAGGAAGGCAAAAGGGGGGATAGTAAAGATTGCTACTGAAGAAGGGAAATGCACCAAACATGACCCAGAGAAAGCCGAAATCCTCAACAAATACTTCTGCTCAGGTGTTTACCAAAGAGGACCCAAGGATGGCCCAGCCCTTAAAAAACACAACACCCCAGGACCAGGGGTAGACACAAGTCCCTTTACAGAAGCCGAAGTACGGGAGGCGCTAAATAAACTAAAAGCAGACAAAGCCATGGGATCAGATGAGATGCACCCTAGAATCCTTAAAGAACTGGGGGCAGAATTAGCAGCCCCTCTGGCACTTCTATTCACAAAATCCTTGAAGAGCGGTGTGGTACCCGAAGTCTGGAAAAAGACAATAGTGGTTCCACTTCACAAATCAGGCAGTTGCAAAGAGGCTAGTAATTACAGACCGGTGAGCCTCATGTCTATAGTAGGGAAATTGAGACACTACTCAAACAGAGGATCATAGCATTCCTTGAAACTAGTGACCAACAAGACCCTAAACAGCACAGTTTCACAGCAGGTAGGTCATGCCAGACAAATCCGCTCAAGGACGACAGTGGGGCAATAGATGTGGTCTACCTAGACTTTAGTAAGGCCTTCAACTTGGTTCCACACAGAAGGCTGGTAAAGAAGCTTGACCACACAGGGGTTGGTCCAGAAGTAGTCAGATGGGTACAAAACTGGTTACATGGCAGAATCCAGAGGGTACAGGTTAATGGAATGCAATCGATGGAAGGCAGGGTGACCAGCAGGGACCCCCAGGGCTCAGTGCTGGGGCCACTGCTCTTACATGTTTTTATAGCCAACATCACTGATAGACTGGAAGGGAAGGTGTGTCTGTTCGTAGACGACACCAAGATATGTAATAGGGTGGACACTTTTGAAGGAGTGAGCAAGACGGAAGCTGACCTCAAAAACTAGAAGAATGGTTTGGAGTATGGTAGCTGAGATTTAATGCCAAGAAGTGCAAGGTCATGCACATAGGAAAGAAAAAGCCAAGAAAGGAGGAGTATTACCTAGGAGGTGAAAGACTGGCTACCTCAAACCAGGAACGACATCTGGGAATCATAATCTCAGATAACTTGAAGATTAGTAAGCAGTGTGAGAAGGCAATATTGGAGGCCAACAGAATGCTTGGCTGCATTTGGAGGAGAATCATGAACAGGAGGAGAGAGGTGGTACTACCACTGTATAGATTGCTGGTCAGGCCTCACCTGGAATGTGGAGTCCAATTCTGGAGGCCTCACCGCAGGAAGGACATTGACCGAGTGGAAACAGTACAGAGAAAGGTGAAATAAATGATTCAGGGACTGCAGTACATGTCCTACGAGGAAAGACTTAGAGAACTGAATATGTACTCCCTGGAGCAGAGAAGAGAGAGAGGGGACATGAGTGAAACATTCAAGTACATAAAAGGCATTAACAAGGTACAGGCACAGGAACTTTTTCACTTCAAGAAGGGCTCCAGGACCAGGGGACATGACCTCAGGCTACAATGGGAGAGGTTTTCTATCAACACCAGGAAGTGTTTCTTCACAGAAAGAGTGGTGGACGCCTGGAACAGCCTGCCTCAAGAGGTTGTGGGGATCAACACTGTGGGGGGATTCAAGAATGCGTGGGATAGACACAAGGGAGCCCTGACTACAAAGGGCAACTAGCGTGTCAAAATAGGTCTAAAACAAATGGGCTGACTAAATGGACCTAGCAGTCTCCTTCTGCCATCAACTCCTATGTTTCTATTAGTTGCAAAGGAAACCTCAAATATTTGCAATGAGAAGGACAAATTCACCACTTCTTCTACATCAGATCAAAGTGAAAATACCTCAAGTGCCCACTCTACTAGCACCATACATACAAAAAGTACAGATGGCCTGAGTTAATTTTGTACAGGTGAAAAACAAAAATGGTATGGATCTCAGTTATCTTCCTAGCACTTGAACCAAGTCTGTCACTTCTGTAGCCTGGAACTGTTTTTCTGTCAGTAAAATGGATCCTTCCAGAGCAATCTGTACGATCTGTAAAGAAAGCATAAGCCATGGTAAAGTTGCTTCATGTCTTGGCACTACAGTTTTAAAACACCATTTGAAGACACATTCAGTACTGCTTGATCAGTCGAAAATCATGACCTCAACCTCCACCTCCCAGACCAGTAATGAGAAGGATCAGGATGTAGAAATGGATAGTGAATTTTGTGAGCTTGGTGCGGACAGAACCACTGCCATCCCTAGGACCTGCATTATCACCAGTACAATTAGTACCAGTTACACATCCGGTGATCGCTCTGAATGTATACGTCCGCCACCTCAACATCGATCTGGTGAATGAAGCACAGTATCTAATAAACCAGCAGGGACATTTTGTAAGCAGCTAACATTGTCTCAGACATTTGAGGAGAAGACTATTTTTAACAAAAGTCACCCAAAGAGTCTTCATTTTAATCATAAAATTGGGGAAATGTTTGCTGAAGCCCTTCTCCCATACTGTTTAGTGGATCATGGGGATTTTAGGGAGGTCATCAAACTTGCAGAACCTCATTACAATGTTCCTCATAGAAGGTACTTTGCTTATATTGAAATACCAAACATTTATCAGGCATTAAAAGCAACAGTGATGCTTACACTTTAAAAATGTAGAGGGCAGGGTTATTCATGTTTCAACAGATATGCAACCAGCAGTCAGAATATAGATTATATGTCCCTTACCAGTGACTAGATCAGTATTTCTTGTGCTTCTTCAAAAACAAATACACCCCGAAAGATGGTGCTGCTGCATGTAAAGAAGTCTGGGCAATGGCATACAGTCACAAATATCTTGCAAGAACTAAATGAGCTCCTTAATGACTGGATTTATTCTCATGTTCTAAAATCAATCAATCAATCAATCAATCAATCAATCTTTATTTAGCCAGGTGAAACTCCATTGAGCAAGTGCATTTTCGAGAAGGGCCTGGTAGGTACAGAATAAATAATACAGTAGTACAATAGAACATATAGCACAGATGGGCATAGTAATACAATACATAGCAATAAAAGCAAGGTACAAGGATAATCAATGAGGCCCGGTCATAATGTGAAGCCTTATCCAAGTAAACAGTACAGCAGAGAGGTGGAAGCAAATCAGCACCAATGTGCCAAACTATTGATTTTAGACACTGATAGCTCTAGTAGAACAGAATTAATGCTAGTGACAAGGCAAGCTGGGGGCTCAGCAGCAAGTAGGAAGCAAGGATGAATCCAGGAACATGGCTTAGGGTGATTCTAACGAGAGGATAGTTAGTGTATAGGGTTGACTGTAAGAATAGCAATGTATGGCTACAGTTTAGCGACAGGGAGGGCATTGACAATGCTCTGAGAAGTATCTCGAATAGAGTGACTTGAATTCCACAAAACCAATAGGATGCACCAATTTTAAGGATTTCTGGATGTTGTTCCACAGTTGGGGCAACACATAGCTGAAGGAGGCTCTGCCAAAATGGGAAAAGACTTTAGGCACAGCTAGTGAGATGTATGAATGGCTTCTCAAGGTGTAGTTTCATAAGATGCAGGAGGGCAGACAGTCAGAAATGTAAGAGGGTAGCATCTTGGATATAGATCTATAGGTCCATAGTATAGTGTTCCTTTGCCTCCTGAATGTAAGTGAGATCCATCCTACCATGGACTAGAGTACACAGTGATGGGTATTATATGCCGCACCTGAGATGAAACGTAAGGCCCTATGAGAAAGGGTGTCAAGCTTAGATAGGGCGGATTTTGGGACTTGGCCATACAGGAAGACTGCATAGTCCAAGATAGCTAGGAACATGGTTTGAACTAAGCTTTTTCTGGCCTACTGGTAAGCAGATGTTTCATTCTAAAAAAAAGTCCAAGCCTCTGTCTAAGTTTTTTGATAGCTCATCTATGTGATCAGCAAAATAAAGTCTGTTGTCAATCCACATACCTAGGTACTTGAACTTGGTCACATAGTCATGTGATTCACCAAGCAGGGTGGTGATAGTGGGAATATTGCTGTGCTTAAGGGAGTTTATGGAGTTGGTCATTGGGAATAACAGAATAGCCTTGGTCTTTTTGGCATTCAATAGGAGCTTTTGATTCAGGAGGTTTTGTTGCAGCATAAGGAAATCTGCTTGCAAGTCCAAGCCCGCACTTTCGGGAGTAGGTATGGCAGTGTAAAGGACCATGTCATCCGTAAAGAGATGTACACTGGAAAGTTTGATTCCACGGTCGATGTTGTTGATATAAAGTGAGAAAAGTAAGGGCCCCAAGATAGAACCTTGAGGTACGCCTCTGCTAATCTGTTTTAGAGGGGAGAGATCTCTGATTGCTTTTGCTGCATCCGCTCTGCCAGGTAGCAAGAGAACCATTTAAGGAAGGTGCATCCAGACCAATGTTGGAGAGTAACTAAGAGCAATGCATGGTTGACGGTATTGAAGGCCTTGCTTAAGTCGAGGAATACCATGCATACGTGATTCTTTAAGTCAAGGGCTCTCTGACAGTCATTTGTGACTCTAACCAGAGCTGTGATTGTGCTATGGCATGGCCTAAAGCCTGATTGCACAGGGTTTAGCAGATTTGAGGCATCAATGTAGTTTCTAAGTTGGCAATTCATTAATTTCTCCAGCAGTTTTGCTAGGGTGGGGAGTAAGGAGATTGGCCTGTAGTTATTTGGGTCTCTGGGATCTCCTGATTCGAAGAGTGGTAAAACTTGGGCAGTCTTCCAGACAGAAGGGAATTTACCCAAGCTGAGGGACATATTAAAGAGGTGCGTTAATGGAGCTGCCAACACTTGGTGTCTGAGCTTTAGGAAAAAAGGACCAATGAGGTCCACTCCTGCACTTTTTCTGGCATCCAGCTGAAGGAGCAGGTCATCCACTTCCTTGTAAGTTACCAGTTGCAAGGAGAAACCCATGACAGGAGTACTATGGATAGGGGGAGGGCTTACTGGTCCTTGTGATAAGAACTGGGTAAGTAAGTAAGTTATTCGCAGGTGAAATGGCAAAGCCCATACCTGCGGTAATAAAATGATTATTAAAGCAGTCAAGGATTTCTGTCTTCTTGGTAATGAGGAATCCTTCGTATAAGATCTTGGTAGGGAGAGAACATGATGAAGCATGTCCTTGAGCATCTGTAAGGGTTCACCAGAATTTGGCAGGGTCCTTGGTGGAGGAGTCCAGAGTTGACTGGAAGTAGTTATCCTTAATGTTTCTGACAAGCTTTGTGCAGTGGTTTCTGGCTGCTCTAAAATCAGTCCAGTCCGACTGAAGCTTTGATTTACGTGCTTTCTTCCAGAGCTTGCCACTGTTGAGCAAAGCTGACTTTACCTGATGTGTAAACCAAGGGAAAGTCTTTTTCTTGGTATATGCTTTGATCAAGGGGGCATATCTGTCAATAGCTCCATGGACAATAATATGGAAGTTCTCATATGCTGTGTCTATTCTCTTGGCTAGGTAGAAGTCCTGCCATAGCAAGGAGTTTTGTAAGTCCAAAAGGAAGGCCTGTGACACTAAATTATGTAAACATCTCCAGACTGTGAACCTGGAGTTAGAAATAGGCTTGGGTGCAGCTCTTATGCAAGCAATAAAGCAGTGGTCACAGATCAGTGAAAAAGACTCCAGAATGAGAGAAGAGATGCAACTTGTTTACTAGAATAATGTCTAGTAGGGAGCTTATATTTGGGTTCTTTTTATTTGGATGGGTCACTTGAGACAATTTGAGTAAGTCAGAATGAGTCACATAGAGTTTAAGGGTTTGGAGGAGTCCGAAAGCCAATCCAGGTTACAGTCACCCAGGATTATGACTTCTGACTGCAGCACACTACAAGAGTTGGAAAGGTGACTTAACAGTTGAAGCCCTGCAGAGGGAGGTCTGTAGCATCCTATGATGTGCAAGGCCAAGGTGGTTGAGAGTTGGACTTTGATCGTGAGGCTTTCAAACTCTTTCAGCAGTGATGAGGTGTTGGTAATAGAAATGTTATATTTTTCCAATATGTAGTTGGCAACCACCCCCCACACACACACCTCTAGTCTGTCTGTCTGCACGAAAGCTATTGTATTCAGGTAAGTTGACCTCTGAGTCCAGGGTAGTGGGCTTGAGCCAGGTCTCAGAACCACCAGGATGTCAGGTTTTGTGTGTGTAATCCAAGCCCGAATGGCATCTAACTTACTTAGGAGGCTGCACACATTAATGTGGAGGATATTTAGACCTTTTAGGTTGATAAGGTCACAAGGAGCAAAGATAGGTAGAGGGGGAGCCTGGGTTCAGTTCGATGCTACCAGAACAGAGCAGAAGCACGAATGAATAGTATCATTTTAAAAAGTGACTTTATAGAAAGTGACAGTAGAACCAACAGCTTGCAAGCAGGACAGAATGGATGGTTCATGCATGCTTTTCGCTTTGCACACTGCTTGCATTTAATTGTCAATGGAGTCCTGAACAATAAAACACATGATGATAGTATGATTGCTGTTTGCAAAAAAAAAATAAAAATAAATTGTGACTCACCTTTCTCATTCAACCAAGGCTGTTCAGATATTTTCTGAAATGCAAAAAAAACCCAATCTGTCCTACCAAAAGCTGACTCAAAATGTTTTCACTTGGTGGAATTCAACTGTTTATACGGAGATATGGGACCCGGGGGGGGGGTGGATGTGGCCTACCTGGACTTCAGGAAGGCATTTGACACCATCCCCCACAGGAGGCTGATAGGCAAGGTAGATAGCTTAGGAGTGGAGAGCAAGCTCACAAGCTGGTTAGAACACTGGCTGGAGGGGTGGACACACAGGGTTGTGGTGAATGGGGTGCACTCAATGGAAGTAAAGGTGATGAGTAGGATTCCCCAGGGGTCTGTGTTGGGACCCATAGTTTTCAATATAAACATTGGGGACATCACGGAGGGTCATAGGGGGAAGGTGTGTCTGTTTGCTTATGACATGAAGATATGTAGCAATATGGTTGATACTGCAGAAATGGGTGGAAGATGTGAGGGAAGATTTGGTTAGCCTGGAGGAGTGGTCAGAAAGGTGGCAGCTGCTGTTCAATACAAAAAAGTACAACATTATGCATATAGGGCGAAATAACCCAAAGGCGAAGTACCGGCTTGGGGGGGAGCTGGAGGTAGAACAGGAAAGAGACCTGGAGATCACTATTTCAGAGAAGCTGAAAGTCTGGAGTCAGTGTGGCAGAGCTGCAGGAAAGGCACTCAGAATGCTGGCATGCATAGGGAAGGGATTCACAAGCAGGAGGAGGGAGGTGATCCTGCCACTATACAAAACTATGGTCAGACCGCACATGGAATATGGGGTCTAGTTCTGGAGGCTGTACCTACAAGGGGACAAGGACAGGCTGGAAAGGGTCCAGAGAAGAGCAACCAAAATTGTGAAGGAGCTGCAGGGGAAGTCTTATAAGGAGAGACTGGGAGAGCTAGGCCTGTATACACTGGAGGAGAGGAGGGAGATGGGAGATATGGTGGAGCCATTCAAGTATTTGAAGGACATAAACAAGGTGAGGGTCGACATCATCTTCAGAATGAGTAAGAACAGTTCCACTAGAGGGAATACCTACAAACTGGAGTGGGGAAGATTCAGAGGGGACATCAAGGGGAGGTTCTTTACCAAGAGGGTGGTAAGGACATGGAAAAGTCTGCTGGAAAGGGTGGTGTGGGTGGATGTGGTAAACAACTTCAAAAGAGCCTGGGATAGGCACATGGGCCTAACAGGCAGAGGCAGGCTGGTAAAGGGGGGAGGGAGTCTTCCTGGGGGGTTATGGGCAGATTGGATGGGCCGTGGGGTCCTTTTCTACCAACAGTTTCTATGATTCTATGATCTACTGCAGCGTGTCTTGAAACAAAAGCAGCTGTAGATGCAAAACTATTGCTCCAGTTACACTATGCTTTCTGTGCTGCAGTGGAAGTTAATGGAGACAGTGTGTTGCATCCTAACTCCTTTTGAAACAGCTACAAGGGTCATGTCTGCAGAATGTCTGACTGAGTCAGGTTATCCCACTTATAATGATGATTTCACATCATCTGAGTGTTCTGATTCCACAGATAGAGCGAGACAGATCTGAAGACAAGTTATCAGCAGTATAATGGAAATCTTGTAAAGAGAATATCTGAGCATTTCCAAAATGATGACAAATTAGCTTCAATAACTAAATCAAAATACTACATACTTGCAACTCTTAGATCCCAGGTTCAAGGCTGGACATCTTCCAAAAACAGATAATGTGGAGCACTACAAATTTCTGTTGCTAGTTCAGTTGCAGCACTCACAGGAGTCAAACACAGACACACACAGTAGCTCCTCATATCCATTATGTGCAGGTCTATCATCACAAAGAGATACAGGACAGAAAGTCGCCAAACGTGAGCAGTAGTTCTTCCACAGCTCCCAGTTCCACCCCTAGAAGCAGCTAAATCTATGGCAAAACCTTTCACGAATTGTTGCTTTACGAAGTTACACTGATCCTTCTGAGCATTCTCTGTCCATCGTGGCAGATAGTTACCTGTAAGAACCATTTATTCCTGTTGACGCATGTTCTTTTGAATACTGGAGATCAAAATGGCCCGAGCCGTACAAAGAAGCCTTTAAATACATTGGTTGTCCTGCAACAACTGTCTCTTCAGAACACATGTTTAGTACAGCTGGCAATATTGTGACAGACACCAGAAAGATGTTGCTTTCAGAAGATGCTCACAAGTTAAATTTTTTTTAAAGTTAATAAGACAAGATTCCCATGAAAGTATACCAACTGTTGATCCTGATCAAGTGAGTGATGTTGTGGATAATGGCAACTCAGATGGTGGTTCATAAATACTGTGATAAAAAAAGTTTAAAGAACAGAATTTAATGAAATGTGGTGTCTATTGTTCTACTACCATGAACCATATCCACAAAACACTTCCACCGTTTTTGTTTAATGGCAAACTACTTTGTAGACAGGGCACAAAGTTACCAATTTTTTGCAGGAAAAGTTAACATCAGTGGGAACAGGTCCAATGACATTAAAGGGACACTACTTTTTTCATCAATGTCATTTCTAGTTAAAACCCCATGTGTGTGGATTGCTTGCCTTCTCTAATTCATTGATGTTGCTGGTTGTTTCATTTTCTTCCTTTTTAGCACAACATAAAGCATCAGTGCAACAAAAACATTTTCTTAAAAGAGCAAGTTTTTGCTGCAGTTAATGAAAATATTAACATACCTGTCAAATCTACTTTCATTTTTTATTTAAAAGTTGTTAACCGGGAAAGGCACACTGAGCCGAGGCTCATTTCCAGGTGCGATACGAGGGTTTATACACAATACATGGGAGAAACAGACAACAGAAGAAATACATAACCAAAACAGAAATAATAGGTCCCGATTGTGATGTGCACCATGTTTTTGTTTTTTTTAATTCTCTCAGTTCAAACTCTTGCCAGGTTTACAATGTTACTTCTAAGCCAATTGTGATGGCGGTCTCTTTTCTTGAGAAAAAAACTAAATTAAAATACTCATAAAGTACTCCATTTTCTGGTGAAACTAGAAAATTTTAATGCCAAATAAGTCTGGAAAAATCCTGGAATCTTTGAGAGTAAAAAGCATAGGGACAATTTTTTTTGCCAAATTTTGTTGCAGTCCTGCTTTAAATGTATGGTAATGGTGCAATTAAATTATATACAACCTTGCTTTGTTTCAAATCCTACCAGAATCAACTTTAATTGCATGCCTCCTGAACAATAAAAACACCCCTCAAAAACGTACAGCCAATCATGATGCTATAGTTTCCTCCCACTGCATCATGAGTGGCTAGACTGTGTGGAGGTATTCCCAACCAGGAAATATGCAGTGGAAGTTAATCAAGGAGTGCAAGCAAATGCTGTGGTGGTAACACCAGAATGGTTTGCGGGGGGAGCAGTCTGTTTTTCACTTAAAAAGAAGAAAGGAATCAGAATCAACCAGCTACATCAGCAGTCTTTATATAATGTGACCAATCATAAAGTGTGTTATGTATGTGTGTTAAATTGGGACAATTTGAGGCCTAAGGGAGTTGATATTGTCCCTTAATCATCCATGCCAACTGCGGCAGCTACGTTAAATGTTCCTTGAATTATTATCTGATAAGGAAATCACATTTTCTTTTTGTTTATTAATGACATACATTTTTCTTCTATAGCAGCTCATGCATTATCTTTGAAAGTTATATGTATGATTGCAATTTTCCAACAAAAGGTATTTTTTATTAATGTCTAATCACTGACTGTAGTAATAAAATTCTTTATTGTTTGATCATATACCTTTACAAAGTATAGACATTCAATTTACATAATACAGTAAATACAATTAGTATAACATACAGCAGGAGATAATAATTGCAAATCTCACAGTTCATTGTACATAATAATTAATAGAACAGCAACTGTTCATGTGACCTAGTTGACTGGTACTGATGCAGCATTAGCTCATTCATGTTTCTTTCTTATAATTGAAATGGCTCTGAAGTAACCGGCTACATGTTTAATAATAAGTTAATCTTGTACTGTCAGCATAAGTTCTGGCAACATATTTCTATCATCAGTTCCAATTTCAGATCATATCAGAAATAAGCAATATGCCTGTGGTTTATTACACCAAGTGCAAGAAAAACCTATGTGTGCTATGTCTTCTACTTGGTTATTGGTACAATTACACCATTTAGCCTTAGGGTCAGACTGTTTACTGTATCTTGCTCTTAAAACATTACTAGAGAAAAGTTCCAGTCTGTATCTTGTAAAGGAAGTTCTTAGCTCAGGTTCTATTAGTACTGCCAGATAATGATAATACAGTGGCGTGAAAAAGTATTTGCCCCCTTCCTGATTTTCTCTATTATTGCATATTTGTCACACTGGATGTTTTCAGGTCTTTAGAGAAAATGTAATATTAGATAAAGGGAACCTGAGTGAACAAATAACACTTGTTTTTTTAATTTCACTTATTTAATGAAAAAAAGTTAACCAACACCAACTGGCACTATGTGAAAAAGTAATTGCCCCCTTACACTTAATAACTGGTTATGCCACATTTAGCTGCAATGACTGCAACCAAACACTTCCTATAATTCAATATCAGTCTTTCACATCGCTGTGGAGGAATTTTAACCCACTCTTCCTCATAGAACTGCTTTAATTCAGTAACATTTGGTAGGTTTTGAGCATGAACTGCTCGTTTCAGGTCCTACCACAGCATCTCTATTGGGTTTAAGTCTGGACTTTGACTAGGCCACTCCAAAACTTTAATTTTACTTCTTTTTAACCATTCTGATGTGTGCTTGCTTTTGCGTTTTGGATCATTGTCTTGCTGCATGACCCAACTACGCTTCAGCTTCAGCTGATGGAAGGATGACTGGACATTCTCCTAAGAATTTTCTGGTAAAGAGCAGAATTCATGGTTCCTTTAATTATGGCAAGTCATCCAGGTCCTTAGGCAGCAAAGCATCCCACACATCCACTACCACCACCATGTTTGACTGTTGGTATGGTGTTCTTACTGTGGAATGCTGTGTTTGCTTTACGAGACATTATGGGATCCATGTTGTCCAAAAGTTCCACTTTGGACTCATCTGTCCATAGAACATTTTCCCAAAAGGCTTGTGGATCATCCAGGTGCTTCTTGGCAAATGAGAGATGAGCATTTATGTTCTTCTTGGTTAGCAGTGGTTTCTCGCTTGCTACTCTCACATGAAGCCCATTTTTGCCCAGTCTCTTTCTGATTGTGGAGTCATGAACACTGACCTTAGCTGAGGCAAGAGAAGCCTGCAGTTCTTTGGATGTTGTTTAGGATCCTTTGAGACTTCTTGGTTGATTTTACACTCGCCCTTGGAGTAATTTTGGCAGGCCGCCCACTCCTGGGAAGGTTCACTACTGTTCAAGTGTTCTCCATTTGGAGATTATGGCTCTCACTGTGGTTCGATGGAGTCCCAGAGCCTTAGAAATAGCTTTGTAACCCTTTCCAGACTGATGAGGGCAACAAATTTTTCTGATCTTTTCAGGAACTTCCTTTGATCATGGCATAATGTGCTTGTTGAATCTTTGTGCTGCAACGTGACTCTGATGGTAAGGGCCAAAATAAGTGAGGTTTATATTGAGCAGGGCTGGCTGTAATCAAGCCTGGCTGTGTTTAATCAATGACTCTAATTATCCCTTTAATTGGGTTGATTTAACTAGGGGCAATTACTTTTCACACAGTGCCAGTTGGTGTTGGTTAACTTTTTTCATTAAATAAATGAAATAAGTAAAAAAAAAAAGTGTTATTTGTTCACTCAGGTTCCCTTTATCTAATATTATATTTTGTCTAAAGACCTGAAAACATCCAGTGTGACAAATATGCAATAATAGAGAAAATCAGGAAGGGGGCAAATACTTTTTCACGCCACTGTACATGTGCCTTATGTCACTGTGTACTACCCACGGGACAATTTTTAGTGAAGATATAATTTCTCAACCTCAGTTATTAAAGTAATTTTTAATTATCATGCTACAATAGTGTTTATAATTTAGGCTGATCATAATGCCCTTATCTTCATATTTTTTTAAATACTTTCTCAAAAATATATAAAATTCTCTCAAGATATTGGTACATAAAAACATAGACTTTGATAGCAGATAAAGACCGCGTGGCCCACCTAGTCTGCCCATTTCCCTACCTACAGGATAAGCAGCAGATCCTAGTTAACCAACAGCCTATTTCTTCCTACCCCCCCACAAGAATTGCCTTATGTCTGTCCCGTGCATTCTTGAATTCTCCCACAGTTTTAGACCACACAACCTCCTCAGAAAGGCTGTTCCATGTGTCCATCACCCTCTGTGTGAAAAAATACTTCCTCACATTGCCCCTGAGCCATCCCCCCTCTATCTTCAAGTTGTGTCCCCTTATTTTTGCACATTTCTTTTTCTGAAAGATGTTACCCTCTTGGACTTTGTTGAGTCCTCTGAGGTACTTAAAAAGTTTCTATCATGTCCCCCCTCACCCTCCTTTCCTCAGGGGTATACATATTAAGCTCCTTTAGTCTCTCCTCCTATGGTTTCTCTTGCAGACCCTGCACCATTTTAGTTGCCCTCCTCTGGACTGCCTCCACCCTATGTCCTTGCGGAGATAGGGTCTCCAGAACTGGATGCAGTTCTCCAAATGGGGTCTCACCAACTGTCTGTGCAGGGAAATAACAACTTCCTGTTTTCTGCTGGTGATGCCTTTCCCTATACATCCCAGTATCCCCCCAGCCCTCCCTACTGCCTTCTCACATTGCTTGCTCACCTTAAGGTCATCTGATATGATTACCCCCAGGTCTCTTTCCATTTTTGTTGTTGTTACTACCCCCCCGCCCCACCATTGTGTAATCTTCCCCTGGGTTTTTGTTTCCCAGGTACATTATTTTTGCACTTCTTTGCATTGAATCCAAGCTGCCATACTTCTGACCATTCCTCCAACCTTGCCAAGTCCCTTCTCATCCTTTCCATGCCTCTTTGAGTATTAACCCTGTCACAGATCTTTGTGTCATCTGCAGAGAGGCATACTTTTCCTTCCAGTCCCTCTGCAATGTCACTTATAAAAACATTAAAAAGGACTGGACCCAGTACTGAACCCTGCGGTACCCCACTAGTAACCCCTCTTTCTTCAGAGTGGACTCCATTTACAGTTACCTTCTATGTCCTGTTGTCCAGCCAATGTTTTACCCTGGCTACTACCCTGGGACTCACTCCCAGACTGGTTAATTTCACTATTAATCTTTTGTATGGGACTGTGTCAAATGCTTTGCTAAAGTAGAGGTAGGCCATGTCCACAGCCCTCCTTGGTCTACTACTTTGGTCACCCAGTCAAAGAAATCAATTAGATTCATCTGACATAACCTTCCCACTGTGAACCCATGCTGCCTTGGGTCCTGTGCCCTACTGGCCTCTAGGTACTCAACACTTCTTTCCTTCAGAAGTGATTCCATCACTTTCCCCACCACAGAGGTCAAACTGACAGGTCTGCAGTTTCCTGCCTTTGTCTTGCTCCCACTTTTGTGAAGGGGAATCACATCTACCTTCCTCCAGTCCTCAGGTACCACACCATCCTCCCATGATTTTTTAAAAAGGGTAGTAAGTGGTGTCACTAGTTCTCCCCTTAATTCTTTTAGAATTCTGGGGTGAATTCCGTCAGGCGCCATTACTTTGTCCACCTTCCGTTTTAGGAGTTCTTTCAGAACCCTTTCTTCTGTGAAAGGATTGGGATCAACACCCCTATCCAGAGTGCTTCTGTTAATTGGATTAGGCACCTCCCCCCCTCCTCTTTTGTGAATACTGAGCAAAACTATTCGTACAGTATCCCTGCTTTTTCACTGTCCATCTCTGCCCACCCACTGTCCATTCTATTCAGCCTCCCTTTGTCTTCCTACGCTCCCTGATGTACCTATAAAAGGTTTGATCCCCCTTCTTAACCGAGTTGGCTATCTATTCCTCAGTTTGGGCCTTTGCTATTCTGACTTCCCTCCCTGCTTCCTTCTGCCTCAACTGTTATAGTTCTGTGTCCTGCTCCTTCTGTGTTTCCTTATACTTCCTAAATGCTATCTTTATCTCCCTAACCTTCCGAGCCACCTCTTTTGAGAACCATAGTGGCTTTTTCTTTTGTTTTGATTTGTTTATTTGTTTCACACAAAGGCTTGTTGCCTCTGTGATAGCAGTTTTGATGTTTCCCCATTGCTGTTTCACCCCTCCTTCTAGCCTGTTTGCTAGTGCTTTTCTAAGGCACTCTCCCATCTTGCCAAAGTCAGCCCTCCTGAAGTCCAGTACCCTCACTTTTGTATGGTTTGACTCTGTAGCTGAGTTTATCATGAACCACACTGTTTGGTGGTCACTTGTTCCCAGATGGCTACCCACTTCTAGATCTGAGATCCTCTCACTGTCCCCATTTGAGAGTGTGAGGACTAAGATTGCTCCCTCATGAGTGGGTTCCAAAACTAGCTGTCTGAGGCATGCCACCTGTAGGGCATCAAGAATGGCCCTGCTCTTGGATGTGGCTGCAGCAAAGGTGCTCCAGTTAACATCTGGCATATTCAGATCCCTCATCAACAGTATCTCCCCTTTCCTTGCCATCCAAAGGATGCCTTCTATCATATCCTTGTCCATTCCTTCCCCCTGACATGGGGTCTGTATACAATTCCTGTGTGGATTGTGATGCCATTTTCAGTCTCTAAGGTGACCCACAGTGCCTCCTCTCCTCCCTGTTTACTCTTTTGTTCCTTTGCTTTTATCCCTTCCCTTACATAGAGAGCCACTCCTCCCCCCTCTGCCCTCCCTGTCTCTCCTGTAGGTTGTGTACTCTGGTATGTTAACATTCCAGTCATAGTTCTCTGTGTACCATGTTTCTGTGACTGCTACAATATCCCTCTTCCATCAAGGCCACCAGTTCAGGGAGCTTATTGCTCAGACTGTGGGCATTGGTACTCATTACCCTCCATTTCCTGATGGCCTTACCCCTTTTTGCCCCATCCCTGTCCTTACTGCCTTTGTCATTTTCTCCATTTCCCCCTGCCCTTCTCCCTATCAACATCTCTGTCTTGGTGTTTACCTCACTTACTACCCTGATTTTTTTTTTGGGGGGCTAGGATTTCCCTGCTCCTTTCCAGTGCCTCCCCTCCTTGGCTAGTTTAAATGTTTGCCAATGAAGCATTTAAACCTATCACCTAGGATCTTGGTTCCCTTCCTGGACAGAAGCAAACCATCACACCAGTATAGGCCCGCATCACTCCAGGTGCACCCCCAGTCCCCAATGAAGCCAAATCCCTGAGCTCTGCACCAGTATTTCAACCACTGATTGAATCCCATGGTGTAGTGCACCCTAGCCTCACCCATTCCATAGACAGGCAGCACCTCTGAGAAGGTTACTGTGCGTGCTACTTGTTTAGGTGGACAATGACATCCAGCCCCCCCCGTGCAGCTGCTCCGACGATCCTGAGTATTCGCTTCCTGTCCCTCCAAGCCATGGCAGGCACTTTACCTCCCTTTCCCCTTCCTTCCCCAGTTTTACCCCCCTAACAATGGAGTCCCCCACCAGCAGTGGTTTCCTTCCCCTGTGGGGTCCCATGCCACCCTCCTGTGGGTCTCCTTTGTGGAAGTTCCCAACATTCTCCTTGGTCTCCACTGCCGGTACCTCCATAGAGGAACCACACTTTGCCAGAACAGCATATGAATTGTGGAGAGGTACAACTGGAGGGATGCACCTCTGTTCCACTACCCTCACCCTCCCTGAGCCCACTGTTGTCCAACCGCTCCTTTTTCTTGGCAACCTCTGAGGCAACAGTAATGGCCTTGGTGGTCCCTGGGTGGGACAGGAGATCCCACAAATCCTAGCCAACTCAGCCTGGAGATGAGCAACCTCATCCCTCAGCCCAAAGAGGTGCCTGCAGATGGGACAACACCGCATCCTCCAGAATATCTCCCAGAAGACTGCTGCTCCACAGCCACTGCACTGCACCACTCCCATCATGTCATTTCTGGCCCCTTAACTGTTGTTTGGAATACTTACTTGTTACTTGGTTTTGTTTTTTTTTCTTCTCCCTACTTACTTACTGCCTCTGTGCCCTTTAAGCTCCTGATCTTCCTGTTCTGAGACAAGAAGTTCCTATATTTCTCAGTAGTCTCCTTACTTGCTCAGAGTCAGACCTCCAGCAGTTGGTGGGATGGAAAACTACTCTTTTCCTTCTAGGAGGGTGAGTCTTTTTTGGCTCTGTAATCACTCACTTCCTGCTCCCAAACAGAAGTTCCTGTTGTCAGTCAAATCCGGTGCCTATCAAAGTAGAACTGGCTTGGGGGGTGGAGGGGAGGGAAGGAGTGCAATATAGTCCCAGTAGAGAAGTATAGTCATAACAGCAGCTCCTTCCTCTTTGTGTTCTCTGCCTGTTCTCTGTCAGAAGCTGTCTAGGGCAGCTTTAAATCTGGCTTTAGCCTGGCTTTCTTCTAGTTAAGCCACTCCTCCTATTACTTTACAGATCATTCTACACTTAGTTAATTGCACAGATAACAATTCCCTTCAACCACCTGAGACAAACACCTAGATAACTGCACAGACAGCAATTCACTTCAGCCAACTCAGACAAACACATTAACTTTTTTGTTTTGTTTTGTTTTGATCCTAAATTGAAGGTCCCAGTAGTAGAGTTCTAGTTCTTTAGTCCAATCCCAGTAGAGAAGTATAGTTATAACAGCAGCTCCTTCCTCTTGGTGTTCTCTGTCTGTTCTCTCAACAGGATTGCTTACGACCCCCATCTTTCCAACTCATTTTCTCCTTCCAGTAATATTTATCCAGTAGTTAACATATCTGGCTGTCAAAAAAGCTTTAAGATTAGTACAGCCTAATTTTGCTCTTCTAAAGGGCACAGAAACTGAACTTCCAAGACATAAGGCTAGACAAAGTCTTTTGTTAAGAGGAGTTTCCAGAGTTTTTATATCTCCATATTCCCTTATTTCACTAAGATATAAGTCTTGTGGAATATATTTAGCCTGAATGGCTTTCAGTAAGGACCTACTGTAATTGAGTTACCCCCATATTTAACATTAAATCTCTGGAGAGCACCAGCCATTTGTTTTTGTTTCAGTGATTGGGTTGTTTTGTGCTGTTCCCACTGACCATTATTTGAAAAAGTTAACCCTAAGCAAACATGAGATCTGACCGTCTTTATATTTTTGTCCTCAATTTGCCAAGTTTTAATAGTATCCATTGAGCCAAAGATCACCACCTGACTTTTTTTTTTTTAATTATATGCAGGCGATGGGTTGAAGCAAATTCATTTAAAAGGAGAAGCTTATTTTGTAAACTAGATTGTTTTAAAGCTATGATGGCCAGATCGCCAGCATAGGCCAATGCTGGGTTATGCCTGTTGCCAATCAGAGGGGAGTCAGGTTGAGAGTGAAGCAACTGTACAAGTATTGTAATTGGTGTATGTAAATACACAATAACACTAGGGCCATAACACAGCCCTGTCTTACACCTTTGTTTGTGTGAATTTTTACAGACATATGCCCCTGAGTAATGGTTCTTATCTGGGCCCAAGCATTCGTGTAAAGATCCTTGATAATACTAATTAATTCTGGCTTAAAAACCTTTCTGGGAAACGATCTTCCATAACTTGTCTCTTGATATAGTATCAGATGCAGTGCTAAAGTCAATGAAAGCTACATAAAGCTTTTGCTTTCTTAGGAAGACATATTTCTCTATGAGATGAGAAAGAACAAAACAGTTATCAGATGTACTGTACCCCTTGCGTGAGCCAGCTTGAAATTCTGACACATCACCAGTTATCAGATGTACTGTACCCCTTGCGGAAGCCAGCTTGAAATTCTGACACATCGCCCAGGTTGACCAACTGTTCTATAAGTCTTTCAAGGAAGATCTTAGAGAATATTTTACAGTTTATATCCATTAGTGAAATTGGTCTATACATCTTTGGATCAGTTTTATTGCCCTTTTTGAAGATGGATACAATAACTGCACCTTTCCAGGGTACTGGAAAATTGCTTGTTAGAATGCAGAGGTTAAAGAAAGGGACTAGAATTGAAGCCCAGAGAGATGATGCGCCAAGATATACCTCTGCCAGGACTTGGTAGGGCTGGGCATGTTAGTCTTTTTAAGACCGGCTATTGGTAGATAGACTTCCTGCCTTGTCATGGGTCTAAATAGGGACCCATTTGTTTGGACCGCCCATGTGTTCTCTAAATTAGAATTAAAACAGAAGTTAGTGTAATGGCTTAACCAGTGTTCTACTAGAGTAAAAGTATCTGTTTTTTACTATTATTTGTACTCTTTTCTAGAGCATCCAGAAAGATTGCTGATCATTGTTTTTAATTAGAGAGAGAATATCCTCCCACTGTCTCTTCTGGTGGGCCCTGAGCTTATCTGTGAGAAAAATTTTATAAGAATTTCTAGCCTCATTTAATTCTTTGAAAGCACTTAAACATAGAAACATAGAATTTGACGGCAGATAAGGACCGCTTGGCCCACTCCGTCTGCCCATTTCCCTACCTAATGGATAAGCTGCAGATCCTACTTAACCAGCAGCCTACTTCTTTCTACTCCCAACCCCTAGAATTGCCTTATGGCTGTCTCATGCATGCTTGAATTCAGCCACTGTTTTTGACTCCACAACCTCCTCCAGAAGGCCGTTCCATGCATCCACAACCCTCTCTGTGAAAAATACTTCCTTACATTACCTCTGAGCACCCCCCATCTTCAAATTGTGCCCCTTGTTCTTGCACACCTCTTTTTGAAAGATGCTACACTCTTGGACTTTGTTGATTCCTGAGGTACTTAAAGTTTCTATCATGTCCCCTCACCCTCCTTTCCTCGAGGCTATACATATTAAGCTCCTTTAGTCTCTCTCCATATGTCTTCTGGTGCAGACCTTGCACCATTTTAGTTGCCCTCCTCTGGACAGCTTCCATCTTGTCTATGTCCTTGCGGAGATTGGGTCTCCAGAACTGCATGCAGTACTCCAGATGGGGTCTGACCAGCTCTCTGTACAGAGGGATAACAACTTCCTGTTTTCTACTGGTGATGCCTTTCCCTATGCATCCCAGTATCCCCCAGCCCTCCTTACTGCCCTCTCACATTGCTTGCCCACCTTTAAGTCATCTGATATGACTATCCCCAGGTCCCTTTCCATTTTTGTTATTGTTAGTATCTCACCCCCCATTGTGTACTCTTCCCCTGGGTTTTTGTTTCCCAGGTGCATTACTTGCACTTCTTAGCATTAAATCTTAGCTGCCATACATTTGACCATTCCTCTAACCTTGCCAAGTCCTTCTCATCCTTTCCACCCACCTTGTGCATCAACTGTGTTGCAGATCTTTGTGTCATCTGCAAAGAGACATACTTTTCCTTCAGTCCTCTGCAATGTAAACACAAAAGACATCAAAGAGGACCAGTCCTAATACTGAACCCTGTGGCATCCCACTAGTAACCCCCCTTTCTTCAGAGTGGACTCCATTTACTATTACTCTCTGTGTCCTATTCTCCAGCCAATTCTTTGCCCAGGCCATCATCTTGGGACCCACTCCCAGGCTGGCTAACTTGTATATTAATCTTTTATGTGGGACTGAGTCAAATACCTTGCTAAAGTCTAGGTAGGCCATGTCCACAGCCCCTCCCTGATCTACTACTTTGGTCACCCAGTCAAAGAAATCTATTAGATTTGTCTGGCATGACCTTCCCACTGTGAATCCATGCTGCTTTGGGTCAAGTGCCCTCTGGCCTCTAGGTACTCGACAATTCTTTCCTTCAGAGTGTTTCCATCATTTTCCCTATCACTGAGGTTAAACTAACAGGTCTGTAGTTTCCTGCTTCTGCCCTGCTCCCACTTTTGTGAAGGGAATCACATCTGCCCTCCTCCAGTCCTCAGGTACCACCCCATCCTCCCATGATTTGTTAAAGAGGGTAGTCAGTGGTGTCACTAGTTCTACCCTTAGTTCTTTTAGAATTCTGGGATGAATACCATCAGGCCCCATTGCTTTGTCCACCTTCAGTTTTAAGAATTCTTTCAGAACCCTTTTTTCTGTAAATGGGCTGGTATCAACTTCTGTATCCAGAGTGTTTCTATTGTTTGTTTTAGGTACCTCCCCCTCTTCATTTGTAAATACTGAGCAAAAATATTTGTTTAGTATCACCGCCTTTTCACAGTCACCCTCTGCCCACCCCTCCCTTTATTAAGCCTCACTATCCCTCCTTAATATTCCTTCACTCCTGATGTGACCTAAAAGGTTTTATCCACTTTCTTAACTGAGTTGGCTATCTTTTCCTCAGTTCGAGACCTTTTGCTGTTCTGACTGCCTTCCCAGCTTCCTTTTGCTTTAACAGATACAATTCTCTGTCCTGCTCCTTCTGTGATTCCTTGTACTTTCTGAATGCTTTCTTTTTCTCTTGAACCTTCACTGCCACCTCCTTTGAGAACCATAGTGGTTTCTTACATCATTTTGTTTTGTTTTTGCTTCACACAAGGCTTGTTACCTCTGTGATGGCAGTTTTATTATTCCCCATTGTTCTTCACCCCTCCTTCCTGCCCATTTGCTAGCGCATTCCTTAGGCACTCACCCATTTTAGCAAAGTCAGCCCTCCTGAAGTCCAATACTTTTGCCTTTGTATGGCTTGACTCTATTGCTGTGTTTATTGTGAGCCATACTGTTCAATGGTCGCTAGTTCCCAGATGGCTACCCACTTCTACATCTGTGATCCTCTCTCCGTCTCCATTTGAGAGGACCAGGTCTAAGATTGCTCCCTCTCTTTTCTTCTTTTCTTTGATATTTTTGTTTTCCTAATCAGTCACCTAAGGCAATCACTGACTGCACTTATGAACATAATATGTGCACCAGTTTAATGTGCTGTGGCTGCAGTACCTCGATTTTGTCATACAAAGTTTTAAACATAGCAATTTGCGAGTCACTTTTTTAAAGGCAACAGCAGCAAGTAGTCAAGGCTAGATAATGTCAGTTAATTGTTTCTCATACTTCACTGAAGAATGATGATGAACAAATAACTGCATAAATAAAAGCACTATTTATTGAATTTTTCTTTTTCCTTTTTGCACTTAAGAAGTCTAATGCAAATGTAGAAGGAAAACTTTTAACATACAGATGGGTGGGTGTCCCTGTTAGAACTGGTAAGTTAGCTTTAGATAACAGAAGAAACCACAGATCAACTTTTATTTTAAGTCAGTTCTCACATTTGTTGATTTGCTATCTCAGCTGGTGCTCCTTTTGTAACTATTTCTCCCCCCCCCCAACTATTTTAACTTGTAACTGCTGCAGCAGCAAAGGGCTTCAGTAAATAATCCCTTCTGACTGTCTGTGTCTGCTGAACTGTAGTCTTTACTTTTTATTCTGTTTTAATTGCTTTCCCTGTATTCTACTAAATTATTTTTCTATTTCCCTGTATTTCACTGACTGCCCATCTGATTTAATCTCTTCATCTGTTCTTTGCAATCTCCCCCCCCCCATTTTCCTCGTTAGCCAACAGTGTGATATAATGTTTCACTTCTTGCTCCACTATGTTGTTATCTTCTCTAGTGTTTCTTACCCTCCTCCGTCCTTTCATCTCTTTTCCACATTCTACTGCATTCTTCTCCTCCCCCTTTTTTGGTTGCTTCCCCTTCCTGACCCCTACTCTCCCCTCTTCCTTGTCTCCCTTTCTCCTCCATTTCACCTGGCATCCTTGGTGTCAAATTCTTCCTGCTCCTTGGTTTCAGCTTGAAGCTCTCTGGTGCTTTCTATCCCTTCCCTCCCCCTTTTCCCATTCCTTTACTTCCATTCTGTCTCCCTCTTCCATGCAGCACTCTGGCTCTTTAAAGCTCCTTGTTACTTTGCTACTTTTGTTAGCAGGTGACACTGAACTTAATCATGGTCCTTTCACTACAGTGTCCTTGCAGCTTCCTAAAGGTTTGAGAGTAGCCCATTTAAACATTCATAGCCTTCTCACAAAGATTGATCTATTGCAGCCAACCATGCATAAATTTTTATTGGATGCTCTAGTTTTATCTGAATCCTGGCTTTCCTCCGAGGTACAGAATTCTTCTGTAATTATTCCTGTTTACATTGTAGCTAGGCACAATCGCACTAAGAGGGGTTCTGGTGTTGCTGTCTGTATTTCCACCAGTACCCAGTCTGTGACTGTTCTTGCTGTCTTTTTCCCCTCACCCTATGAGCTGCTCCTACTCAAAGTTTCTCTTCCTCTTTCTGTCCCCGTCTTTATTGCTGGTGTTTATTGTTTCCCTGGTTGCCTTGGTATTTCCTCTGCTTCAGTTACTGAGCTCTTTTCTACTATTTGTTCTAACTCTTCCAGAGGTGGACTTTATATTCTCAGTGACTTTACTATAAATTGGATCTCTCCCAGTACTAATAAAATTGTTCAAAATGTTAAGTCACTGCATTTGACTTAATTGATGTCTGAACCCACTCGCCTAAACTTTAAATCTTTAAATCACTCATTGTTAGACTGGGTCCTTTCTTCTCATCCCCATCATATTGTGGCTGCTGGAATCCTTCCAGATGCCCTCAGTGACTGGTTCCATGTCATAACAGTGATCACAAAACAGCGATCACTATTATGGCGAGTGTATATCGCCGAAAAGTAAATTGGTGTTATAAACTTCAAGGTGACCAGACATCCGGATTATTAAAAAGTGTTTTGTGGGGGGTGCTGCCTCTCTCCCCACTCCCAATTAAGATTTTGAAATCCGGAGGGTGCATGTTAGGGAGAGGGCAATATTTGGATTTGGTAAAAATTAAGTCTCTGGCCGCAGGTAGGGCAAATTTGCTTACTCCTGGTCCCAGCCCTGAACCCAGTAGCTGCTGTGCCAGAGCTAACCATCCACACCACCATGCCACATGGCTAGCTCAGGAGCAGCAGGTACACCAGTCCCTAAAACCCCTTCACTGTCCCTCCCCTTCCCCTAGCTATTCCCCCCCTTCCATTCACCCTTCCCCATGGTCGCTTTCCAATACAGTCACTAGTGTGCAGGGTAGCTCAGAATGATAGCGCTGAGAATGAGTTGCTATTTTTGTAGTCGCACATTTTTGGTCGCTATTATCACTGGATACCCAGTAACCACTGTATGGTTTACTGTGTGTGCAAGATGCATCATCCTAAGACCCACCCTCCCCAAATGTATTCATCTCAGGTCCTTTAGGTCATTAGACTTGCACTCTCTTCTTGTTGACTAAGGGACAACTGATTGGCCCTTGATAAATTTTGCCCTGGAATACATTCAGTCCAAATTTATGGCTGTATGGGATCATTATGCTCCCCTTGGAAAAATCAGAGTTTGGGGCTGTCATCTTCCCTGGATTACCACAGAGGCTATGGCATGCCTTCATACTACAGATCTTGCCTGGTGTTCTTTTAAAATCATGGGCTCTTCGGCTGCTTTGGCAAGCTATTGTCACCTTTGTAATGCCTGTACCAAAGCCATAAGCCTTGTAAAGTTGGAGTATTTTGTGTCTACATTCCAAAACAATATTGATCATCCCTCTAAGTTCTGGAAGGTTATCCACTCCTTGTTCTCCCCTCTGACCCAGTCTTCTTCTCTTGCTCTCAGGACTGATGACTTCCTCATCTCTGACCCTTCTATTGTTGCCTTTTCCTTGAACTCCTACTTTACTACTTGTGCCGTCACTCCCTCTACCTTCTTCTCCTGTCAGTCTCTCTATTTCCTTGTCTACTACCACCGTCACAGCTACCCTTAAGTCATTGCTTGCTCTTAATCCTCAAAACTATGGTAGCCCTGATATCCCAAGCTTCTTTTTCTCTCACCCCTTGCCATTGCACTGCCATTTACCCTATTTCCCAACCTTCCTTTTTCCTCCACTACTGTTCCTGATGCCTGGAAGCAGGCTACTGTCATTTCTATCCCTAAGGGTGGTGATCCCACCTCTCCTGGTAATTATCATCCCATCTCTCTCCTTCATACCCTAGCTAAGCTACAGGAACACCTTGTACTGTTGCAACTCTCAACTTTCCTTTGCTCCTCATCCTTCTTCACCCCCTTTCAGTCTGGTTTTAGAAAATCCCACTCCACCTCCACTTCCCTCCTACCGCTAGCTGACTCCATCCTCACTAGTATGGCACAGAGTCTAATAATGTCTGCCATTTTTTGTTAATCTTGTTAAAGCTTTTGACACAGTGTCACATCCCCTCATTCTAGACAAGCTAAAAGCATCAGGTCTATCTGAGTCTGCAGTCAGCTGGTTTCTCTCTTACTGGGGTGGGGGTAGGTCTCAAGCTTCCCAGATAGGTTGCTCCACTTCATCACCACTCCCTATCTACTCAGATGTCCCTTAAGGGTCTGTCCTGGGTCCTATTCTTTTTTTCATATTCTTGAATAACCTTCACTCTGTCTGTTCCTCTGTGACCATTCATATGTATGCTGATGATACAGTTATTTTTGCATCTGGCTCCTCTTCTCATGATCTTACCTCACAGCTTCAGCTGGATTTTGACAATATGCGGTGCTGGTTCAAGTCTAACCGCCTATCACTCAATGCCCCCAAAACTGTCTCCATGACATTTGGTACCCATCAGAGACTTTCTAGACTTGCCTTTCTCCATTTTTTTCACACCCTTGATGGTGCTATTATTGAGAATGTTTCCTCTTTTAAGTACCTCGGGATCTGGCTTGACCATCATCTTCATTTCCCAGTTCATATTGATGCCATACACCAAAAACTTCACCCCAAGCTTGGTGCACTCTACAGGAACAAAGTGAGTATCGCACTTCCTATCTGCCATGAGAGTGTATTAAAGATGATCCACCCTATTTTTGATTATGGTGACATAGTCTACAATGGAGCTCCCAAATCCTTCCTTGCCAGACTGGACCCCCTTTTCAACTCTTTTTGTCACTTTGCTTTAGATTGTTCCCCACATACTCACCACTGTTAAATCTACTCTACTCTTTCACTCCCCTCTCTTGATGCCAGGTGTCTTTTCCTCTGTGCCTCCTTTGTGTTTAAATTCTGGTTTATATCACTTCCTCCCTACATTACTTCCCTTTTATCCTCTCCCTCAGTTTGCTGCTATCTGTTACAAAATATTGTTCAAGTTCAAGTTTACAGTATTTACCAGGAAAACTCCATTGAGCAAGATCATTTACAAGAAGGTCCTGTGGAGGACGGTACATTACATATAGAATACAATAGCAATAAAAAGTGAACAAGCATTGGTAAGGAATCACAGTATACAATAATAGGGATACATAAGTAAACATAGCAAAGGCATAGAACAACAAATTGTAACTATTCTAAACAGTACTAGAAAATAAGTTTACAAACAATATGGAGATACAGAAAGAGCTTCATGCTGTGTTGAATTTACATAAGTGAAAGATGGTGTGTTAGATAGTATGACAGTGGCATTTTCCATAAGATGTTTGCTAATCAGTGGTTTGAGTGTGCTGAAGGAGACTCATTCAGAAAGCTTGAGGGTGAAGTGTAGTTTTCCCAGGTGGAAGGAATGGTGTAGCTGATTGCAGTTTTACCGAAGTGGGTGTGGAACTTAGGTATGTCTAGTAAAATAAAAGAGTTTTTTCTTTTCTCTCGGAAGCAAAGCATTGGTTGAAAAGGTCCAAAGGAGAATTACCAGGAAAGTAAGTAACCTGTCCAACATAGAGTATTCCAATAGATTAAAATCTCTAGGGTTATACTCCTTAGAATATAGATCCCTAATGGGACACTTATGTCTAGCTTATAGGGCCTTTCATGACCCCGCCATGTTGGAAACTGTTTGGAAAAACACAAAACATCTAACAACACCCGATCACACAAACTTAAACTTGTCGTTAACCTTGATAGAACTGAGAAAAGAAAGAATTTCATAACACAGAGATTGCCACCAATATTGAATTCTCTTCCTCATTTTGTAGTCTCTAGTGATAATATTAACCAATTTAAATTCAGACTTGACAAATATATGGATGAAAAAAAAATGTTCCTTCCACCATTAGGATAAATGGTTGTGAATTCTATATGGGCTTGCCCTCGAACTTGTAAGAACCTATGAACCTATGAATGATATAGGGATGAGATATATGGGGGGAGTTTACCCAGTAGCATTTTATATGCCCAAGTACAGTTATAAATTGATCTCCTAAAGGCAAGAGATGGCCAGCCTATCACAGCATGAAGAGAGCAATGGTGGGTTCTGGATGGTGCAGTTAATATAAAGCAAAAAGTATGGTGAAAAATGACATCTAATTTATGCAGATTAAAGGCTGTATCACAACAGTGAATAATGTCTGTGTAGTCGAAGAGGAGAAGGAAAGTGGCTTGGACTAACCTCTTCCTAATGTTGGTAGGAAAAAGAGATTTGTTCATATAGAGGAAGCCTAGTCTAGTTTTCAACTTTTTTGAGAGGGCTTCAATGTGAGCCGTGAAGGAGAGGTTGCTGTCTAGCCACAAGCCTAGTAGTTAAACTTGTCTACTACCTCTAGGGTGTCTCATAAAAGGGTTGTGATGGGTATAACAGGGCTGAAGTTTGGTGATGAGGTCAAGGAGTATGTGGGTAGAAAGAACATTTCCTTTGTTTTTTTGGTGTTTAATACAAGTTTAGACTTTAAAAGGTTATGCTGCAATCGATTAAAGTCTGTTTGTAAATCAGTGCAAACATCATAAAGGGAAGGTTTTGTTAACTATAGAATGGTCTCAACTGCAAAAAATGTGTAGTTTGGCTTTATGAATGTTGTCACTTAGGGTGTTGATGTAGATTGAAAATAGAAGAAGACCTAGTATAGAATCCTGAAGGACACCTTGTATGAGTGGTAGAGGAGAGGAAAGGGGCCCATCCACTTTGATGCATTGTGATCTCACTAAAAGATAGCTAGAAACTTATTTACAGTGGAGTTACTTAGACTATGCTCTTGCAGCTTTATTAACAGATGGTGATGGTCCACTGTATCGAAGGCTTTACTTAGAGTAAGTCAAGAAAGATGGCTCCTGTTGGGTGCTTCTGCTCTAGGGAGGTGAGCCAGTCAGTTGTCACTTTTGCAAGGGCAGAGATTATGCTATGATGTTGCTTTAATCTGGATTGAAGTGGAATAAATTGATTCAAGTTCTTAAAATGGTCCTTTAATTGGAAACTGATTAACTTCTCCAGAAGTTTGGAGAGTACTGGCAGGATAGAGATGGACCTATAGTTATTCAGGTCACATGGATCTCTGGACTTGAATAATGGCAGTATGTGAGCTAATTTCCAGGTAGGAGGGACTTTACTGGATACAATTGACAAATGAAATTAATGGGTTATTAGTGCAGTTAGAAAATAATGACCTAACTTTAGGAATATGGGATCTATTCCATCTGCACCTGCACACTTTTTAGTATCTAGTTGTATGAGCAGGTCCTCTACCTGTTTGAAGGCTATAGGAGAGAGACAGAAGGGGCCCTGGTTTTGTAGGTTGATGGCAGTGGCCTTTATATTGGAACAGCTCATAAGTTTTGCAGCTGGTAATGAGTCAAAGGCTAAACCTGCTCTTGCAAAGTGAGAGTTTAATTTTTCCAATACTGTGTGTTTGTCAGAGACAGAGGAACCTTGAGAATTTATTTTATTCAGGATTGCTGGACATTTTCTGTGGCCATAGATTGATTTAATGATTTGCCAGCTCTTAACAGGGCTAATATTTGCACCTTCTAGAGCATTCACATAATAGTTAGCTTTGGTGGTTCTGATAAGTTTAGTACAGGCATTGTGAAATGGTTTGAATGCTGTCCAGTCAGATGCACCTTTGGTGCACTGAGCTGCAGCTCAGAGGTTGTCCCAGAGGGTTAGGACTTGTTTTAATTCACTGCTGAACTAGGAACAAGACGCTCTTTTAACTTAAAATTTTTTAAAGGGGTGTGCTTATTTTTTATGTTTATTATGTTTTAAAAATAGTTATACTCTTGCTAATCTAGAGGAGAAGGAAATAAACAAGAAAATGTATACATGTTTTAGAGTAACCAGAAGGGATAAAGAGTTTTAAATGTATTTGTAAGTATGTTTTGATAAAAAAGCGTTAGGTAACAGAAACAAATTTGGGGTTCCTCTAAGTATGGATGACTGAGAGGGGTAAAATATTTACATTTTCAGTTGTTTTGTGATAAAACAAGAGGTCTTACATCTGTAGAATACCCTGGAAAGGATCTATGATATACTTATACCCCTGGCAGTCAAATGATAAATTACTAGGTTTTTAAATTTTAAGGAAACTCTGTTTGGTAAACCTAGAGGTTGACCTGGCAAATGATAAAATACCAGGTTTTTAAATCTTATGAAAAGTCTGTTTGGTAAACTTAGAGGTAACATTTTATATAAGTGGATTCATTAGTTGGGTGAAGTTTGATAACTGGGTGAAATAAATGTCTGCAATACTTTACACCCTTGGAGGATTTCACCTGAATAAGTATGGGGAAAAATAAAATATTTACGCTGTGGATGGGAGTGGGTTTGGCTATAATAACATGCATTTCCCAGCTAATGATGCCCAAAAATAAATTGGAACAGAGTCTACAAGAAGGTGGGAAATCACTGACTATACAACTTGGGGGAACAGTAAATATTACTGAGAATGAAACAGCTTTAGTAAATCTGAGGAAGAGAAGAAACACTTTTCAGGCTGTTAACACTGAATTAAGAAGACAAAAAATGTTAACATTTAAACAGACTCCTGCCATTGAATAGTAGTAGTCCTGTCTTAATAGCATTACTTTTAAGTTATGACATAGAATTAAACCCTGGCCCACAGCAAGCCACAGTGCTTAAAATAATTTATGATCATGCTGGAAACCTGGAACACAAAATGGACCTATTTAGAGCATGGGCCCAACCTGAAATGCCAGACTGTATAGCACTGATTGAAACCTGGTTGAATCAAAAGGTGTCAAACAATAAATTAGCAATTGAGGGCTACACCACTCACCACCAGGATAGAAAACAGAAAGGAGGGGAAGCAGTGGTGTTGTACACCAAATGGGAATTAGGGCAAATAGAATTACTCTTTTCAGGAGAAATTGTAGGCATTGAATGCCTAGTAATCAATATAATTGTACTAAACTTAGCTGTAGGGGTGATATATACTCTCCACCAAAAGTGAAGATCAGAGAATTTGAAAAATTAGCCCAGGAAATCCAAAACCAAAATATAGGGAAAAAACTTGTGTTGATAGGATAGTTTAACTCCGCCTGTGGACACCCAAGAGGGCATGCACTAGAACTAAATTTTGCCCAACTAGACCTTAGGCAAGTGATAATATACTCCACAAGGAAAAGCTCACTGCAAAGTCCAGGAAATATGCTTGATTTAATATTTGTATCATAACAAATTGAAGTGAAATATGCACAGGTCCAACAGCCAATCCCGGGGGACCACAACACGTTAAGTTGTTGGATAAATCTATCAGTAAAAATAAATGTTGTGGAAAAAGAACAGGTTTGGAGAAGATGTTTTAAATCCTGTAGTGCAGAATTGTTACAACATACTTTAAGGGAAGTTAAATGGGAAAGATTATTTTTGATTCCATCCCTAGAACCAGCAGTTCAGGAATTCAATAAAGAGTTCATACTAGTTTGTGATGAGTTAGCCCCTTATATTAAAGTCTACCAAAGAAAAAATCATGTTCCATGGATAACGGAAAAAATTAAAAAAGAAATTTGATTAAAAAATAGGTTGTGGAAATTGGCAAACAAAACATTAAGTCTAGCAGATTGGGATAAATATAAGCAAGCAAGAAATACTTTGAAAACAAAATTAAAGCAAGTAAAAATACAATACTATAGAAACAAAAGTATGGAGACAATTGGCACAGGTAAATACTGGTCCCTATTAAAATCATTTGAGAACCACTCAAAAGAAGCTCCAACAATCCAAATGGAACAGAATTGTATGTTACAAATTGCAAAGAAATCGGCCTATATACTAAATGGTTACTTTACTACCCTTCCACATGTGCTAGGGAAACTAGAAAAAAAAACAGAAAAGGAACAGCAAGGTAAAAATGGTGTGTTGGGTGCACTAGGAATTGAATCCCCCAAAGCAAAGGGGCATCTAGATAAAAAAGAAGACAAACCTGTGCCAAATTTTAGATTTAAATATGTTACTTGCAAACAAGTAAAGAAAATAATAAAATCATTAAACAAAAATAAGGCCCCAGGGAAAGACAAGATCGAAATAAGATTTCTAAAAGATGCAGAATACATCATAATCCTAGTTTTGGCTAAACTAGTCAACTGGAGCCTGAGGGAGGGGAAGGTCTCTAACTTATGGAAAGAGGCTAAAATAGTTACAGTTTTTAAGGGTTGGAAAACAACTGAACCATCAAACTATCAACCTATAGCCCTTTTACCTGTAGTATCAAAGATCCTGGAAAGGCTGGTGCATGGACAGCTATGCAGTTACTTGGAAAAGTACTCCTTACTGTTCATGCACCAGTCAGAATTTAGAAAGGACCACTCCACGAACACTGTGCTCACTGATTTGCTAGACTTGGTAGCATCTTCCCTGTATAAAAGGGAGATGGTGGGCACAGTGTTCGTGGACTTGTCAAAAGCTTTTGATATGGTAAACCATCAAATGTTAATGGAGTGTTTAAAACAACTAGAGATATCTGAGGATGCTAGCACCTGGCTTCATTCATACTTGATAGGACGAAAGCAACAAACCATACTTGGGAGGGAATATTAAACCAAATCTCAAGTTTTGAGGGAAGTACCACAGAGGTCCATGCTGGGGCCCCTATTGTTCCTGATTTATACAAATCAGGTGATTGACATTGTAAAGAAATCTAAATAAGACTTTATCCGGATGATACAGTCTTATTGTCCAAGGGGACTGATCAAGACCAGGTGCAAATAAATCTACAAAATGACTTCTTTGAAGTCCAGAGATGGTTTGAAAAATCTGATTTAATTTTAAATAGTTAAAAATCAAAGACGATGATGTTTGCAGGTGGTACAAAGTTGAACCAAGATTCCCTAATCTTGAAAATAAAAACTACAACAGGAGAGTGTTTAAGCCAGGTAAACGAATACAAATATTTAGGCTTATGGGTAAACAGTAAGCTTAGGTTTGAATACCATATAAATGACCTAGTAAATAAAGTTAGTTGCAGGTCGGGTGCCCTGAGATAGACAAAACATTGCTTGAATGTGAAAATGAGAAGGTCAATAGTGAACCAGATGCTGGTTCCAACTATAGACTATCACTTACATATTTACAGATTTGCCAGTGCCACAAACTTTAACAAGCATTTGTCAGTGCCGAATGTTGTCTTGCTGGCATTGATATTGGTAGTGTAGGAGTTAGAGAGATGCATAATACGAATGGCAGTGAAGTATTGAACTGAAGCCAACCCCACCCCCACCCTGCAGAGACTGACAGGAATTGGGGTGTGCCTTTGGGTCATCGGCCATGACGCTCATGCCATTTCACCTCACTCTATCCTGCAGACACCAACAAGGGTCACGGTGTGCCTTGGGGTCTTTGGGCCTTATGCTCATCCCATTCCATAAGAAAATACACTGAGATACATGCAGTATAAGAGAATGGGGTGAACTTTGGGGCTTAAGAATCCAAGGCACACCATGATACCTATCACTGGCTGCAGGGTGGGGATGGGGGTGGAATGGCATGAGCATTACAGCTGACAATCCCAAGTCACACCGCTGATGAATGTCAGTCTCTGCAGGGTGTGGCATTACAGTTGGAAACCCTAATGCCCTGGGTGTTTGTTGGTATTTTCGCTCCAAATTTTCAACATGCACTTTTTGTGACCCCACCTCATGAACAGTGGTACTATCAGTTTGTTAACCAATGGTTGATTTTGCACAGTGACTGTGCTATTTGGCACCACAAGTGCGAAAACACATTTGGGGCAGGATGTGAAAAATTACAGCTGTACTGTTCATGGGGAGGTGTAAAAAAAAAAAGGCAATGTTGAAAATCTGGAGTGAAAATATGAAAAATTGGTGAAGTCACAAGCGTGCGTAGAAACTGTGCAATGCATGCCCATAATGCAATTATTTGGGGGATTTTGTTAACAACATTTTCAGTATAGGCATTTTGGGACCTCCTCTCATGAACAGTGGCACTGTGATTTTTTTTAATCTGTCCCAAACATTGATTTCCCACAGCAAACATGCCATTGTGCGCCAGACATGCAAAAACTAATTTTGGGCAGGATGTGAAAAATGACAACTGTACTGTTCATGAGGAGGTGTGAAAAAATGGCAACATTGAAAATCTGGAATGAAAATATTAAAACTTGTCGAAGTTACGAGCATGTGTGGAAACTACGCAATGCACACTCACAACAGTCATTCAGGGGAATTTTTTCACCAAATTTGCAACATAGGCTTTTTGGGACCCCATCTCAAGAACAGTGGCACTGTAGTTTCAATAATCAGTCCTGAGAGGTGATTCCATGCAGTGACCACAAAATGAACTTTAGGGACTGAATAATGAGATGACAGTGCATGTATTCATGAGGTGGGGTCCCAAGAACCCCATGTTGAAAATGTGGAGCCAAAATAAAAAAAAATGGCTGAGATATCCCACTAAGTTGAACACCCCCTTGATGCCATTATACAGCTTACCGGCATTTCTTCATTTTTCAGTTTGGCTTTTAAGAGTCCAGACATGTTCCCACTCCACCAAAGATCGCACCGCTGGACCTCTGAAGGCAAGTATGGGGTGAGGGGGGTGTGGGGAGGTGGGGTGCACAGAGGGTGGGTGCAAGCTGGGGGAAGGGCACCATGGACAAATCGAGGGACCTTTTTTTCAGGTACAGAAAACAAAAAATGAACATTGCAGGACTATTTTCTTTCTTTACAGGTGAAATAAAACAAATGTTGGGCACACTAGGGTAGGCTCCCAGTGTGCCACACAATGGGCATGGGGGAACATGCCAACACGGTTGACTTTTTGTGAGAGGTGGCACACTGGGGTGTGCTCCCAGTGTGCCACTCAATGTGAGAGGGAGGACATGCCAACACAGGGATTGCACCCCCAATGTTGGCTTTCTTTGGAGATTCCTTCCACCGCCATGTTTATTGAAATGTTTCACCAGGAAAGGCACATACGGAAGGCATGTCATTTGTGTCGTTGCATGATGAGCTTGTCTCTGATTGCAGCGGCACATTTCTTTCAAGTTGGTGGCACTTTACATAGTTCTTGTGTCAGCACTAGCATGCTGGCTAATTGGGCAATGAGTGACGCACCTGTTAAAGTGTGCCCTGCATTCAGCAACACTGACACACCTCTGCATTTCTCCTACTACCACAACATGTTGCTTGCATGTGTGCAAGACAACATAAAAAGGTTGAGGTTCTATATAATCGACTGGCGAGGTTTGCATTAAAAGCTGACAGTTGGTCTCACCATTATCCCATATACTGTATGAAGGACTGAATTGGCTTACTCTTAAGCACAAACAAATTATTATTTGGATAAATCAAGTTAGGAAGGTAATAAAAACTACGAAGCTAACCTACCTACTCAATAAACTGGAAAAAAAACAACCACTCAGATAACTTAAGAAATGACAGAGTGCTCAGAGTTATCAAACAAAAACTCCCAAAACCAAATGTGGAGTAATGATCTTCTCATTTTACGCAATAAAAATTTGGAATGAATTAATGATTCAAACAAAAAATATAAATGTTAGTACAAAGAAATTTAATACAGCCCTTAAGTAGGAACTAACAAAAAGATACACATGCTTTGATTAAGATAACTAAACAAATGCAATACAAGTTTTACTAGAACTGTTGTTTAAATGTCACAATAGATGTAAATTAGCTATCTTACTTTTGTGTAAATATTGTAATCCACACCAAACAGAGTGTACAGTATGTTACCTGGTATCTGTGATATTCTTGAAGGAAACTTGAATTTGTAACATGTTTTATGTAACTTATGAACTTTATAAAATGTATAATTTCAGGAGCACCTTGTAAATAGGATTGTAGTCCTAATGGTGTACTGTGCCATCTGATCCTGTTGAAAAATAAAGATTTTACCACTACTACTATATGTTTGTAAGAACTGTGTTGAACGCAGCAACTGCTTTGTTGATTATGTCAAATAGAAGTTTTGACAGTTTATGTTCCGTAAATCAGATAAGTAATTCTCCAATTTGAATTTGCGGAAACTTCGTTTCAGGATGAATTTAGAAGGGGAGATGGGTTTTAGTAGATTTCTTGTGCATATGACATTGTTATGGTCACTTACCTCATTGTGGAACACAGCTGTGTGAGGAAATGTTGTGTGGTCTGTTTGTGAGGATGAAATCTAATAAGGAGCTTTTGGTGTGAGTTTTTGTACTGGTCTACTGTGTTCTGAAATTAACTGGGAAATGCTGAACTCATCGCACATTTCTTTTAGGTTGTTAGATTTAGGGCTAAGCCAGTCTAGATTGAGGTCTCTAAGAATAATTGTTTCATTGGTGTTGGAATCAATAAAGTTATGGAGGCACAATCATCGAAGGACTTGGCACTCTGTGTCAATCAAAATGTCCGAAATCAAATTTTCTTCACTGTAAAATATTTATTGTGCAAAAGGCAAATGTGCAATAAGCCATTGTAGCCCAGGGAGGCTACCACTGACTGAGTACGAAATGTTGGTCAGTGGTAGCCTCCCTGAATTAACAATTGCACATTGCCTTTGCACAATAATAATATTTGCAGTGAATAAATTTGATTTCAGACATTTTATTGACACAGAGTGCCAAGTCCTTCATTAATTGTGTCTGTAGCTTTGGGACTTTTGAATACCAATCCAGGTGAAGCTAGCCTTGTTTTCTAATGTTACAGAGGGTCAAGAGCAGTTCAAGATCTCCTGATAGTGGTCTGTAGCAACCAATTATATGAAGTGCTTTGGCAGAGGATACTGACAGTTTTATGGCTAGGCATTAAAATTCTCTCGATTTTGTAACAGCGAACAGTTTGACAACTAAGAACTCAGCATTAATATAGATGACCATTCCTCCTCCCCTTGTAGGTCTATCAAGACAGAAAGTGTTAAATGATGGTAATGCTACGTCTTGGTCTGGGATGGAGGCTTTCAACCATGTTTCTGTGATTACCAGAGTGTCAGGATTTGTATGTGAGACCCATTTTTTACAGCATCTAATTTCTAATGGAGACTACACACATTAGTTAACATCATTTTTAATCTGGGGGTTGATGTGAATTCAGACGGGGATGCAAATTGGGAGATTGGGCCTGGATTTAGTTCAACATTACTGAGAGGAGGAGCAGTGCTGTAATGAGTTGTCTTAGTCTGCATCTTTAGAATTTGTGTTCTTTCTTACGTGAAAATGTATTGTTGGGCGAGGATGGGAGAGTCAGTTTCTTAAGGAGATAAAGGCAGAAAGGTGGTGATATGAACACAAATGAAATGGCTCAAATTATTACTGGATTTGTGGGAGTAAGAGAGAGATTGAAATGGAGATAGAGGATTTATCCCATAAAGCGCTGGGGTTTGGTATGTAATAATAATTTGGCGATATCAGGGAAGATGGTGTGGTTAAACTAGGTTAATTATATGGTTCAAATTGGAGACAGATTAGTATTAGAAGTAATATTGGGGGTGATTGATTAACATGTTTTGAAGCAGGGAAATCCCAAACTCCCTGACAACTATCGCCCTATTGCTATTCTCCCATCCCTTGGTAAACTCCTGGAAAAGGTTGTGGCGGAGCAACTCTCGGAGTACGTGGATACCCATGAGCTGCTTTCTGGGGCCCAACATGGTTTCCGGAAGGGTCATAGTACCACTACTGCCCTGATTACTGTAACCTCTAGTATTAGATCCACCATGGATCAGGAAAACTGTCAGGTGCTATATTTATTGACTTGTCAAAGCTTTTGACCTTGTCAACCATGACCTACTGGGGAGAAGCTCAGGGCTCTTGGGTTCTCTCGCATGCCATAGGGTTGGATGATGGGCTACCTAACGGGTAGAAAGCAGCGCACCTGCTTTAACAAGGTCCTCTCGGAGCTTAGGGCTGTGACCATGGGAGTTCCCCAGGGATCGGTACTTGGACCTCTCCTATTCTCACTTTTTATTAATCAACTCCCACGGGTGACCTCTCGTTGCCAAGTCACGCTTTATGCAGATGACCTTGTGCTAGTGGCCCATGCTCGTAATGCTGCTGACCTTAACCAGTGCCTATCTGAAGACTTCAGCAGAGACTCGGCCTGGATTACCAACCATAGACTGGTATTGAATCCTAACAAAACTCAGGCCATGCTCTTTGGTTCCAGGCCAAGTTAAAAGCCCCATCAGCTATGCTCAAAATAGCTTGTGATGGAGGCCCCTGTTGCCAACAGCAAGCTCAATTAAATATCTTGGGGTCACCCTCGACCCACAACTTGACATGGAAGCCATATCCAAAACATCTGCAGAACCACCAGGTGTAAGCTGGCCCTTGCCTACAGGGCCAAATACAACCTGACTCGGGAGTGAGGCTGGCACTTGAGAGGGGAGTGCTTCTCCCCTCCCTTAGTTATGGATACCACCTATTTGCCAGGTCACCTCAAATCCATCTTAATCGGTGGAACACGGCATATAATGATATCTGTCGGTTTGCACTTGCTGCTCCCAAACTCACCCACTGATGTGAGCTCTATGACAAACTCAGCTGGCTCCCCCCTGTGGAATTCCTGATCCTTGGTGTAGGAAACTTCACCAGGAAAGTGCTTGCCACGGGCATACCATCGGGACTGGCACATCTCCTCCCAAAACTGGGCCATCCCCTACCAGCTCTCAGGTCACAGACCGCGAGTTGTCAAGTTCCCTACCCGGACCCTGGTGGGGATCTGTGACTTTGCCGCTTTTGTGCCTAGGTTCTGGAACTCCATTCTGGACTCTGTTCGCTCTGCCCCTTCCCATGGGACCTTTTGCTTCTCCCTGTGGTCCCACCTAAAACAAGCGACAAGATGTGACTGCTCCTAGTCTCTGTAATGTAATACTCTGCAGTCCACTATTGTCCACTCTGAGTCCATGATGGTCTATGAAATATGCATTCAGTGATTCTAATGTCTATCTATGTCCTGTAATAATTTGTACTATGTGTGGCAGTATCTCTGCCCTTATACAAGCGTTGTTATAGCTGTTTTTCACTGTATCATGCTGTTTCTCCAATGTTGCCATGTATGTATACTGTATGTTTTGTGCTCTCCCGGGTCGTTCCTGAAAATAGGCATACTACTTGTCTAGTGTACTTACCCGGTAAACAAAAGCTAAATAAATAAATAAATAAGAGGTAGAGATGAGAATTGTAGGGGTGAGATTTTATGGCTGCTATGGCCTTTATAGTTATTTGTCTGTGGACAGTGTAAAGACCACACCAACAAGTTTTTTTTAGAGAATTGGAGTACAGTGGTGAGGATGGGGAAGGTGCTAAGCAAAAGAGTACCTAGGGTGCACAAAACAGCTATAACAGTGTGCTCAAAAGGATATACTTAGGATAAGGTGTTGTATTGAATAGATACTACTAGTATTTCTGTTTAAAACACAGTTTAGGAGTACACATAAATGCTTCCCATTCCCTCACTATTCCTTCTAGGAATTCTACAGCTAGTCAATCTGCTTTCTCATATCACTTTCCTAAACTTTGGCCCTCCATTCCCTTGTCTATTCGCTGTGCCTCTTCAGCTTTCTACTTAAAGTCTCTCTTCATGCCTCCTGCAACTGTCCTTGACCCTCTTCCTCCTCCCCCAACTAGTTTTGCCCTACGATCTGTTTCCCTCATTACCTGTATGTATGTTATAGCGTATAGCGGAATACTGTTATGCATGGAATTTTATGCCTGGAATATGCTTGTTCTGCTGCGCTAGTGACATTATTATGTTGTTCTGCTGCAGTAGTGATGTCACTACTGCAGCAGAACCACTTGGAATGCTGGCACATTGTTACTTTCCTCTGTTAAATTCTGTGGTAAGACAGTATTCTAGAACCTCTAGAGACATCACAAGTCAGTTTCATTATGAAAAGAGGAAAAAAAAACACATTGCATACATTTCACATAATTCTACTAGACACTATAAAAAATGAAGGATGAGCAACTTTATGCACAACCTGTGTGTTCTGTCACCTCAGGGTTCTGATTCCCATGGACCTCTCGAGCTCCACTCTCAAGGTCAGAGGGAATCAGAACCCCTCTGTGGCAGAACACACTGGTTGTGCAAAATTGTCCATCCAGTATTCTCTATATTCTGATCTGTATTTAAAGTGTGATTATTGTTCCATATAAATTGCATTTGCTGTATCTCTACATATATATTGTAATTGCTCCATATGATTTTCCTCATCCCCTACCCCAGGACACATCTGGAAATGAGCTGTTACCTTACCAGCTCAGTATGTCTTTCCTGGTGAAACTTTTGAAACAAAGAAATAAATAATAAAAACCTAGTTAAGAGTCATATCAAAGTCACATCATCATCTCTCTTTCCTCTTATACTGAACAGATTTTATTTCTTTTTGTTCACAATTTCATGACATGTATTTCACTATTATCTTCACTATTGGCAGCACAATTAAAAATGAGGGTTTAAACTCTAAAACATTTAAAAAAAGATTAGAACCCTAGAAGTTGTTTAAGAAGTTCTAGACTAGAACCATAACCCAGAACCTCAGCCGGTTTTGACAAACCTAGTGTGATACTGCTGTATGCTTCCTGTTGCATTCTGTGGTGGCTGGCTTGTTCTGTTGGAGGTCCCACTGTGCTTTCGGTGCTCTTTCTTGGCATTCCTTGCTAAGCCATCTTCCCCCACAACTGCCTGCTGCTGTCTGTGAGTTAGCTTGCTGCTGCTGCTGAGGGCTTCTTTGCCTTTTTCTCCTGCCACTGTACTTCAGTAGCTCCTCACTGTTGTGCTTCCTGCTTCTACTCCTCCTGGCCGTCAACCATATGCAACTTTGACTGTTACTGCCAGCCTTCTGCCTGCCAGCCCCCTGGCCTTTTGCCTGGAATCTGCTTGCCTCTCACCCCTTCCCCTGCTTTCTGCCTAGGGGGTCTGCTCGGGGGTGACTGCTTGGTCACCCTGCACCTGCTGCCCCTCACCTTTGCAGATATTGATTCTGGCAATGTTTTTCCCTTCTGTGCTTTTGGCCTTCAATTTGATCCTTGTTGACTGGCCAGATGGTTATCCAGTCCTCTTTTTGGGGCTCAGTACTACTAGTCTATACTGGGCTTTGCCTTTCACTACCATACTTATCATTCAACAGTACTTCCTACTGTTGGGCACACACAAAAATGAATGCTGTTGAAATATCCCAACAGTTACTGGGCACATGGTTCAATGAATACTGGGCATATTTGCCAACTTTATTTTATTTTTCTTATTTATTCTGTTGTTAACCAGGTAAGGCTCACTAGGCACAACTGCCTGTTTTCAGGAGTGCCCTGGGACTCTGGGAACTTTGGGCTGGTTAAGTGACATGTTCAGAATCACACAGTTTGCAAGTGGAAGTTGTGGGAATCAAACCCAGACTGCTGGATGTACCAAGCTCATTCACAGCTCATTACTCTAACCTCTAGGCTATACTACCAGTCACTCTACCAATCTCTTGCCACCAACATTCAGGCACAAATGCACTAATGCTTCTGCCCCTCAAGGGCCCAGTATGCTTGTACCCTTCTCTGACTTCCTACTGCAATGCACCTTGCACCATTAGGACTTGGCTTCTTTCTTACATTCTATGAGCCTTGTGTTTTAGAAGAAGAATGTCCTATAGACATTACAGACATTACAGTGGGAAATGTAAAACTAAGCCAGAACAGAAGCTGCAGTATGTCAAAAAAATAATCTTGCTTTTCTAAATGCATGAGCCAAAAAGCACCAGACAACAACACAGAGGACTCATCAGTATTATGTAAGGTAATCCTAAAATGTAGCAAATCCAAATATATTTAGACGTTTTGCAGATGGACACTGGAGGAGAGGGGGTTAGTAAGTATTTTATGACCTTTAAACAGTGTAGAACTATGTGACCCAGGTCACTGTGTCTGGGTTCACACCCCAACCTGTTAACTGTACAGGGCCCACCTGGTTGAGGGGTTGAGTTCATTTTTTTCTCTCCTGTGGTAGGGTAGTTCACCCCACAACAAAAAAGAAATAGTGTGGTGTTTTCACTCAGAGAGAATAAGTGGGCCAGAAGTGTGCAGTGCCACTCCCGGATGCAGTACCTACCCACTTCCTTACTCTGAACTGGACCACACCCTCAGGAACAATAAGACAGTTGTTACCTTCACCAGCAGACACTTCACTCAGGTTACACAAAGGAGCACACACACACACACACACACACACACACACAGATGTAGAATTTAACATATTAACTGTCCTTTTATTGTGCAACACAGGCCTGGAAGACGGGAACAGAAAAAGAGTTAACCAGTTACAAGTTACCTTTAGGAATGCCATCAGGTAACAATACCCACTTAGAGCCACAGACTGTGGGTGCTTACCACCGTTTCGGATTCTACACAATCACTGACACCTACCAAAACAATGAGCATAACAGGATGACTTACTTTACACAGGGTTTGGTATACCTTTAAAATGTTACCAGTACTAAAACTAAAATATGAAACAACAACCAATGACTATGAGTACTCAGGAATTACACTATGTCCTGGTGCAGGCCTGGTAGCTAAGTTGCCTGGGTTCTTCCAGTGGTGTTCTTGATGAAACAGCTTGCAGTTAAACCATTTGACAGTCCATGGTGTGCTAGCATAATTAAGGAGAACTCGATGTCCCAAACGGAAATTGCTTGACAACCAAGTTTATAATCCCAGCAAAGTAACTGTAATCCAGAAGGGAAAAGTACAAAGACCCCAGCCAGCAACACCAGCACTTGTGTGACCCCTGGATGAAGCAGCTCAATCAAGATGGGAATGAGCACACAGCAGCAGATGGAGCAGCACTCAGGATTATGCCCAAGCAGCCTAGAAATGAAGTCTTTTGGACTCACGTTAGATGCTTTGTAGCACCACAGCCCTTCTGGCTCAGCTCTCACAGCACACACAGGAGCACAATGCAGCAGCTTCACTGTTCCCAAGGACCCCAGACCCTGAGGGCGATCTTCACAGTCCAACTCCCTTCAAGATCAAGAGTACACACATAGTCAGGGCACATGTCTCCTGACTCCCTGGTTCATCCCCACTTGAAAAGGGCTGGTAGGCTCCCCCAACCTGGCTCTGTAGTAGTTTGATGGAGGTGCAGATCTCTGTCTCCAATCCCTTAGCTCAGCAGCTTTCTCTGGACTTTGAACATCTCAGATTCTCTTACAGCAGCTTTGTTCTGCAGGTGCCCTTCTCAGACTCTCGATGACTTTATCACTCAATGCCAGTATGGCAGGTTTTCACAACTTTTACAGATGCCTTCTTTGGCACAGTCTCTCTCACACATGAGCTCAGGATAAGGCTCACGCAACTGTGGGCCGGTAAGCTCTTGGAAGGGCTTACAAGATTTTAGCTTTGCTAGGCCATCTGCTCAATCCCTCAGCATCAGGTCTGATTGCCTCAGTGTCTCTCTCAGACTGACGCGAACTTCTCGTGAGCCCAGAAACTTAATTTTCCCACCTCGGTGTGACATTGACTAGGCTAAGTTGTCCATCTGTCCTTCAGCCCTGTCCTGCAATTTGATTGACTCTTAAAGCCCATTGGTCCATCAGGAAGGGTCTGAGTGCATTGCCCTGTCCACGGTCCCTTTCTGCTGTTTCTAGGATTTCCTAGCCCATTGGCTGATCTGTGGGGTCAGTGGTGGTGAGATGGCTTCGACCACATCTGATGGAGCCTTGTGCTCCAAAGTCTGCCTTGTTTGATTATTTATTTGACCTCCATAGTGTGCTGCATCCCAAGGTATTGTAAGCAGTCCTTCAGGGTTGAAGTCTGGTGTAATCAGTGGTGTCATGGTGTGGTGGAGGAGTGCATCGCTGGCCAGGGTAGAGGAGCAGGGAGCACTGGGGAGAATCCCCTTGCAACATGCACTCCCACTCATCAGCAGCACCTGTGGAGGTGAGCATTTAGGTGCCAAAGAGTGTCATCCCTGTTGGCTCCAGGTCCTCTCTGCCAAGATCAGGAGATTGGGTTGATGAAAGACAGCCACAGCCACTGGGGGAACTGGTACAGGAGACACCAAAGATTAAAGGCACTGTGACGCTCTCTTACCACAACACACACACACGGTCGAGCTGAGAGCTGCACTAAAGTTTGCAGCAGCAGGTGCAGCATTCGGGAAGGTGGCAGGTGCAGTCAAAGTAAGGCCCTCTGTGAGCACTATTAGGTCACATATTTTCAGGTCAAGTTTGAACTTGGATTATAGGCTTGGTTTATTTACAATGGAAGTAATTTATTTTATTTTATTTTTTTTTTCAGTCTTTGGTAACCAGGTAAGGCCCTTTAGGCACAAGTCCCTGTTTTCAGGGACGACCTGGTTTTATTTAAATTTTATTTATTTATTGAATTCTCGGAATTACAAACCTTTGAGTCAGAGACTCCTTTACAAAGGCTCCACGTCAGACAATAAATGGTTACAGACAGGTTGAGATACAACAAATTAGATAGATTTCAATACATAATATAAATTGAGTAAAAAATGCAGTTTGTAAATTACAGGCATGTTCACCAGGTACTACAGTAGACAAAGAGAAATCATTCAATAGCGAAGGAGTTTTGAGAACACCCAGAGATAGACTTTGTCATATCAGCAAGAAGAGGGGGTAATGAACATGAGACCAGGAGGTGAAAGTGGGTTAGAGACAGTCACATTGTCCTGAAGCCAGGAGAAGCTGATGGAGACTAGGTTTAAATTGCTTCAATTTGGCTGAGGTAGAGATCTCTTCAGGCAGGGCATTCAACCATTGGGGGGCCCTGTATGTGAATGCTTTCTGGGCAGAAGTTCTACAACAGGGTACTTGCAAGGGAGTCTTAGCGGCACTTCTGGTGCTAAAAGCAAGCCTGTTATTTCTGTAGGTTGAAAGGGCTGTGTAATTTTTTTCTTAGTCTAGCTTAAGATTTAATGTTATTTCAATTCGTGTTTAGGAACAGATCAGATAACTGGCACCAAATATCCATAAACAAGTGTGTCATAGGTATCAGTTTTGCTCAGTGAAGGTTTTTGAGACACAAGTACCCTCTTTTGACTGTTATGAAACCAATCTGTTAAAATGTTTAAGACATTACTTTTATATATCATTGGTGTTCACATTGTTAAATACCCAAGCTGTTTTATTGCCACCACTGTGCGACTAGTTTGAAGCTTCTGTCTAATTGTATTACTCTGAGGAAGCTCTTCAGGCATTACTTGCTTAATTGAAAGTATGGGTTTAAATGAACTAGAGCAGAGTTCAAACTCCATTTTGTCGAATTTGGCAAAAACATATTTATCAAATTTTTCTAGCTGAAGTGTAAACAAAATTCACCTTGGCCATCTTAATGTCTGACATGAGATGACAAATGTTTGCTCTGTAAAATGTACTGTATAAAAATGCAACCATTTCTCAAGAGAAATTATGGTATGCCCGAACAACAATACCATCATGATGGTAGTGCCCAATATCTAATGCTATCAAGAGATGTAGTATTTCTCATCAACTGTAATGTTGCTTAACATCCAACAGTCTCATCAAGAGACATGGCACTGCCCAACATCTAATACCATCAACTATGGTATTTTTAAAGGGACACTGTCAGCCCCTTTTGCATCATAATATTTCTAGCACATAACCCACATTTTATGATTGCTCTGCCCTCTCTAAAATTCATTAATGTTGCTGGTTGTTTCATTTGCTTTCTTGAAATATATGCTAGTGGTGTAATTATACCCAACCTTGTTTTGTTTCATATCTCTGATCTACTCTTATTGCATACTTCCAGAACATATGGAACACCCCCAACAGTACAGTCACTCATGACATAATATTCTCCTCTTCTCCAAACTGCATCATGAGTAGCTAGAATGTGTTGGGGCATTCCCAAGTCAAGGAAAGATGCAGTGGGAGTTGATCAAGGAATGTAAACAAACATGTTTTTAAGCAATAATGAACAATGGGAGTTATGCTATTGTCCTGTTAATCACCCCTGGGGTGCAATGTGGTGAGGCACAGCTGAGTGCCATATTGCACCCAAAGGGTAATTAACTGGACATTAACACAACCCCATCATTCCTTATTGCTGTTATAAAAAGGGGAAACAGTGAATGTGTACCTTTTGTGGTTTTCTGTTTCTTTTTGTATTCAGATGAAAACACCACAAAATAGTTCTTCTGCCTTTCCCACACAGTTGACTGGCATGTGATGGTATATCGGTCTTCAGCTGCTAGCGGCAACGAGCCTGACATAGGAACCATGACCCCCACGTATGTATGCATTGCTGTGGAAACTGAGGATGTCTTGACAATGTGCACTCGTTTTGTCATCACACGCTCATCACTGCCATTAAAAAAAACACTTACAGTGACCCATATACATTTTTGAGCAGAATGTAAGATCATGTCCCTCGGTTCAACATTGCCTAATCCTACCTGTCCTGTAACTCTGCATTTTAGCTACCCCTCCCCCCTTACCTTCATTTCCATTTTAGGCTGTCCTGCACCGGGTGAACAGAGAAGGAAAACAAGTAAGCAGCAGGTAAATTTGAATAAATAAAAACCGTAATGTTTCTCACGGTCTCACAAGCTCAGTCTGGCATCTATGTTCTTTTATTTATGCCTCTTTTCGATTGTGATGGTTTTTCACCATGTTAGTGATGGCTCTAATGGCAGATCAGTGTTCTGAAAAAAGAACTCAATTAAGGTGGGCACTCATCTTAATAAAACACTGCAAACATGCACTGCATCTGCAGGTATATTAATTAAAGGTTAACGTAGGGCTCAGCCAATCACAAGCCTGTATTTCGTAGGCCCTTCTTATAATGTGTGATTGATAACACCAGTATGGTGGGCAGTCTATTTTTCAGTTTTTCACCTTTAAAAAGGAAAAAAGGAATCAGAATCAAGCTACCAGCTACATCAGCAATCTCTACAGAATGTGAGCAATCACAGGATGTTTTTTTTTTTAAACATCCCATACCATCATGATTATATTCTCAATATCTGATACCATCATCATGTTATCTGTGAACATCAAGTCTTTTTGCAGCAATCAACCCTTACAGAACCTAGGGAGAAGACAACATGCAGAATCCTATGCCATCTATCATGCCTCAAAATCACGATGCAACAAGTCATACAGGAACACGACTCCCACCAGACTACACTGGGTCAGACTATGGAGGGAGAGAATGCCAGCAAACAGCAACCCCTCTCTGATGGACCAGGTAAAAACAAATGTTTGTAAAAGACTGAGCCTTTACCAAACAAAACTCCCTAACTAACATCTCATCTTTGGCAAGAGAATAAAAGGGCTGGGAGTGGGATTTTACCTGAAGGCCTGTGGGTTTACTGAGTGGCCAATGTTCTAAGAGTATCAACTAAAAAGTGTTTAAAGAATATATCTTTCCAGCAACCCTCTTCAGGGGACACAGAAGACTGTCAGCAATTTAACAGTGTTCTAACGAGAGTGCACTGATACAAATGTATTTGAGAGAGATTGTTGCTTAACTGCTTGCTAATTGCTTAAATACCATATTTTTCTTTCCAAGTCTGCATGGTTTAAAATAAAACCTACTGAATGGTATAGTAAGGGTTTCTTGTTATCTGCGTGTCCTGTGAAACTCACGGCATTGTGGTATTTATGTGCGGTCCACTACATTGGGATTAAGATTTTATCTTTGGCTAGTATGAATTAAATCAAGTTGCCTCCCACACATTTGGCTTCCAGGTTTGGGTTTAGTTAACTAAAACTGGATCATAACACTCACACTTCTCCGGAGGGGGTTACACTCTCAACTTGGTCACAAATTGTTATCCCAGCAATTCCATGAGTTCCATCTAGTGCAGATTTAAGAGGCACAATAACAGTTCTACCTAGACAAATGGTTCCTAGCTAGGCTATATACTGTATATTGCCTATAGGCATATAGTATAATCAACAGGTTCAAAATTAACTAGTTTCACAGATATTTCTATATAGACAATTATGTTCCTATCTGACCAGCATTTACAGTTTAGTACTCTGCATCCCAATAGTATATCCCAGGACACTCGAACACAATATGGGGTATGGAACAGGGTGTGCTATAGATTTCATGATACACTACATACAGGGACAGGTTGGTGGAGACACCAGCAGTGCCACAACAGAGCTTCAAGGAGGTCTTACAAGTCTTTTGAACATTGTAAAGGGACTGCCAGTATAACCTAGAAGTTGGAGGAATGAGGTGTGAATGAGCTTGGTACATCCAGCAAACCAGACCTGAGTTTGATTCTCACAGCCTCCACTTGCATACTGTGTGACTCTGAGCAAGTCACTTAACTTCTCAGTACTCCCAGGTCACCCTTGAAAACAGGCACGTGTGCCTAGTGGGCCTTACCCAGTTACCAAAGACTAAAATAAAAAAAATAAACTTCTGGTTCTTTGGCAGCTGGGGATGCACTTCCCTCCTCTCTGAACAATGAATGAGGTTCCTCAGAAAAGCTGGTTCCATTACAACATCTGGTTCTTTTTCAAGTACTACATAATCTTTCACGTGTTCTAGTTCAGGAGTTGCTAGCATAACTGGGGCTCAAAAGGATCTACATCTTGATTAACTGTGTGGGTGAAGTAGTTGGCATCCAACAATAATCTGAAGTATTTAACAGATGGGGAATGTCCACAGTGGAAGGATAACAAACAAGGTTATTCTCTTCAAACAAATCTATTGCATGTTGTGCTGTAGCAGGTGCAGGTAACTTTGGAAGCATGGGTAAACTAGTATCCAGGTTGGTTGCAAGGCTGACTAGATTAGCACCTGTGTTGACAAGGACTTCTGGTTTCCACTCCCTTGGGAAGTAGTGGGCCATTGTCCAAATTTGGCATGGCCAACTGTCCAATGAGGAGCAGATGATTATGGTGCAAAATCTTACTTCATCTAGGATCCCCTCAGGATGAACTCTACACTGGCAAGTCAGCAAATTTTTCTGTGACAACATAGTGGATGTGGCTCCACTAATCTGAAATGTTATGCTTTCCTGGCAACCCAAAGTTCTGGACCAAGACTCTGCCTCCAGGAAGTAACTCTTGAGCTCCAACATGTTTGTCGCAATGTGTTTTGTTTGCCAAATTTCTCTTTGTAGACAGTTTTGCAGCCAGCCTGTAGGCATCATCCAGTTTCTGTGTTAGTCTTTGAACATATTTAGTGTAAGTTTCTAGACTGTCTCCATCAGATGACCCTCCAAATGTAAGGTCCACTAGGAGTCTGACCTCCCTTGCAAACATTAGCAGATATGGAGACCGCCCTGTGGCGCACTGCAGGGCAATTGTAAGCGTGGATGAGCATGCTCACTTGTTGACTCCAGTTTGGTTTTTGACGAGGGTCCAATGTGCCCAACATAGATACAAGGTTCTGTTAAATCTTCCTGGTTGTGGATCACCTGGAGGGTGGCAGAGAGTGGTCTGTGACTTCCTAATCTCCAGGGAGGCAACAACTTCTTGATCAGTTGACTTTCAATGTCCCAACCCTTATCAGAATTAATTCTTTTTGGCAGTCCTTAATAAACAAGTACTTTGCAACCAAAGTCTTGGCTACGGTTGTAGTCTTTTGGTATTTTGCAGGAAATGCTTGGAAAAAAGTTGAGTAGTAATCTGTAACCACCAGTATGTTGGCAATGTCCATTTTGTGTGGCTCCAAGCTCAAAACACCAATGCAAACCAAATCCATGTGCACATTTGTGGTAATGTTCACCAAAGAGGTTGCTTGGGTGGGTAGTGTTTTCTGCTGGATGCATCTGATACACTGTTTACAATAGTTCTCCACCTCTGTGCTCATCTGGGGTCAATAGAACCTTCTTGTAACTTGGTCCAGTGTTCCATCAATGCCCAAGTGTCCCAACTCATTATTTAGGGCTTCAAGGGCCAGTTTTCAGAACTTGACTGTCAGTAACAATTGTTTTAGTTGTGGCCCATCATTGCTCTGTGGCTCTTTGTAAGTCATGCCTTCATGCATTTTCAATTTGCTCCACTCTGCCAGCAGCATGGAGGTGTCAGGATTATGCACTTTGACAAACTCTGGGCTTCCAAATTGTTGGATAGTTTTAACAATGTCTCTGATTGCAGCATGTTCTACTTGTTCTTTTCTCCAGTCTTGAGGACTCATTTGTGGTAAAGTGGGTTTACTGAGTTACATGACATCACAGTAGGCTACAGGTATGCAGTCTGTTAAGGTGTACAAGCTGTCCACCAGGCAAGGTGGCTCACTGGACTTTGTCAGTTTTTCAGTGTCATATCTTTTGCACAAATCTTAAACAGCAGTCTCTGGGATACAAATTCACTGAGGCCTTGGCACCCCTAATTGGAGGTCTCCTGGATAGAATGTCAGCATCAATGTTGCTTTTTCTGGGGTGATATGCCGTGCAGTAATCATATGTTGACAGGGATAACAACCAATAATGGCCTGCAATGTCCAACTTTGCCATTGTCTGCATGTAGGTAAGGGGGCTGTGGTCGGTGTAGACTACATATGGGCCCCATGCAGATACTCGTGGAACTAATTGACAATTGTCATTTGAGTGCTAAAATCTCCAGCTTATGGACAGGATCATTTATTTTGATGGAGACAATCTGCAACTGGCATAAGCTATTAGTCAGAGTCCCTGCAGGGGATACAGTACTGCTTCCATATCATTGAGACTGGCATCTGTGTGCAAGACATAGGGGATTCCTGAGGTCTGCATAAATCAACATGGGGGTATTGCTAAACTAATTATCTCTTAAAATGCTTCAACACAAGTGGCAGAAAACAAACTACCATGCACTCAAAAACTGCAAAAGCCACAAAAAGAGATTTGAAGTACTACAAAGTTAAGATAAAGTACCACACAGGGTGCAAAAAAAAAAAAAAAAGTTTTGCTTGAAGCTTCATCAGGAGACACTCCTGATGAAACTTTAGGCAAAATTTTGGCTTTGAAGCACTTCAACTATTTTATTGTGGCTGTGTTGTAGTTTTTGAGGGCACAGTGTTTTTTGTGACAGTTGTAATCCTTATCATAGCACCAGTGTTTCCAGCATTGGCTTTTTTTCTTCTGTTTTGCTTCATCACTAGCTTGGGCTGATCTGGATCCCAATGGTTCATACACATTGTAGGCGACATTCTCAGGAGTGGACAGCAGAGGCCCATTGTGTTTTGGGTTGGCAGAAGCACACCCTTGGGTCAGGTTTTGAAGAGGCTTGATGATCTTGGTGTTGTCTTTAATGAACGTGTGGTAGCCACCAAATAATTCCAAGAAAGTCTGCAGTTCTCTCACCCAGGTGGGTTTGGGTGTGGTCATGATGGCCAGGACATGGTCAGGATTGGTATGAATGCCATCTTGGGACATGATGTGACCCACATACTTGACAGAAGTCCTGAAGAACTGGAACTTGTTGATGGACAACTTGAGGCCATGGTCTTCCAGTCTGTTGAGTATTTTGACCAGCCAGGCTTCATGTTCTTCCAGGGTTTTCCCAAATACAGTAACATCATCCAAGTATATGAAGCATTCCAACAGGTTCATGTCACCAATTGCTCTCTCCATCAGCTATTGAAATGTGGACGGTGCTCTGGGGATCCCTTGTGGTATTCGGAGAAACTCGTAGAACCCCAGGGGAGAGATGAATACTGTCTTTTCTCAGTCTTGCTCTGCCATGGGGATTTAATAGTAGCCAGATCACAAATCCATCACACTGACCCACTGACTTACATTCAAGCAATCTAGGCATCTTGGACTCATGGCATAGTGTATTGGTCAGGTAGAGTTCTTTAGTTTTGAGTCCCACAGTCCACAAAAATTCTTAAAGCCCCACTCTTCTTCCAAACAAGTACAATTACATAGAAACATAGAATTTGACGGCAAATAAGGACCGCTTGGCCCACCTAGTCTGCCCATTTTCCTACCTAACAGATAAGCTGCAGATCCTAATTAACCAACAGCTTACTTCATCCTACCCCCCACTAGGACTGCCTTATGTCTGTCAAATGCATTCTTGAATTCCCCCACTGTTCTTGACTCCACGACCACCTCAGGGAGGCTGTTCCATGCATCCACAACCCTCTCTGTGAAAAAATACTTCCTCACTTTACCTCTGAGCCATCCCCCCTCTATCTTCAAATTGTGCCCCCTTGTTCTTGCACATTTCTTTTTCTGAAAGATGCCACCCTCTTGGACTTTGTAGATTCCCTTGAGGTACTTGAAAGTTTCTATCATGTCTCCTCTCTTCCTCCTTTCCTCAAGGGTATACATATTAAGCTCCTTTAGTCTTTCTTCGTATGTCTTCTGGTGCAGACCCTGCACCATTTTGGTTGCCCTGCTCTGGACAGCCTCCACTCTGTCTATGTCTTTGCGGAGATGAGGTCTCCATAACTGCACACAGTACTCCAGATGGGGTCTCACCAACTGTCTGTACAGAGGGATAACAACTTCCTGTTTTCTACTATTGATGCCTCTCCTTATGCATCCCAATATCCCCCCAGCCTTCCTTACTGCCTTCTCACATTGCTTGCCTACCTTTAGGTCATCTGATATAATTACTTCCAGGTCCCTTTCCATTTTTACTGTTGTCAGTATCTCACCCCCCACTGTGTACTCTTGCCCTGGGTTTTTGTTTCCCAGGTGCATTACCTTGCATTTCTTTGCATTAAATCTGAGCTGCCATACATTTGACCATTCCTCCAACCTTGCCAAGTCCCTTCTCATCCTTTCCACTCCATCTGGTGTATCAACCTGTTGCAGATCTTTGTGCCGTCTGCAAAGAGACATACTATTCCTTCCAATTCCTCTGCAATGTCACTTATAAAGACATTAAAAAGGACCGGTCCCAGTACTGAACCCTGTGGTATCCCGCTAGTAACCATCCTTTCTTCACTGTGGACTCCATTTACTACTACCCTTTGCGTCCTGTTGTCTAGCCAATTCTTTATCCAGGCTACCACCTTGGGACCCACTCCAAGGCTGGCTAACTTGTGTATTAATCTTTTGTGTGGGACTGTATCAAATGCCTTGCTAAAATCTAGGTAAGCCATGTCCACAGCCCCTCCATGGTCTACTACTTTGGTCACCTAGTCAAAGAAATCTATTAGATTAATCTGACATGACCTTCCCATCATGAATCCATGCTGCCTTGGGTCCTGTGCCCCACTGGCCTCTAGGTACTCAACAATTCTTTCCTTCAGAAGTGATTCCATCATTTTACCTACCACTGGGGTGAAACTAACTGGTCTGCAGTTTCCTGCCTCTGTCCTGCTCCCACTTTTGTGAAGAGAAATCACATCTGCCCTCCTCCAGTCCTCAGGTACCACCCCATCCTCCCATGATTTGTTAAAGAGAGTAGTCAGCGTGTCATTAGTTCTACCTTAGTTCTTTTAGAATTCTTGGGTGAATCCATCAAGCCCCATTGCTTTGTCCGCCTTCAATTTTATTAGTTCTTTCAGAACCCTTTCTTCTGTAAATGGACTGGTATCGCCCTGCCTTCAGAGTGTTTCTCTTGTTTGGTTTAGATACCTCCTCCTCCTCTTCCTTTTGAATACTGAGCAGAAATATTCATTCAGTATCCTGCTTTTTCATTGTCACCCTCTACCCACATTTCCTCCTCTTTATTAAGCTCCCAGTATCCTCCTTGGTCTTTCTTCGCCTCCCTAATGTACCTATAAAGGTCTTATCCCCTTCTTAACAGAGTTGGCTATCCTTTCCTCAGTTTGGGCCTTTGCTATTCTGACTGCCTTCCCAGCCTCTTTCTGCTTTAACTGATAAAGTTCTCTGTCCTTCTCCTTCTGTGTTTCCTTATATTTCCTGAATGCTATCCTTTTCTCCTTAACCTTCCCTGCCACCTCTTTTGAGAACCATAGCATTTTTTTCCTTCATTGTGTTTTGTTGATTTGCTTTACACAAAGGCTTGGTGCCTCTGTGATAGCTGTTTTGATTACGCTCCATTGTTCCTCCACCCCTCCTTCTTGCCTGTTTGCTAGTGCTTTTCTGAGGCACTCTCTCATTTTCCCAAAGTCAGCCCTCCTAAAGTCCAATACTCTTGCTTTGTATGGCTTGATTGTATGGCTGTGTTTATCGTGAACCACACTGTTTGGTGGTCGGTTGTTCCCAGATGGCTACCCACTTCTAAATCTGAGATTCTTTCTCTGTCCCCATTTGAGAGTACCAGGTCTAAGATTGCTTCCTCCCGAGTGGGTTCCAGTACTAGCTGCCTGAGGCATGCCCCCTGTAGGGCATCAAGAATGACCCTGCTCTTGGATGTGCCTGCAGCAAAGGTGCTCCAGTTAACATCTGGCATATTCAGGTCCCCCATCAACAATATCTCCCCTTTTTCTGCCATTCTAAGGAAGCCTTCTATCATTTCCTTGTCCATTCCCTCCCCCTGAGATGGGGGTCTGTATACAGCCCCCATGCAGATTGTGGTGCCATTTCCTGTCTCCAGGGTGACCCAGAGTGTCTCATCTGCTCCCTGTTTACTCTTTAGTTCTGTTGCTTTGATCCCTTCCTTTACATAAAGAGCTACTCCTCCTCCTCCTCCTCTTTTATCCTCCCTGTCCCTCCTGTAGATTGTGTATCCTGGTATGTTGACATCCCAGTCATGGTTCTCTGTGTACCATGTTTCTGTGACTGCCACAATATCCAGGCAACCCTCTTCCATCAAGGCCACTAGTTCAGGGAGCTTGTTACACAGACTATGGGCATTGATACTCCTCACCCTCCACTTTTTGATGACCTTACCCCTTTTAGCCCCATTCCTGTCCTTACTGCCTTTGCCTTTTTTTACATTTACTTCTGGCCTGCTCCCTAATGACTTCTCTACCTTGGTGTTTACCTCACTAATTACTGTTGTTTGTGGGGAGGCTGGGATTTTCCTGCTCCTTTCAGTGCCCCCTTGGCTAGTTTTAAATGCTTGCCAATGAAGCATTTAAACCTCTCACCTAGGATCCTGGTTCCTCGGACAGATGCAGACCATCGCACCAGCATAGGTCTGCATCCTCCAGGTGGCTCCCAGTCCCCAATGAAGCTAAACCCTGAGCTCCACACCAGTTTTTCAACCATTCATTGAATTCCTGGTGAGGAGTACCCAGCATCACCTTGCCATAGACAGGCAGCACCTCCAGAAGGTTACTTGTATGCGCTACTTGTCTAGGCCCCTCCCCAACTCTACAAACTCCTCTTGCACTGCTCTGATCCCATTCCTAGCCAGGTCATTTGTCCCTAGGTGGACAATAACATCCAGCTCCCTCCCTCGTGCAGCTGCTCCCATGATCCTGAGGATTTGCTTCCTGTCCCTCCAAGCCATGGCACCAGGCAGGCACCTTACCTCCCTCTCCCCTTCTTCCCCCATTTCTACCTTGGCAACCTCTGAGGTAGTGGCATTGGCCCTGGTGGTCCCTGGGTGGGGGAGGAGGTTTCATGAATCCTAGCCAGGTCAGCCTGGAGATGGGCAACCTCCTCCCTCAGACCAGAGAGGTGCCTGCAAATAGGGCAGCATCGCAGCCTCCAGAATGTCTCCCAGAACACTGCCACCCCACAACCATTGCACTGCATCACTCCTATCATGTCTTATTTTGTGTCGCCTCTCCTGTTTCTCTGTATGCTTACTCTTTCCTCTCCTTACAGCTCTCACCCTTCCTGTTCTGGGACAGTAACTTCCTATATTCTTCAGTAGCCTCCTTCTTCCTTGCTCAGTGTCAGACCACCAGCAGCTAGGTGGGGAGAGTGAGCTACTTTTTTCCTTTAGGGTTGACAAAACCAATGTTTCTCTATGATCCTTCTCTTCCTACTGTCAAACATGAAGTTCCTGTTGACAGTCAAATCCAGTGGCTATAAAAGTAGAACTGGCTTAGGGTGGGTGGGATGTAGGGCAATTAGTAAGAAAAAAGGCTAGCAACAGGAAGTTGTAATTTGAGTCACCTGCTTTTATAGTGTCTAAGCCACACCCCCAATTAAGCTCTCTCTCTCTCTCTCCTCCTACTGGTTTAGCAAAGTAAACCGATACAGAACCCTTCTCAGCACAGAACACACACTGACTTTCTTTCTTTTTTTTAAACCCTAAATAAGGCCCCTTCTACTTCTAATAAAGTATCTGTTTGCTTAAACTCAGACACTGACTCCTGCTAAGATATAAGTGTTAAATTAATAAGAAAATGTAGCTTCTTTTAGTTAGCTGCTTTCTGCTCTACAAGCAAGGCTAGCAACAGGAGGTTGTAATTTAAGTAACCTGCTTTTATAGTGTCTAAGCCACACCCCCAATTAAGCTTTCTCTCTCCTCCTACTGGTTTAGCAAAGTAAACTGATACAGAATTGGTGATGCATAGGACCTACTAGATTGCTGGATAATGCCTGTGGTCAGCATCTCCTACAAAAGCTTCTGGACATCATCTATGTCCTCTATGTCCATCTGTCATCTTTTGTTGCCAGAGCATAAACTATATAGAGAAAAAATGAACGGCCATGGGAGCTACTTTTGCCCCCAGTGTGGCTAATCTGTATTTGGGCAGATGGGAGAATGAATATGTGTTTTACCCTGAAAACGACCCCTTCTTTGAGAAAGTAGATATTTGGAAACATTTTATTGATAATGCATTGATGGTGTGGCAGGGGACATTAGAGGAACCCCATGAATTAAAAAAATAAATTTGAAACCAGTAATCCTCAACTGCATTTCAACTTAATGACAATCTTGATCAAACTGAGTTCTTAAACATTATCACAAACAACCAAAAATTTAGGAGCTAAAAAACAACATATATAAGAAACCAGCTGACAAAAACATTATACTGTAAGCAAGCAGTTTCCATCCCCATCATTAGGATTCAAAAGCACTGTACAGAGACAGGCAAGTATGGCTCTCAAAGTGAACTCCAGGCCAGTAGGTTCTTACAGAGGGGTTACAGTTAACAGGTGACAGCAAGGGCAAAACAGGAAGTTGACAGTTTGCAGAGAGAAACTCTTTTAGAAGGTAGGCAGAACACACAAAAGGATAAAGCAGACCCCCCCCCCCCATTAACTTGTATTACGACTTGTGGTACAAGGACTAGACAAGTGGTCAAAATGGTAAAAAAGAGCCTAGATGCAGTCCGTAGTGTCTCTGCTCTGACAGATCTTAGTAACAGAACACTGAGGAACATCTTATAAAAGAACCAGAACATTGGTGACAGGGTGACTCATAGCTACCAACCATTCAAACAATTGACTTGGCTTCCTAAGCCCCTGTGTGGAGGATTAAATTGTGGAAAATGTATAGAGTGCCCCACTGTCACTAAAACAAAGGCCTTTACCAACCCCACAGATGGCAAACTAATGGTGATAAATTACTTCATCTTTTGTGACACTGAAGGTGTCATGTCTCTCCTTTTGTGTAAATGAGGCACCTACTACATAGGTTGAAGAAAAAGAAAGAAAAAAGAATAGGAGAGCACTTTAGAGTCATACACAGAGAAGATTCTCCATATGCTGTGGGTTGGCATTTTAAAAATGCAAGAGATAAAAGCCAATATAATATCCAGGAAGTGGGATTAGAACATGCAAAAAGGACCCACAGGGTGAAGATTATGAGGAAAAACCTGAACCATGGGTAACAATATTGGATCCACAGGTTAAGAGCCTTACATTGGTCTGGGCTCAATGATAAATTCGAGATTAAACCTTTTTTCGAATAAGAATGCTTCTGATTTTCATTTGTGTTACTTGGATTAACTGAATTATGTAGACCATTGATATGCTTTCAACTGTTTTTCATATTCTGCTTCTTTTTATTTTTCAACTATATTTTATCAATTTCAAAATATTGCACAGTACATTTGATAGAAACTTGGTTACAAGTATAGAGATTAAATAAAAATCAGATAACTAGTATTAATACACTCTTCTCCCATTGTTACTTTATCCTTTTTTTTATACTTCCTTTATTTGAAAAGTATTGAAATACATGCAGTTTATACAGGTGATATAGTAGTTTTACTCACAAGTATATTACAACTTTCAGTTGTTTAAAAACTTCAGCTTGTCAATTATACAACATAGAAAAAGGACAAGCAAACTTTTTATAAAAAGAAAATAAATAAACAGAAATCTAATAAGGGCTAAAAAGATTACAATTCTATAGTGTTCTCTGACTACATTTCAACTTTCTTTTGATTATCAATAAGAACTATTTCATCTATTCAAAGAGAGCAAGCAAGTAGCATGTCATCCCCACCATAAGTAGGTAGGTGGCAGATGTTTACTCTATGAGGTGGAGGTATACCATACCCATTTCCAGCTTAGTTTCATTCCCTTAGGAATCGTTGCTATCCAGGCCCAAACCCTATCTATCCAACCCAACTGGAGGTCAACCCCTCACTGTATGTGTTCCTGCATCAGTTCCCATCTGGTCCAATGTGAGGTATAAGCCTCCATTCTATCCTGAAGTGCAAAAGACATCTGTTCATTATGTTGTATGGTGGTCATCAGGCACCTCCATTCAGAGATCAGGAGTGGCGCTTCCTGAAACCACCTTTTAGTGATGGCTTTGTGTGTTGCACATAGCATGACAGACCAGAGGTACAAGGTAACTTTATCTTTAACCCCCAGGGGTGAAGTACCTAATAACAAATTAATCCCTGTGAGGGGATGCTGGAGATCGAGGTAAGATGCTATATTTTGAACAACCTGTTTCCAGAAATAGATATTCTGGAGCAATCCAGAAAGATATGCTTATGGGATGCCCTGGTCTCCCCACACTCCCTCCAACATCTGGAATGGGTCCCCTGGTTTCTAAGGACCACCATCGTGGGCACCAGGAGAAATCTCACTCTGATCTTCCAAACAAATTCTCTCCAAATAGGGGAAGAGGTGGTAGCCCATGCTCCCTTCCATACCTTACTCCACTCCCGGTTGGGTATTGCTTGGGCAAATTCCTTTTCCCAGCTAGATTTTACAGAATCCATACAGTGTGCCTTTTGCTGAATTAGGAATTTATATATAATACAGATAGCTTTTTCTCCCTGGGAGGAGGACCAGATGTACGAATATGGAGTGAGGTCCTCTCCCACCTCTAGTCCACCATCTCTACCCCTGCTGTGTTTGATTATGAAATTCCGAATTTGTTAGTAATATAATCTGTCTCTCTCTGTCCAGAGATATCTCAGCTGGGCCTCCTCAAAGCTGATTACAGTATTATTCTGGAGAAGTTGTCAAGGAGCCACTAGTCACTTATTAGCCTGAACTTCATACCATTGTCCCTGGAGAGAGGACTTAAATTGGGGTATTGTCAGGAACCATTGATATTTCCAAGTGTACTATTGTACAACTTTACTTTTTATTCCCCATCTCCATCCCTTCAGTACTGTGGCTGTGACATTAGGCACTAGTAGTACCGTCTGTTTAAGTAGGGGCATGGAGAACAGGCTCGCCGGCAGCGGAGGACTCACTGGCCTTGCTAGGTCTATTTGTTTCCAGGCTGCTACATAGAAGCCAGCACCCCATAAAAGTGTCAGTCTCATCTGTGCAACGATCCAGTAGTCCATCAGAGGGGGAGAGCCATGCCACCGAGGGACTTAGGCAGCAATAGTTTATGGATGTTAACCCTGGGTTTACCATGATTCCACTGGAAGCCAGTCATGGCTTTCTGCCATGCCAGGAGTTCCTTAGGTGATATATTGCATGGTACACATTGAAAAAGGTAAAGAAGATGTGGTAGAACATTCATTTTGAGGAAGAGGGTACGTGTGTAGAAGGAAGTTGGGAAAAGATTCCATCTTCTAAGGTCATGCTTGATAGTTGTCACTAATGGGATATAGTTCTTGGAATACAGGAAGGATAAATCTTTGGGAATCTGAATACCTAGGTGTTTAATGGATTGCTTGTCCCATTTGATTGGAAATCTAGTTCTAAGGGCAGGGGTGGGGTCATTTCTGATAGAAAGGGCTTCTGTTTTAGATATATTAAGAGAGTATCTGGAGAAAAGGGAGAAATCTTGAATTTTTGGGAAAAGGGCCTCCATGGATGAGTCAGGGTCTGATAAATAAACTAAAAGGTCATCAGCAAAAAGGGCCAGTTTATGTTCTGTTGTAGCTACCTGGATTCCCTTAATATCCGAGGAAAGGCAGATGTATTGAGCCAAAGGCCCAATATAGAAAGCAAAAAGTAGGGAGGACAAGGGACAACCTTGTCTGGTCCCTCTGTGAAGGGCAAAGCCCTCCGATATATGGCCATTCATTCTAATGTAACCAGTGGGCTTGCTGTAGAATTTGAAGATGGTATCATAAAACTGGGCCGGAAAACCAAAGCAGGTGAGGACTCCTTTCAAAAATCTCCAGGAGACCATATCAAAAGCTTTTTCTGCATGCAACCCAAGGAAAAGTGCTGGGGTCTTCTGAGACTTTATTTGTTCCATTAAATATATGGTGCGCCTGACATTATCCTGCGCCTGGCGGCCAGGTATAAAGCCGCACTGATCCATATGTATTTTAGTTGGGGCTATTTGGACAAGTCTTTTGGTTAACACAGATGCAAAAATGTTATAGTCTGTATTCAGTACCGATATAGGTTTGTATGATGTACAGTGTGTGGGGTCCTTGCCTGCCTTTGGACCATATAACTGAGATTATTGCTTCGTTCCATGAAGGGGGGACTACACCTCCTTTGTTGTTACAAATGAAAAGACTCTTCCCAAGAGATGGGTTAGGGTTTTGGAGAGGGTTTTGTAAAATTCATCCGGGAGTCCATCGGACCCGGGGCATTTCCCTGTCTTTAGGGCTCCTATAACTGATTCTATTCCCTTAATGGATATTGAGGAAATTAGTTGGGTACATTGATCTTTGGTCAGGGTGGGCAGATCAAGGGAAGAGAGAAACTCCTGGATTCTTTGGTCAGGTGGCAAGGGAAATGCTGCATATAATGATGATGTGTAATAGTCAAGAAAGGACCCAGATACTCCTTTTATATTGCTCTGGACTTTGCCTGTTGTAGGATGTCTCACCCTCAAAATGGTAGATCTGACTCTTTGGGTCCTTAATTAACCTGCTATTAGCCTCAGGAAATGGGGGTCACCGTCATAGTATTTATGACATAAAAATATTAACTTCTGTTCTATAGCATAATCAAGGATATTATTAAGCTCTTGTTTTAACACAGCCAGCTCAGAGCTTCTAGTTATAGTTACTCTGATACTCTGAAGTTCCTCGAGGGCCTTAATTTTCTCCTCTAGGGAGAATTTTCGCCTCCCTCAGTCTCTTTTTATGGGAGGAGATTCCAATCATCTTACCCCTAAACTATGGATTTTATAGCATCCCAAATAATTGATACCGAGGTGTCCTGATTGTCATTATTGGAGAGGCCCTGGAGGATTATTTACCTAACCATCTCCTGGGTTTCCTTGTCCCTGATGAGGGATAGGCTCAGTTGCCAGAAAGCTTGCTTCCTCACCATCTGTGAATGTAATTCACAGAACACTGGGGTGTGATCAGAAATGGTGAAATCCCCCAGTCTAATATTCTGAACTGCAGTCAATTGTTCCCGAGGGATCAAGAAGAAGTCCAAGCAGGAATATGAGTCATGGACTTGGGAGTAAAACATATGTCTACGTGTAGGGCCATGAAGAAAATGCCATACATCCTCATAGCCCAATTCCTGAAGAAGTTTCTGCACCTCCCTAGTAGTTTTGTTAACACTGCCTAAGGAGGAATGGCCTGGCATCCTCTCTGCAATATTTAGGTTGAGGTCCCCCTCACAAATTAAGTGACCCTCGGCCCACTCCGCTAACTGTGTAAAAAATTATCTGTATACCCCATAGTCTGATGCTGGGGGTATATATACTGAGGTTAGAGTCGTCATTTGTCCAGCTATATGACCCTTAAGTAGCACAAACCTCCCTTCTTTATCGATAATCTGGTCCTTAAATTCAAACTGAACCCCCTGTCTTATCATTATAGCAGTCCCCCTTCTCCTGCCCCCCCCCATAGGAGGAGGCTACCATGCAAGAAAAGCCCAGACGTTCAAATTTTTTATGTTCCACCAGTGAAAGGTGGGTTTCCTGAAGTAGAATAATGTTAGCACCCTCCCTTTTTAAATATTGTAGAATTTTACTTCGTTTAATAGGGTTAGTCATCCCATGCACATTATATGTGCATACAGTGTATGTTTATAACATAATTATGTATTACCTATTTTAATAACTTGATTGTGCTCCGTTGGTTGCTGATCCTCGAAGCGTGGCAGTCCCCTCCCCTCCCTCAGCCCCACCAGTCATTGTAGAGAAATGCTACTGCTCTTAGTTTTCAGATGCCTATTCAGAAGAAAAAATAGGAACATAAGCCAACATGGCTTTAACATTAATTATAACCATTATAACCATAACCATAACACAACTGGTTGCTTCCAAGACTGGAGGCTAATCTATAGTATTAGCCTCTGTGTCCTCCCTCTTTGAGGAGAACGAAGAGGGTTGCCAGTGCTTCCATCTCTGGAAGACCTCCTCTAGAGCCACAATTTCAGGGGGTTCCACAGAAAGAAAAGTGCAAAGCACTTTTAAGGTACACTATACACGGGTTTGCAAGAAAAAAGAACATTTTTTGTTGTGTCCCTGTGACCCACCTACCTTATAGAATCCTGACACATAATTAGCAAAACAGGGTACAGGCTTATGGAAGAATCCTGAAGACACCCTATTCCGAAACAAGTATTTTTTTTTTTTTTTTCATTTACATTTTTTCCTCCTTCCTGGAGCCGCCTGCCGCCTTATCCATCTGCCCGGTCATGGGCCGCCGGCTTCTGCTTCCAAATCGGCCGCTGCCCCCTGATACCCCGTGGCTTACCCTCCACAGTGGGGCCCACGACACACGGCCCCTATATATGTCGCGGGCACTGTAATTAGGTCAGGGACCCGGCCTGGAAGCACATTGAAGCCGCGGCGAGCTTCATCCGTGACGGCGGGCGGCTCCTCCTCATTTTCTGGTTTTCTCCCCTGGGGAGGTGGGGTCGTGCAATGATGCCAGCGTCCGCCCCGCCTCCAATCACACTGAGTGTCGGCTGCGTGGAACTCCTGGTCTCCACCAGGGGTCCCCACCGCGCCGAACACTACCCACACCCTCCCCCCGGAGTAGGAGAGCTGCCCATAGGACGCTCAATCCTACTCCCCCCGGCGCCTTCCGACGCACCCGGTCCGCTTCAACCCGGTCGCCGCATCGCAAGCGGAAACTAACCGCCGCGCCGCGGGCGGGTCACCCAAACAAGTATATTGTTACAGGCCTACAGTATGGCCAGTTAACTCCTTACACCTCAGCCCCCTTATTCTATGGGATCAAGAAAAAAAGAGGCCGCCTCCAACAGGAGACATCGATTATAAAGTACAGGAGGGGTGTTTTGACCTACATCACTTCTCATATGGGGGGTAGCAGGAAAATCGCTAAAGACAGATCAGTTATAAATGAGGTGAAACTTAACCAAAGTGTTTTCCAGACAAAGTCTTCTCAGAGTAGCCCTGTTTAAACTAAAAAAAAGGGGGGGGTAGTTTTATCACTAAGTCAGCGACAAGTTTGGTTTGCCTGTCCAGGGTGACATACATCTCCCTGTTCCCCCCTCACTCAGACCCATCAGTTCGAACTGAAAGAAAAGAGACCTCAGGTAGTCCCTTCACTATAATTAAAGTACTTAGCTAGTAGGCAGTCCACTGATGATGGGAGCACATAGGGGATCATCGGGCGAAAGATACTACAGGTTCAAGTAGTTGTGCAAGTTGTTTCAGGGTCTCATGCGGGTTTGTCCATCTGGCTGACTCTCTTGTTAAGCAGGCTCTGAATTCTGCACAATGCCTCAGTGTGTTTCAGCGTTTTGGTTCCCCCATGCTTCCTGCTCATGGTGCGTTGCCACTCCTGACTGCTTCTCCTGACAGGTTGGTTTCAAGTGTCTGGTACAGAGAATTTTCTTTCCTTTAAGGCCTCTGATGCTTCCTCAACTGTGGAGTAGACTTTAATCCCGTCTTCCCAAAAGATCCGCAGCCTGGAGGGATATGGTGTATGAAAACGGATTGCCTTCTCATGGAGTGTCGCATAAATCGGAAGATAGCAAAGCCTCTGCTGTTGTACATCTTGGGGCTAGTCATGGTCTAGGAAGAGATGGTGGGTAAGATATTTGATTTCTTTTTTGGCCCAAGCACGTCTTAGGATGTCCTCTTTCACACTAAAGGAGCTGAGCTTGAAGACAATAGAGCGTGGGCATGCAGCAGGATCAGAGGGTTTCGTTTGGAGGGATCAATGGGCTCTCTTGATATGGAGCGCATGTGTGGCAGGGAGCTCCAATATATCTTTTAACAGGTTTTCAAGAAAAGGAGCTACTGGGGTGGTCTCCATGTCCTGCGGGAGTCCATAAAGGTGTAGGTTCTCTCACCAAGAACATCCATCCAAGTCCAGGTACTTAGTTTGTAACACCCCAGTTTGCTGCAGGAGGGCCTGGATGATCTCAGAAAGCTGTGTGGTAGCATCTTCTGTATCTGACACCCGCTCTTCAATCGAACCGATACGCGTTTCTAGTCTGGTAAGTTGCTTTAGCATGGCTCTTAACTCCTGCTTGTTCTCTTTCCTTGATTCTCTTATTTCGTTGAGGAGTGTTTCGAATCGTGATCTAGAGAGTTGTTCATTCTCTCTGTCGGTATCATACCCTGCCGCATGGGAGTTTGCAGGCAAGATGAATCTGCTTTTAGGGTCTAGATTTAATCGAGTGCCATCCTTCACTTTACTTTTACTTTCCATCCGGTTTCTGCCTCTGTTGCTTGTTATCCATGGTCCTCCTGAGTTTTGGAACATTTTGTAATGTAGTTATTTAAGTTTTTTGAGGTTTTAATAGTAGGTAGGTCTAGGAGCACTAAGATTCAAGCTCCTTGCAGTCACTTGACGTCACCGGAAGCCATTGTTACTTTATCCTGAGGACAATTAAGTCTAATATTTGAGAAGCATAGCACAGTCTTAATCAGCTTTAGCAGCAATGACCACAAACTGCTATTTGGAATGTCCATATAGTCAGATATGTTCAAATATATAGCTGAGCACAGCCAAATGTCACCTATTGTGACAGTGAAATTTGTGTTATGCATTAAAGACTTTCCCCTGATGTTTCTAATGCCAATTTTTCTGATGATCTCAAAAACATTTTCCAGGTTGTTTTCTGGTACAAGTACATTCTTAAATATACGGAAGCATTACTAAAGTAATGATTTATCCTTTTATGTCATGTCCAGCTAAGAAAATATACAGGATGGCAGCAAGGAAATTAGCTCCCACAATTGCAGCAGTCGGTATCATTCAATGTGCTTTACCTAAATACCTGTATGGCTTTGGTTACACTTTTTATTTTACGTTAAAGTCCTTGCCATTCTGCATGTACTTTTGATTTGTTTGAATACCATTCTTGCAAGTTTTAATTTTTATTGGAATGTTTCAGTTATTTTTGTCCTGAGCCGACCACCTCTGAAACTGCAGCTTTGAAAGCAGATATAACCAAAAGAATCATGGCAACCCCTATATCTCTTGCTGTTTCTATATTCATAACCATATTCTACATCTATTAAAAAGTTTTATGAAAATGGCATGGGTTTGAAATGCTTTTATGTATAAAACATACAAATATTTCCCCCTTTTTGGGGGAATATCAGTTTAAGAGGGTGTCATAGTATTGGTTACACATTCTTTATTTTTGCATTTGTGGAAAAAAAATAAAGCAAGCATCATGACAAATGATGTGTCCTTGTTTCACTTTCTTTCACACTCATGCTGACATCTAAAATATTGATGTTATAACCACATAAAACAATCTGATCCCTTCTGGATTTTTTCCATAAAACGATTAACTCTCATCAATGTAACTTAAAAACAAGCATGGCAACCCATGTTTTTTGCTGTGGATTTTAAATGTTTAGATGACCATCACAAACTGGGCAAAAAAATCATGGCTTTGAAATGGAGTTGCTGAAACACCAGGCAACATCCTTAAACAAAGCAAAAACTGTAAGACAGTATAATGCCAGGGATCTTTCTCAACAGATGTCCCAGAACTATACCAAAACTTCACTCATTGGTAGTACAGAAAGAGCTGAATATGTACTGCATTGAACAAAACCACTTTGAGTCTATTAACCTCTCTGTGTTCAAACTTTGTGAAACAACCTGTAACTTGTATGGAAACTAAAAGTGTTACAATTTCTTTAACTTACTGCTCAACTGAGAGCGGCAATAAATGGAAATTTTACAGTGTGGTGTTGCTGACAGGGATGGGAGCTCCTGTGCTTTATGTGAGGGAGGCGAACTAGCACAGACAATGAGGCCCTGTCCACACTGCAGAGTTAATTCCAGTAACATTTTCAAAACTGGTATAAGGCTTACTGTTTTATTGCATCCATACTGCTGTAGAACCCTTTTTAAAAATTGAAGTTCATCCTCACTGAAGCAATTCGTGGTGTGATGTGAACCATTACTGAAACCCCTACATGGAATGCCAACGTGACCTATTCCAGGAAGCAGTGTATGATGCTAGGGTATCCCATGATGCCTGTGATTGCTGCCATGTACACAAAAGACAAACATGGAGGTGGCAATATTGAATTTCCTTATTGTCTTGTTTCTGTCTCGCTGCTATCGCAATTACCAGTAGCATTTAAAGCTAATTAAAAGGCATAGGGAGGCCAGGCAGCTCAGAGCACAGCGCCTGTGGCAAATATTTTGAAAACTGTCAGGAGTCTCAGCATTATGCATAATTTGGTTGCCTGTGCTTATGCAAGTAGCACAGTGCACAGAGCTGTTTGGAGTCAGAGATCCAGCACATGGTGAGGCAACATAATGCCTGGTAGATGGACAGATGATCAGTGGCTGGTAAATTTCTGAATGTTGAAGCAAACATTCCAAGCTCTGTGCAATGAGCTGAAGCCTTACTTATACAGGATGGACACCCAGTTATGCAAAGCTGTTCCTGTGGAAAAGTGAGTGGCCATTACTTTGTGGTGTCTTGCTACCAACACAGAATACAGAACCCTTGGGCACCTCTTTGGAGTTGGCAGATCCACAGTGGTGAAATAGTGACTGAGGTTTGTCAGGCAATAGTGCGTATACTGATGCCAAAGGTTATCCATATTCAGAATGTGACAGATGTTATACAAGGATTTGAAACAGGTTGAGGGTTCCCTAACTGCAGAAGAGCAGTGGATGGGACATATTTCCATATTATCTCACCACTGGGGATTGCCAGTGAAGCAGAAGTCTTACTATTCAGTGGTCATGCAGGCATTGGTAGACCATAAATTCAGATTTATGAACATTAATTTTGGGTGGCCAGGAAGAGTTTACGATGCCAGGGTGTTCTAAAACAGCAACTTGTACAGGCTTGGCCAGAGTGGAAAGCTGTTTCCAGGCATGATCCATGATACTGGAGGTATAACCATCCCTGTCGTTATATTGGGTGGCCCTGACTACCCATTCTTCCCTGGCTTATGAAGCCGTATGCTGACTACAGTCTGCAGAGGAAGCTGAATTTTTACTACTGACTAAGCAGGGCTAGAATGGTGGTGGAATGTGCCTTTGTGCAGCTGGAAGGGAAATGGCGATGTCTCTTGAAGAGGAATTAATTTGATATTGGCAACATGCTATACATAACAGATGCTTGCTATGTGCTCCACAGCATGTGTGAAGACAAGTCTGAACAGTTCCTAGAAAGCTGGGTAAACAATACAAAAAATGTTCAATTGCCACAGCCTGCTAATAACAACTGCACTCCAGCTGATGAGTTATCTGTAGCAGCCATGATGATGCAGGCTGCTGCCACATGTGACACACTTGCTGGCTATTTAAATACTCACTAGTTGCCAGCAATGTATGTGACAGAAGTACCAACAAGTGTCATGGAATGTATTACATCTGTCCATATCAGAGTTGCAAACATCCTTGCAATTTCTGGCATCATAACAAGTTGCAAAATAATTTTCATCTAGTTGTAAAAACAGTTAACTCGATTACCTTTATTATTTTTGCTTCTGAACTATGAGTAATTCATAATACATTCCAGAAAACAGTGCAAATTCTGTAAAAACTAGTAACCACTTTTAAAGCTAAATATTTTAACATTTGTAAACAGTAACAAGTTGTAAACGGATCCGCAACTGGTCGTCGACAAAAATTGTCAAACAACCAGACTGCGAAACCGGCAAGTTGACCGCATTTTGCAGTTGGCTGCCAGTTTCAAAGAAAACTAAGCATTTTCTTTGGGGGACTGCACCCCACGCACCTCCCCCTCTAAGGATTATCAACTCCGAGTCGGAGCTGATTTGGGGTGGGGTGCAGGACCCCCAACAGACAGCGCCGGGTTACAGCTCGGACACTACAGCGACGTGTCGCTGTAGTGTCACATGCTGTTGAAATGTCATGGTCGGGGTCGTATACCATTGTAAAGAACTTTTTATTTTAATTTTTAAAGACAGTTAACACAATCAATGTTTCTGCTGTACTTCAGCAGTGATGGCACTTGTAACGGTGGTTATTTTACCAGAAATTGACAGGTTATTCTGAATAGCTATGCTTAAAATAAAGCTGACCCAGGCAATTTTTTTATGATGTTTGTGGTACTGTCATTAACAAGTCACATGTGTAAATCTTTATACTCAGTGGTTCCACATGCAATATTTCTTTAAGCTATGGATGTGTACGCATTTGATGTTACCGCACATTTGGTACAGATAAGTGGCGCTGAAGACTACACTTATTGCAAATCAACAGTGCACCATATTACAAACTTGGGATGGATAATGGTCCTGTGTAAACATGAATCCACTGCACCCAGTGACATATGTCAGGTTAATAATGAAAAAAATAAAAAAAAAACTTTAAGAAAGAAAAACCTTTGTTGTAGTAAAAATAGTCATATGACACATGGAAATATAAAAGGATTTCCATGCACTGTGCTGTATGACTGTATTTTGATACAGCAGTGCACTGTGTCAGGCATGTCACTCTTGACCACAAGCACCTCTTGCAACTGCACAGAGCACTGACAGAAATGTGTGCTCACATGGCCCAATCAAATTTGAGAATCACACAATGCAACATAAAGCATACATACATACTCTTAAAACCAGAGCATTCAACAATGCCAGCACTGTAATGTATGCACACCTGTTTCTCAATTAGCTTTTCTTGTCTGATACCATATACACCTGTATAAGAACAATCTTGGGAAAGTGAGTAGCATTTGTTCGAAATGTGAACTATAGAATCAATATGTACAGCCCAGTATGCAACTAAAGAACTGTCATTGCATTGGGAGCTGTATGTTGAAGAGCGTGTTACTTGAATGTCCCACTCCCAGAGGTTCATACTTTGAATCTGTAGGATTCATTCCATGAGAATGCCTTATCTATGCAGCACATCACGGTTCACTGCATTATACAAACTGAAATGCACTTGTGGTGTCAACTTATTCTACTATGGCACTACACTTTGGGCTTAGGAAATGCCAATGCTAGGGTTTGCCAGTACAATATTGGCCTGATTAAGAACATATTTCCCTGAGGAGTACAATAATTGTTGGACACGTCATTAGCAAGGGAAGTATTACAGACTTGTTGGATTGTGAGCAAGGGGAGCAAGAAACAGCAGTAGTCATATCCCATGCAAAATGTGTCACACCATACAGCCATATGCAACATTACCCTGACTCATTTACAGAGGTATATGTTTCATAATCACCATGCTCGTGCCCTACACATTCAGCACCTACAGTGTGGTCCAGCTACATTCCTCACTCATTAGATCCTGAGTAAAACTCTGACCTGGCAAATATGGTGCAGTAAACTGTTGTTACCCAGTATGTGTAGGAGTCATATTAACACTGCGGCTATGTGATGTTGAGGGCATGCTAGTTTGTCTTGGTATGTGTTATGTGGGGAAAGTATTTGAGCCCTGTAAAACTGAGTTAGTGGAGGAATGTTGGTACTGAAGGCAGAGTATTCGCAGCAGGTTATTGAAAAACTGGGCATTCTGATCTGCCTCTTGCCTTATTAACTTCTCCTCCATTTCCCTTTTCTCCCTTACCCTCTCCCACTACATTTTCATCATGTCTTTGTGTTGCTCAAGCAACATTTTCTGGGTGGGCTCAAACACGGACTTCATTAGCTTCTGCAGCCTGATATTTTTTTCCTCCTTACAAAGGTTAAAAAGGGTCTCACTGGTTGAACCACGCTTCTTCTCTGACCTACTGGAGCACAATGCAATGTCAGCAGATGTACCAGCACTGTCATCAGAAGTAGCAAATGTTGCTGATGCACCTTCATGTCCAGCCTCACTGTCAGCACTAACAAATGTCTCATTTGCAGGCTCAGCATCTGTAAAAGTTACAATACCAATAAGCATTCTTGTAACATGGCTCTGCAAAGGGGAGTGAAATGGAGCGTTCTGATTGGGAGAAATGGGTCAGCTGAGTGAGTCCTAGTGGTGATTAAGCCATGAGTAACGCCTCCGAGAAGCTAGTACACACAGTGTCCACAGACAGCAGCACTCATTCGAGCCCGCTGGGTTAGTACCCAGATTGTGCATCAGCCAGAGGGTGCAGCACTGGGATGGGAATAAAGAGCGTAGAGATGCCATCGGGAGCACACCGGGGAGCAGAGGCAGACAGAGACAGTACCAGTAGCTATCCGAAGAAGCCGGTAGATGGCAGCAGTCATTAAGCAGCAATGAAGTGGCCGGCGGAGTTGCGCATGGCGCCTCCCGCCGAGGTTGGAGGATGTGAGACACAGCACGGGACTTATTGAAGTGTGGCAGGAACGGAAACAAATGCTGAACATGGACTTATGGTGGCAGAGAAACACACAAGTTAGATAAGCCCAGTACAGGCATAATAACTGTCTCAATATGTGGTAGTCGCACTGAATACTTTTCCCATACTGCACTGCTTCCACCGCCGATCGGTATATAACATCTAACGAGAAATGATACAACACCTCGCTACGAAGACAAAAAATTTACCATTGTTGTCTCTGTCAGAGAATAATCTTCTGTTGCTGTTGGGTGAGAAATAGGCACCACAATGTAAAAAGATTGTGCAGCGTGCATCAGGAACGTGCATCCAGGCACATCATCACAGTGACCGCAATGCAAGCAAAACTAGGATACTGTAGGAGGTAGCAGTATGAGTGTTGGCAAGTGTCCTCTATTTCTGACTGATCTGCAGCTCGCACAATGTCCCCGTCGCACTTGCCATGTTACAAGCGCATCAATCACCTCCCTCTACCGGGGATTAATGCCCGCTGGGTGGTTGGAAGCCCTCGGGCTTCGCCCTCATGCACCAACCCTCCCCCTCAGCAGGGCATTAATCCACCCATAGAGCCCCTCCTCTGTCGGTGATTAATGATTACTTGGAATGCAATACATGACAAGAATGCAGTCATAAACCTCTAGTACAAATATTAGCATGACACAACATAATGCATTATCACAACTATGCTTGATTCAATTAGGTCTACAATGGGGTACTCATTAGCATCATTAGGATTATCTGTCTCCTCTTCTGCCCCATAGCACTGCTTTCCAGGATAAACTGAGGCTTAGATGTGGGCTTGAGTCCCAGTATTTTGTCCAACTGCTCAAAGAATGGGCAAACCACACGACCTCTACCTAATCTCTTGTTGTAGCCTTTGGTCTTGTGGTATCTGACTTATAATTGCTTTATCTCATCCCGACACTGTTTAGCAGAGCATTCAACACCATTTTCAAGCAGGAATTCTATTACCTTCTGATACATTTTTGTGTTATGTCTATAATTTGCATGCTCTTCCTGGATGCATTCTTGCGACCAGTACTCTATCAGCAGATTTGTTGCCTCAACAGACCAGGCAACACTACGGTCAGTTATTTTTAAAAATGAAATACAATTTCACAAATACAGGGAACACTGAGTTAAGTAGACTGCTGATGGGCCCCCTAGTGTATCAGTATGTGAATTCAATCACTTCAGAGAGTTCAAACTTTCCCGTTGATGTTTTTTCTGACTTTTTAACTACACTTCCTGAATCATTTTGTGTTTTGTTCTCTGTGCACATGAGCGGGTTGCTGAACATTCTCTTGGGATACTATAGCAAAGAACTGTGGTATGCTGGAGGATCAATAAAGCAGAACACTGTTCAGAACCACTTCCGTAGAGGTAAGAAAACTGTGCTAGGACTGGTATTGTTTTCAAATTCAATCTAGAGAACACATCAGAGGAGTTGTCAAAAACATTTTTGAAACCACAATTTAAACCATTACCAATGCAGACAGTAACCATGTTTGACACCACTCAAAATGGTTTGCACAGATGGTAAGGGTTTAAAAGCATCATTGTGAACAGGGACTTAGTCTGCTGTCTCTGCGACCATGAGGCAGCTGCCACCTTGGAGAGCTCAGTTCCCCCCATGCTCCAAGGGCCACCTCACAGGGCACAACCAATTTACACTTTATTTCACTTACTTGGTGGCCCCCCACCACCACATCCAAGCTAGCCATCATTTATAATAGTGGAAAAATAAATTGTATAAAGATGCCCACACCATTAACAAGCAGCACACCTTGAAAATATGTAACAATCAGACATCATTTATATCATTTTGTAGCATACTGCCACAGAAGATAAAAGAACATTAGTAGAAATTGATATACTTAACAGCACATAAAGTAATCAGTCCTCCCCTGCAGAGGCAGTATCTTGGTCTCTGCTTAGGAAGTATGTTTAATTAAATCCAAATGTTTGCTTGCCTCTTCCAGGTCAATGTATAGACAGGTCTTCCCTGCAGAGGTTATTCTACAGTACCTGTGTTACTCCTAGTGTTCATAAACCCACCCGTGCTGCCTCAGACTTCTTCCATCTCTCAACAGTAGGCAGAGAAGAAAGCACACATTGGCTTTCCCAAAGGTGCACCAGCCAAATACATATCACCAGGAAGATAAGGAAAAAAGAATGGGCACACACCAAAGAACTATGAGTGGAAACTTAATTTGTTTTAAATACAAAGCATGACAGAATGCAAGACTGTTATCCTTTCTTCCATCTCTGTCTGCTAGTGAAACTCGTATCTGGAAAGAAATAAATGGTTGCACCCTCTGCTAGTTGAGCTTGCAACTTTTGTTTAGCTGCTACAAGTATCATGTCTTTTATATGCTGCTCAGGCATTACCATCAAGATAGCCCTAGGTTGTTTCGGAGCTGCTGGTCATCTCTTTGGGGTTATTCCAAAGGCTTTTTGAACTAGTCCATGAAGATCAAGCCCCAGGTGGGTTTTAACAAGTCTGTGCAGGTAGGTATGGAAGGAGGTCTGTCTCCTCTGCTCCTTTCGGATCCCCTCCGATTCTCACGTTTTGTGCCCTGGCTCCATTTTCTAGATGCACCGGATGGAGCATGAGAATATTGTTTTCGGCTATAAGTCTGGTTACAGCCATTACTGTCTTTCCTGCTGTTTCTGTGGCTGATTTTACTTCTTCTATGATCAGGTTTAGTTTGGTTTCCATAGTGGACAATTTACTATTCAGCATCTCAATTTTGCAGTCTAGGTCTCTGATAGCCTTTAGGAGTCCAACATTAGTGGGTTCTCCATTTCCTCCGGCCTTGTGACTTAGGCCGCTCATCTCTGCTTGCTCTGCAGTTTCCCCTCTTTTCTTGATGCCCTCCTGAGCTGCTTGCTATTTCAGCCTTACCATAGTGTTGGTATTTCTTCCTGGACAGGGTGGTAGAGCCCTAGAACAGACTACCAGACAGAGTGGTGAGGGCTAAATCAGTGAAAGAATTCAAGAGGGCATGGGACAAGCATAAGGGGCTGAGTATTGGGGGGAGGATGGAGTCTGGCAGGGAGGGGGAGGTGTGGGGCGGCAGACTAGATGAGCCGGCATGGTCCTTTTCTGCCATCAAGCTTCTATGTTTCTATATGGTTCAGAATTACAAACTATCATTTACTGTAGGAAAAAAAAGTATTTATTTGAGAGTTTTTACCAGGAGGGCACACTGAGCAGAGTACTGCTTGATTCCAGTTGTGTCCTAGGGGAGAGGGGAGGGAAGAGGAGAACACAATACAGAAAATATATATTGCAATCAGACAGTATGTGTTAGATGCAGCTAACAGCACTAGGAATAAAATTATAGCTTGCCCAGAACAAGACAACAGGGTGCTTCAAGGTACAAAAGAACAAACAAATACAGTGCAACATAATACAGCCATAGTTCTCCAACTAGAGGAGGAGCAGTGCATTTAGGTTAGGTACATGTGCAGGTGGAGGCAAAATTATTTTTGAGGCGGGTGTGGAGGTAGCAGTCTGAAGGGGCCTGCCTTATGTCCACTGGGAGGGAGTTCCACAGCTTAGGCATGCGATATATGAAGGCTGCCTGGCCAGCATTTGTGGACCTATGGAGGGATAGACAAGAGTCCAGTGTCACTGCACCTGTGTGAGTAAATTGGCAGGGGAGTGGCTGAAAGTGTGGAGTCGAGATTGTGTGGCAGGGTCTGAGACCAGAACTTGGCAGTGAAATGGGCACAGTGTATTTGGCAGCGGTCCTGCAGTGAGGGGAGACCCAGTGACTGATACAGGACACAGTGATGGGTAGAGTAGGGACAGTTGAGAGCAAAACGACAAAAGACATGGAAGAGAGAGTCGAGTCTGGCCAGGGTGGACTTGGAGGCGGCACTATAGACTACATCCCCGTAGTCTATGACTGGTAGGATCATTTTCTGTACCATAGCATGGCAGGCTGGCAGTGGGATTCATCCACGATTACGGTAGAGGGCACCCAGTCTGGGGTGTAGTTTTTTGTGGATGGTCCATTGATATGCACAGAAAAGTCAAGGTGCTGGTCGAGCCAGATCCCGAGGAACCTAAAGGAAGAGCTGACCTCCAGAGTTATCCCATCGATGGTGTGGAAAGTAGGGGTGGAGGGAGCCTCAAGAGTCTCTGCCTTGTGCTGAAGGTCATGAAGACAGTTTTCTTGGCATTGAGGTGGAGCTGGTTAGAGCAAAGCCAGTGCTAAACTTTATTGAAATCTTGCTGGAGTCTGGATGCCACATCAGAGGACAACGGGCCTGATGTATACAGCACTGTATCATAAGCATACATGTGAATGGATGTGTGTGGGCAGGCAGAGGGAAGGTCATTGAGGAAGATGGAGAGCAGGAGCGGCCCAAGAACTGAGCCCTGTGGCACACCTGTCATGATGGGGAGAGGGAAGAGGTTGAGCTACTGATTGACAGATTGTGACAGTCCTATCAGATATGAGCAAAACCATTCTATAGCTGGGCCAGAAAGTCCTGCATTTTGGAGCTTAGTCAGAAGGGGATGTGAGACAGTGTTGAATGCCTTAATGAGGCTGACAAAAATTGCTGAGGTGATATGGCCTTTGTCCTTGGCAGAGAAAATGCTGTTGGTGAGCCTCAGCAGGGAGGTGGTGGTGGAGTGGGACTTCCTGAAGCCAAACTGGTAAGGCATGAAGAAGGATGAAGAGTCAAGGTAGGATGATAGTTGAGAGGACAAGGTGTTCCTACAGCTTGGCCAGTATTGGGAGGAGAGAAATATGGCGGAAGTTACCAGGGGCAGAGAGGTCCCCGCCTTTGGGGAGAGGGATGACAGTGGCAAGCTTCTACTCAGATGGGATGGAGGCTAGAGAGAGAGAAAGATAGATTGAAGAGAGCAGCCAGTGGGGTGGCGATGGCCGGGGCTGATAAGTATAACATTTCGGAATCAAGGCCAGAGGGGCATTTGCCCTTGGAAGAGTTTAGTGCCTGCAGGGCATTTAGTACCTCTATTGGGGTGACAGGGCGGAAAAAGAAGTAGGAGGTGGGTGGAGGGTTTTGGGAGGCACTGTGAGATGGAGGAGTAGGGATGGAGGGGAAGGAGGTTGATGTGGGGAAAGAGGACATGAGTGTCGATGTGCAATCAGTGAAAAGAGCATTGAATGCCGAGGCCACAGCAGGAGAGTCTGTAACAATGGAGCCTCCAATGTTTACGGCCGGTGTAGGGGTAGGGAAGGTGGGAAGAGAAATGATTTGACCACCTTCCAGAATTTAGCAGGGTGGCCAAAGTTTGAGTGCAGGGCTGAGTTGAAAAACTTGGCTTTAGGCTGGCAGATTAACCTTGTGCAGGAGTTGTGAAGTACACGGTACTTTAGGTGGTCAAGGTGGAAGCCCGAGATTTTGAAAGATTTCCAGACTAGATCCCTTACCCTGAGGTTTGCAATAATATCCACTGTGATCCAGGGCAGGTGGGCACCTCCTACCCTTGACTGTCTGGTAGGGGCATAGCAGTCCCAGGCAGCAAGGAACTTGGTTTTGAAGTATGTTAATGCCGAGTCCAGGGAGGTGGCCTGGTGTATGGGGGACCGGTCTGCAGTGACCAAGGCATGGAGAAGAGAGGGGAGGTCAAGGGATTTATAGGACCTGGTCGTGATGATGGGGGGTGTGCGGCTTTGTGTTTGGAGATTTTCCTGATCATATACATCATGTGGTGGTCACTTAGGGCATCAGGTAAAAGGCCTGAGGCTGTTATCCTGTGAAGGTGAGAGGTGAAGGACCAGTCAAGGTTTAGAGATTTGTGATTCAAGTGAGTGGGCTCTGTGACCATTTGGGAAAGATTTAGAGAGGCTACTAGGTTACGAAGGTTAACATTGAGGTTGGAGAGCCAGTTCATGTTAAAATCTCCAAGGATGTGTAGCTTGTCCTCAGGGGCCAAAGATTTTAGGATGCCTAGGTGTTGGAAGATGGTTACCAGGGTGGTGTTAGGTGCAAAGTAGAAGCCTGCAACAAAGAGGGGAGCTGTGTGGGGGAGTGTTAGCTTGATCAGTAGTGGTTTAATGGTCATTGTGGGTGTGGGTACTGGGATTTGGGTGAACTGAAGTGCGGATGCGACATACATGGCAATGCCGCCACCTCTTTTTTGGCCAGGTTGATCGTGGTGAATGATAGTATACCCCAGAATAGCTACATCAGTGTCCTTATTGTGAGGTTTTAGCCAAGATTCAGATATGACCAGGACATCAGGTTGGAGGGAGAGGATGGTTGGCTGCAGCAGGGTGAGTTTGGGCAGCAGGCTGCAAATATTGAGATGGACGAGTTTCAGACATCTTGGGAGTTGAAGGGTGGGGTGGAGAGGCTAGTGTGGTGAGAGAGGGGGCCAGGATTTTGCTCTATGTTCCCAGATGTAAGTAGCAGGAGAACGATCAATAGTTTTGGTACTGGGGCTCACAGGAAGGAGTTGCTACTGGCTTAGTAGGAACAGCTGAGGCCTGGGTAAGACGGCATAGGTGTAACTGGCCTGCGTGGAAAGAGGGTGGGAGTATGGTAGACCCTGAGGATAGGTATGGTGGGGGATTCTCAGTGGATTGTCCTGCGGAGGGGGTAGCTGCTGGAGATGTCACCACATTTGAGGTACACAGTATAGGCTGGCAGCCCTGCACAGAGGGGTAAGAGGAGGGAGGCGGTGACGCCTGCGGTGCCAGAAGGGAAACAATTATTATAGCTATCAGCATGACTGTGCATTAGAGAGCCAGTTATAGTAGGGTGTTGGAATAGGAGCTTGTGTACTGCCCCTAGTGGAAGGATAACATTGCCTGCTAATGGAGAAAACCACTGACTGGTTCTGAGAACCCCATGTGTTTTACTATAGAACTAGTTGCTCACCAAGGATGGTGGCGGGGGTGGCGGGGTTCCTCTCTAGCAGCAGAAACTTGGCTCTGTTGGAGCCCTGCAGGATCACCTCATTCTGAACCTGGCTAATTTCTGATGCAGCTCTGGGGAGGATCTCCAGGCCCTGGTGACCTTCACCCATGGGGGAGCACTTTAATATGCTGTGGAGTGGAGAACAGGAACAGTATTAAGCTAAGGTAGGCAAACAAAAAGGAGGAGCTTACTGGGACAAGAAGGGGAGTGGAGGCTCAAAGTGGGGAAAGCAGGGGCCTGATCTAGTCTGCTAGAGAATAAAGTGTAATTAAACCAGATCTAGTACAAATAAAATGAAAGCAACAGCAGTACATTCGATCTAATACACATAAACAGCTGGCTGCTAGAGAATACGCAGTAAATTACCAGATCTAATTACAAATTAAAATTAAAAACAGCAGCAGTACATTCATGGAGCAGACTTATCTGGCTTGTTTACCTGCCTTTAAGCTCTCAGCAAAACCAAGAGGGCACCGATGACTTAAGGCACACAGTAACAAACATTTGACAATGCCGAATGTTGATTGCTTATATGTGCTGTTTAGGTATTTGGAAGTGAAAGTGCCGTGCCTAAAAACTGTCATGTGTCCCGGGTAATTCAGTCTCAAATCTCATCCGTTAGTTACTGTATTACTATAGCAATCCTAAAGCCTCCTTGTCTGTTTTTCACCCCTCATCTACTATAGTTTTTGTTCTCAGCTCTCATACTTAGCCCAGTTAGAAATCCTGTTGCACTCCAAGTATTACTCAGCTCAGAAAAAGAAACAGAACAACTAAATCTGTATTATTACAGCAATCCTAAAGTATCCAATCATTGCTTTGTCTCCACTCTGGAGACCCTGCTGTAATACAGCACCACAGAGGACCACGGCGGGAGGGTGGGAAACTGTAAAGTCCTGGCAGAGCTCCACTGAGCTCGCTCACTCCCGCTCTCACTCACTCATTCTGTTTCTCTTGACGATGTAGGCTGCCCTTTTGTACTTGGGTCCTGCCTCTGACGGTGCCTTTTTCTACCCACAAAGAAAGCTGCAGCAGTCCCGACAGAACTCCATTGAGCTCGCTCACTCCCCCTCTCTCACTCACTCATTCCATTTCTCCCAGTGCTACAGGCTGCCCTTTTGTACTGGGCACTTGCTTGCATTGCTGCCTTTTTCTGCCCACAAAGAAATCTGCAGCAGTCCCAACAGAGCTCCATTGAGCTCACTCACTCCACCTCCCTCACTCGCTCATTCTGTTTCTCCCGGCGCTGCAGGCTGCCCTTTTGTACTGGGCTCCTGCCTGCATTGATGCCTTTTTCTGCCCACAAAGAAATCCTCAGCAGTTCCGACAGAGCTCAGTTGAGATCGGTTCCTCTCCCTCTCTCACTCACTCGATCCTAATCTGTCCCAAACACTGATTTCCGAAAGTGACTGCGCTACTCTGCGCTGAAGCATGAAAACACATTTTGGCCAGGATGTGAAAAATGACAGCTGTACTGTTCATAAGGAGGTGTGAAAAAATGCCAGTGTTGAAAATCTGGCTTGAAAATATTACTAATTTGCGAAGTTACAAGGGTACATGGAAACTGCACAATGCACACTCCTAACAGTCATTTTATGGACTTTCGTCACAAAATTTTCAACATAGGCATTTTAGGACCTCTACTTTTGAACAGTGTCACTGTAATTTTTGTAATGTGTCCTGAATACTGATTTCCCACAGCGACCGCTCTATTCTGCGCCGGAACTGCGAAAACACATTTCAGCCAGGATTTGAAAAATGACAGCTGTACTGTTCATAAGGAGGTGTGTAAAAATTGCAATGTTGAAAATCTGGAATGAAAATATTGCAAATTGGCGAAGTTACGAGCCTGCGTAGCAACTGCGCAATGCACTCTTGTAAAACAGTAATTTTTTTATTTTTAGCACCAAATTTGCTAAAATAGACTTTTGAGAGCCCGCCTCATGAACACTGGCACTGTTGTTTCGTTAATCAGTCCCGAAAGGTGATTCCGTGCAGTGACCGCGAAATCACCTTTCGGGATGAATTAAGGCCATGACAGTGGCTGAATTCATGAGGAGGGGGCCCAATAACCCCACATTGAATATTTGGTGCCAAAATTCAAAAAAATGCCCAAGATATGCAAAAAGGTTGAAAAAACCCTATTTCTGCCATTATACAGCTTACCGGCATTTCCTCAGTTCGCGGTCGGCTTTGATGAGTGCAGACGTATTCCTGGTCCACCGAAGATCATCGTGCCATACTCCGGAGGTAAGTACAGGGTGAGAAGGGGTGTGGGGAGGCAGGGTGCGCAGTGGGTGGGTGTGGGTTGTGGGAGGGGCCAGGGAGACCACGAGGGACCATTTTCTTTTTTACAGGTAAAAAAAAAACCACCATCGCGGGATGTTTATTTTCTTTATGGGGCATTGGGCATGCTGGGGTGGGCTCCCAGTGTGCCACCTGAATGTTTGTAGGGGGCTGTGGCTGATGGGGGATTGGGCACCCCCATCGGCACATATGGAGTGCTGGGGGGGAACAAGCGCCGAGGAGGATTGGGCACCCCCTCGGCACAAACCAAACATTTTGGTGGGGGGGAACCATTATGCTGATGGGGAGTGGGCTCCCCCATTGGCAACCTGAACTCACGTGGGCACTGAAGCTGATGGGGATTGGTGCCCCACCACTGGCAAAAAAACACTGTTGGGAGGCACATGCTGCCGAGGGAGATTGGGCACCCCCTTGGCACTGGGGGCTCAGTTATATGTTTGTGAACATGGCGGCAAGCTGCTGCCATGTTCACAAACAATATTACAGTACCAACGTTCCGTCCAGCAATGATGGGTTGCTCTCTCATTGCAGCGAAATGGCTGATGCTGCAATGACGAGGCAGCCCCTGAATGCAACAGCTGAAATGTTTCAAGGTTGTGGCACGCTGGCTGAACTAGTGTCAGCAGCAGCGTGCCACCTTATTGGGGAAAGTGGGCCAAGCCACAAAAGGCAGTGGGGGCATTGGCCACAACAGTGCCACACCTCCTCAACCTGCTTCTGCAGCAAGCTGCCGCAATATGTTTCTTGCACATGCACGCAATCAACATAAAAATAGGTTGGTTTGCATTATATATGGGGACAACAAATATATTAGACTATCTCCATTTGTCTGCTGATTAAAACGGCAAGAGAGAGCTAAACATCAGTCTTTGTTTTAAAAGGAAAAAAGGCGCTAAACATCAGTCAGTGTTTGAAAAGAAAAAAGGCACCAAAACTCCTCTCTAGCAGTAGAGACTCGGCTCTGTTGGAGCCCTGCAGTGTCACCTCATTCCATACCTGGCTAATTTCTGATGCAGCTCTGGGGAGGACCTCCTTGAAGGTTTTTAGGCTCTAGTTGGTAAAAGTCATGAGTTCTTCACCTGAAGTGCAGGACCTCTATTTAGAAGTGACCACTCTTGTTGGCTGTTAACCACACTCCTGCCCATATTCTATTTCCTACTTATGCCATCATTTTTCCATTTCAGTCCTTCTCCCCCACCTCTCCACACTGCAGTGACTTATCCTTCCTACTTTCATAGCCTTCCCATTCCCCTCTTCTTCCATCCATCTCCTTATTGCTTTTACTGTGGCCAATTTCTATTTCACTGTTTATAAATTGTAACGTGTTAGCAGTTCTAATTAATTAATTTTTTTATATATCAACAGATGGGGGTTAGAGCATGGTATGAAACAAAGCACTTTACATGAATAAATAGTGCTGTGAATAGCTTTTCCTGTACTGTGGATTTTTAATCCAGCATCACTGCTACCACTTTGTTCTGCACTAATTTGCATAGACTGAGTGAGCGTCAGCATAGCAGCAGTGAGGTTATCATGCCAATCTCTAACTCTTAAATTGATGGGAGTGTAAAAGAACTGTTACACCTGGATCGTGCAACTGTGAAAATGTACAAGGTGTGAAATATAAGCTAACTCAGAGATGCCAGCCAGTGTCTAAGTGGACTGCCATTATTGCCTTTTTTTGTTCTCCAGTACTGCTGCTCACAATATTTTGTATCTAAAGAAGCACTTCCACTTCTCTGCACTTTAATAAAGATTGCTGTGACAACTATTCAACTTCTAGTGCATTAATTCAGGAAGAGGAGGTGAGTGCTGATTTTCCTAAACCTCCTGTGTGTATCTTGTTAGATCGAGCACCATTGAGCCTGAGAGTGGCATCATTACTCACATCATTACATCAATTAAATATTTTATTGGAAAGTTGCTCAGGTAGTAATAAACCCCAATCTATAAGAAGTCCTTTTTGTAGCTCTTTGTGAGCAACTGAAAAAGAGTATGGAGAGTAACACGGCAGATGCCAGTACAAATATGAGCACCACAGGCACAAGGAAGCCATTTGGTTTAAGCATGACAATTTCAGTGAAAATAGACAGGGAAGTCCATTTTTAATTAATAAGAATACCAGGTAAATGCAAAGCCTAGAATTGCCAATACAGAGATAATAACTGATATGCAAACAGCATTTATCCAGTTGGGAAAAAAACAGCAATTAAAGTAAGGACACTTTATTGGCAGGAGCTGAACCTAGAAGCATACTTTGAAGTCACCCAGATTACCCAGAGAGCTAGGAATTTTAAAACTTCCTGTAGGAGGCAGAGAAAGAGTCCACTTTATGGCTGAGTGGGAATAAATACACAAAACTTCCCTAGCCTTGATTAGATGCTTATTGAAGGATGCAGCAAAAATACAGGAGAAGGTTACTGAGAAATGTAAGAAGAAACAAGAAATAGTTAAGACAGTACATCTGAAAGAGATCCAGATTGGTTACCCTTCCAAGATGAAGTAAATAAGTGCCTAGAATAATTTGATTAGAAAAACTAAGAGCGTAAAGCAGAGCAAGTTCATCCATGACCAACATGATTACGAGGCTAATCGTGTTTAACTGGAAGAAAAATGTACATTTAGCAGTACACACACACCAAGACCAATATTGAGAAATAATACACCCCAAGACAAAGACAATGATATAAATGCATTTGATTACACCATGGGCACCAGTGACTCTGTAGCAGATGCAGGACCAAGCAACAGAGCCAAAGTTTCTTTTTCAGAGAGTCACCCCCCGCCAAGAGCCACCTTTACAAAGGAGCAGCAGGACAACAAAGCAAGAGAACCTGCTGGATATGGAAAAGAACTAGGAGAGGGGGCAGGAAACATCAGAAGGAAAAACAAATGCAGAGATGGACAGAGGAATTACAAGAAGAGAAATGCTTTTAACATCTCAAATTATAATCTCAATCCTGATGAAATCAAAGTCCTGAACAAAGGACTTCCTTTGTTCCAACAACACTGACTGACGAATTTACAACTCTTCTTGACATTCATAAGTTTGTCAGACACCTCAACCTGAAAGCATTCTTTGACAAAAATTTATGAAAAAGAGGAAGAAATACAGAATGAAGTGGGAAGTTACAACACTCAAGACATATGGGAGAATAAATGTATCTTTGAGACCAAAATCTGATTTCTGTCCACCACTTCTTATGCCCCAGATTGAAACCTTCATTAAAAAATTGTGAGATGGGCATAAAGTTTTGTTCTCAGAAAATGGTAATGACAAATGTTTTCACAACTTGAGTAAAATGAAAAATGTGCTTTGGAAGGTTTGTTGAAAAATGGCAGCATAACAATAAAGGTCACAGATGGGGTGTGTGGTGGTGCAGGTACATTGAAATACGTACAAGAGACTGAACAACAACTCACGGATGATGTATGTCATGAGAGGATCATGACTGCACCCCAGAAATTAAAACTGCAATTGATATGAAATTGCAAGAAGGCCTATCAAAACATTTTATATCATAGTGCGAGTTTAAACTTCTGACTGGTGAACTCGCAGACGAGGGTGACTTGGTGGTAGTAATGTCCATGGAAAAATATATCCAGGAAATTGAATGCCAATTGGGTTATGTAACATTCTACCTAAGATTAACAATTGACCCCACCGAGACCTTTAAAGGTCAAATTGACAGGTTTTTGAATGAGTCACTCCTGGAGAGTTATCTCATAAGACATACATGATTTTCTGACAGTTCCTCATCCAACAAGAGCAAGTTTGTGCTTCCTAAGGTGCATAAAATTTGGAGAACCCACAGGACACCCAGTTGTAGCAGGAACTGGATAATTAATGGAGCATTTATTGCAGTTCATTGATGTTCACATCAAGGGCTATGTTTAATGTCTAAAATCCTATGTACAGGATACCATGGATATACTGGATGTCCTGGGGATATCCAGTTGGAACCAAATTGTTTGCTGGCATCTTTGGACATTGAAGCACTTTACATGAACATCCCTCATGAGGGTGATTTAAGTAGTTACTTTTGAATGCTACATTGTCAGATCCATTAAACAATTTTTTGGGTGGAATGTGTGAACCATGTATTAACCAAGAACTGCTTTCTTTCCAGGGTCAGTACTACCTGCAAATTAAGAGTACGACTATGAGGGCTACCTTTGCCCCCAATTATGCCAACCTTTATTTGGATCATTGGGAGTAAGATGCTATCTATGATAGTGAGGTCAACCCTTTTTTCTAATAAGATTGTCCTTTAGCATCATTTTATAGATGACATATTTTTGATTTGGTAGGGCAACAGAGAGGAGTTGGCGAAGTTCATTCGGTACCTTAAAGGTTCCAATTCTAATCTGAAGTTTACAGTCCAATGGGATAACAACAAGGTGTCTTTTCTGGACCTATGGGTGATCAAGAATGAAAATGGAACACTCAGAACAGAAGTTTTTTTAAAAAGTACTGATAGGAACGCATTACTCCATTCCTCTGGCTGTCACCCCCATCATCTAATTATTAATATTCCTAAAGACCAATTCCTTAGAGTACTTAGGAACTGCAGTGAGTACTAAAATTTTGAAAAAAATGGAGGAGTTTTGGAGACCTCCAAGTTCTAAACTGATGGGAGTATAAAAAAACTGTTGCACCTAGGTCACACAGCCCTGAGGATACTCAGGGTGTGAAGCATAAGCTAACTCACAGGTGCCAGCTTGCATCTATATGGACTGCCATTATTGCCTTTCTGTACTCTCTGGTGCTGCTGCTTGCAATGTTTTGGACCTAAAGAAGCACCTGCACCTATATGCACCTTAATAAAGATCGATGTGACAACTATCTTCAACTCCTAGTGCATTAATTCTTCAGGAAGGGGAGGTGAGTGCTGATTTTCTTAAATCTCCTGTGAAATACTTATAATTTGAACATTATAGTGACTTGAGAGCCACTATCCAGTAGTACAAATGTGGGTCATCCATCTACTCAAGCTTCCACATCTGCAGTAGGGCCCACAATCACATCCCAATTCCTTAACACTTTGGCATTGGCATCTGACCTGCTAATGTATTGTTTTTGACATGAACTGTAGCTTTAGCAATGATTGCTGGTAACCGACTTGTTCTCATGGCACAAGGGTGCTCCTGTACGGTGGGGATCAACGATGTTTTAAGACGTGGCAGATTCCTAGCCAATTTCTCACTAAGTAGCCAGTTGACGACCCTCTGAAAGTCATTTTTTGACTGACATTGACATTGGATATACCCATCCCTGCCACAGCAGTAGCAATAAACATCATCTCTATGCATTTTCTGTCAAAGGGTTTCAGCAGGAGAGTTCCATGGGCGCCCTCCCTTGTGGGCAAGGATGCTAAAAGATTACAGGACTTAATGGTTCATTGATTCTCCCATCATTTTTTTTTAGCTTGGCTAGTTAAGCATAAACATCCTCCAGTGAGATAGCATTTGAGGCTGTCATGCCAGTACTCAAAGCAACTGACGCAACATTACTTGAAACAGGCATGCTGAAGATAAGGGTTTGGGCCACCTGGGGAAGGGAGGCTGGTTAAACCAGGCTGAACTGTCACACTTTTCATTTCTTGAATCAGTTTCTGTAATTCTGTGACATCAAATGAGCACCTGCTGTCCAGCACTTGGGCAGTGAAAGCAGGCAGGTTCTCCACTGTTCATCTTGTTCTTCAGCCTCTCTAACCTCCCATAGCAAGACTTAGTGAGGGGGGGAGTGGATCAGCCAATCTCTTTCAAGTGTCCCTTTAAGAGCAGCAACTCTGAAAATCAGGTGGTCTTCAGCATCTGTTCTAGTCTCACCTTATTCAGGTCCTTGGACTCTATGACACCTTTGTAATTCTCTTAATGTAAGGCCCTTTTGAGTTGGCATAGATAGGCAGAAAGGGGCTCCTCTTGGCAATATTTGGTGGTCTTAAACTTCCAGTACAGGTCATCATAGGATTCCATACTACCACACTACAGAAGTATTCATTTATGCTGGCCTTTGGGTCTGTTGATGGTGTCCAGTGCTGGCCCCATCAACTTTCTGCTAGTCTCTTGTGCTTTTCTGCCTTGGTTCATAGCCATTTGTGTAGTATAGGGACAGGATAGTCAATCCAGACTTCATAATCATCTTCTCCAGCTGGGGTAAGAATGGTGCCAGAAAAGATTCTTAGGTGTTGGTAATAGTAGAAACCAGCAGGGCAAGTTTGCCCAGATTCTTCAGAGGTTGCCCGAGGAGACAAGGTCTGCACATCCTTGAAGGTCTGTCCTACACTAGCCAGCAACAATTCTGGTTTGGTCTTGAAATCACCAACAGCATTCAGGCATGGTGAAGGAGGTTTCAGGCAGACAGTACTCCCTTTGCTTATCACCACACAGATCTCTTGAAACTCTTAAGGCATCATGGTAACATGCATGTTCATGGACTTTTATTCCTTCTCCACTTCCATAATTTGGTTTCTAAACCAGGTTCCGGGTTCTCAAGTTGCTCTCTATATTAACATTTTCCCACAATCCTTCAGAGCATCCTCTAGCACATCCAAAATGGGTCCCTTGTCCTGCTCCTCCGACACATTATTTACCAGTAATATTTTCTGAGGGTACAGACCCTCAAACACAAACCAGTCCTCTACTTCTTGAAAGGTCATTTGTACTTTCACAGAAAATTTGGGGGTGGGGCAATAGTGAGAGTCTCTGAAAAGCCTCCAAAGGACCTCCGGTGGCGTTGCCTCCCTGATGGCCACCTGATGAGAGAGCTCCGCACCTGATCTGCTAAATAACCTCACTAAACTGTGCTTTTTCAACCCATTACTAGTTTTAAAAATGCTAGTGAGGTATGGCTATGAACAAACTCAAAGGGGGACAAAACAGATTTAATGTACTATTGACTGAGGATGACGTTTCAGCCCAGAGATGTCAGACTCCGGGGCCTCTGAAAAACAGCAGTCCACATGAGCCTCCTCAACTAAAACTTTAGATCAATGAAAACTTCTATGGATACTAAATTAGACACAATCTTAACAGAACAAAGACTTTAAAACCAAATTTCATACTTTTAAGGACTCGATGGCTTCTGTCTGCTCCAATCTAACCAATCTTGAAATAAAAGTAGCCACTTTGAAAGAAAACACCACTACACAAGTCGAATCAGTGAAGCAGCTCCAAACTACATTGGTGCAGGTGATAAAATCTGTCATCAACTAGCTGAGCACCAGGAGGATGCTGAAAACAGGCATCACAGATGAAATATCAGAATTTATTCTGTGCCGGAAAGTAGTGAAGGATCGGACATTTTTGACTTCACTAAAACCCTGCTGCGTACTTCTCTAACACTAGACTCTGAATTCCAGCATGAACTTGAGCAAGTACATTGGGCATTGGGCCCTAAACCCTCAAGCCCAACTGCTTGCCCAAGATCTATAATAATCCGATTTCTTCTATTTCAAACAAAAGAATTGATTTAAAAAAAAAAAAGCATGGGCTCGGGGGAAAGTATTCTATGGGGATACCAACATTTTTATTGATAATGATTACACACCTCTGGCAATGCAAAATAGGTGGGAATATATCCCTCTCTTCCCAATTCTCTGGCAGAACAAACTGAAATTCCAAACACCTTATCCGGACCAGTTGTTAATCCAGTACCCTGAGGGCCAACAGAGTTATGATTCAGCAACAGCAGCAGCTACAGATCTATAGGAATGGGGATTCACCTTGCCACCATGAATAGCATTACCCCAGAGAACGTCAGTTAGACTCAACATGGGACAATTTGATTCCCAAGACTTAACTACCCAACAATCCATTCTGGAGACCTTGAAGAAATTATTGCGACAGATCACTGCCCAAGATGTCTGAACCTCTCCAGCTAATATTGATTCAGCTTGTGTACAGTGAGAAGCTCTGTAGGGTGGGGGGATCCTTTGCTGCCCAAGAGGGGGATAAAGGGGGTACCATTTGGACCTGTGCCCTGGATGGCTTGGCTCTTGCACCAGGGGCTTCGGGGGGGGGCACCGCAGACCTAGATAGCCTGCAGTCACTATCTTCCTCTCCGTAGCTGGTTCCCTTCTGCCAACTACCTGAGCTTGAGCACAATGCTTTAGATCGCTGTTGAGCCTTGCAGGTTATGGTTATGTTCCCAGATGATGACCTGAGACTCCTTTACTCTCCTTTTTTCTTCCCTCGAGCTGTGATCAGGAACAGTGGGGTCACTGGTTCGAACGGAGATACACCGATGACCCAGATTCCTGGTAAATCAGAAATGTTCCCTGGTCCTTACTGTTCTTCTATTCTGACTGAACCAGTTTTAATAATTTTTTATTATTTGGTGGGGCAGTGGTGAGCTGGGTTACCCAATGGGGATGCCTTTCTCATGGATTCTACCACACATGACAGCCAGAATTACTTTTTTCCATATTGCTTTTTATCCTCCACAGTGGACTGCTGCCCATGTCGGCCACCTTTACCCGACTCCGGGGGTCTTTCAGGGACTTGTAGATGCCTTGCATGCCCCAGCAGATCCCCATGAGCCAGCCTGGAGGCTTCATCCTACTGCTGACCCTGTATTTCTTTGTTTACTCCCCATTACCCTGAGGCCCCATAGCATGGTAGGGCATGCACATGGAGGCACACATGAACACTGCAGCTCCTGTGATGGCCCCTTCTGCCCTCCCCCTGCCTAACACCAGGGCTCTTTGAACATGGCACCAACCCCCTGCCTCCACCAGGAGATGACCAAGTGCCAAGGAGACCCTCAAGTCCTCCCCGAGGAGAACTACCAGTCAGAAGCTCAATTGGCTCCTTCCCCTCCCCCCAGCCAACCCCCCATGCCCCGAGCTCGTGAACGAACCTGGGTTGCCAGTGTGACGTAAGGTGTAGCATCCAGCACCTCAACCCTCAGTGCCACCAGGCTGGCTGCAGCCAGAATCACTTTTAATAAATACAGAAGGCCTGGATGACATGGACCAGATTGAATTACACCAAGGGCCATCTAGAGGTCAATCTTATTTCACCTGTGGGCTCGCTGTGTATCCAGCCATTTAGACTGGGGGGTATCTGTGGGAGAGAGGACACTACACCAAGCCAATTCATATATGTACTGTGGCTGTGCCGAGTCTGGGGGATGCCTGACTTCTTCTTCTCCTTATTTTCCCTTGGGCTCTGGGGTAGGACTGACCGACGAGCGGGGGCTCTGGGTGGTATTCTTAGGGGCAGGGATATTTCTGTATATCTGTGACCCTCCTTTATACTCTGGGGGGGTGAGTGGGACATTTCCTGATCTGCAGGCAACTGAGCAAAGGCTTATTGAAGGAGCTGAAATGACTAATGTCTACTGTATTTTAGACATTTTACTTTATATCCTTCCTTTAAAATTACTATCTCCCTTAAAATTTGCGGCTTCATTTTATGTTGGTCCTCATAGTGACTGGGAGAAGAATACTATGAGCTGGAAATGATGAACAGTTACTACCCCCTTTTTTATTGTTCTTTTCAGGGGTATGCTGATGGCATATCAACACTGCCACCACGAAGACCATCACAGCAACATAATTTGATGAAAAGAGCTGGGTCACTGTGCTGGTCCCTGCAGACACCAGCGGTGCATCTCCCAGTGTTTCACCCCTCCCTGAGACAATTCCAACTCAGGTTGAATAATTAGAGACAGGGGGTTGTGGGCTAGCCCCATAGAGACACACCAACATCTCCTACAGTACAATGCCGGGCCACCCACTGCGGTCTGTCACTGTTTAGGGATGTCGGTGTTCAGGCGCCTAGATTGCTGACCTGAGGACAGAATTTTAGCCATTCGCTGAGGCTGATATGCTGGATCTTTATACAGTTCTTTTACTTTAGACTATGGAACTTATTCTATTGTATGCTACTATACTGGACTTGTCAATCTCTTGATGCCTAGTAACATTTCAGAGGCTAGGAAATATGTTAATTTTGGATTTGAGACAGACTTCTCATTATTTAAAAATGTTTGCTCCCCTGATTAACACCCCCATTGGGGACATATATATATATTAGCAGTCTGGGTGGGGAACAGAAATAAGCTGGGTGGTCTAGGGGTGATGAAGCAAATTTTTTTATATTATCCTTTCCTTGTATTCTTTTGTTACTGCCCTGGTTAATCTATTTCCCAATCCTTACATTCCCTAATTTATGAGGTCACTGTGATCTTGAGAGAGCCGGTTCCCATTTGGGAATTGTCATTCTCACTAGGTGATATTCTATACCACTAACTTTGGGGGAGCTTATCTCAACACCCCTTCCTTTGGAAGTCCAGGTCCTAAATTTTTTGTAGTCTGGGGAGGAGTGGGTTTATAATTTCATGTACTACTCTACTCATTGTATTCTCTGCAAGTACAAACGTATTGCCACAATGTATTTGAATCTTCTACCAACTGCTGTGATTTCAATCGTTCTGAACACAATGTATTGTCTTCTTGCACCTATCTGTTATTTGTTGAGAATTTGTATTTTGTATTGTGCATTGCTTCTCCCACCTCCCCCCTTCCCCCAGGACACACTGTGAGAAGAGCAACGTGTTGCTCAGTGTGCCCTTTCCTGGTGAAACATTTCAATAAATAAAAATTAATTAAGTAAGCATGCTCATCTTCGGCTATTTCTCTTTTGGCCCAGTTGGCCATTGTTGAGGTTGAAACAGGGTTTGCTGTTTCGCAGGAATCAACATTTACTGTTTGATTATAATTCTCCTGTTGAGAGTTAGAATGCTTCTCTTTTAAATTTTCCTAGTAGTAGATCAGGATGGGTGTTTCATTTAATCTCACTTATGTTAACTATGGATCTACAATGCAGCATAGGCAACAGCTGCGATATGGGAGTGTCTGTGGGGATGGGGGAAAGAAATCATATACTAGATACTAGAAGGGGTGGATGGGGGATAAGAACCCTGAAGAGAGAGATAATTTTAATAGTAACTATAAGTGCTAAGTTTAAGATAGTTTCTCATAGTGTAAATGGGCTGACTGGGCTGATTGAATGCTATCAGACTTTGATGGCCCTTAAAAAACTCAATCCTGATCTCCTGCTATTACATGAGACCCACCTCTCCATGACAGAACATCAAAAATTATTACAATTTTTTTTCCCAGGTGGTGGACTCAGCTAATAGACCTGGGAGATGTAGGGGTGGTGGGCTTAGTACCCAAAAAGTCACCTTTTATAGTAACATGCCATTATGCTGACAAAAGGGGTCATTAAGTGTTGGTGTCTGGCACCATATATGGTCAACAATTGACAGGAAGGGAGGAGGTAGTCTAGGGGGTAAGGGCAGACTGGATGGACCATGGTGTCTTTTTCTGCCATCAAGTTCTATGATTCTATGACAGTTTGTAGTACCTATATCCCTCCGGGCAGCAATGCCTCTTCTATTCAGCAATTAATGGATGCCATTGTCACTCATAAGCAGGGTGCTCTGATTCTGGGGGTTCAATTGTTTATTAAACCCGACTCTTGATACTTCCACCTTAAAGGCTCCAACTCCTTTGGGACAGAGGCATCTTTGTAGGTTGATACAAGAGGTGGGATTAGTGGATGCGTGGTGTCACCTCCACCCCTCGGCACATCAGTTTTCATTTTATTCTCATGCACACAAACATTGCTCTAGGCTGGATTATGTTTGTGCCAGTGGAGAACACCTTTGCTTGATTCATGCTCAGATATTAATAATATTTACCTTTCTGACCATGCACCAATATGTTTAGAATTGAATATAGTGCAGGAGCATAGGACTACATTCTGGCATTTTAATAATTCTCTATCAAGGCACCCAGCATTCCAAGACTTGCTAAATGAACTTATTCCAAGTATAATATGGGACAGTGCTTCATCGCAGGTCTCTTCCCAGCTCCTATGGGACACCTTGAAAACTGTCTTAAGAGGACATATTATTGCCTTCTCCACACAGAAAAAGAAGGAGAGTGAGGCAAGGCTTAAGGAATTACAGGACAGGTTGAGATTTCTCCAATGTGCTCATATGCAGGGGGACCACTCCATAGCGCAACATGTTTTTCACACTCAACAGGAAATTGAAAAGGTGTTAACGGATCAGATGGAACAAGTGTTGATATGGCTCCGCCAAAAATATTATGAGGGTGGGGCTAGGGCCACAAAGGTACTGGCATACCATCTGCAGAAGCAAACTCAGATAGTATCTATTTTAAAACTTGAAGACCCTCAAACGGGTAGGATGATAACAACAACTTCCCAGATTTTCTAGGTCTTCTGACACTATTATCTTGATCTTTACACTGAAGCTTCCCCTCCAACCTCAGACCTCATAGTGGAGTTCCTGTCTAGAGTGCAGCTTCCCTCCTTAGGGTCCCAAAACAAAGTGGCACTGCTTAGGCCCACAACAGAACAAGAGCTTTATACAATGTTAGAAAATGGGTAAAAACATCCTTGGGCTCTGATTGTCAGATAGGCCTCCCAAGGTGGTCATCTTATCAGACAACAGAGCCCAGTCATTAATAGTACCAGCTAAACACAAGCCCTAGTACACAGATCAAACTCCAATTAGAATGTTAGTTTTTAAAAGGTAGACATTTTTTTTCTCACTTCTCACCAACCTAGTTTGTTGCCTTCCCCAACCCCAAACTCAGTGTCATCACATCAGCCAACTAAAGCCAATAAAAAAAAGCCAGAACAGTGAAATCAGTAGCAAAATTCATGGCGATCGCCTGTGATCACTATAAAAACCTCCACAGCCACCTTCTTTACCTTGTATGTTTGCCATTTCCCAAGTCGCTCTCCCACCCCGAAAAGCCGGCAGCTCAATTGAAGTCCCCCAGCCAGCAGCAAACATAGACAAGCCCTCGTATTGATCAGCTTCATGGAACTGCCTGTCCTCTCTTTGATTTTTAGAATGTGCAGTGCATGAAAGCACGATTCACAGAAGCTAGTCAGAACACAGCTTACCCAAAACATAGCTGTGACTGACCATCGCAGGCACTAGGGGGGTGAGGATCTACAGTCCATGGTTGGCACAGAAGAGGATCCATAGTCCATCGTTGCTGGGAGTCATGCTCACTCCGTAACTTTGGGGAAAAAAACAGAAAGCCTCCTGACTGGTTATCGCGCACCTGCTGCCATCTAGTACAGAAAATAAAATAAATCCCCTCACTTGTGATCGTGCTCTTACTGCTGTCCAGTAAACGGAAAAAAAAAGAAAAATAGAAAGTCCCCTGATTTTTGATTCTGTGCTTTCTGCCATGGTTCCATCATAGGCTGTGAGTCCCGCGAGTCATCCCGCCTCCTTCTCATCCCAAAGGTAGGTTGGTGGGTAGGGGTGTGTGTGTGTGTGTGTGTGTGTGTGTGTGTGTGTGTGTCTCCAGTAACGCAAAAGTCCATAGTTTATAAAAAAATAAAAACATATTCTAATGCAGGCGGAGGAACTATTTTATCACAAAACATATTTTAAATGATTTTTCAATTAACAATTTTTTATTCAACTTATTTTGTTTTACAGTGCTCATTTTCTAAGTGCAATAATACCCTCCAGAGTGGGTGGTAGTGTGCTATAACGGACCTTCCAAGGGCTATAAGACCCTCTGCCTGCAGCGTTGGGCCTCATTACGTCCCTGGGTGGTCCAGTATAGCACAATAGTTCCCACCCGGTTGGGTATTATTGCTTACTTAAATAACTTGAAAAAGGGGAAAAGCCCAGCTATGAGACCGAATTCTATTAGGCCACTTATGAGATAATAAATGACCCCTTCTTAAAGGCTCTAATAAAGAGTCATGAGACAGCAGAATACCCAGTGTCATTGAGACAGGTTACGATTTCTGCAATCCTAAACCCAAATAACCCCCCCCCCCCATATATGTGATTCTTACCGCCCTATCTCAGTCTTGAATCAGGACTACAAAATATATACGAGCATACTGGCACATCTCTTAGATGAAATTCTCCAGCTCCTTGTCCATCCTGATCAATCAGGCTTTATTAAGTCTAGACAGACTACAGATAATATTAAAAGAACCCTATATTTAATTAATCACGCCCATTCTACTAAGACCCCACTGATGATCCTTAGTTTAGACACCAAAAAATCTTTTGATAGGGTCTCTTGGTTATTTTTACATCTCACCCTTTTAAAATTTTGTTTACCCCCAGGAATTCCTTTACAATATCAGAGGCATATACACTAGCCCTGAGGGATCAGTCAAAGTTAATGGATCCCACTCCCCACATTTCTCTTTATCCCGAGGTACTAGACAGGGATGTCCCATTTCCCCCTTATCTGTTTGCACTGTATGCAGAGCCTATAGCTCAGTTTTTACACCAAACACGAAAGATTCAGGGATACAAGATAGAAGGCAGCAAGCTCTTTATTGTGGGAGCCTCGAGGTCGTGAGGGCACCCCCAATGGTGCCCTCCCTGAATTTGTCCCTGGACCCAAGAGCAAGGCAGCAAACTCCTTATTGTGAGGCCCTCAAAGTCGTGAGGGCCACCTGATGGTGTTGGCCCCGTGTTTGTCCCTGGACCCAGGAGCAAGGCAGCAAAGTACAGCTTTCTCGCACTCTGGATGGTTCGGGGGATGTTTTTGGTGCCAAATGGACTTTAAAACTAGACTGCTGCTGTTACTTTAAATAAGACCACTGCTGAGAACAAGTAACAATTCTGTCAGCATATAGATGGAGATAGTTTTTCTGTTAAGGTTTTTTTAAATATCCCCTGAAATGGCAAGCAGTGTCAAGGTTGTTTTAAGGAGCTATTTCTATTTGTTATATGAGGACAAGTCTGGGATAACCTTATGAGATAAGCGGCTATTTATTATTTATTTATTTAGTTTTTGTTGACCGTGTAAGTGCACTAGACAAATCGGGCTTATTTTTAGGCAAGACCCGGGGGAGGGGGATACAGATGAACTCCAACTGACCTTGAACCAGATTAAGCTAACAATGTTAAAGTGCATAAATGTAATAGTTGTTGTAGCAGCCTAGAAGGAATTCTTAGCCCAGCACACCGTCTCTCCAGCTCAGCTCAAAGATTATATCTCAGGATGTTATTGTACTGTCTCTCCATTTTCAGTTCAGTTTAAAATTAGGCACCTAGGCTACAAACCACAGAGCAAACTGCTTCCATTTTATTTAATTGCTGTGCCTTTCTTAATCCTGCCTTTGTGCTCCACCGGGGCTAGCCCACCAAAGGTAAAATAAATTTAAATGTATACTGGTGGTCTGCCACAGATTTCACAGCACCTTCTGGCTCATTCCCAATTTAAATCCTGTGTACGCAATCATGCCTTTGTGCTCCACCGTAGCTAGCCCACCAAAAGTAAATGAAAATTAAAATATATACCACCACAGTTCCTACCACAACTTTTTGGCTCGTTTACACGGAGTTTAAATTTAAAACCAACACAGTTCCTACCATTGGCTCGTTTAAACAGAGAATCAGGTTTCTGTGATCACACACATACGATCCCACCTCTTGTCTGTTAGGAAAGTTCCCCCTGCCTGCTCATAAAATCTTACCTCCCCATTTGTTTTTTATCCACAGTTCCTTATTGTGGAACCCTCGCAGTCATGAGGCCGCCCCCAACAGTGCTCTCCCTGAATTTGTCCTTGGACCCAGGAGCAAGGCAGCAAGGTACAGCTTTCTCACACTGTGGATGGCTCGAGGGATTAGCCCCGCCACCGCTGCGTGTTGGCTTCCCCACCACCCCCGTTGGTGAGCCATCCACTTTATAGTGAATGATCACGTGGCAAAAATAACCTATCAGTCCTTTTTCCCATCTGTAGTCTATCACTTTCCTCCACTAGTGGCCACTAGTTCTAAATCCTGCACTAAGCTACATACCAACTGCTACCACTCTACCAGCACCATCTGCCTCTACTTGTCCCTGAGTCCATCAAACTCTACTCCTTAATACAATCCTCTTTTTGAGTGGTGCCACTCCATTGCAATTTTTCTCTATATCTCTGCTATGGCTCGAGGGACACTGCCACTGCTAATAATTGGTCTGGTGCTCTCTCTTTCTGCATTTCTCACTACAGTTCACTACTCCAAGCATGACACCAATAAAAATTATGCACTGGATGACTTTACTTTCTCTAATCTACTAGTCACACAGTATAAGCACTGTGACATGTCTCCACTACTACTTCCAAAGTTTTTTCTCCTCTTAGCTGCTGACTATGCAATAACATGCAGCAGGATAACTATGCAGCTGGTACCACCTTTTCTCCCACAAAAACTATGGTATCTGATGCTTCTTGTCTTACTCCTATCAGGGGACATCGAGACAAACCCAGGCCCCCACACCCCTTATGTAGCCCATAACATGGACTGGATAAATGCAAAGCGCCTCTGCATTGCTCAGCTAAATATTAGAAGTCTTCTCTGTAATCTGGTGGAACTAGAGGCATGGATCAGTACATATAATCCTGATATTCTGTGTCTGATGGAAACCTGGCTCAAGCCCTCAACCCCTTACTCATTGTGCCACATTCCCAACTATACTTTTCTTAGAGTTGATAGGTCATCAGGGAGGCGAGGAGGTGGAGTTGCGCTGTACTTTAAAAGCAACCTGAATATATCTCTTGTGCTGCATTCAGTAAACTCCACCTGTGAATTCCTTCATGCCCTTATCCTCCTTGGCACAAAGAAATTGCATATTATATGTGTGTACAACCCTCCGAAAGGTGGTCTATCAGGCTGCAGAGATGTACTTGAACATGCTGCATTGGATACCAGGCAAAATTAAATGATGATTCTTGGTGACCTTAATCTTAGTTGACAAAGAAAAAATAAAAACTCTGTAGTATAACTAGTGCATAGCTACAATATGCACCAGATGATTAATGATCCCACAAGGGGGGGTTTAGAACACGGCTAATGGAACACTGATTGATTGGATACTAATGAACCAACCTGGAAAGATTACAGCCTCAGGCATTCTACCTGATTCAATTAGTGACCACTCCCCTGATGTCTGCATCTGGGGGTCCTCAGTCATCACAGCCCCCTCACCACACTATAGTACCTTCCAGGATTTCGCTAATCTGGATCATGCAAACTTCCTAACAGACTTGTCTGCCACAAACTGGGCCCCTGTCTTCCTTGCCCATGATGTTGAGACTGCCCTTGATTACTTTATTTCAACCTTCCTGTCACTCCAGGACACACACACACCTAAATGTACCAGGCGAGTTCAGGCCAAGAGGACTAGGTTGCTACACATGGATCTCCTCTTATCCCTACGACTGGCGACAAGCGCTGGAGACACTTTCAAAACTCAGGGCATCAAGCTGACCATGATACCTACAGAGCACAATGGAATCTGTGTAAGAAACAAATCCGGCCAGCTAAGAGCTCGTATTGTAAAGGCCTGCCAAACAAAGCTGCTGGTGACCCCAAGAAATTCTGGGCTTACATTAATTCCTTCCTGGGAACAAATCAGCTTCACCATAATAATGACATGGTCCTTGATGGAGGCCACTGCAATGAACCTCAAACTATTGCAAACTCTTTTAATAAACTCTTTACAAACCTATCGAAATATGCAGCCTCGTTTCCACCTAATCTAAGCTCACCACCCTTCTCTGAAACAACTACACCACAACATCCACTTTTCTATTTTAAGGGCATATCCAAGCTATAGTCCTAAAACATCTCAGCTCAATCTCAGACAACACCAGCATTGGCTCTGATTGCCTTGAGCCCAAACTTCTGAAGCTAGACGCTCCTGTCATTGCTCCTCCACTAGCCAAATTCTTTACCATGTCTCTCTGTCATGGACATGTCCCAGATATCTGAAAAATTGCAAACGTCACCCCTATTTTCAAGAAGGGGGACAAAAGGGACATTGCCAGTTACAGGCCTATAGCCATTTTATCAGTGCTCAATAAAATCCTAGAGAAAATAGTGGCCACCCGGGTCACGGAGTATCTCTCTAAGCACGAATTATCATCCTCTCAGCATGACTTCCGTAAAGGTCATGGCACTTCCACTGCTCTACTAAAACTCACAAATGACATCCTGACGTCTATGGACCAAAGACTTATGACTGGGGCCGTATTCATCAACCTCTCCAAGGCATTTGACCTGGTGGATCACCCTCTTCTGCTTGCCTGCCTCTCACCTCTCGGTTTCTCTTCACAACCTGTCAATTGGTTCCATAACTACCTAGCAAACAGAAATCAACAGGTAAATTTCAATTCCGTTGTATCTGACCCAGCCCTTATAAATGTTGGTGTTCTGCAGGGATCCTTTATGGGGCCTCTTCTCTTTTCAGTTTTCATAAACAGTATATCCCATAACTCGTCATCATGCCATTCAATTCTATATGCTGATGATCTTGTCCTATATACCTCATCAGCAGATATACAAGCTATAAACAGAGGTCTTACCTCTGCATTTATCTCCATCCAGAACTGGTTAAATAAATACAGACTTGTCCTAAACATCAACAAAACACAGGGTATGCTCTTTGGGTCCCTAGCCAAACTCAACTTAAAATCGTAGCCTATATGATGTTACCTGTGCTGCTGGCTTGTCCCTTGTGATAGTGACCTCTTTTCAGGTATCTAGGTGTCCTGCTTGATGAAGCTCTCAGCTTTGATGAGCACATTATGACCATGTGCAAAACAGTAAACATGAAACTTGGCGCCGCTTACAGGACCAGTCGTATGCTCACTCCTTCAGCCAGGCTGGCCATAGCTAGGGGCATCCTCCTTCCATCTCTGGCATACGGTGCAGTTACTTACATAAATGCCTCGAAAAGCACCCTAAGAAAATAGGACACCACATACAATAACATTTGCCGATATGCCTCAGCCTCCCCTCGACTAAAGCATCACTGTTTACCATACGCTGACCTAAACTGGCCCTCCCCATCTGCCCACAGACATATTGCATTTGGGTCTATGCTTGACAATATTATTAGATCCAATCTACCCTCCTCCCTGGCCTCCATGATGGTGCCACAGTCCTCCTACTACGGCCTTTGCTCAGATGAGCTCTCACTTTTTTGTAGGTGTAGAACACAGAAAGGAATCCTTGCTTTCTCTAGCTTTGCACCAAGATTTTGGAACTCTCTACCAGTTGAAGTTTGCTCTGCACCCACTCATGCCGCCTTCAAAAGATTGCATTATACCTGTCTCATGAATCGTAACCAATGCACTTGCTTTAACCCCCCAGGTCACCACAACCCCCGTTCTTGCCCCCTCTAAGATGAAGCCATTTTATCCACTACAGCACTTTCCATTAGACTATATATGGAAACCCCATCACAACCTTATGACTTTGTGCAGTATGACTATATGTGTTCTGAAATGATGGTACTCATTAGTAACTGTATGTTCTCTCATCTTTATTACTTATTCGTGATTTTGTGTAAATGTTTTTTCTCTTGTCACCTGCAAGATATGTTCTTACGGGATGCAATCTGTCAGATTGTAATTCCCTAATCTGTACAACAATTCCTTCATTGTTTGTAACCTCCCGGGTCGTGCCTGAAAATAGTCACTTTGTGGCTATGGCACTGACCCGATTAATGAAAACTAAATAGAAATAAAATAAAGACCAGTTACATAAATGAGCATATTACATGGACGATCTTCTACTTTACATCGCAGATCCAGATTAATCTTTAGCAGCCATGGAAGATACTTTGCAACTCATAGAATGAGTCTTTGCATACAAAATAAATCCATACAAAACAGAGGTGTTATTAATACGATGTACTCCTTCACCCTCCCTCCAACAAAAATACCCCTTTAAATGGAACCAAACCCATATTAAGTATTTGGATATACAGCTAACCCAGGACCCTTTGACAATATTAACTCAAAATTACAACCCACTATTTTTCCGGGTTAAAACAGACCTTCAGGTCTGGACTCATCTCCCTATACCCCTAATTAACAGAGTACAATCCATACAAATGAATATTTTGCAACGCATATTATACCTTTTGCCGAATATTCCTTCTATTCCCTCTAAGAAAGAGTTTGGTAAATGGAATAGAATTATATCCTCCTATTTATGGCAAGGGAAGAGACCTAGGGTGGCACTATGCAAGCTATATCTTCCCAAAGCTAGAGAGTGGCTGGCTCTCCCCAATTTTACAAATTATGCTATGGCTGCCCTACTCAATCATATGTCATATTGGCTCAACTCAAGATCACAGACCCCACTGTGGGTACAAGTGGAACGAGCCATCAACCAAACAGCTGCGAATCTACATAAGAGCAATCTTTTTACACAGCAGATCTTTTGAGCTGCTGGAGAGCTTATTTAAAGAAACCTGAAAATTAGGCAGGGGTCAGATGGATGGGGATTGCTGCTCTGGACCGTACTTTCCTTCCTGCAAGATTGGATCACAGGTTTAGGAGATGGACCAGAGGAAGCCTCATTTATACTGCACTTACCAATTTTATCAAAACAGAACTTTCAAATCTTTCCTACAGTTGCAAACAGAATTCTCTCTCTCTCTCTCTCTCTCTCTCTCTCTCTCTCTATCACATTCTGACTTTTGTAGATATCTACAGATTCACCACTTTTTTAGTGCCACTCTAGGCCTAAATGTTAATCCCCAGGCTTTTCTGACACTTTTCTCACTACTACGACAAATTCAAGCAGAGGCCTCCCCGGCCCATCTCATTTCCACATACTACAAAGTACTAACAGATCATCCGTCAATCATTATGGAGGGAGTCCATGTCAGTTGGGAGGCCGAACTAAAGCTGGATATATGTCACCAGAGGATTGGTGCTGGGTCTGGGAGTAGACAACACCAGACGTCAGGCTTGTACATTTGAGGAGAATATGGCTGGAAGGTGGTGGTCCAATATTTCCAAACCCCACAAATCATGGCTAAATATCTGTCCACACGGGATTCTTCTTGGAGATTATGTGGATGTGAGGTGTCGACCAACACCCCATGTTTTTTGGCCCTGCCCAGTGCTTACCCGGTATTGGCAGGCTGTAGGTCAGGCTTTGGGAGTAATATTCCCTGATTTAGGACCTTTAACACCAGAAATGGCAATTCTTTTGTATCACCCCCCCCACAAAGACACATTTTTTAAATAGTTAGCGTTATTGAACTACACTGTAGTTCCTTTACATACATACATACATAGGAACAGGGTGTATGGTTACCATATCCTTATCACCATTTGTGCCTATAGACCTGTTCGGCTACGACTGTTCCTGATGTCAGTTCATCTGTCCCATGATGTGATGCTGAGACCTCCCCCCCAACATTTTAAACAACTTCACCAGAGACTTACTGTACCTTTTAAGTATACTTTTAATCTCAGCTAAAAAAATGGTAACTAGACTATGGCTATAGCCTACCTCTCCGACGATTCAATAGTAGAAAGACACTAGTTATGATATTTATTGCATAGAGGAGAAGATGACACCTAGATGCCAGGACAGAATACCTTTAATAATGAATAGGTGGACAGCTTGGTTCATGTATATCACTAAACACAGACCAGAGATGGTACCTTGATATAAGTGGGACAATGGGGTATCAGATTCGAGTCCAGTCAGCCCATCTTAAGTATACCTTTGGACATAGTATTAAGTGTTTTGGAGCTTCTCCTTATCCACAGATGTTCACCCTATTTTATTGATCACCTCCCCGCCTCTGGGACCCAGACATGTGTTATTTATTTATTTTTTTACTTTCTTTATCCATCACCTCTCGCTGGCCCCTTAGACCTCTCTCCGGTGAGGCCACTCAGAGCTGCCTTGTCCCACTTTGCCAAAAGTACTCCTGGATCTGGTCTCTGCCTAACCAGACTGCCCCCAGCTCCTCAAAGAACTCTGCCCTGTGGCTCTGAGGCCCCCCCCACCCCGGGATGGAACTGCCTTACTCCTCTGGTGTTCTATCTATAATCTAGAAGGGCTGCTGGGGAGAGGGGGAGAGACACATCAACCTACCAGGATGGACTCAGTATCGGACATGGGGGCAGTCCTCTGAGCCTATTGCCTGTCTGAAAACCAGAGTTGTTTTTCCTCTTACCAGTTTCCCCGGGGGTGCGGATGTGCACTGACGCTCAGCACACAATGGGAGCACTCTCGGACCAATGCGTAAGGTGTCCACCGCCACCCCCAACCCAGAAGATCATGCTGCAAGTTGCACCACCCCCGGCCACCACCAGGAGCCACTAATTCTGTGGCAAATGCACCCACCCGTCCCCAGGAGAGGAACAGTCCTCCGGACGCTCAATCCTCTCCTGCCCCTGCCTACCCCCGATGGCCCAGGTTCGCTCCTGAACCTGGGTTGCCAGCAGGGTGCAAGGTGTGGCATCCAGCGCCTCAACCCTCAGTGCCACCAGGCCTCCCAGACATGTTTTATATAGGATCAATATACTATTTGTCTATTTATTGAAAGTGAGCTGCCTGTATAGATTTATGATTGCTACAGTAGATATACCCTGTATTGATATTATCCTGTATGTACCACCCAAAATGTTAATAAATATAAACATTTCAAAAATCAAAAGCCCTCAGATGTGTCCAGATGTTCAACATGAGATCCCAGTGCTGCCTCAGCCATGTGACCCCTGAGTCATTGTGTCTGGGTTCACACCCCTGCCTGGGGACTGCACAGAGCCCTCCTGGTTGAAGGTTTGGGTTTATTCTTTCTCCTGTGGTGTTGGGGGGTCATCCCAGAACAAATAAGAAATAGCATGGTGCCTCCACCCAGGCAGAATAAGTGGGCCAGATATTATATGCAGTACCACCCCCTTGGGTGCAGTACCTAGCCACCTCCCTAAATTGGATTGGACCACCCCCTAGGGACCAACAGGACAGTTTTTACCTTCATCAGTAGACACAATTCAGGTTACACAAAAAGGGGTGCACACACAGAAATGCAATTCAATAAAATAAGTGTTTTTATTATGTAACACAGGCCTGGAAACTGCAAATAGAAAAAAGGTTAGCCAGTTGCAAGTCACCTTTAGCATTCCCACCCAGTAACAATACCCCATGGGAGCTACTGACTGCGAGTCACTACTACTCTCCTAGATCCCAAACAATCACCGAGCCATCCACCCAAACAAGGGGCACAGTAGGATGACTTGCTTTACACAGGGTGCGGTATACTTTTAAGCTGTTACTAGTACTAAAGCTATAATCTCAAATATGAAACAACAACCAATGACTCGGGTACCCAAGAATTACACTAAGTCCAGGTGCAGGCCTGGTAGCTACATTGCCCGAAGTTGTTTTGTTGGTCCACTTGTTGAAACAATTAGCAAGCTTGCATTTAAACCCCCCCAACAGGCCAAGAGAACTTGAGGTCCCAAATAGGGACTGCTTGACACCAACTTTGTAGTCTCAATGAGGTAACTGTAATCTAAAAAGGAAACATACAAAGACCGCAGCCAACAACACCAGCATGCACGTGACCCACGAAAGCAACAGCTCATTCCAGGTGGGAACCAGCACACAGCAGCATATCATGAAGCACTAAGGATTATGCCCCAACGGCCTGGATTGATGCACTTCAGACTCACTCTATATGCTTTACAGCAGAGGATAGCCCTTCTGACTCAGTTCTCACAGTGCAAACTTGAGCACCACATAGAAGTTTCACTGTTTCCAAGGAGCCCAGACCCCAGGAACGAACATTGCCATCCAACTCCCATCTGGATCAAGAGTACCTACATACCAAAGGCACATGCCCCATGACTCCCCATTCCCTGCACTTGATAAAGGCTGGCAGGCCCCCTACCTGGCTCTGCAACAGCTTAAGGAGGTGCAGATCTCTGTCTCCGATTCCTTAGCTTAGCAGCTTTCTCCAGATTTTCTTATAGCAGCTTTGTTCTGCAGGTGCCTTCTGGCACAGACTCTGCATTTTTTTTTTTTTTATTCAAAGCCCATCTGAGACCTTTTCACAACTTTCACTTTTACAGATGTCAACCCTGGCACAGTCTCTCACACCATATGATCCCAGGATAAGGCTCTCAGAACTGTGAGCAGTAAGCCCCTGGGAGGGCCTGCCAGATTTGGGACTGGCTAGGCTATGTGCTCAGTCCCGCAGCAGCAAGTCTGGTCACCTCAGTGTCTCTCAGACTGACACAAGCACTTTGTAAGCCCAGAAACTTCTCCACTTTGGTGTGTCATTGGTTAGACAGGGCTGCCTATCAGTCCTTTTGACCTGTCTTGCACTTTGATTGACTCTTAAAGCCCGCCAACCCATCAGGGAGGGTCTGATTTCATCATCTCCCCCACAATCCCTTGCTGCTGTTTCTAGGACTTCCTAGCCCTCTGACTGACTGATCTGTGGGGTCAAGAGGCAGCAAGATGCTCATGCTGATATCCAATAGGGAGTCTTGTGCTCTACAGTTTGTCTTTTTTTGATTATTTATTTGCCTCCCCCAATAATGTGCTGCGTCCCTGGGTACCACAGCAGCCTTCTAGGGCTGGTGTCTGGTGTGATGGGTGGGGGCATGGTGGGGTGGAGAAACATGACTCTGGCCAGGGTAGAGTAGCAGGGAGTGCTGGGGAGAAACCCCTTGCAACATGCATTCCCGCTCATCAGTGGCAGTCTGTGAAGGTTCTCACTTAGTTGCCGAAAAGTGGCATCACTGTTCGCTACCGGTCCTCTCTGCCAAGATCAGGGGACCAGGTTGATGAAAGGCAACCGCAGCCACTGGAAAAACTGGCAGAGGAGGTGCTGAAGATTATAGGCAGAGTGACTCTCACCACCACACACACAGTGAAGAAGAAAGCCACACCAAAGTTTGCAGCAGCAGGAGAAGTGTTTGGCAGATGCAGTCCAGGTAAGAACCCTCCCCCCCGCTTCTGGGGGGAGGTACAACTATTTGGAATGTGCACGACAGTTTGGAATTTACACAACAGGAATTTTTAGCAGGATGATTTTTGTATAAAACAATAGTTAACCATATTTATAGTATTCTGCCAGAAGAGTTGGTTCCTGGATGGTGATTCATTCATATGTCCTCCTATATTCTTGTTTGTTCAGCTCTAGTGGCCTTTCCTTCTTGCCTTCTGAGAAACTGATGCTTATAGAGCAGCAATGTTCTGACTGATCTATTCATGCCTCTAGCTCAGACCTTTTGGGCATCCATCTTCCCAAAGGTACATTTAGACAAAGGGACCAGCGCTCCTGTGGCACCTTTAGGGGTGGAACTCTCCTCAAGAGGGCTCCTTTGCCATTTGTACTCCAAAACGGTGATAGTCCTATTATGAGACAGATTGCATAAATGGCCACACCTACTGTATATTACATAGAGAATAATGCATGGACAACCATACACAACGAGTCTGTTTGCATCTATGGGTTGAGATGATATAACATGGACCTCGAGAGCGATGTTCGAGAGGTCCACAATGTCATCTCAACCCTGAGATGGAAAAGCTGAGCTGGGCATGATTGCCTGGGTTTCATTTTTTATAGTATATGGTTTTATATAATATACATTAGTGATTTTTTAGGGTAAATAAAAACACTGTCTACAGCAGAGAACACCAACAAGCTAGATAATTTTTTTTTATCTTCACAGAACAATACGTTATAAGATTTATCTAGCTGGTTGGGTACACCACAAAGAATCTTTTCTGCCACCTGCACCTAGCCATTGATAGATCTGCACACTCCAGCCAGCACGAACTACCTCTCGCAAATAGCGTATGGCAGCTACCAGCTCTTCCAATCTCCTATGCTACAGGGAACTCTCACTTATGTAAGCCCCCCCCCATTTCGGGGGCTTACCTGCTCTGCCACCTGTGTTGCCTCAATGTGTCTTCATCCTCCAATCCCCCTAGGACTACAAAAGTGGAGGACCTGCAGGGCTAGCAGTTTTTCAACCAGGAGCCCTGGTGGGATGTGGACAAGGCTCAGTAAATGCAAATCTGTGGCCATTGCTGCCCATTACCTTCCGACTTCCAGACCTTCCAGTGTTCCTGGGGCTGAGACAGGGGTCAGAAATAAAGGAGCAGCCTGCATTTCAGGTTCCCTGAGCCCAGGTTCACAAAAAATATTCTTAGTAGGGGGCCCTATTTCCAGAGTGAATAAAGATGATACTTTAATTTATTTCCTTCTTAAAAGTTTATTTAATGAGGCCATACACTCAATGTTTCACATATTGAACATGCTTCATCAGGAGAGTGCCCTCAATCCTATAAATGTAATGAATAACAATTATACAGTCATATAATTCATGATATACAACTATTTTGATCAAAGACTAAACAGGAAAACTCACTTTTACAACAATGTGCTCAAACAAACCACTGTTGTGTTATATTGTTTTATTTTTCTATTTATCTGGAAAAATACCTCTGTATGTAAAAAACATTTCTTTAGAAAAAAAATGTTATATGCTTTTATCATATTTCACACCAGCCATGCTCATATTTTTTCTCCTTATTGCACCCCTCTGTTTAGACACAAATACTGTAAATAAACACATTTAATTCTTAACATCCGTAATTTATACATTTTGTCCTTGTTCTCAAAACCATATGCATATGGCTACAATATTTAATTTATATTAAAAATGTTTTTCTTAACTTTCAAATTATGTTGCTTAATTCAATATGTACAGACAATAAATATGCACATTTAATTCTTAACATCCATAATTTATACATTTTATCCTTGTTCTCAAAACCATAAATATATAACTGCAATATTTAATTTATAATTTTAAGAATGTTCTTCCTAACTTTCAAACTATATTGCTTGATTTAATAACTATTTCCCTCAAATGCCAATAAATTCAGAAACTTGATTGTCATATTTACCATAAATACGCTGTATAAACATGATCTACTTGTAGTTATATGCTCCAACACATTTGGCTGCTTATTCTGTGAAAAATACAAATGTCATCAGAATTAAAGCATGTCATTTTAAATGTTTCATCACTATAACTAATCCTTGTATGTATAAATTTTCACTATGCTGTATTTCCTTTTACTTTCCCTCTGTTCTACCTGATATGTTCAAACAACATCTTTTCTCTCTAGTATTATTTAGCATTCACTTCTATGCTATTCATGCATAAAAGTAGCCTTTTCTGAAGCTTTATGCAATATTTTCTTTTAGGCAGCATTGATATACATATTTTAGACATGTCACCTCAGTCTCTCCTCAAATCACTATTCTTCTCCATATCTTTACTATTTTGCTTAAAAATGCTCTGTAAACTCTTACTTTCTTTATGCTATAAATTCAATCCCTCAAATTCATAGTACCCTACCCCTTTCCTTAAATTTTCTTTTAATAAAGACATCAGGGCTCCATGCATCTTTCCTCAGTCCTGCACCTTCTGGCTCTAGTTCCAAATGTTAAGGCATCTGAGTCCTTGCATTTATATAGGTCTCTAACTAATTATTTTCTAATTACCCCCCCCCCCATAGGGAATAATTGAAAAAAATCTGTAGTTACCATAGCTTCTAATTGCAGCTCATTTTTTCCTTTCATTTTTTTATTGCTAAATTACCCTTCTTGCTTGCTAGATTAAATGTATTCATCTTAATTGATGATTTCATATTAGCATGCTGGTGGAACATGTATCTCCTCATCATCATTGGATGATTTCAGCATGATTACTAATTGTTTTCTTAATTGTCACCATTATCTCCCTATAACTGAGCTGGCAGTATAGCCTAGAGGTTAGAGGAATGAGGTGTGAATGAGCTTGGTACGTCCAGCAGGCTAGACCTGAGTTTGATTCTCACAACTTCCACTTGTATACTGTGTGACTCTGAGCAAGTCACTTAACTGCCCAGTGCTCCCAGGTCACCCCTGAAAACAGGCACTTGTACCTAGTGGGTCTTACCCGGTTACCAAAGACATAAATAAATAAATATAAAATAATCTTTACACAATTCCAGCATGAATTCTGCTTGCTTTCTTAAATATACTGGGCCAGATATTCAAACTGCGCTCTTCTTAGGCGCCCTTGCGCTGCGCAAAATAGTTGCGCAGGGGTGTGTCTGGGGCGATATTCAAAGGAGTTGCGCTATTGAGCAACTCCTTTGAATATCACCCCCCAGCCAAAGCCACTGTGCATGGCGCAGTGGAACTTGCGCCACCACAAGTTGACAGAGTGGAGCATTCAACTTGCGGTGGCGCAAGTACCATTGCGCCATGTGCAAAATCCCAATATTCAAAAGGTGACATGCAAATGGGGCCATAATTCATGCAAGGCACAGGGGGTGCCATTTGAATCTGATTATGGCCCCATTTGCATGCCATTAGCATGTAGGTGCGCTGATACCCGAGGACTTGCACCTGGCGCCCTGCCAGGCAGCAACCATCGGGGACCGACACCCCCTGCAGCCCGATCACGGGCAAAACAGTGTAGAATCCCCCCCACTGGCCGATCGCGGGCATGGTTTAATTCCCCAACAGCCCGATCGCGGGCAGCAATGTGGCATCCCCAATGTATCCTGGTGGTCCAGTGGACCAAAAGCCCGATCGCGGGCAGTAAGTTGAATAACCCCCTCCTCCCGAAGGTATCCCTGGTGGTCCAGTGGACCGAAGCCCGATCACGGGCAGTATGTTTAATAAACCCCTCCTCCCGATATCCCTGATGGTCCAGGACCGAAGCCCAATCAAGCAGTATGTTTAATAAAGTCTCCCCTCCTTTCCCAGATCGCTGAGGTTAATGCTCACAGTTTAACAACCCCGCGCCGGTGCGCAGGTTATTTCACCACTCAGCCTTACATGCCGTGGCGGAGTCCCACCCGCCGCGCCGCGACCGATTCCCCAGTAGCACGCCCATTGGTATTGTCGGCCCCAGCCTGGGAAGACAGTCCAGTTCAGGAATGAACTCATTCACAAAACTGGACTGTCTTGTACGGTATGGGCTGCACGCCATTGGCTTTGCTCACCAACAATGGCTGCAGTAGCCCTACCGGCAGTCAGTCGGGCGGCGCGGGTGGCAGGCGGGTGGATGCTGCCGCTCACCGCTGCTGGGGGGAGCGGGTGTGGGCTACGTGGTGGGTGGGGGCACCAGCCACCAGAGATGTATTGGGGGTTTATTAAACATACTGCCCGCGATCGGCTTCGGTCCACTGACCACCAGGGATACGCTCGGGAGGGAGCCATTGCTGCCCACGATCGGGCTGGTGGGGAGTACACTATGCCCGCAATCGGGCCAGTGGGGTGGTGGGGATTTACAGCCGCCGCCCATGATCGGGCTGCTGGGGGCACAAGGACCGGGTTGGGGCCAGCCACAGGTGGCAACTGCTGTGTTGCGCCCTGCAATGCAGCAGCTCACCTGTGGGTGGCTCTCGACTTAAGCCTTTTTTTTTTGGCTCAAAGTCATGTAGGCGCAGGTTGGGGGTTGCACCTGCACAACTCTGCACAGCCCGGCTGAATATCGGGCTGTGCAGTTTATGCATGGTTCCTCCCCCTCCAGTTGAGCATGCATTCATTTGCATTGCGCTGTTGCTCAGCCTGTTTTCAGTGGTGCAACTGTCTCCTGCTGAATATCGCAGAATGGCGCAATTTCTGACTTGCGCATGTGCAACCCTATTGCGCATGGCGCAACCCTTTTGAATATCCCACCCACTATCTCCTTTCAAGGTTTTCTAATTACTTTCTGGAATACTAATCCACACTCACAGACAATCCACAAGAGTGCCTTGCTTTTCTTTATTTAGAGCATTTCTAGTATATTTCTTCCTCAATTTCCTGATTAGTTTCACAAGCATTATAAACCAACCACCAGAAAGGATGCTTTAATCCTGCTGTCACTACAATTTTTCTTTCTCAATCTCCTTAATTAACTTACAAATGCATCAGAGGAAGACAGCTAAAAACAGCTTTTTTTTAATTCTGCTATCTCTGCTGCAATCACAACTCCTTGTTACTTTTGCTATTCATTTCATCATATTTTTAAGCAACTCTATGTGCCTTGCATAGTCTTCCTTTTTTATTTATAATTTGTCACCATTAATTTACTTTGTTTTTAAACTCTAGCCCTAAACTCATTCATGATGCCATCATTCACTATAAAACCAAATACATATTTTAGATAGTCCTTAGTATATTTCCTTATATTAGTAACTTCATGTTATTGTTTATAAATAAGTAAATACTTCAACTGGACCTGAGGCAATCTCTATGTTATACAAAGAAGAAACAGGGGTCTATTTCAGAAAATTTTTGTTTTAAATTTATTTAGATTTTCATTTTTTTATTTTTTATTTTTATGATTCATTTCATTTATATAAAATGAAATAATACAGTCTTCGCCATCCATGGGGTGTCTAAAATAACTTTGGACCTCCCTGCTCTAATTATAGTCTACATTTATTCCAATTGATCTCTCTGTTTAGCCCAAAGTTTGGATTAAGGGCATCCAACAAAAAAATCCATTTTGTCTCTACCTTTTCCAAGATTCCCTTGAAATTTCCTCCTCATTCTGGGGGCCGCACTGCCTCTATACACCAGAACCTCTATTCCTAGTATTTGATTTATGTTCCTGAATTCTAGTCTTTAATGTTTGTGTAGTTTCTCTTATATAGATCTTATCACATGGACACCGCAGTACATAAAGGTTCTGACATGGAACCTTTGTAAAAGAGCCATGGCTCAAAGGTATTTGTAATCCTAGACTTGATAAATAAAAATAAATAACTCCTGCAGTGTCACATGTGATGAATTGATCAATAGAGTATTCTTTGTCATTATATGGATGTTTAAAATATCTTTTTTTACTTGTATGCCCACACACCGAACAACGGCCACATGGCACCATTCCTGGATTCAACGGTCCTAATAATAGCTGTTCTCCTTTCTTTCTTTTTCCTTGTGGGTGCACAGTGTGTACCACTTTGTCTTTTATTGTTTTCACTTTTTTCACAGCTACTAATGGTGGTCTCCTAAATTCTTGTTCATTCCCTTGAAAATGTTGTACCAATTGCCAATGATGGCTAATTATTTGTCTTATTTCTTTCATTTTATGATTGTTTCTAACACTGAATACTATTCTCTGTTCTTCACATCTTGTGCCTTTACCTTGTAATGCTGTTTTCTGAGTCTGTCTTTCTATTCTCCTCTCTGCCTTTTTTTTTATTTATTTTTATTGAATTTATTCCTTTTCTTTTAGTTCAGGAGACATAATACAATGAGATCATTTTCTATATAAACTTCAGATATGGTATGATACAGATGTAAAATGCATTTAGATCTTTTATGTTTGATACAGGTTGTTATTGAAAAACAAATACTTCCATATCTTCATTCAAATCTCATTCCCTCACCACCCCGGTTCCCGTCCGCTATGGACAAAAATCAGGGTCAACCCTGGCCTGTTAGAGTGACCATCTCTGCCAGAGAGAGGCGAATCTGTCCATTTGATTATTTAGTTTTGCTGTGATATTTTCCATCTGATATACTGAATACACTATTCGTCTCCATTCTTGAATGCTTGGTATTGTTTTGGTCATCCATTTCTTTGTTAAGGATTTTTTTGCAGCCAACAGCAAAATGGGAAGTAGGGTTTTTGTCCAGGTATTCTCCTCTCTGCTTGTGTTAACACAGAATTATTATACCCTCTTTCTCTAAATCATATTTTTCCCTGCTTAATTTCCTTATTACTGTCCTGTTCTGTGGTACAATTCCTACGGATCCTTAAAAATTGTGAATAAGAGATACTTTGAATTAATCTTTCTGAGTGAAAATTGTTCGTATGCAATATAGTAATCCTTGCTGTCTCCTTCCTGTGCAAGGATGATACCAATCCTTGATCCCCAAATTGTACCAATACATCCAAATATGGTATTTTTTCTTTATTATAACTATTTGTAAACTGTAAGTTGGCAGAACATCCATTCAGATATAGAAAAAACCTTTCAAGCTCTGTGCTCTCTCCACACCAAATCATAAATAAATAAACTATAAATCTTTTATAAAAATTGATGTGTGCAAAAAAAGGATTACTCTTTTCATTCAAAATACTGTATGTCTATTTTCAAATATACTCATATATGCAATTGCATAGCCTAGAGCCATGGTCAAACCCACAGCCATCCCCCTTATTTGTTCAAAAAAGGTTTGCTCAAATCTGAAATAGTTTTTTGAAAGTATATGGTCTGCCACCATACTTAGAATGCCTGTACCTGGATGGGCGCCAGGTGCCCTGGTGTCTAGAAGTGTTTCCATAGCTTCCACTCCCCCTTCGTGGGGTATTGAGGTGTATAAATCAGATACATCCATAGTTACCAAAATGATATGTGATTTCTCTATTTCTTGTATTTCTACTTCTTTTAACATTTGTAAAAAATGTCCTGTGTCCTTTATATATGTCAGTATAGTCTCGACTAAAGGTTGTAAATGATAGTTTACATAGTTAGATATTGGTTCAAATACACTACCAATTCCTGATACTATTGGGCAACCAGGGAGCTGGGTCAAGTCCTTATGGATTTTAGGGATCAAGTAACATGCTGGTATTCTGAGATATTCCTGAATAAGAATTTCACCTGCCCATGTTTTTAGTTTGTTCATTAACACCAATTCATCCACTAAACCATCTGTTTCTCTTTTTAACATCCCTGTAGGATCACAGTCCAATTTTCTGTAGTTTCTTGTGTCCTGTAACAATTTCATACACATGATTTTATAAAATATGTAATCCATAATGACTATTTCTCCCTCCCTTGTCTGCCGATTTGATTATTATATTGTCATCATTTGTAAGTGCATTTAAAGCTGTCAAGTTGTTTTTAATCAGTATCCTGTCCTTATCCTGCACAAACAATTTCTCAATTTCAGCTTTCACCATCTCTATATAAGCTTCCACTGTTGGATTTATTCCTACTGGAGGATTATAATCAGATTTAATTTTCAAAGTCTGTGTGATGTTTCTTTTATACAGATCTTCATGTTGTTCTTTATCTTTAAAATGAGCTCATAATCGTAATGTTCTAAAGAAATTCTGCATATCACATTCTAAATCAAATACATTAACTGCACTGGTAGGAGCAAAAGAGAGTCCCTTAGCTAGGACATGGGTTTCCTCGCTAGTGAGCTCTCTCTTACTCAGGTTGAAAATAGGAATCATCTCTGGTAAGGACATTGCTTGGCTCGACCTTCTCCCCTTCCTCTGCTTATTCCTATTCCTCCTCCTCTTGCCTGATCTCCATCCTCATGTGTGGTTCCTGTGGCTCTGGTATGATATCTGGTTTCCCTTTGTTGATTGTGTATATTTTGATGTGAAGGCCCTGGTGGTTCTTGTTGCATATCTTCCTGCTAAAAATAAGGGGCCCTGTAGTTTCTAGATTCCTGTACATATGTATGTGTTGATTTATTGCTTGCTCTCCCATAGCTATTATCACTTTCAGATCCACTTTCTAATTGTCTGTAGGGGTGCGTTCTTGCTGTCCTTACCATTGGTTTAGCATGAGTGTATATCTTATTGTCCTTATAATCATTAGTATCCCTCTGAAATGTTTTGATCTTCTGCTGTTTTAAATTATTATCATATTCCCTTATTTTCTTTTTTATTTGTTCCAATGTTTTGTTAAATTCTTCCAATTGTATCTTTAACTTTAAAGCTTCCTGTTCTTGATTTAATGTTCCTGCTAATTTCCCTCTTTCTTCTATAACTTCTTCTATTATTGCATACATGAAATCTACTGAACATCTTGTTCTTATTCCATCCCACTCTGTTCCAAGTTCAAGGATTTTATACCAATATTGTGCTCTACATACACTCTTAGACCCAGTGGTATCATATTATGTGACAAATATTGTCCTAAGGCGAGTGCATGCCACTCCAACCTACAGTCTTTAAACTGTTGATTCTCTATTTTTTGTGCCATATGTTTGACATTATCTGATGGTGGTGTACTAAAATCCCTGTCTCCTCTAAGTTGTTCCAGAAGCACAGGGGCTGAAGAGGGCTGGAGAATGGGAGCCAGAGTAGCACAGCAGTCAGTTAGGCTGCAGTGCATGCACAGGAGTGCATTTTTGAAGCCAGAGCTCTGGAAATGAAATTGAGCAGTTTGCCCACCTCCAGTGACTGTTCCAGCTCCAGGGTAGGCAGCAGAGCCAGGAATTAAGATCCACCATGCCATCTGGTGCCTATGGGAGTTTTCTCAGCCCCCAGACTGGCAGAGGGACTGAGACACACAGAGACAGCGTGTGCATGCACAGGATAGTGAGAGAGTGGCATGGATGGCTGCCTTCCACATTCAAGCACCTGACTTTGCAACAGGCTTAGTGTCAGATTCAAAGGCATATCCCTGGTCCCAGAACAGCAAGCGGGGCCAGGGCAGGCTAACAATAACAGTGTGGTGAACCATTCAAAACCGTAGAGAGCTGTTAAAAATGGGGAACTGTGTGTAAACAAAGATGATGGCCCCCATGAGTTACCGGAGCTGCAGAGACATGCAGGAAGAGGTTGAAGGTCAGATTCATTTTGCCCACAAACTTCGTAAAGTAGGAGAGGAGTGAGAGTCAGAGACAGTTTGACTGTGAACAAGACTAGACAATCATGTGTCGAGTTTCAGCCTGCATAAAAGAGATTGTTTTTCAAAGTTTGGGCAGTTCAGTCAGCCCTCAGGCAGAGGACTGTGTGTCAAGGTGTTGACCAGTGTGCCAGTCTTTCCAGAAGTAATGGGACCCCAGAGTACACTATGAGAGAGGAGAAAAGGAGAAGTTTTTAATTAAATCTTTGTTTTGTTTAAAGACAAGTTGGATCAGAGAATTTCCCTCTGTGGGGGATCAGCTCCTACAGCATCTCTAGTCCAGTCCAGGAATGCACTTGCTTTCTTCCAGGTCTACAGCTTCAGCAAGACAAGCAAAGAAGCTAAGTGGAGAAAAGTCACCACCTAGTCTGGGGTAAGCCAGCATCCCAGCCAGTCAGTTCTTCCAGCTACCTGTACCCGAGATAGCATTTGAAACATCAGAACCATGAGTAAAACCCCCAGCTCTACCTTGCAAATGGGGATAGAGTTACTGTGTTGGGAATTAAGATAGAATACTATGGTTCATACTATGGTGAATAGTGAGCAGAAAGCTGTATAGCTCATGAGGCTCACATGCTAACCAGTTTAATAATAAGAGGTTTGTTTAATGGATAATAAATAGTTATTCAATCTACTTTTAAAGGTCTCTTTATTTTTACTTATTACAACACTTAATGGTAGTTTATTCTATGGTTTAATCACCCTAACAGTGAAAAAATATTTTCTTTTTAGGAAATTGAAAGATTTACATACCAACTGTAACAGGTGTCCTCTTATATTGTAAGGCAAATCTTTAAAACTTAATTCCAGTTCCACCATTAGCTCGGGATCCTGAATTATATCAAAAAGATATAATAGATCCCCATGCAGCCTGCGAGTTTATAATGAAAATAAACTTATATTACCCAGCTTAGAATCATAAGAAAGATGCTTCATGCCATACAGATTTTTCGAAAATCTCCGCTGGACCCTCTCCACTTGTTGTATGTTTGATTTCTTATAGGGGCACCAAAGCTGTGATATGTATTCAAGATGCGGACTAACATAAGCATTAATACATTAGGTTTACTTGAAGTAATATTTTGCTTGATAGACCATATTACCTTATTGGCTTTTTTAACAGATGAATTAATGTGATGTGAGAACTCCATATCATTTGACACAACAATGCCTAAATCTTTTTCATCAGTAGTTAAAGAAAAGGGTAACTGTCCTAGATTATAAGTTCTAAAAATATTAGTATTACCCAAATGCATAACCTTACACTTAGATAAATTAAGTCTCATGCCCCATTCATTAACCCATTCGTAGATCTTATCAAGGTCACTTTGTATAGTATCAAACTCCAAGTCATTGGTACAAGGGCCTCCTATTTTTATATCATCTGCATATTTAATACTTAATGAGAAGCAGTTTGATGTTAAGTCAGATATAAATGCTTGGAATAAGGAAGGTCCAAGCACAGACCCCTAATGTACACCATTGGTAACTCTATCAACCTCTGACAAGCAGCCATTAATACAAACTTGCTGTGTATGGTCATTTAACCAATTTTTTATCCAATTTATAATATACGGATTAACTTTTAATTTTTCTTATTTGACTATAAGAGCCCAATGTGGCATGACGTCAAAAGCTTTGCTAAAATCCAGGAAGATAACATCACATGGAATGCGGGCATCAATCAAAGAGCTAATCTTCTCATAAAAGCATAGTAAGTTAGGTAAACATCCTCTGCCATTTTGAAAGCCATACTGGTTGGAATCAGTCACTTTTATTATAGGAGTCAACATGCCCCTAATCAGACTCTCAAAGACCTTACAAATAGGTGATGTAAGGCTTATCGGTCTATAATTGGAGCAGTCAGATTTTAATCCATTCTTATATATAGGAATGACATAAGCCATCTTCCACTGTTTGAGCACAAGGCCATTCTTCATACAGGACTCAAAAAGTAATTTAAGAGGTAATAATAAACATCCTGATAAAAGATATAACAAATGACCAGAAATGTTATCAGATCCCATACTAGTTTTCCCTTTTTGAAATTGTAATTTCTTGTCAATATCATCTAATGTAAACTTATTAATCTCAGAGCCCTCTTGATTTACAGAAAGTACCTCCTTATCCTTAATTGTGAATTGTTTACAAAATACATTATTAAGAGAATTCGCCATCTCTTTAGGATTTTGTATAAATAAATTTTCCACCATCAAAGGTCCCACTTAGACCATAGAAGTCCTGACAGTGAGAGAAGCCCAGGCAGAAGACCCATTGAGGCCATTTTGCCATAAAATCCCATTTGGATTACAAATAGAGACCCCTTTTCAAGTGTTGTATTAATTTGTAGTTTTTGTTCAGCAACAGTTTGTTTACCAGTATTTTTCTGCAACTGTTTAAGCACGACACTGAGCTCCAGCAGCATCAGCATCCCCAGTGTGGTATCCACTGCAACTGTTGCAAGCTCTCTCACCCATGGCCTTCGGGGGCAATTAAGACAGGTGCACCCACATTGGGGTTGGGGACAGCCAGGGTGGGCAAAGTGTTGAACTGAATGGTTATTAAGCAATATACCCTGACAAGGAGTGGATATATTAGTGGATTTGCCACAGCTGGTGTGGTTCGGTCATGAGGCGCAGACGAGTGATTAACCACAGCAGAAGTGGCAAATACACCCATATACCCACTCACTGGAGGGGTATATTGCTATTATGCAATGTCCGCTTTTTAAAGGAGATAGAAAAAAAAACAAAAGTTTTTTTTGGGGGGGTATTTAAATTTATTTTTATTGTATTTGTTAGTGCGCCTGAAAAAATAGTGCTGTTTCCTAATGGTGTGCAATGAGAGTGCTAACGTGCTGTTGCTGAGTGATAGCATTAAGGTTAAGTTTGTTAGTATGTGGCAACATTGTGAGTTGGGGACAGTTTATTTCTTTAATTTTTCCCCCAGTTTAAGTACGCGGTGTTTTCTAATGTTATCGGATTGTATACAGCAGTTATGAAGGAGCGAGTGGCAGTGGAGCAGAGCGCGACTGGAAGATGCAGAACTGTGGTTCGAGGAGGAGCAATGCTGTTCTTCGGGGAGAAGACATTATTTAGAAAACAAAGGGTTTTTTGTATGTGGAGTTGTGATTGGGAGTCGTGAGGAGTCGTCATTTGTTTGAAAGTTCAGCTTTGTATTTGCTATTTTAGCTGGAGTGACGGCAGTTGCAATAGAGGTGTTTAAGCAGGGATCTAACATGGCAGATTTCGGCCTCATGTTCAGGGCTCGGAGTGTTTATTTTGCCGATGGGACTGGCTGGCACCTTTTCCAGTTGGTACACTGGAGGATTTACCATGCTGAAAAGGTGCCAGCCAACCAATCAGGATACGGGATTTGTGTCATTTAATTTACTACATTGTATAATGCCTTTTATTGCATAGAGTATAAATATACTACTACCCCCACTGCTTCAGTTTACCCTTGCTGCCCCTTGTTCTATCAATGCCCTCCCTTTTAAATAAATAATTTGTTTTAAACTGCATTTTATGGTTTTTGGAATTGTCATTACTAACTGCGTCACCTGCTCTAGGGAGGGACTGTGAGGGCAGTTTATGCATTGTTTCCTGGGGGGGGTGATAGCCTTGTGTTTCAGCAGCTGGGTACCCCATATCACTGCCCCATGTGAAGACACTGCACCATGTTAGGCAAGTGTAGCAACTACTTAAGGAACCCAGGCCAGCTTCCTCAGGAAAGGTGGAAAGGTGAACACCGAGGGTTCTGGTATGGCAATCACTTACACTGAAGGCACTGCTGGGATTTCAACACCACACGTGTGTTCCTCAAACTATTATTTGGTGAAAAAAAAAAGTTGGTGACCTCCCAGATTTTTGAAAGTTGTCATGGTGCTTCAGAAATTGGAAGACTTGTGCCAAGGCAGCACCTGGGCCTGAAAAAGGCAATCCTGGTCATGGAAATCCCTGAAGGTACCAAAAGGGCCACTCTTTTGAAGCCCTTAAATGCTCTTCCGTGTTTGGGAAATTTAAAGGTATATGTTGTGAAGTATGACCGTGCCAGTCAGAGCACGGCTACTTTAACTGGGAATGATTCAGAAATTGAAGTGAGCTGTCAGCTACAATTAAACCCAATGAAGTATGGCATCCCTATTTGGCAGGGGGAGTAGCTTGCTGTCTGTTACCCTCCCCCACCAGTGCAGCCAGTTGATTGGGTGGAAAAAGTCAAAATGCTGTTGACCAGTGAGGGCAAAACAGTGAAAGAGTTTCAAGCACTGGTATTCAGTGACACTCCAAATCCTTCATGCAAGGGCCCCATGACCCCTACAGAGTTCCAAGTGCAATTTTGGACATTTCTTATTGTGTCAGGAAAGACAGCCAAGGATGTGAGTGACCTGTTGCAGAAAGTGATGTAATGCTCTGGTGCCTTCTGCCAATCCAGCACCAGTGATACATGTGTGTGCAGACATTCCTGTGTCCTATTATGACACAATTTTTTACCAAAGATTATGTATTGTCCCTATCCCAAGCTAGAAAGGTCTTTTTTGATGATCTTGTACAGTAAACACTGTAATTGTTATGGAAACATTATTTACTCTTAAGCATATATTATAATGTAAAACTAATTTTGTACTGAAACTGAAATTATGTATGTAAGTCTGTTTTGTTTTGTGATATTATATGCTGGATTCAATTGCAAAAGAGATAATATTATCTCAACTTGATTTCCAACAAAAAGTGTGAAAGTTTGAAAGACTTCTACAGCTGGATAGGTCAGGCAACTCAGATGCTTCAAAAGTGGAAATGTTCTGAGGATGAAAAACCAAAAACAGTAGTTGAAAGCTTATGGGGAGGTCTTTGGATATTATCAGGTCTTTGTGTTTAAATCAGCCAAACTGTGCCCTACAAGACTACCTAGCAATGTTAAACAGCACATACGGACCCATTCAGAGTGGCACTGACCTGTTGTTCCAGTTTATTTAGTTTTTGTTTACCGGGTAAGTGCTCTAGCCAAAAAATGACTATTATCAGGCATGATCCGGGAGAGTACAATAGAATGGTGAGTCAAGTACATTGCATCGGTGCAGGAACATTACATAACTGCAGATACAACTGAACAGTAAAAAGTAATACATACAGAACGTAGCATATGTAGGACATTGTGCATTCCCGTTGGGTAAGCAACAATTTACAAAAGAAACAGACAGGATTGGGAAATATAACATAGTGCAACCATTCATATAGAGCAAGCAACAGTCAGTAGAAAATTATGCAAACAGCAGTAATACCTAGCATAGCGAAATAACAAAAGAAAAGGAAACAAAAGCATTTAAGGGAGGAACTATCCTACAGGGTGCTACAGGTAAGCTAGGTGGGGTTGGGTATGTAAAAGACACTTGAGGGCAGATATAATAAGTTTTACAAGTGGAGAAAGGGGAGGATATAGTAGGAGTGGGAGGGGACAGATGTAGAAGAAGGTAAGAGTGACAGGTAAGTGCAGAGATGACTTAAGTGGGGTCAAAACAGGTGCAGGGGTCAGTTAGAGATAGATGCCATTGAAGCTCTCTTTTAAAGCAGAGATGAGATGTGGCCTGACAAAGAGCTAGGGGAAGGGAGTTCCAGAGCTTAGGGGCAGTACGGTGGAAAGCTTTGGAGCCTTTGGATGTCTGACACCTTGGCACGTTGAATAGAGACTTACCTGCCAAGCACAGTCCATGGGGGGGGGAGATTGAGCTACAAGCATCATTTCAAGCAAGGATGGAGTTTTATTTCTAATTACTGAGTCAATGAGAAAGCCTAAGGAGAATAGTCGGCAGGCAGAGGGTGAGAGCCAGCTCAAGTCACTGTAGAGTTTGCAGTGATGCCTGAGCCTAGGTGACAAGGTGTACCTGCATACGTTATTATAAGTAACATCCCATTTATGCAGGGTAGTTTTATTTGCTGTAGCAAAAATTGGAGCACCACGTGGGAGGGCTGGGAGAAGGATGCCTCTGGCAATAGCCAGCTTTGCAGAAGGGGTTAGCATATAGCTTGTTTTGTAAGCAACTCCCAGTTTCGCGTTTACTGCCTTACAGATGGATTGAATATGCAGATTGAAGTCCAAAGATTGATCCAGGAGGACTCCAAGATACTTAAAGGATGCTCTACATTCTACTATTGAACTGCCTGAGTCACATATCATCAGGGACATTCGACAGGTCCAGAGTTTGGGGGCAAAGTCAAATAGCATGATTTGAGATTTCTTTGCATTAAGGACAAGTTTATGAGCTGCCAGCCAGTTTTGTACATTATTGAAATCAGAGAAGAGGGAAGCATTTATAGTAGAGACATTGTTGGAGCTGGACAGAAGACTAGATCATCCGCATAGAATAAGGCAGAGCATGAGTGAGGAACATCAGCTATATTATTAATAAAAAGTGAGAAAAGTAGGGGCCCCAGGATAGAGCCCTGGGGAACCCCAATATTTATTACAGCTCTGCCAGTTAGGGAAGAGTTAAACTTCACAATCTGAGACCTGTTTGACAAGTAACTACTATACCAGTCAACTACAGAGGGTGAGAAGTTCAGTTTGCAGCAAGTGGAGAGAAGCAGCGGGTGATCAACAAGATCAAAGGCCTTGGTAAGGTCTATAAAAACGGCCCCTGTAAATAATCAAGCATCCATATTTGAAAGGGCTGTATGATACCGGTTCGACAAGGAAAAACTTTGACTGGCATCACAGTGCTATGCTTCATGTCAACAGCGATTTGCAGTCATGCAGAACCCCGCACACACGGTGAAGTGTTTTTCTTGACCCCAGACCCCGCACCCCATACTTTAGGATTCTAACTCCAGGTCACAGTATGTTCAGGAGGGAGTGTAGGTCAGGGGAAGAGGTTGCCCGGTCCCAGCGGCACTTCTAAAGCGACATGGCGCTGTTGTCAGTATCGATGCATGTAGCCATAGCAATGTCGCTGTTCAGAAGGCATACCATTTGAAAGCATATCAGCTGTGAATTTAAGGAGAGCCATCGAAGTACTATGTCCTTTTCTGAAGCCGAGCTGAGTGTCAGAGAGAAGATTGTACTTCGTTAGGTGATCTATAGTTTGGTTGGCAACAAGTTTCTCAAGAGTTTTACTTAAGACTGAGAGGATGGCTATGGGCCTGTAGTTAGTGATCTCCATGGGATCCCCTTTTTTAAGGAAAGGTGTGATGTGAGCAATCTTCCAGAGGTCAGGAACAGCACTAAAGGACAGGGACATCATGAAGATTTTTGCCAGGGGGAGGCAATAAAGGGTGCCGCAAGCTTTAGGAGCCTAGGTTCTAAGATATCCGAGCCTGAGCTGGTCTTATCCGAGAAGGACTGTAGTAGTTCTAGGACCTCAGTCCTTGATATTTCCTTGAAAAGAAATGGAGAGGTAGTTTGCTGTTTGCAGGAGGGAGGGTCAGGGGTAGATGAATCAGGCACAGAGGAGGACTGTGTGCCTACTGGAGGTGGTGGGAAGGAAGAGGTGTATTGAGATAGATCCGATAACATATGATTAAAGGAGTCTGCATTGGTATTTGAGTCATTACAGAGAAACCCCACTCAGTATCATGTCTCCAGGGGTTGCCTTTTGAGAAACTCCAAGGAAAGTCTTTACATGCACCTAGAATTTCCTGGGATCACCTGCAGAATGTAATAGTACGTTCTTGCAGTAGGTACTTTTTGCAGTGTGAACTTGCTTTATGCAGGAGTTCCGCTGTTCTGTATAGGCATTGTAGTCTGCTTGGAGCCCAGACAGCTTGAACTTTTTTCAGCATTTATCTCATTTCCATAGCTTTGCCAGGAGTTCTTTGCAAAGCCATCTAGTATGTTTTCCCCACACCCTCTGGGTTACCTTGGGGCATACCTCTCAACCTTGTATCACCCAAATGTGTGACAAGATGTGTGACAAGAGGACAAAATGTGTGACACATCATCAAACATGACATTGCTAGCTCAGAATACCGTGGAAATAAGTGCACTAATATTAATAATGTTTACTGATAACCTAGCATCTTGTATTATTATATATTTCTGCTTAAAATTCTCAGTGGTCAGTATGGAATGTCACTTTCTCATTGTGGGACAGAGGGTTTCTGAGGGATAAAATGAGTGACGTACCTCGTAATGTGTGACAGTTGAGAGGTATGCCTTGGGGGCATGTTTACCCTGAACAGCCAGGAATTCTTCAAGGAAAATACCAAGTGCAGCCTCGACATCACAGGAGTGATAGATCCCAGACCAGTTTATGCTGGAGACTTCATGTAGAAATACCTCTACATCCAGGTTAGCAAAGTTAGTAAATTTTACGTAGCGAGGTGGAGAGGAGGGAGTAGCTATATGGTTCCAGATGCAGAAAGTAGGGGTATGATCTGGAAGTGCATCAGCCAGTGTACCTGCTATGGATATGTGGTCCAGATGGTTTACCAGTACCCAATCAATGAGGGTGGAGGAATTCAGGGATGGAGTAGTTCTTGTTGGTTCCATTAAAAGCTGGTGCATGTTGTAGCTTTGTGTCAGAGATACCAGCGAGCTTTGAGCCAACCCTAGCCAGTTGAAGTTTAAGTCTCTGAGTACGAGGACCTCATTCTGCTTTGAGCTAGTGGAGATTTGGCTCAGTAGTTTTTGTAGGCCCACTGTGCACCCAGTGGGTGGGTTGTAGGCACAAATAATGTGTAGTTTTTTAGCACCTAGGGTGAGGATTACATGCAGTGATTCACAAACGGAGCGGGTGGTGGAGACTGGTACAACTTCAACGTTAAATTGAGTTTCGTAAAAAATGGCAACCCCACCACCGCGCTTTGATGAGAGCCTATCTCTGCAGATCAGGGAGTAATTAGCCAGAGTGCAGACGGAGTCAGGAAGCACCGGTTTAAGCCATGTTTCAGATAGACAGAGAATATCGGGCTTATAAACTTCAACCCATGCTTCTAGATCAGGGAGATTATGGATGAAGCTTCAGATATTCATATGGGCAATAAAGAGCCCTTTGTTTGAAATTGCGGATATGTCAGCTGGTGAGAAATGGACTGGGGGCCCAGATTCAGTTCAACATCACCTGATAGAAGGATGACCAGTAGGACGATGAACCAGAGTTTACCATTGTTGAAGATCGGGGGACCTACAAACCACAGAAAACACTTTCAAAGCACTGAGATTGCATAGTCGGTGCATCCATTCTGGAACAGTAGGAGATGATAGGCAGGTTTAGTTTGAGATTCAGCAATCAGATTAGAGAAACTAGGCCAGCCCAGTGGCACTGAGGGTTGAGGCACTGGACACCACACCTTGCACCACGCCAGTGACCTGGGTTCGGGAGTGAGCCCGGACCATTGGGGGCTGGCAGGGGAGAGAGAGGATTGAGCATCCGAAGGACTCCTCTCCTCTCTCAGGGAGGGATCCGGGGCTGCTCGGCATCCTTGCAACCCCCGGTGGAGACCGAGGGTAACACAATTACGCCAGCAAAGAAAGAGGGACCGGAAGTGCGGCAGACATCAGCAGAGAAGCCGTGCGCAGATGTCATTGCATGCCACACTCCCAAGAGGACCAGAACACACAGAAATACCTCTTCTCGCCTGTGGAGATGAAGGGGGTGCCAGTGACATAGCCTACATCCTGACTGCCGGCCCGTTGGTTGGAGAGCTCCAGGGTCCAACCCGATTCACACCAGGTACAATCTCCCTAATGACAGACAGACCATCACGGGAGGACGGGCCCACCCCGGAGGGTGATCCAGGGGGTTAGGTTGACCTGGGTGATCGGGGGGAGTTCCTCCAACAAGCAAGGGTTCAGGTATGGCAGTAGAGACTGGGGTTGAGTGCACACCTTGGAAGGATGCCCAGGCTGGAAGGCTAATAAATAAAGTGGAAAAAAAAAAGATTAGAGAAGCTAAAGTCCACAGGTAGTGTTGTGGTCGTGCCAGTACTGTAGTGTATGGGAAACGACAGTGCAAACACAGTAAGACACAGCAGCGCAAGGAACGTGGAGAGCAGCCATACAAAACTGCTGAGAGCCATGCTTATTCAAGGTATGGTAAGTAGTGGTACTAAGAGTAAGGCAGCCAAACCAAGAAGGCCAGAGAATGGGAAAAGCAGTAGAGGGCAGAGAATTCTGTAGGAATTATAGCCATAGAAGTCTTATGATACACTACCCTAACAGCCACAGGCTATAGGAGGATTAGGTAACTATTCACAAGAGAGAGGCAGGGGTGATTAGTCAGGGGATTGCAGGATTGTTAGCTATCCCTAACACAGGTAATCCTTTAAGACCAGATGACCTACAGTTCAGTAAGATAGGTAGCTCTTGATGATCATATCTTCAAGGGTGGGATCTAGACCGTAGAAAAACAGCCACAAGGCACAGCAATAGCAGCAAAGAGTGAGATGACTAATAGATTGATTAGCCCCTAGTGGCTGATCAGTATAAGGAGCCAATGGTAAAATAGACACTTAGTCATCTGACTTCATGAACACTATAAAAGCAAGAGTCCACCCAGGGTGGATGAGGTAGGGGGAAGGCGGGAAGGGAGTAGTTGAGAGCCACCATACAGAAAGAAAAGGAGAGAAACTGTCTGACTATCTAACTCATTTAGAAACAGTTATTGGAAGAGCAGTCAAGGCTGGCAGGATCACACCTGACCAAGCTGACTGAACCAGACTGGAGCAAGTGCTGAAAGGAGCCATACATTCACAAATGACCATGGTCTCCCTTTGACTGAGGGACCTGAAAGCCCCACCCCCCAACCTGAAACAGGTTCTGGAAGAGGTGCACGAGGAAGAGTTACAGGCCAAGTGGAGAGAGAGAGTCAATGAAAGGTTCTGCAGGGAAGCCACCCCCCATCATGTCACAAGTCACAAATGATCAGCCCCAGTTGAACGTCACTGGGCTAGAGCAGAAAATAAAGTATCTAGAGGAGAAATTGACCACAGCACCTGAACCAAGGCCACGAGCCAAGTCCAGACCTCCAGGTAGAGGAAGTACACCAAGATTTCTTGTTGTCCCTTGGCATGGGCCTCAAGCCCCAGTCGTACTAAAACAAATATGTTCTGCTACTGATGTGGACAAGATGGACACACAGCTTGAGGTTGCATTCAGACCCCAAATCTGCAGCTTGTGAACTAGGGGTGGGGAAGACAACCACAGCAGCAGGGAAATGACAGCAGAGCCAGTGAGAAAGCTACCTGGATCTCAGACAGTATAGTGCTCAGTGAAATGGACTGATCTGGAAATCCCTCAAGGGAACAATTTGCCCTCTGGACTATTGGACCCCAGAGCAGATGTTTCAATCCTTACAGAAGGACAACCATGTAAAGCAATACTTGACAGTGGGTCACAAGTTATCACTATCCACCGTGCTTTCCACAATAGCTACTTAAGACACCTGCCTCTTATGCCTCTGAATGGACTTTCCCTGTCAGACCTGAGCAACACCAGCTGTCCCTATGGTGGTTACTGCATTGTGCAAGTCAAGTTCCCTGGAGTGGGCAAGGTAGTGCTGAATTGACGACACCCCTGTCTTGACTGGTACCTGTGCTGACAGGTCTGGGAGGCTGGCCCAAATGTACCAAAAGAGAGGAGGAGCACAGTGTTTACAGAACCTGCCATTGCAAGCCATCGTGAAAAAAGTGAGCCTGAAACTTGATGCCCGAAAGACAGCAGTAACAGAAAAGCCCATTGGAGTGATTCATAGAGTCAACAAAAAGGAAGTGGCCTTGCCACCCAATGCACTGTGCCGAGTGGCTGGTATAGCTGAATTCAAGCATCAGACAGCTAAGCCAGTAATTATCATTGATGCACCAGCAGACAACAGCCTACCCAAAGGACTGATGGTCCATAAAGGAGTGATGCCGCCACCTGCTACCCCCTGAGTAAGATGAGTGACTGTAAGAGTGAAGAATGACAGAGAAACCAATCATTTTGAAGAAGGGCTGAATGCTGGCAAATATCTTCCCTGTTGGCAGTGTGACCAAAGTGGACCCCGAAGTTGCCACTGCCACTGATATCGACCCTGGTCTGTTTCACTTTGGAAACTCGTCCATACCTGATCACTACCAGTGGAGCCTGAGTAACAAACTTGCCAAGTGCCAGAAAGTGTTCTCATTGAACAAGTGTGACATGGGCCACATCCAAGGAAAAGAGCACCACATCCACCTTTGTGACAACTGCCCTTTTTGGGAGAGATTCCAAAGATTGGTCCCTGCAGATATAGAAGATTTCCAGTACCCTCCACAAGAGCTACTGGTGATGGAAATTATCAAGGAATCCAGAAGCCCTTGCACCTCACCCATAGTGGTGGCCAGGAAGACAAGCTCTGGCAGAGCCATGATGACTGTGAATGCATTAACTAGATAAGGGTGTTTCATGGCCTTAAACATAAACATTTATTTATTTAAAAAATATCAGATTTGCAAACCTTTGTGTCAGAGACTCAGTTGCAAAGGCACCTCATTGAAACTATTACAAAAGACAGCACAGTTAACAAGTCAAAAAACAATAGCTCGGAGAGCAGACTGTATAACAATCATTCACTGGAGATGCATGGGTAGCAGTAGATAAACAGATTACATAGTTTAGGCACACAGGCACCACATCAAGAAGACCAAAGCAATTCAAACAATATACTATAGCTAAAGCAATAGACATCAGGAGTCAAAGAGAAGCCCAGAGTGTTCACATGAAGGCTGTTGCATATATGCTTACTGAATCAAAGTACAGTACTGTGAGAAAGAGCATATTTAAGCAATAAAGCACGACATGGTGTGTGTCATGTAATAATGTCACTCCTGGGGTGGGTTGAAGCATGAGGCAAAGCCGAGTGCTTCCACCACCCCAGGAATTACAATATTACAAGATAACACACACCCTGGAGTGCCTTATTGCAATTATACAATGGCTTGTTGTTATATACAGAATAAAAAATAAATTTTAAAGGATGTTTTTGTTAGTGCGGAAAAATATTTCTTAAGAAAAAATGCAAGGAATGATCCAAATCTAAAGCTACGGTGATGTTATTGTGTAATAACATTACTGTTTCAGTGGGTCAGTAGCCAGCTTCTTACATTTTTCCTTGCCATTGTATAATTAAAAATAATGCCACCATCTGTATTACAGTTACCTATATGTTTTGCATTTTATTCTACGCACTGGTATAGCAATCAACTCAACAGAACTAGACCATTGTATACATGAAGGTACTGTACCCTAACTGAAAACAGTGCTGAAACAACTGTATGTTGTGACAAGTTAGAAGATAAACACAATGTTAAGACAAGTTTTTGAAAACATTTGATGTGTTTAATTGTTTTTTTTTAGAAACTGATATACAGTTCACACACAAAATTCATATAATAAAAAAGGGCATATGCCCAAATGTCAATGTAAATTCGACACATTTCATTACAAGCTGTTCTCTTGAAAGATGATATTACTATATAAGGCCTAAAAATGGGCATCAGGTAAATGTAAACTGGGGTAGGTGTGTTATTGAGGGTATTGCATAGTTTATCTTTTATTGCTGCTCCACCAGATCAGCAATATTTGCACAAGCTGTGCCCAGTCTAGATTTTACAGCTCTGGCCTGGGTCTGGTGATGTGGGTTTTACCCATACCCCACTGCATGTGGCTTAGTGGTATACTGTACAGATGGCTACAAAGTCTAAGCCATTGAAGGTTGAAGTTTCAGAAAACCATTATGCTAAAAATATCAAGATTCATTCCCTGCCTCACTCCCCAGTCACAATTAATCCTCTACCAAAGTCATGCTTAAATATTGGTGCCTCTACATCCATGCTACTAAGCTTGTACTGCCAACATGCTTCTTCTGCTGCTGTGACCAATTCAATGTGTGATCTGCTCAACCCTGGCTTTATAAATGTATTTAATTATTTTTAGAGGGGCTCCTGGTTGTGACTAATATCAACAAACAACTGAAGTCCAGTGTGCCCCCGAACTGCCTGCCTGAGAATGGAGTTGGTATATTATTTAGAAAAATGCAAGGCTATGTCTCTTATTATGCAGTGTCCAGCAAAGATGGTGTTGTCAAATGGCTTAATGAGGTTCTGTGATGTGCCTATGAGAACTTGTCATGTAGAAAGTTCCAGGGACACAGTCATAAAAACTGGAATTACAGATTCCAAGGAGTAATTAACACGGGAGGAATGTTACAAAGTCAACTCCACTATAAACTGAGCTAGGAAAAAAGTAAATAGGACAAGAAAAAAACAGAATTCTGTTTCTAAAATGAGTTGTTAATTGCAACTGGTATTTTTAACATGTGCAAGTCAACTCCACTTCTCAAACTTAAAAAGAAAGATACACTTCATCACAGACTGTATTTTTTTTTTGTTCCAATTGTTTAACCAGGTGAGACACACTCAGCTGAAAGCTTGTTTACAGGTGCAACCTGGGAGCACAGGAAAGTTAAGTGACTTGCTCAGGGTCACACAGTATGCAAGTGGGGGCTGTGGGATTCAAACCCAGGTCTCCAGATTTGCAGCTCAGAGCCTTAAACCACTGCACTATTCTGCCTTTCAAGTATATACCAAGTACTGTGCCCATTTTAGTATATAAATGTTTAAGAAATACCTGAAAGCTGTCTATTTTCCATAGAAGGTGAATCCTTAGTAGTTTCAGACACTTAGTCTTTCCCTTTGAGACACCAGGTGACTCTGATAATCATTTGTTCCAAGGGTTTTTAAGTCAGTTTGTGGAATCCCTGCATTTTTTTAAGGAGTATGAGAACAGAAAATACTTAATGCATTCAGACTTCTTGTGTTCCTAGGTCCAACTCCCAAACTAGTGACTCGTATTTCAACATAATAGATCCACCTCATGCCCCTCCCACATGAATAAAACAAAGGTGGGCTGGATCTTTAGGAGCTTCTTGGGTGGAAGGGGGTTGGATCTTACTTCCCCCCAAAAAAACAATGCTACCTCCCACTACTCAGGTTCCAGTTCTTGTATCACCCATTTAAGAAAGAAAGTAGTACCCTACAACCATTGAGTAACATGAAAGCGTATTTATTTGAAGGTGGAAAACATTTCTTGGAGGAGGGTAAGGCAGAAGAGACTATTTACACCTTCAGTCAGTTCCATGGACAGAAAACATGACGTCACTCCTTTTGTACATGCAAAGCTCCTGTAGGCTCCGCCCACAGTCGTAAAAAATGGGCACTAAGGATGTTTTATTTTATTTATTTATTGAAATGTTTCACCAGGAAGGCACGCTGAGCAACAAGTTGCTTGTCTCCCGGTGCAACCTGGGGGGTAGGGGAACATGAGGATAGTATACAGAGATTTGGTACACAATATAAATTTATAGTACATTACATTCAAATAATTTGAGCAGACTGTACAGGAGTAATGAAATAAAAGAATGCTAACAGTTTTGAACTAGATAGATTCTATGCCAATGCTTTTGGACTAGATAGATACAACACACAATAACATTTAGGCATACACTAAATGACACATAACTATGTAGCTGGAAATGGCTGAATAGAACTGTTGTAGTTTGATCTAGAGAAGTTAGTAAGGAGTAAACACAGGGAGAACAGGTTGGCTGAGGTATAACAGAAGTGCAAGTTAACTACAAGTGCAGTAGATATTAGAGGTCAGCCATAACAGAAGTATAAGTTAACTAAAAGTGCATTAGAGATTAGGAGTCAGCCATAGATAGTGCTATGTAAGGGGGAGAAGGGAAGATGAGAGAGAGGTAGATATGTCAGTAGGCCGAGAAGCGGGGTGGTAGTGGAAGGGGATGGAACAAGGAGGTGAAGGAAGAGGTAGGAGGAGAGAGGTCTGCTGGGGCCTGACCCCTCCAGCATGCTGAGGACCCTGCCTGCACAAGGCAGGGGTCAAGCACGACAGGAAGGGAGCAGGTTGTGGCAGTAAAAGGTAGAGTCCAATAGGAGGGAAGCAGGTTGTAGGCAGCAAGGGGGAATAGGCTTCAGAAGGACAGAAGAGAAGGTGAAGGTTGAGAGAGAAGAGAGGCAAGGATCTCAGCCCTTTGGGATGTGGAGAAGTGGAGGGAAGAGTTGGGTTAATGGTGTAAGGATAGGGTAGGGACTGGCCCTTGGTACAGCTTTGGATGATAAAGAAATCACAGTAAGAGACAATGGAAGGTCTGAAGGGAAGGAATTGGAGGAAGGGAAGGAATGCTAGTTTTTAGGTTGGTGGGGGTGGAGCTGCAGCAGGGGCATTGCATGGGTACTGAGAGGGATAAGGTTTGTCGGGCTTAGAGGGGGGGGAATTAGGGAAGGTTGTAGCAGGAACAGCTAGGTGCAAGAAAGTTTTTAAGGGCAGAGCTGATGGAGTAGTAGGAGGATTAGTGATGAATTTGAGGGGGAAGGGAATTCCACATTATTGGGAGGCAGTGAAAATAACCAGATTAGCCGATGAGGGTGGCTCTGCGAGGAACCACCAGCGTATGGGAGTTGTATGATCTAAGGGAATGAGAGGGAGTGGGGGGTGTTATAAATGAGAGGGAGAGGTAGGGAGTTCACCCAGCCAGTGCTTGAAGGTGAATTTAGCACAGTGGGAGAGTCATCTGTTTGTAAGAGAGGGAAGGATAGGGCATGATAGAGATCACAATGGTGGGTGCAAGAGGGAGCATCAAGGGCAAAACGGCAGAAGGAATTGAAGAGGGTATCCAGTCTGGCCAAGGAGGACTTGGGAACAGCACTGTAGACTACAATACAGTAGTCGAAGATGGGCAGGATCATCTTCTAAATCTAAACAATTTCATGCCTAACCGTAGGGGGGATACAACTGCGGTTCCTGAACAGGGCACCAAGCTTCAGGTACACTTTTTTAGATGGCGTCAATATGTCTGGAGAAGTTTAGGTGTTGATCCAGCCAAAGTCCTAGGTACCTGAAGGAGAATGTGTCCCCATATAAATTCCCATCAAGGGTGTGGAAAGTGGACAGGGAGGGAAATCTAGAGTCTCTGCCTTGTGCCAAAGGTCATGGAGACAGTCTTCTTGGCATTGAGAAAAAGTTGACCGTTAGCAAACCAGAGCTGAACCTTGTCAAAGTCTTGCTGCAAGTTGGATGTCACCTCAGCTGGGCATGAGCCAGATGTATACAGGACCGTATCATCGGCATACATGTGTATGCTGTGACAGAGGAGCAGACAGATGGAAGGTCATTTAGGAAGACAGAGAAGAATAGGGGCCCTAGCACCGAGCCCTGAGGGACTCCAGTATTAATTGGAAGGGATGGGGAAATGACATCAGAGATCCAGACTGATTGGATTCTACCAGTAGAGTAGTCCTTGAACCAGCTAGTGGCTGAAGGAGATAGGCCAGCTGTTGAGAGGGAGTCAAGGAGGAGGGAGTGGGAAACAGTGTCAAAAGCCTTGGCAAGGTCGACAAAAATGGCTGAGGTAATTTGGCCATTGTCCATTCCAGTAAGGACAGAGTCAGTGAACCGAAGAAGGGAGGTAGTGGTGGAGTGATTTTTCCTGAAGCCAGATTGGAAATGGGTGAAGTAGGAAGTGTCAATTAGAAATGAGGTAAGCTGGGAGAGGGCAAGGTGCTCTTATAATTTAGCTAGGGTAGGGAGGAGAGATATAGGGCAGTGATTTCCAGGGGAAGATGGGTCACCACCTTTGGGAAGAGGGAGGACCACAGCATGTTTCCATGGTGTAGGGACCGAGGCAGTAGAAAATGAGAGGTTTAGAATTAGAGAAAGGGTGTAGGCAATGGCCGAGGCAGAGAGCGAGAGAGAGGAGTTTGTAGTCTAGGCCATCTGGGGAGGAGCCTTTTGAGGGGCTGATAGTGAGGAAACATAGAAACACAGAATTTGACGGCAGATAAGAACCGCTTGGCCCACCCAGTCTGCCCATTTCCCTGCCTACTGGATAAGTTGCAGATCCTAGTTAACCAGCAACCTACTTCTTTCTACCCCCACCCCCTAGAATTGCCTTATGACTGTCCCATGCATGCTTGAATTCCACCACTGTTTTTGACTCCACGACCTCCCTCCGAAAGGCCGCTCCATGCATCCACAACCCTCTCTGTGAAAATACTTCCTAAATTACCTCTGAGCGCCCCCCTCTATCTTCAAATTGTGTCCCTTGTTCTTGCACACCTCTTTTTGAAAGATGCTACCTTCTTGGACTTCGTTGATTCCCTTGAGGTACTTGAAAGTTTCTATCATGTCCCTCTCCCTTCTTTCCTCGAGGCTATACATATTAAGCTCCTTAAGTCTCTCTTCATATGTCTTCCGTGCAGACCCTGCACCATTTTAGTTGCCCTCCTCTGGACAGCTTCCATCCTGTCTATGTCTTTTGCAAGACTGGGTCTCCAGAACTGCACACAGTACTCAGATGGGGTCTCACCAGCTGTCTGTACAGAGGATAATAACTTCTGTTTTCTACTGGTGATGCCTCTCCCTGTGCATCCCAGTATCCCCCAGCCCTCCTTGCTGCCCTCTCACATTGCTTGCCCACCTTTAGGTCATCTGATATGACTACCTCAGGTCCCTTTCCATTTTTGTTGTTGTTAGTATCTCACCCCCATTGTGTACTCTTCCCTGGGTTTTTGTTTCAGGTGCATTACCTGCACTTCTTAGCATTGAATCTAAGCTGCCATACATTTGACCATTCCTCTAACCTTGCCAAGTCCCTTCTCATCCTTTCCACCCCACCTTGTGCATCAACTCTGTTGCAGATCTTTGTGTCATCTGCAAAGAGACATACTTTTCCTTCCAGTCCCTCTGTAATGTCGCTTATAAAGACATTGAAGAGGACTGGTCCTAATACTGAACCCTGCGGTACCCCACTAGTAACCCCCCTTTCTTCAGAGTGGACTCCATTTACTATTACTCTCTGTGTCCTATTCTCCAGCCAATTTTTACCTAGGCTGTCATCTTGGGACCCACTCCCAGGCTAGCTAACTTGTATATTAATCTTTTGTGTGGGACTGTGTCAAATGCCTTGCTAAAGTCTAGGTAGGCCATGTCCACAGCCCCTCCTGATCTACTACTTTGGTCACCCAGTCAAAGAAATCTATCAGATTTGTCTGGCATGACCTTCCCGCTGTGAATCCATGCTGCCTTGGGTCCTGTGCCCCTCTGGCCTCTAGATATTCGACAATTCTTTCCTTCAGAAGTGATTCCATCATTTTCCCCACCACTGAGGTTAAACTAACAGGTCTGTAGTTTCCTACTTCTGCCTTGCTCCCACTTTTGTGAAGGGGAATCACATCTTGTAGCATGTTATTTGGGGGGACTGTATCGAAGGGAAGAGGGGTGGGATGGGGGAGAGGTACCGTTGGAGGAGAGAAGTGATGGTAGGAAGGAGGAGATTTAAGTAGCTCAGTGACACAGGAGGTGTAGTAGGAGTTAAATTCAGCAGCTACAGCACCTGGGTCAGCCAGAAGGGTGTCATTTATTTTAAGCATGGGGGAGTAGGTGGGACGTGGGAGAAAAGAGGGCATGAACCACCTTCCAGAACTTGGAAAGTGAATTTATGTTTGTGAGGAAGGCGATGTTAAAGTATTCGGACTTTGCTAGCCTTGTGGCCCTGGTGCAGGCATTACAAAGCTTGCTGTAAGTCATGAGATCACTAGGAAGCTGGATTGCTTTATGACATTTCCAGGTGCGATCTCTAGCTCTGAGACAGGCCAATAGTTCTGGAGTAATCCAAGGTAAGTGGTTTTCCCACAACCCTGGTTTGTTCGAATGGAACAAAGGTATTCCAATTCTCTAGGAATATATCTGTAAAATAAGCAAGGGCCTTATAAACTGATGGGATGCTGGCTAGGGGAGATCAGTGGAGAGGGCTAGGTTGCGCAAGAGAAGTTCCAATTCTAAGGATTTAAAAGAGCATAGTTGCAAGGTTTTATGTGGGGATTTGGGTCTGTGAACTTTCCTGACTGTGAATATGAGATTATGGTCACTGAGTGCATCAGGTAGGATACTAGAGATGATGACTCTGTGGGGGTGGGAGATAAGAGCCCAGTCAAGTAGGGGGCAATTTTGTGTCTTGTGGTTGGGACGTGTGGGTTCTGATATTAGCTGTGCGATGTTACAGGCACAGATTTCATTACATATTTTGGTTGTTTTTGGTGACAGCCAGTTTAAATTGAAGTCACCTAGGATGTACGGCCCCCCAGAGTGAGCGAGGGCAGTGATTGAAGTTAGGAGGTTAAGAGCGGTAGAGGGCTGGATGTTTGGGCGGCAGTAGATACCAGCTATAAAGACAGGAAGAGTGAAGGGAAAGGTAATATGAATAGCTAGAGCATCATGGGTCATTGGGTTGGAGGATGAGTAAATTATGGAGTACTGGAGGGAGGTAAGGACATACAGGGTGACACCACCACCCCTGCCAACTCGGTCTTGCCTTAATTGGGAATAGCCAGGAATGGAGACCGAGTGGTCAGGGATCGTGGTCTTTAGCCATGTTTCTGTAATGATTAGCACGTCTGGTTTTAGAGAGGCCACCATGGTTTGTAAGAGGTCAATTTTTAGTACTAGGCTACAGATATTTAGATGTAGGATCTTGAAGGCTCTTGGGAGGACTGTAGGAGCAGAGGAGGGGGCAGCAGCTGTGGGAGCACCAGAAGTTCTGAAGGCAACAGGGCCAGGGTTGGGATGGATATCCCCAGAGGAGAGCAGGAGTAGAGCAAGGATGAGGAAGTGAAGCTCTGGGCATTTGTAAAGAGAATCCAAGGAGACCAGGTGTTTTGTGGGAAATGAAGGGGTAGAGTAAGGGAGCAGTAGGTGAAGACCAGCAAGGATAGATGGCACAGATAGAAGTGATGCATGATGGATGTGCACAGATTACGACACACTTAATAAGAAGACTGTGTCTCACCAGTACACTGTGCCTCGAGTCGAAGATGCTCTGGCTAGCCTGACAGGGAGCAGATGGTTTTCAGTACGGGACCTGGGCAATGGCTACTATCAGATCCCCATGGTAAAGGAAGATAAGGAGAAGAGAGCCTTCATCTGCCCTCTGGGGTTCTATCAGTTTGAGAGGATGTCCCAAGGAATATCTGGGTCCTCAGCTTCATTTCGGAGACTGATAGAGAAAGCAGTAGGAGACATTCACCTGCTGAAAGTACTTGTAAACCCTGATGATTCAATAATGTTTGGCAAAATGTTGGAGGAACACAAAACAAGACTTATGAAGGTATTAGACAGGTTAGAGGATTTCGGCCTGAAAGTGTCCATTGACAAGTGCCAGTTTTGCTAGCCATCAGTCAATTATGTGGGCCATATTGTTGCCACAAATGGTGTACAGACAGATCCAGCAAAAGTAGAAGCCCTAACTATGTGGCCCTGATCACGCAAGCTTAAGACCTGGCAGTCATTCCTCGGATTTTATGGAGACTACAGGAGGTTTGTGAAAGATTACTCAGTTGTTATCCACCCTCTGAATTGCCTCATCTGGGGGTTACCCGCCAAGCAATAAGAAGAAAGACCATTATGGGAGGGGCAGTCTCCCAACATAGTATTGAGAAGTGAATAAACCCTTTGGTGCCAGAGGGACTGAACAGTGTGAAGGAGGTTTCAGAGAAATTTTTAAATGCCAAGTGAGGTACCAGTGCTAGCTTTTGTGGATCCCACAAAATCTTACATATTGCACACTGACACCAGTTTAAGTGGTCTGGGGGCAATTGTGTACCAGGAGCACCCGGAGGGACTTCATCCAGTGGCGTTCACCAGTCACAGCTTAAACCCATTTGAGAAACTGTATCCTGTGTACAAACTTGAATTCTTGGCCCTACAGTGGGCAGTTACTAAAACATATCATGATTACTTGTATGGGGCTCAGTTCACAGTAAGGACAGATAGCAACCCACTCACCTATGTGAACAACACAGCAAAACTGGACACAGCTTGGAGATCAGTGGCTCTCAGCTCTAGTGACGTACAACTACAGTTTAGAGTACAACAGTGACAGAACTTATATTGATACAGATGCATTATCCCGGCATCCACACCCTGATCCTCTAGCCACACGTACTAATATTCCAAGTACAGCAGTAAAAGCAATGTGTTTGAAGTCTAACATGACTGATTGTGCCACTCCTGCAAACCCACACAAATCAATTGATATGCTGGGAGCCTCCACAGACGCCACTCCCCAAGGAATAGGGGGTGGAGAACCTCAGCAGCCATGTCAAGCTGCCAAGCAAGTGCAATAGTGCATTTTTAAAGCTGCAGCTCCAAAAGTGAAATCGGGCAGTTTGTCCGCCTCTAGTGACTGTCTCGGCTCCAGGATAGGCAACGGAGCCAGGAATCAAGATTCAACACACAACCACGCACCTCTAGGCATTTTCTTGGCCCTTGGACTGGCAGTGGGGCCGAGTCATACAGAAAGAGTGACCACGTGCACAGGATAGTGATACAGCGGCACTGACAGCTGCCTCTCACATCCAAGCACCTGACTCTGCAACGGGCTTACTGCCTAGGTTAAAAGACATATGCCTGGTTCCAGAACAGCAAGCAGGACCAGAACAGGCTAAAAATAACAGTATAGTGCACCAAACAAAACTGCAGGGAGTGATTAAAAATAGAGAAATGTATGTAAACAAAGATGGCAGCCCCCATGAGTTACCAGAGCTGCAGAGACCCATGGGAAGGAGTTGAAGGTTGGATTCATTTTGCCCACAAATTTCAGCCAATAAGGAAAGAAGCGCAAGCCAGAGACAGTTTACCGATGGAAAAGACTGGCCAATGAGGCGTCGAGTCAGCCTGCATAAAATAGACTGTTTTTAGGGCTGCATGGGCAGAGCCCTGCAGTCATCTTGCTAGGACTAGGAGAAAAGCAGCTTGTGAATGAACAACCTCATGAGGTGACATAAGTCACCTCCACATCTGTGCACCATGGCCTTCTCTGCCCTTGCACTACTTTTTTTTTCTTTACCAACCATGCACCAGCAATCATTTCATTGTTACAGTTGACATTCTTCATTTAGCACCATAGCCACTGTTTCTGATGCTCAACAAACTATGCACATTCTGGTTTCCTTATATGTGGAGTACAGGTTTCCCCATGTTATAGGGGTGTAAAAGTGGAAACTACCATCTTTGAAGCCATGGTTTGTTATTTGTCACTTTCTGGTATGTTTGAACTGCACCACAACTGTGTTTTATATTGCCTGGCACTTTAACTCTGAGCTACCGACTGAATAAGTCATTGCTACCTCTGGACTGTGCCTGGTATTACCTTACTGGAGATGGCCAATCAGAAAGATGGAACTAGAGCTACAGGAGCATCCAGCATTCCAGTTGGTGGCTTTGCCAATTCTATTTTTGCCACAGCTGGTGACATCAGCCCTATTCTAACCACGACTCTCAGATGCTGGAGATTTCTATGGAAGCGGAGGCCAAAATGGTGTTCAGGAATCTCGAGAAACTCGTCCTCAAGGGTCAATGGATATTCTGGCACAAGACCACGCTTGAAGCATATATGGAGGTTAAAAGAGTGCCTCGGGGATTACGCATTTTACAGAAAACCCTCACATGTCACTGAAGATCAGGAATTCATGCGCAAATGGCACAACAATATGGAAGAGGCTTCTCTCAAGAATATTGAACTGAGGGCTGACCCAGTGATGCTGAAGATTGAGGTGCTGGTCGCTACACCTCATACCATATAGGTGACCCAGATTCAGGAATGAGCCCGGGTCACTGGACGTCAGCAGGGGCAAGAGAGGATCGAGCATCCAGAGGACTGCTCTCTCGGGGAGGGGGGTTTGTCATCCTGCTCATTGACTGCCCTCTGGAGATGGCTGGGGGGGAGTACAGGTCAGGAGGTACATACCGACACCCTTGCATCAGTAAGGGAGGCGGGGCTGGGAGAAAATGGTGGAAAAAAGAGTTTGGCAGGCTCTGTGATGGCCCACCGTGTCCCGAGAACTGCCGCTGGTTTCTGGATTGGGTCTTGGGAGGGAAGCTGGCACCTTCCTCCCTGGCTCTGCCGTTGGGGGGTAAACCACGGGGGAATTTGCAGGGGTCGGCAGGAGCAGAAGTGTGTGGGACTGGAGAGTGAGTCCCTTCGCAAGGAGTGCCACAGCTGCCTGCCAAGTCTCCAGGCAGAAAAATAAAATAATAGAAAAAAGAATATTGAACTGATACTCTCCCACGCTAAGCAAGTAAGAGAACAATTAACTATTGATATAGCCAATGCAGAAAACTTGTTAAAATCTAAAACCACAGAAGAGGAATTTGAGAAATACAACAAACTTTTATTTCACAAAGTCTCAAGGTATGATGTACAAATTAAAACATAAAAACAAAAAAAGTTTTGTTGAGATGAGAATCACTATAAATACAACAGAATATTTGGCTTGTGAAAGAAAACTGAGACTACTCAAATACAAAGCACACCCAAATCCATTTTGAGAAAGCATGCTGGGGCTGGAATTACAGAGGGGGATGCTTTAACTGTGCTTGATTACACTACCGGACAGCCCGACATGGATGGGTCAAAATCAGATCTTCTCATAGAGGAAGATATGGGGGAATCACAACAGACACAGCAGGTGCCACAAGTGCAGGGCACACAATGGAATCAACGCAAGACTCATTTCCAAGAGTCATACCAACCTCGCAGAGGAAGACGAGGATGGGGTGGCATGGAGGAAGAAGAAGAAGGAGCATTTATTGATTAAACAATACACCTCCTCCACCCACCCAACCAATGAAAACAGTGCTCATTCTCTGGCTCCAATTGTGAATTTATCATGTTATACACTCACTGCTTCAGAGGAAAGTTTACTAAGCAAGGGTTTGTTGTTTTCCCCTACAGCAGACATTGACTTTTTTCTGTATGTGTCGATCTCCACAAATTTGTACATAATTTGACATTCAAATATCTATATACAGAAAATGTTAGTCATGGTAATGAGGAAGGAACATCTGTGCCTGATAGTATTTCTGCCTTTAGATCGAGCTCTCCATTGTGCCCCCCTACAATCCCATAGTGGCGATGTTCACCAAAAAATGTGAATTAGACTTAAAAAGATTGAGAGGCAGCAATGTGGAACCTACTGTACTCTTTCTAATTGCTGCAGTTCAGAAATTAAGGTTATACAACATATTGCTAATAATAAGGAAATCACGATTAAGCCCACCAACAAAGGCAGGGCTATAGTAATTATGGACACTGCTGACTATGTTTCAGAAATAGAACGGCAGCTGTCTGATACAACATTTTATGCACAAGTTAATAACACTTGCATTTTGGAGTACAAAAAAACAGGTAAATACAGTTCTGAATACTAAGGTTCATACTAAGAAAGGTAGGCATACAGAAGACCGTGGACCATATATGTACGTCTCCAGCCGAGCTGGTTCATTGTCCCATTGTTTGTAACAAAAAATAGTTGAGATTCTGTTTAAATTTAGCATGTTCAGGGTTTTCCAGTAGTGAACTAGGAAGAGTATTCCATAAGGGGATAATTATCTGCGTTAAATAAGATCTCCTTTTATTAGTTCTAGGATATGTTAGTGCTAGTTGGTATTTGTGGCTTCTGAGGTTACATTCTCGTTCACTGTAGGACATTCCCAGCTGAGTCAGTAGCTCAGTGTCAGTGTAAATTTTATGCATTAATAGGAGGTCCCCTCTCTTTCTTCTCTGTTCCAGAGAATACAGGCCCAGTCCCTTCAACCTTACTTCATAACCCTTGTAACACATGTTGGTGACAAGTTTGGTTACTCTCTGCTGTACCCCCTCCAGTCTGCTAATATTTCTAAAGTAGGGGCTCCACAAGGGGGAACAGTAATCAAGATGTGGTCTCACGTACGTCCTATAGAGCGACAAGAAGCATCCCCATCCCGATAGGTAAAACTCCTCTTAATACAACCTATAAGTTTGTTAGCTTGGCTAATGATATGATTACAGTGACAGTGAAATGTTAAATCAGAACAGATTAGTGTACCTAAGTCATTTTGCTGCACTATAGGAGTTAAAGCTTGACCATTTAATATATCCTGATTTTGTTTGTTTGTATTTCCCAGGTGCATGACAACACATTTACCAACATTAAAAGACATCTGATTTTTATCTGCCCATTCCTCAAGTTTTTTCAAATCATTAGCAAGGTTAAATATGTCTTCCAGTGTTTTTACTGGTGCTACTATTTTAGTATCATCTGTGAATTTAATGGCAAAACTATTAATATTGTTAGTCAGGTCAGATATGAAAATATCAAATAATATTGGGCCCAGAACTGACTCCTGTGGTACTCCACTACTAACTGAGTGTATTTCAGACATGTATCCCCCAATACATACACGCTGGGTGCGATCATTTAACCATTCTTCAACCCAATTTGTAATTTTATTATTTATTCCTAATAATCTCATTTTGTTTATTAAACAGTTGTGGGACACCTTATCGAATGCCTTACAAAAATCAAGGTAGAGCACATCCACAGGTGTGTTATTATCCAGGGTTTTACTGATGCACTCATAGAACACCAAATTTCCAGACAGGCAAGATCTGTTTATTCTGAATCCATGCTGTGTTCGATCTACCAACCCTTTGATATTTAAATCCTCCTCCAATCTAGTTTTGAGTAGAGACTCAAAAATCTTTCCTATTATGCTGGCCAAGCTGATTGGTCTGTAGCTGGAAATATCTGCATGGTTTCCCTTTTTGTAAATTGGTGTAACAACAGCTGTTTTCCAGTCATTTGGTATATTATAGGATGAAAGAGTCATGTTAAATAGTTTGTGGAGTGGTTCCACTAACCAGTCCTTAATTTCTTTTAGGAGTCTGGGATGAAGTTTGTCAGGCCCTGGTGATTTATTTATGTTGATATTATTCAGTTTTGCCAGGATCCCATCCTTTGATATTTCCAAACCGTCATTGGCTGTATTTCCCAAGAGTATACCATTTGTTTTAGTTTTAATATTAAATACAGAACTAAAATATTTATTCAATTCTTCTGCAGTTTCCTGAGGGGCTGTTATCTCTTTTGTATTTATTGTCAGGGGCCCAATAATCCTTAGTGTTTGTTTTGTATTCTTTATGTAGGAATAGAAGCTTTTGCCCCCATCATTTATATATGCCCGTCTGTATTCAAACCTATTGTTTTCCATTTTTGTTTTAGTTTTACATTTCTTTAGGATCATCCTGTACCTCCATCTGTTGAAATCACTGCCACCTCTTTTCATTATCCTATATATCCGTTTTTTTTTTTTGTTTTATTAGCTTAGTTATAGTAGGTGTTACCTACGGTGGGATCTTTCCTTTTTTATCATAGATTATTCTATTTGGGACATATTTTGCTTCTGTTTCTAAAATTTTTTTCTTAATTCTAGTCCAAAGTTCATTTGGAGAAGTCATCCCACCAGCCCATTTTCTTTCAAAAAGATCCAGCTTTAACTGTACCAAATTGGCTTTATCATAGTTTTTGAAAACTTTTTTTCCTGTCTCAGGTTTTATTTGTATACTACTATCAAAAGCTATGGTCATGTGGTCGCTATTTTGAATTGGCGTTTAACCAGGCTATTACTAATTTTATCAAGAATATCAGTTAAAAGTAAATCAAGAATATTATTTTTTCTTGTAGGTTTGTTGATTAATTGATATAGACCATTTGTGGAACAAATGTCCAGGAAAGAACTCTCCTGGTTATTACATCCCACACAGTCTTTCCAATTTATTCCAGGGAAATTAAAATCTCCCATTAATATGATTTCTTTATAATCGGATTCACTACTTATACTGTTAAAAATATCTTGATTGACTGCTGAATCAGTATCCGGCAGCCTATAACAAAGACCAATAATTAGTTTGGGTTGTCTTTCTCCAGGTAGTTCTACCCAGATAATTTCACAGGAAGTTTTTTCTGTTAAATCAGTAATTGGTTTGAATTTAATGTTGTCTTTTATGAATAACGCCACCCCTTCCCCTACTTTTTCTGTTCTATTTTTATAATAGATAGTGTAACCAGGTATATCTGTATTCCAATCAAAGTTATCACTCCACCAGGTTTCTGTTACCGCTGCTATATCTATTTTGTCATTATTAAGTATTATTTGGAGTTTATCTTTTTTTGTTCCAAGTAAACTCCTAGCATTAGTTAGGAGAAATGACAGTCCTGTTTTATTGTTGTGTGAGATTTTATTAACTTTTGTTTTATTAATTGTTGACTGTGGATTATTTTCTTTATTTTCTGTGCTTGAAGATCCCCCTTGCCCCGTATCATTTAGTTTCTTGTTTGATTCAGTGCACTATAAAAAGTACAACCAAGTAGCCTTGATCCTTGCGTGCTCAGTTGTAGCCCATCATGTCCACACAGTGAATAGTTATTTTTGATTTTTTCCCAAGTTCTTATGCACCTGATATTGTTTATGAGACTCCATGTATGCAGCCAATCATTAAAACTTTTGATACTTTTTGTTCTTTTGTAACTTGCCCTAGGTACTGGGAGAACTTCTGATATTATAGGGGTCAGGTTTAGATCTTGTAAAGTTTTTATTGCTACTTCCATGTCCTGTATAATTTCTCCCACCTCTTGTTTTACAAATTTATTCATTCCAGCATGTAGCACCACAGTTTTAGGTTCTGAAACATTTTGTAATATTCCTTGAAGTAATTGGGTAATATATATTATTGTTGCCCCACTGTAACTGCAATTTGTTACATTCTCTTTGTTTCCTCTAGTAGTGTATCTATCAGTGAATCTTGTAATGGAGTCCCCCCATATAAACAGAAACATAGAACATAGAAACATAGACTTTGATGGCAGATAAGGACCGCTTGGCCTATCTAGTCTGCCCATTTCCCTACCTACAGGATAGGCCGCAGATCCTAGTTAACCAACAGCCTATTTCTTCCTACCCCCCACAAGAATTGCCTTATGTCTGTCCCATGCATTCTTGAATTCTCCCACAGTTTTAGACCCCACAACCTCCTCAGAAAGGCTGTTCCATGCATCCACTACCCTCTCTGTGAAATAATACTTCCTCACATTGCCCCGGAACCACCCTCCTTCTATCTTTAAATTGTGTCCCCTTGTTCTTGTAAGTCTCTTTTTCTGAAATATGCTACCCTCTTAGACTTTGTTGATTCCACTGAGGTACTTAAAAGTTTCTATCATGTCCCCCTCTTCCTTCTTTCCTCAAGGGTATACATATTAAGCTCCTTTAGTCTCTCCTCATACGGCTTCTCTTGCAGACCCTGCACCATTTTAGTTGCCCTCCTCTGGACTGCCTCTATCCTGTCTATGTCCTTTGGAGATGGGGTCTCCAGAACTGGACACAGTACTCAGATGGGGTCTCACCAACTGTCTGTACAGAGGGATAACAACTTCCTGTTTTCTGCTGCTGATGCCTCTCCTATACATCCCAGTATACCCCAGCCCTCCCTACTGCCTTCTCACATTGCTTGCAACCTTAAGGTCATCTGATATGATTACCCCTGGTCCCTTTCCTTTTTGTTGTTGTTACTACCTCCCCACCCATTGTGTATTCTTCCCTGGGTTCTTGTTTCCCAGGTGCATTATTTGCACTTCTTTGCATTGAATCCTAGCTGCCATTCTTCTGACCATTCCTCCAACCTTGCATCCTTTTCATCCTTTCCACGCCTCCTTGTCTATCAACCCTGTTGCAGATTTTTGTGTCATCTGCAAAAGGCATACTTTCCTTCCAGTCCCTCTGCAATGTCACTGATGAAGACATTAAAAGGACTGGACCCAATACTGAACCCTCGGTGACCCACTAGTAACCCTTTCTTCAGAATGGACTCATTTACAATTACCTTCTGTGTCCTGTTGTCCAGCCAATGTTTTACCCAGGCTACCACCCTGGGTCCCACTCCCAGGCTGGTTAATTTGACTATTAATCTTTTGTGTGGGACTGTGTCAAATGCCTTGCTAAAGTCTAGGTAGGCCATGTCCACAGCCCCTCCTGGTCTACTACTTTGGTCATCCAGTCAAAGAAATCTATTAGATTAGGTCTGACATGACCTTCCCTCGTGAACCCATGCTGCCTTGGGTCCTGTGCTCCACTGGCCTCTAGGTACTCGACTATTCTTTCCTTCAGAAGTGACTCCATCACTTTCCCTACCACAGAGGTCAGACTGACAGGTCTGTAGTTTCCTGCCTCTGTCTTGGACCCACTTTTGTGAAGGAATCACATCCGCCTTCCTCCAGTCCTCGGGTACCACACCATCCTCCCATGATTCATTAAAAAGAGTAGCCAGTGGTTTCACTAGTTCCTCCCTTAATTCTTTTAGAATTCTGGGGTGAATATCATCAGGACCCATTGCTTTGTCCACCTTCAGTTTTAGGAGTTCTTGCAGAACCCTTTCTTCTGTGAAAGGACTGGGATCGACCCCTCTATCAAGAGTGCTTCTGTTAATTGGATTAGACACTTCCCCCTCCTCTTTTGTGAATACTGAGCAGAAATATTCATTCCGTATTCCTGCTTTTTCACTGTCCCCCTCTGCCCACCTACTGTTCATTCTATTCAGCCTCACTATCCCTCCCTTTGTCTTTCTACGCTCACTGATGTACCTATAAAAGGTTTTATCCCCCTTCTTAACCGAGTTGGCTATCTTTTCCTCAGTTTGGGCCTTTGCTATTCTGACTTCCCTCCCTGCTTCCTTCTGCCTTAACTGGTACAGCTCTCTGTCCTGCTCCTTCTGTGTTTCCTTATACTTCCGGAATGCTATCTTCTTCTTCCTGACTTTCACAGCCACCTCTTTTGAGAACCATAGTGGCTTTTCTTTCATTTTGATTTGTTCATTTGCTTCACACAAGGCTTGTTGCCTCTGTGATGGCAGTTTTAATAATTCCCCATTGTTGCTCCACCTCCTTCTAGCCTGTTTGCTAGTGCTTTTCTGAGGCACTCTCCTTCTTGTCGAAGTCAGCCTCCTGAAGTCCAGAACCCTCACTTTTGTGGCCTGACTCTGTAGCTGAGTTTGCGTGAACCACACTGTTTGATGGTCACTTGTCCCCAGATGGCAACCCACTTCTAGATCTGAGATCCTCTCACTGCCCCCATTTGAGAGTACGAGGTCTAAGATTGCTTCTTCATGAGTGGGTTCCAAAACTAGCTGTCTAATGCCTGCCACCTGTAAGGCATCAAGAATTGCCCTGCTCTTGGATGTGGCTGCAGCAAATGTGCTCCAGTTAACATCTGGCATAGTCAGGTCTCCCATCAACAGTATCTCCCCTTTCTCTGCCATTCTAAGAATGCCTTCTATCATATCCTTGTCCATTCCTTCCCCCTGACATGGGGGTCTGTACACAACCCCTGTGCGGATTGTGGTGCCCTTTCTAGTCTCCAAGGTGATCCACAGTGCCTCCTCTCCTCCCCTCCCTGTTTACTCTTTTGTTCAGTTGCTTTTATCCCTTCCTTTGCATGAGAGGCTACTCCTCCCCTCTTCTCCCTGCCTGTCTCTCCTGTAGGTTATGTACCTGAGTACGTTAACATCCCAGTCATGGTTCTCTGTGTACCATGTTTCTGTGACTGCTTCTGATATCCAGGCATCCCTCTTCCATTAAGGCCATCAGCTCAGGGAGCTTGTTGCCCAGACTATGGGTACTGGTACTCATTACCCTCCATTTCCTGATGGTCTTACTCCCTTTTGCCCCATCCCTGTCCTTCTTGCCTTTGTCACTTTCTCCATTTACCCCAGCCCTTCTCTCTATCGACACCTCTATGTTGGTGTTTGCCGCACTTACTACCGTGATTATTTTGGGGGGGGGCTAGGATTTTCCTGCTCCTTTCCAGTGCCTCCCCCCTTGGCTAGTTTAAAAGCTTGCCAATGAAGCATTTAAACCTATCACCTAGGATCCTGGTTCCCCTCCCGGACAGATGCAGCCCATCATGCCAGTATAGGCTTGCATCACTCCAGGTGGACCCCCAGTCCCCAATGAAGCCAAATCCCTGAGCTCCACCCAGTTTTCAACCACTGACTGAATCCCATGAGTGCGGAACACCTAGCCTCTCCTATGCCATAGATGGGTAGCACCTCCAGAAGGTTACCGTCGTGCTACTTGACTAAGGCCCTCCCCAATTCCACAAACTCTTCCTGCACTTCTCTAATCCTTTCTTAGCCAGGTCATTTGTCCCTAGGTGGACAATGACATCCAGCTCCCTCCCTGTGCAGCTGCTCTGGCAATCCTGAGGATTAGCTTCCTGTCCCTGCAAGCCATGGTGCCAGGCAGGCTGCCTACCTCCTCTCCCTTCCTCCCCAGTTCTACCTTCCTAACAATGGAGTCCCCCACCAGGAGTTGTTTCCTCCCTGCAGGGTCCCCTTCCAACCTCCTGTGGGTCTCCTTTTGGAGGTTCCCAGCATCCTCCTTGGTCTCCACTGTGGGTGCCTCCATAGAGAGGAACCACACTTTGCCAGAATGGCAAAGGGTGTGGAGAAGGTACAATGGGAGGGATGTGCCTATGTTCCACCACCTCACCCTCCCTGAGCCCACTGTGGTCCAACCTCCTCTTTCTTGGCAACCTCTGAGGCAATGGCAGTGGCACTGGTGGTCCCTGGATGGAAGAGGAAGTCCCACAAATCCTGGCCAACTCAGCCTGGAGATGAGCAACCTCCTCCCTCAGCCCAGAGAGGTGTCTGCAGATGGGACAACACCGCATCCTCAGAACATCTCCGAAGACTGCTGCTCCACAGCCACTGCACTGCACCACTCCAATCATGTCTTATTTCTGGCCCTTAACTGTTTGCAATCCTTACTCTTTCCTCTGTTTTTTTTTCTCTCTCTCCTTACTTTCTGCCTGTGTGCCCTTTAAGCTCCTGATTGTCCTGTTCTGAGACAAGAATATCCTATATTTTGCAGTAGACCGCTTACTTGCTCAGAGGCAGACCTCCAGCAGCTAGAGGGGGCCAGAGAGCTACTCTTGCCCTTCTAGGATGGTGGGTCCTTGGTGGTTCTGTGATCACTCACTTCCTGCCCCTAAACAGGAAGTTCCTGTTGTCAGTCAAATTCTGTGCCTATAAAAATAGAACTAGCTTTGGGTGGGGGGGTAGAGGGGACGGAAGGAGGGCAATATAGTCCCAGCAGAGAAGTTCAGTCACACAGCAGTCCTTTCTCCTGGTGTCTTCTGCCAAGCTGTTAGCAGAAACTTTCTAAGGCAGTCTTTAAATGTAGCTTCCTTCTAGCTAAGCCACTCCCCCTACTTACCAGATTTTTCTACAAGTAATTTAAACCTCACAGCAGTTAAGCCCTTTCAGTCACCTAAGATTTACACCTAGATAACTCTTCAGACACCCATTCAGTTCAGTTAACCCAAACACACACTTTTTATTTTGTATGTTAGTTTTTTTACCCTAAATTAAAGGTCAAATACAAAAGTTCTTCTACTTTAGTCCCAGCAGAGAAGTTCAGTCACACAGCAGTCCTTTCTCCTGGTATCTTCTGCCAAGCTATCTTTGCTCTGATACAATATTTGTTTGTGAAGGGAATTTATGGAACTATTATAGTGATCATCCTGTTCCTTATTTGTGTTGTTTGGAGCTGGTAGTTTAACTACAGTTCCTTGCACCGGGTTTACTTGGTCTGATTCAATCAAAGGTAATGTTGGGGGGAGGTCCCAAGATAGCTATACTATCTTTCTTGATTTCATTATTTTTCCTAGTTCAGTATCAAGACTTATTTGGGGTAAGGGAGAAGATCTGGGGAAGGTTATGCTTTCTTTTTCAGTTACTGTGCTAAGAGGGTCAAAACTATTACAGAGTGGTAAGTTGAAGGCCTCAACTTTTCTCCCCTTTTTTTTGGCTGGTCTTTTAGATTGTATATCAGACCAATCAACATTTAAGTTCTCCTGCATTTCGTTATCCCTGACTCTTTTTCTGTCTGATGTTACATTAGGGCCTATGCTGATATTTGATTCAACTTCCTGGTTAGTCTGGGTGGAGAGGAATGGGTTTTGAAATACATTTGAAATCAGACCCTGTGCATTGGGAGATGCATCTTCAGTGGCCATACTGTGACGTGAGCCTGTTTCCTCGTTTCCCATTCTCTTTATTAAACCTTGTTGACTGATTTCCAGCACTTTTAATCTTGTGTTGAATAATGAGATCTCTGCTTGCATTTCCTAATTTTGTTTACATTTCAAACAAATAAAAGGTATTTCAACTACTGATACATCAGAAAACAAGTACATATCACATCCAACACAGAGTATCCCCATTTTGTCTTTAAGTAACTGATTTAGTTCCATATTTTCTACAAGCTAGCTGTGTACAGTGTGCAATATTTGATTTGTATGTAACTTACTGAATTTCACCAGCCAGTATCCAGAGTGTTTCCTCTAAATTATATTTTCCCTCTACCCTCGCACAACACGCATAACATGCACAGACGCATGTGTCTCTGTGAGTGACTCTGCATGCATGAACATGCACGCCCTGCTCGCAGCAGGGCAGCTTTAGCATGCTTAGGTGACCCAGAAGCAGTGTAGGGATCACGGCTCCCTCGCGATTAAAATGCTCGTATTTAAAGACTTAAACTCCCCAGAACTGTGCCACAATGCTATTTACAGCATACAAATGTGCCCAAATGCTGTGAAATAAATAATAATGCCCCCGCTTGAGTGTGTAGTTTGCTCAATCAGCATTTAAAACTACAACACCCCTCTTCCTGCTTCCTGATTCAGTAGCAGGGCTCAATATGACAGTTGCTCTTTAAAATATTTAAAATCACAGGTTACAGATGCAAACACATATAAGGTTCATTTAGCTAGCACTACACTCATGCATCTGAGTGTTTTCCTCAAGGGGTACATTATTGACACCATGTACAGGACTCTTACTGTTGCCCATCCTGTCACACCAGTCATTTATGCCCTCCCTAAAATCCATAAGGGGCTCCAGAATCCTCTGGGTAGGCCCATAATATTGGGGAAGGGATGGCTCACAGAACCCCTTTCCCTTTTTGTTGACCAATATTTACAACCTTTGGTTAAAGGTCTGTGCTCATATGTGAGGGATTCAACAGAAGTCGTTAACATCATGGAGTATTTAGACATGGATCCTGGCTGTTTTTTTGCCACCATTGATGTTAACTCTCTGTATACAGTGATCCCTTATGATGAAGGCTTAAAATCCATGGGTTATTTTCCAGATTTGAGAAATGAGGTGGACCAGGTTGAAGTGCCTACTGAGCTTCTTTTGGAACTTGCTGAGAATGTATTAACTAAAAATGTATTTTTGTTCCAAGAGAAACTATACTTCCAGATCAAGGGCACTGCTATGAGAGCCACCATGGCCCGGTTTTGCTAATATTTTTGTTGGTAAGTGGGAGATTGATCACCTGTACAGTGCCACCTCAAATCCATATTTTAATTTCTTGGATTTGTGGCGGTGCTTTATTGATGACATTCTCATCATCTGGAAGGGCACAGCTGAAGAGTTTGGTTCTTCTGCTAAATGGATGGAAGGTACCTGTAGTTGCCTAAGATTCAAGTATATCTTTCATCCCAGAGAAATAATTTACTTGGATTTAAAAATCTACCATTATGAGCAGGGGAATGTATGTGCCATGCTTTTTCAGAAAACAACTGATCATAACAGTTTACTGAGGTACAAGAGTTGTCATACTCAGCATGTAAGATTTAATATACGTAAAGGACAACTCGTGCGTACCTTACATAACTGTATGGAACAAAAAAAGTATGAGGTAAAAAAAAAACACTCAGATTGAACACTTCAAGGAGCATGGATATAGTAATCACAGTATTCTGTCTACCACGGGGACAGTTGATAAAATGTCCAGAAAAGATACCCTGGTATACACTGGTGATAAAAAAGGTTCCAAGCAGATGTGCCCTTTTGTTACAACACATTCAAAAAGAGCAGATAACATCAAAGAGATCATTGTTGGTAATTTGTCCATCCTCCAATTGGAACCAAAACTGCAGAGTGTAGTCTGGGAAGTCGTTGTAGTTTTTAGACGGTGTAAAAATATTAGGGACATGGTGGTTAGCAATATTGTACCTGGACCTGACCTTGTTAAAGCTAACTTCTATTACCTCCACTGGTTGGAACCCACAGATGTGGGAGATGTATGTACTGCACATACATACAGTCCTGTAAGTCTTTTCCCCACCCTGGAACAAAAAAAATAAACATCCGTCAATTCATCAACTGCAATAGCCAAGGGATAGTTTACCTATTAAATTGCAGTTGTGAAGCATTTTACATCAGACACACTATATGTCAGTTCAAGCTCCGGGTGGGGGAACATGTGCAAGCCTTACAAAGAGGCGATAACGCTTATGCCATTGTGAAACATGTAAAGGGATCTCCTGAATCAGAACATAACATAAGCTTCGTTGGCATAGAGCAAGTAACTGTGAGCCGGGGTGGGGGGAGGGCATTGAGAAGTTGCTTGGTAAAAGAGTTATGAGATTTTCAAATTAGGGCAAGAAAGGCAGAAGGTCTTAAAGACAGTATACACCTAGCAGCATTTCTAAATAAATTGAGAAGCTAATCTGTAAAACGTTTAATAATAATGAGTTTCTTAAATGGTTTAATGTTCTCAACTAAGCTATGATTATTTGACAATTCAAGTAGGTGCCTGGTAGCAAGTACATTGTGGTATTCTGTGTAGTCAATTCCCCAAGTAGTAAACAAGCAATTTATAATGAATTCATTAAATCTTTCACTTGATCCTGAATTAGATTGAGGTGGCAGTTTTTTCTATCCTGCCCAATTTCTGACCAATTACTAGCATTCCACATATGGTGCTTAACCATGATTGTTTTTAATTCTGAGACAATTTTAAATGTATTACCCAGTTGTATAAGGGGTCTCTTGATTGGTGGGGTAATTATTGTGTCCACCTGTCACCAATATATATACTAGGTACACTTGCCTCAGTGTTTAGATCACTTTGAAGAAGCTTGGCAGATGGCCAAGTGAAACATTAGTGATGTTGGCGGCATAGCCATTTGTCCATTTGCTGCTATTGTGTTGTGTGTGCTCTGTGCACTACCTACATTAAAAGGACTTTGCATTTACAACTGGACTGAGTCATTGTGGTTTCTACTGCTATGGGTGCTAATTTACTGTGTTTGTGGACTTCGTGTTCTTCATTTAACACCTTAGCCACTGTTCCTGGGGCTCAACAAATTGAGCACATTCCCATTTGCCAATGAACAAACAAGTAAGCTAAAGCTTATCACTTGGAGAGCACCATAGCTTTTGCCAACAAGTCAGTTCAAGAAATAGTATGCACTTATCTGAATATTGTAGTTGTCTCCATGGAGAGAAAAAAATTTTTCTCAAAACTTGATCTTAACATAAGGCAAGGTGAGCAATAACCCAGTATAGATTTGGATTATTTTTTGCTTGTCCATGCAAGAATTGCTTGTTCCTTCTAGAAATTGGCTTTTCTAGTTTTGCTTGCCTTTTGTAACCAATGTGCAAAGGGCTGGAATCACACTGCAAGGTGACTATGCACATGCCAACATGCACTGCATTTACTATAATGAGACTCAAACAGACTCGATTTTATATAGGGTCAGGCCCAGCTTGTCAGTTCAAGATGTGATGGCACAAGTTCCATGATCCTGATCTCAAAGCTCCAGTCTACATCAGGAATAGAAAAATCTGTCGATGATCTTTCTAAGCACAAGGCAGGAAATAACTGTGTGGTGTGCACTTAATAATAACTTGCTATTGGCTATTCTGCCATGAAATAAAGTCTGTGACATGGCTGACTGATTGCATGATGTGTATTATGTAGGGAAACTGTCCATATGGTAATGCTAATGTAAGTATTTGCCAACATGTAACCGATACTGAGGCGTGCTAGTGAAAGTGAAAGCTAGTAGTATGAAATCTTGTCAGCTTCACTCGTAGTTCTCAAGCAGCGTATAGTATCACAAAGCAAAAAAAATGATTAAAAAGTAGGGACCACGGAGATGCTAGTTTGTAATTCGTAGGTAGGCATAATTTATTTATTTTCATGGTGCATATTTTTATTTGTATTTAAAGAGCTAATGTACAATGACATGTTTACTGGTGTGTTTAGAACTCTGTAAATAGTGGAGTCACCAGTTTGTTGTTGTATTGTGGGCATTTAATTTGATTGTTGTAGCTATTCTTATTTTTTGCTGTGTGAAAGTTCTGGTCAGGTATGATTTTGCTGCTTAGTGAGGTGAAGATCAGCTTAATGAACCTATAATGTATTTGACATAATGAAACTGAAATATGGTTTATTTTCTGTACTATGGGACCTCGTTTTAAATTAGCTTTTAGCTCAATCGAGCAAATCCTGATTCATAAGTTTTTTATGAATAAACATTTTACTACTACTACTACTACTACTACTACTACTAAGATCAGTCTTGGTATTAGACTCCCTGAGGTGGACGTCCCTTCCATGTGAACGAGTTGCTCAGCATGTAACTTGTTAGACATGGAGAAGGGAGAGAGAGAGAGAGAGAGAGAGAGAGAAGCAAAGCAATCTTTATTTCTATAGCACTTTTCTTAGAACCAAGGCGCTTCACAAACAACAATAAAAACACATCAATAAATACAATATATAACTGTAAATTAATTAAAATCATCTGGGAAAGCTTTTTGAAAGAGGTAAGTTTTAAACTCTGATTTAAACCTCTCGACAGTCAGACATTCTCTCAATCGACGAGGTAGAGAGTTCCACAGGGCAGGGGTAGTAAACGAAAAGGCACGTGCACCAGATGTCTTCAAATGTACCCTGGGAACCTCTAGCAATCCCTCATCGGTGGATCAGAGAGGAAGGAGGGGGTGGTAGGGAGTCAGGAGTTCTTGCAGGTAGCGAGGTCCCACTTCATGTAGGGCTTTGAAGGTCAGAAGACTGACCTTAAAAGTGATCTGCCACTGAACAGGCAGCCAGTACAGTCCGTGCAACACAGGCATGATATGACTGGACCTAGAAGTCCAAGTCAAAAGCCTGGCCGACGCATTCTGCACTAGCTGCAATTGGCGTATATCAACCCCAGGAAGCCCTAGGTAGAGGGCATTGCAGTAGTCAAGGCGGGAGGTGACAAAGGCATGGACCAATGTTGTAAGGTCATCTGGAGGAACCAGGTGTTTCACTCGGGTGATGTTCCTCAGATGGTAGAAGGAGGATCTGACAATGACAGACACCTGAAATTTCAGGGTCAGACTGTCAGCAAAAACAACACCCAAGTTACGCACCCAGTCAGAGGTTATGAGCTGCACACCATTGAGCCATATGCCCGATGCGTGCCCAGCTCCAAAACCCACCCCAAGATGACCAGGATCCACAACCATCACCTCAGTCTTATCTGGGTTCAGTCTCAACCAGCTGGTGCTCATCCAGTCCTTGATCTCAGCGAGACAGTTGTTAAATACAGAGGCAGCATCCCTCTGTTTGGGTACAAAGGACAGATACAGTTGAGTATCATCTGCATAGCAGTGAAAACTCAAACTGTATCACCTAATGACGTCCCCTAATGGCAGCATATACACTGCAAACAAGATTGGTGCCAATATGGAGCCCTGCTGGACCCCACAGGACAGGGGAAGGGAGTTAGAGGAATAAATTCCAGTGACTACCCTCTGAGACCTGCCCATGAGGAAAGATCGAAACCACTCTAGGACTGTCCCCGACAGTCCACAGAGACACCGCAGTCCTCCAGAAGCACACCATGGTCCACAGTGTCAAATGCCACTGAGAGATTGAGAAGGACCAAGATGGTACATGCCTTTCGATCCCTCACTATCAGGAGATCACTCAATACCGAACAAGTGCGGTCTCAGTACTATGTCTCTTCCGAAATCTGGACTGGAGAGCATCATAGACATTGTGGGTCACAAGGTGATCATCCAGTTGTGTTGCAACCACCCTCTCAATAACCTTTCCAATGAAAGGAATGTTAGAGACAGGTCTGTAATTAGCTAACGAGTCTGGGTCCAAGGAAGATTTTTTTAGGAGCGGTCATACAACTGCCTCCTAAGGGGATCTGTAAAGACACCCCTCTCCAGGGACCCCCAAACAATTTTAGCTAGTGTCGGGTAGATATCATCTACACAACCTATTAATAGGTGTGTAGGGCCCAGATCCAAATTACAACTGGTTGGGCGCAACGTTTGGACGATCTGCATAATGTCCATGAGTTCCAGCTGGCTAAAGTCCGCCCAGACAGACTAGGTGCTCATCACCTTCCACTGACCTCTTAGTGACAGCAGAGCTGATACAGAATGAGAGAGAGAGAGAGAGAGAGAGAGAGAGTGTGACTAAGAATAGAGCAAGGAAGCCTGCCTGCATCTTGGATGGGATTACGTCTTGTTTCCTCCAGACTGAATTTGGAGTGCATATCACACTGTGCCACAGCATTTCTCAATTTTTTTTAAATTAAAATCAATGCATATTACAATGGTTTTGGGGATAACCTCTTTTCTGAAGTCTGTTAATTCAATAAAAAGCAGATCCATCTTTTGACTGACACCATCTGTTGCAATCAGTTGTTTCATTGTGGTGCCACTTCTAAAGCACATGGTGATGAAGGAGGCCTGCGATTGATCACTATCGTACCCTCCCTCTGCCCATCCACCTCTGTTGTTCTCAGTCCAAACCAGAACATTGGTCTTTAGTGCACTGCATATATATTTCTCCACTTCCTCTCACAGCTGTGAATTAAATGAATGAGTTTTGTTCAGTTTTTGGAGGTTTTTATTACTGTGATTGAGCAGAGCTAATGGATCAGGTTGCCATTACAATCCCTGACATTACCAGAAGTTAGCAATGCTGTTACCTTACATAATAAACTTATACAATTTGCACTTTCCACATTATCTGATACCTGAACCGGGAAGGCTAAGTCTTCAAGCATATCCTAGCTGACTAATAAGGTGCTGACAATAGTATCTTTCACATTCTTAGCTCTCCTAAATCCTCGCCTTACATTTCCAGTTCAATATTTGTATGATCTGGGATACTTATTGGTCCCATTATTAAATAGTAGTACTTCACTGAGAAACATGACATTTAAATTGTTTTCAAATATAGTCAGAAGCACTTTGTGCTAAAAATTCTGTGTGTGTGTGTGTGTGTGTGCACGCTGAAGGGGGTTGAAGACATTTTTTTCCGCTTTGAAGTCGAACACATTTTTTATTTTATTTTATTTTATAGTTAATTTGCTAATTCCATGTTAGTCCCACAGGTGCAACAGTATCTCCTTTTCAGTGGGCTCCTGCTTGTGCTTCAGCTGCTGAAGCACAGGGAGATTAAAGGAGTTGTTTGAGGTCACACAGTGGCATCGGTGGGATTCGAACCTGGGTTTTCTGGTTCCCAAGGCTGTGCTCTAGCCACCATATCATATTGCCTCCTTTTAACATAGTATGATGTCCCTGTTGAAAAGGCCCAAATTACTCTGTGCTTTTTCCACAGATGGGTCCCGGTTAGAGCACATCTTTCTCATTACAGTTTGCATTTCCAGTGCTCAGCAGAGGCTAAGACTGCACCAATAAAGCATTGTCTTCAGTTATTCTAATCAATTCCATGAACCTTTGTCATTGTGCAGGAGACTGGCAGTTGAAGATAACTAAATGATTGCCTTGCTTAACTAATTTTATTGCTGTTGAATTTTTTTTTGTCTGTTTTTTTTTCCCATTTTGGTGGATGGTGCCGAAAGAAGGTGACATCACTGAGATTCTGTGGGCAAATAACCTTGTAGCTTACATCCCCCTGATCAGATGCAATGTATCAAAAGCTTTCATAATGTACTGATGCAAAAACACAAGGGCACAAAGTCGGCCGCTGCTAATTTCATGAAACTATGCCCCAGTAAAGTAATCAATAGGTTACAAAGTCTAACCAAAACTATGTGGACGTATTAAGTATAAATTATACTTAATGTGTCATTATATGTCCATATCATTTTAAAATCTCTAGTATGTATCACAAGCACATATACTGAATATAATTTCTCTATGTATTTTTTTATTTTATTTTATTTATTTCTTTCTAGGAAGTACCTTTGAGCCAAAGGCTCTTTTACAGAGGTTCCACTTTGTAGTAATACATGGGCATTACATCATTTACAATGGTTACAAGTACATAAGCAGATACAAGGTGGTTCCATGCCTAGAAAGACATGAGTACATCAGGTTACAGAAGTTACATAATTACAATAACAGGGAGTACATAAGTAAAAATATACAGACACATAATTTAAAGCAGGCTAGGCTGACAGGTTGTTAAGTGAACAACTTGAGATTCTACAGGATATAGAGTGAATCAGGTAGGGAGCAGAGGATGATATAGTCTGTAAAATAATTAACTAATACTATACGCAAGGAGGCAAGAACTTGATGGGCAGCAGTTCTTTTGCCGTAAGTGCTAAAGAGTGTAGTCATAAAGGAGGGCTAGACTCACTGTGGGGGGGGGATGCTGAGGCTGGGACCTGGAGCCTACTAGGGTAGTGTTAGTTAGCAAGAAGAGAGGAGAGGCAAGGGTGCAGGTTAGAATGAGGGTAACAGGAAAGAGGAGGGGAGAGTGTGGGGGAGTTCAGGTCCACAGTCACAGTTCCTGTTTGTGGCGAGAGCCACTCGGAGTTTATCTTTAAAGGGGCCTATTTTGTCCTCTTTTGTGATGCCTAGGTCAAAGCGCATTAAGCCAAAGTGGTGCCCGGTATTTGTAGGACCGTTGGCCTTGTGTGGTTCTACAGAAAGGGATGCAGAGAGCTGAGTTGTTTGCACCCCTAGTGCATCTTATGGAATTAGGTCGGCTAAGGAGGCTTTGCAGGCCTGGAGTGGTAAGTCCTAACATAGACTTCTTGGCGAGCATGCATACTTGATACTGGAGGCGACTGTGAAGGTTGAGCCATTTTGTTTGAGTGTACAACTCGCAGGTGTGAGTGAGATGGGGTACACCTAGGACTAAACAACACGCTTTATTTAGTGTTGTTTTGATACGTTTAAAAGCAGTTTGGGAAGCAGCCCCATATACTGCTAGACCATAGTCTATCACTGAGAAGACTGAGCTATTTACAGCAGTTTTGAGTGCCTCAGAAGTCAGGCCTTTTCGGTGTCTGTACAGTAATCCTAGTTTTGCATTTGACGACTTTGCGACTGCGTCTATGTGTTGGTTAAATGAGAGGTGCAGTCCAGTGTCAATCCTAGGAATTTAAATGTTTGAACCACCTCCAGGGTAGTATTCTGATTGTTCTGAATGCAAAGTTGGTGAGTGCGGTGTCTGTCATGTGATGATGCGAATAACATAGTCTTAGTTTTTTTATAATTAAGGAGTGCCTTTGATTGAAGGAACCAGTGCTCAGCCGTGATGAAATTAGCCTGCATTTGCTTTTCCAGCTTGTAGGGGTCAGAATTACATGAATATAGGACCACATCATCTGCATACAGTAGTAGCTGGTCATTTACATATATATATATATATATATATATATATATATATATATATATGTTCCTGATACATATTGATGCTTTTTGGGGGACACATTTAAAGGCATTTGCTTTTTCTTAACAATAGTGAACTGCACAAAACTGGAGGCACAGCCAAATGTATATTGCTCTGAAGCATGTGGTGCTAGACACCTTTTCCTGTAGTTAGTGCTATATCGAAATTCAACTGAACAAGAAATACATTTGTCCTAAATCTTCTTTTGCAGGAAACAGGTTCACTATCGAGCCCATTTTACCTCTACACACACACACACACACACACACACACACCGTCTTTACTGGAGTAAAACACAGATAACTGTGATGCAGAGGGTTCATTCAGATGGACTCAAGATATAACCATTATAAGCAGGGCAGGGGATCTCTTCTTAGAGAGGCATGGCTGGTCCTTTTAGTTACTATTATATATGTATTTGTAAGTAATTGTATGCTTCATTTATTTAGTTATATTAATAAAATGTACCTGTGCTTATTCATTGGGGTGTACTCACAGTTCTTCTAACCTTTTTTCATCAGTCAGTTTTGAAAAGCCGTGGAGAGGGTTGAGCACTTAACACAAGATAAAAATCCACACAAAACAGTTTGGCTTTGATATTTACAGTTCATAACCCTATATTGGTATTGGTACAGTTATCTATATAATTCCCCCTATGGGCATCTTTCCTGAGCTTGCCTGCTATTATTACTACTCTCTTGATTATTATCACCCTAAGTGGGTTCCAAAATAATGTAGGTATAGTTGTTACTCAGAAAGATTGACTCACTTCTATAGTAGTGTTGCTCATATGCTATGTGTTATATGGAGTGCTGCCTACCCACCTTACCCAGCTGACTTGGCAGACACTTGCCTCTGCCATGTCCGTCTCTGCTCATACTCTTTGATGGCTCACAGGGCTGCCAGTTTATATTAGGTGACGAGGAAACGCTCTGTCTAAAGTCATACTTCAAAAACCCCAAACAGTACCGATTTAAAATAAAGTACAAAGGCCTTAGCTCGAGTCCTACCAAATTTACAACATGCCTTCTTTGGGACCCTACCTCACAAACAATTGAACTTCTATAAGCAGCTCTGTCCTGAAAGGTGATTTCCGAACATTTTCTCTACCACTGTTCATGAGGTGGGGTCATAAGACGGCTATTTTGAACATTTGGTGTAAAAATATTTAAAAAAAAAAAAAAAATTTATAAACCTATGTTGAATTTTGCAAATTCAGACTCGTAACTTTGGTAATTTTCAATATTTTGCCCCCAGATTCACAACATAGCCATATCTTTACAGCACCTCATGAGTGTGACACGTGTCATTTTTCAATTCCTGCCAAAAATGTGTTTTTGCATCCCAAAAGTTGATTTCAAAGTCACCTTTCGTGCAGAATTTGAACATTTGCTCTGCCCTTCTTCATGAGGCAGGGTCATAACAAGGCAATGTTGAAAATTTTGTGTACAAATATTACAAAACAACAAATTTAGGAGCCTACATTACATTTTGCTAACAAAGGCTCCTAACTTTGGTAATTTTCAATATTTTTGCAACAAATTCCTCACCTGCAGCCCTATCGGCTCTGGCCAGAATTTGTTTAAATTCATGGCAGTTCAGTCAGTCCTCAAGGAGAGGACTCTGTCAAGGTATTAGCTAGTGTGTCACAGTCTCTCCAGGCTTGGCCTGCCTGATAGAGTTAGACCCCAGAGTAAATTGTGGGAGAGAAGAAAAGAAGATGTTTTCAGCAAAACGTTTGTTTAAAAGTTAAGTTGGAGCAGGGGTTTCCCTGCCCCTCCACAGACTTTTCCCCTCTGCAGGGAGTCATCAATCCAGGAATGCACCTCCCTTCCTCCAGGTACTGAGCCTCAGCGAGACAAGCAAAGAAATGAAGTGGAGAAAGTTACCAGCCAGTCTGGAGGAAGCCAGCATCCCTACCAGGAGCACTACATCCAGTCAGCTCTTTTAGCAGCCTGTACCAGAGGTAGTGTCTGAAGCATCACAACTGTAAGTAAAACCCAGGGTTCGACCCTGCAACTGGAGATACAGTTAACATGTCAGGAGTTAAGATAGAAGTCCTGGGCAGAATTGTACTAGTGAGAGGAGCCCAAGAAGAAGACCTGTTGAGGCCATCTTGCCACAAAATCCAATTTGGATTACAAATAGGGGTCCCTTTTTGAAGTGTTGTACCAGTTTACTGTTTCTGTTCAGCAAAAGTGTGTTTACCAGTATTATTCCACTCCTTCGACTACTGACGTGCTCTGTACCTCAGGGTCAATGGAGGGGTTCTCCTGTGCCTGCAGTCGGTGCAGAACACAGTGGCCAGGTTGCTGATGGATCTTCCAAGGTCTTGTCCTGTGACCCCGGTTCTGCATGAACTGCACTGGCAGCTGGTTAAGTGGAGAATCATCTTCAAGGTGGGCTTGCTCTCCGACAAGACCCTACACAGATTGGGCCCCTAGCTACCTGAGTGACCTCCTGACTCCTGTCCGTCACATGCACTCACTCCACTCCTTTACTGAGGGCCTCCTAGCAGTTCACTGGGCCCGCCTGAAATTCTCTGGAGATCACTGGTTTGAGGTGTTGGGCCCAGTATTGTGGAACTCACTTCCAAGATTATTGAGGAAGGCCCCATCAGTAGAGGTTTTAAGCGGGGCTGAAGGTGCATCTTTTTAAAGAAGCGTTTGTAGACTGCTTATAGTTAAGAATTAGCAAACTGCTACATTGTTTTATCTTAATTTAGGATTTATTTTTGTTTTTTTGTTATTGTTGCTCTGTCTCATGTTCTTGTATTGATGCATGGTGTTTTAACTCTTGCTTACCTGTACAGCACCTACAGCCTCCGGGATGAGACACTAAACAAATTTTACTTACTTACTAACTGTTTAAGCACGGCATTGAGTTCCACCCTGCTGGCAGCATCAGTGTCCCCAGTGTGGTACCCACTGCAAATATTGAGAGATCTCTCATGCATGGCCTTTGGGGGGAATAAAGATGGGTGCAGCTGCATTGGGGTTGAAGACTGCCAAGGGTGGGCAAAGTGTTGAAACAAATTGGTTATTGTCTTTTATTGCATAAAGTATTAATATACCACTACCCCAATTGTTCCATTTTACCCTTGCTGCCCCCCTGTTTTTCTGTACCCTCCTTTTTAAATAAATCATTTGTTTTAAATTGCATTTTATGGTTTAGGAATTGTCATTGCTTACTGTGTCACTTATTTTGAGAGAGGGACTGTGTGGGCTGTCTATGTATTGTTTCCTGAGGGATGATAGCCTTGTGTTTCAGAAGCCTGATACCCCATATCACTGCCCCATGTAGAGGCACCACACCATGTTAGGCCAGTGTAGCGACTCCTTAGGGAAACCAGGCTGGCCTCCTCAGCAAAGGTGGAGAGGTGAACCCTGAGGGCCCCAGTATGGCAACCACTTACATTTAAATTTTAAAAACAAGCTAGCTTAGAAACCTTAATGTATAGCATATAAACCGGATATGTGATGGGTGCTTATTAGGGGTATGCATCAAATTCAAACCAGCCGTCGAATACCTCGAATACTGGATGTATTCAACAAATACTCAAATACTAGTGTGTATTTGAGGTATTCGATGGTCATGTATTAGATGAGACTTTGAGATCTCTTGAGATCCCCTCAGCCAGTCTCCAGACTGCTCAGAGAGCTTGCCAGAGCTTTACCATGTGACCTTGCCAGTACACAGGAACACTGAAACTGAGATGAAGAAGGGTTTCCTTGGGGAAAGGGTTTTGTGGATGGTATTCTGAAGTAAGTGGGAAAAAAATAGCTGTAAATTACATTTTTTTGGACCCCTCTGTTTTTTATTAGACTGTGGTGCTCCACTTAGTTGACAAATTGATTGTGAAAGGTAACTTTTTCAGCAGAACAAATCGTGTTATAATCTTCATGCTAAGGCAGAGGGGGGGAGAAGGGAGGGAGGGGTCTGTCTGAAACTAGCTAGATGGGCTAGCTCTTGCTTTGCTGTCTGGCTTGAAAAGGGCCTGTTCATGTGATTTCTTCTTAATTTGTCTTTATAGTGCTGAATTTTTTTTTTATTTTGCAGAAAGTAAATAAATAATAAATGTTTGTTTGTTTGTTTGTGGGGGGATGGCAAAAACAGTATTGTGTGTTCACTGCTCAGCTTACTGTGCCATGTTCTAAAACTGACTGCTGCCAGTTTCCTATCTGACTGTAGTTTAATTATTTAAATAGTGATTTTTAAAAAATCTATTTTTTTTCTACTGGGATGCTGCAGTATTTGTTTTCATCATGCACTTAGGCATTTATTGTCTGCCTGCCACCAGTGTATTAAAAGCAAGAGGGGAGGAGCACCACCATCTTTGCTTTGCGGAATTTGCGGCTTGAGGCTTATGCTTGTTATTCCTGTACCTGGTCCTGTAGTACTTAGCTGAGCTGTTTTTTCTTAAAAAATTGTTAAAACACCTATATAAAACAATAGTGTAAGTCCTTTTGTCTCGACACAGACTTTGTCTGTGCCCTAGGGTATGCAGGAGAGAGGAGGGGCACCCTTGCTGCTCAAGTGCCCACTGCTCAGTGTTAGCTGTCTGAGTTTTTGACTGTTGTTAAAACAGTAAAGGGTTGCAAACAACAATCTAAAATATTGTTTTGCTCTTTGGACGCTGCAGTCTTTGTTTTGGTAGTATACTTACGCATTTGTTGCCTGCCTGCCACCAGTGTACTGAAAGCAAGGGGGGGAGGAATACCGCCTTCTTTGCTTTTCAGAACTTGCGGCTTTGGACTTATGCTTGTCATTCCTGTAGTACTTAGCTGAGCTGTTATCTCTTAAATCACCTATATATAAAAAAATAGAATAAGTCCTTTTGTCTCACCATAGACTTTGTTTGTGCCCCAGGGTAGGCAGGAGCCAGGGCACCCTTGCTGTAAAGTGCCCTCTGCCCAGTATTAGCTGTCTGAGTTTTGGACTTGTTAAAACAGTAAAAAGTTATGAACTACTATATTAAAAACAATATTCTATATTTTTGGGGGCAATTTAACTGACAAGTGAAAATGTCACACAAGCAGTCAAATATAGTCAAAAAACATCTATGGATCAGCGCTTCCAAAAGTGATTCAGACAGGGGTTGATGTTTGACACATATTCGTCGTCCTGCTATCCCCTTCACTCCAACCAGACCAGTTGCTACTTCAACCAGTGCTAGCACTGCTAGTACCACTGCCACCCTCACTGTTCCAGTGCAAGTCTCAGCCTCTGTAGTGACTGATGTTCTTGCCACATTGGCTGCCACCATCACTGCCACCTCCACTGCTGTTGACAGTGACACAATCAGCACTACCTCTAATACTGTTATTACCACCATCGCCACCACCTCCATTACTGTTGTCAGTGCCACAATCTGCACTACCTCTGATACTGTTACTACCACCATCGCCACCACCTCCATTACTGTTGTCAGTGCCACAATCTGCACTACCTCTGATACTGTTACTACCACCATCGCCACCACCTCCATTACTGTTGTCAGTGCCACAATCTGCTTACCTGTGATACTGTTACTACCACCATCGCCACCACCTCCATTACTGTTGTCAGTGCCACAATCTGCACTACCTCTGATACTGTTACTACCACCATCACCTCCACTACCACTGCTACTGACACCATTACCACCACCACCAAATCCACCAGTACCACCATGACCACAGTTCATGGTAGAAGTATTCAGTCATGGCCTTGGTGGTTAAATCTAAGCAGTTCCTCTGAGCATGATGAGGACAGTGAGGCAATGTCTTCTGGGTCAGAATATGCTTCTACCCCACAAGATTTAAAAAGGCTTCAAGATGCGTTCAATGACACATTCTCTGAGAGCACTGACCTGAGTGAGTCTGAAGATGCTGAAATTGAGTCCTCACCTTATTCCATAATGAAGTACTTGAGTCAAATGCAACCCCCAAAAAAATCATCTGCTAAAGGCAAGCACAAAACAACTGCCACTGTTCCTCCTCATCTTTCACGTCAACCTCCTACTTAAACAACTAAACAGTGCATCCTAACTTTTGGTTGCCCTAGTGGTTCTGATGCTTTATCTGGTGTCAGTTCACAGCAATCTTCTACACCACTCCAAACTGAATCTGGTGGTGGTGGGCACAAGTACAATCCAAGAGGGTTGACATCAGGTACAAGTTCAACGTCCAGTGATATCTTGACCGCTGATGTAGCAGACAGACTCCAGCAGGACTTCTATGAAGTTCAGCGCTGATTTCACTCAAATCAGCTTTTTCTCAATCCCAAGAAAACTTATTTCCATGACCTTTGGCATGAGGCAGAGACTTTCAAGGCTACCCTCCACCCCCTTCTTCCACACCCTGGATGGGACTTCTGTTGAAACCTGCTCCTCCTTCAGGTGTCTCAGGGTCTGGCTTGACCAGCACCTTGACTTCTCTGCACACATTAATGCCATCCACAAAAAACATCACCCCAAGCTAGGTGCACTTTACCAAAATCGTGGATGCATCCCTTTGCAGGCTAGGCATTCTATAGTGCAGAGGATGATTCTCCCCATCTTTGACTATGGGGATGTAGTCTACAATATCGCTCCAAAGTCCATCCTAACCAGATTGGACACCCTCTTCCATTTCTTCTGTTGCTTTGTGCTTGACTGTCCTCTTAGTACTCAACACTGTGTCCTGTACCACAACCTAGACCTCCCCTCACTAAAGGACCAGCATCTATCCCATTGTGCAAGTCTCATGGCTAAATACTGTTCATAGTCCCTCCCCACGTATCTCACCATGGTCCTATTGGCCCACACCCCCCTGGGCTATGCACTGAGGAACAACAACTCGCATCTACTGGCCACCCCACGCATGTCAACTTTGGCAGGCCAGTCAGCTTTCAGTTATTGCATGCCCAATCTCTGGAACTCTCTCACTGGATATCCAGCATGCCACCCCTGGCTGACACCTTAACTCCCTTCTCAAAACATACTTCCACTCCACCTGCGCATGCACCCTTGGGAGCTCACTAACCAGGTGTCCACTAACTCCGACTTCTGGGAAATACCCCTAGTACTCTCCATCCCAAATATCACTGTTTCCACTTACTACTACTAATAATAATATTTTTATTTATATAGCGCAATTCATATTTCACAGTGCTGTACATACAAGAAATATCATAACAATTTAAAATTAAGCACAAATTCAGCATTGGTTTAAAAACATCCACAGCTTTAAATATCAATTATTAAAAGTTTTCTGGAAAAGGTGCATTTTCAGGTTAATTTTAAAGCTCTCCATGGTCCTGCACTCCCTAATCTGATGAGGTAGACAGTTCCAAAGGCATGATGCTGCAAACATAAATGTTTGGGCCCCAGATGCTTTTAAACATACCCTGGGAACCTCTAACAACCCCTCGTCAGATGAGCGGAGAGGGCGGCCAGGGCTGTAGGGAATCAGGAGCTCTTACAGGTAACTCAGTCCCAGTCCATGCAGGGCTTTATAGGTCAACAGACCAATCTTGAATGTGATCCGCCACTGTATAGACAGCCAGTGCAGAACATGCAGCACAGGAGTAATATGACTAAAGTGCGATGTCCCAGTCAACAACCGAGCTGCAGCGTTCTGCACCAGCTGCAAGCAGTGGATATCAACTCCAGGAAGCCCCAGGTAAAGGGAGTTACAGTAATCCAGGCATGAGGTCACTAAGGCATGGATCAACATGGGCAAATCATCGGACGGAACAAGGTGTTTGATTCTGGAGATGTTCCTGAGGTGGTAAAAGGCGGACTTGATGACTGCCGACACCTGTGCCCGTAGTGTAAGCCCATCATCAAGAACCACCCCCAGATCACGCACCCGTTGAGAGGTAGGTAGCTGTATACCATCCAGCCAAAGTCCAGATGGTAAACCTGCCACCGGCCTCTCTATCTAGTGCCCCGGATCCACTACCAACACCTCAGTCTTCCTGGAGTTCAGTTTCAACCAGCTAGTCCTCATCCAGTCATGGATCTCCATCAAACAGCTATTAAACAAAGAGACTGCACTATCCTGGTCGGGTGCAAAAGACAGATAGAGCTGGGTATCATTGGCATAACAATGAAACCTCAGCCCATATCATCTTACAATGTCTCAGAGGGGCAGCAGATACACCGCAAACAACATGGGGGACAGTACCGAGTCCTGAGGGACCCCGCACGGCAGAGAGAAGGGTTCTGAGGAAAAAATCCCAGACACCACCCTCTGAGACCTGCTGGCGAGGAAGAAACGAAACCATCTGAGGACTGGACTAGCCAGGCCACAGATAACCCTCAGGCGCTCAAGCAGCACCCCATGGTCCACGGTATCAAACCCTGAAGAGAGATCCAGAAGTACCAAGATGGAACGACATTTTTGGTCCCTCGCCATCAGGAGATCATTGAGCACCCGAACCAGAGCTGTTTGAGTGCTATGTCTCTTCTGGAAGCCTGACTGGAGAGGGTCGAAGATATAATGGATGGTAAGATGGTTTCTCAATCACCTTCCCAACGAAGGGAAGGTTAGAGATAGGTCTGTAGTTGGCACAGTTGCTCAGATCCAAGGAAGCTTTCTTAAGAAGCGGTGTCACCACCGCCTCCTTCAGGGAGCTGGGAAATTCTCCTGAGTCTAAGGAGCACCAAACAATCTGTGCTAGGATCGGGCCGATAAACTCAATACACCCCAATAAAAGGCCTGTAGGGCCCGACGCTGGAACCTCCCGGAAGCTAGTCTCCTGTCATACGGTTTTGTACCCAACCTATTATAAACACACTCTACTGTGAATATGGTTACCTTGCATGTATAACCACCCTGAAGCTATGGCTATGGCTATGTATCTGCCTGTAGAAAATGCACTCTACCTTGCTTATGTTCATTTTGTATGTATACCATGTAATTGTCCTTACTGTGTATTGTCTGTATGCTCTCCCTATCCCCTTACCCCCAGGGCGCATCTGGAATCGAGCAGTAGTCTGCTCAGCATGCCTTCCTGGTTAAACACTTAAATAAATAAATAAATATCTGGACATATTTTACTCAGCAGGAGGATGTTAAAGGACAGCTGTGTGTTCACACTGTGGACAGAGTCTCAGCCAAGGTAAAAATGTTGATACAATGAGCACAGCATGTCTTTGGAACCAGTTTCTGACAAAGCATCCTGAGGTGGCTAACTTAGATAATGCTCCTACTGGAGTTGTCTCTTCATACCACTGCACACAGCATTTCAAAGTAAAACCAGTTTCTCATTCTCTTAATGGTGCTGTTGGTGTCATAGGCAGTCAGCAAGTGAGCAAACACCAGCAATATCTCATTACCAGTCTTTGCCCATGAACTCCAACAGGCACAATACCAAGACCCTCACAAACTGGTTCAGATGGTGAGACACCAGATGTGCAGTTGTGGTGCCCCCCTACCCACCCCACCCCCAGTCTAAATCACATGCATCTGACCACTCTGGAGCCTGGATCAAGAGTAAGGCAATGTCATTTCAAAAGCCTACTCTCACAATAAAGGAGGCATTTCAGGCCTGCACAAAGTTCTTGCCAACTCACCCCACAAATGTTCAGATCGTGCAGCTCATAGAGGAGATGATTGCACTGGATTTGTAGCCTTATTTTATTATTGAAGACACCGGATTCCATAGACTTCTACATTTCTTCCAACCTCAGTACCACATACCAGGGTGAACTATTTTTTCTCGTACAGTCATGCCAAATATCTATGAGGCATACTACAGACAGGTGGAGAAATTGCTGAACGAGGCTGTAGACAGGGTTTTCCACTACACATCTGATGCATGGACCAGTATAAACTCACTACATGCATACCTCTCACTGACAGCACACCGGTGTTTACCTACACCAGTAGCACATGGTGGCATAACTGCTGTTGACTCCTGCTGCTCTTCCACTGGCCTTGGCTGTAGCAATACACCATCACACCGGATGTCTGCTCTCCTTAGTGTTGTGGCCCTTCCAAGTGAACACACCAGTGTTAACATTCTTACATCTTTGCAAGAAATGCTTTTTTTTTGTACAGTCTATTTCTTCTCCCTGGGGGGCCAGAGCATCTCTCAGGAGTACCCACTCGATCTCGGACTCTACTTCTGGCCTGAAACCACCCTCCCCAGGAGACACATTGCTGAGCATCCCCACCTAGACCCATGGAATCGTTCAGCCCCCCCCCAGAGGGCCAACCTCACCTACCTGGTGGCCTGTCTGTGATTAGAGAAATGGTCCCTAGGCCAGGTCAGGGAGCTCAGGAGAGCCGGTGGAGGGTTCGTCTGGCAATGGGATGTGGGCCTTGGTCCCTGGGGTCTCTGTCACCTCTCTGGTCCTCCAGGGTATTTGCCATATTGTTTTCTGCTTGGAGCATGGACATGCAATGATGCTGGTGCACCAACATGCAGGCATCCGCCACCGCTCCACCCCCTAAATCCAGCATCGCTCCCTACAGGGTCACCAGTCTCCACCAGGGGCCACTGGGGAGCTAGGCATACCTCAGTACCCACCCCAGGAGGGGAGAGCAGTCCTCCAGATACTCAACCCATCCATCCCATGCTGACCTCTGATGACCCGAGTCCATTTCCAAACCAGGGTCGCCAGTGTGGCACGAGGTGTAGCATCCAGCGCCTCAAACTTCAGTTCCACAGGGCCGGCATTACAAGAAATGTTTGACTCGTGGATTAGCACAACAGGTTTGCATGTTGGGTTCTTTAGTAGAGGTAATGGAAAGAACACAGTAAAAGCAGTTCTTGATGGTCTCTTCCAGGGAATCTGCTGCACTGGTCATATATTGAACCTTATGCTCACTGGTGCTCTCCAGAGCAATGTGGGCACTTCTCATATTGTTCATACCTCAAGATACATCTGCAGCCATTTTTGTTATTCTGCTAAGGAAACCAGGGAGATGCAAACTATTCAGGACCAGCTTGGTTAGAAAACATCAACTAATCGAAGATGCCGGTACATGATGTAACAGCACATTTTATGTGTTGCAGTACTTGCTGGAACAGAAGCATGTTCTACATGAGTTATCCATTGAGCACGATATTGGTGGGGTACTGCTACACCAGGACTGGACCATCTATTGAGGGCATCATGGTCCAGGTTCTCTCTCCATTTGGGAAATACACCCAGGACCTAAGCTCAAATACAGCTTCACTGAGTCAGGTTATTCCAGCTGTCCATCTTCTCATGTCAACCATGGAGAGTTTCCAGGAGCACAGCACTATGGACTTGTTTTCAGAACCCACCAAAGAACTCATCAAAAGGCTTACTAGGGAGTTAAGATCACAGTTCGCAACCCTACATGACAACACTAGCTATGTGCTCGCAACCATGTTAGACCCAAGATTCAAATGTAAGGCACTGTATCTGTCCATGCAGGGTTACAGAGTGAGGGAGTACCAGCAGCAACTGTGTAGTGAACTTGAGGGAGTCATCAGTGAGATGGACCTGTTCCATTCTGAGGATGCTGGGGTTTTAGACAGTTCTGGAACAACTGGAGTGAGTGGCACTGGCAACCCAAGTGACAGTGGTGTGGGTGGTGGAATGCCACTGACAGTGAGGTTGCCTTCTGATGCAGGAAGACAGGGGGAATTGGCAACACAGGCCCATGACACTGTGTCTCAGGTTACAAAAGCACATCATTATGACTAGTTGCTACTCACGAGTTCTCTGCTGAGCAAGCAGCAGCAGGGGACACGATTGTTGCTACACCCTCCTGAGCTGATGCTCACTAACTATTTGGATGAAAAGATTGTGGACGTAAGTTATTATTAACGTTGACCCTCTTGCGTACTGGAACACCAAAAAGCAATCATGCCCTGCTTTTTCCCGGGCAGCTTGTAAGTATCTTATGCGCCACCCCACAAGAGTACCCTCAGAGTGCTTCTTTAGCACTGTAGGAGATATTTTCCACATCACTCCTGTTTGCTGTCTGAGCATGTGCAGCAGCATATTTTTATTAAGCTCGGTCTGCATCTGCTTGATTCTTTTAAGTGAATAGGGTGAGGATGTACTAGTCAAACTAACAATGTACTGTAACTTTCTACCTGCCAGCTTTGAATACTTGAATTGACCTTGTAGCTTTCTGATCTCTGCTCTTGATTTTACTGAAAAAGATTCTGGAATAACTTATGTCAGATGTGGTGTTGTGCTTGCTTCTTGGATTTTTAACTGACCTTATAGCTGTATGACCACTGCTGCTGTTAAAATGACAATGATATTAGAAAATTAAAAATGTATTCTCTTTTTTTTTCTTTTCAATGTGACTTCTTCTATGCTGGTATATCCAGACACTAGGTTACAACATTTACTTCTTTTTTTTTTTGATATTTCTCTTTTTCCCTCCTACTACCCCAATAGAGCCACACCATCAGGAGTCACCCATTAAGCCTGCCCCTATCAGTGCCTACCTTACAGTCTCCAGTTCCTCCATCCAGCCTTGGAAACCCCCAGGTGGGGTCGGGGTGGGGGGCAGCCCCCAAATCTTGCAAATCTCGTCAGGGTCCTGAGGCTGCAGGCAGGCACCAGCACACCAGGACCCAGCTCAGAGCTCCGTTTTCCTGGCTCCAATGGGGCGTTTTTACAATGTTCCTTGTGGGACGTTGTGGGCCCATACATCATGGCACATGTGCCAACATCAGCAACGTCCCTCCCCTCCTTCATTGAAGGAGTAGCTCCCGAGGCTGATTGGTCACTGGCCTACGCCTGTGACCAATCATACCCCAGAGACTCCAGCTTGCCGTCGCACCCCCAGCCTCTGCCAGGGGTTGCCACTTGCTGGATTAGAAGATCGTCCCTCCCCTGGAGAAGCGAACTGTCATTGGATGCTCCAGCCTGTCTCCCCCCAGCCAACCCCTGGCGGCCCAAGCTCTCTCCTGAACCCAGGTCACCAGTATGGTGCGAGCTGTGGTGTTCAGTGCCTCAACCCTCAGCGCCACAGGGCCACAACATTTACTTCTTATATGCAGTTGACCTTCAGGCCAGACAGCAAGCAAAATAATAGTATTAACAAATCAAAATATGGAAGTAATAAAAAAATCTTAAAGAGGCCTTTGAAAGGAGCTAGGGGAGAAAAATATAATCCTTGTTGTAGCCTACATTACCCCCAATAGTGTCTCCCAGGGGCTTGACTATCTCCATGACACCATCACTAGCTTAAATACCCATCATGAAAAAATTACACTCTGAGACTTAAACTGTAACTGGCTCATAAGCAACATTAAAAACACAGAGATATGATTGCCATCTTATACCTAACACAAGTTATATCCTCATCTACTCAGATAAATTACAAAACTGGGACTACTTCACTTATAGATTGGGTGCTGGTCAGTCACCCAGATATGATCCTCCATACCGAAGTCTTTCCTGACTTCCTGAGTGACCACCCCCTTGTCGTATGCCAGTGGTAAACTGAAACACCTGCTGCTCCCTCCCGCTCTAGGGCTTGAGTGTTTTACTCCCATAAGACCGCACAGTTGCGAGCTATGCTTCAGCAGATAGACTGGTCCTTCTTGCAGCAGACACAGGACGTTGATGATGCTCTGAACTACTTCATCATGCTCTTCAACAGAATTGGTGACTTAGTAGCCCAGTACAAAACCCTCACCAAAAAACATACCTACCAACCATGGTTTACCCCAAACCTTATGTCTCTAATAAGGGAACGTGATAGAATCTGGTCACAGTACCATAAGCTTCGCCTAAATTCTCTCCTCCAGAAGTACAAAGAAATTAGAAATAGGGTAAAAAAATCAAGTTAGAACCACCAAGGCTAACTGACACAAAAACAAACAGTATTCATCCCTCAACTCACCTAAATCACTGGACAGGAATTTGTGACATTCTAGGAAACTCTCATAAACCGCTTCCTCACTCCATCCTCATTGGTGGGTACCATATAGAGGGTGACATAAATATAGCAAATACCTTTAATAGCACATTTAGTGACCTCTCCATCTACATTCCAGCACACCCAATCACCCCGTGGAAGCCCAAACTACCCCTATGAACAATTTGCATACAAGTCCTATCTTAGGAGACTAATCTGGGCAGATACTTACAAATATCTTACCCACATAAAAATATCTACTCAAATAGGGTCTGATAACATCGACATGAAACTCCTAAAAAAAATGTCATACGTAAGATCACACGTCCCCTCCAGCTCATCTTTCACTTGTCTCTCTCAACTGGATGCGTGCCTAAAATCTGAAAGCAGCACATGTCACATTAATCCACAATGGGGGGCGCACAAGACCAACCCACAAACTACCATCCCATTTCAATTCTATCACCCCTCTCAAAAACACTTGGAAAAAAATCATAAATGACCAGCTTTTCCAATACTTGAACAAATATGACCTACTATCATCTGAATGGCATGATTTCCACAACAACTACAGTACCTTAACTGCATTAATATAATACACTGACCATCTTCAACATGCCCTTGACAGAGGGGATTTTGCCGGCTCCATATTCATAGACCTCACCAAGGCATTTGACCTTGTTAATCACTATCTGCTCTGCCTGAAATTAACCAAGTTCAAGTTCAAACGTTTATTGGTCAGCACAAAGAACCTGTACAAGACATACAAACATATAATTTGTGCAAAATGTTCTTAGTACATCATTTAAGACGTTGACATCAAGATGTTCATGCAGCGATAAATTATCTTTCCCAAATGTTAAAAGAATATCCACATCATATACAAAACAGATGCATCCTTTAATATAAAAGAATAAAACCTTTCAGTTCAGAAATTGTTTTCCCAAGCTTTACATCAATTCCTTGCTGTCTAAAAAGCTCACATTCTTCACAAATGTATGGCTGACAAATATCCAATACATTTATTTAATATCCCAGAATCTGTATATGTAAACAAATAAATGGTTAGCAGGCCAGGAGGGAGGCCAAAACTGCCCAGAGTTTCCCCAAGCCATTTTTTCCTAGCTTTTTCATAGATAGGGCACAATAAAACAATATGCTTCAGATCATTCTCTACCTCGTTTCCACATCCACAGAAGGGGACCTTCACTCCTGCTCTCTTCTGCTTAAAATACATATATGTATCTAGTTGTGTAAAATTCCATAAGGAACCTTGTAATTGTTGTGGATTTGAAATGATAAGTAAATATGGTTCTAACTGATGGGTTTATTTTATTTCTTTATACCATCTGAAGTTTTTTAGTTCTGATATTCTCTTTAGATCTTTCGCTATTGCCAGGTCCCTAATCTTTGTTTTAACCTGGATAGAAATCTCCTCTTTGGGTCTCAAATATATCTCATATAACAGATAGCCTAGTCCCATAGGGAAAAGTTCCTTTTGGATTAATTTAATATTTGGAGAGATAAAGCCAAGCTTTGTGTACATAATTTCTTCTTCCAGACACCATCTAGGCATCCTAGTTTCTGGAAGTTGAAAAAGTCCCAACATGAATAACATATGTCTTTCCAATGTCCTGGTTTCTAGAGAGAATTGACCTAACTCCATCTTTATTACTTCAGAAGGTATGGATTGTGGTACCATTAATATAAAATGGTATAATTTACTAATAATACATTCAAGGTCTTTTACATTAGTGCCTCCCCAAATTTCTGTGGCATATAGTACGCTAACTTTCAGTTTTGCATTTAAAACATAAATGATGCATTTGACTGTTCCTTTACCTAATTTTAAATTGAACAGCCTTCATGCATTGGATGCTGTTTTCATCTTAGACTGAATAAAAGTACTGAACGATGACTCTTTCATGTAATATTTTGAGCAAAATGCAGCCCCAGATAATCATAATACTTGTGAGATACGATTTTTTCTTTGTCAATAACTGCTCTGGGAACTGATTTGGATTTATTGCCAATGATTACCGCTTTAGTTTTTTCCTTGTTGATCACTAATCCATTAACTTTACACAATTCTGCAAAGCTATCCAATTTTCTCTGAAGTCCCAAATGGGATGTGGAAATTAAGACCAAATCATCCACATAAGCCAAAAGTGGCACTCTATGTTACTTAATTGTTTGGCGAGTGAAAATCAGGATTATGAAGACCTTCTAAAATTGAATTAATATATAAGTTAAACAAAGTTGAAGCCAGTAAGCATAGCTGGTGCACCCCTAAATTTGTGACTATCATTGAAGTTGTCATACCTTGATGATTGTATTGTACTTTGGTCCAGGTATCTTTGTGCAACCTGATAAGTATATCTAATAAGGTACTGTCAATCCCAAAATGTTTCAATTTTTACCATAACAGTGCTCTGCTAATACCATCAAAAGCTGCTGATAGACCCAAGAAGCAACAGAATAATTAGCTTTTTTTCACAGTTACATATTTCCAGACTTAAATGATTTAACATATAGTAGTGTTGGATTGTGGAGCTTCTGACTCTCAAGTCACTCTGATATTCACTCAGGATACAATGTTCACTGATCCATAGTTGTATTCACTGCAATAAAATTTTGCAGAGCACTTTCTGTGAAACATCAATCAGGCTAATAGGCCTGTACATTTTGGGATTCCTTGGGTCCCTTTTTATGTTTGCTTGCACGCATGTGCAAGAAACATAGTGCCATCATCCGAGTTTTCGGAGGTGTGGCAGCCCTCTTCCCATTCAGTCAGTGTGTTTGCAGGCATTGCCACAGTTCTCCAATGGCTGCTGGAGCTGTCTATGACAGCAGTGCAAAATGCAGTGGAGTACAGTAGAAAGGGGGAGCTATGTTTCATTGAGCAGCGATAAGATATCGCATGCTTATGCGTGCTCCCCCCCACACACACACTCACACGCAAACTGCGTGCTGGTGCTCCCCCTACACACACTGTATAACTAATGGGGGGTGCCCTAAGAGGGCTGTCTGTCTTGGTACAATAGCTATCCCAATGTCATACCCTTCTGCCTTTGTCAAGGAAATTAACCTCTTTCTACTGAAACGGAAATAACATACAATCTGGCCAAATGGTAGAGGCATGCTGGGTGTAATCGGAGCTTGCGACACAGCGTGGCCTTTCAAAGGGTAGCAAAGTGGTAGGACCCACTGGGAAAAGGAGGACACACGCACACTCACACACACTCTCTCTCTCTCTCTCTGTCTCTCTCCCTCTCACACTGTCACACTCTCCTGCATTTCTTCTCAGTATGATTTTGGGTGCAATATAGTTATCTAGCACCTGTTACATGTATGATAGAATGCTCCTTGATGCCATGCACTGATAAATAACATGGAGGGTGTAGAATATAGGTACGCAATGTGCACCATAGGAACATGTGTAGCTTTTCCATATTTACACCTGAAGATATACAACGCGACTTGTGTGAAATTCAGTGCCAAATGACTGCCTAGGAGGCCACGTCTTGAAACATTAACATGTCTCTGTCCCTGCATTGCTAGAAATGTGCATCCTCCTCATTCATCTCATCTCTCATCTAAACTCACTTAGACAAAGCACCCCGATTTTTCATTGCTCCTTTTCAAACAAAATCACACCGTCTCATGGCACTACCTCGGTACTTTTTGCTTGATCTTGTTTGAAAGGGGGCCTGTCTATAGTTTTACTGCTTTCTAACGCTGCAATATTGTGGGCAGAATACTGGGCACAGTGCACATCTGCAATCCCTCTGTGACCTGAACAAAGCTAAGCAGTAAAAGAGGATGCGCTTCTTATGGATGCTCTAGAGGGGATCCGTACTACTTCCCGACCGTCGACTTGCCGACAATTATCTTCCCGAACTTGAAATCCCGAAATGGTTAATTTACCGAAAAATTCACTCCCGCAGCACCATTTACCAGCATTTGGTTGCTGCTGTTGCTGGTTTTCAAGAGTGCTCACTTTAACCAGCTGCTGGCATTTTACCAATTTATTTAGTCACCACACTGAAAGAAAGAAACCAGATCCTTCTTTTCTGAGTGAAAGCAGTGCCAACACAGCTTTAGTCCCTTGGCAGCGGGTCTGGGTTTTAACATTTTTCCTGAGATAAGCACTGAACTCAAGTACCGCAAGTCCCATTGTACCTATCCAGGTGTAAAATCCAAGGCAAAGATTCATACTGTAGTAGGTCAACGCACATGCCCAGTATAATACAGCCAATCCTCGAAATATGGTTTCATGAGCAGTATGTGGCGTGACTGAATGGATTCAATTGGGTTATAGATAATTTGTGAGTGACCTCGTTACAATGTAACATTTCCAAGTGATTGTTGTTCGCCTGTCCGTCTGCACTGACTACTGATCGCCTGACTTACCAGTCTGCACTTCTCAAAATTAAAATGTAAACTGTATATATTGCCACGTAAATTATGCCGCTGTAATTTACAGTGACCGGAAGACGACAGAGCTGCCCATGAGAACAGTTTTCACCTTCCTTCTCGTTTATACATCTATTCTTGAAATCATACTTGTTAAAGGTCCCTTTCCTATGCAAAGCCTGATTTTGCACATGGTTAATAAATCTATCTGATGCACGTAACTTTAGCAACTGGCTATACTACAACGAGAGAGAGAGAGAGCCAGAGAGGGGGAGAGAGAGAGTGTGCGTGTGTGTTTGTGTGTGTGTGTGCGCGAGCGCGGGAGCTGGTGATGATAGCTATGGTACAACGTATTATTGATTGTTACCTGCAGGATAACAGATTGAAAAGAAACTCTAGAGGTATACAAAGGCTGCAATTAGGTGGCATATTTTGGCATTCCCTGCAACAAAGCAGTCATGAGTAAGCGCCACAATACACAGGTTATGGTATAAATTACAGAAGCTAAAAAGGGTAGGCGCATACAAGACATAATGAGACAGAAGAAACACTTCTGTGCTGTGACGTGAGTGCAGATAGTTTTAGCCAACAACAAATTAATCTTTTTTCAGGGGGTGGGCAGAACTACCAATATACCATCGAGCACATTCATTTTTTAAACCATCCCTTCTTTTGGGCTTCAGTGGCTTGTTGCGCCACTTATGAAAGTCTCTACAGAAAGTCCTAGCAAGAACATTGAAATACAAAGTGAAATACACGTTACCTCCACTGGGAAAAATTATAGAACTATAAAGGTTCACAGAAAGTATTAGTGACAATAAAGTAAAACCCCTTTCTGTTGTTCAAAATAGCCATATACTGTATCAGTCGAAAACAGATCCATCTTTTGCGACCGAATGGTGAATTGAGACAACCCCTTTTCATTGAACCCTAAGATGCAAATTCCACTGATTTACTTTTACTTCATATTAACACTGAACAAAGAACAAAATACACTAGAAATGCATGCTCATATATGTACACTACTAAACTAACAAATATAATGATTTCGAATTTACAGGAACGCACGTTCACTTTATTTTTTTTTATTTCCACCACTCCATTTGAAAACATCAAAATAAACAATCGGGGACACAAGAAATCGGATATCATGATGCAACAGAAGTTCACTGTGCTAGAATGTGAAGTTTCAAGACAGTGCTGATATCTGCTAGACTAACCATCCTGTCAATTAAAATACACAGGATGCATTTCTTACATCAAAATATTATGGAGTTGAGTTATTGAGTATTTTCTCAGAAATTAAAGAATTTGCAAGGTAAGGCAGAATAAAAGCTGAGTGATCTGACTGAAACTATAATGGAACGGCAAACCAATCCGCTCTCCTTTATTTGCTGTTTTCTTCCGTCTGATGAAAATGGTCCTCCTAGTCAGTTTATCACACTTGTGTTCTTTTCCTTCACTATATACGAGCTATTCTGGCATGCATGTCTGCCCCACCCCCTTCAACGAAATTGCTGCTGGTTAAGGACGGACTGCTTGTAACACAACTTCAGTAACAAACATTTCCCTGTTGTAAGAGATAATTGGTTGAATACAGCAGTACTGATGGGGCAGTTCTGTTGAGGATGCCTATTTACAGAAATTATTGTTCTGGTATACCATAGCTTGTTTGTAATGTTTGACTTGGGTAATTTCTTTTAGTTGGGGGCATATTATGATTGTATAAATTACTCATATTTAGTCTCTGGAAAACAGGCTATAGGCATTGGGCAATAGCTAGTGCCCCACCCCCAACCCACATCCTTTTGTATTGTTCACCATATTAGCATAAAGGTGCAGTTGGTCCAGATTAAAGTTGTGCTGCTCCTAATTGAAGAATGCATTGATAGCCACTGAAAATATTTTCCATTTAATTAGCTAACACACACACACACACACACACACACACACACACACTCCTGTTACCTTACAAAGGGTTGGTATAAAACATGTATTTCTCTCTTGGAACAGGGTTCCTGTACACCTTATTTCTTAAGAGCCTGGATCTTAGAGTACAAAAAAGTAGAGTTCTCAATGGAAAGTAACCCAGGTTCTAAAATAAATTAACAAAGCAAATGTAAACATTTATTTATTAAATTTGTATTGGAAATGAAGGCTACCTTTAAGATAAAATAACAAAGCAAATGAAGATGTTTGTTTGGTAAAAGGGAAAGGCCTTATGTATAAAATTCCTAATGGTTTACATTAAAACAAGGCATTTATTGCCCACAACTGAAGGGTTTCATGAGTAACATATATAGCAATACTCAACAGTCACTGGTTTTGTGTGTTTGTTTTACCAAGAAAAGTGGACTGGGTGATCAGGTTCCATTTTCAGCTGTGTATGGGGACAAGAAAACAAGAAAACAACAGTACAAATATTAAGTTACACAAACATAACTACATTTGTACAATAAGTTACAAAAGAAACAGGCAGTTAGATGTGTTTTGCAAGTAACTGTAAAGTCCATGTTTGAACTAGTTTCATTTTTGGGGGTGTAGATTAATGCTCACTGGTAAAGCATTACAAGAGTTAGACCTAAACTGGAAAAAAAGAGCATTCCCTAGTCCTTGTTCAATATCATTTTTCCTGGAATGTTTTAGTACCTGAGACCCATATAGTGTGTGGGTTGAGAACAAAAGTAGTTTATTAGTCAATTGCAGCACTTGTTTGTTATTACATATAGTGCCGAGCATGCTGGAAATACTGGGAGGAATTTCTGAACCTGGGGAAAGTAACAGTAAGCCATCATTAAGTAGGCACCTGTATGATCTGGCTGGTGTGGAGAAAGCAAAGGGAGCAATATTATTAAACTGTGACCTAATATTCTGAAAGAAGAGTAGAAGATCATATGCAATATAAAAGATCCATATCTGAGAGTAGTCAAGAGAGATTGTGTAGCTAGGGTAATTATCGTCCAACGCTTCTGCAGGACACGCCTGTGGAAGCTAGAAAGAGTAGGGGTTGCTAGAGGGGAGACTGAACTGTTTGCAGTGTGATTAAGAGCAGAAGATAAAAATGAAATTGCAAAATGACACCATTTCTAATTAAATAATTTTTAGCACTGCCAAAAGTAACATCAACAACAAAATTAATTATTTTTTTAAAGGATAGTTTTGCTGAACCTGTAAACCATTTTCCCCAGTACAAGCTGATTTTTATGTTTTTTTTATGTTTGCTTGCATGCATGTGCAAGAAACATAGTGCCATCATCCAAGTTTTCGGAGGTGTGGCACCCGTCTTCCAATTCAGTCAGTGTGTTTGCAGGCACAGCCGCAGTTCTCCAGTGAATGGATGGAGAAGTGTGCTTAATGAGAAATTTATGGTTGCCCAAGGTGTGGGATGCTACATAAACCCTGAGGGTGAAGCCCGAGGGGTTTATTAAAGCATCCCACACCGAGGGCAACCATTAATTTCGAATTTAAGCACACTTCCCCATCTTTTATTAATTATAATTGCTGGTCAGCAATTTTTGGCCTAAGGAGCTTGTGCTGCTGTTACACAGATACACTCACACACACACACACACACACACACACACACACACACACACACACTCACTCACTCACACTGTCTCTCTCTCTTTTAGTGAGAAAAGAGAGTTTCATCGTGAGGAGTCTTTTTTTTTAATAGCTGTTTCTTTTACTTTGAAGACTTTGGGGTTTCACACTGTTGGGATCGTGCTTACCTTTGAGAAGCACTTCAGAGCTGTTTCCTGGGTGTTTAAGTGCATCTGAGCCATTTATTGTTCTGTAGTGTGGGTTGTGGAAAGCAGGATCAACCAGATACATTTTTTTTTAAATTAAAAAACAACACGACGACTCCTGGTGTGGAGGCTCCTCGGTTAACGCGACGAGGAGCCGCCATGTTTTTCATAGTGTTTAGCCTGCCCATTAACCATGGAGAACCAATCAGGAATGGCTCCTCTGTGACTGACGTGGTGTGTGTTTGCCATTATAATGGTAAATTATAACTGGCTAAGCCTATGGAACAAATTGCTGGCCAGTTATTATAATGTAATAAATACGTTTTTTTCAACTTTAGTGCATATCTCGGGCATTTTGGGGAATTTGATCACCACATTTTCAATATGGGGTTTTTGAGACCCACCTCATGAATTCTGTCACTGTCATGGCATTAATCAGCCCCGGAAGGTGATTTTGCGGTCACTGCACGGAACCACCTTTCGGGACCGATTTACGAAACAACAGTGTCACAGTTCATGAGGTAGGTCCCCAAAAACCCTATGTTGAAAATTTAGTGAAAAAAATTCCCAAAAATGACTGTTTCACGATCATGCTTTGCACTGTTCCTATGCACACTCGTAAGTTCGCGAATTTTAAATATGTTCACTCCAGATTTTCAACACTGACATTTTACCATACCTCCTTATGAGCAGTATGGCTGTCATTTCTCACATCTGACCTAAAATGTGTTTCCGTGCATGTAGCACACAATGGCGCAGTCGGTGTGCGAAATCAATGTTTGGGACAGATTAAGAAAATCACAGTGACACTGTTCATGAGCAGAGGTGTTAAAATGGCTATGTTAAAAATTTGGTGAAATACGTCCATAAAATGACTGTGTTACGAGCAACCACTGAGCAGTTTCCACGCACCCTAGTAAATTCATGGATTTCTAATATTTTCAGTACAGATTTTCACCACTGCCATTTTTCCACACTTCCTTATGAACAGTACAGCTGTCATTTTTCACACCATCACCGAAATGTGTTTTCGCACTTCCAGTGCAGAAATGCGTGGTCGCTGTGGGAAATCACTGTTCAGGACAGATTAAGAAAATCCAATGACACTGTTCATGAGCGGAGGTTACAAAATCCCTGTGTTGACAATCTGCTCTAAAAAATCCCCAAACTAATTGCATTATGGGTGTGTGTTGCGCATTTTCTATGCACGCTCATGACTTCACCATATTTTTAAATATTTTCACTGCAGAATTTCAACGTTGCCATTTTTTGCACCTCCCCATGAACAGTACAGCTGTCATTTTTTACATCCTGTTCAAAATGTGTTTTCGCACCTGTGGTGCCAAATGACGTAGTCGCTGTGCGAAATCACCTTTTGGCTAACAAACTGATATTGCCACTGTTCATAAGGTGGGGGTCACAAAAAAAACATGTTGAAAATTTGGAGAGGAATTGCAACTAAAGCCTGGAGGCATTAGGGTTTCCCGACTATAACGCCCCCAGCCTGTAGAAATTGAGAGGCATCAGTGTGGCTTGGGGATTCTCGCCTGTAATGCTCTATACTATTCCACACCCTGCAGCCAGTGAGAGGCATTGAGGTGTGCCTTGGACTCTTTGGCCCCAAAGTTCACCCCACTCTCCTATACAGGACCCATCTCACTGTATTTCCTGATGGAATGGGATGAACATAAGGGCCAAAGACCCCAAGGCACACCGTGACACTTGTCAGTGTCTGCAGGGTAGGGTGTGGTGAAAAGGCATGGCCGTTATGCCTGACAACCCAAAGGCACCCCCAATGCCTGTCAGTCTCTGCAGGGTGGTGGTGCGGTTGGCTTCAGCTCAATACTTCACCTCCATTCCTATTATGCAGCTCTCTAACTCCTACACTACCAATGCCAATGCCAGCAAGCAAACATTCGGCATTGACAAATGCTTGGTTTTATATGGGAAATACAGTACTCCCTTGCCAACTATGTGGAATAGCTTGTCCTTGTATTAGTGAGTTAAATAAAATGTTCAATATTGGTAACCACCATTCTGGGAAGATTTTATATATCACCCAGTATACAATCAGGTCCTGGAGCTTTATTTGAAGTTATTGTAATCAATGCTAAATATATTTCTTCATCCTGTATACACATATGGGTTGGATAGAATATATATACTTTGTCCCCCCTTTCCTTCACCTTGCTGTTTATCTTGTTTTCCTACTCTTCTGAAAAATATAGTTTTTTTAAATAAATTTCCCAAGTTTACGGAGTCGCATACACTTCAATCTTTGCAGAGTATTTTTTTTTTTACATTTTGTTTTTGGCCCCATTTTCACCTCGCCAGCTGCTGGGACCTCTTTCTACCTGCCCAAGCCCTCCACCCACCACATGATGTCCCAGATGATCCAACCCAACACTAGCCTTTGTTCGACAACCATCCAGGTACCCTGACTGTAACCCACAGCTTATCCTCCATGGGTGGGACTCTCCAGTCCCCTTCAAACCAGGAGAAGCATACTTCACTCAACAGTCGGGGCCTGTGGGGTGGAGCCGTCGAAGTGTGGGAAGAGTTGAGGAGACCCTGCCATGAGTGTGGGGGGGCAGGGTAGCTTCATCTGCCCGGAGCTGCTGGGGATTTTATTTTGTTTTTCCTCCCCTCACCCCAGGGCATGGTCCTGAGAGGTGATCATGGCGAGATGCCTAATGGGGCTGTTGGAAGGGCAGATGAGCCCCACCCCACCTTTGGCGCCCTCCTGCCAGCCCCACTCTGGGCACGAGATGCCTTTGTGTCAACTGCCAGATGAGTAGGTACTTGCCAACATAAGATCACCACAAAAGGACCACTTGTTCCTTCCCGCATGACAACCCCCTCCCACTGGGTCACCAGTGGGTGCTCTTGCAGTGGAAGGAGGTGCCCTCCCTCCCTGAGGTGGGAGGTATCCAGTGGATACCTAAACCCTGCCTCGCCAGCCGGCAGCAGACACACGAGTCATCTGGATGGCAAGTGGTAACTCTATCACTGTGCTAACCAGCTGACCAATCTTTGTAGAGTATTGACCATAATCTTCACTAACGATTTTCCAAAATATTTTATTATCTTTTGCTATGGCTGCTTTCCTCAACTTTTCCCATTGTATTATATTATATTTATTTCTTTCCTGCTCCAGGTGTTGTTTATTTTTCTTCCTAGCCTTATTCAAATCTTTGATTTTCTTACATGGCTTCCCTCATTTCGTATCTCTAGCCATGTGATTTAAATTGTGTTAGCTTTCTTGCAGATGCTACTGAACCAAGTTTTCCGTCCCTATCTTTGTGATCTATTTGTTTTACAAAAAGTCTAATATATGCATTTATATTTTGCCACTCTTTTATTATGTCCACATAACTGACATTTTCCAATATATTCTGCCACTGTTTTTCCAGGATGCTTTCTGTCAATAATTTCTGAAATATATTAATGGCATCTCTCTGTCATTTAATTCTTTTAAGATTTATTATTTCCATACCTTAATAATTATTAGATCCATTTACTTGTCCATAAGGAATATTCTGTATCTGAACCGTAGTTAAAACTGGATAATGGGAAGAATCTGGGCGGTCAAGAACCACAAAATGTTGTTATATTTTAAGTGCTTCGTTATTGGCCCAGACCAAATCAATGATGGAAGAGCCCAACAGGCTATATATGTATAACTTCCATCTTGATCCCTGATGATCACCCATTTATTAAAATGAAGTTATATTCTGAAAAGAGAGCTAACAAATCTTTCAATCTTTTATTGCATTTTTTTCTTCTGAGTTTCTGTAGTAGTTTATTTTAGAGTTAACACAGGTAAGACTCTGCAAGAGTTCCTTATATAAGTCTGTTGTGTACTTTCCTTCTGGAATTCTGGCATTAATGTCCCCCAGTACAAAAACTGGACAGGACTCGTGTTCTTCTGCTAGGGCTTCCAGAGCCTCCCTGCTACTCATCCATACATCTAGGGAGTTTTTACCATCTCAAGCATCTGCTTGGATAAAGAAGAACTAGATGCAAAGTTCTCTTCAACAGTAAAGTACTCCTTATTATAATTTATTGGATGTGTAGTCTGATTTGAATTTAATCCCACCTGTGCAGAATGTTCAACATATGTTCTCACTTCTTCTTGGGTGTCCTTGTTATGTTCCAAATGTATTATGTCTAATTTTTTTAGCCCATCTATATTACTTAATTCATGTATTACAGAGACCAGATTATCACCCCCACCCATTTTAGGACCTCTCCTGTCCCTCTTCCCTCTTTGGAATGGGGGGAGGGGAAGAAAACGGGATATAAAAATGAGCCACTACTGAATTACAGGTCATTTCTTCATATGTAAAGTCTTCAAGGGAGAAAACTGCTTCATATGGGTCTGGGTTACATTAATCCAGCTCCTCTATTTGAGATTCTGAGGAGTCCCATCCATATGCAGAAAGGGAAATATCCGTCACTTCTGCTTCATAAACAACAGATTTTTACTGTCTGAAAAATATTCTTGGGAGTCCAAATTTATAACTTCCCCTTATTTTGTTGTTTTTGTAAATCAAATGTTGACATAGACAATATTATTAGGTATCTATATGTTCAAAAAAAGTCTGTTATTTTTGGTTGTTTAAATTTATCTCCTTAGATGTCTTTACAGGTGTTTTTTTATCTATTGATATTTTTTATGATTTTTTTAGATAACTTCCCCTTATCTGTTCCTCAGGTAAATCCAAGTTCATAAAACTGTTTTTACCACTCCTGGTTGAAACCATGACTAAAATGAATACATTCAACCACCTAGTGTACTAGATTAATCATCTACAAAGTGCAAAATACTAGGGCCTGGATATTCAGAACTGCACCAAAGGCCGGTGCAAGTCTGGCGCAGCACCAGTCAACTGTGCAGTGGCCCAGTGAGAGCCATATTCAGCAGTTGCACATACCAGTGCAACGTCTCTGAATATGGCACAGGTGTGTCATAGCGCAACCAGAGATGCACCGGCGCAACTGCAGAAGGGCCTAGCAAAGCTGAGCAACAACAGTGGGGGGGGCAGTACAGAGACAACTGACCCATGGACACAGCCGGGGAAGTACAATGACAATGGCCACAGGACCATGCCAGCAGGGCGCACCAGTACACACACAACAGTGCAGGGTGGAAGAACGGACCACAAGTGATGGAGCACAGCCACCAGCAGTGGTGCCGTGCACCACAGCACCCACAGGCAGTACACCAGTGATGGACAGGAGCATGCTCAGGAACCGATACCCAGAACACAGACATGGCATGGCCAGCAAGTGACAGGAGGGGAGGATGGCCACCACAGGGCTGCCGACGGTGACCCCCCCACCAACCACCAGCTCATTATACCCACTGCCATGATGCAATGGACGTCCACCCCCTGGACCATGGAGCCAAACACACCCATGCCCCACATGCAACCAAGCAGCCCACACGCTGGGCAGTGAAGGATGCAGGACCCAGGCAGAGTGGCAGCCCACATGGGACTGGGGGCCCAACAGGGGATGCAGACACCCCCACCCCAGCAGGAGGACAGGTCTAGAAGGAGGACCATGGCAGTGTGGCAACACCACACACACACCCACCACCCACCCCTGGTCACAGCCCCATAGCGAGCCTGAAGACACATGGCAAACCCACCAAACCGGGTGAGGAACCCCAGCGCAATGTGACAGACCACTGTACACAGCAGGGAAATATAGTAGCACCACACAGCCTCACCCCAAACACCATGGATGGAGACCTAAGCTTTGCGGCATGGCTCCACATGCCACCCGCAAAACAGACACAAACACAGGCTTGTAGTTGGTAAAGCTTTATAAAAGTGAAAGATGCATACAGAAACAGAAACAGGGGTCAGGGACAGGGAAGATACAAAGAAGGATGGGGACAGGGAACAGGGGCTGTACAATGGGACAGGGGACTGTAGGGAAACAGGGCCAAAAAGGGTGAAAGGGGCTATATACAGTCCAGCTAGCGGCGTCCACAGCTGGATGCTCCCCCAACACACTGTCTCCTCCTTCTGGCTGTAGACACATGGTGGATCACCACCATAACATCCAGAACCCTTCTCACCATGGTCAGGATCTGGCACAGCAATCATGTCTGGACCCTCCGCAGCCTCCGACCTGCAATCCGCCTGACACCTATGGCATGGGACAAGAGAGGTAATCAGTGAAATGGGCCAGGGAACCATACCCACTCACAGAGCACTATGGGCAAGATGCAGACACACCACTGGAGAGTCTGGTATGGACCCCCACAGGGGGGACAATGGCCACCCATGGCATGGACTACCATGCCAGTGCAAAGAGGTGGACGCTGCCACACAGTGGCCACAGGACTGCACAGTGTTGGCCACATGGCACACAGCAACAGCAGCACCACAGCACTACCGGTGGCATCTGGGTGCATGCCCACCTCACCAACAGCTGGGACACGTGGCCAATGTACAGGCCACTGTGGTGTGCACGACGGACTTTGTGCCACACACAGCTGTCAAGGCACATGGCACAGGTGGCCATGGCTGAACCCCTGCCCCACTGCCACCCCTAGGTACAGTGATAAATGACATGACAGTACTCACCTGCGCTGCTGGCACCAGTTGCCCACCATCAATGGGGCACATTGCCCTGGTCTGCTCCACCACCGCCCTGGCCCTCCTGCGATAGCCCACCATGTGCAGTGCGTGCCCCTGTCCACCCTGTGACCCGCACACCAGCATGGCTGCAACACATGCGGCAGCCGGGCATGACGTGAAGCGCATGGCAGGACAGCTATGTAACCTGCTGCAGCCCATGCCAGGCAGCAATGCCAACATTACAGTACTGCGCATGGCCTGACAGGCACAATGCAAACACCCCCAGCTGTGGCACCGCACCACGCTGCATGTGTTCCTGCATCCTCTGGAAGACAGTGGGTGTCCTCCACTGCAGGTTCCCATAGCAGTGCCTGCACTGCTCAGGTGTTCATGGCACACCCGTCCTCCTCTCCAGGGCCACAGCAACTGACTGCCACACCTCTCCCCTGGCCTGCTGCAGTGGCACCATCCCAAACAGTTGCCCCTCAAAGGGCTGGACAACTGCCACCAGGTTCATCAGCTCCACCTCACTCCAGTTCACTGCCTGTCTACCAGTGCCCTGCACCATGGCTGACATCTGAGCTGACAATGCAAATGGCAGTGCACAGGGCACATGGCTGCCACATGTGCAGGGTGCGCAATATGCAACACACTGCCACAATCGCGTAGTACGTGGATGTGTGCCAGGATACGCAATGTGGGACCATTGTGCAATGATGGGCATGCGCACAACACCGGGGCCTAGCGGGATTATGGGGTCATATAGGTGATCCTTGGGTCAGAGGTCACCAGCTCTCGTACAGTGCACATGTGAAAATAAGGTGCATAGCATGATGCGCAAGCATGTGCATAGCTGCCCCTGCACCACCTGCACAGTGCCACTGCATTGCGCAGTCCACGCAGGGTGTGCAATTGTACCATGGGACATGCAACGCACATGCACACTGCAGGCACGCGGACCGGCATGCACGGGTATTGTGCCACTGGCTTGCTCTAGCACAATATGACTGTGCATCACACTGTTCTGCAATATTCAGATGCCCTATGCAAATTAGCTTATCAATCAAAGCGCAGCACAGTGGGGTGCATTAGCATATCATTACCATTACGCACAACCTAATTTGCATGAGATGCTTATGACAAGTGCCACTAAACAGCACAGGCCATAGACCGGTATTGCAACCATGACAAGTAAGTGCTGGATGCCGCAGCAACACAGGGAGACAGCAGCACTGCAAGGGGGGACTACGCAGGGCTCTGCTGCTGCTGCTGACTCACTGTGCTGTCCATGTTCACAGGTGGCAACATGTCGGGACAGGAAGCGAGCAACAAGGGAAGGCCTGCACGCAAGCGCAGGCCCAACTTCACAAAGGGAGAGACTGATGCGCTGTTCGAGGCCTACCTCGACAGAGAGGCCTTGTTGAGCAGTGCCACAGGCACGCCACATGACAGGGCCATCGGCTGGGACAAGGTGACAGTCTACATCAACCAGCACGGCAGCCACCAGTGGTCAGCACAGGAGTGCCGCAAGAAGGTTGGGATGGACAGGCTGCTCATAAAGGAGAAGGTGGTGGCCATCAGAGCGTCCCAGAATGCCACCAGCGGAGGGCCAATGAAATCTCAAAAGCTTGCTACTCCACAAAACTACTCCTATATGCTGATGATGCTGTCATCACTGCTATACACAACAGTCCTGCCTTCATTCAACACTGCCTCCAAGCCGATTTCACTGCTATCTGTGGCTGGTTCTCTAACAACCTCCTCGTCCTAAATTCAAAGAAAACTAAATCCATGCTTTTCTACAAAGAAACATAGAAATTGTTGGCAGATAAGAACCACAAGACCCATCTAGTCTGCCCATAAGCCCTATACTTGACCCTATCTGGTCAGTGGCTTCCCCTCCCTCTGCCCTACCTCTAAGGTTTCCCTATGCCTGTTCTAGGCATGTTTAAATCTCTCTACCATGCTTGTTCCCACCACCTCCTGTGGCAGACTATTCCATGTGTCCATCACCCTCTCCATGAAGAAAACTTCCTCACATTCCCTCTTAACCTGCCACCTTCCGATTTCATATCATGACCCCTCATTCTTGTACTCCTCCGGTATTGGAAGGTGTCTCCTCCCTGTACCTTGTTAATGCCCTTTAGGTACTTAAATGTTTCTATCATGACCCCTTCCCCCACCTTAGTCATCACCTTTGTCTTAGGTGCCCCAATTGCACAATTTGCCACTTTCTGATACCTGGGGAAACCCTTGACTTGGGCTTGACCTACTCAGATCATGTGGATGCGCTCATTAAGGCAGCTAATTCTAGACACGGCATGCTTTATAGGCACACAAATGCATTCCTTCCTGAAATCAAGCAGCAACTTCTCAGATGCTACATACTCAGTCCTGTTGACTATGGACTGGTGATCTATGGCGCTGCCTGTAGCAAAGTGTTCAACAGAGTCTGGGGCTTAATGACTAGAGCCTGCCACTTTGCTCTCAACCAAAAATGGGACTCTCATAAGTGTGCCCTGCATAATGACCTAGGATGGCTTAATCTTGACTCCCAACTGCATTATGTTACCCTCGCCATGGGCAAAAAATCCTTGCTTGGACAACTGTCCACAGGTATCCTATCCCTCCTAAGCCCCATGGCCTCCAGGTACACAACTAGAGGGGTACAGCATAACTCCATGGTGCTCCTGTGAAGGAAAACCTCTCTGGGTCAGTCCTGTTTCTCACTCAATTTCCCAAAATATGGAACTCTCTCACCCCATCACTCAAAACCTCAGGCTCACTTATCAGATTTAAGTCCCAGCTACTAGTCTCATTCACTACTTATAGCCCTTGTGGCTGCTATCACTGATCCAGCTAATGCATTTCCTTATCCTCCCATGACCTCTTTGCCTTCTTCCTCCCCCACATGTGACTCGTGTGCCACACACTTGTATCCTGTGTTCCTATGCTGTGATACTCTGCTTTCTCCTAACCACTACTAGCTGAAACTTCCCAAAATGTAGATAAGTTATTTTCTTCTGTATTGCCTGCACTGTATCTCTGCCAAAACACTTGTAAAAAATGTACAATTCTTGCTCCTGTGCAAAGCTGTATCCTGTGCACCCGTGTTGTGTTGCTCAGCTGTGTTTTACCATGTCAATCGCTTTAGTAAGTATGTATGTAACCCCCCCCATGTCCTCCTCTTGTGTCTAGGGGTCCCTGTGTTATGGAGGGGGAACACAGACCTGAAACCTTCCTGGCATCTTTCACATTAATGGAGGAAACAAAAAGGCCTTACCTGACAGCTGTTTTCACACACAAGGCCTGTCCTCACCATTGGGCTGAATCTCAGACTCAGCAGCATCCTGCTGATCCTGAATCAGGGAGGAGGGGCTGGAACGTTACACAAAAGGAAAGAATAAAAGTTGTGTAGCGGATTAGTTCATTGACCACACAACACAAGCAGAATCACAGAAAATGTAAAATCCTTTATTTTGGATGGGAAATGATTTGTGTCTAAAGGAATAAATTAAATTGAGCAGCTCCATGGGGCTGAGAGACTAGGGAGAGAAGCACAAACAGCACTTAGAGAGCACAGAAAAACAGCCACAGCTACCAAAATTTGTTTTCACAGGCCTAAAGCATAGAGCACTCTGGCTCCACACAGAAACTTCCCTTGGGCAGAGATTTTGAATGCCTTCCAAACTTGCTTTTCCTTTACGGTGACTTTCATCCTCCTAATGGGGGGAGTGCCTTACTCCTCCATGCCAGCCAGGCCAAAAATGGAACCTGGAGCAATGCAGCCTAATGCCTCTGTGGCTGCTCCCAAACCAGTTACCCATTCATCCACTGAGCCAATAGTGCAAAGATTCCTCCTTTTCCTCTGAGTCCACCCAGGACTGAACCTGGAGCCTGAAACGATGGCTCCCTCCTTCCACAAAAAACACTGGTTCCTGGAGCCACATCCCTTTGTTGGTCTGATGGACCTGCCCCAAACATGGGCACGGAAGGCCCCAGTGCAAATCCTAGGATGCAACTCCCCTCCCTGGCCTTACCTTCCCCACAGTGTGCCATACGGGATAGGCCCACCAGAGCTGCCACCTCCGGTAGACCCTGCTGTGGTCCTACCACTACCGCAACAGCACCACTGCTGGGATATCTCACCTATGTTTCCAGTTACTGGGACCACTGTACCTTCAGACAGGTTCCAACCTTTCTACCTCCTTTCTCCTTCTGCTGCAGCTGATGAACAAAATCCCCAGCCCCCACAGCTACCACGTTCCTAACAGCCCTCCCTCAGAGACCTCCCCGCATTGCACTGATGCTGCCAGACAACTTCTTTTGGACAGGAGGGAGGTTACCCCATTGGCCACCTTGCCCTCCTCAATACCACAGTCTCCCCATCTCTCCCACCCGGAAAAAAAAACAGGGCTTAAATACCAACTAACCATGCCACCTGGTGGCAGTGGCAGTGGCAGTGGCTCAGCAGGTAGCCACTTGCCTCTGAGGCCAGGAGATCAGAAGGCTGTGGGTTCTTTCCCCACACTAGGCACTTGGGTTAAATCCCAATAGTGACACTAGTGCAGCATGAGGGGGTGCTGCACTACTGAGGTGCCGTCTTTCAGATGAGATGTTAAACCAAAGTCCCATCTGCATGTTCTGGTGGTAGTTCAGGTGGATGTTAAAGATCCCAAGGCACTTCTCGAAAAGAGTAGGGGAATTTTTTGTTTACAACAAACACACACATTTTGTACAGACATTATTTACAGTTTCACATATACAACTTATTTATAACTTGTTAATCAATTCCCATAATGTTTTTCCACATTGTCCTTGCCCTATCTTCCCCAAATATCCTACATACTTCCTGATACACTTTATCCAGTTCCTCTTGTACTTTAAACAAAACATCTGCATGGTTACTTCTTTTTTCTGCAAAAATCTTAAACATCTGTTTTGCCATATTACCCATTTTAATACAGCTAGAAACACATATCTGGTACTTTTGTCAAATTTCTCCCATATTTTGGATAACTGCCTATAAATCAATGTTTCATAATTCATATATTTAAAGCATTTCATCCCCCAAAATTTAGCTAACATGTTCCAAAAGGGTTTAATATAAGAACAATCAAAGAACATATGCACCATTGTTTCTTTTTGTAACCCACAATTAACCTTCCCACATATTCTTTCCTCCATTATTTTATGTTTATGATTACTTCTCACATTTAATTTTTCATGACTGCACATCCCACTCACTTCTTTAATTTTTTTTTTTTGGAATTCATGTTTCTAGTGTTGCAGCCAGCAAGTCTTCTACCACTATTCCTTTTTTAAATTTAAACACCTCTTTCTCGTTAAAAAAATGCTTTCCATTGTCTCTTTATATACTTATTTCCTGTTTCTTCCAATTAAAGAATCTACTTTAACTCCCCATTGTGTAAGATAGCTCCTACAATTCTCCATATATCCAAGCCATATTTTCCACCTTTTAAGTTCCCTTTCTTCCTTATATTTCTAATCAAAGGGTCTCCCCACAATTGTGGAGAAATATAAGAAGGGTTTAAAAACCCATTTTTTCAAATGGCTTTCTTGGGGCATTGATTGCACTGAAATTGTGGATTATAATGTAGTTTTATCTGTGTTTTATATTGAATTTTATGCCTGATTTGTATTGTTATATTTTGTACAGCGCCTTGATAACGGAAAGGTGCTTTATAAATAAACGTTATTATTATTATTATCATTATTATTGTGTGAACTGCAACCATCCCAACTTTTCCCCTTTAATTATAGGAACTAAATTAAATGTGGTAAACATTCCCACTAAAAAAACAATTGGCTGCAACATGTTTAATCCACCATCTTTCACTTCTCTATATGTTATTCCTCTTTTAATAGGGTTTAATTTGCTACCCCATAACATCTGAAAAAACAAAGACAATATCCTAGTCTGCATCTGTTGTGGCACTGGATATACATAGGCTAAATATAAAAAGATTGGCAAAGTAAATAAGGGATATACAATGGTGAGCTGTCAGATAAATTATTTATCTACACAAGTGCTGTTTGACCTCGGGTAACCTCACGAGTGGTGTAAGCCATGAGTGAGATGTCAGGTCAAACAGCGCAGTGTGAAAATCATTTATCTGACAGCTCCCATTGTATGTTTCATTTATGCAATAGGGATGCTTTCTGTCAGTGCAGGGACATTTGCTTTTGATTGTTTATCTTTTTTTGCATATGTTTGTCAAAAAAGTGAAAAAAAATTGCATTTTCTGCTCTTTTTTTGCTAATTATAAAAAAATCTATAAGGTATCTATAAATGAAATACCACTCATTTTGTAGATAATTTTGTGCTGCACAACTTTCATGCTCACAGCACTACGCTATCTTTTTTCATTTTAAAGTTATTTGCATTTGAATATAGTTAGTACTGGTACTGAGGCTGAACTTTCTAAATGAGTTCCAGAGTGATTGTGACATATCTACTATCTATATAAATCTGTGATGATGCATCTACTATGTGTATAAATGTAACATTTTGAATTTATCTCATAGTAGCTTAGATTTATCACATAGGATTTATGTCCACACCTATTGCATAAAAGCTTTTATCAAATACATTCGTTTTTCTTTTGTCATATTCCATTGCTTCCAGGTGTTCACTTTCCTTTGTGCTATCTCAAATGTTTCTTCCCAGTTCTGTTGTATTGTCTTGGGATTACTATATACGATCCTTAAAATCCTTATTTCCCCTTGTACAATTCCTAATTTGCCTGTTTTCTCCATATTCACATTTCCTAATGGGTACACTTTACTTTTACTTTTCTTTATCTTTATACCTGTGTATTGACTATTATTTTCCACCAAATCCAGCATTTTATCCCCTGCCTTCTGATCTTTAACAAACATTATGCAATCATCTGCATATGCACTCATCTTGCTTGAGTATTTTCCTTGCCACATTACATTCTGAGGGCCAGATATTCAAAACTTTGCCCCGAGGCTAAATTAGCACTGCCCGATGGGCAAACTGAGCCCTGAGCACAAAGCAAGCTATATTCAAAAGGAATAGCCTGGGGCAAACAGCTTCTGAATATAGCATGGGAATGAGGCTGGGCAAACTGGGCTGGGTGTGCAGGACAAACATAGCCCTGGAATAAGACAGCGCTGAATATAGCAACCAGGAAGTGCAAACCACAACAGCAACACAGTGCACAGCGACGTGAAGGTAGGTAGAGGTGAACTATGTGGCCAATGTGTGTGCCAGCAAATGCATGGACCCAGTACAGCTGCAGGCAGCAGCAAATGTGAAAGAACAGTGTTCAAAACTGTATAATATTCCCCAAACTGTTAGCGCCATGCTAACACGTTTGCATAGCTTTAGCATGGAGCTAAGCCATTAGCACGGTGCAAACATGTTTGCCCAGCGCTAAACTTTGCCATATTCAAAAGTGACATGCAAATGAGCCTACTTAGGTAGTCTCTGGGCAAACATCCAGATTAGCATCTCATAATGCCCTGATTTGCATGCAGCTTGCCCAGTGTTACTGTGGGGTCCCACAGCTCCACCTATAGGTCAGTCTGGAAGTACAGGGGCTGGCCAGGTCTGGCCACAGCTCCACCTGTAGGTCAGTCTGACAGTGCATGATGGTAGCTGCAGGCTACATGTATGCAGTATAGCATAGCAGTGTGTACCCCAAGGGACAACACAGCATAGGCATTGGCGGCAGTGGTGATGCATGCAACTGTCACACTGTAGGGCATGCTACAGTGCACAGCAGATGCCACAGTAGCAAGGGGGGCCAGTAGTGTGAGGGACACAGCAATGCCAATGGTATGTAGCGTAGTGAAGACCATTGCACTGTACACAGTGACAAGCCTACCTTGCAGGTGTGTACTGCCAGTGGACAGTACTGTCACACTGCTGTGTGACCCACAGATGCTGCACCTCTGGCATGGGATGCTCACAGTGATAGAGACATGGCTGGTTGTGTGTGCTGTGGTGTATGTACAGCTGTGCGGTATGTGACTGGGGGGCATGTACAATCCGACAGGCACACTGGTTTTGAGGTATTCCCAATACTGGCCATGTGCACTGCATGCTGTGTCCCAGCCTTGTGGCCACACCCAGTCTGTGGTGAGGCCTGGCCACCTGTACACCCTTCCCTCAATACCCACCATGCCCACAGTGCTGCATGTGTGTGCTGGCATCTGTTGGTCACCACAGACATATGGTCTGCAGGTGTGTGCTGTATGGCCACATTACCATGGTGGCCCCCGGGGGCCGGGTCACCACATAATGCCTGGCATGGCTGGGACTGGATGCAGCAGTTGGCATCATTATGGTACTATCAGTGAGCAGCATGTTTCCTCCATGTCTTGCTTTTTCTCTGTGTCATAGTCATATGTTAGGGTCATGCAAGGCTGCGCTAGTGCCGCACAAGGCCACAATGTCGTGCAAAGTTGTTTGCCCAGAGTTAAGACCAGCTTTTCCTGGGTGGTAATTTGTACCGCACAAAGGGTCGTGCTAAGTCACGCTAAACACCTTAGCACAGTGCTAGTCACTGAATATCTCATAGCACCTGTATTCATGTTTAGTTTGCCCCTTGCATATATTATGGTTTGCCCAGTGCTAATGCGGCTTGCGTATGCTATCTGGCCTTTTGAATATAGCAGACCCGCGCTAATCCCACACTAAACCCATGCAAATGGTTTGCACACTGCACAAAGCTTTGAATATCTGGGCTCTTCTATGTTCCTTAATATAGGGTCCAAACATAGTACATATAACAAAGGGCTCAACGAGCAGCCCTGTCTCACCCCATTCTTTATAAACATAGGTATCCCCATATGGCCATTAATCACTGGGCATATCTGAGCCTCCTTATATAAAGCCCTAATCAAATTAATCATTTCCTCTAGGATATTATATTCCTTTAATATATCCCATATGTATGTATGCTTAATTACATTAAATGCAGTCTTCTGGTCTAGTGAGTACAGAATCCCTCTAATTCATTCTCTTGGCCTGTCTGTATGACCTGTCTTATATTTATTTATTTATTTGCTTTTGTTTACCAGGTAAGCATGCTAGACAACCAAGTGCCTATTTTCAGGTGCGACCCGGGACAGTTACCGAGCATACAGGTAAACGAAATACAAGTCAAGGAAAATGGAATACAAAATATGAATATTACAGTCAGGAGCCACAGGCTCTACATAGGTGAGAGGTACAGGTCAGGCTCAGGCAAGACTAGGCAATCAGACACATAGAAGTATACAACACGACATAGGGAGTCAAGGTATTCTACTATGTCTATACACTGAACACAGCTGCTAAATTTTGTTGTATTTTTCTTCCGGGAATCGCACGTCTGGGTTTGTAACACCAATTGTTCTGCGAACATTCATAATCTATTATTTACTATTTTAGCCAGTATTTTATAGTCTGATGTTAATAGGCTTATTGGTCTCCAATTTTGTATTTGTGTTATGTCTTCTTTTTTAAATAAAAAAAATTGTTATTCCCAACTTCATGCTTTCAGGTAATTCACCACTCTTAAATATTTCTTTATACAGTTGCTATAACATTGGTGTCAATTGTTCTTCATATATTTTATAAAATATATTTGGTATACCATCTACTCCTGGTGAAGTGTTGTTTGATAATGATCTGATGGCTTCTTTTATTTCCTACTCCTTAATTCCTTTATTTAGCAAATCTGCTTCTTTCTTTTTTTAATTTTGGCATATTTACATTATTAAAAAATTAATTTCCCACCTCACTTTTTCCTTTCTGATATGTTTCTCTTAAAAATTCTTGCACTATCCCTTTCATCTGTCCTATATCTGTTTGCACTTTCCCTTGCTTGTCTTGTAATTCATACATTACATGTTCTTTAATTCTATCTTTATTGCTATCAAAAGGATTTGTTTGCTGTTTTGTGCCTTGTGACCCACTTTTCTGTTCCATTATCAGTGACTTTGTTTTATTGTACTGATATTTCCCCATTTCTTGTCTTACTTCCTGTATTTGTTGATCTGCATTTATTCTCTCTCTTGCCTGTCTTGTTATTAATTTGTATAATTTGGCTCTTAAACCCAAATATTTTCCATAATTATCTGCTTCTGTTTTATTTCCCTTCTTCTATCAATAATGTTTTGATGTCATTTTTGGTATCTTCCCACCAATCTTTGTTACTATCATACATTTCTTTAACTGTTTCCCTAGCTTCTAATAATTCTTTAATATTTTCTCTGTACCTCTCATACTCTAGTTTCGCCATATTCATTCTCCAAAACCCTCTTCCAAATATCATTTTCTTCCCTAAATTTATATTTATCTTCACTGCCATGTGTAGTTTCAATTAGAATGCTCTGTACTTGCTCCAGGACAGTATCTCTTTTACCCATCCAAAAATCTATCCTTGTTGATCTTATCCCTTTAAAGTATGTATGTTCTCCCTTTTTTGCTTTGATTTTATATGCGTCTTCCAGCCCTGCATTAGCCATTATTTTCTTTAACTAATTTGTATCACAAAAAACCTTTCCTGTCAGCTTTGGTTAATCCACAATTGAAGTCCCCCTTCCCCATAGTACACATTTTGAAGTGTGCAAGAATGGCTCAATTATTCCCATCACTCTATTTCTTTCTGTTTTGGTCTGTGGATTATAAATTACTACTATCCGTATTGCAATGTCTTTCATTATTCAATCTACAATAAATGCTCTACCAGATACCAGCTCCATTATTTTACAAATCTTCACTTCTCGAGACATAAACATTACCCCCAACCCGAACATCTTTCTTCACCTATTGACCACAAAGATGGTCCCCAAATCCAGTCCTTTTGTGTCTGCTGTAATTAATTTATCGTATGCAGTCTAGTATATTAATATTATGATGTCACTTTTTAAGTCGCTGAAAATTTTAAAGGTGATGAGTCTTTTTTCTTGTTTTTTATACTGTTCACATTATTTGTGATACAATTCAAGCTTCCCATTAAATAGTTTGTTGCCAAAAAACTTCTACTTTCCTGTTATCCTGTGTCGCATGCTTTTTTCCCTTTTTTTGTTGCTTGTTTATCAGATGTTCCTCCATGTGTTCCATCTTCTCTTAAAGATGAGTCAGAGCTATCCTCTTCTGACTCTTCCTCTGCTGTTGTTCATTCTTTATCTTACAAGTGGGTATATCTATTAATTAATTCCATCCCTTCTCTGTCCTTTTCCATCAGTATCTGTTGCTTTTGTTGACTTTGATCCTTATTCTTAGATCTGGTTACCATGGTAAATTTACTTTGCTTTTGACCCATTTCCTTCATTTGTACTTCTTCTAGTCCTATGTCTTGCTCTTGATTCCCTTTTTTCCTTTTTCTTTCTGAGCTACACTCCTTGCTTCCTCTTCTTTTCTTTCCTGTTGTAATTCCTCTTCATTTAATGCCTCCCATACTCTTTGATTCTGCTTGCCTTTTTCCTTCTGTGCTACTGCCAAATAAACATCCTGCTCAGCTCTCTCTCCTACACCTGGGCCATTGTCTGATGCCCAGGGGCATCTTAAAAAAATGTGTCCTTCCTCGCATAGGCTGCACTTTACTTTGTTTTTACATTCTGCTCCATAATGTCCCAGTGTTCCACACAAGCCACATTTCACCTTTTTGACAGGCATTGCTTAAATGCCCTTTTTCCCCACATTTATAACAAGCTCGGGGTTGACCCACATAAAATACTATTTCTCTGTCTTGTCCGAGATAAAAACAGTTTGGGAGGTGCTGCATTTCTCCATCCACCTGCTTTAAAGTTATCTTGTATTTCCAACCTCCCATCCATATGCATTCTTCATCGAGAATTGGTTCTGGTGGGCCATGCATTGTACATCTTTATTTAATCCAGAAATTAATGCCAACAACGTTCACTCCCTCATTTCAGAAAATAACTGTTACTATTTTAAAGGCTGGTTTTGTCAGAGGTATTGCAATTAAATTCCTCCATAGTTCTGTATATTTCATCTATTGTTACAATTTCCAAAACCTGTCTAGGCCACTCTGATGCTTAAAGCTGATGTCATATTCTGTTCTTCCTGGGACATGTATGAAGGCATATATTTCATAGGGGTAAAACTTCATGCTTTCCTTTAATAGCCTTCTCCCCACAAAAATCCTATCATGCGCATCTGCTGTTGACCCTCTGTATTTCAAATGAACCACATTTTTCCTTTTGGCCTGCTGCGGTTTATTTTCATTAGGGAAAACAATTTCTCTTTTGTGTTCCCTCCCTAGGCCTTCTCTCTCTCTCTCTCTCTCCTCCTCCCCTCTGTTCTCGTTCTCTTCCTCTGTTTTTGTATTGTTTTTTGTTCTACTTCCCTTGAGGTATCTTTACTTTCTGTTACTCCATCCACTATTACAATTTTTTTTGTGTCATCTGTTTCAGTTTTTCTTTTTCCACTTCCTCATTTTTCTCCTGTATCTTTTCCTTTGCTTCCTCTTTATTTTTTTCCAACACTTTTTTCCCATTTTCTGATGTGCTGGGCCCATTCGGATCTCACCCTGACCCAGCTTCTTTTAATTTCCAGCCAGCCCCTATTAGGGCTTCTGTGACCCATTCTGGAGTGTCTTTATAGTTTCTAAAAGTAGTTTCTTCTGAACTATCCTCTAATCCTTTATTTTTCCCTTCATTTTCATACTCTTTTGTTTGAGGCATCTCCTGCTCTGTTACTGTTTCTTTAAGCTTTATTTTGACATTCCCCACATTTATTCTGCTTTCTAGCACATCTGTTTTTCTCCATAGGCCTAGCCATTTCCCACTTTTGGCTGTTCCTTTTATGGTTTCCCTGCTTCCATCGTCAGAGCTACTAGGTGCGGCTCCCTTTGATGTTTCTGTGTCATGCCTTTGCAGCTGTTTTTGATAGGCTTCAGGCCACTCAGACTCACTTCGTTGTGCTCACTCTGTTTTTTACTCACTCTACCACCATCCTTGCTGTGCTTCAAAATGTCTTTTCATTTTCCTCCCACAGGTATAGAAACCATGTTACTCACATTTTTGACTTTTTCAGCATCCTCCATCTCCATGGAGGATCACTCTCCTTCTGGATCTGGCAGTGGATCCTTGCTTTCTCACGGCTGCATTTCCTTGCTCTGTTTTACATTTTTCTCCTGATCCATGGCCTCTGGTATAATCAAGATGGGGGAGAAGGCTCTCTCCCTAGTCTCCCTCACATCCACACTTTCCCACTGTTTCAGTGTGAAACACAGAGCTATCTCCCCTGCCACATCAGCACTTCCTCCTCCTCCTCCTCCTCCTTTGTCCAGCACCAAACTGTGCTCCTCAATTCTGCTCCCAGGAAGTCAAACCCCCTGCTGGCAGAGTAGGGGAATGTCCCTGGTGCCCAGCCAAATTTCCCCCCATTCACTAAAAATACCACCAATGGCTTAATCTGGTTCAAGGTCAGCTGGCTTTCATCTGTATCCCCCTTCTCCAGGTCATGCCTGAAAATAGGCAGAATTTATCTGGTGCACTTACCCAGTCAACAAAAACTAAATAAATAATAAATAAGAGGGGATTCACTACTAGCTGACTAAAATAAGGGGCCCTACCAAGAGGGGAGGCCCTAACCAAAACCAGGGTAGTAAGCCCAACCCATAAGGGGGGCTTACACTCTCCCCTTCCTTGAAAAAACATTTCCTCCTGGAAATGGAGCAGAAGGATGCTTCTGAGAAACCCTCATGGACAGAGTGGGTTTGCACACTTCCCACCCAGCCTCAAAGCTTTCTTGGGCATGCCTAAACCCCACCCTGCTAACTCCATACCTACTGCCCAGTGGAGCAGGTCTGGTCAAACAACCATAATCACTAGAACATTTTCATTCTGCTTTTCAAGATAAAAATATTTAAGCAACTTTCAAAAAAAAAAAAGTAAGTCGTTTCTTATTCTAGCCAGGCTGTCTCTGTACCTTCTTAACCAACAACTGGGACATTTTAACATGCAGATTAAATCTGCAATTTCACTCTTGAAGCTTACCCCACACATACCCACTCAGCATTCTCACAGTCATTCACTCACCACTCATACAGAGGCAGTGCTTGTACAAATCGCAAGATCATTTCAGAGTTCCTCTAATGAGAGCAACAATAATAAACTAGAAAAGTACATATATAAATTATAAAAGTTCTTCTTTTTTTTAAACATCATGAAACTTTAAAGTCTTGGGGGGAGGGATAGCCACAGTCTTGGATCTTTAAAGGTGGTGCCCACACCTCCCCTGGGCACAATACTTTAAACCTGAGAATCTTAGGTTTCGAAATTATTGTTTTCCATCAACTTCCCAAATGAACTGGACAGTCTTGGCAAATCACTTTAGAAGCACACCATCATCCTTCCTTTTAAATAGCGGGCCCACCACCACGGGGGAAATAATAGTCAGGATTAGGTTTTGTTGTTTCTTCTCTGAAGGAATCTGTAGAGACAACATATTTCATGTGGTAACCTGCTAAATCTTACACCAAGGCAAAATGCTTAAAGAGTGCCAAACCAGCCCAAGGTGTGGAGAAGCATAGGGATCGGGTCTTCTGAATAAGCACCTGATCAGCTTTCCCTGGGGCTCCTTGCCACTGCTGTAACTTCTGGAGCACAGCCCTAAAGACCCAATCCACCCTTTTCTCTTCTATAATGTCCCAGAGTATTTCTGGAATGTAGGGATACTCCGCAGTGGGGTACTCCACATGAATACATCTCCTCACCCACCTCTCAGCCTGTGACCACTGCTGCATTTCTCTCACACTGGTGCACCAAGCAGCTCCTGGCTCCATCCACACCTGGGTCCAATACACTATATTTGTAGGGTCACTCCTTAGCAGGCCATCCATCCTTTCTCTTAAGGCTTGCTTTGCACCACCAGGCATGGGTTGGTATAAGGCAGCATGATAGCAGGCCACTGATAAGGCCGTGGAATGGTTCTCTGTATTTCATGATCAGAAAACTGGTACCTTTGAAGTAGTCCTCTCAGGGGCAATGGAGCAGTCTCTTTCCAAGCCAGTTCATCTTCAGTTTCTGCTTTTACAACAGGCTGTGGGGCATAGGGAGGAGGAGCACCAACTGTAACGGTACCAGTAAATCAGCTGTAATCAGGAAGGGAACCTACAGGTGATCGGGTCCCCAGCTGACATCTGTAGTCCCCTGCCTCTTCTCTGCCACAGGGATAGTTGACTGTCAGCAGGGTGGAGCTGGGCAGATGGCTATGCTCCATCTTGCTCCCCTCAGAAAACTCCTCCACAGACTCCACTTTCACATCTGGAGACTTCCACTTCAGTTCCACAACAGATATGTCCACCTTCATCTCTGCTCCCAAGTCCAGGCTGCCCTGAGAGATTTGTGAGGCTATGACCTCTGATGCACTTACGGGGTAGGGCCAGGGGTACCCGAATGGCGTGCCTTCAAACAGTCCTCCTCCTGTAGCACTACAACAAATAGAGCAAAGTGGCAGCTTTACTACCCCCTCAACATGATAGCCGCACCGGACACATTTTTTCCACAGTCTTCCCTCTCCCTGCAGAATTCCAAAGCCATGACAAAATGGGGGCTGGGACAGTAGCATGGGGCTCCTCATCAGATGAAAATCCATCTGCCATCTTTCATTTTCATTTAACGCCTTTTCCAGCTGGTCACTCTCTTTCCACCACACACAACAAGGAGGCAGTATAGCGCAGTGGTTTAAGGCCCAGAGCTGCAAATCTGAATACCTGGGTTCAGATCCCACAGCCCCCACTTGCATACTGTGTGACCCTGAGTAAGTAATTTAACTTCCTTGTGCTCCCAGGTCACACCTGTAAACAAGCTTTTAGCTTAGGATGTCTCTCCTGGTTAAAAAAAAAAATCAACAAAATGCTGCCTCCACTCCATCCCCTTCCAGCTTGTCTTCTGGAGCAAACCAATCACAGTAACCATTCTTTTTTTTTTGTGTAATCTATTTTTCCACCCCATGCTCACTGGTCCACCACTCCTTCAGGCTCTACCAAGTTCCCCCCAGCCCCTACTGTCTTTACCCAGCCCTCCTCTGAGCCTCATATTCCAGCTGACACCTAGGATATCCCAGCATATCCCTTCATCAGGCAGGTCTCCCTCCTTCGAGGAAGAAGGCACCGGAGGGAGAGGCAAACCCCAGCACATACTCCTAGGGCCTGAGGATGCTGCTGAGGAACAGGAGGCCCTGGGAAGGTGCTGGAGGCCCTCAGGGAACAGAGAGCTGTCATCTGGTGGCCAGTGAGCAATTTTCCTGGCTTTCTTAAGGTGCGTGACATCTGGACATTAAGGCAAGAGCCAACGTCTGTCACGCACCACCCATATGACCCTGACGTGTTGCTCTACCCTTGGCCTCCACCGGTAGTCACTTCAACACCAGGTCGCAGCCCCTTCTCTCCTTGAAGACAGCGAGTAGTCATGGGATGCTCAAGCTGCCTCCCCCCGGCCGGCCCTCCAGTGACCTGAGCTTGCTCCCGAACCCGGGTCGCTGGCGTCGCAAGCAGAAATCCAACCACTGCGCCAATGTGCCGGCATACAGTAACCATTCTGCCTCACATGCCTCATCCTCAGATGCAGTAGGTGCCAGAGAGTGACACATCTACAAGGAGCTTGCCACCACACCACAGTGGCCCACCAAACTGTGCCACCACAAGCAGGCCTTACAGCTGTGGCTGGGCCCCATTCCAGCTCTTCTCCTCCACAATCAGCAGTGCCACAAATTTTCCAGATGAAAATGCAAAACATCCTGGATGAGACCCCACTTATGTAACCCCCCTTTGCCCTCCTCTTGTGTTTAGAGGTCCCGGTGTTAAAGAAAGGGGGCACAGACCTGAAACCTTCCTGGCATCTTTCACATTAATGGAAGAAAGAAAAAGGCCTTACCTGACAGCTGTTTTTACACACAAGGCCTGTCCTTATCCTTGGGCTGAATCTCAGAACCAGCAACATCCTGCTGATCCTGAATCAGGAAGGAGGGGCTGGAACTTTACACAAAAGGAAAGAATAAAAGTTGTGTAGCGGATTAGTTCATTGACCACACAACACAAGCAGAATCACAGAAAACATAATATCCTTTATTTTGAATGGGAAATGATTTGTGTCGAAAATAATAAATTAAATAGAGCAGCTCCATGGGGCTGAGAGACTAGAGAGAGAAGCACAATCAGCACTTAGAGAGCAGAGAGAAACGGCCACAGCTACCAAGATTTGTTTTCACAGGCCTAAAGCATAGACCACTCTGGCTCCACACCGAAACTTCCCTTGGGCAGAGATTGTGAATACCTTCCAAACTTGCTTTTCCTTAACGGTGACTTTGATCCTCCTGATGGGGGACTGCCTTACTCCTCCCTCCTAGCCGGGCCAAAAAAAGGAACCTGGGGCGATACAGCCTAATGTCTTTGTGGCTGCTCCCAAACCAATTACCCACTCATCTACTGAGTCAACGGTGCCAATATTTCACCTTTTCCTCTGAGCCCACCCAAGACTGAACCCGAAGCCTGAAGTGACAGCTCCTTCCTTATGCAAAAACATTGGTTCCTGGAGCCACGCCCCTTTATGGGTCTGATGGGCCTGCCCCAGACACAGGCACAGCAGGCCCCAAGGTGAATCCCAGGATGCAGCTCCCCTCCCTGGCCTTACCTTCCCCATAGTGTGCCATACAGGATAGGTCTGCCAGAGCTGCCACCTCTGGTAGACCCTGCTGCGGTCCTGTCACTACCACAACAGCCCCACTGCAGGGATATCTCACCCATTTTTCCTGTTACTGGGACCGCTCTACCTTCAGACAGTTTCCAACCTTTCCTCCTCCTTCCTCCTTCTGCTGCAGCTGAGGGACATACTCCCTGACCCCCATGGTCACCGAGCTCCTAACAGCCCTCACTCAGAGACCTCCCTGCATTGCACTGATGCTGCCAGCTGACTTCTTTTGGGCCAGAGGGGGGTTGCCCCTTTGGCCACCTTGCCCTCTTCATATCACCATCTCCCCATCTCTCCTGCCCGGGAAAAAAACAGGGCTTAAATACCAATGAACCCTGCCCCCTGATGGCAGTAAGAGGGGATTCGCTACCTAGCTGACTAAACAAGGGGCTCTACCAAGAGGGGAGGACCTAACAAGATCCAGGATAGTAAGCCACCCCGTGAGGGGGGGCTTACGTGTAATATAACTTTACCTATGTTAAACTTTTGTACATGACCCTACACCATTTGAAAATAGGGTCTACCTAAAGGATCTTATGTGTGATAAATAATTAAATAAAAAAGGCATTCTTTCTGAATCATGTCAGCTGTTACAAGTACATTGTTATGAGCACTGAATAAACAGCTTGGATGTAACCCTACAGACCAACGTTAATTATTTTCCTAGAGGGTGAGTGCCCAATTTTTATCGTCTTAATAAAAAAATAAAAACAATTGAAAAATAGAAAAATATTTTTTATTTAAAAAAATAAAAAAAGGATGAAAATCTGAATGTTTGCTTCATTGTGTAACTCAGCTTTGCCTTCCTGTCACCAAAACAAACGTACTTCATTTTTAATTCTTTCCTCTGCGTGCTGTGCAACTCTTTGCTTTGGTGATTCCTTCTTGGTCTTCAAAACAGACGTTCTCTTCATTTTTTTTTCAGTACACCCAACAGACAGAACAGAATATGTAAATAAAATGCATAATCTGTTACAAAAAAACACTAGTTACCTTCATGCACTCTCTTGTCAGTGCATATGTTCCCGATAAGCATTTCAGCGTAACTAATGGCATAGTTTTTCAAACTGCATTTTCACCATTTTGGCATTAAAACTCACATTTAAAAAAAGTGTTTGAAAACTTCCATTTAGCAATCCTGCTAGCAGCCATCTCTTGGGATCTGATATATGCTAATGTCTCCCTGCAGATCAGTACATTGGCTAGCGGGGGCACATTAGCATATCCCGGGCCAGAGAGTGACTGGCTCCCACAAGATGGCTGCTGGTGGGTGGCAGCCTAACTACACAGACGTTTTTGAGCACTTTTTTTAAACTGAAGTTTTAATACCAAAATGCAGTTAGAAAATATATTTTTTTACACAGAAAGGCTAGTCTGTGACGTAAATATGCACTGGCAGGACAGCGCAAAAAGTAACTGGTGTTTTCCTTTAAACTATACTCATTCTGTCTGACTCTGCATCGATATAGTGTATTTTTACAACCAAATATTACTATCTACCCATGCTGAGCAGAAAACTTCTTATTTGACTATTTTATGGTGTTGTTTTTATGTCTACAGCATTTTTATGTTGATTGCGCGCATGTGCAAGAAACATATTGTGGCAGCTTTCTCCACAAGCAGGTTGTGAAGGCGCGGCACTGTTGTGGCCAATGCCCCCACAGCCTTTAAAGGCTTGTCCAGCATCCCCCAATGCCGTGGCATGCTGCTGCTGACACTAGTTCAGCCAGCATGCCACAAAGTTGTAAAAATGAAGCCGCTGCAATCAGGGCCACCTTGTAATTGCAGTGTAAACCATTCGCTGCAATGAGGGAGTGACCCATCATTGCAGGGTGGGATCTTCACACACTGATATTGTTTGTGAACATGGCGGTGGTTTGTTGCTGTGTTCACAAACAATATTAACCCCCCCCACCACGTTTAGTTGCTGACGAGGGAGCCCACTCCCCGTCGGCATTATGTAAACTCCACTTATATTGTCTGGCCGACGGGTTACCCAATCCCGTGCGGCATGATGTCACACCCCTTTTTTGTTGTGTGCCAAAGGGGTGCCCAATCCCTGTCAGCTACAGCTTCCCCCCCCCAAAAGGAAGACTCCAGTGGCACACTGGGAGCACACCCCAGTGTGCCACATGCCCCTGTAAAATAAAAAATGGTCCTGTGATGTCTTTTATTTTTTTACCTGTAAAAAAGGAAACTGTCCCTGGGCAGTCTTCCTGCCCCCTTCCGCCATCCGAGCCTACCCACTGTGCACCCTGCCTCCCCACATGCCCCCTCACCCCATACTTACCTCCGGAGCTCGGCACAATGATCTTTGGTGGACCGGGAACACATCTGCACTCTTCAAAGCCGACCGCGAACTGAGGAAATGCTGGTAAGCTGTATAATGGAATAAATGTTTTTTTTCCAACTTTAATGCATATCTCAGTAATTATTTTGGAATTTTGGCACCAAATTTTCAACATGGGGTTTTTGGAACCCCCGCCTCATGAATTCTGGAACTGTCATGACTTTAATTGGCCCTAAAAGGTGATTTCGCAGTCACTGCGCCGAATCACCTTTTGGGGCTGATTAATGAAACAACAGTGCCAGTGTTCATGAGGTGGGTTTTCAAAAGGCCTATGTTGCAAATTTGGTGGAAAAAATCCAAAAAATGACTGTTTTACGAACGTGCGTTACGCAGTTGCTATGTATGCTTGTAACTTTGAGAATTTGCAATATTTTTATGCCAGATTTTCAACATTGGCATTTTTTCACACTTCTTTGTGAACAGTACAGCTGTCATTGTTCACATCCTGGCCAAAATATGTTTTCGCACTTCCAGAGCAGAATAGCACGGTCGCTGTGGGAAAATAGTGTTTAGGACAGATTAAGAAAATGACAGTGACACTGTTCATGAGTAGGGGTCCTAAAATTCCTATGTTGAAAATTTGATGATGATACTCCATAAAATGACTATGTTAGGAGCGTGCGTTGCTCAGTTTGCACGCACGTTCGTAACTTCGCGAATTTATAATATTTTCACTCCAGATTTTCAACATTGCTATTTTCCCACACCTACTTATGAACAGTAAAGCTATCATTTTTTCCCATCCTGGCCAAAATGTGTTTTCGCACTTCCAGCGCAGAATAGAGCGGTTGCTGTGGGAAATCACTGTTCGGGACAGATTAAGAAAATTACAGTGATACTGTTCATGAGCAGAGGTCCTAAATGCCTATGTGTGAAAAATTTGATGATGAGAGCCCATCAAATGACTGTGTTACGAGTGTGTGTGGCGCACTTTCCACGCACCCTTGTTACTTCGCAGATTTGTAATTTTGTCATGCCAGATTTTCAACATTGGCATTTTTTCACACCTCCTTATGAGCAGTACAGCTGTCATTTTTCACATCCTGACTGAAATGTGTTTTCACAGTTCCGGCACAGAACAACGCGGCCTCTGTGGGAAATCAGTGTTCGGGACAGATTAAGAAAATTACAGTGGCACTGTTCATGAGCAGAGATCCTAAAATCCCTATGTTAAAAATTTGGTGACGAAACTCCATAACATGACCGTGTTACAAGCATGCATTGAACTGTTTACATGCACTCTTGTAACTTCGCAAATTTGTAATATTTTCACACCACATTTTCATAAGTGGCATTTTTTCACACCTCCTTATGAACAGTACAGCTGTCATTTTTCACATCCTGGCTAAAATATGTTTTTGCACTCCTGCCAGAGAATAGCACGGTCACTGTGGGGAAATCAGTGTTTGGGACAGATTAAGATCGATCGAGTGAGGGGGGGAGTGACCGAGCTCTACTGAGCTCTGTCAGGACTGCTGCGGATTTGTTTGTGAGCAGAAAAAGGCCCCAACACAAGAGCCCAGTACAAAAGGGCAGCCTGCAGCACTGGGAGAAAAAACACGAGAGAGCGAGTGAGGGAGGGGAAGTGAACAAACTCACCGGAGTGCTGTCAGGACTGCTGTGGATTTCTTTGTGGGCAGAAAAAGGCATCAATGCAGGCAAGGGCCCAGTACAAAAGGCCAGCCTGCAGCACTGGAAGAAACAGTATGAGCGAGTGAGACAGGGGGGACTGAGTGAGCTCAACGGAGCTCTATCAGGGCTGCTGTGGATTTCTTTGTGAGCAGAAAAAGGCGCCAATGTAGGTAGGTGCCCCATAGAAAAGGGCAGCTTGCAGCACCAGGGCAAACCAAATGAGCGTGTGAGAGAGGAAGACTGAGCGACCTCAATTGAGCTCTGTCGGGACAGCTGCGGATTTCTTTGTGGACCAACAAAGGTGCCAACACAGCCAGGAACCCCGTACAAAAGCGCAGCCTGCAGCGCCAAGAGAAACAGAATGAGCGAGTGACAGAGCGGTAGTGAGTGAGCTCAATGGAGCTCTATTGTGATTGCTGTGGATTTCTTTGTGGGCAGAAAAAGATGGCAATGCAGGCAGGAGCCCAGTACAAAAGGCCAGCTTGCAGCGCCGGCAGAAACGGAATGAATGAGTGAGGGGGGGGCGGGAGATAACAAGCTCAATGGAGCTGTGTCGGGACTGCTTCAGATTTCTTTGTGGCCAGAAAAAGCAGCCAATGCGGGCAGGAGCCCAGTACAAAAGGGCAGCCTGCAGCAGTGGGAGACACAGAATGAGTGAGTGAGGGAGCGGGAGTGAGTGAGCTCAACGGAGCTCTATTGGGACTGCTGCAGATTTGTTGGTGGTCAGAAAAGGGCAGCAATGCATGCAGGGGCCCAGTACAAAAGGTCAGCCTGCAATGATGGGAAAACCAGAATGAGTGAGTGAGAGAGGGGGAGTGAGCAAGCTCAGCAGAGCTCTATTGTAATTGCTGCAAATTTCTTTGTGGGCAGAAGAAGGCGGCAACACAGGCAGGAGCCCAATAGAAAAGGGCAGCCTGCAGTGCCGGCAGAAACAGAATGAGCAAGTGAGAGAAGGGGAGTGAGCGAGCACAATGGAACTTTGTCAGGACTGCTGCAGATTTCTTTGTGGGCAGAAAAAGTTGTCAACAGAGGCAGGAGCCCAGTACAAAAGGGCAGCCTGCAGCGCCAGGTGAAACAGAATGAGTGAGTGAGACTGGGGGAGTGAGCGACCTCAACAGAGCTCTGTCAGGACAGCTGCAAATTTCTTAGTGGGCAGAAAATGGTGACAATACAGGTAGGAGCCCAGTACAAAAGAGTAGCCTGCCGCACCGGGAGAAACAGACTGAGCGAGTGACAGAGGGACAGTGAGCGCACTCAACAGACCAACTCAATCAGCATTCGGCATTGACAAATGCCTGCTAACAAATGTACCAGTCAGCCTGACCTCAGTGGAGGGAAAGATGATGGAGTTACTCCTTAAAGAGAGAATTGGGGAATACCTTACAGCCAGTGGCCTACATGACCAGAGGAAACAGGGATTCACAGAGGGGAAGTTCTGACATACAAACCTAATCGAGTTTTTCGATTGGGTTATAAGGGTGGTGGATCAGGGAAGGGCGGTGGACCTTGCCTATCTGGACTTCAGCATAACATTTGACATCGTCCCTCACAAAAGGCTGGTGAATAAACTGATCAGTCTGGGAGTGGGTCCTAAAATAGAGAGATGGCTGGAAAGTTGGCTTAGCGGTAGAAGCCAGAGGGTGATAATAGATGAGGTTCACTTGGGAGAGGGCAGAGTGGCCAGTAGGGTGCCACAGGGGTCAGTTTTAGGCCCAGTCCTCTTTAATATCTACATTGGAGATATTGCAGTAGGATTAGAAGGGATGGTGTGCATATTAGCAGATGATGCAAAAATCTGCAATACAGTGGACACACCAGGGGTGGTGGTGGAAAGGATGCTGGAGGACCTGGAAAAATTAGAAGACTGGTCAAGGACTTGCCAGTTGAGATTTAATGCAAAAAAGTGCAGAACCATGCACTTAGGGCATAAAAACCCATGGGCCATGTATGAACTGGGTGGGGGGGAGTAGTCACAGTATGCTGGGCAGGAGAGAGAGAGCTTGGGGTTATCATTTCAGATGACCTAGAAATGGCGAAACAATGTGATAAGGCAGTGGGAAAGGCAAAACATATGTTGGGCTGCATAGGGAGAGGTATAACCAGTAGGCGGAGGGAGGTGATACAGCCCCTATATGAATCACTGGTGAGACCCAGTCTTGAGTACAGTGCACAGTTCTGGGGGCCTCATCTATGTAAGCATATAGACAGGATTCAGAAGGTACAAAGGAGGGCAACCAAAATGGTGCAGGGCATCACCAGCCCTATGAGGAAAGGCTGAGTGATCTAGATCTGTACTCCCTAGAGAGCAGGAGAGAGAGGGGAGACATGATTGAGACATGCAAATACCTAAAGGGAATAAACAAGGTATAGGAAGGGTGCATCTTTCAAAGAAAAAGATGTCCAAAAACTAGAGGTCACAATATGAAGCTGGAGAGGGGAAGGAGCAGAGGGAACAGGAGAAATTATTTCTTCACAGAAAGGGTAGTGGACCCCTGGAACAGCCCCCCAGTGGAGGTGGTAGGGACTAAAACAGTAACAGGATGTAATAAAGTGTGGGATAGACACATGAGTATCATAAAAACAGGTAGGGAAGGTAACCCGGAGCTAGAGACACCATTAGTAGGGAAGGGGTAGGTGAAAAGAGGCTGGAGACCATATAGGGTCTGCAACTTTATATTAGGCAGGTAAAATAGGCAGACTGGATGGGCCTCGTGGTCCCTATCTACCATCAACCTCTATGTTCTATGTTCTGTGTACTACATTATGGTTGGATACCAGCATAGTCAAATACCCGTGTAAACACCCCTTCAGGAGCTTACTAGTTAAATTCTTGTGGTTAGGCAGGAAAGGTTTGGTGCCTGTAGGTCTGGGGTGTGGGACCTGCCTGCAGCCAGCAGGGGTACTGATCTCTGGGGCATAAAAAGGGATTAGATTAGCTCCAAAAAGGGGGAGATTCAGAGGGAGAGAGCTTGGGGAGGAGAAAGAGTCTGGGGGAGGCCTGCAAGTTCAGCCAGAGGACTGCAGTGAGGCTGGGGTGGGCCGTTCACCACCCCAACCCTCCTCCCTTGAAGACCCACGTTGAATGTGCAGCGGTTCAGGCTGCAGACAGTATGGGAACAGTGGAGCAAGCATTAGGTCCTCAAGGTGCCGGTTTATGGGAGCTGGAGCTCGTTGAGAATAAGAATGGAGCCTGCCAAGTGATCCCGCACCTTGGTTGGGATAAGGCACCAAGGGCATCTGGTATTTCAGATCTCTCACCTGTGGGTGAGTGCAGCCTGAGAGCAGGTGAGTTTAATGAGGCTCGGCCAGCTTTGGCAGATGGGGCCTGGGGTACAGTCCAGGGTGGCAGCCTAGATCATTGACAGGCCTGGTGTGGCAGCCTATTCTCCTTTTTCCCCAGACCAGAGGGTCGCTGCAGTGTTTGGGCTCTTTTGGCAGTGCAGCCTGTGGAGGCACATAGAGTTCTGCATGTAGTATGGCTGGTTGGGACCTCGATATGGGTGGCAGCCCACCTGAGTGCTCCGCGTGACACTTCAGTCATGCCCCTGGGTGAAAGCAGTCCTGAAATTGGAATCGTTGCATGAGCAGAAAGTGCCTTGGGTCTTCAGGATGGCCAGGAGCTCCCTGGCATGCTCAGAGCAGTCATCAGTGATTGGTTGACAGGAGGGTTTTCAGTGGCTCTGTTCATGCTAAAAATTAACACCACATGGAAAAGAAAAAAAATGCTCCCTGTTTTAAAAGCAACCCCTGTGAGAATGTATGACAAGAGATGGAAATGGGGCAGTATAAACATCTTGTGCTGTCCTGTGCATGTTACCTCAGGTTAAAAATTTAAGAGACCAAGGGGAAAGAGGTTAAGTATCTGGGCTGGTGGAAGAAAGTACTGAGAAAGAACAAGAGTATCTAGAGGAAGTGCTGCTAAGCGGAAGAATAACTTTAGCCTATTTTGGCCCAAGGGGATTTCTGCATAACATTAAGTCAATCTGCTGACCAAACAGATTGCATGCAGATTCACTGTCGGGTTCTGTGCCTGCAAAGTGTTCCCTCCATTTTTATGTACCCCCGTGCTCCATGGAGTGGTTCATCAAATTAATCTTTTACATTAAATCAGTTTGTACTTTTGATTCCGGAGTGGACCTTGGTTTTACTTAATAAGAACTGTATATGTTTGCCTGTTAACGAACGTTGCCTCTGCAGCCATCCCCACAGAAGAGAAGTAAGCACCTGCACCCCCTTCATGCGAAGCCATCTCACAACAACCAAGAACCAGGTAATGAGCATATTTATTTTCTGGACTGTGTTTTCTGGCTGTAGAGCAACCTCTCCAATCAAGTTACTATCTGGCATACCTCTAGACACTAGGAGTGGGGGGCTTACATTGTGGGGGCTCATCCAGGATTTGAAGAATGCTTGGGGAGCACGAAACATAATGCCTGGATAACTTTTTGGGGAGCTGCAGGAGGAGTCACTGGATGTGGTGTGCACTTTTGGACTTCTGGAATTTTGCATTTCCACTGCAGTGCCATTTTCTGTTAGTGTGGACTGTTTAGCATATGGCAAATGTATGCAGAACTTTGGGGGTAATATGCTATTGGCTAGAATCAACCGGGCTAGAGCCAGAGGTCATACTGCACAAAGGGGGAGTGCCATTTTGTGAGCCACAGAGAACTGCACCACAAGTGGGAAAAACCTGCTAGCTAAAGATATTTTGCACTCTGAGCAGCAGCAAGAAAACTTTGAGGAGCACCATAATGGCTGAAGCTTCAGGTGATGGGAACAGAATGATTCTTGTTCTGATCTCATTCCTTTCTTGGCTTTGAGAGGTGGCTCAGAAAGGTGGAACACAGGAGAGGTGTGTGATTTGTCACCACTTGGGAGGACATGTGAAAATATTGCCTGTGTGTCTGAATTGTGCCAGTAGTGGAGCACCTCTTCCAGTTTGTCCTGCTCTCCAATATCAGCCTCTCTGGAGTTGGGCCACTAGTTCTTCATTGGTTGGCACCGATGCCTCCAGTTTGGAAAACTGGGAAGAGATGGGATCTGCAGTTGACGAGGTAGTTTCTGGGGAGAGGGGCATTAGCCATCTACCCAGCCCTTCTCCTCCATCAGTACCTGACCCTCTTCGTGGCAGAGGGAGAGGTTGGGAGGTGGCAAGGAGGCTCAAGCTAATGGAGCCCTCTGTTGAGGGTCCTCATCCATCGGTGGCAGGCACCGTGAAGAGCACCAGAGGACCTCCCCTTGTCACTGTGGGGAATGCAGCTGCTCAACGGCCCGATGTGGAAGTGGAGGTCATGTCTGAAGGAGAGTCCAGCACAGTAGAAGACACGGAGGGAGTGGACATTGTACTTTTTCTGCCTGGTGCCTGGGCCAAATTCTACACATTTGATTATCTACTAAGGGAGTGAGATGTTCCCAGGCCTTACCATTTCCCCAGCTGAAAATACCCTGACACCATTCCCCAGTTGTGTCAGGTCTACGTGCAGCGCAGAAAAGATATGGACACTCTCCATCCAACCGAACCCTAATACATGCAGTACGCCTTGAGGAGTTGGTTGTTGAAGGGTGCTATGTTGAGAACTAGTGTTTGGAGCATACCAGATTGGTCACAGGCTGAGAGCTGGGTGCAACAGAGGATCAAGGAGGAATACCCGGGTGAGAACTATCCCTACCTGTGTGAGAGGGTTTGAGACATTATTGAAGAGAAGAGGGAGGACTGGGTTTTCCAAGGAGTCTTGGACAAAGTCAGGTTGAAAAGCCAAGGGAGTGCCATGTTTCTGGGAAGGCATGAGCAGCAAGCTATTAAAGGGGCAAGACAAATGTGCACCTCAACTGTGTGGACTGGAAAAACTCTGTTCAAGACTTTTGCTATGGTCCAGGATGGAGAGAGACAGAGGACCAAGTACTATATCATTTGTGAGGATGCTTCTGGGAGGAGTGTATTAGGCCTGACCCAAAACTGTGTTTTGCCTCTGAGTCATAAATTTAACACTGTTCTTCAGACTGCTAAAAGACTTCCCCTGAAAGATCTGTACCTGGACTGGCCTCCCATCCCCACCGATGCAGGCCTTGGCATCAGGTGCCATAGTTAGGACTGAGAAAATATAGACCCCTACTGCTGGATGCTGGATAAGATCAACCACTGTTGTTTTATTGTTTAGAAAAAAATGTAAATGTTTAACGTGTTGACTCCCCAGTAAGTGAGATGAATGCCATTCCATAGTGTTAAAGTTAAGAGATGATGTTTTCTTATTCAAAAAAAAAATGAATAATGTGATAAGTTTGGACTTGTTTACTGGGAGGTGGCTGGATTGGAAAATGCTCCTCTAAGCAAGTAGCTAGACCTAAGTGCTGAATGACAGGGATGCATGGGTGGTATAAGTGTAAGTGAGTAGTGTCAGCTGAAAGTTATGTGGGACTGAGTATGAGTCCGTGTGTGAGTAGTTAGCAATTGCACTTAAATTGTTAAGATGTTTTAAATTATTATGCCATTATAGTAGCTGTATCAGTATTTCTGTTAGCAGAGAATGAAAAAGGTTTTCAACCTGCTTTACTGTTACAAATGTCCTGGGTGCCTTAATAACTGGGGGGTGTGCAGTACATATTTTGTACCTGTTCCTGGCAGCAGCAACCTTTTTTTTCCGAAGTGAACTTTGGGTTGGCATAGAGTGTCAGTGGGGGGGGAGGGATGCTCCCGCTGCAGTACCTGGCAATACGTTCGAGGGAACCAGCGGGTGGGTCACCAGCATGCCCTGTAGAGATAGTTTAGTGCAGGCTAGGGTAGAGTCTGGGTTGACTGTAAATGAAATGTCACCTTCTTGGCGGTGCGGCGGTTGAGTGCCCTGGCCCTTGGGGAGAGGGAGAGATGTGCATATCTCTCCTCTGGGGGGTCGGTGGTGCGGCTTGGTTGGTGTTCACCAGAAGTGGAACATTTTGTGTGGGGAGAAAGTGTAAGCACTCCTTCGGGAGCTTACTAGTTAAATTGTTGTGTTAGGCAGGAAAGCTTTGGTGCCTATAGGTCTGGGGTGTGGGGCCTGCTTGTGGCCACCAGGAGACTCATCCCAGGTATAAAGGGTTTGTTTGGGTGCCAAAAGTGGGAAATCAGGGGAGAGCTTGGGGAGGAGAGAGGAGTCAGGGGCCCGCGATGTCTGGCCAGAGAGTCACGGGCGGGGCCGGGTGGGCCGCCACCCCCGCCTTCCCTCCCTCAAGACCCGTGTTGGAATGTGCAGTGGATGAGGCTGTAGACAGTATGGGAGCAGTGAAGCAAGCATTGTGTACCCCTGGTGCCGGTTTATGGGAGCTGAAGCCCGGTGAGAATGAGAATGGAGCCAATCAAGTGATCTCCCGCACCTTGGTTGGAGTAAGGTGCCAAGGGGGTCTCATATTTCAGATCTCTTACCTGTGGGTGAGTGTAGCCTAAGAGCAGGTGAGTTTCCTGTGGCTAATGGGGCCTGGGGTGCAGTCCAGGGTGGCAGCCTGGATCATTGAGGAGCCTAGGGGGGCAGCCTATTCTCATTTTTTTTCCTGAACTGGAGGGCCACTGCAGTGTTTGGGCTCTTTTGGCAGTGCAGCCTCTGGAGGCGTGCAGAGTTCTGCATGGGGTATGGCTGTTTGAGACCTCGGGTGGGGTGTCAGTCTGCCTCATTGCTCCATGTGGTACTTCAGCTGAGCCCATGGGTGAAAGCAGTCCTGAAACTGGAATCGCTGCATGAGTGGAAAGTGCCTTGGGTCTTTGGGATAGCCAGGGACATATGGAACTCCTTGGGATGTTCATAGCAGGCATGTGGCATCAGTGATTGGGGGGCAGGAGGGTTTTCAGTGGTTCTGTTCATGCTAAAAGTTAACACCATATAGAAAAGAAAAAAATACTCCCTGTTTTAAAAGCAACCCCTGTGAGAATGTTTGACAAGAGATGGAAATGGGGCAGTAGAAATGTCTTGTGCTGTCCTATGCATGTTACCTCAAATTAAAGATTAAAGAGACCAAGGGGAAAAAAGTTAAGTATCTAGGCTGGTGGAAGAAAGTATTGAGAAGGAACTAGAGTATATAGAGGAAGTGCTTCTAAGTGGAAGTATAACTTTACTGAGGCCTGTTTCAGCCCACATTTACATTGCTGCTGTCAGGAAACATAGCCTTTTTGGTTCAGGGAATCTCTGCATAACATAAAGTCAATCTGTTGACCAAAGAGACTGCATGCAGATTCACTGTCAGGTTCTGTGCCTGTAAAGTGTTCCCTCTGTTTTCATGTACCCCTACACTCCATTGAGTGGTTCAGCAAATCAATCTTTTACATTAAATCAGTTTGTAGCCAGCCCAGTTGCATGGAGGGCTGAGGCATCACTGCCTCACCTCCTACCACGCTGGCGACCCATGTTCGCGGTGCGAGCAGGTTGCCGGGAGTCGGCAGGGGAGGGAGGGGATCAAGCATCCAATGGACAGCTCTCCTCTCTCAGGGAGGGGTGGGACCAGAGACTGGTGCATGCCTGGCCCCTAGCGGTGGCTGGAGGCTGGCACACCGGCTCTGAAAAACAGGGGGCAGAGATGGAGTAGATGCCTGCCATGCCATGTGCGGAAGTGTGCGCAGCTCGACCATTGGTGTCATTGCATGCATATGGCTCCGCACTCGAGGGATGGGAACTAATGGATGCTGAAAATATTCCAACCAGCAGGATGATACCAGCCCCTCGCAGGCGCTGCATCCTGCCAGCTGGCACCTCATATAACATGCTATGAGGTAAGTACCAGTGGACACCGGGGTGACGGGGCTGGGGGGTGGCCGGTGGAAGGGGGCTGGTCGGAGGTGGTGAAGAAAGAAATAAATAAAAAAAAGTCAGTTTGTACTTTTGATTCCGGAGTGGTCCTTGGTTTTACTTAATAAGAACTGTATATGTTTGCCTATTAACAAACATTGCCCCTGCAGCCATCTCCACAGAAGAGAAGCATCTGCTCCCCCTGCATGCGAAGCCATCTCACAACAGCCAAGAACCAGGTAATGAGCAAATGTAGCCCTGGCACTGTGTACCAAGAGGGCTGCTACCTCTGCTCGGGTGGCCATTAACCAGGTTGAGGGGCCTGGGTTCCCACTGTGCTGTTGCAGGGGTAGTATCCCAAGTTAAAAAAATAACCTAGTACAGTGCTTTTACCCAGAGTACATTTTAAGTGGGCATGATATTCAACAGTACAACCCCCTGGGATGCTGTATCAACCCACCTCCCCACACAGTCATCCCAACACATGGATCAAATTAAACCAAACATCACATTTTTATACTGTGAATTAAAGACTTGCACTAATAACAAGCTCACTAAAAATTTGCTCTTGAGTCAGAATTCCTCCAAGACAATTAAACATCATTTATTTACATGGGGAAGGTTAGGAATGGGGGTGAATGGAATAGAGGTTATATAATATCAATTACATTTAGAAATTGGCATTTCAGTAATTGGAGTTTGGAACAATCATTTCCCCTTTTAAATCCCAAAACACATTTTAATGTTTGCAGTCACCAACCCTCTGTCTAACCGCTGCAGATCTTTACCCTTGAACAAACCCCAACTGTTACAAGTCCCCAGTCAAGACAAAACCCCATTATTCTGCCCCTGGATACCCAGTACTACCTCGTTGCAAGCCTGAAATGCAGCTGTTTGGCTGGCTTTGATGCACTTAAATCAGTTTTTACCTTTCTCTTTGATTACTTTAACATTTTCCACACCATTGATCATAAATTTGAAAACAACTATGTACAGCCCCCAGGTACAGGGCAATTCCTACAGTTACCCACAGTTCTGCAGACAGTCTCAGGATGGTGTTGGAACCGAAAATCTGGGGTAGATGGTACAGCAGAACTCTGGATTTGTATCTTAAAAAGCTTGAGAGTTGGAGTCAGCACTCTACAACTCTCAAAGTGAAAAGAAGACTCAGGGGAAAGCAAACTAGATGGCTCCAAAAAGATTTACTCCTGCAGCTATGGCTCAGGGATAAACTATGGAAGCACTACAAAAGCACTGGCCTACCCAGAGACCACTCAATATACAGACAACACAGAAATTCCTGCAAAAAGCAGATAAGGCTTGCAAAAAGTAGGTACTGCCAGAACCTACTAACTAGCTCAGCCCATGACCCCCGAAAATTTTGGGGCCATATTAAGACCTTCCTTGGTACCCCACAATCTGTAACCCAGTCGGAGATGGTCCTCGGCGGTACCCACTGCAATGACTCCTTCACCATAGCAAATGCATTCAACAATATGTTCTCGGATCTCTCACTCTACACCTCTACACTGCCACTGGCTCCAATCACATCTCAGCCCTCTGCTGATAGTGAACTAGCTGACCTCTCAGCCTCTCAAACCGGGGCTCAAACAACCCAGTCTTTCTACTTCAAAGCTATAACCAGCTCTCAAGTTTTAAATCTACTAAGAAATATCTCTGACAACAAAAGCCTTGGATCTGACTCTCTGGAACCCCGCCTTTTAAAAAATGCTGCACATCTCATTTCCGAACCACTGGCGAAGATTTTCACACTGTCCCTCTCCAGTGGTAAACATAGAAACATAGAATTTGACAGCAGATAAGGACCGCTTGGCCCACCTAGTCTGCCCATTTTTCTACCTAACAGATAAGCTGCAGATCCTAGTTAACCAACAGCTTACTTCCTCCTACCCCCCACTAGGACTGCCTTATGCCTGTCCCATGCATTCTTGAAGTCCCCCACTGTTCTTGACTCCGACCTCCTCAGGAAGGCTGTTCCATGCATCCACAACCCTCTCAGTGAAAAATACTTCCTCACATTACCTCTGAGCAGTCCCCCTCTATCTTCAAATTGTGCTTCTGTTCTTGCACATCTTTTTCTGGAATATGCTACCCTCTTGGACTTTGTTAATTCCCTTGAGGTACTTTAAAGTTTCTATCATGTCCCTCTCTCCTTTCTTTCCTCAAGGGTATACATATTAAGCTCCTTTAGTCTTTCTTCAGATGTCTTCTGGTGCAGACCCTGCACCATTTTGTGCCCTCCTCTGGACAGCCTCCACTCTGTCTATGTCTTTAGGAGATGGGGTCTCCAGAACTGCACACAGTACTCAGATGGGGTCTCACCAACTGTCTGTACAGAGGATAACAACTTCCTGTTTTCTACTAGATGCCTCTTCCTATGCATCCCAGTATCCCCCAGCCTTCCTTACTGCCTTCTCACATTGGTTGCCCACCTTTAGGTCATCTGATATAATTACCCCAGGTCCTTTCTATTTTACTGTTGTCAGTATCTCACCCCCCATTGTGTACACTTCCCCTGGGTTTTTGTTTCCCATGTGCATTACTTTGCACTTCTTTGCATTGAATCTGAGCTGCCATACATTTGACCATTCCTCCAACCTTGCCAAGTCCCTTCTCATCCTTTCCACTCCATCTTGTGTATCAACCCTGTTGCAGATCTTTGTGTCATCTGCAAATAGACATACAGTCCCTGATGTCTGGAAAACTGCCAGAATTACTCCCATTTTCAAGAAAGGGAACATAAACGAGATCACAAACTACAGGCCGATAGCTATTCTCTCAGTCCTAAGTAAATCTTAGAAAAGCTTGTAGCCACCCAGACTCTCGACTACTTAGAATCTACAAATCTGCTCTGTGACGCTCAACGTGGTTTCAGGAAGAACCATTGCACTATGACAGCACTAGCCAAACTCACCTCAGATACTCTCTCTAACATGGATGATGGTCGGCTAAGAGGAGCTGTCTTCATTGACCTTACCAAGGCCTTCGACCTTGTGGATCACTCCTTGCCCCTGTCCACCCTTCAATCAATAGTTTTCTCCTCTCCCATTATCAACTGGTTCAGGAGCTATTTAACCGATAGGACCCAAGCTGTAAAATTCAATTCTGCAATTTCTGACAGCACCACAATCAACATTGGTGTACCCCAAGGCTCAATACTTGGCCCTCTTCTCTTTTCCCTGTTCATAAACAACTTACTAAGCAATATTTTATCCTGCTCCTCTCTTCTCTACACGGATGACCTGGTCATCTATGCCAGCTCGCATAATATTGACTACCTAAACTTGTCTCTGACCACAGCCTACAACAATATACAAAACTGGCTAAGCTCTCATCGACTTATCCTTAACTCAAGCAAAACAAAAGCTATGCTCCTGGGCACCCCCCAAAAACTTAGATCCTGCACCTCCCCCTTGAAAATACTAGACCTAAATGGGATCTCTCTTGAGGTCGTCACCACATTTCGCTATCTTGGAATCTTACTTGACCAATCTCTGGTCCTTAACCTTCATATTCAAACAACCTGTAAAACTGTAAATTGTAAGCTGGGGGCAGCCTACAGAACCAGCTATATGTTAATGCCATCAGCCAAGCTGGCCATCGCCAGGGGGATCCTTTTACCAACCCTAACCTACTGTGCTCCCATCCTGACTACTGCCCATAAATCAGCCTTGCAAAAATGGGACATCACCTATAACAACATATGTCGGTATGCTTCCAAGGCCTCGCGGCTCAAACATCATTGTCAACTGTATAGTGACTTTGGTTGACTCTCCCCCACTGCTACCAGGCTATACTGTCTTGGCTGTCTATGTGACTCTATTATCAGACTAGACAAGCCTGCATCGCTAGTTGAGCTACTTCATCCTGTTACCTCAATCGTGAATTGAGATTGTCAGACAAATCACTATTGAGAGTTCCCCGTTGTCACACCTCCAAAGGAACTGGGGCTTTCGGGCATGCTGCCCCCCAGATGTGGAACATGCTGCCACAGGATCTTAGGCATACCTCATCGCACTACCTCTTCAAACAAGGGCTACGACACTACCTAGCTACCTCTGACCAATGTGCCTGTTTTGACCCTACCTGACAGTACCTATGAAAGCCTGTCCTACAATCTTCCCATTCCCTACCTTCTCGGCCTTCTTCCCTTCCCTCTTGCTCACCCACTTTCCTTATGCCTCTTCTCCCCTGCCTGTGTGTACACATTATCTACCTGTTGATCTGTAAATTACCCTGTTTTCCCTAACTATAACTGCTCGGTTTGTTGCATACTGTTCTATACAAGCCATATTAATGATCTGTCCAGTACCATCTTATGTAGAATAAACCCTCACTGTTATCTGTAAATGCTATTCTACATGCTGTCTACTGACTGAACTATGCTGTTTTTTGCTCTACCCTTTGTTGTCTTAACTTGTATATGCCCTCACTGTTTTCTACAGCCAGTCAGATGTGATAGCTGAGTATTGGTACAACCAGGGTCTTCGCCTCTCTTCTTGCCCCACTAGTGTATTGCTCCCCCCTGGATACCCGTGGACCGGGACTGCACGCGGCTCACATGCCCGGCAACGGAACCATGAGCCTGGCTGCTTGTCCCTACTTTCAGCTGCTAAAGCCATAAAGTTGCCGAAAATCCCTCAAAACCCTGTCAGAACGTAGGGCGCTCCTCCCAGCACCCAACACCGACGTGGACCCACCTAGATAGTCTCAGGGGCCCGCCTCAAGCACCGCTTACCAAGTAGTCACCAGAGTTGCCCCTCCTTTGCATCCTGACTGCAGGGGTCACTAGCCGCGAACACGCCCATAAGCAGAAGCAGGTGCCCGGTCACTCGAGGGTACCCTGTGCTGCCAAAGCCATAGTCGCCGTAAAGTCCCCCTAAGCCCATTTTTGGGCTTCGGAGTCACTCCTCCTTTTCCTCAGTGTTGCTGAGGTACCACCGTAGCCTAAGGGACCCATATTTAAATTGATTGCCCAGACAACCAACAGCGTTGGACCTCGCCTTACTACCCCCAGGAGGTCTGCTATCAGGGGCTGCCTGCTGTGATCGCGCCCAGGAAGCAGAACCATGAGCCCGGCCGCTTGTTAGTACCCTGAGCCACTAAAGCCGTATTCATGGTGAGGTCCTTACATGCTCATCGGATCATCAGACCACCCCTCTATTCCTTTCTACCCTCCCTCTCCCCCTTCTTTGAACTACGTCTGCCTGGGGAACAATGAATAACTCTGTCCTTGTACTAGTACCTGCTCTGCCTGTTATATTCTATACAGAACAATGTTGTATTCGTTTTACTTAGACTAGTGTCCTCACTGTTATCTTAGCCTCATAGCTTCGGCTCCTCTGTCTATACATTGTACTGCCACGCTAATTGTACTGTATGTGTTAAACACCCTCAGTATGTATTTTGTCTTGTACTCTCCCGGGTTGTGCCTGAAAATAGTCATCTGCTGGCTAGTGCACTTACCTGGTTAACAAAAACTAAATAAATAAATAAATACTCATCCCTCTTGCTTGAAGGTCTAGAAGCTTGTCTTCTTCAGCCTGTTTTCAAGCCAGATGCAGAGCACAAATGCAAGGCTCTCCAGGTCACAAGCGAACCCAGACCCAGGAGTGACTCCACAGTCTGGCTCCCTCAATGGATCCAGACTTCCCTAGCACCCAGGCATGTGCCCCCATAGCTCCCTGTTACCCAGTCGGCCCCACTCGATAGGGGTGGTTGTTTCCCTACCTGACTCCAAAGTGTAAATGAGCAGATTTTAAACTCTTGAATTTTAGTCACATCCGGCTACTAGAAGACATTTCAGCCACACTGCCAGCAGGGCAGCCATGGCCCTTTCAAATCATATCACAGTCTCTGAATTCTCACTGAGCACATGGTCTCAGCGAGACTTTGCTACATACAACTGGGCTCCTCTGAGGACCCTGAACTTGACACTGACCGAACACATTCTTTCCTCAACCAGTCCCTTAACTCAGACACTGGAAACTACTTTTCCTCATCATGCAGATGCTGATGAACCAGAAGAGGCTCCTTCCCCTTAAAGACTACCTGGTTTTACTGGCCAAGCCTCCGCATGTCCGGGAGACTCCCATTCCAAGTTTCTGTAAACATTTTCCATTTTCCTCAGACCAGAACCATTTTCCGAAACCAAACCTTCCATGGCCATTTCCTTCAATGAATGTCTTTCTGTTTTCCTCGTGACGTTAAGTCCAGCCAGGGTACAGACAGAACCTTTTTCCTTCCTTGAACCTTTTAACTGTGCTTCTCACCGTTCTGGTGTAGGTGCCTCCCACAGCTCACTCTGTTGCATTTCCTCCCTGAAGACTAACCTCAGCCACACTGATGATCCTCCATATGTCAGGGAGACTCCCACTGCTGAAACTGCAAACTGGATTTCTTGACCAAACTTCTTCCTGAAAGGGGAAAGGCAACCAGCAGGCCCTGGGAGACAAGCGGCTGGCAACCCTCAGGCAGGCCTTTCCCAAGCCTTGCAGACCCATCCTTCTGCAACAGGGTTGGAGCCCCCCTTCAGCGGGGCTCCCACTGAACTGAAAACAGAACCAACAGTCCTTGCATTTTGGAAGCTCCCTGGCAGCACCCCATTGGCTAAAACACTTGTTCTTGACAAAAATTAATATGCAACAGGCTTCCTCGATGCCTGATTGCCTGTACAAAAGGGCACCAAGTATTTCCCCAGCTTTTTCCCCATAAGTCCTTTTAACTGTCCCATAAGTCATTTGAAGAATCCTGGCCCTCTGATTGGCTGTACTGTGGTCACTGTCACAAACGCGCTCAGCAGGTCAGGTCCTCTGCTCCCACAGTGCCAACCTCTGAGCGCAACAGTGTGAACAGGTAACAGAAAGGGTAACCCTCCTGTCTGCTTGTGGGTTCGAACCACCTTTAGTCTCAAGTTCTGGGAGGATTCAAACTGCGAACCTTATGCTAGCATACCCAAATGTGCAGGCTCAGATAATATGCTCTTCAGAGGATGCAATATATATTTCACCTAAGGGCACCTAACCAGGTATCCAAAATGAACCCTTAAAACTCTATAAAAGACCTTAGGTATATTCTTACTTTTCCCAGTTTAGTAACACCATCAAGCTTTTGAACAGCATTTGTCAGTCTTAACCCTCTATACAGCACATACAAAAAAGGACTGGCAGACCCAGGCAGTCTTTTCAAAATAAAGATTTTACTAAAGATGATACAAATATGAAAAATGTAAACACATAACAATATATCAAAGAGTATGCAATCACTTAAAAGAAAACAAGGAAAACTACAAAACATAAACTCCTACCACAATATATTTAGACTTTTTCTATCTAATGTATTACCTCTATAGAGCTTATAGTCATATCAGACAGCTGTGTCTGTCTAGAGTCCCAAGATGGTATATCAACAAGTTCAGACACAGTATTCACTTTAAACTATGTCTCTCCACACTCCTTCTGTGAGTCATATAGCTCCTCCTTTTAGAATATAAACACACACACACACACACACACACACACACACACACACACACACACACGATGTTGTATCAGGAGGTATTTAAAATAAGGTGACTTCAGCAAAAACTAATTTCCCAAATTATGAGTCTTTAATCAAGCCTTTTCTTTGAACTGGAGGCTGGTTTCTAATTTTCCCAAGGAACATCAAAGGTTTTTACAACTCTGCCATGCGTCACTTAGGTGCTAATATAGCCAAGTCCTGTCCTGTAATAAACTGCATATTTAGCTTCCCAACTTCAGAGGCAGGAGGTCATAAAAAGGCTATAAAATGCAATGTCTCAAGGAAGTTAATTGCATTACAGAGATCTCCTGGTTAGTTTAACATATCCTTGTAGCTTTACTGAAACCTGGGTGCGGGGGGCACCCATGGAGTACAGACTCACACACTAAATTTTTATATTACAAATATCATACAGTAATCATAACCAGCTGGCCAAGCGTCACAATCCTCCTCACCTAGACTGAATTTGGGGGCTCTTTCCCCTGCATGGGACGAGCTCCACAAGTCAGTTCCCTCCTCATACAGATGCGACAGGCCATCGGCGTTCTGACTGGTTGCTCCAGCCCTATGTAAGATCGTCATGTCATACCCTTGCAAGGCAAGACTCCATCTTAATTATCTACCATTAATTTTTCCTATTTGGGTTAGCCAAACCAGGGGGTTGTATTCCATTTGTACCTCAAAATGATGCCCATATAAGTATGGCTCTAACTTCTTTAGGGCCCACTCTATGGCAAGACACTCTTTTTCTACAGTAGAGTAAGCCTGCTCCCTGGGAAGTAACTTTTTACTCAGATACAATAAAGGGTGATCTTTCCCTTGGTTGGATGTCTGACTCAGTACTGCCCCAATATCCACATCTGAGGTGTCAGTCTGGACTATAAAGGGTCTGCTTTAGTCAGGACTTGTCAACACAGGAGCACTGCACAGTGCTTCCTTCAGTCTGGTAAAGGCTTTTTCACAGGCTGGTTCCCAGGTAATTTTCTTAGGCATCTTTTTCTTTACCAGATCAGATAGGGGAGCAGCCAGAGCACTGTAATTGGGTACAAATTTCCTATAGTACCCTGCTGTCCCTAGAAAGCTCCTGACCTGCTTCTGTGTTTCCAGTCTGGGCCATGCCTTGATCACCTCTATTTCACTTGGCTACGACGGAGCTGTCCTCGGCCCACAACATGCCCAAGGTATGTCACTTCAGCCATGGCCACCTGGCACTTCTCAGCTTTGACAGTGAGCCCTGCCCCCTGTATCCTGCCCAGCACTTCCCTAAAGTGGGACAGGTGTTCCTCCCAGCTGACACTAAAGATGGCAGTGTCATCCAGGTATGCCACAGCGTACTCCTCAGCACCATGTAACACCTGGTTCACCAATCTTTGGAAAGTGGCCGGGGCATTCTTCATTCCAAAAGGCATTACTTTGAATTCAAATAAACCTATCAGAGTGATGAAGGCTGACCTCTCTCTAGCTCTATCAGTTAACTCTACCTGCCAATACCCCTTTGTCAGGTCAATAGTCGTAAGGTAGGTCTCCCCTCCCAACTTGTCCAGGAGTCTGTCCATCCGGGGCATCGGGTGGGTGTCTGACTTCGTGACTGCATTCAGTCCACAATAGTCCACACAGAAATGAGTAGAGCCATCTGGCTTGGGCACAAGAACTATGGGTGAGGCCCAGAGGCTGTGGGATGTCTGGATTACCCCTAAATCCAGCATTTCCTCCACCTCCCTCCTAATGTCCTTTTGGGCAGCCTCTGGCAACTGATATGCTGTCCGCCGTATGGGTGTCTATGTCCCTGTCTCCACATTGTGCATCGCTAAGGGGATTAGTCCAGGCTTGGTGCTAAACAGTAGGGCAAAGTCTGCTAAAACTTCCCTTACTTCCTGGATCTTGTCAGCTGCGGTGACAATTTAACTGCCTCCACAGAGGACTCCCGCTTGCTTTCTTCCAGCAAGTCCAGAAGGGGGTCTCCTTCGTCTGTCCCCTTCCCAGGACTACATACTGCAAGCACCATGTCAGCCCTATTAGCATATGGCTTCATCATGTTGACATGGTCCATTCTTTCTGTATGTCTTCTGTCAGCTAACTCTATGATATAGTTTGTGTCATTTATCTTCCTAACTACTTTGTACAGTCCTGCCCACTCAGCCTGCAGCTTGTCTTTCCAGACTGGAATAAGGACCATGACTTCCTGACCCATCATGTATGAGAGAGCTCTGGCTCTGCTGTCATACCACATTTCTTGTTTCTGTTGGGCAGCTGCAAGGTTGCTCTGGGCTGTCTCCATAAGCTCCTTCAGCCTTTCCCTAAACCTAAAGACATAATCCATTATGGGAGTGCCCTGGCTGGTGTGCTTGCCTTCTTAGTCCTCCCAGATCAAGTCTAGGGGCCCAAGTACCTGGTGTTCTTATAAGAGCTTGAAGGAGGAAAATCCTGTTGACTCTTGGGGCACCTCCCTGTATGCAAACAACAGGTAGGGAAGGTATTTTCCCAGTCCCTCCCATGCTGTTCAGCAAACGCCTGGAGCATTGACTTCAGGCTATTGTTAAATCTTTCCACAAGCCCATTGGCTTGTGGGTGATAAGGTGTCATGTGCCTCTGCACCACCCCACACTTCTCCCACAAACATTTCATCAGGTCCGACATGAAGGAACCCCCTCGATCAGTGATAACCTCCTGCAGAAACCCAACATGGGAGAAAATCCAAAGTAAGGCATCTGCCACTTTTACATACATTTACATCAGTATCACATTAGGCTTATACATGTAATTATCAGTCAACATATCACCTTACCAGAGACACATTTCTGAAATTTTTCAGTACATCACTTTTTCAAAGTATTATACACACATTGTACCATAACTCAAGTTATTACCTCCTGCACATGAAACCTGAAGGGAGGGGGCCCTTCCCTATCAACTATCTTGGGGCTGGATGGGTCAGGGGCACCATACCTAGAGGGCAACACAAGTAACTTGGAGTTAGCACTGATGTTCAATTTGGGCAATGAGCTCGGGGACACATACACTCCTTTATGGACAACATTGAGAGGCAAGTCCACAGGCCTCCCAGGGGAATCATTACTGAGGTGCACCACAGGCTTTACAGCTCGACCAGTCTTTCTAGGGGGAACTGTTACAGTTTCTGCACTCTGAGCCTCATTTTCAGCATTGTCCTCACTTGTCAGGGAAGTCTCCATTGGGGTAGAGAGGCTAGAACTTGGGGCACTTTCAGCTCCAGGAGTTAAGATCTCTGAGTCCACAACACTTGGTTCACATGGAGAGCTTTCGGACACTGGCAGTGGACTGTCAGGGCACTCAAAATACTCTTCTTGTTCTGGTATATCACCAGTCTGTTCCAGTCCATCATTTTCCTCCTCTGAAAGCTCAAACAGTTCAACCATACACAATGAATCCATATCATCTGACTTTATGCTAAACTGGGGGCTTAGATAGTCCAGAAGACCCAGCTTCATTTCCAGGATTGACTAGGGGATTGCCCCGAAACAACTGACTCAGTTCGTAAGAAGGGTAGTATTTAAAGCCACACTCACTTTCCTCTGACATGGACTGACAGTCATGTTCAACTGGGACTTGTGCAGGGGAACACTTTAACTCAGCTTCTGTAAGTGCAGACTTTCTTGATTTTTTTTCAGCAGCAGTTCTAGTCACTGATCCAGAGGGGGCATTTTCTGGGGGCTCAGACTCAATCAAGATTTGTCCAATGGGCAGTAAATGATTTCTATGCATTGTTTTAACATCTTTTGAATTATTCTCAGGCCTTACTTTGTACACAGGCAGATCATCTAGTTTGCCAACCACAATGTGAGGGAGATGGTACCATCTGTCAGCAATCTTATGCTTGCCATGCAGTCCCAGATTTCTTAGCAATACTTGATCTCACTCCTGGAGTTCCTGTGCTTTCACCTTTTTATCATACCTTTCTTTGTTGGCCAGATTTCTTTTGGCAGCCATAGTTTGAGCCAGTTGGAACACATGATTTAGTTGGGCCTTTAACTTTTGCACATACTGTAAATAGTTGTCAGCTCGAATCCCATCTGGAGAAACTCCAAAATATACATATACCGGCAGTCAAGCTTCTCTTCCAACCATCAGGTGGTAGGGGGAGAACCCAGTGGCATCACTTTTGGTGCCATTGTAGGCATGTGTCAGGATGCTAATTTGTTGGCTCCATCTAGGCTTGTCCTTTGGGTGGAGGGTGCCTAGCATATCTAGCAAAGTGCAGTTGAAACGTTCAGGCTGTGGGTCCCCACAGGGGAGTGGTAACGCAGGTGGTTCTGGACTTTAGCACTCCCACAGAGAAAGCATCTCTTTGATCAGGCGATTCTCAAAGTCTCCCTTGATCCAGAATGGATGCTTACGTGGAGCCCCATAATGAACAAAAAAGTTTTCTAAAGTAGCTTTTTGCCACAGTGGATGCCTTCTGGTCCTTGGTGGGGAAAGCTTGGGCATATCTCACAAAATGGTCAGTGACCACCAACACATTACTAATGTTTCTTTGATCTGACTCCAACCTCAGAAAATCAATACAGACCAGCTCCATGGGTGCACTGGTGGTGATGTTAACAAGGGGGGCAGCCCTCTGGGGCAAAGCTTTCCTCTGTAAGCAGTGACTACAAGTTCAAATGTGTTGCTCAACATCAGCCCCCATCTTAGGCCAATCGAATCTGGATCTCACCAAGTCAAGTGTTCTGTCTATACCAAGGTGCCCCATGTGGTTGTGTAAGGACCTCAATACTGAGTCTCGAAAGGCAGTGGGCAGCACTAGTTGTTGTTTGTCTATTTGTCCCCCTCTGTCTACTGTTTCTCTGTATAACAGTCTATTGATCAGTTTCAACTTAGGACCTTCTTTGTATAACAATGCAGCTCTCAAATCAGTGGAGCGTAATTTTGACACATCTTTCCCTGCACAGAGGGCTTCTAAAGCTGATTTGATCATGGGATCTCAGGATTGAGCCCACTGAATGCTGTCATTGTCCAGCTGAGGCAGTGCACCAATGTCTATTGCAGAAAAGTGGCAATAAACAGCAGATATGCAATTCTCAGAGGGTCCCAAACAATCCACCATACAGTTCACTGCATCTGTGGACATTTGTTCCTCCCTGTCAAACTTCTGGCAGAGTGCTCGAATATCAGGTTCTGACAGTCTGAACCAGTTATTCTGGGGAACAGGCCTCTGAGAGAGAGCATCAGCATCTATGTGGTTCAGGCCTGCTCTGTATTCAACAGCATAGTTGTATGTAGATAATGCAGAAAGCCACCTATGGCCAGTGGCATCCAACTTAGCTGAAGTCTGCATATACTGTAGGTCAAGGCATTATTGTCAGTTTTTACTAGTATCTTAGCCCCATACAAGTACTCATGGAACTGGTCAACAATAGCCCACTTCAAAGCTAGGAACTCTAACTTATGTACAGGATAGTTCTTTTCGGATGGGGTCAGGCTTCTACTGGCAAAGGCCATTGGTCTCAGGCCATTCTCGTGCTCTTGGTGCAACACAGCCCCCAAGCCTTGCAGGCTAGCATCAGTGTGCAAGACATAGGGTTTCACTGGATCTGCATAGGCAAGGACAGGAATGTGGGTAAGTTGATATATAATCTCATGAAAAGTAGCTTCACACTCAGGTGTCCATCTGGCTCCAAATACTTCATTGGGATGAAATACACTCTCTCAGGCTCAGAAGAAACCGAACTCTTGTATTTTTTGTGGGTAGGAGGGTAACCTTGAGTAAGATTAAGTAAAGGACGGATCACTCTTAAATAGTCCTTGATGAAACAGCGATAGTAGCCACAGAATCCCAGGAATCTTTCCAGTTCTTTTAGATTGTGGGGCTGTGGCCAGGTGGTCAAGGCCTCAACTTTATTTGAGTCGGTCTGTATTCCTTCGGTGGAGACTATGTGTCCCACATACTTAACAGATGTTTGGAAGAATTGACATTTATTGATGGACAGTTTTAGGCCAAAGTCTTCCAGTCGGTCCAACACGGTGAACAATCTGCTCTCATGTTCCTCCATGTTCCTCCAGTGAGCTGCCAAACACAGTAACATCATCCAGGTACACCAGGCACTCTAATAAGTTCATGTCCCCCACTGCACGCTCCATCAGTCATTGAAAAGTGGCTGGGGCATCTGAAATCCCTTGAGGCATCCTCATGAATTCATAGAAGCCAAGCGGACAGATAAAGGCTGTCTTCTCACGGTCTTCTGCGGCCATGGCGGGATCTGGTAGTACCCATTCATGAAGATCCGAACGGAGAACCACTTGTTACCATTCAGGCAGTCTAAAGCATCCTAGATGTGGGGCATTGTATACTGATCAGGGATAGTCCACAGGTTCAAGGTGCGATAATCCACACACATCCTTACTGTCCCATTCTTTTTTCTCACTACCACAATAGGTGAAGCATATGGGCTTCTGGATTCTTGTATTACACCAGCAGCAAGCATCTCTTGCAGATGCCGTCTCACATCATCTATGTCAGCAGGTGCCAGGCGTCGAGACCTCTCACGAAATGGCCTTTCATCATGCAGCCGGATGTGGTGCTCAGCTCCTTGCACACTTCCTACGTCCCATTCTTTGAAAGAAAACACCTGGTCTCTCTGAGCAGCTTTCTACTGATTCTCATCTTCCATTCGGCTGGCAATGGGGAGTCACCAAAATCAAACAAGTTGGGCATCACTCTGTCATTCTCCCCGAACACTTGTTACTAGGCAACACTGCAGTATCCACACAATGCACATTAGCCAGGGTGCAACCTCTGTTTAATCGAATCTCTCTATCAGACACATTATGAATTTGGACCATTACCTGTCTGGCATAAGCATGGGCTCTGGCAGGCAAAATACTTGGCTTGACCAGCAGTCCGTCTGGCAATTTCCCATTGCTTGGAGCATCCAGCATGAGGATTTTATTCTTGACATCCTTTCTGACACGGACCTCTCCCTGTAAGGTACACTGGGCATTTGGCGCCAGGATCAGAGACTCAGGATCCTTTTTCCAGACAATTCCAACTGATTCCTCTGGTTCCACTTTGTCAGCATCTCTCTGGGCATCATAGGCCTTCTTGATCAATGCCAAAATTCTTAAAGCTCTATCAGTCTGTGACCCCAGTTTCTCATAACACAACTGCGCCAACCGTCCAAACATATGTGCATTCGTCCTAATTAGTAGCGGAACCCCATCACACAGTCCAGTAGGGGGACACATTAAGGCCTGGGTCTCTACTTGCTCTGCCACTCCAGCCATGGAGGTGGGGAAAGACAGCCAAATTCGAATATACTGTACCCGGAGTAGGGGGAGGCCTTCTCACTTAACCCCCATACATGCAGTCCTTCCAATGGTTGTAAGGGTATGTATCACAAATGCTTCTGATACCGATCCTGGAACATAATTGTCACTTGGAGCCACTGTCTAATACAGCTCTTGTAGACACTCCATTCACCTTTACTGGTGGGCTCCATGGAGGACCCACTATTCTGGACCAGTCTGGAGGCAGTAGCGGGGCCTGGGCAACTGACCTTGCCACAAGGGACGTGGAGTTAGCATTTTTGGGACCTCACTGGGATCATTTCTGCACCTCTTAACCACTGATTTGTTCTCCGATGCTCTCCTTGTAGCCTATATACAACTTTGTCTGTGTCTTTTGAGATCGTTCTCTCTTCATGGCCCATCCTTCCCACACTATAGCAAAACATACTTTCTGGAGTTTGAGCTGGCTGAGGCATCACACTGGGAGCCAGGACGGGCATACTACTAACTGGACACCTGTTGCCATCTTTGTCTGCAACGTGATAAGCATTGGAGCATCTCATCAATTTCCCCACTTCCATGGTCAAGAACCTCGGTTTGAGCTGTGTCATGGGGTGCCTGGGTGGGTACCCCACTCCCATAGCAGATACGCAATGGGATGCAGGTCAGGGCCTGTACTTCAGGCGCAGCCTTCATAAAGAGACTGTTTTTGAATTCCCTGATCTCTCTCAGCAGTTCACCCCATGGTGACACACCCTCATTGGTCCCCACTTCACAAGGACCTTCCGATGCTGTGATCACTTGGGCTGTGCTCACCCCAGAATTAGAATCCCCCTCCTCATCTTCCACCTCCTGAAGTTCTTTTATTAAGTCACAATAGTCTGGTGGGTTACCCCTTCAGTCTGGGAGCCTTAATTGAAGGAGCTGCAAGTTAGAATGCTTTACATGCTGTAGTGGTGCTCCAACTGCATGTATGGTTACACTGGTGGTCTACCACCTTTTCGTAAGCCTTCTGCAGAGCTCTTTTCCAGATGAGTAACAGATGCAGAAAAACTTTCCCCTGGCCACTGTTTTGTACCTTGAAATTTCCACGTCAAGCTCTCCCCTGACTCAATGCTCCCAAAATTGCCTTCAAGCACAGATAGGCACTTCTGGGCAAATGCATCAGGATTTGTGGACCTCAAAAATTTAATGTCCTCTAGGGCAGGACCCCTCAGACTTTCTATGATTCTTTTTTATTTCTCAGCCTCCAAACACTGTCATTCAGGTATCAGGGGGGCAACACAATCTATCCAAGTGTCCCAATCATCCTCTCCTGGGAGGTGGGAGGGTGCCAGAGAAGATCCTCAACCTTCGGTAAGAGTCATGACTAATGGCAGGTGCAAAAATAGGAGCCTGTGCATTGGTTCAGCCACCATATCGAGTACTAGAGCTGGAGAGGGTGTTAGAGGAACAACCCAGGTGTCAAGAATAGTTTCTTCAAAGTCCTCCACAGTTTTCCTTCCTCCAGCAACAGTTTAGCAAATTTCTCCTCAAAAGTTTCAGATAGTGGGAGGGGCTCATTCCCCACCCCCGGGTCTCTACTGTCCTTAATTATCACTCTCCAGGCAGTGAGGGCTCCCTCTGGGGTAATAGTCTGTGGCAATTTGGAGCTATCTATGGGGTCCTTATACTCTACTAGGGCCATAAAAGTGTGGGTGAGCAGATCAGCATGTCGACCCACCACCACAGGGTTTTGTAAACCTTCCACCTTGGAAATTACTCCCTGTACAGTGTCTGTATTGATACCCAGAGGGATGTCCAGGATAAGCATAGCATTTTTTGGGGTCGATCTCCTCCCCAGTACACCACTCCACCAACCGGTGCACAGCCACTTCTGTCGGGGTACCCATTTATTTTTTTTAACAGTGGTTCATAAATATGGCCACAAGAGGACACAAAATCCCAGTGGTGAGCCTCCAAGATGTAACCCCCAGGTGGCGCTATCCCAAGGGCTACTACCCCTGCCTACTTGACTACTGACAGGTTGAGGGGCCTAGGTTCTATGGCGGGTGCCTCCACCCAGAGGTCAGGGTTTGTAATGGTTGGTCTAGTTTGGTCACAGCCCTCTGGGACACTGAGACCCCCCCTCTAATCCCTCTAATGGCCCACACGATGCACAGGAGTTACAGTACCAATACCCCACATGTACACACTGTTCATTCATAAGGTACCACTTACCCTCGAGACTGATTCATAGGTTCGTCTCTGAGGACCCTCTGAAAAATAAGGTTAAGCAGCATACACAAACCAATACAATGCTTTGCATGAAGGTACTGACACTTCAGACAGTTTAAACTTCAAACTGTCTGAAGTGTCAGACAGTTTGTTGTTGTTAAACTTTAAACTGTCTGGCACGTCAGACAGTTTAAATTATTAACAACAACAAATCTGATTTATTTAGGGAACAGTAACATGGGAGGGGGAAATCAGGTTAATTTGTTGCATTAAATCACAGTACTGTGCACACATGCAGGGTCTGAAAAGTCACACTCTGGGTACCGAGGTTGGGGGGGGGCTAGCCAGGTCCGTTGCCCAGGGTTGGCCGGCAGGTGCAGATGGATAGGGCTTCGTAGAAGAAAATATATGCACAACACCCAATTGCAATCCAGAGCCTGAAGGCTCAGTCCATGAAGCAAAGAAATAACAAAAATTAGATGACACAATTGTGATTGAAAACAGGGCTGCAGGGGAACACCCTGATTTGTACTCACAATACCCAAGCTGAGAACCAGATGGTGGATGTTCTTCTGGATTGTCAAAAACAACAGGGCATGGAGACAAGGTCCTTGTGACTGGACCCCACTGCAGTTTATAGCAAATGGATTTAGTTCGAGACAAGCTGGGGTTTGCTTCCAGCTTCAACACACAGCACACAGCGCAGGGGATTGGAAATAGCAATTCCCCACAAGCACTACGCACATTCATACGTAAAAGGAAAGTACTATACCAGGCAGACTGCTCCTCGATCCCAATTGCAATTACTGCAAGATACCCGGGAGCACACACAGCAGCTTCAGTTCCTGACAGACCAAGAGTGATATAGCAATTTCTCCAGTCTTCTACAGGGTGAGCCTGGTTTCCACACTTCTAGTGATTCTTTCTCCTCGCAACTCAGATTCAGTCCAAACCAGCACTCACAAAAGCTGCAGACTGAAACTCAGGGCCTCACACGCGCTTCCCACACAAAACTATACACCGAAGAAGCACACGGCTCCTTCTCTTTTAACTGTCACAACTGATCTGATCTTTCCAGTCACAGAGCAGGGCATTTTCTTTAGCTCCACACTATTCTGTTGACTGATTTAGCTGTCACTCACAATAAGACTCCCTCTGTTGGTAGAAAAAGGTGCCAAGGTCAAAACTACATTTTCCAGAGTCACTGCCCATACAATCCCCTTGTGGCTGGCTCAGATTAAGAGTCCAAGTTCTGATTCATCCACAGGCTCCATTTTAGGGCTCGCTTAACCCAATTGGCCCAGCACAGCAGTTTAGGTCCAAAATGGAGAGGTAACACACACAGAGTCCCAGCTGCAATAAAGGTAGGTTAGACAAACTACAATTTTGCTAATGTTTTAAATAATTCCAGGCAAACAGTTACAGTTTTCAGATGGGCTCCCTTTGCACCTTCAGCATCCACAAAATGGAGCGATTACTCCGTAGCTCGGGTGAGATTCAAGCATTAAATACACAGTCCCCCCATACAAACTAATTAAGTCTGCAAGCAGTCAGCTCTTAAAGAGACAGTACGTGGAGGCTCAAATAGCACTCACTTGCAATCACAGTTAAGCAGCTCAGACGCTGAACACCACCCAGGCTTGGAGCATTCAGGCAAGCTCCTGGAAGACTTTTGGGAATCCCCATTTGTAGGGGGGGTTACACCTGCAATACTCCTTCACCTGCTGGGTGAAGTTGGGCCAATAGAAATTCTGGGCCAACTGCTGCGTAGTGCGCGTGATTCCCAGATGACTAGACAAGGGAATGTCATGTGCAGTCTTGTACAACTGTTTACTGTACCCCTGGGGAATGACAAGCTGCCTGCCTATCACCCCTCCCTCTGTCTTCACAGCCTGAGTTTACATCACTCCATTTTCCCAATAAACTTTATGTTTACCATCACCTCCCTGTGCTATGTCAAAGTCTGCCCCAGCCCTCAGCTTCTCTAAACTAGGGTCACTCCTCTGAGCAGCTGAAAACCCCTCACACAGTCCCAAGGCATGGGACAGGTCCCCTTCAGTCTCTAAACTAGGGTCCTTGGCACTAGCATCAGGGCACTCATGATCACTGTCATGCCTAACCCTCTGACAATGGGTCACCCCTCCTTCTTCAGAGTAACCCTCCGTAGTTGTGTGGTTAACTGCTACTGGGGAAATTTCTCCCCCCTTTTCATTAGTCTCCCAATCAGGAGACACAGGCTGGGGAACCAGCCTCCCAGTGGTTTCCACAATGGCTTCTGTGGGGTCCAAGGAACTACAATTTCCTCATCCCGCTTGGCTGTGGGTAACTGCACACACCATCTCCTGTTTGAGATTGTTGCCAAGGATGATGTCAACTGCTAATGTTTTGGCTACAGCCACCTGTTGCACAGTTCCCCCTGTTTCACCCCAGTCTAGGAGAACCCTAGTGAGTGGCAATGTAGTCTCCTCACCAGTGAACCCTTGTACAGTTACAAATTCATTGGGTATAAGCTGACCAAGCTCTACCAGATCCCCTTTAATCAACATCAGGGATGCCCCTGTGTCCCTTAACTCTTGTGTCTGTACACCATTCACCGTGACTGGGTGCATGTGTTTTCTCATGTTCACAGGCATGCTTCCAGGGACACATAAACAACCCACTTCTCTCCTAGCCCCATGTTGCATATTGCTCATCCTTTTGGGACACTGTCTGGCAATATCCCCAGTTTCTTTACAAACCCAACATTCGTTTCTTTTCTCATAAAAATATTTTCTTTGAAACCTGGGGCTAACTGGTTTTGGTGGAGGCAGTGAGGGTTTTAGCTGCCCTGAAGGCACGCTTTTCCCTTTCTGCGCTGCCACGCCCACCCCATTCGCTCTCAGAGCAGGTCTGCTCTTGGCATAGTGGTCCGAGAGTTCTGCAGCTTCTTGTACTGTTTTGCGATCTCGGTCCTCCAGCCAGGTTTTCAGCTCCACTGGGCATGCCCAAAAAAACTGTTCTAACAAAACAGCATTTTCAATTTTATCTACAGAGTTTGCTTCAATTCCTTCCCACCAACATTTTAAAAACAGACGTTGTTTCATGGCTAGCTCCTCATAGCTCTTATCAGGGCTTCTCCTGAGCTTACGGAATTTAGCTCTGTATGCTTCTGCAGTTAAATCAAACTTTTCTAAAAGTGCAGCTTTAAGTTTGCTGTAATCATTACTGTCCTCATTGTCCATTTTACCCATTGCATTCCGAGCTTTCCCGGTAAGTAGCGGGGATAGCTGGAAGCTCCAGGACTCTCTAGGAATTTTTGCCTGAATACAAACTTTTTCAAAGGAATTTAAAAAGACATCCATATCCTCCCCCTCTTTAAATTCAGCTATCAATTTGGAATTCAATGTGTAACCCAGTCCTGTAGTTCCAGTTAAACCCAAGCCATTTACCTGCTCTGGTGCTTGTGGTTGGAGTCATAACTTCTCCAGTTCATGTTGCCTATTGCACTCACGCTCTTCACGGTCTGCCTGTCACTGTTCATGGTCCGCTTCTCACCATTCCTGCTCCCTCTTCTCCTCTGCAGCTCGCTGCTCTCGCTTCTCTTCTCTCTGGAACTCTAGCTCCATTCTGCGTAACTCAATCTGCAGCTTGATTGCTTCTGGCTCCAGAATGCTGGTGATCTTCCCCTGCTGCTGTGGCCCTTCACTTGCACTGGCCCTGCTGCCCTCCTCGCCGGATCTGGACACTGAACTGACCGCTAGCCCCTCCATGCCCAAGGTTTGGTTCTTTACAGTCACAGTCTGTGACATGATGCTCTGGGCATCTGCAGCCATCAGGGCATCCACGAGGTTCTGCTTGGTGGCTCTTACCTTGTGCAGGACTACTCTCTCCTGGTACAACTGCCTCAAGTTGTCTGCAGTCTACCCACTGTAGTTGGAAGCCATCTTCTTCCCTAACTATGGCTACTCTAACTTGCACTTTAGAAAAAAAAAATAAAACAGGTAGGAACTTGGCTGTAAGCCAAATTATATTGTTTCCTTTTTAAAAATAAATCACTGCCTTATTTTGCAAGTGAGCTGTACAGTATTAAGCTGACACACTGAACAGTTAAAGCTTGTGTTACCAATTTTTTCAAACCACTGCTAACCAAATCTGTCACAAACGCACTCAGTAGGTCAGGCCCTCTGCTCCCACAGTGCCAACCTCTGAGTGCAAGAGTGTGAACAGGTAACAGACAGGGTAACCCTCCTGTCTGCTTGTGGGTCCAAACCACTTTTAGTCTCAAGTTCTGGGGGGATTCAAACTGTGAACCTTCTGCTAGCATACCCAAATGTACAGGCTCAGATAATATTCTCTTTGGGGGATGCAACATATCTTTCGCCTAAGGGCACCTAACCAGGTATCCAAAATGAACCCTTAAAACTCTATTAAAGACCTTAGGTATATTCTTACCTTTTCCCAGTTTAGTAACACCGTCAAGCTTTTGGACAGTTTTTGTCAGTCTTAACCCTCTATACGTCACATGCAAAAAAGAACTGGCAGACCCAGGCAGTCTTTTCAAAATAAAGATTTTACTAAAGATGATAAAAATATGAAAAACATAAACACAGAACAATATATCAAAGAGCATACAATCACTTAAAAGAAAACAAGGAAAACTACAAAACATAAACTCCCACCACAATACATTTAGACTTTTTCTATCTAATGTATTACCTCTATAGTGATTATAGTTATATCAGACAGATGTGTCTGTCTAGAGTCCCAAGATAGTATATCAACAAGTTCAGACACAGTATTCAGTTTAAACTGTGTCTCTCCACACCCCTTCTGTGAGTCATGTAGCTCCTCATTTTAGAATATAAAAAACACACACACAGGATGTCCTATCAGGAGGTATTTTAAATAATGTGGCTTCAGCAAAAACTAATTTCCCAAATTATGACAGTCTTTAATCAAGCCTTTCCTTTGAACTGGAGGCTGGTTTCTTATTTTCCCAAGGAACATTAAAGGTTTTTAAAACTCTGCCATACATCACATAGGTGCTAATATAATCATGTCCTGTCCTGTAATAAACTGTATATTTAGCTTACCAACTTCAGAGGCAGGAGGTCATAAAAAGGGCATAAAATGCAATGTCCAAGGAAGTTAATTACATTACAGAGATCTCCTGGTTAGTTTAATATATTCTTGTAGCTTCACTGAAACCTGGAGGGGAGGCACCCATGGAGTACAGACTCACATACTATATTTTTTATATTACAAATATCATACAGCAATCATAACCAAGCCAAGCCATAGCCATAACATAGCCAAGCGTCACAGTCACAAGGTTGCAATTAGGGCTACCAACGAAACAGTTTATATGCTGTCCCACAATGTCCCCACTTTCATGCCCTGGTGCAGCCAGCAGAAACACTTTTATTTTTACTTGCCCCCAAAGACTTGAAGTAGTCCCTTTGCCATATTGAATGCTTGCAGCATTTACGCATTTCACCCAGTACCCACCCTGTCACTGCTGCCATTTCACACTGTCCCCAGGCAGCAGGCAGGCTCACTCATCATTATTCACAGTGTCTCATTAATATTCATGAGGCGCTCCTTTTACAAAACACATAGAGGCCCCTTTTATGGCTCCTCCAGATCTCCAGTCCCTGATTAGCTTAACTTGGGGACTGGGACCTTGCAAACAGCCTCACTTCACCACAACCACAGTAAGAAAATCACCTTGTTCCACTGTGCATGAGTGGGGCTGCCAGATTACACTGAAGTGCAATACAAAGTGGTGGCTCTGTGATTCAGCTCCTCTAGCCCAGATTTCACCTGCAAGCTAAAAAAAATGCAGGGCTAGATGGAGACTCCAGGGGCAAAATGGGACCTGGGGCCAGATGGCTGGGACACTTGGGGAAAATGGAGGGAATGGGAGACGTGGCAGCGGGAGGCATGAAAGGTAGGCCCCCATGGGAAGAGGTTACACATATTTATTTTCTGGCTGTAGAGCAACCCCTCCCATCTAGTTACCATCTGGCATACCCATAGACACCAGGAGTGGGGGCTCACACCCGAATACCACAGGCATATTCATCAAATCTTGGTCAAGTACATAGGTTTATGCACTTACACTCCCCCCAACCCTTATGAGATATGACATTTATCTTAAGTCATACTCAGTGACCTCTTTTGACCTCACTTATGGTTTCATCACTCATTAAGGTCAAGAGATCCCTGACTGCTCATGAAGATAAATATATCTCAGAAGCACCCATCTCATATCTTATATTTACTGTATGTCAAAAGTGAAAATTTCAGTTTATATATGTAGTACACAGCACTCAGCTGCTCCCTTCCCACCTTTCATTGCTCACATAGGTGTCGGTAGGCATACTCAGTGTACAGTACTTTGCTGAGTACAGTAAAATCAGGAGAATCGAGGGGTAACATGAGCCTCAGGCCAGTGCAACAAACACAAACAGAGCCTGCTATAGCTGAAAAACTGTTTTTCCCCTCCTTGGATGCTTTAGTGTGAGTTCGTGAATGATCTTTGGAAGATGTGCGGGTGCTAAACTTAGAGGCCATGATTGTATGAGTGACCCAATTGAGTAAGTATGCATGAGTGCTGGTGTGAATGGACTTCTGTAAGGCTGGTTACCTTGACGTGGTACAGAGGTGTAACCCACCCTCCAACGCATGTGTCTAGGGGTTCTGATGTTAAAGTTGAGGCAGACGTGGCACAAATACAGATCAAATCCGGGAGACCCAATTGGAGTAAATTAAATGGTCTTACCTTGCCTGCAGAACTCATAAATAGGAAAGGGAGGTCTCCAACAGATGATACCTGGAGAATGTACTGAACTGTCTTGCAGGAACTGGAGGTGTGTAGAAATCACTGAAGAGGAAAAGATAATTAGCCAGCAGAAAATAATAATGCAGCCAACACCGCAGTGGGGAAAAATTGTTTTTTCAATTAATTAATAAGATAAATAACTACTGAAACAACTCCATGTAGCTAGAGGACAACAGTAATGGTTACAGATACACAGTGGCAGATAAAAACAGCACAGAACTGCATTTGTTCCAAATAAATGGCCAAATAAGGCTGGGATGGGATCCACACAACTTTAGAGCTGAAAAAGCTCAGATTTCAAACTCAGTGCTTGCCGAAACAATTGACCCCCAGGTACAATACCAAAACCACAACTGGCCTAAACTTTCCCATAGGACACAGCTGGATAACAGCCACCCTATACATTGCCACTCCAAACACGTTCCCCGGGCCTCACAGGCCTCCATTATGCCACCAGGGATATTTCACACAAGCGAACATGACTCGCTTCTTCATTTACACTGTCTTCTTGCGCTTAGAGCTCCATTAGAGACCTACCCCAGACACGGGGATGGTAGGCTCCAAATTCAACTCTCCCTGCAGGCCCTCAATACTACCCAGGCAGTGTGCCACACTGGGTACAGCTCCCCAGGGCCCTGCCACCATCCCTGGAGCCACACCACAGCAATGCCACTACCATGGAGTCCCCACTACCAACTCACACCAAATGGAACAGGCCCCTTGGCCCACCCGGGTGCATGGAGCACAAGGTGGGCCCAAAACTAGTTTTTTCCTTTGGGCTCATGGCTCCCAAATGCCCATGGGACCTCATTCTTCAGTCACTTGCCCCTGACAAGCACCTGCAATCAACAGCAGAAATGATGGCTGCCACTCCCGGGCCAGGGTTTGAACTCCAGGCCCAACTTGCACCAAATCTTCCTGCTGGCCTCCTCTTTCTTCAGACCACCCCCCTTTTATAGCAGCTAGGGAGAGGAAAGTGCTCCCAGAGGCAGACCCAAGCTGCCCATCAAGAAAAGGCCTAACCTAAGGGAGAGGGATAACTATAGTAAGCCCCCCAAAAAAGGGGAGGGGCTTACATAAGCTTATCGTAATGTATCCAAAACACCGAAATTAAAAGTCAGCCTATGTCTGTCTGTTTGGTAGTGTGTATGTGTGTGTGTGTGTGAGTGTTATATGAAATAAAATGTGAATCTATTAGGATCTTGGCTTACTACATATTGTTGAATGAAATGGGGGTGGGCCAATGTTTGTGAGGCAGAACAACATATTTCTTTTGTGTGTTTATAGAGAAGACAACAGTTCAATCAACTGTTGAGTACAAGTTTACAATTTTTGGCTTTTGCAGCAGAGTGAGCTGTGAGTTGTTAACCAGACTATCAGTGCTGAAGATATTTGCAGGGCTGGCATCAGCAGAGCTTCCAAAAGATCAGATAAGTGACTGAACTCTTTTATGGGGGGGGTGGGCCCTTTTTTCTTCTCAATTTGTAGGGGCTTTAAGTTTTTGCAACAATATCTCCAGTGGAGTAATTTCCACTTTAACCCAGAACACACTACTGGGCTCTCTAGCTCCACAGTGCTACACTGTGGATTACTCAGTTTGGAGCAATGATCTGAACCAGAGGCTTTTCCATTGAGTTTTTGGTGTTTTAGCAATATCCATGGGGAACTTGTTTGGGGGTGTGAATTGTGGTTATAAAGAGGGACGTTTGCATTGCAAATAACAATAATCATCTTGAGATGCTTAGAATATTTGCCCTAGTGGGTGGGGTGATGCAGTCTTAATTCAAAAGGGGGGGCAGTGCCTGGTCTCTTATCCTGCGAACCATGAGTCTATCAAACTTCATTGTTGCTCCCAGAGTGTCTGTACTAGATATGTAGGTTCACTATGGGCAGATGGGGGTGGGGAGGCACATGAGGTCCTCTTTGCTGGCCTGATACTGGTGGGAAGGTTTACTTTGTTCGGTCTGGCTTGGTGGGACTTATGAGGTTTCCCTTCTCCGCCAGTCCTCTGAACTCCTTGCAACTGATGATATTAGGTATGAACTGGTTTTGGTAGATTTGACCCCAAACTCTTGGTCTTGTGGTAGTATGGGAGGCCCTACATTCTGCCCCCACTCAGTGTCTGGTATCAGAGGAGACCTCCTAAGTTCGAACATATTCTTACAGCTTTGTGGCATTGGCAAGGAATGGCAGGAGGCTTCTGGACATGCCAGCTGGGAGATCTGTTCAGGGTCAGCTCAGCTGAACCATCAGAGCCTGACGGACACAAATCAATCTGAAACCTCACGGCTGCAGCATGCAAAGCTTGAGATGGCAGCATGTCAAACAAAACAAAACATTATGCAACTAGATTAGGGAAAGCTTCTGGCAGTTTGAGCTGTCTGTTCTGGGATCGGGGGGGCAGAGCTTACTCCCTGTAAATGACTCAGTCTCTGACTGGATAAGCTATAGAAAACTCAGAAAGGAATGCAAACAGGCCACTGGATGGAGCAAAAGTAGTTACTGCAAAACCCAGTTTGATTCCACAGTCTGCAACCCATGTCAGTTTTGGATCTGTATTAAAAAAAAAAACCTAGGCCAGGATGCTACCCCCAGATATGTAGGTCAGGAGAGCAAATTGTAATAACCCCTCCACCATCTCGAATGTGTTCAATAAATTTTTTAATGATCTCTCTCATCCTACACTGGGGCTTTTCCTCTCTCCTTGCCTAATCTGGAATCTTCCCCTAGTCCTAATGCTGCTTCACTCCCCCAATCTAAAAAGTCAAGGTCTCAGAGGCCTGCAAACTCCTGAGACAGATACCAGTTTCTAAATCTGCTGGCTCTGGTAGGATCGCGCCCCGTCTTTTCAAACTTGCTGCTTGTGAATTGGCCTCCCCAATAGCAAGAATCATTAACCTGTCCCTTTACTGGCATCTTTCCTAATCTCTGGAAGATGTCTCCCATAGTATCATTGTTTAAAAAAGGTAACAATAAAAATATCTGCTATTACAGACCCATTGCCCTCCTCCCGGATTGGAAACAATTGTCACCAACCAACTTTCTGGCTACCTCTCCACTCACAATCTCTTCACCCCTGCTCAACACGGTTTTGGCAAGAACCATAGTACCATCACAGCATTGCTCACTCTTACTAATAGCATTTCTAATGCTTTTCATAAAGGGGAGCTCACCAGCGCCATTTTCATTGATCTTGCTAAGGCGTTTAACATGGTCGATCACACCCTACTCTGTCACAAACTGACATCCATAGAAACATAGAATTTGACGGCAGATAAAGACAGCTTGGCCCACTCAGTCTGCCCATTTCCCTACCTAATGGATAAGCTGCAGATCCTAGTTAACCAGCAGCCTACGTCTTTCTACCCCTACCCCCTAGAATTGCCTTATGACTGTCCCATGCATGTTTGAATTCAACCACTGTTTTTGACTCCACAACTTCCTCTGGAAGGCCGTTCCATGCATCCACAACCCTCTCTGTGAAAAAATACTGTCTTACATTACCTCTGAACTGCCCCCCCGTCTTCAAATTGTGCCCCCTTGTTCTTGCACACCTCTGTTTTCGAAAGATGCTACCCTCTTGGACTTTGTTGATTCCCTTGAGGTACTTGAAAGTTTCTATCATGTCCCCCCTCTCCCTCCTTTCCTCGAGACTATACATATTAAGCTCCTTTAGTCTCTCTTCATATGTCTTCGGTGCAGACCCTGCACCATTTTAGTTGTCCTCCTCTGGACAGCTTCCATCTTGTCTATGTCCTTGCAGAGATTGGGCCTCCAGAACTGCACACAGTACTCCAGATGGGGTCTCACCAGCTGTCTGTACAGAGGGATAACAACTTCCTGTTTTCTACTGGTGATGCCTCTCCCTATGCATCCCAGTATCCTCCCAGCCCTCCTTACTTCCCTCTCACATTGCTTGCCCACCTTTAAGCCATCTGATATGACTACCCCCAGGTCCCTTTCCATTTTTGTTGTTGTTAGTATCTCACCCCCCATTGTGTACTCTTCCCTGGGTTTTTGTTTCCCAGGTGCATTGCCTTGCACTTCTTAGCATTGAATCTAAGCTGCCATACATTTGACCATTCCTCTAACCTTGCCAAGTCCCTTCTCTTCCTTTCCACCCCACCTTGTGCATCAACTCTGTTGCAGATCTTTGTGTCATCTGCAAAGAGACATACTTTTCCTTCCAGTCCCTCTGCAATGTCACTTATAAAGACATTGAAGAGGACCGGTCCTAATACTGAACCCTGTGGTACCCCACTATTAACTCCCCTTTCTTCAGAGTGGACTCCATTTACTATTACTCTCTGTGTCCTATTCTTCAGCCAATTCTTTACCCAGGCTATTATCTTGGGTCCCACTCTCAGGCTGGCTAACTTGTAGCCTGCTTGTCCCTGAACAGGGCTGCTCCAGCTCACCCACAGTCGGCTGGCACCCAGCCAGCCACCGACCAAGACCAGGACACCCGCCTGCAGCTCCTTGGAAGCTGCTTGTCCCTGAACAGGGCTGCTCCAGCTCACCCACGGTCGGCCAGCACCCAGCCAGCCACCGACCAAGACCAGGACACCCGCCTGCAGCTCCTTGGAAGCTGCTTGTCCCTGAACAGGGCTGCTCCAGCTCACCCACGGTCGGCCGGCACCCAGCCAGCCACCGACCAAGACCAGGACACCCGCCTGCAGCTCCTTGGAAGCTGCTCGTCCCTGAACAGGGCTGCTCCAGCTCACCCACGGTCGGCCGGCACCCAGCCAGCCACCGACCAAGACCAGGACACCCGCCTGCAGCTTCTTGGAAGGTGCGGGACAGCGCAGCCAATCAGAACACGGGTGCTTCCAGCAAACCCACTCTGATTGGCAGGAGTTTTCCCTGCTATAGACACCTGGCACTTTGTTAGACTTTCCATAGAATTAAGCACATTTCAACTGTGTTATTAGGAGTTTTTCAACTGTATTAGCTGGATTGTAATTTCTACTACTATTTTAAAGTGCTTACACCTCTTCTGTCTGACTGCTCATCCTGCAGCGCCCCCATCCAAGCACTCTGCCTTGGTGCCAATAAGTCTAACTACCCTGTAGAGGACCCCTTTCTTAGAGAATTCATGTGCTGCCAGGAGAAGGAAATTGCACTTGAGGGGACACGCCAAAGTGTCCGATCCTCCCCTCTCTCGACCCCACATGGGTGTCGTGGGGGCAGAAGGCAGTTTTAGCGAGGGAGTCAGTCCCAAGTTGCCCCAGTATGTAAATTGTTGCCAGGATAATGCCCCTGTTCCAGTAGGGAGGAGGCATGACGTGGCTTATCTGTGCTTCTCGCCTTGATAGAGCAGGGCCTGGAGGCCAAGGGTTAGTTACAGGCGATAGAGTCTATGTCAAATTCCCAAGTACCGCACTTCCACTGTTAGTGCGCAGAAGAAAGTTCGGCAGTCTGATTCATAGAGCAACTAAAGCAAGAGCAGTTCGCGCCCTAATTAACAGGATCCCAGAAAGAAAGTACTAGCCGTAGGTCATTAGATGAAGAAACAACTAAGTCAGGCCACCACCAGGGGGTACAACAAGCAATTCCTGTCTCGGGGGGGGAAGAGCAAAACTAGCAGGAGACACTTGGCGGCTGGGTTGCTTGCAAACCTACGGCAGCACTTTGTCTTGTCACAGAAGAAAGCAGGATTAGAACTTACAACACAGTACCACCTAGAATGTGTAGGGTCAGCAATATCAAAGACTAACATTTAGGCAGCTAATACAGAGCTAAGTTATTATGTAATATTTACCACAGGCTTCAGTTATAAGTCCTGAGGCTACGTTATGAGAAGCACGAAGGCTACAGTGGCAGTGGTAGACAGTAGGCAGAAGATTAGAATTGTTTCAGCAAGTTTAAAGCTAACCAAGGAGCAATAAAAACACAATAAGGAAAGCCATGGTCCCAGATTGAGTGGTCTCGTGATTTGTATTAGTGCAATATTTTCTAGACAGAAATTTGCCCTCCCAGGTACTCACTTAAAACCTAGATGAAAAATACAGCAGAAGGGAACAAGGAGAGCAGGAGCAGCTTAGTTAGTGGCCATCCACCCTTCAGACTCAAGTCCCCTTGTAGCAGAACCGGGAAAGAAGTAGAATGATAATGCAGGCCATATTGCCCATGAATGAATACAGTGATTTATATAGAAGACCAAGAATCCCTCTAGTGGCAGGTCTGTATAACCTGCTAATGGAAAACTAGCCACTTAAAAAAAAAAGGTAGTTAGACTTATCGGTCCTCTTCAATTTCTTTATGAGTGACATTGCAGAGGGACTGGAAGGAAAAGTATGTCTCTTTGCAGATGACACAAAGATCTGCAACAGAGTTGATGCACAAGGTGGGGTGGAAAGGAAGAGAAGGGACTTGGCAAGGTTAGAGGAATGGTCAAATGTATGGCAGCTTAGATTCAATGCTAAGAAGTGCAAGGCAATGCACCTGGGAAACAAAAACCCAGGGGAAGAGTACACAATGGGGGGGTGAGATACTAACAACAACAAAAATGGAAAGGGACCTGGGGTAGTCATATCAGATGGCTTAAAGGTGGGCAAGCAATGTGAGAGGGCAGTAAGAAGGGCTGGGGGGATACTGGGATGCATAGGGAGAGGCATCACCAGTAGAAAACAGGAAGTTGTTATCCCTCTGTACAGACAGCTGGTGAGACCCCATCTGAGTACTGTGTGCAGTTCTGGAGGCCCAATCTCTGCAAGGACATAGACAAGATGGAAGCTGTCCAGAGGAGGACAACTAAAATGGTGCAGGGTCTGCACCAGAAGACATATGAAGAGAGACTAAAGGAGCTTAATATGTATAGTCTCGAGGAAAGGAGGGAGAGGGGGACATGATAGAAACTTTCAAGTACCTCAAGGGAATCAACAAAGTCCAAGAGGGTAGCATCTTTCAAAAAAAGAGGTGTGCAAGAACAAGGGGGCACAATTTGAAGATGGGGGGCAGTTCAGAGGTAATGTAAGGAAGTATTTTTTCACAGAGAGGGTTGTGGATGCATGGAATGGCCTTCCAGAGGAAGTTGTGGAGTCAAAAACAGTGGTTGAATTCAAACATGCATGGGACAGTCATAAGGCAATTCTAGGGGGTAGGGGTAGAAAGACGTAGGCTGCTGGTTAACTAGGATCTGCAGCTTATCCATTAGGTAGGGAAATGGGCAGACTGGGTGGGCCAAGCTGTCCTTATCTGCCGTCAAATTCTATGCTTCTATGGATGTTAGTTTGTGACAGAGTAGGGTGTGATCGACCATGTTAAAGGCCTTAGCAAGATCAATGAAAATGGCGCTGGTGAGCTCCCCTTTATGAAAAGCATTAGAAATGCTATTAGTAAGAGTGAGCAATGCTGTGATGGTACTGTGGTTCTTGCCAAAACCGTGTTGAGCAGTAAGTATAGTATATAATGTGTATGGTTATATAGTCAGTGCAGTGTGCTAGAGAGGATATGACAGTGATATGAACCTTGCCCTCTTGAGGAAATGACGTCAGAACCCCAGGTATAAAGAAACTATTTCCAGGAGTGGGTGGGGTGAGGGGTGGGGAGGTTTGGGCCTAAACTGTGCCCTCACGAAACAATCAGCTAAAAGCTCTGACCTACCACTGCGATGAGTGCCTTCCTGTCAGCAAGATGCCCTACACGACGATTTGACAGAGAAAATACCCTGCTAATCAAACAGTGAAAAATCCAAACATCCAAGTCAGACACAGGTAAACCTCCCCAGCCCCAAAACAGCCTGGTGACTTGTACTCTGAAAGCAGTCAGCTCCAAAACACGTCAGCTGTGCATAAGGACAGACACAGTAAACAGTATTCAGTCCCTGTGGGTTTAAACTCTTCCTGCACTGAAAATCTTAACAATTGTAACAAAAGTAAAGCAAGGTCCACCCCCCTCTGTTGATTGAAAGACTGTCTTTTCTGATAATTCTAAGTTCCTTATTTCACCCCTCAGTTAGAAGTATCCTCCACCTGAAGAATATTAACTTTCCTAAGGAATCTGCTTCAAATCAAAGACAATTGTAAATTGTAAGGTTCACCTCCCTCTGTTGTGAGCACAACTGGCTTTCTTGCAAATCCTAAGTTCAGTGTTGCAGCTTCCAGCCAGAGGTAGTTTCACCTGAAGAATATTAGGTTATCTGATGAGCCTGCTAAAATTAGTACTGTTATCACGTCTATAAGATTCTTCCAAAGCTATTGGCTGATAAGTAACTGTGATGTAAACGCTTCCTGACACAGTCTGGCCTGGCCTTTTAAGGCACACAGAGATAAACAAAAGAAAAAGCAGTTTCCACCCTCTAGGCACTGTCTGGGTCAAATACACAGCCTGTAACCTGCTCTCAGTTCAGGACTTATGACAAATTCTTAGCCCAGTGAATAACTCACAGTATTACAAATATTGCAATGCAAACAGTCAATCACTAACTCCAATCAAGTCAGCTGTGCACAAGGACAGACACAGTAAACATTATTCAGTCTCTGTGGGTTTAAACTCTTCCTGCACTGGCAATCTTAACAAAAGTTATTTGTCCAATAGGCTACAACAGGTTAGGTTTGGATACTCCCTGTCTGATCCAGCCCCCATTACAACAGGTGTCCCTCAAGGTTCTATACTGGACCTTTGTTCTTCTCCCTCCATATACAACACCTGCTGGACACTGAGGCTGAGGGAAAACTTTGCTATCTAAACTAAAAGTACTATGAACAGGGTAATGGATGGGGGTCACCTCTTAGCAATAGCATATTTGACTCAGATTAAAAGGCTGTTCACCACTGCCTCACAAACAGTACACCCATCTTGTGCACTGTTGATTTTGGTGTTTTTCTCTAGTGCCCAGAATGTTGAACAGATCAACATTAAATGCAGCTGGCCCACCAGCACAGCAGTAGCACTACCACCTGTGGTGACTCAAGCATCCGCAGGACAACTCTCCTCCTCCAGGCTTGCCCTGCCCTTGGCAGAAGTTGAGGAAATGTTGCTCGGTGCCATGACAGATAGGGGATGTGGTAGATATTGGTGCATGTTGCATGGGAGCATGTGGCGTGCACCATGATGTCACTGTACATCACGTCCTCGGGGGCTGAAAACTGGAGGAAAAATGCCAGTGGCAGGATGATGAGGGATGCCTGCAGACCCTGCACCCAACCAGTTGGGCATGATGCCAAAATCAGATCTGTTGTGTGGTGAGGCTTGGGGGACCTCACCAGTCCTGCCAGGGAGGACAAGCCCTGGAGGAAGATGGTGGCAGGTATGTCCTGGTGGATGTCGGGGGTACGGGGCCGAGGCACTCTTCTGAACAAGGGCCGTCCGAGCAAGGAGAATAAAAAAATAAATAAATGAAATTATCGGCCTACCTACAGTCTGTGCAAAAATGGTTCTATGAAAATAAGCGCTTAATGAATGCTGCCAAATCTCAGGCAATGCTATTTGTATCTGCTCTGCCCCCTGTTTAAAGAATACTAATCTTATCTCTCTGTGGTTTGCAAAAATGGAACCCCCATGGTCAGTGTCCCATCCTTTAGTTACCTAGGAGTTACGTTTGACCTCTCCCTTGATTTTGTTACTCCATGTGGTGGCAACCTGCATGGCTAGCAATGTCAGACTTGGGCCTGCCTACAGAGCTAGCTGCAACCTCTGTCTCTCTGTGCCTGTATTAGTATAGCAAGAGGTATTTTGCTCCCCAAATTATCCTATGGTCTGTCTCTCTTCTTTGAAGCCTTGAATTCTATGTCTACATAAATGGGATGTGTCATATAACATCTCTCCTTTTTCCCTTGCAAGTGACTGCATAGCCCACCACTGTATGCTCTATACCAAACATGGCAGGCTCCCCCATCTGCCCTATGTGCTTTGTCCCTAGGAGGTATCATACATAGCATATTTTACAATCGCATTCCATTATCGCTTGCCTCCCTCCTAGTGCCTTGCTTAAATGTCTATCCATTCAGATCATCTGACCTGGACCCCTAGTCATACCAAGGACCAAGACCAAACTAGGTGAGATAGCTCTCTCAGTTTCTGCTCCCAGAACATGGAATACCATACCAGATAATATTAAGCCCTGTCCCATAACCAGCACCTTCAGGAATTGGTACTGCTCCCACTTACTACAGTTGGCAGTATGTACCTGTTCCTAGTCCTTGTATTATGATAAAACAGTTGCCAATGTGTATAATACTCCTGCACTTCCCATTTTGTATATAATGGTTTGCTGAATGTACCCCTGTTTATACCTTGTGTACTACCCAGTTGTAATATTTTCTAAGCTGTCCTTGTCATACATTGTATTTACTGGTTGTACTCTCCTGGGTCGTGCCTGAAAATTGTCAAATGCTTGCCTAGTGCACCCTACCCAGTTAACAAAAACTAACCAAATAAATAGTTTATCTACAGGCTCAGGAGGGAGTGGGGATGGGGGAGTGAGGGGACAATACACATTCCTTCCTTCTTCTGTTTTGTCCTACTGAATTGTACAGGAGTGTGGGGACACTGGCTGGGGGCTTGGTGGGTGGGAGGCTTTGAGCAGGTTTCCCACTGTTCCCACAATCACCGTATTTATCACAGGGCATTAGACAATTTGCAGAGGTCTGGTTTAAAGAAAACATAGTTGCTGGAAACCGCAGCACTATGGGGTGGGGGTGGAGGGGGCAGCTTTTCCGGTATTGTGTGCGCCCGGCTTACAATGCTGGCTGTACACATGGAAGTACCCACGGGGGGAGGATGTCCTTTCTGTGTCCACTCCTACCGCATCACTGTGGGTGGCAACCTCCATGAAATGACACTCTAGTGACCTATGCCCAGGCGGGTCACACTTGTCTAAGATTGCAAACTACTTAAGGAACACCCTCTACACAGGAGAGGGGTTACTGAACCGTGGAAGATCTATTAATTAGTTTAGTTGGGAAATGTTAATATTAGCATGTACTATGCAGCACCAGTTTTGCATTATTGTTTAAGTTTTATACAGTTGTTGTTTCATGTTTTTAGTTATAAGTTGTCAGTATTTTATCACAAGAGGTCTGCAGCTAGTAAATTTGAGCAGTTTGGCAGGGTTGTGGTTTCAGATTCCCACTCTTCTAGGCAGGGGGATCATGTGGACGACACTCTCTATTGCATAACAATGGGTATCCTTAAGTTGGTTTCCTTAAATGTCCAAGGATAAACCCATGGTTAAGCACACAAACGTCCTTATGCAGTTAAACAAATTGCACTGTGATGCTGAGTTTCTGCAAGAAACTAGATTATCAGAGGTAGAACACTGGATGTTAACCAGGACATGGGTTGGGTACTATGGTTGCATGCCAACCGTGAATCAGATAAACATGCAGGAATGGCAATCTTGTTTTGTAAAAATATTCCCTTCGCTATCCACAAAACTGAAACACTGGAACATGATAGATTGGTGATGGTTTCTGGAGAGGTATTTGGGCAACGTTTTCATTTTTTAATTTATATGCCCCAAACCATGATACCCCAGCATTGCTAGCTGCAATTTCAAGCAGCCTAGATAGACCAGGATGGCCTTTCCTGCTGGCAATTGTTGTATGTTCGTATGTTCATGATATCACTACCAGAGGGCAAGATATTGATTGGAGGAGACTTCAACTGTGTATTGAACCCATTACTGGACAGGTCATTGGGCAATGTACAGTAGCTATGAACAAACAAATGGCTAGTGCAGTCAGGAGAGGGATGGAGGAAGTGGCTCTTATTGATATTTGAAGAGAGTTACACCCATCGAATAAGGATTTTACTTTTTTTTCTAAAGTCCACAAATCACATTCTAGATTGGCTATGTTATTAGTGCTTAGAAAAGATTTGCATAAATTCTCTTCTTGTGAGATACAACCCATGATCAATATGAATCATGCTGCAGTAGTGACTATTCTCCATTGGCTGGCTGGTCCCAGACAACTTTCTGGAGAATCAATACCTCAGTTTTAAATAAGCCAGACCTGCAAGACAGGATAAAGAAGATGGCAGATGAACATCAGAGGGTGCGTCAGTGCAAGGAATCTAAAAGTAAATGGATATGGGATGCCCTTAAGGCTAAACTACAGGGGGTAATCATAGCATATTTGGCTCAGATTAAAATGCTAAGGATTGAAAAATACAATGAGCTACAAGCCGCTGTTAGGGAATTAGAGACAGAACATAAACAATCCAGAAATCCTGCAGTGTAAAAACAAATGCAAGCAGTTTGGAAGGATTTATGACACTTGCTGGACACTCAGGCTAAGGAAAAACTATGCTATCTAAACCAAAAGTATTATGAACAGGTTAATGGAGGGGGCTTCGCCTCTTGCATTTAGGTGAAGGAAAATGCAGGCAGAATGGTATGTAAAACATATTCACCCAAATAATGGCAATGATACTGTGGTTTATTCACCAAAAGAGATAGCACAACAATTTTGGGCCTGTTATGCTAAACTATATCTAGGGGAGGAGGAACAGGCAAATCTGACTCTATGTATTCAAGAATTTATGGCTAAAATATATCTTCTCTATCTTAGTGAGGAGGAACAACTTATCATAGATGGTTCTGTTACTGTGGAGGAAGTTACCAAAGTCCTAAAATACATGAAAATGGGCAAATCACCTGGCCCACATGGGTTTAATGTGGCATTTTACACTAATGTAAAGACTGGGTGACTCCCGTGCTGGTGACATTGCATATCTAATGGGAGGATCCAGGTGATTTCCTGGCTTCATAGTGCAGTGCATTTATTATAGTATTACCGAAACCTGGAAAGGTAAAAGACAAATGTGAATCACACTGGCCCATATCATTATTAAATGTTGATTTGAACATATTTACTAAAATATCAACAAATTAGGTCAATACAGTTCTACAAAAGTTGGTTCACCAGGATCAGACAGGTTTTATACCAAATAGGCAATTAGCAGACAATATCAGATGGCACCTTAACATAGGGTTCGGGACCAGGACTTCCCAGCAACAACAGGTGGCTGTTACAATAGATGCTGAAAAAGCCTTTGATAGGTTGGTTTGATTCAAGATGTAGAAAAGCGAAAAAGAAATTAACTAAAGTATTAAGGAAATGCAAGAAAAATAAGATTAATAACTTGGCAGAGAATCAACCAAAATCAAGGAAGCTAGAAAAAATTATAAAAAAATTCTAAATCAAGAGAAATTTAGACATACAGAAATCCTTTGGGAAAAATGAAGGAAAGCTGCAATAAATAAAGATACAGAAAATTCTGGAGATTGGTAAGTCAGGGTTATAATAAATACCTCACAAAAGTTGAAGCACATATCTTACCAGATACATGGAAAAAATACTTCACAGAACTTTATTTTTCCAATGAGGAAGATCATATACTTAAAGAATATAAATATGAAAATTTGCAGTATCCCCCACATCTTTATATACAAATTCAGAAGAGATAACAAGGTCAATATTAAGACTGAAGACTAATAAGGCTCCAGGGCTGGACAAGATCATAGGAGACATATATAAGTACTTCTCTGACTGGTGGAATCCCATACTATACAAGGTATTCAATTCCATATCCCAAGGACATGATCCACCACATAGTTGGAGAGGATCTATTATGTATCCTATCTATAAAAAAGAAAGTCCAAACAATCCTAAGATGTACAGGCCAATTAGCCTTATTGATATATCACAACATTTTTTTACAAGAATCATTCTCAATAGGTAAAGTGATTGGGTGGAAAAGAACTATATTCTGCATGAGACCCAAAATGGTTTTAGAAAATTAAGATCTACCACCCAACATTGCTAGTCTTACAATACATAGTTTGGAAGTATGTCCAAATTAAAAAGGGAAAGCTCTACTACTGCTTTGTAGATTTCACATCAGCATGTGACAGCATAAGCAGATGTATTCTCTGGGAAAAACTACATAAATTGGGTATTTGCCCAGACTTATTGAATGTCCTTATTAGATTATACAACCATAGGTTCAGTACAACCATATGGGAAACACAACCTTGTTTTTTCATACCAATATAGGTGTACGTCAGGGTTGTCTCCTGACCCCAACATTGTTTAATATATATATATATATATATATATATATATAATGAGATACTTATAAAACTGCATCATACTGATTTTCATGCTCCCAAAGTAGGTAATACTAGGGTGGATTGTTTAGCATACGCTGACGATCTGGTCTGCTATCAACTTCGAAACTGGGGGCTTCAAAGGAAACTTGACCATTTAAAAGATTTATGTAAAGAACACTATCTAAAAATAAATATGACTAAAACTAAATTGGCAGTTTTTGGAAATAAAAGTAAAAACAAATGCCCAGTGAGGATTAGTGCAGAAAAAGTGGAACAGGTAACATCTTATGACTACTTGGGAGTTAGATTTTCAGAGAACACTAAATGGAATAATCATGTAGATATGATAGGCAATAAAATGAAAGTAGCAATAAATGCATTTAAAATTTTTAATGTTAAAATGGGTCGTGGCTCTGTCAAAGGTATCATGAAGGTACTTGATGCTAAAATAAAGTCAAGTATGCTCTACACAGCGGAGGTATGGGGCTTCACATGCATAAAAAAGTTACAGGTGATTATAAATAAATTAACTAGATATGTACTTAAGTCACTAGTGGCAAACTCAGGTACTGGAGAAGAGGGGGTTTCCCTGAGTAAGATAGTCAGGGTACAGCTGCAGCTGATTTGGCTGATTGGCTGCAGCTGCACAGACAGGAGAGCTTTAAAAACAGGAAGGAAAAGCCAGCAGAGAGTTGCTGCAGGGGTAGAGGGCTGACAAGCTGCTTCGATGTGTTCCAGAGCAGGAGTCTCTTAAGCAACCCTCAGGAGATTGGTCTCCTGAATTAGGCCAAAAACAAAAACGTTATTTCCATTGGGAGTTTTCCATTTTACTGTTTGTGTTCTTCCAGAAGGTCTAGCCTTCTGGAAAAGGGGGGTTTCTAGTTAGGGTCGGGGATTGTTTAGTCAGAGCTCCCACCCTGAGCTAGGCCTCTTTATTTCTGTTTTTGTTTCATTTTCCCCGGTGGGGCTTAAAAAGGAAAAGGGCAGAAGCCCAAAGTTCTGTGTCACCAAGCATATTAAGAAAATAAAAATATACCCAGGGCTAATTACATTTTCTATAGACAAAAGCGGGAAAATGTAGCATCTCCTTATTGCAGATGTCATAAAAATATGGAAGATGATTCGAAACACATTTTAATTTGCCCTCTATATGCAAAACAGCGGGGAAAAATACCTGGGTGGTATCTTGACTGGTCTTGACCTCCCTCCAGAAGATGTGTTAATTTTTCAATTAGATACAAACAATGGATACATACTGGAGAAAGTTGCCTCCTTCCTGGAAACAGTATATTTATGAATGAAGAATGGTACAAACACAGATTTCTGTGTTAAAAGTAAATGTTGACTAATGCGCTAGAGACAGAGAGAAAATATCTACTTGAATTATCAATAGTAAAAGCAATGTTCAACTAACTAGGTTCTTTGTTAGCACATGTTCTGATAATGATTAGAATGTATTGTGTATGATGTTTTTTTGTAATTTGTACAAATTTATTTTATATGTCATATTTGTAAATTGAAATGGTTTTAACCGATGAATAAAACATTTTGATGGCATACATCCCAGGGCACTTGAGAGCTAAGGGTGAAACTAGCAGAGCCATTAGCAGAACTGTTTAGTGAGTCTCTAAGCACAGGAGAGGTCCCAGAAGACTGGAGAAGGGCTCATGTAATCCCGCTCCACAAGAGTGGTAGCAGGGAGGAGGCAAGGAACTACAGACCAGTCAGTCTTACCTCAGTAGTGGGCAAGATTATGAAGGCAGTCCTTAAGGAAAGGATAGTGCAACACCTGGAATCCATAGGGGCACAGGATCCAAGACAGCATGGGTTTACAAAAGGAAGGTCCTGTCAAACTAATCTCATAGATTTCTTTGACTGGGTAACCAGAGTGGTGGACCAAGGGAGCAGTTGATGTCGCTACCTTGACTTCAGCAAAGCTTCGACACTGTTCCACATAGAAGATTGATAAATAAGCTGGGTAGGCTCGGGGTGGGTCGAAGTTGGTCAACTGGGTGGCAAACTGGTTGACAGGAAGAAAACAGAGAGTGGTGGTAAATGGTATATAGTCAGAAGAGATGCAAGTCACAAGTGGGGTACCTCAGGGATCAGTCCTGGGGCCAGTCCTCTTCAATATCTTCATTAGTGACATTTCAGATGGACTAGAGGGTAAGGCTTGTCTGTTAGCAGATGACACCAAGATCTGCAACAGAGTAGATGATCCAGATGGGGTGGGCAGAATGAGAAGAAATCTGGATAAACTAGCAAAATGGTCAGAAGAGTGGCAACTGGGATTTAATGCAAGAAGTGCAAGATCATGCACATAGGAAGAGAAACCCTGAAGCCGCCTATAGGCTGGGAGGGGAGTTGCTGGCAGTCACAAAGGAAGAAAGAGACTTGGGCATCATCATCACCGATGACCTGAAATCATCCAAACAGACCTCTAAAGCAGTAGGTAAGGCTAGGGGATGTTAGGGTGTATTAGTAGGGGTATCACAAGTCATAAGAGGGAGGTAATAAACCCTCTTTACAAGACACTGGTTAGGCCCAATCTGGAGTACTGCTTGCAGTACTGGAGGCCACACCTTCACAAGAACATTAACCAAATTGAGGCAGTCCAGAGAAGGGCAACCACAATGGTGCAGGGACTGCATCAGAAGGTGGTGGGTCTCCCTAATCTGAAACAGTATATCCATGTAGTTCAGCTTCTTCTATGGGTAATGTGTAAAAGAGGGGACCCTGATAATGGTTGGTTGACCATGGAACAGAACAGTGATAAATCAGCCTGTCCTTTAGATTTGAATCACTGGGCTAACCACTCCCCCCTTCCCACCATAACTAATCCTTAGCTAAAACAAATGTGTGGTGTCTGGGGAAACGTGTGTAGGGCTTTGGGGATCACAGCTACAATAACCAGATACATGAATATAGATGGCTGTGAGGCATTCACTACACCAAGAATGGACCCAGTTTTTTAAGAGGTGGAGAAACAGGGGTTTAGCAACCTTTAATTTGTGCTTAATGAGCAGTTTAAAATCTTTGGAGAGTTGCAAGTAGACTATCACCTAAGGGGAACTGTTTTTTTCAGATACCTTCAGATATCTTCCTTTCTTAAGGCAGGTTATAAGCTGCAGAACTTACAGACAGACCCTTATCCCTTAATTGAATTTATCGAACAGGCAGGATGTGGCCTTCATGTTAAAAAGCTCATATATAAAATGGTCCTCTGTTATAAACCTCTGACAGGGAATCTGCCCATTTCTACTCAGACTATCTAGGAAAGAGAAGCTAACATCCAATTGTATGATAAACAATGGAAACACATATGGGGAAGGGGTTTTCCACACATCAGCATCTAATTACTGGACAGAATTTGATTGGAAAGTAGCGGGAAGATATTTTCTGACCCCATCCAGAATGAAATATTTCACAGAATTAGGTCAAGATAGGTACTGAAGAAAGTGTGGAGCAGAAGGGACTCCATATCACATTTTTGTAGCTGCCCAGATATCCAACCCTTTTGGGATAATGTGATAAGGGTATATAAACAACTCCTGGAGATGTCACAGAAGCCAAACTTTAGGCATATGATTTTGGGGCTTTCACCAAAAGGTAGAATGGCCAACCAGAAAAGAGGTTTTGCAGGGATTGTATTAGCAGCAGCAAACAAAGAAATTGCCAGAAGATGGCTTACTCCACAGAACCTCTCAGTGCAGGGTTGGTTAACTAGTCTCATAAAGTCTATACACAGGATAAAAAAAATTACAGTTGAGTTACATTTACAAATAAACAAGTTCCATGGGGTTTGGTAATCTTTATGGATTACATAAAGGAAATGGAGGGCCTATCAGTTCTCTCCCAACAACTAGAAGGATATTAGAGTGGGGGCCTGGCACCCCAGAGGAGGGCAATTGATCCATTTCAGTTGCTTTGGACAATACCTTTTAGAGGAATAATATAGGCATTATCAACTACAGACACAACAGCAGATAAAGAAAGTGTTACTGACAACTGTATTATTTATAGTTTTATTTTATAGCAAGCTGTTTTAATTTAATAACAAACTGCTTATTAATTGCATTGATAATAACATATTTCAGGAATAGTAATTTTACATATGTTACTCACAGTCAGATAATTCATTTCTACCCCTAGAGTTAGATATAGAATAATCTAACAAGACTGCACATGGAATTTCTGTCTGATGAACATTCTGACACTTGACATCTTGTAATATTAAGTCTGTTGGATGTTGGATGAAATGCAATAAAGACGTTTTGCAAATAATAAAATTCCTGGCCACACCAGATTGCTTATAGTAACTATTACTCGGTATTACATGGTAGTCAAAGGCAAAAGAAGGTGCTGGGCCCATCCTGACTGCCTCCCACACCATGTGGGGGTATTAACTTTCTTTCTCAAACAAGAATTTGTCTAGTTCAGATTTGAAGCTGATAAAGTCAGTAATGTTTACTAACGACTGGGGAGACAGTATTAAAGATAAATCATTATCTTGATCTTCAAACTATGCACAACAAATTTTTGTGACCTTTGAACTGTGCACAACAACTTTTTCCATGCACAATGAGGATTTTGAGTGTATGGAAATCCATTCACAGCAACACCTGACCATTACACGGTAGCAACCCTATAGTTATAGTTGAGTAGGCTGTTAAATGTTAAACCCCACATTTTGCACCTTAATAACATTGGTGTTATTTGACAAAATAGCCCAAATTTTGGCATGTATGATCAGGCTGTTGGAGTCTCAGGATGTGGAAAGTTTTGTGATACGGCGTGCCAAAAAACAGAAAAAAAAAACATGTTTGGTTTCCCTATACATAACATTGGGTATTTTTGCTCTCACTGACAGCCTTGGCTGTATGGAATTTTTTCATGAAATTTTCAGGGTTGAAGGGGTAATGTGTGGCTTTGGAAAGTTTGGTGAAAAAATATTATACCATTTTAAATGTAACCCCCATGCCACTTTTAGCATGTTGGACACCCCCCATAGACAGAAATAGTACCCACATATGGCATACTATTTACTTTCAGCCGAAATTCTTAGATTAGTACGACCCCTAGCTTTATAGTGTATACCAGGTTCATTATGTTAACAAAGTGGGGTTGAGGTACTGTTATCCATGATCCAGAACCCTGATTGTGCCTCCATTTCACATACAGCAACATATATGTAGGTACATGTACTAACCTTAGGACAGAGGCACTTATTGTATAAGCATAAGTGTCAGGATCTGTGTTCTACTATATTTTACTAATGCATATTATGCTCCATTATGTTTTACCAATGTATTTTAGTCCTGGGAGATGCTTTCCACTCTGTTTTAACTGAATTATTATAAGTAAGGCAACAGTGCCATCTTTAGTGATTGCGCATCATTGTAATTGCAACTGACCTTGGAAACTTATGGAGATCCCATTGTTCATGCTATCTATGCAAGCTAAGCAACTTCTTAAGTTAGTTAGGATAGTTACTCAGACCACTCGTTACTGTCCAATTATATACTTTTTATGTATCTTCTTTAGAAGTTGCCATAGTGATTATAGGGGTATAAGACCCTGAGTAGCACGTAGTTTCTCTGAGATGAGACTGCATTTTACCTAGATAAGGAAAACTGGCTAAGCTCTCCCAGTGTTATCACTGCTGGTTCTAAGTCTGTATTACTGATCTGTAATAAATGTAATTTATTACATGACACCACTTGTCTGTTGTCTCTTCCTTTGTGCCGTTCCACCAAGAACCTGAGAAAGGTAATTTATTACCACCTTACATTTGGCGACTGTGTGCAGGTTGGAAGGTGCAAAAGAAGATTCCATTCAATTTATTTGAATGTTGAGTAGTGTAGTGTGATTTTTACCTACTTGGACCTACTCGTACTTACAGTGGTAACGATTGTGGTGGACCCATACCGTCTTGGTCTCGGGTGTGGCAGACCCACACTGGACCCCCTTTACACTCACTCTGTGAGCGACAGCATACCGCCTTGGCATCACCGGTTGTCCACCAGGGAATGGAAAGTGGTTGGGTGATGGCACCAGGGATTTTGTCCAGTTTTCCAACTGCTTCTTTGTTGGTTTGTCTACCCCTTGTTTGTCATGCCTGAACATTGCACTGAACTGAGACTGGATGTCTCAAACTACCTCACATCCCATGGCGGATGGACAGATTTCACGCTGGACATGAAGTCCACAGACAATCCATTGCTACTAATATCGGAGCATAATACAGAGTCCAAACAGCCAAGAAATACAACCAGGTCTTTTGGTTGCGACTCTACATACCGCTGTTGAGAGTCTCATAGCGAGGTGTGCCTCCCTTGAACTGCAAAATGCATCTCTAAAAAAAAGAGATGGGCTTGCAGACATCGGAGTTACAGAAAAAGGAAAAAAAAACTAGCAGAGAAGACACAGTCACTCCGCGATGCTAATAACAGACTGTTGCACTGTACTGCTCAAGATACTGAGCTTGAAATTTGCATGTTGAGGGATGACTGTGAAAGGCTGAAATATGATAAGAAACAGTTAGCATATTTGAATGATATTTTGAGTGATATGAATGAAGGTTTGATAGAGGAGAATGCTGGGCTGAAAGAGGAGTATCAGAGGCTGAATTGTGAGTTAGACAAAGAACTTAAGGAAAATGTCAAATTGGCTGCCGTGTATAGAGTGTTGCAGTATGAGGTTGAAAAAGGTATCGAGCAGGGCACTGCAAGAGTTTGTCACAAGAAGTGTAGAGAAAAGATAAAGAAGCTGTGCCATCAACGGGAGGTTCATGCTGGCCATGTTAAGGCCAGGAACAGATTTCATTATACACCCATCGAGACTGTGTCATTCAGCGATGATGACTCTGACTTTGATGACGAGGCATGCCACATCACACGTAAGTCCAACCCCTGTGGTGGAGCAACTTCCACCAGCCATCCTTAAGATGGCACCTACATCGACACGTGCTCTGCATTACCATGTCTACACAAACATGGCGGAAGCCACATCTGCCAAGATGGTGGCCCCCATGACACAGGCGGTGGGCCTGTATTCCGTAGTGTGCTTCCATTTGCTCCTCTCAACAGGGGAGACACAGCGGAGGTTCGCTGCCTCATTCAGGAAGCTCTCAGTAATATACTACACTGGAGGATCAAATGAGAGTCATCCAGGACCAAACTGACAAAATGTTCAAAGAAACTGTCAATCAGGATCATGCATATAAGGCAGTCGCTGATGCGGCAGCGGAAGCTGCATTTCGTGGTGCCATGGAACATATTGAGTTGAATGTGACCACTCATGCTTCCAATCCCCTACAAGTCGCTCACTCTGTCCAACAAATTGTCCAAAGTATCGGACAGATGAGCCCAACTGACAATCTCAGTTGCCATTTGGAGAAGGTGCGCTCCCTTTGTGAGAAGCTGTCTCTCCAACCTGATTACTAGGTTCAAGTCTTGCAACAGATGATCAAACCTACCCACTGGGCCAAACTCCCAGAGACAGTACATAACTCAGATACTCTTGTCTATGATGACATCGCTGTGGCACTCATAGCTGCCAACTCCCCGAGTGTCGTAGGAACTCACTTGGCCTACAAGGTTAAGCAGGCTGCAAAAGAAAGCCCCACGGCCTACCATCAATGGTTATGGCTCGCATGCTACACTGGTAAAGGCCTGGCAGGGGAACTTGCAGACCAAGACCAGATCTAGTACAAGGATTTGTACATCTGGAACATGACTCCAGGCTTGCGACAAAATGTTGAACGTAATGTTTACCCGAGTACCAACTCCTTTGCGAATATTTTCATGAAAACAGAGCATGCCTATCAGGTCTACCTCCATAACCTTGCTTCCGGCAAAACCAACAAGGTTGCCGCAGCACAAGTGGCTGCAGTACAGCCGAACCCTGATACATCTATCCACTACACCGTGGAGGGTAACAACCAGAAAACTGACACCCCTTCTGACGACAAGCAATCACACAAGGGGAAGGGGGCCAGAACTATAAAAACAACAGGAACAGAAAAAAAAAGCAATTGGAAAAATCCAAAAGCTGAACAGGATGGTGGGAACTGCAATGTCCTAGCTATCGAACTTTCAAAGACGAAAACGAGACCCTCCATAAATTACTGGAGGAGATCCATGCTGAAAGAGTGGCTAAGCCTATGTGAACTGTAGCAGCCCTTGCTCCGGCCACTGGACAACCATGCAGTCAGGGGAACCCTTACCTGACCTCGGCTGCCGAACAAACGAACAGCCGAGGGTAGAACCCTTTCATGGCACCGGTTACTGGCCAGGCAGATGCGACAACTAAGGAGGAACCATGCATGTAGGCCGCTGTCACATCTGTGACATCACAGGTACATCTGTACCTTGTGCATGACATCCAGGAGACCCTGAGAGATACTGCAGGCCTTAGATTCCAGGAACAGGATGATGATGACAATTCTGAAAATACTGATTGACAATTACAGGCCCCAGTTTGGATTTTGAGTGACTTGATTGTTGACACAAATGAACATCCTTGTGTGAAGGCCACGGTCAGGGGCCGCCAACTTACTATGCTTCTGGATACCATAGCAGCCATGTCCATCCTCTGTGATAAGGACCCAGTCTCATCCGACTGGTCTAACGGCTGGAAGACCAGTGCCCAGGGTGTAGTTGGTACCCAGCTACACACCTACCGATCTGTTCCTCTGCCTGTGGTGGTAGGCCACCTCAGAAATAATTTTACTTTTGACCTCATGGTATTATGTCATCACCCCAGCATATTGGGAATTGACTTCCTAGCACTACGCAGCTGTGTAGTGGACCTAGCCAACAGGCTACTCCTTCAGATCAAAGGACAATGTCATGATGTCACCATTCCAGATTAGCACATGGGGGCAGCCATTTCCAACAACAAGGAGTATGGCGTCATGACTTTAAGAGTCATGACCTGTTTTCTGAACTTGAGCCCTTGCTGCAAAAACACCTTGACGTGTTTGCCACCAACAAGCACAAATGTGGTAGGATGCACACTACCATTGAAATCACAGGTCCTGACCCTGTGAGGCAGAAGCAGTGCCCATTCCCTGCTGAAGCCTTGCCATCACTGAGAGAGGCCATAGAATCACTGCTACAGCAAGGAGTGATTGGGACCTGTGTCTCCACTGTCAATTCACCTATTTTGCCTGTGAAAAAGCCAAATGGAGCTTGAAGACTCAAAACTGATTACAGGAAACTTAATCAAGTTGCCCCCAGTTGCGCCCCAACAGTAGCATCAGCACCTGATGTGCTCAAGCTCTTTGACGCCTGACAAAAAGTGGTTCACAGCTCTTGACATCTCTAATGGGTTCTGATCACTCCCATTAGCACAGGAAAGCCAATACAAATTTGCTTTCACCGTTGATGGATGCCAGTACACCTGGACCTGCCTTCCCCATGGTTTTCACAACAGCCCTTCCCGCTTCCATCTCCACATGATGGACACCCTGCAGGGGTTCTCCACACCCCAGTGTCTCCTGCAGTACGTGGATGACTTGTTTCTAGCAACCACCATGAAAGAAGATCATTTGGCCCTTTTAGATGAACTTCTGTCTATCCTCAAGAGAGCAGGCCTCAAGTGCAACCTCTCTAAGGCACAAATATGATAAAAGGAGGTCATCTTCCTTGGGCTACATATTACAGACCAAAGTAGAAGTCCGGCTGTCAAGAAGATCCAGGGCTTGCAACATCTGCCACTTCCTACTAGCGTGGCAATGCTCTGACACTTCTTAGGAATGGTGAACTACTCCAGAGATTTTATCCCTGACTTTGCCTTGACGGCTGCTTCCTTGTATGAACTCTTGAAAAAGGATGTCCCATGGACATGGAGCCCCACCCATACCGAAGCTGTCACACAGCTCAAGCAGGCCATAGACTCAGCCCCAACACTAACCAATACCAACCCTAATCTCCCATTCCACTTGGAGACTGCCATATCTGATGTGGCCATGTCTGTAGTACTGGCACAAAAGTACAATGGGTACTTCAGGCCCATTGCCTATGCTTCTCAGATGCTATCCCCAGTAGAGAGAAAGTATAGTCTCTGTGAAAGAACACTTTTGGCAACCTTCTGGGCTGTCAAGCATTTTACGTACATCATTGGGTATGCACCTATTATCTTGCATACCTGTCACACCACAACCAACTTCTTGCTTTCAGACAAAGTAAAAGATAGTTCAGTTTCTAACGCCAGACTCACCTACTGGTCTTTGCTTTTGCAGGACAGGGACATCAAAGTACTGCCTGCAAAAATGCCATCCATTCTGACCCATGGCCTACTTTACACAGGTAAGCCCCATGACTGTGCACTCCAACCTCCTGACCTACCTGAGCCGGGACCATTCTTACTGGCTACACCAGATGTTCTAGAAGATACCAGTATGTATTGCATCTTTACAGACAGCCAGCTCTGCCTCCTATGTGAACGGAATGGAGGTAGCAGGATTTGGTATACTCATATCAGATCAAGATGGTGAATTCAGGCACATTTCCAGGAAATGCACTATCTCCTCACAGTATGCTGAACAGGCAGCTGTGGCTTGTGCTTTGGAGGTCATGCTCCATGGTGACAAGGATGCCATCATCTTTGCAGACAACAGTTGGGTCTGCTCTTCCCTTACTGAGCTTCTACCATTCTGGGAGAAAAATAACTTTACATCCTCTGATGGCACACCTGTCAAATACAGGAATCTGTTTGTCTATATACACACCCTGACACAACAGTTCACTCATAAACTGTACATTCACAAGGTAAAGGCTCACTGTAAATATGACCCTTACCATGAATTCAATGATCAAGCGGACTTGCTTGTAAAAGCAAGCACTTGAGAGGGGAGACATGGACAATGACTCACCCAGTAGCTGTGGCAGCTATTTTCTTAGCCGTTAACACCAGGCAGAAACCAGTACCAGAACCTCCATTGGATCTTTTTGCTGCACAGAAATCTGATCCAGAACTAAATGATGTGTTCAAATTCCTAGACAAAGGAATTGAACAGGAACTACTGGCTGGTAGTCCATACAAGAGACACTCTGACAACATATACTTGTCAAGTGATCAGAAGCTTATCTGGTATCAAAAAGAAGATACAGGTGACAAACTGTGGGTTGCACCACAATCTTTGCAAACTGAATTCATCCACTGGTGGACACCGGGGGGCAGACAATATCTGACAGAGACTTAAAACTGTCATCTGGTGGCCTGGCATGGCCAAAGATGTAGAACACTATGTGGATAACTGCATAGTGCATGCCCAGAATAACCCAATTCTGGCAAAAAAAATGCCAAATTGTTGCCACAAAGGCAAACTGGATCATGGAATGTGATACAAATAGATTTCATTGGCCCCTTGACCAACTCCAGCAAGAACAACAAGTATGCACTTGTTGTCACAGATTTGTTTTCTAAATGGGTAGAAGCATTTCTCACTAAGAACAACACGGCAAAGACAACTGCCAAGATCCTGGTGGACCAATTGTTCTCCAGGTAGGGCTTACCTTTAAAGGTAGACTCAGACCAGGGAACTAGTTTTACAGCTGAGCTGATGAAGCAGACACTCCAATTACTTGATGTAGATCAGAAATGCCATATCCTTTATCATCCTCAATCCTCAGGCCAGGTAGAAAGAGTAAACGGAAGAATCAAACAGATGTTATGCAGATTCATCAATGACAATCCCAAGGATTGGGATTCACTCTTGCTACTACTACTGATGGCAATCAGGGGCACTTCTGCAGCAACTACTCAGTGCAAACCCTATGAGGTTATGACTGGTAGAGCCATGAAATTACCTGAGCATCTGTTGATTGATCTCCACACCCCTACTGCATATAGAGTATCTGTGGATAAGTACGTTGAAAAACTTCATGAGGACATCATGAAGACACACCTGTTCACTGCAAATCACATGGCTAAGGCTCAACAACAAGCTAAAGCTCATTTTGATAAGCATGTCAAAGAAGTTCACTGGCAACTTGGACACCAAGTTATGCTTCTCCAATACAGACAACCAACTCATTCATTTGCCAGCAAATGGGAAGGCGCTTACCCTATTGTCAACAAATTCAGTCCTGTTGCCTATCAGGTCCGAGTTAAACAGCAAAAACAGACCATCAACAAGTGGTTCCATGCTATTTAGCTCAAGTTGTACAAAGATGAATAAAATTACTTTTCCTAACCCACTTAGGGCAGAATAGTACCCCTTTCTTAACAATCCTTTTCTGCTTTCTTTCAGGTACACTGGCAAGATGGCTATCTTGCATCTTCTCATCTTGGTGGGACTACTCTCTGACTGATTCTCAGACAAACCCCTATCGACTGCACACAAACAACGTATAGAACATTTGCTTAGCAAACATGAACACTCAGCCCCAATGGGAGTTCATATCAATGTACCCAATAAAATGATTACTGTTAAGAAAGGCTTCCGACACTTTCCTTAATGGCATGGAAGTAGCGCCAAACAAATCCACATTGCAAATACAGTGGGACACTGATCTTAATGGTTACACACTTCCTGTACTCATTTATCCAAAGGTACTTTCCAGGGATGGTCCAACACAGGCATCTCACCCAATGGTACACTCTGTGCGACAGACTTCTCCCAGACATACTGGTCACTACAACCTTACTGCTCTAATAGCTCCTGCCTTTCGTGATTGCCTCACCTCTGAGGAGGCAAGCGTTTTCTGTCTTCGTAACTATGTAGCAATTGAAGCTCTTTCTTTCTGTAGTCCTACCCACTGAAGAAGAAATGACTGATTGCCCTCCCCAGCAGGATGGTCCTCCTAGTGTCCTGACCACCACTTCCCTTCCAGGAGCTTTGGTTAATAATGTATAAATTATGCATGTCTCAGTATTTTTAGTCTTACACATTGGAATATGCTTGAGATTGGTCTCTGTCACACAACCAATACTTCTAAATTTTTCAGTATGATGCTTACACATATAGCTGCTATCAAAGCACAAAAGCAAGACACGCACTAGGCGTGACACTGCAGATGTTACCAGTGCAGCAGCCACTGTCTCTGGCCTTTTTGGTTCAGGAATGTCTATCTGGAATAGAGCAGGTATAGCTGCTATCAAAGCACAAACACTTAACTTTCTGCAAGCTGTTAAGAATGATATCCTACCCCCACTGTTACATGGTGTAGATGGTTTAAGTAAAGAAGAACGTTTTACTGTATATAACATGCAGGAAATTGCCAAAAGGTTCAATGATACTAGAAATAAGATTAATGAACTGATTTTTCAAAATAACAAGGAGGCAGACAAGCAATATATTGCCCGTGAACTTTTGTGCTCTTCCAGGCATTATTCTGGACAGCGGATTGACACTTGAGTTTCAGGTGTCTTCCACTGTCTGTACCAGCTTTTATCATCTGAGGAATATCGCCAGGATAAAGCCCCTAGTTCCGCCGCAGGACCTCCCCACCTTGGTACATGCCTTCTTGACACCCAGGCTGGACTACTGTAATGCGCTCTATCTCGGGGTCTCTGGGGGTACCCTGCGCCGACTGCAGCTGGTGCAGAATGTGGCAGCAAGGTTGTTGACTGGATAGTCTAAGTACTGTCATGTCACTCTGGACCTGCGTCAACTGCACTGGCTGCCAGTTAGGTGGAGGATCCTCTTTAAGGTGGGTTTACTCACCTTTAAGGCCCTACATGACCTGGGCTCTGGTTATTTAAAGGACCTTCTCATTCCTGCTGTCCCAACCTGCCCCCTCCGTTCCTCCTTTAGGGGCCTCCTCGCTATTCCCAGGAGGAGGAGGTTAAAAACAACTGGTGACAGAGCATTTAGTGTTGCTGCTTCCATTCTGTGGAACTCACTTACTCCAGCTGTTAGGGAGGTCCCTTCTGTGGAGGTTTTTAAGGCCCGACTCAAGACCTTCTTATATAATCAAGCCTTCCCGGATTGCGCATCATAGTCCTTGCTGTTTCAGAAACTATGTCAGGCTAGTACTGGCTTTTCAGGCTTTGGTTTCTTTATCTAAGCTACTGTATATATATATATATAGATAGATATATAGTGTTATAGCTGAGATATTGTTATGTATTTATTTAGAATGTATAGTATTTATTTTCTTTTAAATGTTCAGTGTCCAGAGCCTCCGGGATGGGCGTCTCTTAAATAAAATTTGCCTTGCCTTGCCTAGGTTCTTATGTAATTGCCACTGTTAACAATCTCTTCAGGGACTTGGAAACAGGACGCAATCCAGATCTCATCCATGATAGAAGAATGGGTAAATGGTATTGTCCTCATTGCAAATCCAATGGCTACATTACTATGTGTTTAGCAAATTCTGTTAGCATTTCTATGTCTACTGCTAGAAATCTTGGGTATGTTTCATGATATCCAAATCAAGCACCTTGTTACTTTACTAAGACTTGCACCATCCATCACAATATGTTCATTACTTTTACTGTTTCACTACGTTTTGATCCACAAACTTATGTTTTTGATAAATTGGTTGCTAGTAATTCCATTGGACATCTTGATGACAACATCTACTGTGAACATACTGACTTACCCTCCTTATTGGTCTACCACCCTGTTCTCCAAGCCTGGGTGGTGCCCCATACAAACTGTTGTACCAAGAAGGGATACTACTACCTGTGCCGGTGTGTCGTTTTCGATATTATGAAACCCGTCTGTGGATATTCTCTGGAACATCTTGATTGGTCCTATACTTTGGGTGATGATTTGCCATTTACCCTGACTGACATGGATGATGAATCTGAATCTTCAGCGCCTGACGCCGAAACAGCTGCATCCCGAAGCTACCTGGAAGAGGTACATCGCTTTGCTTCATGGCTCACCAACCAGTCCTTTGCATGTCCAATACATCTACAGTGATGGAGGGTACCAACTGTGAGAGTGATTTACAATTCTGATGGGCAGTATTGTGTAGTGACAAATCATAAATCCTTTGCTTATGATGAAAAATCTTGTGCTATTTCAGCTCCTAGCTTCTGTTTTACTGCACAGCAGAAAACAGTCATAGGTCACACAGAAATTACTTCTGTTCCTCTCCCTGAACCAGATGTTGTTGATATAGATCCGCAATACTTGCTTGCCTTGTCTCAATATCTGCCCGTGTTTAACATGCACATTGACCCTTTGACTCTTTCTTTGAAGTCTCTATTAGCTAGGAAAAATTCACATTTGATTCATATTAGCAATAATATTTCTAAGGCTGGTGATGCTCTTAATGATCTTATTCATGATGGTGATTTAAGCACTGCTGTTTCCAATAATTGGTTAGAACTGACCTTTAAAGCTTTTGTTATTATCCAAGCCTTTTTGATTTTTTTTCTGATACTAACCCTTTGCTGTCTGCGACGTACTCTAAGATAACATCAAGAACAACCCTAATTCCTTTACAAGGCTTCTGCTTCGGGCTTGTAAATGAATTTTCAACTCCATTCCACTACTTTCCTATGGTTGTTGCCTTTTCTTCCGAAGGCAACAAGGGAGGGAATGATATCCATGGTCCAGTACCCCTGATTGTGCCCCTGCCTCACAGACAGCAACATATATGTAGGTACATGTACTAACCTTAGGGTAGAAGCAGTTATCGTATAAGAATCAGTGTCAAGATCTGTGTTCTACTGTATTTTACTAATGCTTATTATGTTCCATTATGTTTTACCAATATATATCTTAGTCCTGGGAGATGCTTTCCACTCTGTTTTCACTGTATTATGATAAGTAAGGCAATAGTGCCATCTTTAGTGTTTGCGCATCACTGTAATTGCAACTGACCTTGGAGACCTATAGAGATCCCATTGTTCATGCTATCTGTGCAAGCTAAGCAACTTCTTATGTTAGTTATGATATTTACTCAGACCAGCTGTTAATGTCCAATTACATACTTTTTATTTATCTTCTTTAGAAGTTACCATAGTGATTATTGGCATATAAGACCCTGTGTAGTATGTAGCATCTCTGAGATGAGACTGCATTTTACCTAGGTAAGGAAAACTGGCTAAGCTCTCCCAGTGTCATCACTGCTGGTTATGAATCTGTATTACTGATCTGTAATAAATTTCATTTATGACATGATACCACTTGTCTGTTGTCTCTTCCTTTGTACTATTCCATCAAGAACCTGGGAAAGGTAATTTATTACCACCTTGCAGTACAATAACCAAAAATGTAACTTTTGTAAACTACAAACAGGTGCAGGGGAGAAGATGCTAGGCATATGGTAGATCTAACTGCTGAGGGGGCCTTATTAATTCCATAAAGAAACAATTTATTTATTTATTTAGTTAGTTTTTTTTGACCGGGTAAGAGCACTAGACACATAAGTGACTATTTTCAGGTCCAACCCAGGAGGTTACATAGTACAGGCAGTCTGGAATGCAAATGAACAATGACAAGCAGATGGAATAAGATAGAAAATATAAGATTACAGCATTATATATTTACAGAAAATGTAGGAACACAAATACAATCAAGTTAAAACAAGGGCAGGATACATGACAATTCAGTTAAGTGCCAGGGCAAATATTGCCCAACAATGTATTATGGACAGTATGTAAACAAAACACAAAGATAGAATCATATCTCTGGAATAAGACCACAGCCTAGCCTCAGGACCAGTGTGGGAAGGGTATGAAGGCCACATGGGGGTGGTGGTGAACTAGAATAGGGATAGGTGGAGGTATAGGTGACAATTGTTCTCAGTGCTCCCAAGTAGGAGGACAAGGCTTGGGATCAGGGGATGAGAGAGGCAGGTGGTTTAGTGAAACTTGAAGCATGCACAGGGGGCACAATTTGTAAGGAGGGACCAATGCCGCTTTTTGAATAGAGCATGACTCGGTGCAAGTCATACATCCAGCGGTAGGGAGTTCTAATAGTTTGGAGCCGCAATAGTGAAGGCACTAGTTCCCTTTGTTGTTTTAGCTCTAGGCACCCGTAACATGAATTTTTCAGTTGATCATAATCCACAGGAGGATGTTTGAGGGAGCAGCAGTGAGGCGAGTTTGCTAGGGACATTAGACCTAATAGTAATATCTATCAGTGATCCTAGGGCGAGACTGCAGTGAGCAGAGGGAGGAGGGCCAATTGAGATCGTAGTAGAGCTGATAGTGATTCTTTAGTTGTGGGGAAGACGAGGCAAAGTGACAGATATTATTGTAAGCAACATCCCATTTCTTGAGTGCAGTTTGTGGCATTTACATCTGTAACAGCCCCATAAGTAAGTGCAGGAAGAAAGATACTCAGGGCAATAGCCAGTATCGCTGAAGGTATGAGGACATGGCTTGTCCTGTAGGCAATACTAATTTTGGTATTGACAGATTTAGTTGTGAACTGGATATGTTTAATGTTTCATCAAGAACAACCCCAAGATATTTAAAAGAACTTACTTCCTCAAGTAAGGTACGGTTGGCACATGAGATCATAAATAGGTTGTGGTATGTGTTTTATTTGGCTACAGATCCAAAGAGCATAGATTGTGTTTTTTCCACATTGAGTAATAGTTTGTGCCTGTTTAGCCAATGCTGGATGTTGAGAAAGGAAGAGGAGAGAGAGAGAGAGAGAGAGAGAGAAAGGTTGATTTCTGATATATCACTGGTACTGGAATAGAGGACCATATCATCTGCATAGAGGATGGATGACAGGAAGGGGTAACCACTGCAATTTGATTTATAAACATGGAGAAAAGAAGAGGACCCAGTATGGACCCTTGGAGAACTCCAGTGTTTATTATAGCATGCTCTGACAGGACCAAGTTAAACTTAACAACTTGACCCCTGTTAGTTAGGTAGCTGTGGAACCAGTCTATGGTCAGTTGTGAGGAGCCAAGGGACTTGAGGCAGGAAAGGAGAAAAGGGTGATCCACAAGATCGAAAGCTTTCATGAGGTTAGTAAAAACTACTGATCAGATTGTCCAATGCAGCAGCTGAGATTCTGCAGTATGACTTTATTCATAGATGTTACCAAAACATCAGGAGACCCCCAAGGGTCGGTCATGGCAACCAAGTTCATTTTCCTTACACAACTCTTTGCTAGGCAGTACAATTCTCCACAGAAACAATGCTTTTCTCTTCCCCCATGGTGTATGCTCGTGGAGTGTGCCACACACCTGAAGACATTTCCATTTACCAAGACTGTAAACTTGTGGACTATCACCACACACTCAGACCATCTTCTTTCCCATAGGTGTATGCTTGTGAATTTTATCACCCACCTCATTCTACAGCAAAGGCCTTTGCTCAGGGTAACTTGGTGCCCATCAACGAATAAGTTAGCCCTGCCTTGTAAGCTTCCAGATGGTGTTTCTCCCACCCTTTTACCCCAACCCACAGTCTCTGCCATTCTTTCAGGGTTACACTACAGAAGCCTTCATTCCACACTGAAATGCTAAAGACTATGAACTTTACTTCAAATTACCACACTTGGCGAACAGGGGTCCTGACAGGTGTGATCTAGCCTTATGTTTTGGCAACACACACCACAGAACAAACCCTAACTAGAGAACTTGTCTCACACATTAGTACTCACAGACATGTTGCTCTTTCCTCTAGGCATGGAAACACCCCATGAAGTACCATTTTCCATACATTTTCCACACAGTAGTTGCCCCTTCCTTTAGGCATGGGAACAACCCAGAAAGCTCCCTTTTTCCTCTGTACTCACAAATTTGTTGCTCCTTCCTTTAGGCATGGAAAACCCACATACAGCACCCTTTTCCATGGTAGCTTGTCAGAAATCTCACACAAAGTCCTCCTCAAAGGTAGCTGAACACACACAAGGACCTTCAGGGGATTGCCCCTTGGATCCACTGAACTAGCAGTCCCTTTCACTTCTCCTGGAGTGAAAATCAAGGAATCCTATTGAAGAAAGTCTCCACCAGTTCACTGGGACCTGGTAACTGTAATCCAAACTAGGGTGAGAAACACAGGGCTCTCTGCTAGAGAGCCCACTGGTAGACCTCCTGCCACTCTGACTTCCAAATTAAAACTAACTGAACATTCTAAACCTTCCACAGAGCAGCTGACTCAGAAATGGTTATGCTGCTGCGAGAGTTCTAAATGACATAATTATCCTTTTTTTTTTTAACCAGGAGAGAGACACTGTCTCCTTCCCTCCCAGCTTTGATAACAATTTTTGAGTTAAAATTCCAGCTTGACTACTGAAAAATGTAATGTTTCCTTGGTGTCTGGTGGCTCCTCCCACCCCTCCGATCACCAACTGGAGGAAGCATTCCCTCCAGCCAGCCTGAGGGAAGAGTCCTTCCCTCAGGCCAGCTGAGTAAACAATGATGTCATTATGTAAGCAGCCCCTAAATGAGCTCCTTTCCAGCTGCTTTTTCTACCTGCCTAACACTAATAGTAATTGGATTCTAGTAACCCCAGGGGACTGGCTGGTTACATAAAGTAATAACAATTTTTGAGTTAATATTCTAGCTTGACTGGTAAAAAAATCTATCATGAAAGGTAAAAAAACACCACTATCGCAAAAGAAAAAAAACACACTGAGAGTGGTTATTTGCATGATTTATTTGTGGAGAAAAAAACAGTCAAGATGGCTGCCACTTTCCTTTTACTGCTTATACTTACAAACATTTAGAGTACATAAAAATATAGCACAGCACTGCGTTTCCAGGTGCAACTCTTCAACAGTCTCCCATTGCATAAAAGTAATTTCTTAAAAAAAACACCTGCACTTAGCTAAACGGGACCTGTTGAGCTAGATTCTGTTGTTTTCGTTTTTTTAAAGTTGCCAGAAATAAGTTTTCTGGGCACCTGTAATCCAGGAGGCCCAGTTTAGCGAGAGGAGCTGTTCACCTGCATTTTGGGTGTGAGAACAGTGGAACTTTCTTGAGTTTTACAGCCACAGCTAGAACTACTGTTGCAGGCTGCTCTGAGAGCAGTGAGCCGCTGTTTCTCTGTTGCCTAGTGGCACCCCCCACCCTCTAATCACTGTCCTATCATGTTTTTTTAAGTTTCCCTGGTGTCAAGTGGCACCTCTCACTCTCGGATTGATGTTCCCATATTTAAATAATATTTCCTTGGTGTCTAGTGGCGCCCCCACTTTCCAATCACTGTCCCATTATGTATGTTTGGTTTCCCTGCTGTCTAGTAGCACCCCCACCCTACGATGGCCATCCCCATATTTAAAAATAATATTCCCTGGTGTCTAGTGTCACTCCTACCCTCCAATTGCCATCCCAATATTTACATAATGTTTCCCTGGTGTCTACTGGCTCCCCCCATCCTCCAATCACCAGACCCATATTTATATGTTTCCCTGGTGTCTAGTGGCACTCCCTCACTCTCTGATTGGTGTCCCCTTATGTATGGCATGTTTCCCTGGTGTCTAGTGGCACTCCCCACTCTCCGATCCCCGTCCCCTTATGTATGGCACGTTGCCCTGGTGTCTAGTGGCACCCACCCTCTGATTGCCATCCCTTTACATATGTTGTTTTTTTCCTCTGGTGTCTAATGGCACCCCCACCACCATCCGATCATTGTCCCCTTAAGGTTTTTTTTTCCCTGGTGTCTAGTGGCACCCCCACCCTCCGATCGCCGTCTCCACATTTAATTTACCTGTAATAAAGAATACTGTCCCTCAATGTTTTTTTAACACCTGTAAAAAATGAAATGGTCCCTCGCTGATCCGACTCTCCCACCCCAACCTCCCACTGAACATCCACCACCACACCCTCCCCACACCCCATCCACACCCCCTCACTCACCTGAACACGTCCCATGGTGAAGATCCACTCTCCAATCAAAGACACGTCTTGCTGCTGGAATCGCCAACTGCAATATGAGAAACTAAGGTAAGTGCAGTTCAATGTATTTCAGTGGGGTTTTTAATGCTGATGCATAACTTTGTCATTTTTGCATATCTTAACTGCAAATTTTCAGCATGACCTTTTTGGGATCCTATCTCATGACCAATGGTGTTGGAATTATGTAAATCAGTCCCGAAAGGTGATTTCATGGTCACTTGGCAAAATCACCTTTCGAGTGGGATTTGAACATTGTCACCACCCTTGTTCATGATGTAGGGTCATAAGAAGGCTATGTTGAAAATTTGTGGTCAAAATATATAAAAATGCAAAGTTATGCATGTGCCTTGAATTTTTCCTATGCTCACTCATAACTTTGGTCATTTTAAATATCCTGACCCAAGATTTTAAACATCAACATTTTTCACACCACCTCACAAACATGACAGTTGTCGTTTTTCAAATAATGGCCAAAATGTGTTTTCACACCTCTAGCATGTAGAATAACGTTTCAGTGATGCAGAAACATGTTTCAGTGCGGATTTGAAAATTTTCACCAACTAGGTTCATGAGGTGGGGTAATAAGAAGGCTATGCTGAAAATGTAGTGTATGAATATGGTAAAATGACCAGGTTATGCGTGAATGTTGCAGTTTTTCAACATTCACTCATAATTTCACTAATTTTAAATATTTTGATTCCAAACTTTCAACATAGGCATTTTTCCACACCACCTCATAAATGTGATGTGTCATTTTTTAAATCCTGGACAAGACAGGTTTTTGGACTTATGGTGTAAAATCATATTTCGTCCAGTATACTATAAAGGTTACATCATGTTTATCAGGTGAATCATAAAACAAGTATCTTGAAAATTTTGAGTCAAAATTAAAAAAAATAACAACTGTTAACAAGCTTTCTATGTAGTGCCAGTCTTGACCCCAGGGGGTATGCTTTGTGATTCTGTGCTGGTGAGCTGAGTTAAGTGGTGAGATCAGTGGCTCACCTGGGTGGGGTGAGGGGGGGGGGATGACGACACCCCTCCAGCCAGAGAATGAAAGGAGCAGAGTTGTCCACACGGGCCCAGATACCGTATATTGAAGATAACTGTCCTCTTGGCATAGGGCCCTGCACCTCTCCACCCTAGGGTGGCAGAGAGCCCTATGCATTGGCTGACAGTGCACTTATTGCCTTCCGCATCTGTGGCCACATAGAAGTGCAGGGACCACAGGGCCCTGCACTTCCACAACCCCCCAGACAGACCCATCAATTCTTCACATCTGTCGTTGCACTGAACTGCGCCCTGCACTTGTGTAGGTGGCTGCAAGGGCATCTGCATTTGTCCCAGGACACAATTCCACTATCTCAAAAGGAAAGGAAATTCTTTGCAAAAACTTTGTTAATGCATCATTAGGGTAACTTAACACCATAAATGTAAGAAATGTGGCATGTTTGTAACCTAACCCCAACAGCAAAGAGAAAAACATTAGGGTTTTGGGTCTCCCGAGTCTTCGCAAATCACTGGTGGGGTGTTCCTTGGAGTTGTCAGCTGTCCCCCATTCCCCAAGAAACCAGCATCTCACTTTATCTCCTTTCCTCACGCATAGCCCACAGAGCCCTGTGTGACCGTGTGAAGAAAGCTAAAACAAACTGTGTTGCCAACATGTGGTGAGACATCATTCTCTACCTCTGAAGAGTGCATCACTACGAGGTACTGGATGGAGCTGTTCCATGTGCTTTGGACTACAGGCCATGAGGAGGGGGGACCATTAGGTTTGACAACCCCAAGGAAGACCTCGCCACTGATTTGCCAAGGCTTCGGAGACCCAACACTGTAGTGTTTTTTTCATTTTGCTGTTTAGGGGGTTGGTATGGGGAGTTAGGGTTGGAAATCCTAACCCTACTTTCGTGTTAAGTTACTGTAACTGGTGCATTAACAACGTTTTTTGCGAAGCCTATACTTATATAGGTATACCTACTACCACACTCCAATCAACTAACAAACTACATTTTTCATTTCATGCTTTAAAAAATTCCTGTTTTTCTTTTTTAACAACTGCCCCATCTATTTTGCACAGTGTGTTGGGGTGGTCCTACTGTGCCGCAAGTCATCCTAATGTGCAGTAGTATTCAGTAAATGGCTTGTAGATAAGTGGCAAATTAAATGTACTTTGAGCTTCTTTTTGCCCTCACAGTTCTATATTTTCCTATGCAGTAATCGTGACTAAGGTAGGATGATTAGGCAGTTTTGAAGGATGTGCCCATAGCCTCATCCTCCTGGCCAATGAGCGGGCGGTTCCACCCCTTAAACTCGCGCTCTATTTAATGGGGCGCCGTACACATATGTACAGCCAGTCCGAGGTTGGTTCCCTGTCATCATTTCTCAGTCGTTGACACGCCCCCCTTCTCTGGGCCCGCTGAGTGCTGTTTCTGTTTCCGACGGCACGCTCCTTCAGCAGCACGCTTGAAACCTAAAACCAACCGGACAGCAGTTAATCTTTATCCAAGCGGGTCTCTCAAGTGCAGCTGCTGTAAATTACCCAAGGAAATCGCGATTCTCCATGGAGGCTTATCACAAACCCGACCAGAAGACCTTGCAGGCTCTGAAGGACATAGCCAACAGGCTTAGGATCAACTCCATCAAGGCCACCACCGCAGCCGGATCAGGGTAACGGAGGATACATTTTTGCATTACTTTGGCGTATTAGAAATACACGAGAAAATAAATCATGCTAAAAATAAAGCTCTGAGATCATTACAGTTTAGAGCATTTTGTAGCTAATTTGCATTTGTCTTGCATAATCAGGGCCGTGTCCGTGCTGTATAGTTACAGCCAGGAGTCGGCTCGTACCTACCTACTTACCTGTGCATTCGGACTGTGCATGCACCACATCTGGCACTTGCGTACCCTTGAACTTGACAGGTTTGTGCGCGGTCATTTGGCTGCTAGGACGTTACAGAATTTGCCATTTGACAGATGCCGCATGCAGGTTTTCCACCTCATGACGGGCTTTAGAGCTGCTATGCAAAAAAAAGTTGTAAAATGGAAATGATTTTCACATAGTTCAGGTGTAGGTCACCTGAATGTTTATTAAAGTGATGGAGCCGGAGGCCATTCAGGTACATCTGTGCAAGAAGAGGTATTTATTTGAAGTGAATAAGTGATTTATAGTACATGCCTTGAATACGTATTGTGGGCTGAATTTTAACTCCCGATTGTAGTTTGCACTAACTTCTGGAGTAATTAAAAAGCTATTCTTCTTAAAAATATGTAAAGGATTGCAGCTCTGAAATGCAGTCCGTTTTGCAGGTAATCTTTTTGTTAGCCGTGTAGTACCACATGCTCCAGAGATTTTTTTTATTTTCGGTAAGAAACTAGTGACAGCCCTGTTTTCATTGGTGCAGTTCAGATTGCCCAATCACAATTTACTGTACTTGTTGTAAACACATTTCCGTGATTTCTGGAAAGGGAAGGAAATCTTAGCATAGGCAGTAGAAAAAATCATGCACTGGTTTTAATAGACTACTGCAGACCTCCTGCAAGTTTAGTGCTTTACTCCTCAGAAACACCATGATTATTCCAGTCCTTTTCCCATAAATTCAGAAATCCCTGTAGAATCTTAAATTGCTGTGCTTTTCTGAACTAGCCTATTGTAACACTTTCACTGTGCACTGCTCCATTTTCCTATAGAATACAGGAGTCTCTGTAGATCTGGGAGCCCATCTGTTGTAACACTGTACATTCCTAGCCTGAGGATGTTCTTATTTTTCCAAATGGGATTAATTAAATTACTGGTTAAGAAGAGAGAGCAGTTTACCTGGTATTATAACTGAATAGGTCCTTGGAGGTGTGTCTCTTGTAAAAGAGTTCGTACTCTAAGGTATTTTCCGAATCAGTAAATATATGTATACAAGTCCGAGCATGAGGTTTGGATGAGGGGACCACGAAGCTGAGAAAGTCTGGCTACCCAAACCTCATGTGAGGCATTCCTTGTACCATGAGATACACCCCTCAGAGGCCCTATTACCACAAGTTATCAGTTACTTAAAAGTTTGCTACAGTGAATTATATATGTTTACAGTATTTTTTTTTTATTTAAAAACTTTATGTAATTGTCCCCCAGCAGGGAAGTGGAATGCTCCAATTTTACAGTTCCTGTAGGAGAGATCACTGTGCACAGGATAAGAGCTACAGTGGTTCTGAGCTCTGATTGGCTGAAATCACACAAGTACTTTATAAAAGGCAGTAATCTGCTTCTTCAGTACTTTATTTTTCAGGAGACAATTGGATTAATGTAATGTCGAGCATGGTGAATCCACTATCCCACATATATTTTGTTTCTGTAGAGTTTTTCTCCCCAGCGAGGTCTGTCTTGTCAGATTTTGTAACCAGGTCCCAGGGTTATACCCTGTTGAGTCCTGTCTCCTCTGGTCTCTTCCAGTCCCTGGCAATCCACCTGTTACCCAAGCAGTTTGCCCTCCATGGCAGGGGCTCCAGAAGGGCGGTCCCCCCACCCACCAAGGCAGTCCATCGTGTGGACTAGGATACAGTAACGACAGGCACTAGAACCCAGCGTGATCCAGGAACCCAGACCATCAATTAAAGGGAAATGGGGTTTTCCTTTTTCTTGGCCGCACCCCCTTCCCGGTGTGAGTGCAGGCTTTAGTGGCCTCGCACGCAGCAAGTCCCCTGCAGCAGGACCAAGCTCCCTGGCTCAGCAGCAGGGCTTATTGAGGCGCTGGAGTGTAGACGCTCCCCAGTTCCGGCACACTGCCATGTGGCAGCTACAGTACTTTAGCCTGGCTTGTCTCCAGACACAGCAGCTTGAGTTCACTCCCAAGCTGGGATTGCCTGCACAACAGCATAATCTGCTGCCGCTGTGCCATCAGGGTGGCCCAGTCCACTATCATATTATCGCTGTTATGCTTCATGTTTCAAAAAAGTTTTAGTTGAGTTTTTTTCTGCATCCTTCCCCAGTTAGAATACAGGGTAAGATGATGATGTAAGTTCTGTCATTTTATCGAGAATAAAATGACTTTAGTGAGTTTACTGCAGGATAAACTGTAGCTCTCTACCTTCTGATTGGAGGAGATGGTCTACATGTAGTATAATACATGACAGGGTGTTGATAGTTGTGGGTTTGTGGCACAACTAGTAACACACTGGAGTGTCTTAATGTACTTATAAAATGGGTACGTAGGTAAATAATAGTGTGCTGTAGCTGATTTTCAGACAACATGAAGTCTTGCTGTATTCTAACAATATGCAGTTAGCCCCAGCACTTGAACAGCTCCAGAGAGGAAAGAGTTAACTCTATGCCAGAGCATAGAACGTTGAGCTCGAGCTTGGTTCAAACCTCTGTCTGCTGCACTTCCTAGTGTAACTGTCAGATTCTTTACTCCGCCTAACTGAACAGTCGCTCCGGAGATCTCTCCTACACTTTCGGTTCGGTAAAAGTAAAACGTCAGTTAAATATTGTTTTTTTATCTGTTTATCTTCGGTTCAGATCCCTGTCTGTGGTACAGTAAGTGTATAGGTAGTGGACTGATAGGTTAAAGTGTGTGTTTTTGTGTGGAAATTGTAAAAAAAAAAAAAAAAAGTTTCTTTATTGGTTCAGCTGAACTGATTGTTTGGGTTCTTTATTTTGTATGGTGGTTTAGTGTGAGGTACCGGTCCCTAGGTTCTAAAAAAAACATGTTTCTAACATTTTTTTCAAATACCCGTAACACGGTTAGGAACCGATAAGGGAGTCTTGCCTGGCTGAATCTGAGTAAAAGGTAAGTTTTGTTAGGATGGCTACGTCTGAGAAACCCAAAAGAAAAACCGGGCCCACTGGGTTTCAACACTGCAGTGTGTGTGGGGAGGTCCTTTGCTAAGGCTGATCCCTACACCACCTGTGTTTACTGTCTGGGGTTTGACCACCTCGATTCAGACTGGCAAATCTGTAAACATTTCCCTAAAGCCACCCTGGATAAAAGATTGGGCAGGCTTAGGGAAAAGGAGGCTGAGAAGTCCGCTGACCCGGATGGCCAGCCTGGTTCGGTTCCGACTGAACCTGAGGGAGTGCCCTCTGACCAGGGCAACACTCCTTCAGGCAAAAGGAGAGCCAATTCCGAGGGATCGGTTCCGTCAAAAAGAAAGAAGATCAGCCGGTTCAGATCCAGAACCACATCGTCCAACCGCCAAAGAAATTGCCAGGGCGATTAGCATTGTGGAATCGCTCCATCCAATTCCGACTGATCCGGCACCATCAGGTAGGCGTTCGGTTTGGTCGGTTCCTCCAGATCCGGATTATTCCCCTGAAGAGTATTATGAACTGTACCTGGAGGGGGATGCAGGCTACGATGATGATGATGATGGTCTAGAAGGTCTGGATGAGCCCATAGAACCTGACATCTCTCCAGACAGACCTTCTGGTGTTTCCCCTCCTAGGCTTTCTGAGCTCCCTTCCCACTTTATGTTTACAGAAAAGTGGCAGAAACCCTCCAGCTCCCTTCGGTTGAAGATGCTGAGGAACAAGAGGAGCCTGCGTATGAGGAGATGATGGGCATCCCAGAGTCCAAGAGACTGTCTGTTCCCCTTCACAAATCTTTTGGGAAACAGACACAATGACTGCTTAAGACCCCAAATTCTCTACCTCCTATGGACAAATGAATGGACAAGAGGTATCAATCAATCAGTCAAAGTCTTTATACAGGTGATCATCGTTGAGCAAGCTCATTCACAAGACGGACCTGTTACACAAGGTGACAAAAAAGCAGATACAATCCAAACAATATAATACTGCACAATTATGAACATAGAAGGAACAAAAGTACAATACAACTTTAACAATAAAAAATGCTCGCGTGCAAGTCAACATGGACATGGTTCCGTTTGGAGATGGTCGATACAGGCATAACATAGACAAACTGGTGACACATACACGATCAAAAGATATATAGGAGACCTACTTGTTCTCGTGGGCCCACAAGGGCAGGAGATAGAGGAGGGGGGTAAGGAAAAATAGGGGCAGGATGGCAGAGGGGGGGATAGGGAATGTGGCCAGGACAGCACTGATACAGGGAAGGGGGATATACCAGGACAGAGGGCCACTGACAAGGCCCATGGGAATGAGCGTGTAGTGCAAAGGTGAGCTAGGGGAAGAACATGAATGGCCGCATGAGCTAGGCAGAATTGTGGGGCCCAAGTGGGCGTAGATGGCCATGGTGCAGGTTTTTTTTTTATGACGGGGGAAACAGTTGCAGAATTCTTTCACTAAACGGTCGTGTAGGGTCTTAAAGGAGAATAGGCTGATCGATGAGCTGAGCTTCTAAGTTTTTTGTACAGTATTCCACAAAGAGGGCAGCGCAAAACTTATGGCCGATCTCCCAAGACAGGTTTTTAGATTAGGTACCTTCAGATAGATGAGTAAGTAGCTTCTCAGGGCATAGGCACCAGGTTTACATAGTGGTAGACAAGTGGAGATATACCGGGGAAGTTTCTTAATAATAGCTTTGAAGGTCCAGAATATAGCACTTCAGGAAACACAGAAATGCTATATTCTGGACCTTCAAAGCTATTATTAAGAAACTTCCCCCATATATCTTTTTAAATATAGGTATAAGTTGTCAGGCTTAGGTATGGATTTCCTGTACCAGCAATGCAGCCATGTTCGGGTTGTGCAGGCTGCAGCCTGTGATAAGACTAACATACCCTTGGCTTCACACCCCCAGATAAGGATTCCAGGAAGATAGATGCCATGGCTAAAATACAGTATTTGGCATCCTCTTTGGGACACATGCAGGCTGATTACATGGCCTATACAGTCAGATACCAGCAGTCCAGATGGGATACTGTTCTGTAACTGGCTAAACAAGCTTCCCCCCAGCTAGCCAAGGAGCTGGAGGAGGTGGCCGCTGATGGGATAGAGGCATCAAAGATCCAATTTCATGCTCCTGTGGACTCCAGTGATGTGTCATCACGAGTCATGGCTACATCTGTGGCTCTTCGGAGAATGGCTTGGCTCAGATGTACTAGCCTTTCACAGGACACCCAGGCTAAGGCCATGGATTTCCCTGTGGTGGATAATTCTATGTTCGGGGAGCAGACAGAGGAATTATATGAAGAAAATGGACGAGTATAGGACCACCTACAGGAGTGCACAGGTGAAGGAAAGGCAGGCAACTCCTCAAAAGCAGCAATCTAGGGCAAGGGCAGGCCTTTTCACAGAACTTTCTACCAGGCACAGGCCTCCTCTCCTCTTCCTTAGAGGGGTTCTTCAGAGGGAGAAGCAGAAAGGGGATGAGCAGGACTGCATCCTCCTCCTCTAAGCCCAAGGCTCCTGCCAAGCAGACACCTTGATGTGTCAGCCCAGGTCAACTCCCCCCCTCCAGTAGGAGGCAGGCTGGCTTACGACTTCCAGGCCTGGAAGTCTGTTACCTCAGACAAGTGGGTCCTGGAGGTAGTAAGCCAGGGATTGGCCCTCAGCTTCAAAAGTTACCCAAAACTGAGGGTCAGGTCCTTTCCACCTGCAAACATCTCCGAAACCATTGCCTTAAGAGGCAGAGATTTCCTCTCTACTGGCTCGCAGAGCTATAGAGAGAGCTCATACAGTACACAGGGGCAAAGGTCTGTATTCCAGATACTTCCGTACCCCGAAAAAGACAGGGGAGTGGCAGCTCATCCTAGATCTAAGATACCTAAACAAGCACCTATTAAAGCCAAAATTCAGAATGGTGACTCTGGGAATAATTCTTCCCTCTCTGAGGCCAGGGGATTGGCTAGCCTCCATGGACTTCAAGGATGCCTACTTTCACATTCCCATGAGGTGCTCCCACAGAAAGTACCTCCGGTTCGAATTGCCTTCAGGCCATTATCAGTTCAGAGCAATGCTCTTCGGGCTAACATCAGCACCAAGGGTATTCACAAAATGTCTAGCAGTAGTAGTGGCCTTCCTAATGAAACGAAACATCTCCATATTCCTGTACCTGGATGACTGGCTCATTGTAGGGCAGTCTCCAGACCAAGTCAAGTCAGATCTACAAGTGATTTAGCAATTGCTCACTTCTCTAGGATTCCTTCTCAATCTTCCAAAGTCAGTTCTTGAACCAGTGCAGCTCCTGACCTTCATAGGGGTGGAGTTGGACACTGTCCAAGCAAGAGACTTTCTTCCTCTAGCAAGGGTAGAGGCCCTCACAGACCTGGCTTCTTCCTTTTGTCTCCTGGTCTCTCGACCAGCAAGGCATTTTCTTCAGCTCCTGGGCAACATGGCAGCCTCCACTGCAGTGGTACAAGGCGCCAGATTTCAGATGAGGGACATTCAATCTCACTTAAGGGCTTTTTGGTCCCAGAAAAGGACCCTCTAACCAAATTAATTCCAGTGACTCAGACTCTGATCCAAGCTCTCCAGTGGTGGGTGGACCAGAACAGCCTCAGACAAGGAGTCCCATTCATCGCCCAGTCTCATTCTGTGGTTCTTACCACAGATGCATCTCTCCTGGGATGGGTTGCTCACTTGGGAGCACTTACAGCACAGGGAGTGTGTTCCCCTCTGGAGTCTCTACTTCATATCAATCTCCTGGAGCTCAGGGCAGTGTACCTGGCTCTACAAGCTGTCTCAGAATCAGTACAGAACAAGGTGGTTCAGGTCAGGACAGTCAACACCACCAACACCATGTGGTACATCAACAAGCAGGGAGGCACTCGGTGTATGGCCTTGAGCACGGAAGCCATGAAATTATGGTCCCAGGCTTATTCGGTATAGACTTCTCTGGTAGTAGTCCACCTTCCAGGGAAGGACAGTGTGCTAGCAGATGCTTTGAGCAGGATTTCTCAGGGCCATCACGAGTGGTCCCGGGACCCATTAGTATTGAGGGTGATATTTTCAAGGTGGGGCACTCCAGAGATAGACCTCTTTGAAGCCCCAGACAATCACCAACTTCCTCTGTTCTGTTGCAGACCCCCAGTATTGGACTCAGTCCCCCTGGATGCTCTACTTCTGGATTGGCAGGGGAAATTTCTGTATGCCTTTCACTCCATTCCTCCGTTGTTCAAAGTTCTGGTCAAGATAAGGTCACAATCTTGCAAAGTGATCCTGATTGCTCCAGATTGGGCAAGACAGCCTTGGTATCCTCTGTTACTGTCCCTGGCAGTCCATCTTCCCTTAGCTCTTCCCAAGAATCACAATCTGCTAACCTCCTATCAGGGCAGAATTTAGTACCCCAACCTTCGGTCTCTCAACCTTAAGGCATGGCTCTTGAAGAACTAGAATTTGCAAATCTGAATTTGTCTCAAGGGGTTCTGGACATTCTAATGGCTTCTTGAAAACTTGCCACCAGAAAAACTTATAAATCCAAATGGAAAAGGTTCAGCATTTGGTGTTCCACTAAGCACATATTCCCAGATTCTGCTGACTTGGCTGTAGTTCTGGATTATATGATTCTCCTTAATGGCTTAGGCCTCAGACCAGCTACACTCAAAGTACATTTATCAGCTGTTTCTGCATGTCTGTCAGTGGGAAAGTCTTCCTCACTGGCATCTCACCCTGTTTTCTGTAAATTTTTCAAAGATTGCTTCATACCAATCCTCCCTTTAGGGATCCTACTCCTGCTTATGATCTTAATGTTTGCATTGCTCAACTAATGCAACCCCCTTTTGAGCCTTTGGCCTCAGCAGAACTTCAGTGCTTGACTTGGAAAGCTGTGTTCCTGGTAGCTATTACCTCTGCCAGGCGTATTAGTGAATTATAAGCTCTGTCAGTGGAGCCTGATTTTATCTCATTCCATACAGAAAAGGTGGTCCTTAGAACCAACAGGAGGTTTTTACCCAACGTGGTTTCAGATTTTCATCTGCACCAATCCAGGTCTCTTCCTGTGTTCTTCACTGATCATTCTTCTTCAGGAGAGAGAAGATTACACAGTTTGGATGTTAAAAGGGCTCTTAGCTACTACATTGAGCGTACTAAGGCACTTAGGTTTGACTCCCTCCAGTTGTTCCTCACTTATGGTGAGGTAGGGAAGGGTAAACCTGCTACTAAGAGAACTATTGCCAGGTGGATTGTTTCTTGTATACAATTCCGCTATGAAAAGCTAGGCAAAGTACCCTCCTCAGGCCTGCAGGCTCATTCGACTAGAGGTACAGCTGCTTCCCTGGCTGCTGCCAGGGATATACCATTATTAGAAATATGCAAAGCAGCCACCTGGAAAACAGTCCGTACATTCACCAAGCATTACTCTCTGGATTTCCAGGCTAGGAGTGATGCTAGGTTTGGTACAGCAGTACTGCAGAGCCTATTCCCAAGGTTCCGTCCCTCCTCCATGGAGGTACTGCTTGGTAGTCTCCATATTGTCAGAATACAGCAAGACTTCATGTTGTTTGAAGAAAAAATTACTCACCTTAGTAATTGTGTTTCTTCTAATGGAGTCTTGCTGTATTCTGACCTCCCCCCTGCCTCCCCTCTCAGAACCTGTTTTTTTGGGAAGTGGTCTGGCAGGTGCAGTGTTGCACCTCATGGGTGCACTTGGCACTCCCCTTTTTAGAGAGGGGTAGTGGGTTATGTTATATTGTTTTTTGATAGTTATAGTTGTTCACTACCTAGTTCTTCTTTTGGATTTCTTGCCTTGAGTCTTTTGGGATCCAAAATATTTGGTTGCCCTTTGGGTTAGTAATTTTGCAATTTCCACACAGTAGGTGTAGATAGTTAGTATTAGCTCATAAGAATCTGATGGTTACACTGGGAAGTGCAGCAGACAGAGGTTTGACCGGAGCTCGAGCTCAACGTTCTATGCTCTGGCATAGAGTTAACTCTTTCCTCTCCGGAGCAGTTCAAGTGCTGGGGCTAACTGCATATTGTCAGAATACAGCAAGACTCCATTAGAAGAAACACAGTTGCTAAGGTGAGTAATTTTTTCTTCTCATCCTAGGACACAAGTCAACCAGCCATATGGTGTGAGTGGTTTGGGTCATGGGGACCCCAAAAGAGGAAAAACATGTAAAAGAACATTTACGTTAAAGCAGAAGCACCGAAGCCAGGAGATGGTTACCAAACTGGTTCTCCTGCTGTTCGACTATTCAGATGTGGTCTGTGGCACAGACTGCTCTTCCTTCACCAGACTTGATACCCTTTGCAGTGCTTTCTGCCACTTTGCTATCAACTCATCCTGTTGTACTCATCACTGCTCCCTTTACTCCTCCCTTTCAATCTTCCCACTCCCTTCACGTTACCAGTCCCTTTGTGCCTCCTTCATCTCAAAATACTCATTTGGGTCCCTCCCATCTTACCTCTCCTCACTCCTTTGTCCCATCTGCTCTTCCTTCTGGTACCTCCTGTCTGGGGATCCCAGCACCTTCTCCCTTCCCCATCCACATTTCTCTGCTAAGCAGTCTGTCTTCTGTCATCTCCCCTCCCTCTGGAAACTTCGCCCCTCCTCCCTCTACCTCTCCCCTCACTCCCAGCCCTTTAGATTCCAGCTTAGGCACTTCAATGCTCTCTTCTGCCCATGCCAACCCTCCACTTGACCCTCCCTAGCTCCCTCTCCTGTCCTCCCATCCTGCGAAAGCCGTCTCCCTCCTCATAATTTTGGCTTTTACCAGTAAACTGTTACTGCCTATTTTAACTTGTCTGCACTGCTAAAGCACAGTCACTTTTTTCAGCAGGCACTGTGCACTTCCTGTAACTCTCGACTGCATTGTACCCTGACCTACAAGCTGATTGTATGGTCTATGCAATTGTCATGGCTTTGTTCTCTCGTTTGCTTTGCATTCTGTTATTGCACTTTGTAATTTGTCATTGAGACCGCATTCTATGGCTCTATGTAATTTTGTCATTCTGTATTTTCCCTTCCCTTTCTCCTGCATTGTACCTGCTCAGTATGCCTTTCCCAATTACCAGTTTTTAAATAAATAAATAAAAATTAAGTGGGGTGGCAACAGCCTCCGGATGAAAACAAGATTCCCTCTCGAACCTAATTTAAACCAATAATTTCTTAGTTCGATCTGAGCTGCCAGGTAGTACCGCCAGAACAAGTTCAGGAAGTTCAAACCATCCTTATTTTCATCCATGTACAATTTTTCCAAAGCAATTTTGGAATAGTTACCTTTCCATTGAAGCCTTCGTACCAGATTTTCTAGTCTGGCAAAAAAATTCTGGTCAAGAGTAATAGGTACTGACTGAAATAAAAAATGTGGAAGAATATTCATTTTTAAGATCTTCACTTTCCCAATCAGAGCTAAGGAAGAGACTGTCATCTCTCAGAATCCATAGAGATTTTTTTCAATACAGGGGTAAAATTATAATTATAGGTTTATGCTAATTTTTTGGGAATATGCACTCTGAGGTATGTCATTGCCGCTTTCTGTCTGTGTATTAATGGATGTTTATAACAAGAAATATCTGGTCCCAACGATTTTTGTTTCCTTTTTTTTCCAATTTGCTTTGTATCACAAGAGTCTACCATACTCAGAAATCAATTCTAATGTATGCAGAAATGATTGCCCACAATCAGATATAAATAAAATAATGTAGTCTGCATATAAAGAAATAAGATGCAGAATATCATTTATTCTAATACCCTTATACTGGAGTCGAGTTTGATTCTGACTGCCAGGAGTTCTATGAAAAAAGTAAACATAACGGGAAGGGGTACAACCTTGTCTGGTCCCCTTGAACAGAGAACACGTCTGATATGTTGTGATTTGTTTTCAGTCTTCCCTTTGGAGAAGAGTAACTATATCAGTCCGAGTTTAAAAATCTCCTAAACGCTCCAGATTTCCTCAGTACCGCCAGTCGAAAAGGCCAGTAGATTCTTAATGAAGACCTTCTTAGCATCCAATGGTAGGATTGCTGAGTCAGTCTTCACTATTCCATCCACAGTTCTGAATGTCCTTCTAATATTATGTTGCATCCTCCTTCCCTCGCCAAAGCCAGTCTGACCCCTATGTATTAATTTTGGAGTTATTTTTGATAATCAGTTTGCCATAATTTTAGTAAAGATTTTAGAGTCTATGTTCAAAAGTGATATGATTTTCAATTATCCGTAGGCTTCCTTTTTTAGGATCAGAGATAATGGCTTCATTGAAGGAAAAAAGAAGCTTTGATAGGTTGTCTGTATCTCTAAACAGCTTTAATAGTAATGGAGCTAACACCTCTACTAAATTCATATTAAACTTGGAAGGAAACCCGTCCATGCCTGGAGCTTTTCCATAAAGATAGACTTCTTATTGCTTTCCTTGTTTCCTGTAATATAATATTCAGATTCAGATTATCACTATCAATCTGTGAGATTTCAGGCAGAGGAGGCTGTTAGTCTGTACTTGGTCTTTTTATAGCACTCACTGGGACCTGTAAATGGTGAACCGGAACTATTAACAGCTCCAACTATAAGGAGATACTATACGTGCTCCTGTAGCTGTTCCCTGGCACTGATGTCAGCCGAGAGAGGTGGGACGTGCCGCTAGAGGCCCTTCAGATACAGTGCCAGTGGGAGGAATGGCTGGATCATCCAGATAAAATGTAATATACTAGAAAGCCTGTAACGTAAACATTTAAACTACGTGTGAAACCGCTAATCACGGGCTGTGAGGATTTTACAAATGGGTGTTTTCCCTTCTGTGAAAAGACTAAATCTCCTGGAGTTGTGGTATACTTTCTGGGGTATATAAATTTGAATATAAGTTTATAAATACTTGAATTAATCTCTTTGAGTGAGGTTCTGTAACCATAGTGCCGTCATAGAAACACAGAAACATAGAATTTGTAAGCAGAAAAGGACTGTTTGGCCCACCTAGTCTGACCAGTTTTTTCCCCGTCTGTTAAAGATAGAAACATGGAAAATGACCAGTGGTCCATCCAGTTGGTCCGAGTTCCCTGTTTAGCCCTGGAACCTTCTGCCCCTCCAGGTCCTGTCACTCCCCATCCTTTGCACTGCACCCTGATAATGTTCTGTCCCAGCAGACCTTAATTGGTCTTTGGCAGCCCTCCCTTCACCATTTGTATTCACTAGTGTGCACCATGTCTATTCCATGCATGTTTGAAACCCTCCCACCCAGTTTTTACCCCTGCTGCATCATGTGGCAGGCTGTTGAGGCATCCACTTTTTCATTGTACTATTTCCTTGCATTCCTTAAATTTTCCCCCTTCTAGCTTTGTTGCATGCCCTCTTGTTCTGTTGCACTTTTTCATTTGAAACAAGCTCCTGACCTGTAGCCTGTTCACATCTGTGTGGTACTTGCAGGTCTTTGTCATATCCCCTCTCTCCCTCCTCTCATTCAGGGTGTTCATATCAAGATCCCTCAGTCTCTCATCATAGGGTTTCTCATGCAACCCATGTACTATTTTAGTTGCCCTCCTCTGGATTGCCTCTACCCTGTCCCTTTTTTTTTTTTCTGAGATGTGGCCTCTGGAACTGTACACGATATTCAAGGCACGCTCCCACTAGTGATTTATATAGTGGTAATATCACCTCCCTCCTCCTGCTTGTGATACCTCTTCCTGTGTACTCCAGCCTGCCCACTGATTTGTCATACTGCCTTGCAACTTTGAGGTCATCAAATTTTATAAACCCCAGTAGGTGCCTTTTCTTTTTTGTGACCAACTGTAACCCCCCCCCCCACTGTATACTCAGCTCTTGGTTTTCTGTGCCCCATTTGCATGGCTTTATACTTTTTGGCATTGAAACCCAACTGCCGTACCCTTGTCCACTCCTCAAGTTTCCTAAGGTACATTCTCATTTTATCCACCCCCTCCCGAGTATCCACCCTGTTGCAGATATTGGTGTCATCTAAAAAAGGCACTTTATCCGTTCAATCTGTTCTGCGATGTCGCTTATGAAATTGTTGAACAGGAACAGCCCCAAATACCGAGCCCTGAGACACCCTTCTGATCACTTGCCCTCATTAGAGTGCGTGCCATTTGCCACTTCCCTGTCACCCATCCATTAACTAGTTTTTTACCAACTCTGGCTGGATTAGCACAGAAGTACAGCCAGTCCGTGCTTGGAAATGAGCAATCATGTGGTGGGACAATTAACATCTTCTACTGCTTGGTGTCTTGGGAGGAGGGAGCCATGCAACAAGAGTACTTTCATGCTTTCATTCTGCAGCTCTCTGTGAAGCTCGCCCCTCCACTTCTCTGGGTGAATATATCAGACTCACCTCTATGTTGAGCAAGGTTCTTGCTGCAGTGGTGGGGCTTTACTGAAGGATGGCTTGGAAGATGCAGTAGGGCCTTCTGAAGTGTTGGAGAAATAAAGAAGGCAGCAATGTAATAGGCAGGGCCCAAAGGCAGGTTGGGGACAGAGTGAGAGTGGGCCACCTGTGTACTGAAATGGGCAACCCACCATAAAATAGGTATGCTCAGTGATGGAAACTCAGATCTGGGAGTGACATTTAAATCCAAACTCAGTTCTAGGGACAAGCATGGAAGTACTGCAGGTAAAGAAAACGTATCTCCTAAACATGACTTTTGTTAACTCCAAACTGAAGTCCACAAGTGGGATTTTTGAGGATTTCAAAGCACAAAAATAAAAGTGCTTCAGCACTCACCCTGTTTACTGAACAGTTGTCCAGTCATTAATAGAAAAAAGTATTAGGTAACGTAATGCAAAGATACTCCAGCTAATTTCCAAGTCCTTGATTTTCTGATTGGACCCCAACTTTACAAGTGGTTTTGCGAGGTCTGCCTAAATGCATTAACTCAGCAATATGTGTTAGTTGGCAAAAACATTGTATTGTAAAGTTTAGCAATAATGTAGTTCTGGAAAAACATTAATATACCCTTTTTCCTTTTCATTTTATTTTTTTCCAAATTCAGATATGAGGTTTAGAAATGTTTAAAAGTTCCTGCGCTTGCCATGTCTCCTTGAACAAGTGGGGGGCGCTGTGCTCTTTACTATCAGAAATGGGTGTGAGAAGCTGGCCCAGTGGTGTGGAAGGCTGCTGAGGCATTGAATGCTTGACCTCCTATTGCGCAGGCATACCTGGTTCAGGTACAGTTCAGGAACAGTTCAGGAACTGATCAGGGTGCTTTGGGGCTGGCCGGGAAGGAAGAGGATCGAGTGCCCCAAGGGCACCTGTCTTCTTTGGGGAGGGGGTGTTGATGTGTCCGACTGCTTGCCTGTCACCTAGACAAATTTGTTTGGCAGTGCAGCAGGGCCATTAAGGAAGGAAACCCACTTGAAGGTGCCGGGGTGGGGGGGGGCATGTTCCCATTATGCCATTGCATGTGAAGTAGGCCTAGGGGACAAAAAAAGCAGAAAAAGAAACCTGACCGCAGGATGATGGCCTGACCCCTTGAATCTGTGACCAGACATCTCAACATGTCCTGTGGTGGAGGAAGCAAGAGAGAGAGGTAAACCCTTGAGGAGAAGCTAGGAGACTGGCCTGGGGGGTGGCAGTTTGAAGGGAGCGGTTGGGCCAGTAAGGCAGACAAACCGCAAATTTGAAACAAAATGTGTGCGAGCACCTAATGCATCTACAGTATAACTCTAGTGTGTGTATCGTGAAAAAGTTACCGCTATGGAAAAGATTTTTAAAAATTTCTTATGAGGGCCATATATTATTTGACTTCTGTCATTAATTTTAGAACTAATAATAAAACTATCTCAGAAACATCTGAGAAAACTAAAAATACATTTATAATGAATTTAACGTCAGAAATATATTGTTACTAATTAAAAAAAAACTTGAAGGCATTTTTTTTTTGCTAACAAATACTGCTACTTGAAAGGGCACCCAAAAACTATATAAATGCCGATTTTAATGGGGAAACATGCCCCCCAGAAACACAACAGAGATGCTCCATCCTGTATCTAAGGTGGTCTGGATAAACCCTCAGTGAAGTTTTGGGTTTCACATTTCCACTGCAGTCATAGCCTACTACAGGTAATCTATTTGAAAAGAAACCAGAGTAACTGCGGGAAACAAATACCAGTAACTTGAAACGGTTTAGCTGCAATGAGTGCTTGGGTGAATCAGTGGAAGCACTGTTTGTGGTCGACTGATGGTCTGCCTGCTGTTATGAAAGACTGGTTTGGCAAAGGGAAGTTTCCCAGCATTGGAGGATAAAGGAGAGGAGGTTGTGAAAGTGAAGCGTGTAGATTTTTTTTTTTCCAGAAATAGTACTGTTTCACAATTTGGCATAAAGGCCCTGCAAAACTTGACTGACTGGTTTTCTGGTGGCTATCCAGTAAAACCACCATAGTTTTGTTTCAGTAATTTTCCCTATAATATGGTCAGAAAGTGCTACGTTTTATAAAAAAATATGTATTTTAACATAAGAGAATGTGCATTTTACCTTCCATTAAATAGACCCGAGTTGAGTTTAATCTAAAAGGTGATGCATACTGTATTTTATATTCAGACAACAAGGAGTTCATTCATTCATTCTTCTGGCGTAAGCTCTTCCTGTCTGGTTTTGTTTGTACAACTCTTTCGGGTGTGTATGCCTTCAGTGCATTACTTCTGCACATGAGGTTATTGGTCAATGATGGGCATGCCCTGGAATTTGATTCCACCCACACAATGTTTGAATTGGCCTAGCCTCACCCTTTTTGTGCTGTTATCATTCAGTTGAATTCAGTGTTTTACTGTTAGATACTGTAACAGTTAGGAAAACCTGATTGAATGCAGTTATAAGCTCCCATGTCCTGTGTACTGTACTGTGTCTAAAAGTACACAGCAGGTGCTCATGTTTTACTAGCAAATTCGATTTCTCAGCTCATAATTGTAGCTGTAGGCAGTCGTTCTTGTGCTGTATAAACATTAAAATAACTGGTCAGCCTTGATTACACACTGAGATCAGTGTGTGTAATTCTGTGATATACAGTAGTGAATGTATGTTGTGCTGTCTCCTGACCAGAAGCAGGGTAGAGTTGTTGCCACTCAGCCATCTGGTTAAAGGACAGGTGAAAACTGTGGAAAAGCCTAAATGAAGGCTTTGGCCTGTGGTTCGGTGGGACAGCAGGTAACCCACCCCATGCCACTGTCACCAAGATTACTTTGATTATTCTTCGTGGGGGTGGGGCTTTGGGGCAGGTGACCCACCACCAATGTATGTCACTCACTTTGTCGGTTGAGAGCAGTGGTTCACTGGAAATGTTTAGGTGGAGGAATGCTCACATCTAGATTTCTAGGTGGTGGAACTATTATTTGTAGGTGGTGGAACTCTCCTACAGTAGTCAGTGGAGAAGGATGATCGAGGTGGTGGAACATCATACAGTTGTTTAAGAGGTGGTGGAACTGAGTTCCTGTGGGCTGCTGCCAAATTTAACCCACGAGCCGGAGGAATGTGGGTTTGGGATCATACAAACATCATTTAGGAAGATGGAGTTGTGTCAGTGGGGCATGGGAAGATTTGTGTTTAGAAGTAGTAGTGGGATATTTTTGCTGGGAGTAGGAGAAGAAGTGGCATGCGTGCTACAGAGGGGTGGGGAACATTAAATTGATTTTAATGGTCTGTGGTTAGGGGGATGGCCAGCATTACTTTATGGGGATGGGGGGGGTGGTGTTATGGGTTTCACAAGTAAAAAAAAAATTCTGTGCAAAGCTGGGGAGGAGTTCACAGAACTTTGTGATACTTTAGGAACTGTAAAGTTGGGCTGCAGAAAATTTGAGTTCCGCTGGTGGAATTCATGCAAAATTACAATTTTACCTCCACAGAATTTCACAGAACATTTTTGTAAACATTTTGCAAAATGTTGCCACAATTTAAATTTCTCAGATTTTTATCTTCATTTAAAAGTACTTGACCACCTTTCACAAAGGTTTGTATGTTTACATTTCCCTGTCTCATGGAGAAGTGTACCAAGTTTCAGATCGCTAGCTTTAAAGGGGGCTGAGTTATAAGCCACCAGACATTTAGGCCCTGTATAACACTAGGCTTCTTAAACTATTTTAAGCAAGTTAAAATGGTTTAAGAAGCACTAACGTGGTTTTCAGACACATTACAGCATTATTTAAACAGTTTTTAAAAACCTTCTCGGAGGTGCTGCCTGTCTATGGCACGGCTGAGGCTAGGGTGCTCCACACCATGGGGTTCAATCAGTGGTTGAAAAACTGCTGCAGAGCTCAGGGATTTGGCTTCAATGGGGACTGGGGGTCCACCTGAAGGGATGCAGGCCTATACTGGTATGATGGTCTGCATCTGTCCAGGAGGGGAACCAGGATCCTAGGTGATAGGTTTAAATACTTCATTGGTAAGCATTTAAACTAGCCAAGGGGGGGCACTAGAAAGGAGCAGGGAAATCCTAGCCGTCCCCTAAAAAATCAGGGTACTAAGTGAGGTAGACACCAACATAGAGTTATTGATAGGGAGAAGCGCAGAGGTAAATGGAGGAAGTGACAAACGCAGTAAGGACAGGGATGGGGCAAAAAGGGATAAGGCCATCAAGAAATGGAGGGTAATGAGTACCAACACCCGTAGTCTGGGCAACAAGCTCCTTGAACTGGTGGCCTTGATGGAAGAGGGATGCCTGGATATCATAGCAGTCACAGAAACATGGTACACAGAGAACCATGACTGGGTTGTTAACATACCGGGGTACACAACCTACAGGAGAGACAGGCAGGGCAGAAGTGGGGGGGAGTAGCTCTCTATGTAACAGAAGGGATAAAAGCAACTGAACAAAAGAGTAAACGGAGGAGAGGAGGCACTGTGGGTCACCTTAGAGACTGGAAATGGCACCACAATCCGCACAGGGGTTGTATACAGACCCCCATGTCAAGGGGAGGGAATGGACAAGGATATGATAGAAGGCATACTTAGGATGGCAGAGAAAGGGGAGATACTGTTGATGAGGGACCTTAATATGTCAGATGTTAACTGGAGCACCTTTGCTGCAGCCACATCCAAAAGCAGGGCCATTCTTGATGCCCTTCAGGTGGCATGCCTCAGACAGCTAGTTTTGGAACCTGCTCATGAGGGAGCAATCTTAGACTCGTACTCTCAAATGGGGACAGTGAGAGGATCTCAGATATAGAAATGGGTAGCCGTTTGGGAACAAGTGACTACCAAACAGTGTGGTTCATGATAAACTCAGCTACAGAGTCAAGCCATACAAAAGTGAGGGTTCTGGACTTCAGGAGGGCTGACTTTGGCAAGATGGGAAAGTGCCTTAGAAAAGCACTAGCAAACATGCTAGAAGGAGGGGGTGGAGCAACAGTGGGGAAATATCAAAACTGCCATCACAGAGGCAACAAGCCTTTGTGTGAAGCAAATAAACAAATCAAAGTGAAAGAAAAAGCCACTGTGGTTCTCAAAAGAGGTGGCGGTGAAGGTTAGGGAGAAAAAAAATAGCATTTAGAAGTATAAGGAAACACAGAAGGAGCAGGACAGAGAACTGTACCAGTTAAGGCAGAAGGAAGCATGGAGGGTAGTCAGAATAGCAAAGGTACAAACTGAGGAAAAGATAGCCAACTCGGTTAAGAAGGGGGATAAAACCTTTTATAGGTATATCAGGGAGCGTAGAAAGACAAAGGGAGGGATAGTGAGGCTGAATGGAATGGATGGTGGGTGGTCAGAGAGTGACAGTGAAAAAGCAGGGATACTGAATGAATACTTCTGTTCAGTATTCACAAAAGAGGAAGTGGGGGAGGTGCCTAATCCAGGTAGCAGAAGCACTCTGGAGAGGGGGGGGTCAATCCAAGTCCTTTCACAGAAGAAAGGGTTCTGAAAGAACTCCTAAAACTGAAGGTGGACAAAGCAATGGGGCCAGATGGAGTTCACCCCAGAATTCTAAAAGAATTAAGCAGAGAACTAGTGACACCACTGACTACCCTTTTTAACAAATCATGGGAGGATGGTGTGGTACCTGAGGACTGGAAGAAGGCTGATGTGATTCCCCTTCACAAAAGTGGGACCAAGACAGAGGCAGGAAACTACAGACCTGTCAGTTTGACCTCTGTGGTAGGGAAAGTGATGGAATCACTTCTGAAGTAAAGAATTGTTGAGTACCTAGAGGCCAGTGGGGCACAGGACCCAAGACAGCATGGGTTCACAGTGGGAAGGTCATGTCAAACTAATCTAATTAATTTCTTTGACTGGGTGACCAAAGTAGTAGACCAGGGAGGGGCTGTGGACATGGCCTACCTAGACTTTAGCAAGGCATTTGACACAATCCCACACAAAAGATTAGTAGTCAAATTAACCAGCTTGGGAGTGGGTCCCAGGGTGGTAGCCTGGGTAAAACATTGGCTGAACAACAGGACACAGAAGGTAATTGTAAATGGAGTCCACTCTGAAGAAAGAGGGGTTACTAGTTGGGTACCGCAGGGTTCAGTCCTTTTTAATGTCTTTATAAGTGACACTGCAGAGGGACTGGAAGGAAAAGTATGCCTCTTTGCAGATGACACAAAGATCTGCAACAGTGTTCATACACAAGGAGGCGTGGAAAGGATGAGAAGTGACTTGGCAAGGTTGGAGGAATGGTCAGAAGTATGGCAGCTTGGATTCAATGCAAAGAAGTGCAAAGTAATGCACCTGGGAAACAAAAACCCAAGGGAAGATTATACAATGGGGAGGAAGGTAGCAACAACAACAAAAATGGAAAGGGACCTGGGGGTAATCATATCAGTTGACCTTAAGGTTGGCAAGCAATGTGAGAAGGCTGTAGGGAGGGCTGGGGGGACACTGGGATGTATAGGGAGAGGCATCACCAGCAGAAAACAGGAAGTTGTTATCCCCTGTACAGACAGTTGGTGAGACCCCATCTAAGGTACTCGTCCAGTTCTGGAGACCCCATCTCTGCAGGGACTTTATAGACAGGATGGAGGCAGTTCAGAGGAGGGCAACTAAAATGGTGCAGGGTCTGCAAGAGAAGCCATACAAGGAGAGACTAAGGAGCTTAATATGTATACCCTTGAGGAAAGGAGGAGAGGGGACATGATAGAAAGTTTTAAAGTACCTCAGTGGAATCAACAAAGTCTAAGAGGGTAGCATCTTTCAGAAAAAGAGATGTGCAAGAACAAGGGATACAATTTGAAGATAGAGGGGATGGCTCAGGGCAATGAGGAAGTATTTTCACAGAGAGGGTGGTGGACGCTTGGAACAGCCTTCCTGAGGAGGTTGTGGGGTCTAAAACTGTGGGAGAATTCAAGAATGCGTGGGACAGACATAAGGCAATTTTTGTTGGGGGTAGGAAGAAATAGGCTGTTGGTTAACTAGGATCTGCAGCTTATCCAGTATGTAGGGAAATGGGCAGACTAGGTGGGCCAAGCGGTCCTTATCTGCTGTCAAAGTCTATGTTTCTGTGTTTCTATGTAAAACCCTGTTAGGTATCAAGTCTTTAACCCGGTTTTAAAAATGGTTTAAGCTAAACATGGTTGCACTTACCAGTGTGTACACCCTGCCATGTTCATCCCGTTCTTTGCTGGTCCTCCACTATGCACAGCCCTCCAATGCACAGCTTGGTTGCAGGCATCGGTCTGTAAGGTTCCAGAGTGTGTACACGGTTCGGGTTTTAAAACACTTCAAAAACTGGCTTAATGCAGCAGTGTGGTTGTACTAACATGATAAACATTAAGCCATTTTAAAAAATATTGTAAAACCCGCCTCATAAGTGTATACAGGGCCGTAGAAGTTTATTTTTAAATTAAATTTTGCAGGTACGTAAACTGCTCAGTATTAAGCCCCTATAACTGTAAAACTAGAGACACAACGTTGCCAGTTTGTGTTGATTCATAGAATCTAAAAATGAGGCTGTGAATGTCAGTTTTCTAATCTCTTGATTAAAGAATGGTCAAGTTAGAAACAGTCATACATTACAAAATAATATCAGCAATAAAAGTTGAATTTCATGAGCTTTTGTGAAACGTGCAGTTCTGGATTATGTTTGTGGAAGCCATTTCCATACACTTTTCCCTGCCATGCACTTGAGCTGCCATGGGAGGGGAAGGAAAAAGTTAGGTAGAGTATTAATGATGTAGTTTTCAAAGAGGTCTTCACAGTGGAAGAACAGAGGTGCCCAGCATCAGGTACACTCATGTCAAGGCCAATTTTTTCTGTGGAGTCAGAACAAAAAAAGAAAAGCCGCACACCCATCTGATGCCGAAAAAAGCAGTCTCATCTAGAGGCTTTCTGCTTTTAAATTCTTTATTTGTCCAGCATTAAAATGAAAATGGGGTAAACAATCCCCCCAATGTTTCACACTTCTTATGTTCCACCTTGTCAGATGACAAATCCCCCATCAGGTTCCATCAATGTATGCTCACAGCTCCTCCATATATGTGTAGCTGCTCTATAAAGGTTACCTGATGAGGGACCATTTTTGTCCCAAGGGTAGGTACTATGTAACATGTGCAACATTTTTTTTTGTTTACTAATTCTTCCTTTCAGTGTTAAGCAAATAAAGGATTTAAAAGCAGACAGCCTGTAGCTGAGACTGCTTTGTGTTTTTTGGCGTTAGTTGAGTACAGGGTATTTCTTGTTTTGTCATAATTGTTCCTTGCCACCAGCACCACTTGTTCACGGAGCGACCTTTTGTTGTTTTCCTGCTGTCACTTTGCACTTGTCTGTTTTCATGCAATATGTTAGATAACCACTAGAACTCAGAGACTAAATGGCTATTGGAAGCACATGTGTACAGCATTGTTTCTATCCAATGCCACCTGCTGGCCCTTTAACAATAACTAATGTACATTTTTAACATTTAAAAACAGTGGCACCAAGTGACACCAAGCATTACAAATAGCTGCAACTGAGGCCCTTGTGACAGAAGTATCCAGATATCTTTAGTTGTGATGGAACATGATGCTGGCACCACTGTGGCAGGAGTGTTCGAGGGGCATTGCAGGACCATGATGCTAGTGTGGGTAAGGTGATTTGCCTGCTTGTAGTGCAGGTCAAATGAATGTTATCTATAGTCAAGCCAAAAGGGACTGCAGTTCTACCAAGGAGGATGGGGTTGGGGGGGGGGATGCTCATTTCAGTGGAAAGGGGAGTTGAGGATTTAAACTAAAGGATAGGGGAGGTAGCTAGTACAGGTGTCATCAGTGGCAGGAGTTGGATGCATGGGTTCACCAAGGAAAGGGTAGTAGAGCTATGAAGCACAAGAATAATAGACACCCAGTGGAGTGAGGAAGAATGCAGGGGCAGTTCTTACTTGAAAGTGGGTCATACGAGAACCATATCCAGCAAAATGACTGATCTGACAGCCCAGTGCACCTGGAAATCCATGCCTTAGGGGCACTCATGGAGACCTGGTTGGAGAAGAAAATGACTTGGGCACAAAGAAGAAGAAATTGGGCTGTTTCAAAGGGATAGGTCCTACAGGAAAAGGAGTAAGTTGCTCTCTTTTTACATGAATGTGTGCCTGAAAAATAATGAGGAAAAGTAAGAGGGCATGAAAAGCAAATTAAGCCAGTTAATTTTAAAACAAGGAAGCATTTAATATGTCTTACACAAAAAGGATAGTAGACGCCTGGAAAAAAATGCTTTTTGAAGTGGTAAATGGCAGGAATTTCTCTGAGTATAAGAATAGATTGGACCAATACTTGGCAGAGAAGAGTTTAGAGGATTATTATAACTAATAAGGGACAACTCATGTGAGTGTCATGCCTTCTACTGTCTCCAAAATGCCAAGTGAAGTGAATCAGTGTGATAAGCAGGTCCACAGAGTCCATTTGGCCAAGCTTAGAGGAAAAAGCAGGCTGTGGAGCAAAATAGTTACCCAGGAAAAAAAATACAGGACTGCAAACAGCACAGCACAGCTACTATGAAGTGATGATATGGTAAGTGCTTTGCGAAAGTTAAACCCCACAAGTGGAATTATAGTGGCATTACCTATTATGTGTCCATGATTTTTTCTCAGAATTTTGCCGGTTAGTGAGTTGTAGTATTTCCACTGTGAATATTAAACTGCTAAACTGAATTTCTCCAGCTTTGTTAGATTCCAGGGCCCATTGACATTAGGTGTACAAATACATGCCACATTTCAGGTGTATACCTGCAAAAGCAGTAGAGCTACAGACATCCAGATTTGTGGAAAATGTTCACAAAATTTCACAAATGAAATTGTAAAATTATGAACCCCTGTAACCTAACCAAAGGGTGGCTGAGTTATAAGCATAGTTTCGGAAAAGTTTGCAGGAAAGTAAATTGCCAAAGTCCCCAGAGCCCCTGTAAGTTCAACACCCCTTATCGAAATGTCATGACACTTGGTATTTCCAGAGGACTCCTTATAAACAGTAAGCAGTCTCTAGCTGCAAAAGCAGCTGAGTTATGACCAGATAAACAATTTTGCAAAAGTTCACAACATTTCAAAAGCAGAATTTGCTAATTTCATTCAGCCCTACTGCAATGCCCCACAAGTCTGCACCAGTTTAACAGGTGAGGTTCCTCTCTAGCAGGTGGTGAGAAGCTTTGCAAGCACAGTTATGGCTAAGCTAGATCACCCTCCTGCTGCTAGAAGTCCCACTCTTGAACCATTCCCCAACCCCGAAACAACACCAGCACCACTCTCTGTGATGTTGCTGCTCCCAGTCTAGTTTTGGATACTATGTGCAGCTTCGTTGTTCAAACAAGAGGAGAGTTTGGTCTGGGGAAAGGATGGAAGTAGCACATGCAGGCCAAAAAGGAGAGGATGACTGAGCTGTCACATGCGGAAGCCGCTGTTGGCTGTCTGCCATACCACAGGTGAGTGGAGTGGGGGTGAAGCTTAACTGGCTGTGTGTTGCCATTGAGCATGGACTGACCAGAGCAGGTTTTTTGCTGGCCTGGTAGAAAGGAGTCCAAATAAATAAGGAAAGAGTCTTTTGTTATGTTTGCCCCTGTGTGTCGCAGCTGCAGCTGCGAGTGTGGTCACTCTTTTGGTGACAGTGAGTGGGGGAGGTCCTCACTGTGGGTCACACCTCCCTATTTGGTTCTGTTCTCCCAAGCCTCTTTTGTTTTTGGTTGGTTTCATGATGCTGAAGGGCGATTAGTGTGTGGGGTGTTGGTGGCGGTGGTGTTGCTGGTATTTATGAGGGGATGTTTAGGACAGTATGTGATGGACTGCATTGTGTGGACGGGGCTGCTGTGGGCAGAGGACAGATTGTTACCATGATGGGGGGGGGCAAGGTCACACATTCTGTTGCCTTGATTTGTACATCTGCTTGTAGTAATGGTAGTGAAAACAGAAATCAGCTCATTATCAACAGGCTCCATGTGCTTTCTTCTGTTATTATGATGAAAGTTTGGGATTCTTACATCACAGTAATAAAAAAAACTTGCAATATCCTCACATTATTGCAGTATCCCGTATCATGTTAATGCAGTAGCAGAAATTTTGGTTCTGATGAGAGCTTGTTGAAAGCGGGATCCCTCCTAATCCTGCTCCCGTTGTAAAGCTCCCCATTTAAACATGCAAGTGCCACCCAGTTAGGCAGCACAGGGTCGATCCATAATGTTAAGTTTTCTGTTGAACGGAAGGGAAGGGATTGTATTTTGGCTCCATGGAGCTGAAGCCAGATCCCTGCCACTTTCCTGTTCTGCTCCCCATCCCCGAGGTCAGATAATGTATGATGTTTAAAGGTCCAGTCCACAGAGGTAATTGGAATACGCTCAAATAGAGCATACTACCCTATCTGCAGCTCTGTATCCCCCATGTCTGCATCAGACTAAACATCATCCTCAACACCCTGCGTCCACGCACTGCTGGCGCAGGGCTGGACAGAGCGGAAATGGACGACAGGCATCCAGTTGGATGTCTGTGCCAGTGCCTGTGCAGGGAGAATGGCATGCTAGGATGTGGCAGTCCTCCAGGACTGATGTATCCCTACTGGAATAAATGCAGTTTAGTAAACTACGTCAGCTTACTAAACTGCGTTTATGTCAGTGATGACTCTAGCCAGGCGCTGAAAGTTCCTAGGGCTGAGAGCTGGAGGAGAGAAGGGTGGAGTCGGTCAGGAATCATGAGTTGTGGCTGGGTAGAGAGGGGTATATACCGGTTAATGCTGCCCCTAGGCAGATGTAGTGACTGCTCCATACGTTTACCCTACAAACCATAGAGATTGCATTGAGGATCAGGCGCATTCTTGCCCATGTCCCCAGGTCTGTCGTGACCTACCTGTGAAGCCACATGCAGATAGAATTTGGGTGCGAAGGGGGCACACGTCCCTCTTGGATGAAGTAGAATGCCCCAGTTGTGCACATCCTGCACATCGGGGCACTCCGTGGCTTTTCAGAGGCCTCCAAAGGTACAGATATGCAGGGAACCTGCTTTGGATTAGGCCCTAAGTTTGTAGAGTGCAACAGTAGTATTCTCCATAGAAGCAAATATGGCATCTATTTTATGGAGTGTTTTTATATCCAAGAGAGCCGTTTGTTTAAAAAATTAGACACACTGCTCAATAAGGGATTTGTTATTTTGAGCAGTGGCACAGAGTTTTAACAAAAAAGCACTCTGGAGTATGTAAAAAAAAAAAATAGAAAAGAGCATCTTTGGGGATCGCTGCAGCCCTTTTCAACCACAGCTGTCATAAAACATCCGAGTGCAGTGGAGGTGGGGTGCAGAATAGAGAAATGGACAGGATTAGACTGTCAGAGCGAAAGGGCCAAAATGCAGTCCCCTCACTTCCATTTGAAAGACTGTGAAGATTATGACACTACCCTGAATTGTCTTACTTTGAGACAAGGCTCTTGTACTGTGTGTTGACTTAATTTAGAGCACAATTGGTGCTTTTTAAGATGCTGTGTCAAGAAGTAGCATTAAGAACAGTCTCATCTCCCACATTTCTTGTTTTCTTCTAAATATTACCTTTCTTTGTACAAAATTCAAGGAGCAAATATCTGTTTTCATGGTAGAACATGCAGTGTGTTATTTTTTTATAATAGGATTTTATTGCAGGACTGTATTATACAATATGTGATTACTAGCAAACTGCATCAGTCAGCTATCAGTTTCACTCACAGTCTTGCTGCTTTGTTTGCTGGTTACCCAGGAGTGTATTGGTATCAGATTGTTGTTCCAGAAATTTATAGTTCCTTTTCATCACTCATTTTTCGTTATTGTTTTTCAACATGTTCATTACTTGCAGGTATACGTAGAAGGTTTTTATTTTTTTACAAGACTGGGAAGTTCGTGGAAATATGGTTAAGTATAAAGTTTCAAAATTGCCTAGGAATGCTGAAGATTAAACCAGCATGCAAGGTTTGGGTAATAATAATTAACCAGAACTTGTGCACAGTTCTGTAAATATTTACTAATCCCGGTTCAAACCATGGCTGAAATATTTTGTTGTAGCTTCCTCTGTGGTCCCAGATATGGAATCAGCCCTGACCCGCATGTAATATTGTTGAGGTTTTTCCAGCTAGCAGAAGAACCCTGACCAAAGTTCAGTTTTCATTAAGCAAAAATACAATGGCTCAAACAATAAGGGAATTCATCGGCATGTTTTCATTAACTTGATCCAAGTGTAGAGACTAACAGTGACCCATTGCTCCAGTTGCACTTCTAGCCCTGGTTTGAACTTTCAGAGTGTGATATTCTAATTCGCATGATGGAAATGAAGAAGTGAAAAAAAAAAGTGGTTTAGTGATACTAAATAAACCAAGTGGGTCTTCAGTGAAGTATGCCAAAATTAAATGTATTAAAACATTTTTAAAAAAAAGATAGGCAATGGATAATTGAAGAATTCATTTATTTCATCTGTTTTCATTGTTTCTAGATTTGTAACATAATTAAGCAATAATACACGACAGGGTGTGTGTTGTGCTGGGATAACGGCATGCCTGGGGTGATTAGGCACGAGGCCACAGGCCCAAGTGCGACTAGTCACCCCAGAAGTAACGTTATCCCAGCACAACACACACCCTGGAGTGCATTATTGCTATTATATAATGACTCGCCAGGTTTTAAGTAAATGAAAATGTGAAAAATATGTTTAAAATACTTTTTTTCTTAGTTTTTTTGCTAGGGGAGGTATACCTATTGGAAAAAAAATGCTTAGTATCTGTGTTGTCCAGCACGTGGCGCTGCACTTATATACTTGTGCATATTTCATTTTCAGTGTGTGCTTGTGCTGTGAATCTCTGCATTTGTTAAGAACCCCCCTGCCCCTGGAAAAAAAAAACAACAACAGAAGTAGTTAGTTGCCTTTCTTTGAGCTTGTCCTGCTGTACTTCGTGGAATGGTTAATATTTTTTCATTGTTTATGTGAAAGCCGCAAAGTGGATCGGGAACTGCTGATGAGTTTAGTGACTACGATCCTACTGCCTGTATTGCGCGCTATTTCAAATCGGATTACAGGTACATGACTTTTTTTGAATTGTTCGCCATTTGGTTATAGTGGGTGAAAGCAGTGACTGTTTCTTCGAGGAAATGGGTGGTCTGTGCACTGAGCGAGGAGCGACTGTTTGAAAGTGCTTGCATGACCACCCAATGCAAGAAAATGCCGTTTGAGATAACAGCTTTTTTTTTCTTATTAAAACATGTTTCGGTGGGGGAATACGGGGGCTGGGGGTGTAGCGTTGTGCTACTGTGGTTATAACAGCTGGTGGCTACTGAGGTGCGAGTGGGGAAAAACAAGGGGGCTGTCGATAGGGAATAGCTGAAGTGGACCACGGCATGCATGCAGTGATTTTATTAACGTTTGATGTGGTCAAGAGGGCTAGGACTAGAGCCGTGATGTTGTGCTGGGATAACATCACGGCTCCAGTCCCAAATGGACCAGAGTCCAAGATTATTTGATGACATTGTATAATGTAGCTTTTTTAATGAAACTACTGTTAACAAAAACCATTAAATTATATTCTGATTTACTATTAGCAAGTGACTTTGTGACATCACAGTCACCAAATGTACCATGTTCCTAGGTGATAGCAGTGATGTCATAGGCCTAAATTTCTGTGTTGTAGCTACCTACTGGTAACAGTTCAGAATGTGGTTTCATTACTTTTCATAACTGTTGTTTCCTTGTTCATGTAAAATATATCAAGTGACTTTTTTTTTTTTTTTTTTTAATCTAATTTTTATAGCCCCTCCCTTTCAGCCTATGTGTTTGCCCTCCTCAGGCTAGGGAAAACACCCAGCCCCATCAACCACTAATCTGCCACCATGTTGTGCGCTGCAGGCTCCGTTGAGTATACCCAAGCTGTCATTAAGAGTACATTCATTGTTTTCCCCCAGTTTTTTCAGTCCCCCTTCCATCAACTAGATAGTGCAGCAGTGTCCTGTAGTGGCCTTGGATGCTGTAGTAGAGTCCTGGGGGGATGGGCAAGCTCCCTGGCCTGCTGCAAGGGTCATTGTGGTGCCGAATGCAGCTCAGTCAGTCCCCTCCTCAGGCTGTGAAGCACTGCCTGTGGCAGGGTTACTCCCAGCCTGCGTTGCCACTGTGCTAACATAGAGCTCTATCAGGTAACACGAACAATACAGAATTAACAGTGAAAAATTTTCATCATCTGTGATTGCTGCTTGTTTGATGCAGTAAAGGAATCTTGCACCAGGAAGACCAAGGACGCTTGCAGTGAAACAGCAGCGAGGGTGAGCCTGCTTCAGTAGTGACTGTAGCCAAGCACTGAGAATAGCAAGCACAGTGCTATCTGGTATGCAATGCTTTTTAGCCTTTGCTAAAACAGAACAGAAATCTGAATGCGCATTAAATCTAAAATGTATTTTAGTTTTGAAATGGTTGATCTTACTTCGAGAGGGTTCCTGCAGTAGGTCATAACATGTAGGACTGAGCCCCCTGGCGTCAGGACCGCACAGCAAACTTTTCTAGCAATGTCTGGTGGGGGACCGCTCGCCCAACGTCACGTGATGGACGTCAGCGCAACCCTCTATAGTAGGCAGTCCCCACGCATGCCTTCCAGTTCTTTCCCCTGATGACCTGTGCTGGAACCTCGCGGTAAACTTTGCTTGGTCGAACACCATCTTTTTTCTTTATTTCTCGAATTCAGCCCACTTTTTTCAGCCCATTTATATCTTCTCCACCTATGATTCTGAAGGCCAAGAAGAAGTGTGACAAGTGTGGGGCACAAGTCCCCCACAAAGACGGTCATCGTCGCTGCCTCTTCTGCCTAGGCCCGAACCACGACACCGTTGCCTGTCCTGACTGCAAGCCCTTCAACCAGGCCACTTGCAAACGACGACAGCAGGCTCTGGAGGACCATCTACCTAAGTCCAGAATGGCCACTCTCGAGAAGGAGATGCAGGAATTAAGGAGCACAGCTTCTTTTCCTTTTTCAGAGTCAAAACAGAAGAAAAAGAAGGACAAAGAGAAGCACAGGGAACGGGAGCACTTAGAGGATTGGGACCAGACTCCTCTAGTAAGCCTTCGACCGGCAGGGCTGTTTTAAGCCGCCTACCATCATGGTAACCCAGGCTGCATTGGGGATGCTCTCCAGTGCTTCTGCATCTTTCTTCCTATACACCGGTAAGTCGTCCGATGGCTCCTCCGGCAAATGCCTGGTAGTTACTGGTAAGTCGGACCCCGGCTCCTCCAGAGTCTGCCCAGTTGTCGGAAAGCTGGACTCCCTCCAGAAACAATCGGAAGTCCGTCCGACGTCGACCGATAAGCCAGTTGAGGGTTCTTCCCTCCTCCGCCCGGTCCCTCTTTCGTCTGGTCAGCTGGTCATCTGAGTTTTGGCGACAGCTCAAACATTGCTCACCTGTTAGAGGCTGACGCTCAGTCGAGCATGCTGACCTCTTTGAGTCAGCCCCCCCCCGTACCCTCTTGAATGGGAGCCTTCCTCTCCGCCTCTCCTGATGGAATCTCCTATGCTAGACCCTACACCTGGGACGGAGAAGGAATAGGGACCCCTGGATGTGGTCTCTTCCTCACCCACTCCAGTGGTAGTCCCCCAGGTCACTCCCCAAGGTGTCCTCCTGGGGTTTCCTGCACCAGATCCCTTGTTTTCAGGGGCTCCTAGCTTATCGTCCCCGATGCCGGGTCTGGTCTCTACCCAGACATCGGGACCCCTTCCGTCGGCAGCCCCCTCTCTGACACATGGGGCACCACTGGATATCTTATGTTGCCTCCCCCCCCGGTCAGGGCCTTCTTTTCAGCCCCTGACACAGGGCCTGACGATGTCTGGCCTGACATCTGATCCCCGGACGTCGTCTGTCTTGATGTCCACTTTCCTTACGTCGGCCACCCCAACGACGGCTGTCCCGATGTCAACCATCCTGATGCCAGGTATTTTCCCTGGTCCTTCTAGACCACCAGGGCAAGATCACACACCTGGTTTTCCTCCCTTTTCTGGGCACCAGGCTCTGGTTTTTCAGCCATCATGTCCGGCAGTTGGCTTCTACTCCCAGACTTTCTACCCTGGGTATCAGAATCCAGGTTACCCCTATTACCAAGGGTACCCTCTCCATCAATATCCAGGTTTGGGCTCTCATTTATACCCTCCTGTGCCTCCTCATCCACCTCCTCCTCAACAGGACTTCCAATCTTCGATTCAGTCCTGGTGGAAGGACGCCAGATCCCAGCTGGTTTCTGACCTGGAACACAGGCTACCGGGCCTGGTAGTCATCCCTCCCCATTCCTCGTCACCTGCCAGTTCCTGCACTCCACAGTGCATATTTCTGTGCCACTCCTTGGGAGATTACCTTGCCGGACTTTGGGACACCAGGGAGGATCCTCCTGCCTCGGACCATGATACGTCTGGGTCACCTTCAGGCGAGCTTTCTTTCCCTCCCAAGGGCAAAGAATCACCCAAATCTCCTCCAGAGGATCCCACCTTCAGTGAACTCCTCCGTATCATCCAACACTCTAACGGTTGGAACACAGAGGAGCAGGATCCTAAGAGAAAACGTCTAGCGGAACATCTAGACTTGGAAACTGTCTCCCCCATCCCAGTCCCTCCTTGGACAGCTCCAGACGAGGTTTTTACTACTACTGTATGGCAGTTGCCACACTCCATTCCAGTCATCCGCAAGAAGGCGGACCGGATTTATCATTCGCCGGAGGGCGTTTCTTTCCTGGATTCCCACCCCAAGGCGGACTCCACTGTCATAGCCGCCGCTCACGATCGCTCGGCTACCCCGAAGCACATAAGCACCTCTCCACCGGATAAAGAATCCAGGCAATTGGATCAATTTGGAAAGAAGCTGTACTCTTCTGCCACATGTGCCCTTTTTTCCTGAACTACGTGGCGCACATGGTGTCTTTCCAGAAGGCTACCATGGCCAAGCTTGAAGCTCGCATTCTATCCATGGAGGACTCTGGACTCAGGAACTCTCAAAAGAGCTTCGACTGTCTAAAATCTCATGCAGGCACGCACTTAGCGCCACCTACGATTCCGTGGATGCGGTGGCCCGTTCCTCTGCAACTGCAGTATGCCTCAGGAGACATGCTTGATTGCAGATCTAAGAGCTTTCTGCAGACATCCAAGCAGTGATCCAGGACGCCCCCTTCCGGGGATCCATCCTGTTTGGGGGAGATACAAAGGATATTATTACTGGCCTCCAGGACAGTGGTCAGGCCCACAGATCAGTCAGGTCTATGTATCGAACGGGCTGTCACAAGAAGCAGCCCTTTTGACAAAGGTGCCAGTATTCACTTGTTTGCTGACGACATGGTGCTCTACTTAAGTCGGGAATCTCCTGAAGCTGCCTGCGCTGAGTTACAGTCGAATTTAATACTCTGCAGTACCAGCTCCTTATCAAAAGTTACTACTAAATGCAAAAACCAAGGCCATTCTTTTCTCACCATCAGGCCCAGGGCTTACTCTGCTGTCGCTAGTCCATTACCATCAATCTCTACTTTATTAGAGAAAATCTTGAATTTAGACTAAATTCAAATACCTTGGTATTTGGCTAGACAACAAACTCTCTTTTGTGGAACACACAGAAGAACTGCTGAAAAAACTGAGGCAGAGGCTTGGTCTTTTTTTCAGAATTAAACGCCTCTTGACCACAGACGAAAAAAGATAGCTTGTCCAATCTACGTTCCTTTCTTTAATTGACTACACTGACTTAATTTATGGCCATTGCCCTGCCTCATATCTTGCAAAACTGGATGTATTATATCATAGAGCACTGAGATTTATATCTGGCCTCCCATACTCCACACATCACTGCTCTTTATACGCAGCCGTAGGGTGGCCCTTCCTTCAATACAGGCGATATAGAAATGCAGCCCTATGGAAGCTCCGAGCTCTTACCAACAAACTCCCACAATACGTTATTGACTGTCTTCCCCTTAGTCCTATTAGGAACTATGCCTTAAGAAGTCAATCGCTGATTGTTCTGAATGTCCCATGGGTCAACACTGCTTTGAAGGGCCGCCATAAGCTATGCCCTGCCTACTCTGGAATAAGATACAAAAATCGTTGAGACTTAGCTCACCTGTCAGTCCTGCCTCTTTAAGACCCTCTATGACAAAACATTTGCTGAAATCTGTAATTGCTTCTATCGCTCCTAGCAGCTTGACTATTGTTCCTCTTCTTCAACACTAGTCCCAGCTGCTTATCCAAATCAGCCCTTGCCACTACTACTCCCCTCCTCTGCCCCACTTGCCTTAGCACCTCTACATTCCTCATATTCACCACCCCCCTTCTGCCGCAATTACCTAAGGCTTACACACTGTTATGCGCACCTCCATAGCTTAGGAATTTCCATCTAGGCCTGTAACGTGTTTCTGCTGGACAGGAATATAAATAATCTTTATTTTTTTTTCTATGGTTTGTATATGACATCCGTACACATCCTGCTCCTGTGGGAACTGTATATATACTGTATGTATTACGTTTGGGTTGTGTTATGTATATCTTTCTTGTACATGTGACTTGGAATGTTTATACTCTGCTCCTATCAGTATTGTAAACATGTTGTTCCTTTTGTATTATGTGTATTTATAAATAACTGTACAGTTTTCTCTGCCAACAGCAGGTCCACCTTGTAAATGAGCTTGCTCAATGGTGATCGCCTGGATAAAAATAAAATTGATTGATTGATTGATTGGCATCAGTTCAAACATCAGGAAGCAGCCCACCTCTAGGCATCAAACTTATAGGTGAGCCACAGGTTCCTCTTTAGCTTCTCCCTCAGCCTCAAAGAGCAGCAGGAGGGTCCCAGCCTTCTCAGCCCCTCAGCTTCCTGACCACTGTCCTCCCTCCCCTCCCGCTTCTAGATGTGGAGCCAGTGGGAGGCAGGTTACCCACCACGTGCAGGAGTGGAAGGCATCACTCAGACGCTTGGGTCCCACAACCTCGATTCAAGAGGACACATGGAGTTTCTGGAGTTTCTCCAGACTCTCCTCTGGGTCGCTTGCACTACTCCCTGCACCAGGCTACTCTGGATGAGGAAGTAATCAGGGCACTAAGACGGAAGGCAACCAGTTCCTCTGTCTCAGAAAGGAAAGGAGTTTTACTCCCATTTTTACCTGGTCCCGAAAAAGACAAGTGACCTCAGACCCATCCTGGACCTCAGCAGACTGAACCTTTTTGTCTAATACAAAAGGTTCTGCATGCTGACTGTGCAGGGACTTCTGCCCCTTCTGCAGAAGAACCACTGGCTTTGCACGCTAGATAGGTAGGATGCTTACCTGCATATGACAGTGTTCCCAGGCCACCACCGATTCCTGCATTTTTTGCTTCCAGGAGCACTTCCAGTTACAAGCGCTCCCTTTAGCCTCTCCTCGGCACCCAGGGTCTTTACTAAATGCTTAACAGTGGTGGCAGTGGGCTTATGCGTCCGCGGGGTATAGCAGTTTTCCCTACCTGGACGATTGGCTCTTGACAGCCCCGTCCAGGGACAGCCTTCTGAATCCCTCTCCTTACTCTGGACCTTTTTTACCTAACTGGGGATCACTGTTAACTTCCCGTCTCTCCTTGACCCCTCCCCAGAACCCTTCAGTTAATCGGAGCTGTCTTGGACACGGTCCAGTGCAGAGCTTTTCTACCCACGGACAGGGTGAAGGCTCTTTGGGAGCAGGTCAACCTAGTTGTCTCTTCCAGATTTCTTCTGGCCAGGGCATGATTGATGCTCCTTTTGGGCCTGATGGCAGCTCCATCTCCACGGTCCCCTTAGCTGGGTTGCACATGAGGATCACCCAGTGGGCGTTACGCGTCCACTGAGATCAGTGCTTGGGCGACTTGGACCATCCTGTTCTGATCTCCAGGCGCTCAAGAGGGATCTTCTCTGGTGGCAAGACCCTCTGAATCTGTCTCAGGGACTTCCTTTCAAGTTCCCCACCCTATGGACCTCACCACAGACGCCTCAGTCTGGGCTGGGGAGTTGACCTGAGGGACCATCAAGCCCAGGGTTCATGGTCCCAGTTAGAGATGTCACTCCATATAAACATCCTGGAGATGAGGGTAGTTCTTTATGCCCTGCAGGCTTTTCAGTCCATCCTATCAAGAGGAACACTGCTAGTCCAGATGGACAATATGTCAGTGGTCTGGTCACATCAACAAGCAGGGAGGCATCTGATCGTACCTCTGTGCAGGGGGCAATGCGGTGTGGAGCTGGGCAGTCCAGCATGACTTGTTTCTCAACAGCTGTGCATGTATCAGGCGCTCACAGCATCCTGGTGGACAGCCCCAGTCAGACGCCATCTCTGCTCACGAATGGGGACTAAGTCAGGAAATAGCAGATTCTCTGTTCCAGCTATGGGGTCATCTAGATGTAGATCTGTTCACTCTCCCATCCAGCGAAACTTCCCAGTTTTTGCTCGCTCATTCCAGAGCCTGGTGCTTTCTGGCACGATGCATTGTCACTCTGTTGGTTGCTTTCCTTCCTTTCCCGCACTGCAGAGAGGCTTCTCAAGCTTCAGGCAGAGGGAGCACAGATGATCCTTATAGGTCCCCTCTGGCTGAGGCAAATTTGTTTTTCCACCAATGCAGCAGCTCATAGTGGAACCCCAGTTCCCTCCCTCTGCAGCACGATCTGTTGACTCAGGTTCAAGGCAGATTGGTGCATCCGGGCTCAGGACCCTGTATCTTCATGTGGCCCTTACACATAATTCAGTCATGTTTTGGGGTCTCCCAGAAGGTAGCTTGGGTCCTAACGGAAGCTAGGAAACCCTCCACCAGGTCCATGTATGCAATGCAATGAAATGGAAGCGTTTTTCCCTTCTGGGTGACTTCTAAGGGCTGGGATCCCTTTACCTGCTTGGCTGCACAGATTTTGGAATATCTATTGCACCAGTCCAATTCTGGCCTGTCTTACTCCTCTCTTAATGTCCACATGTCGGCTGTTTCAGCCTACCATGTGTTAGTGGATAGGAAACATGTGGCCCAGTTGGAGGTCTCTAAAACCTTTTTGAAAGGGATCCTCCATCTAAAATGACCCATTCGCAATCCCACTCCACCTTGGGATATGCTGCTACCTATCTTGGAAGGTGCTCTTTTTGGTTGCTATTTCTTCTGCTCATAGAATTTCTGAGCTTCAGGCCCTGCTACATAAGGAGCCTTTTTTGATTTTCCACAAGGACCGGGTGGTCCTGCGTTTTGCAGTAGGTCATTTTTTCCCTCTCTCCTTTCCCCAGTTTCTGCATTTCTTTCAGCTTATTCTGAACAGGGCTCCAGGATTTTCATCCTTTCTCCTGTCTCATCCTCCTTGGATCTCCGGCGGGAGAACTGGAAGGAGGGCGTGAGGATTGCCTACTATATAGAGTCACGCTGACGTCCATCACGTGACGTCGGGTGGGTGGTCCCCCGCCAGACATTGCTAGAAAAGTTTGCCGTACGGTCTTGACGCCAGGGGGCGCGATCCTTCATGTTATGACTTACTGCAGGAACCTCTTTTGAAGATCTACTGTTATGGTAAGTTCTTATGTAACTGTACTTTTCAAGCGAACCATGTTACAAAATAGTGTTCTAGCCAGTACTGAACTGTTAAAGGGTTCCCTCGCAAAACGGCAGATTGCTTTTGTTTCTTCTGTCAATCCTTGTAGTAGAACATTATTTGTAGCAAAACAACCATTGTAGAAAAATATCCTCATATCTTTCAACAAGAAGTTACCCATCCATTTATGTAAAAGAAGTATCAACTGGTCATGTAAATAAAAAGTAGAGTGTGTTGATAGTGCCTTAGGTATTTAATTAGGGATTTAGGGCAATGGCTTGCTTTAAGAGGCACTTTGGTGTCTAGGAGAAATTGCAGTTCAGTCTACTTAGATTCAGTTTACTGTTCACACTGATGCAGTCTTCCACTGAGCATGTTTAGTCACCAGAATAATCTTCAAGCTGAGATCCTCCTACAGCCAACTATAGGGTCCTCTGGCTGGCGACCATCCCTTTGCATTTAGATCTTTCTTCTGCTGGAAGGAACAGGTCTCTTCCTGCACAACATCTTCTAGTGAATTAAGAGTCTGCTATTTTTCTGTTTATCAGTTTGTTTTAGCAACTCATTCCTGTACCCTCACTGTTGGCTCCCTTCTTTGTCTTCGATATTCTCCATGGAATGGAAGAAGAATCCAGGGTTCAAGAACTGCATTTTATGGCGGTACATGTTGTCGATGACAGACAGACACTATGTCTGTATGTACTTTTTAGGCCTTGGCCATGACTTGGTACAATGCACCTAGTGCCAGACCACATTTGACCAGTGCCAGCTTTGGGTACTTCAGGGCAAGTGAAGAAAACACATGAACCACCCATGGCTGTGGGGCTAGCAGCGAGTTGCAGGCCCAAGAGATGGAGGGGACCAGCAAGGATGTGCGGTCCTGGACATTCTTTGGGTGGAAGAGGAGAATGCATTGGATCTCCCAACTCCTCATGACGATGAGGGGTTTTAAAATATTTTGTCTCTATCCACTCCTTTGAGGGTGAGTCAGTATCAACATCGAAAGCACAAGAATAAGTGTTGCTGGTTGTGGGATCGTTGTCTGTCTTTCCAGCTGGAGGGTCTGGATTGCCGGTTTCCCTTGAGTAAGAGTGAACCACCCATGGAACACTTCAGTCTGCCTCCACCTGTTGAGGCAGTAAGGCATGATGATGCCTGTCTAGGAGAAGTCCGTCAATGGAGAAAATTCTACTCACTCACTCACTCTCTCTCTCTCTCTCTCTGTCTCTTTCTCCGAACCCCTGTATTAACCAAGGCCCATCCCAGATGGGGAAATGAATGTAACTGAGCTCCTAGTTGGGCCTCTGTTTATTTTACAGCCACCAGTCCTCTCAGTCCTAGTGCAGCTTTCAGTTCAGCCATTACCAAGGGTCACTTTGTTGGGGTACTGCCCCATTGACTTGCTGTGTCGATGTTCAAGATCGAGGTCCTGCTCATGATCCTTTTCACAGCATTGACACTTACATTATCAGCAGCGATCAGTGTCAAGCTGTTAATCATTGTCTGGCTTGTACCACTGATGTTGAGCTTGTCTTACGTGGGAGAGGGCAGTCTAGTAACAGTGGGCATACAGAGCATTTGCCCAGGGTCAGGGTCAACCGGTGATGCCGTGAGACCCAACCAGCCATGGCTACCTCTCCTGCACTGATTGTGGTCATGTGCCTTGCTGCTCGCAGTCCTGCTTTGCCGGACTTGTGGTGTCAAGCAATACAGGTGGAGCTCCCACCTCAACATCTGGCAGTGGGCACTCTGACCAAGGGCTCTTTGCCTGAATTTGGGCTTTCCTTATCTTCTGTTGTTGACAGGTACCCCGGCGGAAAGGGCCATCCACATTTTGTTGCGCAGTGGACAAGTTTCTATCCCGACTTGAATTTGGATGTGTTGTTTGTTCCACCAACTTCATATTGCTGAAAGGATAGTCAGCCAACAGACAGGTTCCTTGCAGGGGACCAGTCCTTCTTTGCCACCTACAAGGAACACAAGACCAGGGCCCTGGACACACCTTTGAAAGATGTCCAGAAGAAGGAGACCTGCCTGCTGTTGGATATTTCTGAATGAGACTCCTCATCAGGGTGGCCATCAGATCATCCTTGCGTTTGGGTATGGCACCAAGGGGCCTGCAGCACCCAGCCTCATGGCGGGCACCACCACACCATAAAGACCATAAGTAGGTGGTGAACCTGGGCAAATTGTCTGCTTTTCAGAGCATCTGTCCCTGGAGGGATAGCTGCAATGAAGACACAGGTTTAGTCAAACAAGCTGCAGAACAAGGAATCCGAGAAGCAGAACTACTTTGGACATAAAGTCTATGCAGCTGCATCCATGGGTATCCTCCAGGCCACCTTTGTGACTTTGGTGGCTCGTTATAGCCATAAGCTCTTTGAGAGGCTCTCCAACCTCATGACCTTCCTCCTGAAGAAAGTCACCCATATCTATGAGAGTTCTGTGATTTGGGGTTCACAGTAGCAAAGTGTCAGTTAGAGGTGTCCCTGGACTTTGCAAGTGTATCAGCACGAGCAGTGACAGTGGTGGAATCCATATGTTCATGTGCTTGGTTGAGGGTTTCCCAGTCCCTGAATGCAGGGGTTTTTTTTCTTCCTGACTCTCCACGATGCATACTTCCAAATCCCAATTTGTCCATCACACAGACAGTTTCTTCTTTTTTCCAGTGGATGGAACCCTGTACCAGTTCAGAGCCATGCTGTTTGGCCTGTTGACAGCACTCTGGGTGTTCATTAAGTACCAGTTGGCCATGGTAGCATTTTTCAGATGCAGAAGCGTCAAGGTCTTCCTGTACCTCAACAACTGGCTCATTATTTAGTGCTCTTTACAGGACATGGAATGGTCCAGGGACCTGAGGTATGATTTTTCTATGATCTCGGCTTGATGGTCAGTCTAGCCAAGTCTGAGCTTACCCTGATCACTTTGGCAGAGCTAGACTCTGTCAGAGCCAGAGCCAGTCTTTCCCTGGACTGAATGAAGGGTCTGTCCTTCTTTGTCCGATCATTTTGGGTTGGACAGCTGTGCATGGCCAGGGATTTCTTCCATTTTCTGAGTCGGGTTGTACCATGGTCATGGTGCATTGAGCCCGCAGGTGACTTAGACCCACTTAGTGGAACTTGGGGTGCCACCAGCTACAGGCATCCCTCAAACAACTGGTTCAAGTAACCATGTTGATGCCAGTTGTCATCCGTTTGTGGCTGTCCCCATGAACTTTTCATAGGACATTCCATTCATCCCAGCAGAGTTCTTGGTCACTTTGACAATGGACGTGCCACTGGCTGGGGTGTGCATGTGCTATCCGCAGAGCCATGCATTCTGGTCATCAAGCGAGACTTGGCTTCACATCAGTCTGCTGGAAGTCTGTGCTGTTTGCCTAGGGCTGACAAAGTTGGCATCATTGGTCTGAGGTCATGTGGTCCAGGTCAGGATGGACAACATGACCACCATGTTCTACCAGAACAAACAGGGTGGCATGCACTACTTTCCTCTGTAACAGGAGTCTCTCCAGAGATGGTCTTTGACTCATTTCTTGCATGTGGACCTGCTGGTGGTCCATGTCATGAAAGCAACCAGTCAGCAAGCAGACACTCTCAGTCTGAAGGATGCCCCACGAGTGGTCACTGCTCCTGTGGGTGATGTCACAGGCGTTATCTGTATGGGGAACACTGTCAGTGGATCTGTTCATGTCCTGGGAGAACAGCTGAGACTGTGCTGTGCCTGTTCTGCACAGCAGGGTACTCTGTCCGGAGATGCGTTTCTTGGTCTTGGGCTCAGGACCACTTGTATGCCTGCCTTCCATTCCCTCTGGTCCACAAGGTGGTTCTCAAGGTGATGAGGGGCAGGGCATCCATGATTCTGACCATGTCAGAGTGGCCATGCCATTTCTGGTACCAGGATTTCCTCAGACTCATAGAAGCATAGACTTTGATGACAGATAAGGACCGCTTGGCCCACCCAGTCTGCCCATTTCCCTACCTATCGGATAAGCTGCATATCCTAGTTTTACCAACAGCCTACTTCCTCCTACCTCACACTAGAATTGCCTTATGTCTGTCCCATGCATTCTTAAATTCCCCCACTGTTTTTGACCCCACGACCTCTTCAGGAAGGCTGTTCCATCCATCCACCACCTTCTGTATGAAAAAATACTTCCTCACGTTGCCCTTGAGTCATCCACCCTCTATTTTCAAATTGTGCCCCCTTGTTCTCAGTCTCAGCAGCAGAACTCCACGGCTGCTTCCACTCCTGCCAGATCTGCTGACAAAGTCTAAGAGGAGGATCAGACATCTGGAATACAACATTCCATCAGATTTATAATACAATGTGGTCTGAAGAACAAATGTCTTAAACATGAATCTGGGAATTGCATGACTATTCCTCTTGACTGTTTTCCCTTTATTGATGTGTTTACTTCATAAAATGTCAAGGAAGCTGGTGACTAAATTATACACAAAGTTTTACCAGACTGCAGATTAAATTATCAGGTAAGTTGGGTCTTATTTTGTTACACTTCCTCTAAAATGATTACAAAACTGTGACAAACTGAAAAGTTACTCATGATGCAAATGTTGAGATTATATGACTAGCAAATTATTAATGTGGTGCCCGTTTTAAATAAGTAATTCTAAGCTTCCTGAATACATGTGTTTTTTGGGGTGGTTTAAAACAGCAGTAATGATGACTTCTGACTTTGGGGTAGATTAATGGTAGTTTACTCACCTGGTAAAGGTGATTGTGGGGGAATACATCTCTGAGGCACTCCACATTCATGACATCATGGGTTGTGTACACCTGATAAGTTGCTTGATGCACATGTGACTTGAAGAAAGTCCATCCCCCACCTGGGGGGGTCTGCTCTCCAAGGTCAGTTCGATGTATTCTAAAGCTGTATCTGTAACAATAATCTGTTAATACCTTTTGCTGTTAATGAGTGTAGATATGTAGTGACCACTTAGCGGTAGAAAATTGTTGTGTAACTTTATTTTGTTATTACACTATATATACAGATGTCGGTGATGTCCAAACCTGCTAATTTGTAATAGCGAGTATCATACATTCATACAATGTATGAAAACTTGTTGAGTCCTTCACACGTCTTTTGGACGGGATGTGGAGTGCCTCAGAGATGTATTCCCCCACAGTCACCTTTACCAGGTGAGTAAACTACCATTGTGGGGGATAATCTCTGAGGCACTCCCCATTCATGACATCATGGGTCATTAAAAAGCAGTAATCCTCTGCTAGGGTGGGTCAGACGTGTTGTCTTGTACCTAGTCCTTACACGCTGCTAAAGATTTCCTCTGCAGTGTTCCCATTTTTCTCTGCCCAGGAAGTTGCGATTGCTCTGCTAGAGTGAGCCTTCAGATCTCTTGGTGCAGTCGAGTTATTCACTCTGTATGGTTCCGTGATTGCTGTTTTAAGGTACATGGCAATTAATGATTTTGAAGCTGGTTTTCCTTTTCCATGCAGCGCATAAACAGTCTGTTTTGTATATTTTCTCTGTCCTTGATAGGAATGTGTTAAGTATCCTTTTCATACCCAGCATTGTAAGCTGAGGGTTGTTTTGTATTTCCCCCTGAGGGGGTTCTGCAGATATGTCTATAGTTTGGTTGATGTGGACTGTCAATGATACTATTGGTCAGAATGACATTATAGGTCAAAGGGATATTCTCTCAGTGTAAAATGTTAGGAAAGGTAAAGGGAATTTCAGTTTACAGCTTCGTGCTTTAACCACTAAGCTACACAGTCTGCATGGGTCTGCATGAGTGTGCCTATAGTTCTCCTCCATGTCTGGCAGGTGCTAGTGACATCAGGGAGGGTGAAAGTGTTAATGTCTGTGCCAAGCCTATGTCATGTACTGGGCCCTGTTTGCTCAAGAATGGTACGAGAGGTGTCATATTGCACTTGGCCCATGGCACTATGTCTATCAATGATGACATTACTTCCAGTACTTGTGAAACTGCTTGAAGTTCTGGATTTCTGTGTTTCTGTAATTGTGTAGTCTGTGCAATAATTGAGTGGACTTGGGCATTTACTGGGTTGCCGAGACCCGGATTTTTGTCGATCAGTGAGCCTAGACTATCTGTAGACTGGCTGGGGATGATGGGTAGCTGTCTGGTAGGTTATTGCGCGGCTGTGATTTTGTAGGCAGTGTACTGCCGCATTTGTTCTCAAACGGACTGTTGTACTGTTCTGGTCTTGATCAGTGGTCGTTCAATAGGGTATTACTTGTATGCCCTTAATTCTTTTACCATCGTGAATGCGCTTGGGGTTGATGGTAGGTTGAATGGTAACACTTGTATTGGTATCGTTTTCCCAATATGTGAAATTGACGGAATTTGTAGTGTGATGTATGTGTCCTATGACTGTAGTGAAGTTAGGTAATCTCCTGAGCTTATAACTGTGAGGGTGGACCCGATTGTTTCCATTTCTAGGGTTTGAATTGTACAGAATTTTTAAGGTCCAGAACTAGGCGTAGCCCTCTGGTCCCTTTTTGGGTACCTTGTCAAATATGGAGTATCCTCCTGTTCCCTGTTTTGTAATGTGTTACCCTGTCTATGGTCTTGTTTTTCAGTAAGTCTGCCAGTACTGTTTGGACTTGTGTTGGGGTAACTGTGTTTTTCGGCACAGGGAATAGGACTAGAAGGTTCTTTGTTGGTATGCGAGAAAGTTGTATCACATATCCTAGTCTTAATACTTGTAGGACCCACCTGTCTTGTGTGGTTTGCTCCCATGCTTGCATGAAGAGTAATTATTGGTCACCGACTGGAATGTTTTGGTGTTGCTTGTAGCAATAGTAGTTGTTGTTTCAACTGGGTTCTTGGGGGTAGTAGTTTCCTCTGCCTTGCTTGGGAACCCTTCTAGCTCGATATCTGATGCAATTTTTTTTGGGGGGGGGGTTATGACTGCCTGTAGTAGTGTAGCCTGTAGTTGTAATTGCCCCTGTCTTGTCTCGAAAGGAATGCGAATGGTATGTTTGTCTAGCTGGCAGATAAGTGGATCTGTTTGACTGGTCTTTGGTATCTTAGCCTCTTTTCCCTTGAGGTATCTTTCTAGACCTTAACTGAACAGTCTGTTTGTCTCCTGTTTGCGCTTGGTGGAGTTGAAATTTTACTGTATTTCAGTGTTCTGGGGGTATAGGCGAAGTTATTGCTGATCTCCACGATGGCGAGATCCCGCTGTTTTGCCCTCAGAAAGATGGCAGCCAAGGTCTCGATGAGTTGGGAGTCAATCAAGGGCTGCTTCCATGTTGAGCGAGATCTGAGACCAGAAGAGACGAGGGAAGAGGAGCGGTAGTTTGGGTATTTCTACGGACTTGGGGCCATAAAAACATTTTGCTTGGCTCCATGTTGGTCCGTAGTCTTAAATACCCTGTATGGGGTACACCAGTATCGCTAGGTTATGGAAAGCCGCGCTTCAGTCAGATTCCACTATGGAGTTAGAGGCCGCTTGAATGGTGACATGCCACAGAGACTGGGATACCTGGAATTGTAGTAGGCCACTGTCCTGCACGGAGACACTGCTTTAGGGGTGCCAGGTTGATATTTGCCTTGCTCTCCTTGTACGGGTCTTTGATGAGCCTTTTTTTTTTTGGAAGCGTTTGCTCCTGTAACCACTAGCAGGGGTATCCAGTTAGTCAGTCTCCTTACATTATAAGGTCCAGTGGATGCTTTATGGACGTTTGCTTCTGGGACTGCTAGCAGGGGTATCCAGGTAGTTAAATCATCTTACATTATAAGGCCCAGTGGATACTTTATGGACGTTTGCTCCTGGGACCGCTAGCAGGGGTATCCAGGTAGTCAAATCTCCTTACATTATAAGGCCCAGTGGATACTTTATGGACGTTTGCTCCTGGAACCGCTAGCAGGGGTATCCAGGGTGTCAAATCTCCTTACATTATAAGACCCAGTGAATACTTATGGACGTTTGCTCCTGGAACCTGCTAGCAGGGGTATCCAGGTAGTCAAATCTCCTTACATTATAAGGTCCAGTGGATACATTATGGACGTTTGCTCCTGGAACTGCTAGCAGGGGTATCCAGGTAGTAATTTTCCTTACATTATAAGGGCCAGTGTATACTTAGTAGTTTGCTCCTGGAACTGCTAGCAGGGGCTTCCAGGTGGTCAGTCTCCTTACTTGTAACTTGCACTGTTCTACTTAAAAGTCTTGTAAACTGATGTTGTGATATACCCAGAAGCTATACATCATGCATTAGTTTTCTGTACTTTTTGCCAGGTGTATTCTAGTCGTATAAGCACAAACTGATCACCAGAATTCTGGATTTTGATAGCATCCTATATTTAGTGGCAATTGACCTATAATTCTTGTATGTGTGACTTATAGTGAAATATTATGAGTCTTAGCTTTGCCTCTAGATTTGGTTAAAAATATGCTGGAGATGTAGGGTATGCTGCAACCTTGGTTCAGCTGTGGCTCTTTGTTTTGGCCGTGCAGTAAGCTGAGAAAAGTACAATGAGAGGGTGTATTTTGATTCTTCCCCTGCACAGTAATCAATAATGTTCTGAACTGTGCAGGCTATTGCTAAGCCTATGCATTAAAGTGTGCACTGTCCCTTTAAATGTGATTAGAGTGAGTGAGGGGCTCAGTGTTATGCTGCCTTGCCCACAGCTGTGGTAATGGCGCTGCCCCCAATGTGTTTTCCCCATTGTTAATTGATTTTCAAATCGCTGCCCTTACATTTAATTATTCACATTGTGGTCTGCTGTTACAGATCGATTGGTGATTTTAACAAATGTGCTCTGTGCTGGTTGAACATTTATGAGCGTAGTTACGCTCTCCGCAAGATGGCAGCAGCGACTCTCAGTCAATCTCCTGTCTGGCAGCCACCTACACCCTTAATCCCGCATGGGTAAGGGGTGAGTGGAGAGCTTTTCCGAGATCACAGCAGCAAGTTTCGCGATATTCTTTCTTGCGGCTGCCGATCTGGATAGGCAAGTTAGGTTAGTTTCTCAGTGCTCCTCCTCCTCATTAGACCTACTTGTTTATGGTGTTTTGGTCAGATCGATTATAGAGGAGTTTCCTCTACCTTTTGATAGAAGGTGGTGAGTTTAAAAGATATAATGTGCCATAAAAAGGGCTAGAGAACATGTCACTTTGAGGTGAGGCACAGAGGGACTGAGAAATTGCTTCAGAGACTGTTGTTTAGTGATGTCTTGAGTGAGCACTTTAGGTGCTACTATGCTTGTAATGGGGAACTGTGGCACATTAGTTAGTATTTTAGGAGTCTGGGATGCTGGCAGGGTACTCCAGACATTCTAAAGTGGCCACTTGCTCATTTAACAATGTATAGACTCTGGAGCTGCTGGCAGGGCTCCAGGTCATCAGGCATCTTAGTAAGGTGGTATGCTTGTTCTGAACAGCACGTAGGGGAACTCAGATAACATGCCCAAGTAAGGAATGAGAGCCTTTAACTATGTAGTAATCTCTGATGTACTGAGCTCCTGGGACCGCTGGTAGTGGTTTCCAAGTAACTGTGACTGTGGAATCTGTTTGGTCATCTGTGACAGATCTCAAACAATACATGACTCTGTTAGCATCCTTTAAATTTTGCGTCCTTTAAATTTCAGAAATGTGATAAATTATCTTTTTCTGGCCCTTTTTTATTAAATTAATAGGACCAAGTCATGCTTTCACATTGGTATTCATTACTTTTATCACCCTCAGTACATAGTAGCAGCTCCTTAATTAATATGTGATTGTGCCTTTAAGAGAGAAAAAGCAACTGAATATTAGTGAAAGAAATGACTATTAAAGTTCACTATTTCCCAAATAGTTATTTTAATCAAACCTCCTTGTATGTTCGCCCAATATAGTACAGTGCCGTGTATCATTTTTGGCCCTTTTTGTATGCCTTGGTTATCTAAGGGGGCAGGCTGCTTTAGCTAAACCTTGCCTGGGCTGTGGTAAACTGAGTGAGGGAATTCTGTATTGCTGGCTGCTATTGTAATAGGATACAGTTTGGGACAGAAGCATTTTTTGTTCTGTAAAAAATGTTTTTTTCAGTTCTCTCTCACGGTCAGTAAGTTAGGGGACTTTGCCTTGAGAAGCTGTAGCAATTGCTAGCTCCATTCTCCACTGCAAGATATGCTGTATTTAGTCAAATCTTGTTTGTTTATCCTCATCTAAGATGGTGGCCGAAATCTCGCGAGAGCTGAGAGCCAATCAGCTTGCAACTCTCATGTAGCAGATTTGTAAACTAGAAAGAAGTAGGGGGGATGGTCATGCTGTTAGCAGCTGTTTGAGAAACTGGGGCCATAAAGAAACATTTGGATGGCCCCATTTTGGTCCATAGAACTTCCTTTTCTCTGTGGGACTGTTTTTGTGCAGAAAATAGCACAAGGTGATTGTGGTGCTTTGATTTAGTGCCACTGAACTCCAGTAATGTCTGAATCCAGCTCAGGCATTTCAAGCATTTTCCAGTGCAATGAAGCTTTTCTGGGTGAGTTTGAGAGTGCATTTTCTCTCCTGGGCTGGTCTCTGGGCTTCCTTACTCCTGGGCTGCTCCTTCTGATGACAGTGATAGGCAGGTCCAGAACTGCAGCGGGGGGTAAGAAGCCCTCCACTTCCAGATACCACCAGTCTACTTCCTGCCTTTGGTGAAGCAGGTACTCTGCAGCAGAGCCCTGTCACACGTGGCAGGGCTGAAGATTAGATTCTGAGCAAGGATCGAGAGTCTTTGGGGACAACCTGTAAGTAAGGATCAGTGAGGGTAACCTCGGTGAGATCCAGCCTTAGCCTTGCAAGCTACACAGGCTGGTCTCACCTCTTGATGGCCGGCAGGCTAGTGCTTTTTCCCACGAGCTAGCCCCGACTGGAACAACTCGTCGGCTCAGGCAGTGCTGGGGGGAAAAATCGCGATTGCTTCAGGTTCCATCGCTATCGCTAAAGAGGCACCCTAGAGTCACTTCTGGACTCCGTGGTATGGTTAACGGCTGTTTTAGCGGTCGGAGCATCGGGAAGACCACTCCCACTACCTCTTGCTCAGGGGGTTTGTTTTATGGCACCAAATGAGGCTCAGGGCTAGCGCTTCTGCGTGCTAGGCGGACTTATTGACATCCAGACCTCATTTAAACATCAGGGGGAGCTAAAACAGCGAGGCTTCATTTAAAGGGAACTCCATTTTGGGCCCCCCTTCCCCAGCCTCAGCGACTGGAGCAGAAGACAGGCATTTAAAGGGGCCAGGCTACAATTAAAGGGGCCATTGCCCCCCCCCCAGCCAATTAATCTGAAGGCACTGGCAGTGTAGCACAAAGGATTAGGTTGGCTTGTGTGTGTGCTGCACTAGGAAGCAGTCCTGGGTTTGATAGCGGTCCTGGTCTTGATTCTTAGAGGGACTTTTACTGCAGCCAGCAACAGAAGGCATACAGTGCCTCAAGGCTTATAGATCTGTTTTATTTATCCAGCACTCTGACCCCGCAGCAAGGGGAAACCACAGAAGATGGCCTCAGAAAACTCTCGATCCTTGCTCAGAATCTAATCTTCAGCCCTGCCACGTGTGACAGGGCTCTGCTGCAGAGTACCTGCTTCACCAAAGGCAGGAAGTAGACTGGTGGTATCCAGAAGTGGAGGGCTTCTTATGCCCCCCCCGCTGCAGTTCTGGACCTGCCTATCACTGTCATCAGGAGGAGCAGTCCAGGAGTAAGGAAGCCTGGAGACCAGCCGTCGGAGAAAGAAAATTTACAGGTACCCAAATTTCTGTTTTTACAAGTTAGTGAGGCTAGCAGGGTCACCAGATTCTTTTTTTTTTCACTTTATTTCTTTATCTTCGCCTTCCTACTCTCGGAGCCCACTCCTTCCTTCCTCTCAACCTCCATACCACCTCAGGGGGATCTGCCCCTAGAGTGCCTCCTTCTCTCCCCTGCACAGTGGGGTCTGTCCCTCTTCTGGTGGTCCTGGATGGTTCCGAGAGGCTATCATCTAGGGCTTACCGAGAGGTGTTTTCCCTTTTTCTCCTGGTTTCCCCTATCCTCTGGGATGTTGAGCGCTAGGACGTATGTCCCGAGTGGTGGCGTGCTGACGACGCCAGACCTCTCATGCGCCAACGCCTTCTCCCGGCTCCATCGAATGGAGCCGCCCATCCCTTCAATTGTCGGTACTTCCACCGGCTACGAAGGGGATGTATAGAAACATAGAAACATAGAAGTTGACGGCAGATATAGACCGCAAGGCCCATCCAGTCTGCCCATTTCTTTTTCTACCTTATAAATGTGCCTTCGGCCTTTGCTCTGTCAGTGACCTATCTATTCATAGTCATTTGTATTGCTCCCTTGTGCCTATCCCATGCCTGTTTGAAGCCCTGCACTGTATTCATAGCCACCACTTCTTGTGGTAAGCCATTCCATGCATCCACCACCCTTTCTGTGAAAAGAATTTCTCACATTCTCCCTTAATCGGCCTCCTCTAATCTCATGCTGTGTCCTCTTGTCCTGCTATTTTCTTATATTTAAACATGTTAGACTGTTTCACCTTGTTTATGCCCTTAAGGTGTTTGAATGCCTCGATCATATCACTCTCTCCCTCCTTTGCTCAAGGGTATACATATTGAGCCTGCTAATCTGTCCTCATATGTCTTCTGATGCAGTCCCTGCACCATTTTGGTTGCCCTTCTCTGGACTGCCTCAATTTGGTTGATGTCCTTGTGAAGGTGTGGCTCCAATACTGCACGCAGTACCCAGATGGGGCTAACCAGTGTCTTGTACAGAGGATTATTACCACCCTCTACGACACTTGTGATACTCCTACTAATACACCCTAACACCCCCCTAGCCTTACCTACTGCTTTAGAGGTCTGTTTGATGATTTTAGGTCATCAGTGATGATGATGCCCAAGTCTCTTTCTTCCTTGTGACTAGCAACCCCTCCCAGCCTATAGGTGGCTTCAGGGTTTCTCTTCCTATGTGCATGATTTTGTACTTCTTGCATTAAATCCCAGTTGCCACTCTTCTGACCATTCTGCTAGTTTATCCAGATCTCTCTCATTCTGCCCACCCCATCTGGATCATCTACTCTGTTGCAGATCTTGGTGTCATCTGCAAACAGACAAGCCTTACCCTGTAGTCCATCTGCAAGGTCACTAATGAAGATGTTGAAGAGGACTGGCCCCAGGACTGATCCCTGAGGTACCCTACTTGTGACTTGCATTCTTCTGACTGTATACCATTTACCACCACTCTCTGTTTTCTGTCCACAACCAGTTTGCCACCCAGTTGACCAACTTCTGACCCACCCCGAGCCTACCCAGCTTATTTATCAATCTTCTATGTGGAACAGTGTCAAAAGCTTTGCTGAAGTCAAGGTAGGCTACATCAACTGCCCCCTTGGTCCACCACTCTGGTTACCCAGTCAAAGAAATCTATGAGATTAGTTTGACAGGACCTTCCTTTGTAAACCCATGCTGTCTTGGATCCTGTGCCCCTATGGATTCCAGGTGTTGCACTGTCCTTTCCTTAAGGAGTGCCTCCATAATCTTGCCCACTACTGGAGGTAAGACTGACCGTCTGTAGTTCCCCGCCTCCTCCCTGCTACCACTCTTGTGGAGCGGGATCACATGAGCCCTTCTCCAGTCTTCTGGGACCTCTCCTGTGCTCAGAGACTCACTAAACAATTCTGCTAATGGCTCTGCTAGTTCCTCCTTTAGCTCCTTAAGTACCCTGGGATGTATGCCATCAGGTCCCATTGCCTTATTCACCCTGAGCTTAGCAAGCTCTTGTAGGACCCTTTCTTTTGTGAAGGGAGTAGTGCTCATCTCCTCCCCTGTGTCCATGATGCTGAGCTGTGGGCCCTGTCCTACCTTCTCTTCAGTAAATACTGAGTAAAAGTATCTATTTAGGATAGATGCCTTTACAGGGTCCTCCTCCTCACATGCTCCCTTTTCTCCATTGCTTAGCAAACCCCTCTGGACTTTCTCCTTTCACTAATGTATCTATAGAAAGTCTTGTCACCTTCTTTACTGTTCGTGCTAGTGTTTCTCAGTTTGGGACTTTGCCTGCCTTACTGCCTTACCTCCTGCTTCCCTTAGGCAGTTTGATGCCTCCCTATCTTCATCCCGCGCTGTGTTCTCTTATATTTCCTGAAGGCCAGCCTTTTGGCTCTGACCTTTCTGCTACTGTATTTGAGAACCAAAGTGGTTTCCTTCTTCTTTGCACTTCCTTTCTGTCTAACACAACGGGATGTTGCTTCAAGTATTGCATCCTTAATGCTTGCCCACTTTGCCTGTACCCCTCACCTGTGTTTCTTTTTGCCAGGCTAGCTTAACTCTGTAGGCCATCTTATCAAAGTCAGCTCCTCTGAAGTCCCATATTTTTGCCTTGAATGGGATGATTTAGATGTAGTAGCCAAACTGAACCATACCATGTGATGGTCACTGGCTCCCAGGTGACCTTCTACCTGGAGATCTGTGATCCCTTCTTTGTTAGTCAGTACTAGATCTAGGATAGCCCTGTCTCTTGTGGGTTGCTGTACCAGTTGTTTGAGGCCCTCCCCGCAGGGAATCCACTATGAGTCTAGTTCTGGCAGATGTTCCTGCTGGTATTGACCAATCTGTATCTGGCATGTTGAACGAGATGCTCTTGGTTCCCACCCTGAGGGAGGAGAGCATCTGTTGGGACGCTTCGATCCTCCTTCCTGCCGATCTCTCGCCACCCAAGTTCGCTCCCCACCCGGTCGCTGGGCGAGGGGTCACCAGATTCTTGTTGGTGATTAATACAACTCAGGAACCAGATTGATTATTTATTATATTACTCATGTAAATCACTGCATAGATTCTGTGTTCAATTATGTGGGTCAGACATTATTTTAGTTCCTGGCACCTCTAACAGGGGTGTTCAGGTAGCTAATATCTCTATAGCTGCACAATGCAAATGTTCATAATTTGAATACTGTGGTGTCAGTTTCTCAGCTAACATTGTCCTAGACAACCGACGCTAGTAGAAGCCTCAGTGCTAACTTTTTCTAAGACTGACAGTTTTGCAATTTTAAACAGTTACATATCTGCAGAAACATACTCTTGTGGTCTTGTTTGATCTTTGTTGTAGGATATTAATAAATGGCTTAGCCAGGTGGCTTCTTACCTTAGTAATTAAGTTGTTCTTTATAATAAACATTTGTTCTATACAAGAAACACACTGGAGCTCTAGGGTGTGCTTGCAACCTGTTTCGATTCACATAAGAACTGGCCTTAGGAGAGCAGACCCCCCTCTCAGGTGGGGTATGGACTTTCTTCAAGTCACATGTGCATCAAGCAACCTATCAGGTGTACACAACCCATGATGTCATGAATGGGGAGCGCCTCAGAGATTATCCCCTACAATGACCACAGCATTGCCTCTGTTCACAACTTCACTACCCCAAACAGTCGTTAACAGACAGGAAATCTCTTTGGTCAGTAATCATTCCTACTTAACTGAAAAATTCCATTAAAAAAAATGTGTATTGGTTCAAGCAGCATGTTATTTTATTCTCTGTTTAAGTAATATTCTGCATTTTTACTGTTTTTGTCTAACAGTGCATGTTGTGGAGGTTGCATTTTGATATTTAACTGATATTTAAAAATCAAAGGAAATGCATGTATTTTATCTATTGAAGTTGTTTCACAAGGTACACATGATGCAGAGATATAGCAAGACTCATTTACGGATGCGACTTGGGGGTAGGGATTGGGAGTTTTAGTTTGAGCAAGGAACAATGCAGAATTTATACAATAAGATACTAGCAATACAAAGTGAATACTATATATGCAGTAATGACGCTACAATATGCACAGTGAGAGGTACATAAACAGGGCGAGGTATACAGAAAAATCCAAGTAAAACTTTTGTTTTGTATTTAGTATGCTTTCCCATGTCATGTGACTAGCTCATCATTGGTCCATCCTAACCAGTTCAACCCAGACCCATCACCCACCTTCCCTCTCAGCATTGTCCGTGGACCCTGGGCCTTGAGGGAGATTCAGTCAGTGGTGCTCGAAGACAGCGCCACGGTTGGCAGTGTGGGGCCTGTGGCGAGAGGTTGACGTCCTTCCTGAGATACATTCAGGAGGTTTTCTGCTTTTTTGTGGCCCTAGCCCCTAGTATACCGAGAAGAGCTCTCTGACTTTCGTGCATGCATGCAGCAGTGTGCATTGTGCACCGGAGCACATCAGTACCCTCCCATTCTGATCCTCGGCTCCTATTGCACCACCACCACCTGTGGTTATTCAGGTGGCAGTATTACAGCGGAGACCAGACTTCTTCCCTCCCTGAGGTGGAGCGTGTCCTCTGGAATGCTCATCATACCTCTCCAGGCCATCCCTCCAGTGGCTCCGGCTCACTCCCGAACCCGGGTCACCAATGTTGCCAGCAGTAGTGCTACCGCTGCATGGACAGGCTGACATAAATCCAAACAGAATTTGTTGAAGCTGTGCGCTGTACAGAATGTACAGAGCATACAAGGATGAACACAGGATCATATCAGGTACAGTCGCAGCGGGATGCAAGCATAGTATTAATTTATTTATTTACTTTTTGATGTACAGAAAAGGAGGGCTAGGAAATATTTCCTCTTTTGAGCTTCATCCTAGGGAGGAGGAGCATACAAATGCAAGCTGACATGCTGAAACCCGTGAAGCTATTTTTTTTTATGAATAGGGAAATTTGACCTGACACCAGAGAAATTCCCCACCTCTTTTCAAGAAGCGCCATAGTATCTTTAATGTTCACCTGAGCAACCACCGGAACAGGTAGACAGGACCTCGGTTTAACATCCTGCCTGAAAGAGGGCATCTCTGACAGCACAGAGCTCCCAAACACCATGCTGGGGCATCGGTATGGATATTAGTAACTGAGGAAAGAGTGCCCTCTGCAGAGCTGCCAACACCACTTCCGCAGCAGCTGGTATTCATAAGAGGTCCCCAACCTACTACTAACCAGGCTGAACTTGCTTAGCTTTTGATCTGATGGAATCAGGCTCCAAGTTGGTAAAGCTTCAGACTTTAAAGAGCAACTGTCACATTCTCATCAGAAACTCATAGTAAGGAGTTGCCTTCCAAGGAGCTAATTAAGCCTATTTGTGAATTTTGTGAAGAGTAATAAAAGAGCAGTTTACATTTGTATGCCCATCTCAGTAACTTTCGAAAGTATTGCTTTTATATCAAGCAGAGTGCTTAAACTCTACCCCTTAAAAATAGTACTTGATCACGTGAATTAGGGACTGGACTGCAGACATGCTACATATAGGACAATTAAAATTGGGGAGGAGGCTCTAAACATGCATGCAGTTTCTCTGCTTCCAGTTATAAATGTGTGGGGCTAAAATAAGATGTATATTACAGCCCCATACATGTATAACTGGAAGCAAAGAAACTGTATGCATGATTAGAGGGCCCCCTCCCTTGGTTTCATTGTTCTGTATATAGCGCGCATACAGCCCTGTCCCCTACTTCACATCATCAGAGTGCTGTTTCTAGTGGTGGGACTGCAGCACTTGGTGGCCACTCAGCTCATGCTCTGAAATTATGAGCGGGGCATACAGATGTAAGTTACTTTTTTATTACCGTTCAAAGAAATTTAAAAGTAGGCTTAATTGGCTCCTCAGGCAGGCAACTCCTTAGTATGAGTTGCCTGTCCAAGACTGCAGATCGTGGCAACTGCTCTTAAAGGAACTGTTAAGGAGAGAAAACGCTGTTAGGTAGGTAGCCACTCAAAGCTAGGCTGTTCTATAGCGGGGGGGGGGGCCTTTAATGGAAGGCCAACTGAGCAGAATCAAATTGCACCTAGGAAAAAGGAACCTGTATTCAGAGTTGGAACGAAGATAATTAATCAGATTCAGAGGCCAGGTTAAGCAGGTTGCAAAGGTAGCTGAGTAACTTGTTGAGCCAGTATTTATACCCATAAAGGCCAGGATGGCCATCACCTTCTATGTGATATTTACTTAGGTCCCAGTCAGTCATAAGACAGGAATTCTGATGCAGTTTCATAGTGCGAGTAAAATTAAATCCTCTTACTTGAAGTACATTATTTATTTGGTTTTATTTAGTCAGAATGAGGATGATTAAAAATTATGCTTCTAAAAATAACTGAAGCATACAGTAGAGCTTCCAGATGTTGTGGGGCAGTTGAAAGAGTTTGGAGTTTTAACATGCATGTAACATGCATATTATGCTTCTGAAATAACTGAAGCATAAAGTACAGCTTCCAAATTTTGTGGCGAGTTAAGAATTTCATACTCTGCAAACCTAAGCTGTCAAATCCCAAGGTGTTTTATTCTGAGACTGAGCATTTTTGTTTAACAGTAACCATCAGCATAAAGCACAGAACTAGTGCTGTATGTATTTAGTCTTTAAAATGTTTCTTGGATTTTGGCCAGCATGTTGGCAAATAAAGCTTTTTTAAAGATTAGCTTGCGCGTGATGAGGGCGGTGTTGAGAAATGAGCATGACTGTGTGTTGTTTTACTTGCAGCCACCCAACATCATGTTGCAGTATGGCCGAGATCATGTCGGTGCTTTTCTTCCACATCATGAAATACAAACCACAAGATCCCCGAAATCCCAACAATGACCGCTTTATTCTGTCTAAGGTAAGACGTGATAAGGAGCAATACAAGCAGTATACACAATACAATAAGTGACGGAGGACAGGCATGAGAGGAGGTCCCTCCCATGCCACAGGGAGGTGAATCTGCATGGCATTGTATAGTCCATGTTTGTGTTTAGAAAATGGATCAAAAAATTCAGAAGAATTCTGAAACCTGCTTGGCTGGCATCAGTCACGAGGGGTGCATGTTTCGGGAAGGGAACACAATCAGAGTGCACAGCAGTGCGTGTAGTCTGGTGTTGAGTGGGAGCTGCCAACTCCCAACACAAACGCAGAACTAGGGAAAGGCAGGCACTGGTGAAGAGGAGAGCAGTGTATCTGGAATAGGATACCAAAAACTTGAGCACTATGTCAAGACCAAACAGTCAAAACAGCACAGTCAGTAATCATGCTGCATGGTGAGTACAAAACTGCACGGTCCAAAATCACACTAGCTTAGCTATACTAACTCCAAAACCACGTGGCGCTGTTATGACCGTGTGAGTTTTTGACCGCCACAGATTTGATGTTGTGGTTTTGACTGGACACTCAAAACTTCAGCTCAGGTATTTATTGTCCAGAACAACAAGTTCATATATTGGAATGGGTAGTGCACTAGCAGCCACAACACCTCCCTGGCACTTTGACCATAGTCTTCATCAGTGGGCTAATATAAATAAATATGGATTGTCCTTCCTTACAACAAATGCTAGGAGCTTACATAATACCAAACTAGACTAACTAGAAATATTACTAAATGGGAATAAATAGACATAGTAACCATAACCAAAACCTGGTGGACTGAGTCATCAGCTTGGAACACCAATATACTGGCTACACAACCTATTCTAAAAATAGAACAGGAAAGAGGAGGAGGTAGGTAGCTTTTTCATAAAAATAGTATAAAATTTAAAACAATTACTGATTCTACTGAAAACACAGCCAGTGAATTAATTTGATCAAGTTCTAAGGAAAATCAAACCAAAATATTGATAGGACTTTGTTACAGGCCCTGATTCCAATCCGACCTAACACCAGATATTTTGAACTCTATAACAGTAAATCCAACTATAAAGAAACTATACCTTTAGCGATTTCAATCTCCTGGTATTAATTGAATGAGGCTGTTGGAACCAATAACCAGGAAAAGTCCTTTCTAGATACATGTTCTCAAAACGGTTTGTATCAGTTAATTAAAAAACAACAAGGAATAGGAATATTTTGGATCTACTCTTGACAGATATTCCTGAAAAAATCACTAACATTAATGTTACAACACCCATTCAAAATAGTGACCACATAGTCATAACTTTTGATACCAGTATTTCAATCAAACAAGAGTTGGGCAAAACAGTTTTAAAAATTATAATAAAGCAAATTTTATTGTACTTAAGCAAGAATTGTACAGTTGAAAGGGCCTACAGGGTTTTAAATAAGCCTGAAAATTGATTAGCAGTTTTGTACGTGAAAGTGCTAATCAGTTGTGAAAATGAACAGCACATGCCTCGATTTGATTAGCAAAATCAAAAATCCTTAAATATTGTAACCTAAATAAAATCTTTTATTAAAATCAATTCTGTCTTGGCTTCATCTGTTTCACTACCGTCCAACACACACACACCCATACCCATCTCAGTACCACACCCTCCCCACCCTTGTTCCCTCTGCCAGAACCACTAAAACCCTCCTTCCACCCATTTCAGTGGTTAACCACCAACCCCCATCCATGGGGTACCTGCCAAAACCCCCACCCATTTCAGCCTCCCCAGCCATGGCCCCTTTACCTAAAACTTAAAGCTCCAAGTCACCAGCTGCAGTGACATAAATACTGCTGCTTTTAACAGTGTTAAACCCATTGTCTTTACTTGTTTTTTTTTTTCTGACAGGTTATATGTTTCTGCCGTAAAGTCTGAATTTATAGCACCTTCTCTGAGCTGGCAGCAAGCATCTTTTCTGTAAAGACAGAGAGGAAGAACAAATCAGTTTTGAGGGGATGAATTAATGGACATCCCTCATGATCAAGGAGAAGTACTCTGTAGCCCCAAACCCACTTTACTCAGCATTTTCCCCACCCATTCAGTTTATTGATTTTCTCATTTATGTCTCACAGATATCATCGACATAAGGTACCTTAGAACGCCACTCAGTTCATTGCTAGGTTCAATAAACGCTGAGAAGTTGTTCATAGTTAAATTATAAGCGTTATCCAGTCCTAATAGTGCTGTCTGTAGTATTCTCAGTCTCGATCATTGTCGCCTTTATCACGGTGAATGCTGCAGTAGTGCATTGCACTCGAGACGGTAAAGCACTACTGGGAGCGACTACAGGTTTCAGCCTCAGCAGTGAGACTGAGGATAATACAGACACCACTGCTAGGACTGAATAACTTAACTCATAGTTAACTATGGAACGACTGCCAGCGTTTATTTTGGGGCCGCGGCAGTGAGACTGAGCGGCCTTCTAAATTAATGAGGCACCTTATGTGGGTGAGTGTCTATGGGGACATGGGTGGGGAAGGGTGGTGGGGCTGAGATGGCTGGGGGGAGGATCACAGAATGCATCGCACTTTTTTGCGATGCAGATGTGAGATTTGATCACCTGAGTCATGATCGGATCAGCAAATTGCAATGCGATACCTGCTATTTAAAACCCTGGGACTATGGGTTCCGCTCCATTGGAGCTCTGGGATAGGATAAGACAAGCTTTTAGAGTTGGAAGAAACTTTGTACCAAACAAGACAATATATAATAAAAGGAAAGGATTCCACCCTGGGTAATTATTACAATACAGAAACTGGTCAGACATAAGAAAAGAGCATACAGAATAATTAAAAGGATAGCACTGATTTAATAAATGGAGATTTAAAAAATCCAGAGAGTATGTAAAAATAAAATTAAAATGGAGAAAAACATATTTGAACACTGGCTGGCATACATGAAAGATGGAGGTAAAAGCTTTTATTCTTCTGTTAACAATGAAAAAACATCTTCAAGGATAATCGGACCTCTTAAAGTTAACAATGAGGAAATAACTATATCCAAGGACATGGCAGTGGAATTCAACAAAAACTTTAGTACTGTTTTTAATCTAAAGAACAACATTAGTAATTCCTCACCTAACAATCAAGTAGAATACCTCCTTGAATTTTCTATGGATGAGATACTAGCTAAACTAAATACAGTAAATGTCAATAAATCTCTAGGGCATGATAGGTTATATCCTAGACTACTAAAGGAACTGAAAGACTGGCTAGTAGAGCCACTTTTCAGATTTTAATAAGTCACTACGATACAACATCATTCCAATGATTGGAAAACTGAAGTTGTGACACCGATAGGCTCTAGATAAGATTTTTGGGATGAGTACCTGTACCCTCATTTTGAAAGTGAGGTGAGTAAACGAATTCAGATGTGTACAAATGTCTTGCTAGAGTGGACTGAGGAGAACATTTATTAAAAAATTAAGTTTTTTTCTAGATAAGAATTTCAGGTGCCAGCAATGCTCCAAATAATGTTGGGTAGGAAATTACTCACCAGTTTTAAAACACAGTGAGTAAAACAAAAGTGGGATGCATACAAGTGTGTAAATCTGGCAAAAACTGTTCCGCTTGAATCACCAGTTATGATATGAAGCACTATTATTTGGCATGTCAGTATTCACAAATGTTGGTGAGTACTGGTACTCATTAAAAAATTCTGAAGAGTATTTCCTAAAATGAGGTGAGTAAAATAGGCTGGTACATGCCTTATCTGGAGCTCTGGATGCCGATACAGTATATAAAACAGGAAAACATGATGAGATATCAAACCACAAGCCCATTAGCCTGACTAGCTTTGGGAAAGATCTTTGAGTCCCTGCTCAAAGTTAAATTAGAAATAGATTTAGGAAAAAGGACTCACGGACCATACTCAGCATGGCTTTAAAAAATAGGTCCTGCTTACCTGGAAATCTGTTTTTTATGAACATATCAGCAGGATGATGGAAAATAATAATCCATGGATGTGATCTTTCTGGAGTTCTGTAAAGCCTTTGACAAAGCATTGCACAACATTTTAGTTACTAAAATGAGGATACAAAATAAATAATACAATTGTCAATTGGTGGAGGAATGGCTACAAAATCGCACTCCAGAGAGTGTCTATTACGGACATTCATCTGACTTATGTCCAGTAAGTAGCGGAGTGCCATAGGGGTCAGTATTGGACCCAACACTGTTTTCAATTTTTATTTCTGATTTGACAGAGAACATTAATAGTTTCATCATCAAATTTGCTGATGACACAAAATTAGCAGGCCAGGTAAAGAAAGATGAGGAAAGATCTAAACTCACAGACGATCCCATAGCATTAGAAAACTGGGCAAAACAAAATCAAATGTCCTTCAGCATCAGTAAATGTGTCCTGTGGCAGTACAGCGCAGTGGTCTAAGGCTGTTATGATATGGTGATATCCAGCAGACCAAACCTGGGTTTGAATCACAGCTTCCACTTGCATACTGTGTGACCCTGAGCAAGTCACTTAACTTCCTTGTGCTCCCAGGTCGCACCTGGAAACAAGCTCTGGCTTAGTGTGCCTTTCCTGGTTAAACAATTTCCTTTCCCTAATGCACTTAGGCCCAATAAATAATCAGTATCAATTCTCATTAAATTAACAAGCTCTCACATCAGTAACACTACATAACGACTTAGGTACATTAATTTCCCACAATTTATCTTTCCATGACCGTTGTAATCTTGCTACTAACAAAGCAAATAGAGTATTGGGGGTGCATAAAAAGGAGTTTCAACTCAAGAGATAGGGTGTGTGTATTGCCATTGTACAAGGCACATGTAAGACCACACTTGGACTGTTGTTCCACCTTGTGGAGCCCCTATCTTAGGAGGGACGTAGATAGGTTGGAGGGGATCCAGAGGAAAGCAACCAAGATGATTACAAATATGTACAACAAAGACTGTGAAGTAAGGCTTGACAAACTAAATCTGTACTCCCTGGAACAGCGACAGAATGAGAGGAGATCTCCTCTTAATGTATAAACCGACAACTGATAGCATACTAATGTCACAGTTAGGAATAAACCTCAGTCAACGGGAACAAAATCTTAGAAGTCATAAATAACAATTGTCACTGACATGCCCCAAAAATAATAAAAGGTGTTTCTTTACACTCAAAGAATAATCCCATTATGGAGTTCCTACCCAATACAGTAGTGCATTCTTAAACCATATAGATTTCAAAAACAAATTAGATCAATACTTCCAAAGGATAATGTGCCAGTGTGGCTGGAGTTACACATTTCTGGGCTTGGGCCTTTTGTGTATCTATCTTTCTTAGAATGAATAAAGACTTTGGTTGAAGCACTGGGGCATGTTGTGGCTGCTGAAGCACACTAACTATCACGGTATGTGACTTGTTGCTCTGGCCACAATAAATACTTGAACTGATATTTTGTCTCCTGTGGTATCCTTTTCCAGATACACTGCTCTCCTCTTCTCAAGTGCCGGACTTTTTCTGGTTCTGTGCATGTGTGAGGCAACACAGTCTTGTAAAAAAGTGCCTGCACTATTCCTGGATAAGGGCTATTTTACATATAAAACATGTTCTTTAAATATTTTAAAATACTTTTATTGTAAATTTTGTTATTGCAAAGCTCACATTCTAGGGTTTAAGACCTTAGGGTGTGGGTGTTAGATACCTGCACTTCCAGGGACTGTAAGGCCCTGAGCGCATGGATATCCTCATCACCCCACACCCTGTTGGGTCTCAGTTATTGCTTATGTGTGCACCTTGAAAAGAACTGGGAAAATGTCACAGAATTACGATAAACACATGTTACTATTATTGGGAATAGCCCTCTGCTGTTCACCGTGGAAATGCCCAGCCTACAGAACTTTGAACATCCAGGTTTCAGTGTGCATAAAATGAGATAGAGTCACACAAATCAAGGCATGAAATAAGTGGGTTCACATTGCAATTTGCTACCCCAAAAATGCTGTTTGCTAATCGAGTTCAGCCTTGCTTAGCAGAAGTTGTTACTCAACTGATTTGTCGACTGCAGTAAAAATTTCAAATTGCAATACATTTTCCCCACAAGTGATGTGAAAAGTATAGAACTGTGGTAATTTTTCTCACAATATTGCACTTTCCATGCAGTTGCTTTCTTCTGGCTGTATCTTATAGATACAAATAATCATTCAGTGAAACTGTACCTCAAACTTGGCAGGTTGCTAATCAAAATGTTGTTGATTACTGAAGACTGGAAATGAAGTTTTCAAAACAAATTTAGACCTAGGAAATACTGTTTAAAGAGCACTTTGTGTGGTATTTTCATTAAATGCCGCTCAGAACACAGCATGAAGCCTACCCCCCAAGTTCATCCATTCATAAATAATTTTTAAAGCCATGGTTTTAGGAAGGAAGGGAAGAAATTGTATTATGGTTCGTGGAGACAAGCCGTGATCCATTCCACTTCCTCCCTTAGTTGGGTTTCATTAAACCGACAAAACCTGATGCTGAAAAGAGTGTCACTTTCGATTTTGGGTGCCTGAGAGGTCAGCAAAACCTCTGCTACATTGTAGGAGATTTTAACCTGGACTGGCTGTCTCCTACCCACAGTAAAACTTGCATAGAACTTCAAACTCTTTAATCTTCAACAATTAATTACAGAACCAACTTGTCCCAACCTCAAATCCCCAAACCACACCCTCTTAGGCTGGGCTCTTACCTCACACCATTATCACATAATTGATTCTGGCATTCTCCCAGACACCCTAAGCAATCATTACATAATTTACTGCATTCGCTAGGCTCATCAAGTTGAAGCCTCCCAAAATTGACCACACTATGCCTGGGTTTGCTCCTAGAATCTAGCCCTTATCCTAACTTATCTAACCAACACAGACTGGTCTCCTAGCTCCACTGCTCCTCTATAGATGATGCTTCTCTTCTACTTCACCAGATTTATGGGAATCTGGAACCAATATGCCCCCATGAAACAAACTAGGATAAGAGGAACACCTCCTCTGTTGCCCCCAGAACTGCTTGCCTGCATGCCCGCGTGACAAAGCTTGGAAAGACTACAAGACTCCAGCTCCACACACAAGTATTAACATACTGCTACCTAAGAAACGTATGCACTAGAGCTTACCAGATACGCAAAAGCTGACTATTTTTCCACCTCTTTTAACCACAACATAAGTCACCCTTCCAAATTTTGGACAGTTGCCCAATCCCTCTTCACCCCCCCAGCCCCCCATGCCACTAGTCAAGGATGGTAGCAAATAACACCACCCTGTCTGACCCCGCCACTGTAGCAGCCACTTTCAACTCCTTCTTCATCTCATGCGAATCATCACTCCTTACTACTCTCCCCACCTCAACTTCCCTCACCTCCAGTATCCCCCCCAACCCCATCATTGTCCCTCATTTCTCCTTCTCACCCAACTCTCGAATGAAGCCCTGAAGGCCATCCTAGCTTTAAATCTTGCAATGGTAAGAGTCCCGACAGCTTTGATTCCAAGCTCCTGCATCTCTCCCACCATGTTATCCCCTCTGGCTACACATCCTAAACGTATCATTGTCGATAGACACAGTCCCATCTAAGTGGAAACACTCCACAGTCATTCTTCTCTGTAAAGGTGGCAATCCAACTAACCCTGGCAACTATCACCCAATCTCCTTACTTTCCATTCTAGCTAAACTTCAAGAGCACATTGTGCTCTCCCAGCTCTCTCCCTATCTTGACTACTCCTTTTTCACCCCTTTCCAGCCTGGCTTCCGGACGTCACACTCCACTACCACCTCCCTCATTCAGCTTACTGACGCCATACTTACCAGTATGGACATGGGGCACACCACATGTGCAATATTTGTCAACCTGGCCAAGGCTTTTGACATGGTATCACACTCCCTTCTCCTCCACAAACTTTTGCAGGATTCTCCAACTCTGCCACAGACTGGTTCCATTCCTACCTACAAGATAGGATGCAATCAGTCAAGACTGGCCCTCCCAATCCTCCCCCACTCCCCATCAATACTGGAGTCCCACAGGCTCAGTTCTCGAAATTCCTGAATGATCTACTTGCTACCTGCTCCTGTACTGAAATGCACATGTATGCAGATGACACTGTCCTGTACACCTCTGGTGCTTCTGATACTGATGTGGTAGCTATACTGCAGCAGGAGTTCAACAAGGTACAGCACTGGTTCCAATCTAACCAACTGTTCTTCAGTGCCAAAAAGATTCTCTCCATGACCTTCGACACTAGACAGACACTTTCAAGCCCCCTTCCCCTGTTCATCTTTTACATCCTAGATGGAACACCTTTAGAGAACACCACCTCATTCAGATACCTTGGAGTCTGGTTAGACTAGCACCTAAACTTTTCTGTTCTTGCAAATGCAATCCTGAAAAAATGCACCCAAACTTGATTTTTATACAGAAGCCGTGATTGCATTCCTACTGGCTCACCATGCAGTTGTACAGAAAATTATTCTCCCCACCTTCAACTATATTGATACAGTCTGTAGTGCCACTCCCAAATCCACCCTTGCCAGGCTAGACACCCTCTTTCACACTTCTGCCGGTTTTCTCTGTCCTGCTCCCCACGTACACACCACTGTGATTTTTATAAGGTCTTCTTCCTCCCTTCCCTTGAATCCAGATGACTCATCCACTCTGTTACTTTCACGACCAAATTATGGCTAGGGTCACTACTACCCTACCTCTCCTCTACTCTGTCTACCCCCACCCATCTCCCCCCATCTTCTTCATAGCTCCAGAGCTAGAACACTGGCCCTCCCCCTTAGAACCACCACTGCTGGTCAGTCTGCCTTCTCATTTCATTGTCCCAAGCTGTGGCATGCCCTCCCCCCGCTATCCGAAATGCCACCTTCCACGCTGTCCTCTCCTCCCTACTACAAGTCTTCACTTCTCCTACTTGCTCCTGCCCCTAATTTTCACCTTTCTCTCAAACCCACCCCCTTTCAGTCCCACACCTGTAACTCTTACTCCCTCCTTCCTTCCAGGTCATGGCATGGCATTTGCTATGTTTGTGGTGTTGTCCAAAACTCGTGCATGTATCCGATGGATAATGTCTAGTTGCTCTCCCATACTGAGATGATTGTTACTTTTAATCTGTATTTGGTTGTATATCTTGTACGTATTGTAGTCTATGTTTCTACAATGTGAATACTGTTACTACTGTGAACTGCTTCCCCTTCCCCAGGATGCATCTGGAAACGAGCTGTATTGCTCAGTATAATTTGCTGGTGAAACAATTAATTGATTAAATAAACAAACAAATAACTATAAATTTGAAGCCCAGTGAGCTTGGCTGAGGCAATGAGGCTGAGTCAGAGAGGCAGGCAGGAGCCAAACACTATGCTCCAATCAAGTAAGACAAAAAGTTTTTTGTTACTGTGCCATGTGAAATAATTATGACCATAGATGGCATAGTGGGAGTTTGATGCAAGACCTGCAAACTAATTAAAATGATGGATGACAACTTTGAGAGGGAAATCCTCTTGTGTGCAAGGTGGGTACTGATACAACATTTTAAGGCTGAAATCAAGAACCTAAAAAATAGATTAGAACAAATAAAGAATATTTGGGAGTTAGAAGGATCCCTGGATGGAGCACATGTACCCACTAAAAATGCATTAATGCAGGAAGAGGAGGATCAAATGGAACATATGAACATACGAAGAAGCCAGTAGAAGAAGGACATTTGGTCTATCAGGCCTGCTCATACTGCAGGGTCCACAGCTTGAGCTAATGTCCCTGCCCTCCCTCCCAACTCCTCCCATCCTCCCTACCCATAATCCTTACCTTCTCCCTATGCCTATCCCAGCCTTTCTTAAAGCTGCCCACTGTCTCAACGAGATGACCTCTTCCAGCAGCGCATTCCAAGTGTTCACCACCCTCTCTGTGAAGAAGTGCTTCCTGATCTCCCTCCTAAACCTCCCACCCTCCAGCTGAAGACTGTACCCCTTCGTGTTATGGTTGCCACTCAGCTTAAAGAGACTCTCCTTATCAACCTTATTCGGCCCTTATCAAGTACTTGAAGGTTCCAACCATATCCTCTCTCTCTCTCTCTCTCTCTCTTGACTTCCAGGAGTACATGTTCAGTGCCCCAGCTCTCCTCATATGCCTTACCCTGCTGACCAGCTATAATCTTTAGTCTCCTCCTCTGGACCTTCTCCAGCAGGTTAATGTCCTATTGAGGTGTGGGCACCAGTACTGAACACCATACTCTAGATGTGCCTTACCAGTGACCTATACAAGGGCAGTATAACCTCCTCTCTCCTACTACTGATCCCCCTAGATATGCATCCCAGCATCTTGTCAGCCTTTGCTGCTGCTTTCTTGAACTGTGTGGAGTGCTTCAGGTCACTTGTGATCATCACTCTCATGTCCTTCTCCTCCTCTGATGCAGATACTCGGACTCCACCCAGGTAGTACTCTGTCCTGGGATTCTTGGCTCCAGTATGCATAACTTTGCATTTCTTGGCATTGAAGCCAAGCTGCCAGATCCTGGACCACCTCTCTAGCTTTACCAGATCTTCCTGTAGGTCCTTTATCCCTTCAGCTGTGCCTGCTCTCCCACAGAGCTTGGTGTCATCCAACAGATGGACAAATGGAGGGAGATAGCAACACAACAGACCAAGTAAAGGGCGAAGGAAGGAAGGAGAAACACGGAGGGACACGGGAGAAGGAGTAGTATTCTGTATGGGGAGGAGTAGTCTGCACCAGATAGAAAGAGACAAAAAGGGAGACTTACAGATCATCTGTTAATCACATTAACAGTACATTTGGGTATCTTAGCAGATGAGAATACTGAATCAAGCAGTTCTTCCTCCAAGGAGAACAGCGCTGCACAGCCATACATGAAAGAGCTGAACATTCAGAAAACCAGGGTAGTGGCTGATTAAATCAGACAACACTGTACTTGTAGGAGACTATTATACATTTTACTGATTCCATTTGGAAATTACAAAACAAAGAAAAAAATACTCTTAACCAACAAAGGGTTTGAATCAACTGTCCTGGTACATGTTGGAGTTAACAGTGTAGGTTAGAGAGTGGACAGTGATATTAGGCAGGACTTTGGATAACTGGGCAAAAATGAAAAGAAAGAACATGTTGTCATTATTTCTAGTATGACAGCTGCCAGTGCAGGTCCAGGGAGGCAGAGGGCTATATGCATAACAAATATGTATTTGGAAAACTGAGCAAGGAAGAAAACTTTCAGTTCCTAAGAAACTGGGACTCATTTTCAGGAGGGTGGATCTGTTTAGACCAAATGGCCCCATTTAAACAGAAAGGGAATAGGGATTAAGGAACAAACTTAACCATGTAGTTCAAAACTTTTTAATCCTGTAGACATGAGGTGCTCTGCAAGGGTAGAAAAGAGGATGGTGGGTAGAGGCATAATGCAAACATTTGAGACCATCAAAAACATTGAGAGATACCAAAGTAAATGATGGTCTTGAAACAAATAGAGGATCATACAAATGCTAGATATTAATGCAATAAAATGGAAGAGCTTGAAAATATCATTACCATTACAAGTTGGATATCATCAGGTTAACACAAACTTGGTTGGTACCAGAGGAGAGTTGGGAAAAGAAATAGAGGATTATCGTATTTAAAACAAAAAAAGAGAAAAGACGAGAGATGTTGTTGTGGCAATCCACATCAACAAAATTGTAAAGGCATGTCAGATATATAAAGATAATGATGAACCAAATGTTCCAGAATCAGTATGGATAAAAGTAGAGAGAAAGGGGGAGAAGGCTCTATTCTCCAGCAAATAGGATGCATCTGTCACTCATTTTAAGTAGGTAGCATCACCCTCTGCTGCTGGCTTGCAGGAGAAGAAAGTCCTGACATCCCACATGAGGTCCCCAGGCAGCCACTGTAGACCACAGTCATCTCCTGCCCACTTGTAGGAAGCAAGGAGGCTGAGCAGGTCCTGTGTGTTAGATTGTTCTTTGACCATTTTATTTATCTTTTTCAGCTTTCTTTGTTCTTTTCTGTCTGAGGCCATGTCCTGTTGCTCCCCAGACCAAAGTGTGTGTTCAGTGGCTTCGAAATGGAGAGGCAACATCAGTGGAGAAAAGCAAAAGTACTTCACTGTTTGACATGAACATGGCTTCTGGGAGTGAGTCGGACAAGGCACGTAGCCGAAGATGCCTCAACTACTTGCAGCAATTGGTTCTGTCAGTAGCCAGCTTGTTCTTCCAGAATTGTTCCCAGGAATCGGCTGAGGTGTCCCTGAGGGAACGAGTGGACAGAAGAGGCAGCAATGGTAGATCCACTCTGGTTGTGTATCAAGCAGCGGTTAATGGCACTTCCAAGTTAACCACTAAAAACAGCAAAACAGTGACTACTCTGATCACACTGCCATGGCCTGCTTCTGAGGTGTTATGTAAGGGCTCAGAAATAAGTGGGGCAAGGAGGTCCACTGGACAGTCACTCCCAATCCCAAACAGGGTTAGTACTCATTCACATCTGTCACTAAACCATGAGCTGGCCAGCCTCTTCAGTTGGGCCTTCTCCTACAACCCCAGGCCTTCTGGCTGGAATTACTGAACGCATGTTGTCTCAGGCCAGATCTGAAGTCAACAAAATTTAGGACATTGACTGGCAAGCAAGTCAAGACAGCTACTGTAAATCATGTTTGGTCACAAAAGAGAACAAGTCTGTTTCCAGAAAATCTCCCATGTATCCGAGGGATAGAGCACTGAAAGGGTCAGACTCCAGCTCCCTGGAACAATGAGGAGATGTTTAGCTGACAATCTCCCAAAATGTTGGCTCACAAGTTCTGGTCGCATCAAGGGTCCCAGTGCATCTCCTCAGAATGCCAGTCTTCTAAGATGTCCACGCACTCAGGTAGGAGGTGGGACATGTCTCCCACAGATTCATCATCAGACATATCTGACAGAGAGGTCTAATTGTATGATTGCTCACTGGAGCTGGACCACAAAGACACTGGTGAGCAGATGTTCTATGCAGATGACATGGCATACCTTGCTAAGAAGATTAACGCAAGCCTCCAGTTATGTGATGAACCAGCCCAACCCAGTTGGGGCCCTATTTGTGAATTTTGCCTCTGCCAAAACAAGTCTCCGATCTTCCCATTGCACTCCTCTGTGGAGGCGACCATAGAGAAGGAATGGAATTTCCAATGAGATAAAGAGACCCAATCTGAGACACTTCTCCAGATTCTACCCAGTTTTTACTAAAAGAGAAAAGCGCAGTAAAGCTCGTTTTTGCCTGTTGCCAAGGACACCATCCTCTCTTCTTAGGGATGGCTACCTCAAAAACCCACAGACAGTAGAATTTGTATAGCACCCTTCAAAAGGACGTGACAGTTTTGTTTACACCCAGATATGCATATTGGGGGCATGCTCTGCAGAGTCCTTTCTTGAATGGTGCTAGAAATCATTGATACAGTTGGGATCTTGCCCAAGGGTAAGAAGTCTCTAATGGAAGAAATATTGCCAGGAAGGCAGACCTAGTGGAGCTGGCAGCAGCCTGTTTTACAGACGCCTGCAATGATATGTCCAAAACTGTAGCAAGGAGTCATGGTCAATGTAGTCACCAGGCGTGTGTTGTGGCTCAAACAATGGAGCACTGAAATGTAACCTAAGATCCTTTTGCTGCAGGCTTTTATGATGGCAAGCATCTTTTGGGGACACCCTGAAGGTTATTAAGGACTCTGCTGAAATTGAAGTTATCAAATATCAGGACCAGAGAACATACATTTTCTCTTAATTTCTCTTATAACTGTTCTTGAGAATTCTATAACAAACCAGTCTACAGCAGTCTTCGGCTCTCTTAGGGCCCTAGATCATCTGAAACTAGGCTTTATTTCAAGAGCAAACAGTCCAGAGGGAGCAGAAACCATAGATACATAGATACATAGACAGTGTCGGCAGATAAGGGCCTGTGGCCTAGTCTGCCCATTTGAGCTTGTAAATTCAGTTTATGTTACATAACAGAGGAAGAGGCAACCACAAAAGGAGAAATGAGAAGGTTCTCTAAAGCCTTCTGAAGGTGCACCTGTCCAGACTCCCTGGCTCATAGGGTAAGGCTGAAGGTTTTTGCTGAGGCATGAACAGAGATTTGTCTGGACAGATGGATCAGAGATAGAGTTCAATTGGGATATTTTACAAACTTCATCAATCCCCTACTCCAAGGTTCACAGGTCCATAAGCCTCCAAGCCTGCTTTGCAGAACGCTGCAGTAGTCACCGCAGTCTTCTGCCTTTTGGACATTGGAGCAGTCTTGCCAGTGCTGGAGCAGAAGCATGGTTCCAGGATCTATTCAATTTATTTCATAGTTCCAAAACATCAAGAGACCGCAGGCCAGTTCTGGACCTCAAATAATTAAAAACAGTTTGTGATGTACCAGAGGTTAGGATGGAGCCACTCTCATCCATTGTATGGAAGATTTACATTGGAGACTTCTCAGGTCATTCAATCTTCAAGATGCATAACTTACTGCTCCAGTTCAGTCGGCACATGTAAAGTTTGTTTGATTCACCATAGATGGACAGCATTACCAATTTATGTCGTTTTCTTCACCTGGCATTGGCACCATGAGTGTTCATGAAGGTCCTGATAATCTTGGTGCCACTTCTAATGGAGCATGTTGTCCATCTCTGTCCATACTGGGACGATATTCTCATTTGAGCACCGGCCCAGGAGCAAGCCATCTGGGCAGTTCATTGTACAGAGACTCTAAGAAACTTTGAGTGCTTATCAACCTGGCAAAGAGTTCTTGGACAGATCTGTACAACTGACTACATGGGAGTACACTTCAACACAAACAAAACTATGATGTCCTTGATAACGATATAGATGGGTATGTCTTCAAGCTGTGCTAAATGCATTCCTGAGGAAAACTTATATGTTGGCCCAGGTTATCATGGAAATATTGGACACCCTGGTGTCGTGGCATGGACCTAGTACCATAATCAGCACTGCATCTGTGGAAACTTTAGTGTTTTCTCTCACAGCGGTGTAAGAGGGCGGGGTTCTGCACCGGTCTTGGTTCCTTCCAGCCTAAGTCAGACTCTTGGTACACTGAAGGCTGGTGCCCAAGCATTAAGAAAGACATGCCTCTGAGACACTTGATGCCACTCCATCTTTTCACCAATGTAAGATGGACAGGATAGGGAACTCATCTGTTCGACCAGTCAGGGTCCGTGGACCCCTCACAAGCGAGCCCACATCAACATGCTGGAGCTTAGAGTGGTAGCCCTGGCCCTTTGTAATTTCACAACACAAATTCATTGCAGTTGTTGGTAGTTAGCAACAACAGAGCTGTTGTGAGTTCATTATCAAATGGTGCAGTAGAAGCAAAGCCCTACTTTGAGAGGCCCTCTGGGCGGAATGCAGCTTTGCATCAATCATGGCAGTTTATTCACAGGACTGAGTGGACACAAAAGTGGATCGGCTCAGCAGGAGCACAGTAGTGCAGTGAGAATGGTATTGCATCATACATTTTCAAGCAGATGATCATAATTTGCTTCACACAATAGACTGTCCTGTTTTAGTTGAGGTACAACTACAAACTTGTCAGTGACTGCTCCAGAGTTCAGGATGGCAAGGCCATGGCAGTAGATGCTTTCAGTCTGTACTGGTCGAAGGATGACTTTTTATGCCTTTCCCCAGTTCCTGTTCCCCACAAGCTGATACGGAAAGTCATTCTAGACAGGGCCTAGATGATTTTGATAGCCCCTTATTCGTTTGTTGTTTTTACTAATAAGGATAAACATGATTTCACGAAAGTGTAGAGATATTTTGTGAAATTAATAGAAAAAGCTTAATTTGTTGCTTTTTACTGGTTATTAATAATGTCTAGTAACTGCTAGCCCTGATGAAGAGGAAATTGGTCCTCGAAATGTTGACTAGATTCATTTGTTTGTTACAAAGTGGTACTATGACCCATATGTGTAAATAAATATATTCATTTATCTGATGAATGAGTCGTTGTCCAATTAGTTTGCTTTGCCTAGTCCGCCTAGGAGACCCTGGTTCAGCTCTCTTCTCGGGGTGTCAGAGGAAACCTCAAAAAAAATGAGGCTTATTGGAGCAAAGTGCCGAGGCTGCTAGGTAATGGTGTTCCCAGCGTTGTCATCTTGTTGCATTATGGAGCAGGAAGAACATCAATTGCCAATTTATTTTGCCAAATTATACATGTGTTTCACTGTTATCTTTGAATTTGCACTTTATTCTACACCTCTGGAGTGGAGGGTGGCCTTCTGTTGCTTTGTCAGTGGAACGTCAATGGATTCTTCCACCTCAAGGGGCCTTCATTCACAGGGACCAGTCTGACATATAAATGTGTGAAACTTGTGGTTGATGGCATGGAACTTGAATGAGTCTCTGTAGAAGAGTGCGATTATGTATATTGTGCATGTAATGAGCCTCCCTTTAAATCTAGGAGACAATCCACTGACGAGGCATATCATCGATCTGGAAAAGTTAACCACTCTGGAAGCTTGACTGAGAAACAATTTTCAGCCATGGTACTGGCAGACTTATCTTTCTTTCAATGTGGTTTCGAGTTGTGGGATAAGCCCAACAACTCTTAAAAGTCCATAGACTGTCCAAGGAGTACCTTGATGCCCTTCTCTGTCTTTGCCCCTGGTGGCCCACCCTCACATTGCCAGATTCTTTAGGTCTGTTTCATTACAGCGACCTCTAGCCAAGAAGCACTTCCCACCTCAAATCTGTTTTAATAATACATTCTCTTTATATTCCCTGGGCATCTGCGAGGACTTCATTTATCCGCCGCCAGTGCGAACTGCCAAGTCTTGAGAGCTGCTCTCCTTTGGGCTCTGTGGGACTCCTGGCTGCCTGCACCTCACTGCAATGTATTTCCAGTGCTCTTTCCTATTGAGGTAGGGTCCTGCCTTTGGCTTCATGGCAGCAGTGACCCACACTATATTTGGTTATTGTGGTGGAGGAACTTCTGGAGCCGTCCCAGAGGTCTGCGGGGTGGTAGCTTGAGTTGGCTGTGGGAGGCAGGTGGGGTGTCAACTGCCTTACAGTTCCAGTTTTCCCACTTGATTTTGCTGGCCATTGGAGAGTGAACTTTGCGTCATGAGGTGCCAATAAACCTGATGCACCAACATGCACTCTCCCTTCCTTTGCAACCTGCAAACTCCAGAAAGTGCACTGCCACTCTTGTTCACCCAGGTGACGGTAGTGTGGCGGGATGCACATTCCTTCATGTTGGAAAGCATCCACTGGCACTCTGAATCGTCCTCCCTCAGCTGACTCCTGGCAGTTTGAGCTCACTTCAAACCTGGGTCCCTGGGGGTACGAACAGTAGCTCAATCTCTGAGCCAATGGGCTACATGACAATTCATGCTGGTTATGTGGCAGTGTGACAGCTCGCTCTGGACCTTAGCTTTGGTGTGAATTGGCACCCTTTTCAATTTGTCCCCAGTATAAATATAAAACAAACTCGTACGGGTATGAATTGAGCAGGGTGGCAATTCACAGCAGACCTAAGAGTCCGCGACAAGTTGTCGTGCAGTGAGGTGACCGGGACAACTTGATGTGTCCCTGAGGCAATGGGCTGGTTACCCACCTGGAATATTAATTTAGTTTTGAATGCACTTGTGAAGAAGCCCTTTGAACAGCTATCTTCTGTTCATCTCCGCTGGCTTACCCTTAAAGTGTTGTTTTTTTTTTTTTTCTGGCTGCAGTTTTATCGGCTAGAAGAGCAAGTGAACTAGGAGCCTTGGACATTTTAGAACCATATTTGGTCTTCTATCTGGATAAAATGGCTGTCTGTACAGCACTGTAATTTGTGCCTACAGATAATTCTGCATTCCTTCTGAGCTAGGAATTGGCCCTAACTTCCTTTTGCCCAAATCTGAAGTCTAACTTAGAATGCGGTTCTCATACTTTGGATGTCCAAAGAGCAGCTAAGTATTATTTGTGCAGGACAGAATGTTGTAGACAGATGTCAAGCCTTTTTGTCCTGTAGCAGTCCAGAAAGAGGGGCATGAAAGCTTCTAAACAGTCTGTTTCTAGGTGGATTACAAACTGTATTGTAGAGGCATATAGAGTGGGAGGTGAGGATCCTCCTAGGAGGGTAAAGGCTCATTCAGCAAGGGCCATGGCAGCATCCAGAGCAGAATGAAAAGAAGCTGCATATTTTGTAAGGCTGCAATTTGGTCATTCCTGCACTCGTTCACCAGACATTGCAAACTGGACATGACCTCTTTCTCTGACGTGGCTCTTGGCTGTAATATGCTGCAAGCTGTTGCATCTCAGCCATTCTGTTTGCTGGCAGAGTTTAGTGTTAACATCCAGTAGTCTGTCCAGAGTTCAGATTTTTATATTTCTGTTGTCTGCCCTCCCATTTCTGGGACTACAGCTACTTACATCCCATTGATAAAGAGTAACATATGCACCCTTTGTGCTGGACAAAAGAACATATTTTACCTTTCGGTAATTTTGTTTTACCAGCTGTGCATCTGTCACTTCCTGCTGCCCTTATTTACTTGTCTTTTAATTTCTCCTCCTCAGGTATTGTATATAGTTGAGGGAGGCTGTTCTCCTTACTCCTTTCTGGCAGATATTATAGTCGATGAGTTGACATTTCTCTGAAGGATTTGTTCCATGAGGTGGGGCTTGGGAAATCCTTGAATTGGAGTACATGATGGCTGCCTGGGAACATTACATAGGATGTCAGGACCTTCTCCTGTTGCTCAGTCAGAGGATGGAGGTACTCACTTGTAAGGAGTGAGAGATGCATATCCATAGCATTTGTTACAGGCCTGCAAACCAGGATGCAACAAAAGGAAATTAGTATGGTTGGAGAAAATGTTGACTCGGTAATCATGGGGGACCTTAACCTTGGGAAGGTAGTTTAGGATAACAGCATAACACAAACAAGTGCAGGAAGAGTATTCGAAAATTGATTTAAAGAAAATAATGTCACCTAACATGTGAAGGAGCCAGCAATGAAGAAATACATCATATACATTGTTTTTAGTAATTTGCCTTGATCCAAAATGTGACATTTATAGAACCAGTGGGTAATAGCAATTATAATACAGTCAAGTTTGACTTTGCTACCAAAACAAAAAAAGTGAAAAGGTGTATTATGATAAGAGATTTTAAAGAAGCAATCTTCAAAACCTTCGAGAAAACTAAGGAGATGGGATTGGAAGGAGTCATTTAAACAAAAGACAGTGGAAGATAAATGAAGTATATATACAATTTGTTATTATTTGTTTATCCTTCTTACTGGCTTTTCCCTATCAGGCCAGTCCCCCTAGTCCCTTTACCCCCCTTCCCCAGGTACTTTCCCCATCCTCTGTCTCTCTTAGCTTGTCTCCCCCACAATGGGGCGTTCGGGAATGTACCCCTCTGGACAGCTTGAGCCAGTGAAGTGGGTTAGTTCCTGGTCTGTTGTGTGGGGCCCGTGAGGGGTAAGCTGTCACCCAACATCAGCCAGTATGTTCTTTTACCTCCAGTGTTTCTTAACCCGCAGCCCCAGGTGGCACACAAACACATGTGGGGGGGGGTCATGCCTTGGCTGTATGCGATGTGTACCTGCCAGGAGAACAAGATCCCTTGCCCACTTGAAGGAGGAGCTGCAGCACTGGAGTATGTCACCTTCCCCCAGCTGGGACATGCTGCCATCGGCAGTGTTACCTCTCAGTGGGGCCACCTGATTGGTGCCTCCCAAGTTCTCGTCCAAACCCAGGTCACCAGCATAGAAGTGCAGTGCGCTTCTCTTTGGTCATTGGGCTGTTTTAAAATGAATATTTAAATGTGTAAACTGGGATTACTTGAGGGCAAGTTTATGCCAGTAAAATATAAATTTGGGGAAAATGTTTGGAAGCAGGTTCTAATAGCCAGTTTTGTAATGGGCTTCACCTGGGAGCATGGATGCTGATATTTATGTGTATTTTTGGAGTACTGCATTGGCAGAGGCAAACTGGAGTAACTGCTGTAGCTAGAATGTTCATGACCTTAGGGTTCTATGCTGAGGTCACAGCGTTTGGGCCGTACCACTGCCCCCAGTAAGGGAGCACATTACCTTGATGTGTTATGTATAGTATAATGTATACAAAAGCATAGGTGCAACCACAGCTGAAAAGTGTGTGGGGGGGACATGTATCTACCTAGACTTTAGTGCCAGTGCTAGTGTCATTGGGCATTTGGCAGGGCCTAAAAAATTGAGGGGGACAGGTCCCTTGTGCCCATGCTCACAAGGGAAGACAGAGGGCCTCTGCCAGAGGGTATACCATCGCCGCATCGAAACCCCGATGGCAAAGACCACCACAGCGACAGGATTGTGCCAAAATCCGCCTGTCGCTATGATGGTCTCTGCAGCTAGGGGATTGCATGGAGGTGTTTCGCCCCGGTCCAACTCCGATTTGGGTTGGAACTCTAGAACCGGGGTGTGAAGTGGTTCCCCACATGGGGGGTTTAAATGCAGCTCCTCAATGGAAACAGGAGGCATCCCCGACAGTAGATTGCCGACACTCGGCAAAGCGTCTGTCGCTGTCGGGGATGTCTCCATAGCCGTTGTTGCTGCAGCATGGTAAAACCCTGCCAGAGAGTGGTATTAAGGCAGCTGTAAGGGGGGTCCGTGAGATGAAACAACAAGTATTTACCAGTGACAGGGTTCAGAAAGGGCTAGCAGCCCTAAAGACAGATAATGCCCCAGGGCCAGATGGGATGTATCTGAGAGAGTTCAAGGAATTGGCAGTGGAACTAGCTGAACCCTGCTAGGGCTCTTTATTTGCACAATTCTGAGAGGGGTGGTTCCAAAACACTGGAGGATAGCAGACATAGTCATGCTGCATGGGGGGGGGCAAGGAGCAACCAGGTAACTACAGACCTGTCAGTCTTACCTGTATTATGAGTAAACTGATAGAGACACTGGTCAAAGAGGACCTTGTGGACTACGTAGAGAGCAGTGGACTCTAGGGTAGTAAACAGCACAGGTTTGTGGCACGGAGAGAAACTGGTTGGAAGAGAGAGAGAGAGAGCAGAGGATTGTCGTTAACCAACTCAAATCAGAAGAGAAGGAGCTCACCAATGGGATGCCACAAGGATTGATGCTGGGTCCAGCCCTTGTCAGTATGTTCATAAGTAACATAGGAGAAGGAAGCCAGGGCAAGATGAGTCTCTTCGCAGACAACACTAAGCTCTGCGGCAGGGTAGACAACAAGGAGGGGACTAGGGAGATGTAGAGAGACTTGCAAAGGCTAGAGAGGTGGTCAAAGGTTGACAGTTTACATTCAGTGCCAAAAAGTGTCTTGCACATAGGGAACAAGAACCCCAGGATGGTGTACTCAGTGGGGGATGGGGGGGGGGCTGCGAATGACCTCTGAGGAATGAGGCTTAGGGGTCATTATCAGTGACTACCTAAAACAATCAAGTCAGTGTAACAAGGCCTACAGTAAGGCAAACTGGATGTTAGGGGGGTATAGGAAGGAGTATTCACAGCCAGAGGAAGGAGGTACAGTATTGCTACCTCTGTAGAGCTCATTGGTGAGGCCCCACCAGGGCCAGCAGAGCAGATCTTACAAGGATTGGCTCAAGGCACTGAACATGTAATTGTTGGAGGCCAGCAAAGAGAGGGGAGATATGACAGAGACCTTCAGTTTCCTGAAAGGAATGAACAATGTACAATGTGACGAACTATTTAGTATAAGTAGCAGATCAAGAACACAGGGGGCACGAGTGGAAACTGATGGGGGGGGGAGGTTCAAGAGGGAAGTGAGAAATGTTTTATTTTAGAGAAAGGGTGGTGAAGCTGTGGAACAGTCTGCCAGCTGATGCGGTGGGTGCCAACACTATCAGTTGTTTCAAACACAGCTGGGACAGAGTGAGGGGCTTAGTGGTTGCTCAGGGTGGTAGCGATAGGACAGGGAGCATGGGCGTGGATAGTGTGGGCTAAAACCCTGTATGAACAATAGACCCTGGGTTTGTTAGGGTGTTATGGGAAGACTAGATGGATCAATGTGTTTTTTTTGCCATCACTGTGTGTCTGTGTTTCTATTAAATACCCATTGACAACCTTGAAGCTAAGAGAGTTTTAAAGCTTTCAAATGAGTATCTGCCTGTCTCTTAGTAAATATTTTCACTGTCAGTCATGACTTGGAATTGCTATTTTTGAGCAATGCAATCACCTAACTGAAGAGTTCTTTTCTGGATGTTGTTCTCAGTATTCTTGTGCTGTTTCCCAGGGTCACGCTGCTCCTATCTTGTATGCTGCCTGGGCTGAGGCAGGCTTTCTGAAGGAAGAGGATTTGCTCACTCTGAGGAAGCTGGACTCCATACTGGATGGGCATCCAGTTCCCGTGAGTGTTTAATATGCCATCATTGCTTTGCTTGAATGTATTTGTTAAAAATTATAATTATTTGACTATAAAAATACCATTTCTGAGGAGTTAGTTTTATTAGTGGCTATATTAGCCTCCAGTTATAAATTAATTATAGCAGAAAAATGTTAAATGCTACAATACCAGAAGTGGATGTACTCGCTATGTTGCTGCCAAGACAGAAAAACCCACACTGGGAAGACTTAGAAAAAAGACCAACTTACTGTGCAAATCTGACCAGACCAAAGGTGATAAATATACTAATGAATACTGCGGCTTTTCAAATGGAGCCCTGGATAGCACAGACCAAACCCTTCAGTGCTACCCTCAACAGAGCTTCCTCAGTCTCCACTTCTGGTGTCAATGTATGTATGTGGGCTGACTGCCTTGTGTCTGCCTGCGTTCTTGCACCATCTGTGTGACTTCCTTCTTTGTGTTTTTTAAGTAATTGTTAAATGCTATACTATTAAAATATATTTGTTGATGTTCTGGTTAATAATATGCAAGCAATTTGTCCCTTTTTTCAGAAACAGCCATTTGTTGATGTCGCTACTGGATCCTTGGGCCAGGGTCTTGGCGCTGCCTGTGGCATGGCTTATACTGGCAAATATTTTGATAAAGCTAGGTAATTTTGCTTTGTATATATCCGACTGTATTCTGTGGGAAAATGAAATCTGACAATGTACATACTTTTTTTTCTTTTTTCCCTATTGGTTTTAACCCTCTGCTGATCTGCCCACTTCAGACCGGCACCCCTAGCCCCAACACCCCCATCTCAGATATTGGGGCTCCACTGCTCCCCTGACAGGACCTTTCCTCCAGGATCTCGATCTCTGGGAACACTGGATCCATTGCCGGTGTTCTGGGGCCTGTGGGGTGCTGGTCCTTCTTTCTGCTTTAAAAAATCTTGTTTTCTCCTCTGTTTTATCAATGACATCCTGCTGTGCCACTACAGGTTACTTGGGAGCACACACACTAAGCTGTTTTGCATGCCCTACCACTGGCAGAGTTCCATCTTTGGCAGTAGTGACATAGAGATCTCTGCCCTCCTTTCCTGAACCACAAACACAAAGTTCAGCACTCCAGGTTACAGAAAAGTCCAAAGGCTCCGACTGCAGCTGAAGCAAACCATTATTACAAAATGAAGTGCACATACCCAAACTGAAAGTACCGACGGTAAAGATCTTCAGCGCTTCGCACACACAGTCTGGCCTTCATCAGGGGGCAAGAGGAGCATCTTTTGGGACGTTCAGTCCTCTAAATCCAGGTTGCCAGCATTGCAAGCAGTAGCTCTGCTGTTGTGCCAATGGGCTGACCCACGAATGTGTATTCTTATCTGATCATTTTTAGAATCTTTCTCAAGTGCTTATTTTTCATTTCTTTTATTTCCTCAATGCTAATTTAGTGTAAACAACGACTAAAGTGAGAGTCGCGATGCACAGCTGCAGCAAGTGTAGTGAATGATAAATCATAACATTATTCTTAGCAACTCAGGATGGCTTATTTTTAAACATTCCAGTTACTCTTATAACCATAAGAGGCATTCTGAAGTTCTAAGTTCAGATGGCCTGGTTCATTTGCCATACAGGGGGGTTCTCTAATTTTCTGAAACTTAAAGCATTTTGATTTTAGAACTCAAGTTCCATTCTTGAAAACAGAAATTTTCATCATGATTTATGAAATGTTTGTATGTACAGTTTGCTTCTCAGTTCTCTCACCCAAAGAAGTAAACAATGCACGCTCATAACCACGAGACACAATGACTACATGTATAAACATATATGAAATGGTATTAAATATATGTGATTTAGTATACCTTGACTTCAGCAAGGCCTTTGACTCAGTCCCCACAGGAGGCTGGTAAAAAAAAAGGGACCTTGGGCTGGAGGAAAGATGGCAAGTTGGGTAGAGAGCTGGCTGGGGAACACAGAGGATGGTAGTCAGTGGGAGTTTTCAAGGTGAGGGAAGTGACCTGTGGGTACTTCTGGGGTCAGTAATAAGACTGGTCCTCTGTAATATTTTCTTCTGTGACATTGGTGAAGGTATCACAGGTAAAATCTGCCTCTTTGCAGATGATACAAAGATCTGGACAAGGGTAGACACAGACGAAGGGAGAAGGGGACTGAGAGAAATATAGAATTTGCTGACAGAAAAGAACCGCTTGGCCCATCCAGTCTGTGCAGATGTTCCCTGTCTAATCTACCTTCGCAGACCCTGTCTGGTCTCTGGCGACCCTCCCACCTCCCTCCCTCCCTCTTTTCTAATGTGCCTCTATGTTCATTTCACACATGCTTTAAGCCCCTATCCTCCACCACTTCTGCTGGCAATCTGTTCCAGGTGTCTGCCGCCCTTTTAGTGAAGAAATATTTCCTGCCATCTCACCTGAACTCCCCTCCACCCCCAGCTTCATCGTATGCCCCTGGTCCTGATGTTATTTCTCACTTGAGACTACCCCCTGCACTTTGTCCACCCATTTAAGGTACTTGTAGATCTCTATCATGTCCTGTTTCTCTCTCTCTCTCTCTCTCTCTCGCCTCTCTTCCAGGATATACACGTCGCGCTCTCTCAGTTTCTTCTCATGGGGCTTCTCGTGTAAACCCTGCATCATTTTAGCTGCCCTCCTCTGGACTGCCTCCACCTTGTCTATTTCCTCTCTGAGGTGCAGTCTCCAGAACTGGACATGTTACTCCAGGTGGGGTCTCACCAGTGATCAATACAGGGGCAACACCACCTCCCTCCTCCTGCTGGAGATACCACTCCCTATGCACCCCAGCATTGCACTGGCATTACACACTGCTTTATCATACAGCCCTGCCACCTTGAGGTCATCAGATGTGATAACCCCAAGGTGCCTTTCTTGTCTAGTGACTGTCAGTACCTTCCTCCCGTAGTATACTCAGTGGCTGGGTTTATCTGCCTTAGGTGTATGATTTTGCACTTTTTGGCATTGAACCCCAACTTCTGTGTTTTTTGACCACTCCTTAAGTTTCGAGTATTCGTGGGATAAAATTCCACAAGTCCCACCGGAACTGAACAGTGAATGCGTTGCAGCTGCCAGCCCCTTATGTGTCAGCAAACAGTGTTCAATAGAAAAGGGGGTTGGGGCACTTCATTCAATAATGGACAGACAATTCCTTGTATTGCTGCTGTTCCTTTTTTATTTTCATTTTTTTTTTTCAGGCAATAAGTCTCAACGTTTCGCATATACAAATATATGCTTCCTCAGGAGAGTGCATTATGACTCTCTCAGATTGCTTGCGAGCACATCGCTAGAACATCCAGCCTGATGAACTTTTAGATATCGTTAATCCTATTAGATGGAGCAGCTGAAAGACATGTCCAGGCTTTTTCTTAAACCAATAACTTGCCCTAAATTAGGTTGTAGCCTTGCCTGCCTATGTTTCAGAGTAACGCCAACTAATATATGATGCACCTCAAGTTTCCCAAGATCCCTGCGCATTCTCTCCACCCCCCATTCCCCCACCCCGAGTGTCCACTCTGTTGCAGGTTTTAATATCACCTGCAGAAAGACATACCTTCCTTCGAGTTCTTCTGCAGTGTTCCCTATGAAGACAATGAAGAGGACTGTTCCCAGTATCTAACCTTGTGGTACCCCGCTGGTCACTCTGCAATTATTGGGGTTCATGTTGTTAACCACCGCCCTCTATCTCCTATATGTTGACCAGTTTCTAACTCAGCTCACCACTTTGGATCCCACTCTTAGGCTGTATCAGCCTCCTGTGTGTCAAAGGCCTTGCTAAAGTCCGGATAGGTCACATCCGCTGCCCTCCCCATATCTATTTCCCTGGTCACTCAGTCAAAGAAATCTATCAGATTCATTTGGCATGACCTTCTGCCTGTGAATTTATGCTGCCTGTGGCTGGTCTTGCAGTCCATCCGATTCAACATAATCTGCTAGTCTTTCAGTATGGTTTCCATTAATTTCCCCACCACTGAAGTAAGACTGACCGACCTATAGTTGCTAGCCTTCTCCTTGTTGCTGCTCTTATGTAGCGAGTGTAGAGAGAGAACACACCAGCCTTTCTCTAGTTTTCTGGGAACATGCTTGTTTCCAGTGAGTTGTTGAACAAAGGGAGGATCTGGGCATGTTGGAGAGCTGGTTCAAGATTTGGCAGCTGGACTAATGCTAAAGAATGTAAAGTAATGCACTTTAGCAAAAGGAATGAAAGGGTGCAGTACAAAAAGGGAGAAGTGGTGCCGGATAGCACTCCAGAAGAAAAGGATTTAGGGGTGATATTTGAGATTTTAAGTCAGTAACATGATTTCAGCCAATCAGCATGTAGATCTACTGTACCTCTTATCAGTGTACAGAGTGCTGGAGTGCTTGAAAGAGCACTCCACTTCAATGCCGGGGGGGAAGGTGGCACAAAAATTAAATTAAAGAAAAAAAAGACTTGGCTTAATATAAACCCCTCGAACTTAACTTGAGTGATTTATAATAAGTTAATAGGGCCTCAGAGGGGTGTCTCTTATGGTATAAGAGCCTACTGTCCTGAGGTTTGGGCAGACAGAACCACTCAGCCTCACTTCATGGTCTTTGCGCCCACACCTCATGCTTGGAGTCTCTTATACATAAGAAACACTCCTTGGAGGCCCTATTAATGTCTACCTTAAAAATATCTGCATACTGCAACAGAGCAGTGCACAAAACAAACAGAATGCTGGGATGCATGGGAAGGGAGGTAAGCAGTAGAAGGCAGGAGGTGATCCTCCTTCTGTACAGGCCATTGGTATGGCTGCACCTGGAATACTATACAAAGTACTGGAGCCCACACTAGGAGGGTACATGGCCTTGGGGATTTGACATACAAGGAGAGGACACAGGAATTAACCATGTACACCCTGGAGAAAAGGATGGAAAGGGACAGCATGATTGAGACATACAAGTACCTGCAAGGGATAAATAGATTAGGTGCCTATGAACTAGTCTCCTTGAGTTGGAACACAGGAACAAGAGGGAATTCCTTAAACCTAGCAGGTCGAGATTCAGAAAGGATGTTTGGAAGCACTTCTTCATGGGAAGGGTGGTGGATAAGTGGGATAATCTACCTGGAGAAGTGGTACAAGTCAAATAGATAAGCAGCTTCAAGCAGGGATGGGACAGGCAGGTGGGTTTAGTTAGACAAGGGGGACAATAAAAAAAAGGGCAGAACTGCTACCAGTGCAAGGCCGAATCGTTAGGTAGCTGGGAAGGTTGGATAGGCCAAGAGCCTTTTACTGCCATCAGTGTCTCTGTATCTATGAAATCCTTGTCTGCATGTAAAATACATTTTATAAAGTAAATAAAGAGATATAATAATGCCATTGTATAGATCTTTAGTCCTGAACAAACTGTGGCTACCATACAAGGTGAAGGTATAGGTACTGATACTAGTCAGCAACGAGTGTTCAGAGGAGAGCAACAAAAATAGTAGATGGTAATATATGAAGGATTTAAACTGAAGACAGACTATGTAATTTGGTGTCATTCTCAATGGAGAAACAAAGTTCCCTAGGAGATACAATAATATTCTTCAAACTGGTAAAAGGAATATCCATCCATATCCATCTATTTGGGTGAAGCTCCTAAATACATGAAAAGATAAGAGAACTAGAGGACAGGTGTGGCCAGTTATTGAAGGAGGAAGATTTAGAAAGAATATTTGGATATGTGATTCTTTTCTGTCCGCTGTAAGCCTGTAGAAACAAGATTCTAGACTGTGGGTAACAGCCACTCTCAACAGGGGCAGTAGAGCATGTGATATTTGAGTGACAGAAGCACCAGAGGCCATTGGCATCTTCCCCAGTTCTAACTTATTTTTTGAAATGCTGCAACTGTCAAGGTGTGGGCTACATTGGCAGTGTCTGAATCAAGCAACATCTTTTGAATGGGAGCACGAGTCTAGTTAAATCTTGCCTAAATTGGCATTTTTTGGAGTACGTGTAAAATCTTAATGCCACTTATAGGCTATGTCCCCAACTGTTGTGTAGCATTTTCTCTGATCATTGACAGAACATTCTGTATGTGGCAAGTGAGGTTGTTTGACTGTAAATTTGATACATCAAGCTAGCCTCCTCAGGTAAGTCTGTATTTTTCATTGTTAAATCATTTTTTTTCACACTTCAGTATTAGTCTCAGCCTTGAATAGCTGTGTTTTTCCCAACTGCACCATTTTATTTTTTTCCTATTCAGGATTGTTAATCCTGTCCCAGGCCTAGTGTCACCCCAGCTTCCTCTTCAGGGGGAGGGACGTCCATCCCCTTCCCCACCCCGAGACAGTTGTATGTGGACTAGGATCCGGTGCCAGCAGATACTAGGACCCTGTGGAGTCCAGAAATCCAGGCAAACCATGTAATTTTCACCTTCCCGTGCCGTGAATGCAGGCATCCTCGCAGCCTTGCATACACATATCACTTCCCTACATCAGGAGCAAGCTCCCTGGCCCAGCGGCAGGGGTAGTTGTGGTGGACAAAGTTGCTGTCAACCCTCCCTAACCTTGGCACAATACTGTGCGGCAGTTATATCAGCCTGGTGTGCCTGCTGACATGGCGAACCGAGTCTGCTCTCTGACGTAGGGGTGCCAACACTGCAGTATGCCACGGGACCATCGGGCAATGTACAGGCAGCACCAGATTTGTAACCCCTCCCATATACTGGGTCATTTCAAGTGTTTTAAACCATTTCAAGTACTTTGGACATAACTGACTCAAATTGACATAAATGGTTTGAACAACAACAAAAGTTGTGTTTTCAGGCCCTATGTTTTAGCAGTGTGTCCGCTCTAGTGTGTTGTGTTGTGCTTAGTGCTACAGATGTTTCATGCATGTCCACATATGGGGAGCCAGACAGTGAAATAGACTATACTTAACTGAAATCAGTAGAAGTAAGGCAGGCAACAGTCTTGATAAAATCAACCAGGTATCCCGCTTGTTAAGTCAGTCCCCCAAATCGATGCATTTGCAAAGATTTTACTCAGAAATTCTTCTACCTAGGATAAGTGGAAACCCTTAGCAAGTTTTATTACTATATGTGGGAACTTCTGGCCCATTGGGGAGGGGTGGGATATAAAGCATTTGATTGGACTGTATGATTTTGTTCTGAAATTCCTATAATACAAGTGCTATTTATTCTCCCTTGTACCCTATCTGCCAAGATGCAAATGCAAATTAGCTATTTCAGCTCACCTCCGAACTGCTGGGCTTCGATTTGTTGTGAAAGTAGCTTTGATGATGTTTTGTCATGATTAAATATACGCAAACAATCCGCCGACTTGATTGAAGCTCGCACTCTGAAGGGACCTTAAGATGGCTATGGCTTCATGATGGAATGATGTAACTGGAGCGGCAGCACATCCACTGTATGAGTACTTGTACATGGCACCTTATAAACATACACAGTAAATGACCTCAGGACAGCATGCGTGATCATTTGCAAAATCATCATCATACTCTGAGCATTATGGGCCAGATTTTAGAAAACCAGAGATTGCCACAAGCCCCAGGTTTGCCAAAGATATGGCACACGGGCTTACGGCAAACTAAAGGGATTTTCTATCCCTTGCAGCAGTTGACAGAAGCTAGACCATCTTTTTGTGTTCTAGCTTGCATCAATACCGGGGACCATTTTCATGGAGCTTCTGCCCAAGACTTGACACAAGCTGCTATGAAGTGGGTAAACTGTCGTAACTGTGCCCAAAATTGTAAAATCGGGTGTCGTTGCAGCAGACAGGTATGGTGCACGGAAAGGTTTTAATGCAGGGCTTGATACAAGCCCTGCACCACCCTTCGAAAATTCGGCCCCAGGTGTCCAAATGCTGATCCCTGAGGAACCCCACTGGTGACTTCCTTCCAGTCTTTTGTCCCATTTACTATCACCTGCTGATTCCAGTTGCTTAACAACCACTTTATCAATTATGCTTTGTTTCCTGTTATTTCCAAATATCAACGTCAGAACCAGTTTCTCATGAGGAACCATATTAAATGCTTTCCTGAAAGCTAAATGTATTATCAACTGCCTCTGCTTGTCTGTTTCCTTTGTTACTTCCTCAAATAAAACCAGGCAGTTAGAATGGCACAACCTCCTCTTGGTGAACCCATGTTGACTCTCCTGGAACAGCTGGAAATTAACCAGATGTTTCATAATCTGATCCTTGGCAATCGTCGCCAGTATTTTGCCGTAATCAAGAATAGGCTCACTGGCCTCTAGTTACCTGGGTTGCTACTACTTTCATTTTTAAAGGGATTTTCCAACTTTGCCCTGATTTGCTACAACTCACCAATTTTGGTAGCTGGTGTTGGCGTTAAGTCATTTCAGGTACTTTTTATAATTTTATGGACTTTATAGGAGTCCAAATTAAGCTTTGCAGCCACTAGCCAGCAGTGCTAGTGACTGGCAAAATCCACTAGCCTCTCCGACTTTTCCACTGGCCCAGCTTGTGAACTTATTGAAATGGCACTTTCTCTATCACAAGCCCGCAGGGCTAGTTATAGGAAAAATCGTACTAGCACAATTCAAAGTCTACCAACATTTGGCCAGTGTGCTGGTGCCAGTTTCAACCCCTGTATTTCAGTAGATGAGACCATAAATTGGTCCCAATGAGGTGGCTAGTGATCCCTTCCACTTCTTGATATCTCTGTCACGCCCCCGTGCTCAGACACATAATGTGTGACCCGGGAGAGCGCAGGGGCATGCTCCATTGAAGTCAATGAGACTCCATTTCAGTGGCATTCTTGCATATATTAATGCCCAGTTGGAGGTTAATGAAGGCCACCACTCCACTAACAAGGCATCCGGTGAATTCTGGAAAATCATTGCTAGAGTGCCCACATTTTTATCCTTGGAACTTGGTAAGTACCTGCATAGGTACTTTGCCAGAGTGCCTGCTATTTTGCCTTGAAAAATCCGATTCCAAGTCTTTCAAGGCTTTTAAAATCAAACCCTTTATAGTATAAATAGGATATGTCATGATGTGCAGTGACGTTTATTTCACAATTGAGTGTAGAGTGTAAACGGCTTCGTAACTCATTTGAAACTTTTCCACTTGTTAGTTGAGGTTACACAGGAATATAGTGGTGTGCTGACCAGTGTTTGCATTAACCACCCAATGAAGTCTGCTAATAAGAATTTTGAGGATTTTAAAACACAAAAAAAACAAAGCTGGATTTTTAACTCACTCTGTATAGTGAAAGATTTGCACATATATTAAAATAAGAAAAGTGTCAGCTAGTAGAAAGACTTGAAAATTTCTGCACCACCCCCACCCCCTGAGAATTTCTGGTCGGACTCCCAGCATTTGAAAGCAGAGGATCAGACTGACCCACACTTTCCTGCTCTTACCACAAGCCATGGATAATGGAAGAGGCTTAGGGCTCACCTTGTCCATCCCACCTGCCCCACTGCAGTGAGTATACCCAATTTGAGCATGGACGCACATCCAAGCTTAACAGCCAGATTGCTGTTCTTACTCATACTGTATAACCCTCAGTGCTGTTCTGTCTCTGGAGTCTGGGTTGTTTCTTAAACTGCTGGAATTGAGGGTCATTTTGATTTTAGAGAGTGTGTTAATCTTCATGAACCCTTGTTATTGGTAAGGCTTTGCCTGGAGTTCAGTGGCCAAGCAGCCAGCCACTCCCACTTCCTGAGCTATATAAGCAGTTCCTCTCAGTCTGCATTTTTTTTTGCAGCCGGAGGCTATGTTGGTTTGTCCTCTGAGCTGGCTGGGGTCTACCCCCAACCTGCTGTTTCTGTGTGTCTCTGCTGGACTTCGGTGTTTGTTTTCCTGCTTCTGGTTTGTATCTTTCCTCCGTGCTTCCCTGTATTTTGTGTTTCTTGTTTTTGGGCCTTTCCCTGTTTTCCATTTTGCTGTGTTTTGGTTTTGTCTTTTTTGGGGGGCTTTGTTTCTAGGCTCCTAGCATACTGCTACTCAGAGCTCATGCTACTGCTTTCAGTTACCTACAGCTGCAGCCACTGCTGCTGTTTGCTTTACTTACTATTGTACCCAGTGCTTGTGTTTTTACACTGTGCTCACCACGCTGAAACTACTGCAGTGCAACTGCAATCATTATCTGTGTGCTTCAGCTCGACCATAGCTGCTCCATGTTGCATACTTAATTCTTTTCACCTGACACAGTTTACTCTGACCTTAGCTGTGCTGCTTTCATTCTACTTGCAGCTTCATTGCACTGCCTGGCTACACCTACTTTCAAAGCATTTGTCTCCATGTTTCATTGCATTTACAACTCTGAGGTCAGCTAACTAAGCTTCTGCTGAGGCTGTTAATATAGCTTGTTATTAAATCTTACCTCACCGCCGAAAATCCTCAGTGTTTGTCACCTTGATTTGGCTATTCATGTCTGGCTGGCTTGCCCCCAATTCAGTGCTGTTTAATTGCTATACAGTATGTTATGCAGGTCCACCTATCACTACTGCTGCTTATTGACCTACGTGCAGGTCCACACTTGCTTGTGCAACCATTGCTCCTTGCTTACGCAAACCAGTGCTTCATGCCTACTGCCATCCCCTTGGCTTCAGCCTCTGGGATTCTGCTGCACTCAATCTGCATTCGACCTTGCAAGGTCTCAGCACTCAGTGCTCATTACGATCTCAGCACGCCGTGCTCATCAGCTTACCAGCTTTTCAGCTCTCAATCAATTTCTGGGGCATGCCAGCCATTCTGTTCTGGCGCAGGGTTCCTGCAGCTGACAGTCTCACTCTGCATTTAGTTCGCATCTCGAGCTTGTCCAGCTTGGGGCGGGATCCTTCTCACCTGGCCCATAGCTGGGAATGTTCTTGCTCGGGCTTGGCTTCAGCTGCCTGCTACACGACAGCAGCTCCTGGTGTAGAATTTAAGACTAGCGGTGAAGGTGGAAAAAGTTACCTCCTTTGGCTCTAGTGTTCCACTATACCAGTTAGCCATTGACTTTAGTGGTTTCCCTAGCGAGGCGCCTTCACCGCATTCTCCCTACGACTGCCTCTAGTTCACCTGGTTTGATTTAGGGCGGGTTGGCCAGGTGAGTGCCTCAGCAGTTATTGCTCTCCTCCTGTGTCTTGGATGCATATATTGTTGCAGAGGTTTCTCGCAACCTTCCACGGCGTTCCCGCTAGAGGGTTTGAGTGAGACCCTTCCTCCAAATTGGAATATTTTCCACCTCCTTTTAATTGGGTTTTCCAAATTGCAGCTGCAGAGCCGTCACTAACTAAACTATCCCAAGCCTGGAGGGAAGGCGACCTAGGCCTTGGATCCCCAGAGATTTCCTCCTCATAGGGTTTTTTTTGTCTCCTCTGTTGCCTCAGGTCATAACACTTAGTTAGCATAGTTGTTTCCCCTAGTTTCTTTTGGTAGGTTCCGCTGTTGGATGGAGGTGGAGGATGTCCTGACGCTCCGTTTCTCCTTAGGTGATCCCCTAATCTCAATGCAATCCATCAGTATCATGCTACACAATCTTGGGTATTCATTACGTCATCCAACTGAGCATCTCATGCATTATCAAACTGCCTATGCTTCTCCGCTGCTACGTTACAGTTACTGCTCCTATGTCACAGTTACTGCTTGCTCATATGCTTCGTAATGCCTCCTTTTTGGGAATGATACTACATTTCTTTGGGGGATTCCAAACTAAGGTACCTTTAGCCACGGGAATCGTCCCATGGCACCTCTAGGGGTGGAATCCTCTCGGAGAGTTCCTTGCCTTTGTACCCCTACAGGATGGTAATTCCTCTGGAATAGAGAGTGCGAACGGCCAAAACCAAACTAACACAGTTGCACAAGCATAACACTATACTGGCTGCGTAAGTCAGTGAATTGGTAAGGCTTTGCCTGGAGTTCAGTGGCCAAGCAGCTAGCCACTCCCACTTCCTGAGCTATATAAGCAGTTCCTCTCAGTCTCACTGTGAAGCATTTTTTTCTTTGCCCCACCATCCTCCACTCCTCCTCCAGTGGCAGCACTCTCTCCTTAGGGGGATCCCTAACTAAGGTACTTTTAGCCACAGGAATCATCCCGTGACACCTCTAGGGGTGGAACCCTCTCCGAGAGTTCCTTGCCTTCGTACCCCTTCAGGGTGGTAATTCCTTTGGAATAGAGAGTGCGAACGGCCAAAACCAAACTAACGCAGTTGCACAACCATAACACTGTATTGGCTGTGTAGGTCAGTGAATCATTGTTACATTTTACAAACAGTATTACTGAATAGTATTATTGCCTTTCACTGTTCCTCCCCCATCCCCCCAGACACCTGTGGCAATGAACTGTTCCCAGATTTTGAAAGAAATGCTGTAGAACCCCACAGCTGAAATCATTGTATAGAATGGTTTTGTTCTCTGACTAACCACTGGTGCCGTGGTATTGGAAGTGTGTGTGTGTGTGTGTATGTGTGGGGGGTTCATCCTTGGAAGAGATAACAGACAAATCCTAACTAGAGCTCACTGATCAGCTATTGACATGATTCTAAATGTGTAAAGCAGTAATGCTGGTAGAATCACAGTTAAGAATAGCCACCTGTCTCTAGGATAAAAGAAACCCTCATTTTCAATTTCAGAATTTGAGACAAAATAAGGTTGCAGTTTTCACAAAGAAAAAAACTCCTGCTACTGCCAAACACTCATCAGCTTTCTTTCACGTAAAAACCCACTACATATGCAGTAATTAAAGGGTTGTTTTTATACATAACTTGCGTAATTCACTGACTTTGAAGTGTGAGGCAACAAATCTAATAAAGTCTGGCATGTGGCATTCTATGTTTGTGTTTAATCCAAATTCACACTGACAGCAACCCGCGACTTTAGAGGAAGTTCTGGACAGCATCCACTGTGAGATTTGAAGTAATCTGTCACTGTGATTAACCAAGTTCACGCAGTTGTACTGCAGAGAACAAAAGAAAGCAGAGGACCCAAATACATCAGTCTCATATGTAAGCAGTAACACACAACAGGGCATGTGTTTCTAGAGAATCACTGCACTTTCTGGGTGCATTGAAGGTCACTCGGAAATTGGCCTCGTACATTCCAGGTCACCTGAGGCATGCATTCATTTTCTAGAAACGCATGTTCTGTTGTGGGTTATTGCATACATATTACATGGTTTCTCCTAAAGACTGACCTGTAGTGAAATGTGGTGAGCACTACATTAGGATAGGCAGTAGAGTCTAGAGGATAAAACATGTAACCAAGAAATCCAGGCTTCAGTCTTACCAGAGCCACTTATCTACTGTGTGACATTGAGCAAGTTACTTAACCACCCAGGGCTTCACTGATGTCGTAAGCAGACACACATCGCATACTTAGGAGTTTGCCTCTCCCTGCTATAAATTACTGTCTATTTCTGGAGAAAATTGTCATTTCAGGAAAAAGCATTAGTACAAAGAAAGGCTTCCAGGTAACACTATTGAAGTATCAGTTCACTTGTCTGTTGGAAGCTGGTATTTTGGCTGGACAGATAGTACAGTGCCCTGGCAGCACTACCACTTGCTGTGCTGGAGTCCCAGGTTTAGAAGCTGATTTAGGTAGCATGTGGGCTGGCTAGGAAGGAAGGATCGCGCATCCCAGGGACAGCTGTCCTCCCAGGGGTGGGGGGCCGGGCACAGTGTTTCACTGCTCGTCTGTCATCTGGCAGCAGTCTGGAGACAGTGCAGTGGGATCGCAGCATGGGAGTGGAGAGATGTTGAACACTGGCATGCATGCACGCCACCGTTCACTTGTATGCACATCATGGCATGCTAGCACCATGGAGTAGAAAAACCTGGAGCTAGAGGAAATAGCCCTGGCCTGCCATTGCACCATCAGCCCCCTGCGGGCCCATGCAGGACTGACACTGCATGCCTTCCACCACTATCCTGTTCTTGGGCAAGGGGTGGATAGCTGTAGGGCATGGGGAGTGGCGAGTTTGGTAACTGGTAAGTCCATGGGAAGGTCAGTAATGGGGCATGGGGGGGGGTTCATATGTTTTAGCAAAAATATTCTCAATCTTAAATACAACCTCACTACCAGATTGGGGGGGGGAGATATGTTTGAAGGCATCCTACCTCTTTCCCAGGGGGACTTGTTCGGTCCTCAGGGGGAATAAAAGGTGGAGTCTAAGTACAGAGAGAAGTAGGGGGCCTATTGTTGGTTATGGCAGCAGCCTCTTGGTCAATTAGGCCATAATGGTCAGGCTTAATAGACAGAACAGGAAAGTCTGAAGCCAAGGAAGAAGGAACACTCAGACTGGTCTGAATTACATTACAAGTGGGCACCATTCCACCCTCAGTACCATTTTCTTGTTGTGGGGTCTCTAAGGGTCTTTGTTGGGAGGTCAATGGGGGGTCTCCTTTTATATTGGAAGATGTTTCCTCCCTGCACCTTGTTTATGCCCTTAAGGTACTTGAATGTTTCTGTCATGTCCCCTCGAGCCCTCCTCTCTCCAGTGAGTACATATTGTGGTCCTTTAACCTCTTCTCATATGTTTTCTGGTGCAAGACCTGTACCATCTTAGACACCCTTCTCTGGGCTGCCTCCACCCTGTCAATTTCCTTATGAAGGTACGGCCTCCAGAATTGCACAGAGTACTCTAGGTGAGGTCTCACTAGAATGTTGTACAATGGCATTGCTACCTCCCACCTTCTGATAGTGATACCTCTGCCTGTGCACCCCAGCATGCCATTGGCCCTCCTTGTAGTCTTTGTACTCTGCTTAGACACGTTTAGGTTGTCAGAAATGATAACCTCCAGGTCCCTTTCTTCCTTGGTGATCGTCAGCAACTCCCCCACATCCTGTAGCTCTCCCCAGGGTTCCTTCTTTCCAGGTGCATTATTTTGCACTTCTTGGAATTGAATCTCAGTTGCCACACCTCAGACCATTTTTCAAGCTTCCCCAGGTCCCTCCTCATTCTCTCCACCCCATCTGGGGTATCCACCCTGTTGCAGATCTTGGCGTCATCTGCAAACAGGCAGACCTTTCCCTTCAGTCCTACCGCAATGTCACTAATGAAGACATTAAACAGGACAGGCCCAAGGACTGATCCCTGCGGTACCTCGCTGGACACCCCCCTCTTGCCTGATTGAATCCCATTTGCCATCACCCTCTGCTTCCTGTTCATTAGCCAGTTCCTAATCCAGTTTATGACCTTGTACCTTATGCCTAGACTACTGATTTTGTTGAACAGCCTTTTATGTGGGACAGTGTTGAAGGTTTTGCTGAAATCAAGGTAGGTGATGTCTACCGCCCCGTACAATTTACCTCCCTTGTCTCCCAGTCAAAAAAATCTGTCAGATTCGTCTGACACGACCTTCCTGCTGTGAATCCATGTTGCCTCAAATCCTGGGCAGTGCTGGATTCCAAGTGTGCCACTATTCTTTCTTTAAGCAGTGCCTCCATGATCTTACCCACTGCTGAGGTGACACTGACCGGCCTATAGTTCCCTGCCTCCTCCCTACTACCACTTTTGTGTAGAGGGACTACATGTGCCCTCTTCCAGCCCTCTGGAACCACAGCCATGTTGAGTGAGTTGGTGAACAATGCTGCCAGAGGCGCTGCTAGCTCTCTTCGCAGCTATCTTATTATCCTCGGGTGTATGCCATCTGGCCCCGTTGCTTTGTCCGCCTTCAGTTTTGTGAGCTCCTCCAGGACTCTTTCCACTGTAAATGGACTTGTGTTTACCTCTTCCACCCCTTCGTGTCTGTTACCCAGATGTGATCCCTGACCCTCCCCCTCTTTAGTGAATACCGGACAGAAGTATTTGTTCAGTATTTCTGTCTTTTCAATGTCTCTCTCCTTACACTCCCCTGTATCCTCTTTGAGCCTTACAACCCCCCGTCTTCCTTCTTTTAATAATGTACCTATAGAATGCCTTTTTTTCAGTCTTCACTACTCTTTCTTCAGTCTGCACCTTTGCTGTCCTTACAGACTTCCCTGCTTCCCTTAGATTCCTTAGGTTCACCTCCCTGTCCTCCTTCCTTTGAGTCTCCTTATATTTCCTGAAACCTGCCCTTTTGGCCCTTACCTTGTCTGCCACCTCTCTCGAGAACCACAATGGTTTCCTCTTTCTCAGGCCCATATCTATCAACCTGATGCATTGGCTTGTCACTTCCTCTATGGCTTCCTCCAGTTGTTCCCACTGCTTCTCAACTCCCCCTCCTATCTCCCTTCTCACCAATGCTCCTTTGATACAGCTCCCCATTTTAGCAAAATCTGCCCTCCTAGAATCTAAGACCTAGACTGTGTCTCTATCCCTATGCTAAACCACACTATGTGATGGTCACTGGAACCCAGTTGACCTTCCACCTGGACATCTGTGATTCTGTCCCCACTGGTTAATACTAGGTCGAGAATCGCCCTGTCTATTGTGGGATCAATCACTAGCTGTCTTAAGCTTGCCCCCTGTAGGGAATCCAGGATGTCTCAGCTCGTGGTTGAAGCAGCTGCTGGGATGATCCAGTCCATGTCTGGGATACTGACATCACCCAGCACTTATACCTCACCTTTTGCTGCCATCATATGAATTTGATCCCCTAGATCCCTATCCAACTCCTCCACCTATACTGGGAAGCCTGTAGATCACCCCTGCTTGGATTGCTGTGCCGTTGCCTGGCTCAAGGATGATCCACAGTGCCTCGGCCTCCCCCCGTCTACCCAGTACCTCCATTGCCTTTATAGCCTCCCTAACGTACATGGCCACCCCTCCCCTTGTTTACACCCCTGTCCCTCCTGAATAGAGCATACCCCGGTACATTAATATCCCAGTCATGATTTGTGGTGTACCAGGTCTCTGTTATTGCTGCTATGCCCAGGTCTGCCTCTACTAACAGTGCTTCCAGGTCTGGAATTTTATTTCCCAGGCTGCGAATTTGTAACCATGGCCTTCCATGTTTTGCTGCCTATCTACTCTCTACTCATGCCTTTGTTGTACTGCTTTCTTCCCTCCACCCAATTTACCTTTTTATGCCGCCTTCCTACCTCTGCCTTTCCCTCTCTGCCTAATTTAGGTGACACTGTCTGCATCTTGCCTTCCTGCTCGTCATTTCTGGCTTCTCTGTCTTGTGGGCGTGGGCAGCTAGAGTCTCCCTGTTCACGTTGCCCCCCCCCCCCAGCTAGTTTAAACGCTTAGCAAGGAAGCAATTAAATCATTCATTTAGGACTTATTATTTCATTTAAAACCTTTGAATTGGCCAATCCTGCAGCAAAATAACTTGGTAAATGACACATCAGTATCCCTACAGCTGCAACAACAACAGCAACCCCAGCCTGTTGCTTCCCAACTTTCTCATAAGTCTGGGAAAAACAGAACAAGCAGCTCCAGCAAATCCTCCGCAAGCAGCATTCAGCAGATGCCTCTGAGACATCATAACATTTCTTCAGACCTCTTCAAAAGCTACTGAGATGCCATCCTGCAGCTAGAATATACGACAATGAGTCTTCTACACTGGTGCCAGGTAGTCTGGGGGGATCCCCCCAGAGCTCTACTCCATTCCCACTTTTCCAGGTCCCCCTTTCCCACCTGTGCCGTCCTCTCCTAACCCACCCTGGCTCCTTTGCATATAATAACACTGGTTCTGTACTGTTTATATACCTGACTAAACCCAGTGCTGCAGGTTCCCTCTTGGTGGTTCCAGGTTGGTGGCTGCCCTGCTGCCTTAACCCCCTCCTGCTGCCAGCAGACATGGAGAACTGACTATGTGGAGGGAACACACATTGGCAGCATAGGTAGGCTGACAGTTCTGTCCTCATACTGACTGGTTGAAATCCTCATTCTTTATTCCCCCGCAATGGCCACAGCCCTGAGTGGAATGATCCCACATGCAGGGCAGTTGTGCCAGTGCCCTACCTGTGCCACACTAAATCTCTTCAGATTAGAGGCTGAGATGCTTACCGCAGTGTGGCGCATCTCTGTAATTGAACCCCCAGCAAGTTTTTGCAGGGTAAGTGGCCAGTTGATCATGGGCCCTTCAGGGTGGGGGGAATCACACCACTAATGCAAAGCAAAACTAATATTTCCTTAAAATGGTGATATACAATGAACTAGGCTGGGGGGTGAGTTGATGGGGTGGTAGTGTGGGTGGTGGGACTGGTGGGGAGCAGAGACAGGTGCAGTGAGAGCAGGAGTGCCCAGATACCCCTACTGGCCGACATAGGACAGCAGGCTGGCTTGTGACTTGGGATGATTAGACTTTTGCAACCTTGTTACCAGGGCCCGGGGAGTTTATCTCCCACTAGTACTCCGCCATTTAATTTATTTTTCCCTTGTCTGCCAGGCAGCCAGCCTCTAGGATAGAGAAGAAGACTCAGCCACACTCCCATTGTTCATAATAAACTGTGAACTGATGATAACGGGCCGCTGTAACCTCGCAAAGTCTATTTTGATGGGGACGTGACTGTTCAGTTTTTTGCTGGTTTGAATAGACAGACTGCTAAGTTCGACCTAAATATCGCACCACCATGGAATACAGGGGTAGGCTGGAAATGCCAGTCCCCCCCGCCTTGACAGTTTAGTGAGTTGTCTGCTCATGTTTAAGAGCCCTTCAGGAATACAGGCACTACACCTCTGAATGCCCTGGGTCCTATTAGGCATCACAGGTACCACTGTCTCTTTACAGATCCATACCAAGGAGAGATGGAGAATCCTCTGGAATTGTGATCTCTTCTTCGTTTTTCTTGGATATTCCCAAACGAGGCAGCAACATCTCCTACCCCTTACCTTTGTCAAATCTGACTGGAGGCCCTTCCACCATGTGAGGTACTCCCTCCAGGCAGGTTTCTGCCTGTCTGTCTGTAGGATCCATACTAGGGTCTCACCCTTGAATAACACCATTTAATAGCGATGTAGCTGCATTATGAATGTTTTTAGTTGTATATACATACTGTTCTGTCATTACTTGTTACTGGTTTTATACCCAGAGGTTACATTCTTCTTTACCTTGGATTGAGTGGTTGCCCTCCTGGCAAAAGCAGTCTGCAGCCCAGTGCAATTTGAGTGTGTATGCAGGGGGAATGGACCAGGAGGGGCCCAGCTTTATGCAGCATCTTATTGTTACATGCCAACTTGTTGAGTACCTCAAAACTATCTTTATATGCCCTAAACATGAACAGACTCAGCGGCCCAGTTAAGCAATCAAAAATTTTAGCACAGATCAAGGGTGCCAGGTCAGACATTCTGCTTCTACAGTAGACCCACCTTCGCTCCAGAACATGAAAAGCTACAGAAATATTTTTTTTTCAGCCGTATTCTCCTCCTCCTATAAAGATGGATGAAGGAGAAGCATCATAGTCTTGATTCCCATAACCACCCCCTTTCAAGGGCACTAGGTCAGGTCAGATCCAGAGGGGTGCATACTTGCACAGGGTACCCTATATGACCAGGTAGTCACCCTGACAAATGTATACTTACCCCCAGGCTGTAATACTCCTACTATCACATCACTACTAGATAAGGTCATAACCAACACCAGGGGCATACTCCTCATGGCAGGGAACTTAAATATTGCACTGCAACCCAACTGGAACACCTTAAACCTAATCTCCCGGCAGCCCATGGCTCATTTATTTATTTAGCTTTTGTAAACCGGTGTGGTACACTAGACATATACATGCCTATTTTCAGGAGTAACCCGGGAGAGTACAGTACAACATATTGGACAAATATACAAAGCAACAGTACAAGAATAATACAGCATTACATGTAACCTAGGGCAACCAAAGTGCAAGTAGTGGATTAACAATGTCAATAAAGAGTAGTCTAACAGGTCAGGAGGATACACTGTCACATAGAGAAACCACTATCATCGCATAGGTTGCGAACAGGGGGAGAAAGGCATAAGCGATGTGCTCTTAGGTCTAGAGGAGAAAGTGGCAAGAGTGCTTAGATGGGGCAGGAAGAGTACAGAGGGTGGGGAGCAGAGAAAAGCGGCATTTTGCGGTACTCTGCAGAGTGCTGCAGCAGACCTACTGAATGAAGCAGTGTAATTTCAAGTGGCAATCAGTCTCTTGTGTCATTCAGGAAAATGTGACATTGCCAGGATGAAGTGAATACCACAGTTTCCTGCATGACAAAGGGACTAATTGCCATTGAAATTGCATTGCTTTATTCCGTAGGTCTGCTGCAGCATAAAGCACGAGTGCTTTAAAAGTGGGTTTCATCCTGGGGGATGCCACTGTGGGTGCAGTTACAGACAAAATAAATGAGTAGATGTTTCCTCAGAGCATCCTTACTGGATAAATGAGTGGGTCCTTGGATGGAGGAGGTCTGATTTTCACATACTGGTGGAGCATTTGTGGATGTAGCGGAGGGAAGCATCAGCAGATCTAAGTACTGTAAGTAGGATGGGCATAGCTCTCAACTGTCCCCAAGTTTCAGGGACATCCCTAATTTTGACTCAGAAATTTCCCTGGTCCCTCCTAAATTTGGCTGTTTTTGTCACTGAAAAGTAGGGGTTTGAGGCTTACATTATTGCAGACATAAATGCTTTAGTCTAGTTCTCCTTCAGAAAATGCTTTCCACACCAAGCTGTAAAGGTGTGGGAAATACAGATGAACACAACACAAGTGATTTTAGGTACAACCCACTTTTTCATTAGCGGGATGTTTATTTTTCTTTATAAAAAACATATAACCTTTACACCACAGAAAGTAAAATAAAACAATCAAAATATATCAAAAGCAAAGACTTTGTAAATACTCTTTACCACTTTCACATTAGTGCAGCATTAGACTCTCCAAGTCCTTCACCTACACCCAGTCAGAAAACACTGACCCTGTCTGACTTCTGTTTGCTCAGGTTGTCCTTATATACACGCCCACCTAGGTCAGGTGACCCAACATTACACAAAATACAAACATTATCCTAAGCCTATTTTATTTAGTTGTGTACAATACTAGAGGGCTGTATGTACCATTCTTCTAGCAGAATCAGCTTTTATATTATAAAAAGGCCTTCCCTGTGTGAAGCTATATCTAAGGAAAGGTGGGAAACTTCCCCGAAGGTAATGATTGACAGCTAGCTGCTTATAAAAAGGGGCCACAAGGGGCTGCTGCTTCCTTATAGACATCCCCATTCCATACCTAGACTTTGGTGAGCACAGACCTTTGTTAAGAACTAAAAGCAAGACTTACTAGTAAAGTCCACATAAGATCTATGAATGACTTTAGCTTTTTGATTCGGTAACCAACAGTCTAGCATAATTGTTCTGCATGTTTTAATGTTTTAACAGGATATGTTTATTTTATCATAATTTCATTTCCTGGTAACATGTATAGATACTCAAATGGAATGCTGGCTGTGTCTTTCCTTGACTCAGCATATAACCAAACAGGTTAAGAAAACCAAGGAAACCTAAAACAAAACACTCCTTATTTATTACAGAACGGGGGCACTGGCGGCTGAAATGTCAAGCCACCTCGGACCTCCATACACCATTCTACCCTCCTTTTTATGCATTGCTCACACAGGGAGCATACCAAACACCCAAGCTGGACACCAGAAGCTCATAATTTATTTCAGGTGTAGCGAGGATTTTAAAGCAAGGGGTTTTAACTCGCAGCTGTGCTAGTCGAACAGAGAGTACGCTTGTACCTCATAACCACAAGTACACCATTAAACCAGGACCTTTTTATTTCTGGGCTGGCTTTCGTATGCTTGTACCTCATAACCACAAGTACACCATTAAACCAGGACCTTTTTGTTTCTGGGCTGGCTTTCGTACGCTTGTACCTCATAACCACAAGACACCATTAAACCAGGACCTTTTTATTTCTGGGCTGGCTTTCGCCCGTAAACTGCTATTCAGAGTGCTCTCTCATTTCAGCATGCTACGGACAGCATCAGGTGCCGCTAGTTGGGAGAAGCTGCACTGAAAGGCTCCTGTTTCTGTTCCTCTCTACATTATTATTTGAATACATTTAAATACTTTCTATTATGTTTCTACTCACTTGTGGCGGCAATAGGGATACGGAAAATAAACAGGGAACGGGGTTGCTGCTTTTCTTTGTATACCATATAGCATACTACTTTGTTCCTTTGATTGTATACTCCATACGTATTTACATACTGTAACCCTTTACTTACTAGGGTTCTCTGCTTTATCCAGCTAGTATCTTTTTATTCTAGCTGAAATATGGCTTGCTATATTTTAGTATCCCATTTAATCTGGGAGCAAGGGGTCAGTGTAAGTTGATCTGTTTAAGAACGGACCCTTGGAAGGAAGAGAAAAAAAAGATAAAGTGCAAAACAGGGGGTTTGTCTTCCGGAAGTGGCCTGCCTCCAGACGGAAAGAAAGAGATAGTCTTAGCAGATAGAAATATAGAGAGTGGTTGCAACCATAGAACAATAAAGGGGTGCTACTACAGTGACAGGGACGTACCCTGTCACACAAACCCCACAATATAACAGGCTTCACGAACTGATATTTCCTTTTTGTAAGATGTGGCCCTGATTTTAGCTATTTGTCCCTGATTATTTTAAGTCCTGTCCCTGATTTGCCAGACAGAATGTTGAGAGGTATGAAGATGGGTGTGCACTTTGTAGCAAAGATTTAGGAGAGGCAGGAAAAGTTGGCCTAGGTTATCTGAATTGAAAGAACCCCAGAGTGTAGAATTATAAAGCAGAGGGGGATAGCCATCCTAGGGAGGAGAAACGTGTGCAGTGGTGAGTTAGTCGGGGGAGGTCTTTGTGAAATGGCAGATCTTACTTCGAGAGGGCTCTTGGCAGTAGGTAATTACATATAGGACTGACGCCGGCAGGCGGCAGGACCCCATGGAAAAATTTCTAGCTAGCAGTCCCTGGCGAGGGACCGCCCCCACGTCAGGTGAGCGGCGCCAGGAGACATCGGTATAAAGGGGTGGTCCCTGACGCCTGCCTTCCAGTTCTTTCCCGCCGATAGCTCATGCAGCACCTCGCGGACAAGATTGTGCTTCATCAGCCCTATCTTCATCAGTTTTTACCGAAATAATTTTTTTTTTTCGACTAACGTCAGGTACCATCGTCGGTGTATGTCGTCCCCTACACCTTCCGAGCACAAAAATAAGTGCAATTCGTGCGGCGCCCAACTACCGCACAAGGATGGCCATTCCCTGTGCCTGTTCTGCCCAGGCCCCAATCACCCAGTCGATAAGTGCCAGCACTGCCTCAGCTTCAGCGCGGCTACCCAGAAAAGGTGGCAGCAATCCCTGGAAGCCCATATTCTGAAGAAGAAAATGAGTTCAATGGAAAAGGAGCTCAAAAAAACTGAGGCTGGCGTCCACTTCCCCCGAAGGCCATCGGAAGAAGAAGGAGAAGGAGAGGCACCGGGATAAGGGTTCCACTACCTCGTCCCCCTCGTGAGTCGCTGGGACACAGGTAACATTCCGTCCGGGGGACTGCTCCTCGACGTGCCGCCGGAGGTTTCCGAGGCCGCCCGCCCGTCTGTCTCGCGCTCGGGCCTTGCGGATGCCTCCAGGCAAATGGAGGCCTCTGCCCCTGGTTCAGCCGCAGGCTTGCCTACCAGTGCGGGCGACTCCGGTCAGTCGGGCGTTGGCTCCTCCGACATCTGCCCGGAGAGGGCCGGTAAGATGCCCGACCCCTCGGGGCGGCGCGCAGCCTCCACTCCACTGGACCAGGCCAATCCCTCTACTTGATCTGCCTCCGGTGATGGCTCCCATAAGCCGGACGCCGGCTCCTCTGGCGCTTGCCGGGAGCACGCCCTCATGCCACATGTCGGCTTGTCCGATGTCCGGCTGGTGAAGGAACCAACGACGGACCCTCCCACGTTCGTCGTACCAGGTTCCCCGCAGCCTTTGCTGCCGTCTGGGGACCCAGAGTCTCCCCAGCCCGGCCCCGGGGATTTCTCCCCTCCATCCCCGGGCGACGCTGGGGATCTTCCTCCTCCGTCAGACCGTCCTCCAGTTGTTGCATTGGATCTGATGTCAGCTCCCTGGATGCCGGCCCCGACGCCGGCTCCTCCGAAGTCGGTACCTCTGATGCCGGTTCTGCCAACTCCGGGAGACATCCCGCTCCCTTCGGGTCCTCCAGTGTGGACCCGCCCGTGAGGCCACCTGCAGGGCCGTCTGCTTCAGCAGCCCCCCCTGCTCCCAGGTACCCCCCATTTTATCCGACGCCAAAGTACCTGGGACCGCAGTATCTGGCGCCACAGTACCCGACGCCAGGTATCTCGACACCGCAGTACCCGACGCCGAGCTACCCACAGCCGGGTTTTGGATACGCTCCATACGGGTATAACCCATATCCTTATCCCCGCCTCCTCCTTTCCACCGGCGCAGTCGGCTGTGGACCTACAGGAGACCTGCCTTCCTGGTGGGCTGAGGCCAAGGCTCAGCACACCAAAGAGGCTCGAGAGTCTCCGATGACGGTGTCGTCCCAGGTTCCTGTGACCACATGCAGTACATACACTCACCACCTCCGGATTCCAGGGTTCTTCCATCTGGATCCAGAGAGGGGCAGGACACGCTCCCCTGGGGGCTCCCCAAGGGGTCCGTTCCTCCCCCAGGTCAGGAAAGGGAGTCCTTTTCCTCTTCATGCTCCTCTTCACCCTCGGACTCCTCGGATTCTTCCAACGGTTGCTCCGAGAGAGACGACGAGCCGCGCTCTCTGTCGAAGCCCAGGCCAAGGACTCCTCCGAAGTCTCCTCCGGAGGATCCTTCTTTTACGGAGTTGCTTAGGAAAATCCAGGAGGTTCATCAGTGGCACTTCCTGGAACCAGATCCTCAGCGTCTGAAACTCGCTGAACATCTGGATCTGCCCGTGTCAGCTCCTACCTTAGTGCCACCCTGGATAGAGCCTCATGCCAACCTCGTTACCACTATATGGAAACAGCCATCGGCTTTAGCCCCACTTCCTAGGAAGTCGAACAGGCTATATCAGGCTCCAGAGAGTGTTGATTTCCTGGATTCTCACCCTCGTGCCGACTCGGTCGTGATTAGCGCCGCTCACGGCCAGTCGGCAAACCCCAAACACCTTAGCTCATCACCACCTGATAAGGAATCACGCCTTCTGGACCAGTATAGGAGAAAGATTTACACTTCTTCCATGCTGGGGATCAGGGCCCTGAACTATGTCGGCCATATGGGGGACTACCAGAAGGCCATTCTGACTCAGGTGGAAGTCAAATTTGACTCCCTGCCTGACTCCCAAGTCAAGCAGGAATTGGCTGATCTTGTCCGCCTTGCTCGTCTCGGCCAGTCGACACATGCTTCGTGGCGACATATGATGCAGTGGACACTGTTGGGCAGAGCTCAGCTCGCTTTAGTTTGTGCCATGCTTGGCCTGTGTGTCAGGGTTGGTCCCGGAGGTGCAATCTGCGATCCAGGAAGCACACTTCCGGGGGTCGGTGCTTTTCGGGGGTGATGTCGAGGACATCATTACCGATTTGCAAGAGAAGGGGATGGCACTGAAGTCAGTTGATTCCATGTACCGTCCCCATCAGCAGCAGTGCCGTCCCTTTCACAGACGGAATCAGCCAAAGGCAAAACCCCAGGGAAGGCGGGCCACAAAACGCCGGGCCCCCACAGCTGCTAAGCCTCCCAACCCAAAAAAGCAGTGGGTGCTTCAGCTGCGGCGCTGCCCCACACCACCTGACTCCTTCCCTCTCCCACTGCCTCCGGACTCCCCGGAGGAACTGGTAGGAGGGAGGTTTTCCCTCCATCTTCCGGGATGGGAGAGGATAACCACAGATTCTTGGGTGCTTCAGCTCATAGCAGAAGGACACTCGATAGAGTTTCTTCAGAAACCACCTCGCCACCCCTCTCTGAAGTCATTGTATTCAAGAGAACATCTTCTCTTGGTCCAGCAGGAAATTTCGGCTCTCCTGCTGAAACAAGCAATAGAACCCGTCCCCCTTCATCTGCAAGGGACGGGCTACTATTCCCATTTCTTCCTGGTCCCAAAGAAGACAGGAAATCTCAGACCAATTTTGGATCTCAGTTCCCTGAATCTTTTCATAGAATACAAAAGGTTTAGGATACTTTCTTTGCAGAGCCTTCTGCCCCTCCTCCAGCCGGGTCAATGGCTGTGTGCTCTGGATATGCAGGATGCTTATCTGCACATTCCCATTCGCCCCATCTCATCGCAGGTACCTTCGTTTTGCGTTCCAGGGGGACCACTACCAGTTCAGGGTGCTCCCGTTTGGTCTATCCTCGGCCCCCTGAGTGTTTACCAAATGCCTGGCAGTGGTGGCAGCCCACCTGCGTACCAGGGGAGTGCAGGTTTTCCCGTACCTGGACGATTGGCTTCTGGTGGCCTCATCCAGGGGGAAACTCCTGCATTGCCTCTTCCTTACCCAGCAGGTTTTTGCCTGCCTGGGTATTACCATCAATCATTCCAAGTCTCATCTGGTCCCATCCCAGAGACTACAGTTTATTGGGACGATTCTCGATACGACCACAGGCAAGGCCTTCTGCCTCCGGACAGGCGCCCACCCTCCAGACCCAAATAAGTCTGCTGTCCGACCACAGGATGGTCTCTGCGAATCGGTCGCCGCCTTCTCGGGCTCATGGCGGCTGCTATCCCGGTCCTCAGCCCGACTCCACATGAGAATTTCTCAGTGGACTCTACTCCCAATGGGATCAGCTAGTGGACGCACCTAGATCACCCAGTTCTGGTCTCCTCGCGATGCGCAGACTTGCAGTGGTGGATGGTTCAAAGAACCTGTTTCGGGGAGTTCCCTTCTTTCGTCCTCCCCCCTCCCAGACTCTAACCACAGACGCCTCGGGTGAAGGTTGGGGAGCCCATCTAGGCCCTCATCGGACCCAGGGCTCCTGGTCCAAGCTAGAACAAGCTGTTCATATAAATGTGCTCGAGCTTCGGGCAGTGTTGTACGCCCTCCAAGCCCTTCGCCAATACATCCTTCCCGGCCACGTAGCCGTCCAGACGGACAACATGTGCGTGGTGTGGTACATCAGCAAACAGGGAGGGACTCGGTCCTACCCTCTTTGTAGGGAAGCAATGGGGGTTTGGGATTGGGCAACACAACACGACCTTCACCTCACGGCAATTCACGTTCCGGGAGTCGACAACACCCTGGCAGACAAGCTAAGTCGCTCTTCTGCTCTGACTCATGAGTGGGAACTGGACCAAGAGGTTCTAGACAATATCTTTCGACTTTGGGGAACTCCACAGGTCGACCGGTTCGCATCCCCTCTAAACGTAAAACTTTCCATCTTCTGCTCGCTCGTTCCAGAGTGAGGCGCTTTTTGGAGCGACGCTCTGTCTCTAGACTGGAAGGACAGATTTGTCTATGCCTTTCCCCCAATTCCACTTATCCCACGAGTCTTGCAGAAACTAGCTTTAGAAGGAGCACGAATGATTCTGATCGCTCCTTTCTGGCCCAGGCAAGTTTGGTTCTGTCTTCTACAACAATACTCAGAGGATCCTCTTCTTCCTCTTCCTCTCTCTCTCTCGAGGTTTACTGACCCAGGATCAGAGGATCCTGGTCCATCCAGGCCTCATATCCCTTCAACTGCATGCATGGCTCCTGCAGACTTAGCCCGATCCCGTTTTGGAGTGTCTTCCAAAGTGGCAGAAATTTTGATGGAGTCCAGAAAACCCTCCACCAGATCCACTTATGCCATGAAGTGGAAAAGATTCACTATCTGGGCTCCTTCCAAGAACGTGGAACCCTTCTCCTGTTCAGCGGGGCTTCTGCTGGAGTATCTACGTCATCTGTTTGACCTGGGTCTCAGTCATTCTTCTCTTAAGGTACACATGCCGGCCATCTCGGCCTACCATGTTCCCTTCGCAGACAAAGCTATCGCTCAACTGGAGGTCTCTAAGACCTTTCTCAGAGGGGTCCTCCATTTGAGGCCCCCCATCTGCACTCCTGCTCCCCCTTGGGACTTGAACTTTGTCCTCGAGAAACTTACTCTCCCTTCCTTCGAACCTGCAGCTTCTGCGGATTTGAAGTTCCTTTCGTGGAAGACTCTCTTCCTGGTGGCCATTACTTCTGCTCGGAGAATTTCGGCCCAGGCCCTGATGTGCAAAATCCCATACTTGATTTTTCACAAGGAACGTGTTGCTCTTCGCACGAATCCTAAGTTTCTTCCTAAAGTAGTAGCAGAGTCTACTCTAAATCAGTCCATAGAGTTACCTGCCTTTTTCACACAGTACTGTAATCAAGGGGAGTATTTACTCCATACTATGGATGTTCATCGGATTCTGAGATACTACACCAACAGGACGAAGGATCTCAGAATGACTGATCAATTGTTTGTCTCTTTTGCTCATAAAAGGGAAGGCAATGCTGTTTCCAAGCAATGCCTATCTAAATGGTTGGCTCATTGCATCACTTTCTGTTATGACAAATACAACAAGACCCTCCCGGGTCAAGTAAGAGGCCACTCCACCAGAGGAGTAGCTGCCTCAGCGACTTGTTTCAAGAATGTGTCTGCGGCAGACATCTGTGCTGCCGCCACCTGGACTTCTGTCCATACCTTTACTAAACACTACAGTTTGGATGTTGCCTCTCGCCGCAGAGCAGGCTTCGGGCTGGCTGTTCTGCAAGGCCTCTTGTCTTAAGGCTTGCACAGCTAGAACTGCTTTTTGGAGTAGTTTCCTCATCCCAGTGCCTCTCTTTGTTCCAGACTGCTTGGGATTCAGTCCTATATGTAATTACCTATTGCAAGAGCCCTCTCTAAGTAAGATAGTACTGTTACGTAAGAACTTACCGTAACAGTAGATCTTTGAGAGAGGCTCTTGCAGCAGGTAATACCTTCCCGCCCTCCATCCCCCAGGTTTTTTCAGCCCTTTTCTAGTGAGGAGATATCCTCTCTCTCGTCTGGCCTTTCTGGCCTGTGGCGGGGAAAGAACTGGAAGGCGGGCGTCAGGGACCCGCCCTTTATGCTAGCGTCTCCTGGCGCTGGTCACCTGACGTGGGGGCGGTCCCTCGCCAGGGACTGCTAGCTAGAAATTTTTCCGTGGGGTCCTGCCATCTGCCAGTGTCAGTCCTATATGTAATTACCTACTGCAAGAGCCTCTCTCGAAGATCTACTGTTACGGTAAGTTCTTACATAACTGTACTATATTTTTATATGCCACTTTGCATTTGTAAATGACTGATTAGGGGGCTTTTGAATAAAAGGTTATTGACAAAACTAGAAAAGAGAAGAGAAGAGGGCCAAAGAAGGAGCCCTGTAGAATACTGTGACAAGACTGGAGGAAGCATCACAGAATTTAACAAACTGCTGCCTCTCCAGCTGGTAGCTTGTGAACCAGGCAGAGGCATGGGAGGTGAAGCCAATGTTAGATTATTTATGACAGAGAAGGGCATGGTCTACAAGATCAAAGGTTTTGGACATGTAAATAAAGACAGCTCCAGTAAAAGAGTCTTAAGCCTCGTTTACGTGGCAGAAGCACTACAAATAAAATACCGCAACAGCATGGTCTCGTCTACTTACCACCTGCATCTTGTCTGTCTACACCTCCTCTCTGCACCGCTGCAGTCAGTGTTGGTGAGGGGCCATGCATCAAGGGGGAGCCAGCCATCTTCTAGCCAATGACTGGGTTGCTGCGGTGCAGGCGTTTACACTGTCACTGAAGCCGCTGTAAGCTACTCGCTCCTCTTGGCGCTTCCAGCTTGCCAGAGAATCTGGGAGCTTCTTAGCAAGTGGCTTACCCGATTGGGTACGTGTCCACACAGTCACATTTGCACTGGAGGAACCCGAGCGCACGGGTTTCTCCAGTGCAAATGTGACCGTATAAACAGGGCTTTAGTCCAAGGCAGACTTGATGTTTCCACCAGCTGGAATGGATTGCCTGTGTTCATCGGAACATCATGCAGTTAATGTGGGGATACCAATGCAGGGTGTCTGGAATAAGTGGTAGATAAATGGTTATTAAGATGTTAGGTACTACTGTAAGTACATTTACACTACAGTAGTTGAGGGATTGTGTTGTTATATGATGTGATGTTTGGATGCTTGTGCAACACAGATTTCATGCATGTTCTCTTTGTCCCTGCTACAATGACTACCACCCTTTGAGGTGCCATAAAAACATAGGAACCCTCTTGAGGAGGGCACCAGAGGTGCCTCATGGACGAAGTTATGTCAAGCTAAAGCTACCTTTGGGAGGAAAGCCCATTGAATACTGTAAGGACAGAGAGAAACAGTCAGGAGACAAGGGAAGGATGGTGGGAGCAAAGAAAAGTCTTTCAAAAGATGCTAGAGCATGGATGGTTAAATACTGTTCAGTGTGGCCCACTGCACATCTGAATACTGAGCATGGCTTTTATCTTTCTCCCCTGCCATTTGTGTCATTCCAGGGAGTTCAGGGACATACCCTAATCCCAGGGACATACAGTGGAGTCTACAGGACACAAACACTGTGTCTCTGATTCCTGCATGACAAAATGGGTTAACCGCTATTGAAATTGCCTTGTTTCCTTCAGCTATGCAGTATTGCTATCCTGGGTCCCCTCCTTTTCTCCTTATTCGTTAATGCACTTCCCTTTGACTGCCTCAACTGTCACTCTCCTGTATGCCGATGACCTTGTCCTCTTCCACAGTGACAAATCCACGGCTGCAATCTCCTCAGTTCTCTTACACAACTATGCTGCGGCCCACAGCTAGTTCTCAAAAAAACTCCTCTTAGTAAATGCCAAAAAAAACTAAATCCATGCTGTTCGGATCGAAGCCCTTTCTGGCCAAAACTAAAAACCATGCCCCCTTACGCATTCTTACCCCAGACGGCCCAGCCCTGGAGGATGTCAACACCTACAGATACTTAGGAGTACTGCTCGACCCCTCCCTCACCTTCACTGAGCATGCAAATTCCCTTGTCAGAAGGTTCCATCAAAAGTTAGGTGCCGTCTACAGATTCAGGCAATACCTTACCCCTGAAGCCAGACTAGCCATTGCCTAGGGTAATCTTCTCGCTATTCTTGACTACTGCTCCCCTATTTATGCCAGGACCTCAGCTACTGCCATGACTAAACTCTCTGCTGCCTACAGCAGCACCTGTCGCTTTGCTTTATTGGCCCCGTTCTCCACCCACCACTGTACCCTCTAGAATACCCTTGGATGGCTACCGCTACATGGTCGCTTTGACCTAGCCCTCTGCTGCATGGTAGACAGTGTCATCCGCATGGCTCCAGAATCCCCCCCCAACTGCCTTTCTGAAAACCAGAACACTCCTCTGCAACCTCTGCTCTAATGGTACTCCCCCTCTAGCTGTTCCTACGGTATCCACCAACATGGGTAGCAGATCTTGGTCTGCAGCTGCCCCTTTGCAGTGGAACAAACTACCGGCTGAACTCCGTTCCATTGACACACACTCCAGTTTTAAGTCCCGCCTTAAAGTCTGGTTCCTGGAAAACTCATCCTGCCGCTGCTCCCTGGGGTCTGGCACCAACCCACACTAGTCAACTCCCCAGCCCAGGGGTTACCCACCTACCCACACTAGTCAACTCCCCTGCCTATAACTGTTATATCGTATTTTTCACAGTAATATTTTACTTCCTTGCCTGTACATATTGTATATTTATTTTTTACTGAGTATTCTGTGTATTACTTGCTCATTGGACGATGCAGTCACACATTGTACACTGTGCCTATGATTTGTTTGTTTTGTACCAAATCTCCTCATGTCCGATATTGAAACCTTGTATTCACTGTTCTTAAATGGACCTATGCATCAAACCTGTATATTGTGCTTACTATTGTTGCTTGTATCAAATCTGTTTCATGTGTATTACTGTTACCTTATACTCCACTGTCACCCTGCGCCATGTGTTATGGCCCAGGTCGTGCCTGAAAACGGTCCCTGGGATCCGTGCACTCACCCGGTTATCAAAGTCATAAATAAATAAATTGCATTGCATCCTAGCAGGCTTCATCAAACCAGGCAAGGGAGGCGGCTAGACAACAAGGATGGAGCCAAGCAAAAAGATGTTACTTACAAGAACACAGACAGCTCGGCTTCCTGGTCACCACATGCAGAAAGAGCAACCCACTGTTGCAAAGTTAAAACTTTTCAATTCATCTGAAAACAGGATAAAATTCCAAACTGGTACGGCATACAAAGTGCAGCCGGTGAAGATCCACCAGCTCTGTCACTCAAAAGCGACCAAAGGTTTTTGCGCTTCTCGCGCTTTTTCAAGGTGGAGTGGGTGTAAAACAAGATGTCCCATTTAAAGCCCTGCGTTAAAGTGACAGTGCAATATATAAGAAATAAAGTGCAATTATTTATGAATAAAGATAAAATAACAATACCATCCTAAAAGGCATTGGTGCATATATATACACACGTATACACAAAATCACACATGCCCCCACAATGCAAAGCATCTTGGGCTGCATATGCAAATCACCACAGAATATTATGCTGGTTCAACTTTAAGCAGAAATGCATGGTGCCGAAAGGCCTCTCACACAGTTTGCAGGGGGCATGTGTGATTTTGTATTTCTTTGAAACTTGGCTTCCCGGCCAGTGGCCTTTGGGGTAACCATTGCCTTAGTGCTTGCGCACAGAGGTTCTTTGACTTTTAAATTGTTTTTTGTTTTAATTGGGTTCACCGCAACATAACCCAGACAGACCATCTTAGGGTAGCTGGTTCATTCCACTGGGGTGTCAGACAGATGAGGCATACTGATGAGTCCTGGTAGGACAAAACACGTGTCTATATCTTCTGTTGGCACCCTTTGCAAACTGTGTGAGAGGCTTTTTGGCACTATGCATTTCTGCTTAAAGTTGAACCAGCATAATATTCTGTGGTGATTTTCATATGCAGCCCATGATGCTTTGCATTGTGGGGGCATGTGTGATTTTGTATTTCTTTGAAACTTGGCTTCCTGGCCAATGCCCTTTGGGGTAACCATTGCCTCAGTGCTTATGCACAGAGGTTCTTTGTCCTATACATCACTATATCACAAACCCCCACAGAAAGTATACACAAGCTTAAAAACTCCATTATAAATGTGGACATACAAAACGTGTTTATACTACATCTATAGTATAAATAAATGTATCTATGGGTGTAGCTGCATTCTTCTGACCATTCCATAGGATCCTCAGAGTGGAACAAGTTTTTATATATTTTATATTCAAAAATTTCTATTAATTAGGCTAAACATAATCAGTTTACGTAGTGGTCTATCTATCTCAGCTACGTTATGTTAAGGGAGAAAGACTTCTGTTCCCCACTCTTTTTTTTGTATATCTATTGACTTAAACTTACTTAACTTTTTGACCTTTTAATTCTTCGGGTACAAAGAGACAGGAGAAACTAAAACAAAAAGCAGTAGATAAAAAAAGCCTTTAAATCCTTTAATTTTATTATCTTTTTTAACATTTTTAATTTTTTTTAATTTTTTTCACTTTTTTAAGGTATACTTAAGCCCTTGTCCTAAAACATCCTGTGTTTTAAATAACATTTTTGTAATTTACAAATATGGTACAAGCTGAAAGGCCTCATTCAGTTCAGGATATTTATGAGACTGTAATTTGTGATGCCAAAAAGTTTCTCTCTGAAGCAGCTTTTTGTGGAAGTCCCCTTCCCTTATAGATAGGGAGACTCTTTATATCATTTGGAAAAGAAAGCCATGTTCCTTTCCTTTTTTCACCACATATTGGGATAAGGCACTAATATCGTCCCCTTTCTGAATACTCTTCATATGTTGACTGAATCATTCTAGTTTTTGTGTGGTTTTGCCAACATGGAAGCATTCACTTTTTGCAGGAGGCCATGTATACAACGTTGGTAGTACTACAGTTGCCAAATTCTGATATCCCATATTTATGTTTTTTTAACGGGGTCCATGAATAAAATTCCCAGTCTGTATAAATTGACAAAATTGACAGTTTCCACATCTGAAGGTGCCCCTGGGCACAGGTGCAATTGTTCTCTGTTGTTGCTGGTTTGGGGGTTTCTTTCAGTATGTGCTATGTACCAATCTGTCTTGTAAATTGGTTCCCCTTCTATATATGGTTTTCAGCATGTTGTTGGTTACATGCTGTAACTTCTTGCCAGTTATGAAAATATGCCACTGTCGGGCAATAATATTTCTAGGGACGTGGATATGATGTTCTATCCACACTGTCTTGCACATCGCCTTTCCTTTTAAGTGGTACCGTAACATCTTCAAGCTGGCTCCTCCCACCCACCCAGGTGGTATAACCCTCAGCTCCTCCCCTAGATGCTAGATCTTCCTTTCCACTGGAAGGTTCAGGTTCCCTCCTTAGCGCTCCCGGGTGTGGTAGGCCCTGGCTCTCAAATCTTCTGAGTTGCTTCCAAAACTTACTTTAAAACTCGTTAGAGTTTCATCTTCAGATTATTCTCTCGCTTCCACGATGGAAAACAACACCACTCCCGGGTTTCACCGGTGCTCCTGTGGGCAGATGATGTCCCAACTGACCCTCACGCCACGTGCATGTACTGTTTAGGCCACAATCATGATCCACAGGCCTGTGAAATGTATCGATCTTTTAACCCATCAGTCCTAGACGACTGCACTGCCCGACTTCAGCTGGGGTGACCAGAGAAGTGTCACCCTCTGGTCAAATCAAAGGACGGCCATTGGGTGGTCTCCGCAGCTGTGGGGTCCGCTGAGCAACTTGAACAGCTTAAGGCCTTTGAGGAGGAGGCGGCCAGGCCGCGGCTCATTCCTCTTTGGCTTTGGCCTTCATTCCGCTCCATTTGGGCTCCACTTACTTGGCTTCCTTCAAAGAGCTGTGCCAGTCCCTCTCCACCAAGGGAGAGGGTCCTTCAAGATTGCACGTTTCACGCTCTAGCAAGAAGGAGTCAAAAATGGAGAAGACTCAGTGTCGCCGCTCTTGGGATCAGGAGCGTTCCCGTTCTCTAGAGACTACGGTTTCGACTTTAGTTAAAACCGCGGCTGCTGTTTTCACGGTGACCCCACTGGACCAGTTGGCTGAGACACCAGTTGACGGAGGCCGAGATTTTTCTCGACCCGATCAACAGGTTGCCATCTGAAGAGGCCGATAACTCTTTCTTTCGGACCCTGGTTCCTCTGGTGTCCTCCGATGGGTCGGCTCAGCCTGCTGAATCAAACCTGCTAATTCCAGACCCTGGCCAGAAGGAGCAGCGGGGTTCCCCAGTTCCCTCCAAAGCTCCCTGTCGGCCCCACTGACGGTCAAGATCAAGGTCTTGGTCTTCCTCCTCTGAATCGGGCAGGTTCTGCCATCATAGAAACATAGAAACATAGATTTTGACGGCAGATAAGGACCGCTTGGCCCACCCAGTCTGCCCATTTCCCTACCTAATGGATAAGTTGCAGATCCTAGTTAACCAGCAGCCTACTTCTTCCTATCCCTACCCCCTAGAATTGCCTTATGACTGTTCCATGCATGCTTGAATTCCACCAGTTTTTGACTCCACAACCTCCTCCGAAGACCGCTCCATGCATCTACAACCCTCTCTGTGAAAAAATACTTCCAAATTACCTCTGAGCTGCCCCACTCTATCTTCAAATTGTGCCCCTTGTTCTTGCACACCTTTTTTGAAAGATGCTACCTCTTGGGCTTTGTTGATTCCTTGAGGTACTTGAAAGTTTCTATCATGTCCCCCTCTCCCTTCTTTCCTCGAGGCTATACATATTAAGCTCCTTAAGTCTGTCTTCATATGTCTTCCGCAGACCCTGCACCATTTTAGTGTCCTCCCTCTGGACAGCTTCCATCCTGTCTATGTCTTTGCGGAGATTGGGTCTCCAGAACTGCACGCAGTACTGCAGATGGGGTCTCACCAACTGTCTGTACAGAGGGATAATAACTTCCTGTTTTCTACTGGTGATGCCTCTCCCTATGCATCCCAGTATCCCCCCAGCCCTCCTTGCTGCCCTTTCACATTGCTTGCCCACCTTTAGGTCATCTGATATGACTACCCCCAGGTCCCTTTCCATTTTTTGTTGTTAGTATCTCACCCCCATTGTGTACTCTTCCACTGGGTTTTTGTTTCCCAGGTGCATTACCTTGCACTTCTTAGCATTGAATCTACGCTGCCATACATTTGACTGTTCGTCTAACCTTGCCAAGTCCCTTCTCATCCTTTCCACTCCACCTTGTGCATCAACTCTGTTGCAGATCTTTGTGTCATCTGCAAAGAGACATACTTTTCCTTCCAGTCCCTCTGCAGCGTCGCTTATAAAGACATTGAAGAGGACCGGTCCTAATACTGAACCCTGCGGTACCCCACTAGTAACCCCCCTTTCTTCAGAGTGGACTCCATTTACTATTACTCTCTGTGTCCTATTCTCCAGCCACTTCTTACCCAGGCTGTCATCTTGGGACTCACTCCCAGGCTGGCTAACTTGTATATTAATCGTTGTGTGGGACTGTGTAAAATGCCTTGCTAAAGTCTAGGTAGGCCATGTCCACAGCCCCTCCCTGATCTACTACTTTGGTCACCCAGTCAAAGAATCTATCAGATTTGTCTGGCATGACCTTCCCGCTGTGAATCCATGCTGCCTTGGGTCCTGTGCCCTCTGGCCTCTAGATACTCAACAGTTCTTTCCTTCAGAAGTGGTTCCATCATTTTCCTACCACTGAGGTTAAACTAACAGGTCTGTAGTTTCCTGCTTCTGCCTTGCTCCCACTTTTGTGAAGGGGAATCACATCTGCCCTCCTCCAGTCCTTGGGTACCACCCCATCCTCCCATGATTTGTTAAAGAGGGTAGTCAGTGGGTCACTAGTTCTACCCTTAGTTCTTTTAGAATTCTGGGATGAATCCCATCAGGCCCCATTGCTTTGTCCACCTTCAGTTTTAAGAGTTCTTTCAGAACCCTTTCTTCTGTAAATGGGCTGGTATCAACTTCTGTATCCAGAGTGTTTCTACTGTTTGTTTTATGTACCTCCCTCTTCCTTTGTAAATACTGAGCAAAAATATTTGTTTAGTATCTCTGCTTTTCACGAGTCACCCTCTGCCCACCCTCCCTCCCTTCCCTTTATTAAGCCTCACTAACCCTCCTTGGTCTTCCTTGGCTCCTGATGTACCTATAAAGGTTTTATCCCCTTTTAACTGAGTTGGCTATCTTTTCCTCGGTTTGGGCCATGTTCTGACTGCCTTCCCAGCTTCCTTTGCTTTTAACTGATGCAGTTCTCTGTCCTGCTCCTTCTGTGATTCCTTGTACTTCCTGAATGCTTTCTTTTCTCTTGAACCTTCACTGCCACTTCCTTTGAGAACCATAGTGGTTTCTTACATCGCTTCGTTTTGTTTATTTGCTTCCACAAAGGCTTGTTACCTCTGTGATGGCAGTTTTTATTATTCCCCATTGTTCTTCCACCCCTCCTTCCTGCCCATTTGCTAGTGCATTCCTTAGGCACTCACCCATTTTGGCAAAGTCAGCCCTCCTAAAGTCCAGTACTTTTGCCTTTGTATGGCTTGACTCTATTGCTGTGTTTATTGTGAACCATACTGTTCGATGGTCGCTAGTTCCCAGATGGCTACACACTTCTACATCTGTGATCCTCTCTTCATCTCCATTTGAGAGAACCAGTTCTAAGATTGCTCCTCTCGAGTGGGCTCCAATACTAGTTGTCTAAGGCATGCCCCCTGTAGGGCATCTAGAATAACCCCACTTTTCAAGTGGCTGCTGCAACTGCACTCCAGTTAACATCTGGCATATTCAGATCACCCATCAGCAATATCTCCCTTTTTCTGCCATTCTAAGTATTCTTTCTATCATTTTCTTGTCCATTTCCTCCCCTGAGAAGGGTCTGTATACAACCCCTCACGGTTATTGTGGTGCCATTGCGGTCTCCAAATTTACCCATAGTGCTTCTTCTCCTCCCTGTTTCCCTTTTGTTCTGTTGCTTTGATTCCTTCCCTTATGTAAAGAGCTACTCCTCCTCCTCTGTTACCCTCCCTGTCCCTCCTGTAGATAGTGTATCCTGGTATGTTTACGTCCCAGTCATGGTTTTGTGTGTACCATGTTTCTGTGACTGCCACGATATCCAGATGTTCCTCCTCCATCAAGGCCACTAATTCAGGAAGCTTGTTACTCAGACTACGGGCATTGGTACTCATTGCTCTCCATTTTTTGATGGCTTTACCTTCTGTTGCAGCATCCCCACTGACCTTTCTACCCGGTCTTTTCTCATTTAGTACCCTGTTTTGTAGGGAGAGGCTGGGATTTTCTGCTGCTTATCAGTGCCTCCACCCTTGACTAGTTTAAAAGCTTGCCAATGAAGCATTTAAACCAATTGCTCAAAAGACTTGTTCCTTCCTGGACAGATGCAGACCATCCTGCCAGTATAGGCTGGTGTCCTCCAGGTGGAACCCCAGTCCCCAATGAAGCCAAACCCTGTGCTCCACACCATTTTTTCAACCATTCATTAAACTGCATGGTGCAAAGTACCTCGCCTCACTCATGCCATTGACAGGCAGCACCTCAGAGAAGGATATTGTGTGCTACTTTTCTTAGGCCCTCCCAATTCTACAAAGTCCTTCTGCACTGCTCTAATCTCATGATGAGCCAAGTCATTTGTCCTTAGGTGGACAATGACGTCTAGCTCAGACTCCCGTGCAGCTGTTCTTGTCATCCTGAGGATGCGCTTCCTGTCTCTCCAAGCCATGGCACCAGGCAGGCACCTTACTTCAGTTTTCCCTGCTCCCCCCAGTTCTATCCCCCTAATAATTGAGTCCCCCACCAGGAGCTGCTTCCTTTCCTTGTGGTGTCCTCTGCCTCCTTCCTGTGGGCCTCCCTTGTGACAGTTGTCCTCAGCCTCCTTAGTCTCCTCTGCGGGTACATCCATAGGGGAGCTATGCTCCCCCAGAATGGTGTATGGATTGTGGAGTGTAACAACTGACTGGGTGTGCCTCTGTTCCACCATCCTCACCCTCCCTGAGCCCACTGTGGTCCAACTGCTGTGCTTTCTTCGCAACCTCTGAGGTAGAGATGGTGGCTCTGGTGCTCCCTGGATGGGGGAGGTTCCCTTCCTACCATCCAGTGTGGCCTGGGGGAAGGTTCCCTTACTACTGTCTAGTGTGGCCTGAAGATGGGCAACTTCCTCCCTCAGGGCAGAGAGTTGTCTGCAAATAGGGCAGCATCTCAGCCTCCAGAAAGACTCCCGGAAGACTGCTGCCCCACAGCCATTACATTGCATTACTCTCCACATTTGTTTTTTGTGTGTGTGTGTGTGTGATTGGTTTTTTATATAGAAATATATATATTATACAATGTGTATGCTTATATTGTCAGTGCAGTGTGCTAAAGAGGCTATGACAGTGATGTGCACTTTTCACTCTTGCGAAATGATGTCAGAACCCCAGGTATAAAGGATCTATTTCCAGGGGTGGGTGGGGTGAGGGTGGGAAGGGTTGGCCTAAACTGTGCCCCTCACAAAACAGTCAGCTAAAAGCTCTGACCCACCGCTGCGATGAGTGCCTTCCTGTCAGCAAGATGCTCTACACAACAATTTGACAGAGAAAATACCCTGTTAATCAAACAGAGAAAAATCCACACATCCAAGTCAGATACAGGTAAACTTCCCCAGCCCCAAAACAGGGCTGGTGGTTTGTGCTCTGAAAGCAGTCAGTCCCAAAATAAGTCAGCTGTGCTTTAAACTCTTCCTGCACTGAAAATCTTAAGAATTGTAACAAACAAACGTAAACCTAGATCCACCTCCCTCTGTTGCTTGAAAGACTGTCTTTTCCTGTTTCACACTGCAGGTTTTGCTATGACAACTCCTTAACCACAGTAACTTATTTAAAATAGTTTAACTATCACAAACTCCTACACACCAGTAATTTATTTAAAAATAGTTTCTGTCCCAAAATCCTAGTAGTCAATCCAGCTACCCCCAAGGGACAACCAAAATGCAGTATTCAAACACTTGTGAAGTTACTTCCAAGATAAGCAGAGTTTGCAAGCTCCTTTTTCAACTCCTCAGCCACCTGTAATTTATTTAAAAATAGGTTAACTGTCAGAAAATCCTAGTAGACAATCTAGCTACCTCCAAGGGTCTACCTAAATGCAGTATTTAAATCCTTCTGGAGTTATTCACAAGATAAACAGAGTTTGCAAGCCCCTACTTGGTTAAACACTAAATAAATATGTGAATAAAAAGCAATTACCAAGGGTGAGGATCAATTTCGCTCCTGGCATCATGGAAAGCGGTACTGCTGCTATTCCTCTTTATCCTCCTCAGCTGGGGAGAGACTCCAGAGCAAATTGCATTGGTGCTTCGAAGACCTAATGTGGCAGCAGCTGGTCTTGTCAGGTCGAAACCAACGCCAGTTTCTACCCTGGCTATCAAGTGTCTGTCACCCGAGTGGCTGACATCGCCTTCTGCCACCATCACTCCCTCAGAGATGCAGGCCCAGACCAAGTTGGCACAGCCAAAGCAGGCTTTTCTGCCTATTGTGGTGAAGCTGCCATCAGAGCAGCCGAAGTCTCGGGCTGTGACTAAGGAGTCTCGGCTGGCCAAAGGACTTCCACATTGGCTGTCAGTCACCCTCACTCCTGACCGCCCCAGGTGGGTCAAGGGCGACTCAGGTGGATGTCCACTTTACATGGACTCCTCAGAGTCTGAAGACTTCTCTCTGCACTCATGTCTCATCGACGCCGAGTCTTTGGGGGTTATCCCATGGACGAGGGTCCTACCTCATTCATGGATATTCTTCGGCTCATCTCCGAGTCCATGGGGATGGAGCTTGAGCCTGTCCAGAAACGGGCTCGGTATCACCTCACCGAGATTCTGGATAAAGAGGATTCTCCTACGGAGGCCTTCCCAGTGGCGAAGCCATTGTTGGTCTGGCCCTGGAGCTTTGGTAATGTCCCGCCTCTTGCCCTGCACCTTCGGCCCGGATGGCTCACAAGTATGTGGTTCCGACCGGCTCCCTTTCGGGGTTTTCGGAGCATCCTTCAGTCGAAGGATTGGTGGCTGACTCTGTTTTCCGGCACTCAGGCAATACAGGGAACATTGATAGACCGCTGGATAAAGAGTCCAAGAAGCTGGACCATTCGTCTAAAAAAGTCTATGCTGCCTCTTCGCTTGGCCTTCGTAAGGCTAGCACAGCCATGATGATGGCACACTTCTGTCACACACTTTTGGGCTCACTAGATGACATGATCCTTCACCTCCCAGTGGACCTCCAGACCACAGTCAAGCAGGTCCGAGACCAGGGGAGGGCAGTGGCAAAGCAGCAACTCCAGACGACTGTGGATATTGACGACTCTTGTGCCCGCTCAGTCGTGGCTGCAGTAACCATGTGCTGTAGGGGTTGGTTGAGGATCTTGACCTTCATGGCGGATACCCAACACAAACTGGCAGGTGTTCCCTTTTTGGGCAGTGACCTGTTTGAACCCGGTGTGGAGGGTCACCTCCAGCGCATTGAAAAGTCTAGTGCCACCCTGGACTCGGTGACATCCGCTCAGAAGGACAAGGGCCCCAAGCACCAAAAGTGCAAGCCTTTTCAGTCCTCCACTCCTGTGGCAAAACCAGCCCAGCAACAGCAGGGCCAGCAGGTTCAATCTTGGTGACCTCGGGCCAAGTCAGCGGCCTCATCAGTCAGGAAGCCTGGAGGGAAGAGACCTGGCGGCTCCTCGGCCGGCTCCTCCGCCTCCAAGCCTGCTCAGTGCTCAATCCCGTCACGTCTTCCCGGGTCCTCCCATGGGGGACCAGCTCCACCACTTCCTTTCTACCTGGTTCGTTATCACCATGGACAGGTGGGTGCTGGAAGTGGTCAGCCAGGGTCTGCCTCTGGAATTTGAGCAGTACCTCCCAAGCTGAGCCCACACCCCACGGGAGGATTTGGTGTCCGCTGTCACTCAGTTGGCTCTGTGAGACGACATTGCCCAGCTCCTCCGCAAGAAGGTCGTGCAAAGAGTTGCGGAACCTCTGGAACACCCAGGGTTTGTTTCCAGGTACTTCCTGGTACTGAAACGGATGAGGGGCTGGAGCCCCATTCTAGAGCTGCATGACCTGAACAGGTTTCTCAGGTTTCACACCTTCAGGATGGTAGTTCTGGCTCAGATCATACCATCCCTGGAGCAAGGCATGTGGTTTTGCTCCCTGGATCTTCAGGATACGTTCTTTCATGTCCCGATCCATCCATTCCACAGAAGGGTCCTCCACTTCTGAGCTGAGGGAACCCTCTATGAGTTCCAGGCCATGCCCTTTGGCCTCTTGTCGGACCCCAGGGTCTTCACCAGATGTGTTGCAGTGGTGGCAGCTTTCCTGAGGTGCTGAGGGGTCCAGGTTTATCCCTACCTGGATGACTGGCTCATAGCAGGTCCCTCCAGGCAGGAGGTGGAGCTGTTCAGGGATCTGGCCCTCCAGACTTGCTTCAAGCTTGGCCTCCTGATCAATGAGGCCAAGTCAGAACTCATGCCCTTGCAAGTGATTTATTTCATCGGGGCAGAGCTTGACTCTTGCTGAGCCAGAGTCTGGCTCCCGGCAGACAGGGTGGAGGTTCTCTCCTCATTTGCCCAATCATTTCTGGTTGGGCAATCGTGCCCTGCCCAGGACTTCGTGCACCTTCTGGGTTACATGACATCCTGCACCAGTGTGATCCAATGGGCCCACTGGCATATGCATTCCCTCCAGTGGGAACTGGCCAGCTAGTGATTTCAGCGCATAGGTCACCTCAACCAGCTGGTCACTATGATCCAGAGGATGTGGGACGCCCTCCAGGAGTGGCTTATCCTAGCTGATCTGCAGGAAGGCATCCAGTTTGTCTGCCCCAAGCCAGCGGTCATCCTGACGACCGACGCCTCTCTGATGGGCTGGGGTGCCCACCTGGGGGAACACAGAGCACACAGGCTCTGCCCCCCACCCCAGGAATCCCAATGTCACATCAATCTGCTGTAGCTTTGAGCAGTTCATCTAGTCCTGACCGCATTCACTCCATTCATTCGGGGTGAAGTGGTCCAGGTTCAGATGGACAATGCCACAACCATGTACAATCTCAACAAGCAGGACGGGATGCATTTCTTGCCTTTGTGCAAGGCAACTGTCCACATCTGGACCTTGTGCTCAGCCTGGCGGCAGATCTCCTAGCCATCCATGTGTCAGGAGCCTCGAATCAGCTGGCCAATGCCCTCAGCTGGATGGGCGTGGCATCTCATGAGTGGTCCCTTCATCTGGAGGTAGTACATGATCTGGTCTCCCAGTGGGGCACCCCCTCAGGTGGACCTGTTCGCCTCCAGAGAGAATGCAAAGCTGAGGCTGTTCCATACCCGCCCCCCTCAGCAGAGCTCACTGCAAAGGGGGGCCTTCTTGAAGCTGTGAACCCCAGGCCTCTTCTGTGCCTTCGCTCTATTTCCCTTGATCCACTAGCGGCTCCTCAAGGTGAGGAGGGACAAGGCACAGGTGATCCTGGTAGCCCCAGACTGGCCATGCCAGTTCTGGTATCCAGATCTCCTCAGCAACAGGCTCCCTAGCCATCTTCCAGCATGCCTGGACCTGCTCTCCATCAGTCAGAGGAAGGTACTCCACCCGGACCTTCAGTCCCTGCACCTGACAGTCTGGTTCCTGAGTGGCTAGAGTTCCAGGCTTTGGGTCTTCGACGAGGTCCTCACAGTTGTTGAGGCATCCGGTAAGGAACTGACCAGAAAATGCAGTGCTTTCAAATGGAAAAGATTTTTCATTTTGTGTTAAGGCAAAGGGTTGGACCCTTCATCCTGTCCAGTGGCTAGCATTTTGGACTACCTGTGGTCCCTCTCCCAGCAGGGACTTTGGTCAACGATCCTCAAGGTGCACCTGGCAGCCATCTCTGCTTACCGGGTGCAGGCCAGTCAGCAGTTGGAGGCTCAGGAGAAGGTGGACTGGCACTTTTTCAAGGCCTTGGATCACAGATCCCCCCTCTGGTGCGTGAACCACCACCTCCATGGGATTTACTGCTGGTTTTGGAAAAGCTCATGGGCAAGCCATTCGAACCAATGCACAGATGCAATATCTCCCACCTGTCATGGAAGACTGCCTTCTTGGTGGCCATTACGTCAGCCAGAAGGATTGAGGAGCTCTAGGCTCTCTCAGTGGAGTCTCCTTACCTGGTCTTCCACAGGGACAAGGTTGTCTTGCGCCTCCACTAGAAATTCCTTCTGAAGGTGGTGTCAGAGTTTCACTTTAACTAGGTGTTGACTCTGCCAGTGTACTAACCAGTTACACCTCGGAGGCCGAGTGCAGGCTCCATACTTTGGACCTGAGATGCGCACACTCCTACTACAAAGAGCGTACGGTGGAAGTTTGGGGAGAGGTTCGCCAGCTGTTTGTCACCTACACTGTAGCCACACCTGGCAGACCTGCAGCCAAGTGGACGATTGGCAGGTGGATCACTTCCTGCATTGATCTCTGCTATAGGTTGGCGGGTAGGGAGCCTTCCATAGGGCTAAGGGCTCATTCCACCCGCCATATCGCTGCATTGGTGGCTGCTTCTAGGGACGTCCCTATCCAGGATATCTGCAGGGCTGCTACCTGGAAGTCAGCAAGCACCTTCATTACCCATTAACACATTGACCTTGAGTCACGCCGGGATGCTGGTTTTGGGGCCTCAGTTCTCCAATCTCTGTTTCACAAGCAGGGGGTGTGCGCCTTGCCTCCCTCCTCCCAGAGAACTGCTAGGAGTCTGCCAGACAGTGTGGCTAGAACATCATATCCACATCCCTAGAAACACAGGTTACTCACTTGTAACAGTAGTTCTAGGAGTGGTATATGATGTTCATCCATACGGACCCACCCAACCTCACTAGGCACAGATGCACAACCTTGCTTCCAGCGGGCTAAGATCTGGCATCTAGGGGTGGAGCCGAGGGTTATACCACCCAGGTGGATGGGAGGAGCCAGCTTGAAGATGTTCCAGCACCACTTCAAGGGAAAGGCAATCTGACAGACAGTGTGGATGAACATCATTATACCATTCCTAGAACTACTGTTACAGGTGAGTAATATATGCCTGAGGTCTAAAAGTTGTGATGAAATTATGTGTACTGTTATTCACTTTGCTCATGTTATTTGTTCTGTCACGAGGTACAAGTAACTGGTTTCTATCCATCTGATCCACTTTCATTCTAGCTTTGTGAAGAGTGTCGTATGCATATCCCCTTTGTAAAAACGTTTTTGTCAGATCATTGGCATTTTCCATGTAGTCCTGTTTGTATGAACAGTTTAGTCCATATATATTGGCCTGTTGGAATGTTACGTGTCACATGTCGTGGGTGACAGCTCTCAAAGTGAAGAAATTAATTCTTGTCTGTAGGTTTATGGTAAAGTTGTGTAATGGTTGTATTTGCCGGACCCTTTTTCACCTCCAAGTCCAGAAAATGTATCAGTTCTTTACTAGCTGAGACCTCTGATTTCTAATTTTCATTTGCATTTTTCAAGAAATGAAACAAATTCTTTTAGCTCTTCTTCCGACCCCTTCCATATGAAGAAGAGGTTGTCGATGTAATGCTTATATAAGTCTGTTAGTTGGAGGAAGGGTTTGTCACTGCTGTAGATGTAACGGTCTTCCCATGTTGCCATGAAAATCATGGCATAATTGGGCGCCACAGATGCCCCATTGCCATGTCCTTCTTTTGGAGGTAAAATTACCTGGTAACCAAAAGCTAATAAACTAATAAATAAATCTGTCTTTGAACAGAAATGAATTACAGACCAGGATCTTCTCATTTGGAGATAAGATGAATTCCACCCTCGGTGCTTTCAAAGTTGTTTCATTATAGAGTGTCTCCCTCAAGGCCTCTATTCCCTCCTCATGGGGAATGTTAGTATATAGAGACCTGACATCCATCATTACAAGCAACCAACTCAGTTGTAAGTCTGATATCCAGAATGCTTGACAAATGCATGGCATCCCACAGGTAAGACCTAGTGTCCATTGCCACAGGTTTTAGATACATATCCACATATTGGGCCAGGGGTTCAGTAACTGAGCTAATACTAGCCACTACAGGCCTTGCTGGTAGTTTCTGCAGAGTTTTGCATACTTTTGGGAGTCCGTAGATGGCAGCTCGGATGGGATGTTTTACCGTTTGAGAATCCAAGGTCTTCTGGTCTATAGTATTTTTAAGAAATGCCTCTTGTAAGATACAGTCAATCTATTGTTTATGCATCTCTGTAGGGTCGCCTTTATTTTTTATTTTTTTACTTTCAGTTTATGCTCCCCCTGCCTGCAGCACTCCATTCCCTTTGGGAGTCACCTACAGCCTTCTAGTCCTGCTCTCTTACCTGAAGCCTTGATCAGTCCATCCCCATGTAGAAATGGTTGCCCCCCAGGTGGGGACAAGGTGGGGCGGTACATGCTGAATTCCTGAGTTTCATCGGGATGCCATACTCTGGGACAGGTAGGGGCATTCAGGACTGGGGCCTGGCGTTCCATCTACCGGGAGCGCCACAAGCCATTTTTCAGGTTTTCTGTGCCGTGTGACATGCGCCCTGATGTCAAGGCGCTAGGCGCCAGAATCCATCATGCAGCTCCCCTATGGTGGCTGGAGCTTGTTGTACCTCGGGCCTCCACCGGGGTCAGCCAAGCACTAGGCCCTCCCCGGAGGCGAGGCAATCCCTGGGATGTCAAGCCTCCTCCCGGCTAGCCTTCTGATAGCACTACTGCTGCTTGCGGCAGGTCGACCATGGGGTTTCCTTTAAGGGGCTTGTAGAAAGATGTATCTGAACTTTGAGGTGCCATAAAAACATAGGAGGAGGACACCACCCCTAGAGGTGCCCCTTGGGCTAAATTCCCTCAGGCCAAACCATGAAATTAAGCAATAGCGACCAAGAAGCTAGTAATTTCCAAGGCATTAACGACCGGTTCAGTGCTGGCCGGGCCACCACCCTCCTGCTGGTCATTAATCCAAGGAAATGACTAACTTCAAGGTTGTTACACAATATAAGGAATAATGTATGGGTGCCCATACACAAGAAGCCTGTGTTTCCATCAAGGGGTTGAGATACCAGCATATGGACCTTGAGAGCGAAGCTCGTGAGGTCCATGCTGGTATTTCAACCGACTTAGATGGAAAACAGGTGTTATGTATGGGCACCCATATTTTATTTGTTACGAACATACGAAATTTGCCAGCAGATAAAGGCCTAGTGGTCTATCAAGTCTGCTCGAATGTGCAGCTAGCACCCTTTATTCTGTAGCTGCCTTTCCCTCCCTTCCCTTCCCTCCCTCCGTTGACCTTCCCCCTTGTCCTGTCCCAGCCCCTTTTGAAGCAGTCCACTGTTCTACTGGATACCACTTCTACCGGTAACACATTCCACCCAGCTACCACACTCTCTGTAAAAAAATGTCTCCTCATCTCCCTCTTAAACCTTCCTCCCTCCAGGCTCATATCATGGCCCTGGGTGTCCCTCCCCTACTTTGAACAACCCCTCCGTACCTGTCTTGTTTTATCCTTTGTTGTATTTGAAGGTTCCAGTCATATCCCCCCGTCCCTCCTCTCCTTCAACGAGTACATGTTCACCGCTCTCAGCCTCCTCTCGTATAGTAAGTCCCCCAGCCCCTTGATCATCTTTGTCACCCTGCACTGCACCCCCTCCAGTAACCTAATGTCCCTCTTCAGGTATTGGTGCCAATACTACACGCCATGCCCCAGATGTGATCTAACTAATGGTCTATACAGTGGCAGAATCACCTCCCCCTTCCTCAAGGATGTACCTCTTGCAATGCAACTCAGCATTTTGTTAGCCTTTGCAGCTGCCTTCCTACATTGTGCCAAGTTGTTCATTGACCCCATAATGAGCATCCCCAGATCCTTCTCCTCCTCCTCTGTCTCGGCTAGCTGCACTCCCCCTACTGGTAACTCCTCCTTGGGTTTTTCACCCCAAAATGCAGAACCTTGCACTTTTTGGCATTGAACCCCAGTTGCCAGGTGTCCGATCAGGTTTTCAGCTTTGCTATATCATCCTGCAACCCCTGCCATCCCCCTAAGTTGTCCACCACCACTCCCATCTTGGTGTCGTCAGCAAACAGACTAGTCTTGCTCTTTATGCCCGATGATATGTCTGCAATGAATATCCCAAACGACACTGGTCCCAACACTGAGCTGTGCAGAACACCGCTTGTCACTACCTTTGGGAAAGAGAGTTCCCCACCCACCACCACCCTCTGTTGCCCTCCCTGAAGCCAGTTCACTACCTATCTCACCAGCTTTGCACCTGCCCCTGTGCCTTCTAACTTACTTCCCGCCTCCCATACGACACTGAGCCGAATGCTTTACTGAAGAACAGGTACAGGGCATCCCCTGCATGGCCCCATCCAGTTGTCTAGTTACCCAGTCATAGAACACCACCAGGTTGGTTTGGCAGGATCTGCCACTCACGAAGGCACGCTGTCTGCTGTCCTGTAGTCCTTTGGCCTCCATGAGGGCCACCAGCCTCTCCTTCAGGATAGTCTCCATCAGCTTACCCACGATGGATGTGAGGCTCACCGGTCTGTAGTTCCCTGGTTCATCCCTGGGACCGCTCTTGTGGAGGGGCACCACATGAGCCATCCTTCAATCCTGAGGTACACACCTGAGTGTAATGAAGCATTAAATAGGTCTGCCAAAGGTCCCGCCAGGACCTCTGCCAGCTCCTTCAGTACTCTGGAGTGGATGCCATCTGGGCCTGGCACCTTGTCCACCCTCAGTGCCCTCAAAGCCCTCCAGAACCCTTCCCTCCGTGATTTCCTCATCTGTCTCCCCTCTGTTTCTGCCCTCCTCCCTCCCCAAGCAAAATAATCATTTAATGCCTTTGCCTTATCACCCCCTGCTTCCACCTAGCTCCCCTCCTTCCTAATCCTTACTATATGATCTTTACAGTTCCTTTTCTCTCTAGTGTACCTGAAGAAAGCCTTCTTCCCTTCTTAATGCCCTGCGCCAGCCTGAGTTCCTAAGATGCCTTGGCTGCCCTTACTGCCCTTGTCACCTCCTTCGATTCATTCAGGTACTCCTCCCTGTCCTCCCCCCTCCCTGTTCTTTTGTACCTCCTAAAGGCATCTCTTTTCCTCCTTAACTTTTCCATGACCTCCTTGCTCACCCAGCTAGGTTTCTTTGTCCTAGCCTTCTTGCTCTGGGTGTTGCTGCAAGTTCTGGTTGCCTTCATTATCCCCAGCTTTATGAGCTCCCACCTCTGGTTAGTGCCCATACAAGGTTGAATTCTGGATAGGTGCCCTTTTACCACTTCCCCCATCCTCCCAAAGTCAGCCCTCCTGAAGTCCAGCACCCTTGTGCCAGACTCCACTCCTTCCTTGCCCATATCCAGCGTGAACCATACTGAGTGGTGGTCTCTCCCCGTCAGTAGTTCTTCCACCCTAAGTTCCCTTACAAACTCCCTATTTGCCAGTTCGAGGTCAAGGGCGTTCTGTAACCTGGTTGGTTCACTGACCATTTGCATTAGGAAGCTGACCTGGAAGGCATCCATCAGTACCTGCTCCCTTCTTTTCCTGGTTATTGGGGTACTCAAATCCACTCCTGGCATGTCGAAGTCCCCTACAATCACCGCACTACCCTTGTCACAGTGTACCGTGAAGGAAAAAAAAACACGTCTGACCTTTTTTTTTTTCAAAACTGCAGTTACCATAACGCTAAGGTACAGTGAGCAAAGAAGTGAAACTAGGCAGCAGGAGTCAGCATGAGGGAATCGCAGCTGCACTTAATGTAAGAATGTGCGCAATAAGGTTTTCAGAACTTGCTTAACTTTATAATGTGCAGAACAACCTTTGAACGTGCACAATAAGGTTTTTCAGCAGCTTGAATTCTGTGCACACTAAGCCCTGACCATACTATAACGCCTTTTGTTTTTTTCTTGTTTTATTTAGGTTTTTGCTGTATGGCGCTAGCCACACAGCATCAGTTTGCAGCCGGATCGGTCATTTCTAAGATGTTAATAACTGATCCAGTAGCCAATCAGGAACCTTGTTAGGCTCATGAATAATTAATTAGACTTATAATAAGCGTTAAAAAAACATGTTAATATATGTGTTTCTTCACACCTTTTGAATTTTACTTTTTGGTAAGTTAACAGTGTGTATGCCTTCTGCTTGTTTGTTTGTGATATTCGAATTTTAATTATGAACAGTGTTGTAAGTGTGAATCCTATACAGTTGCTCAATTAATAAAACTGATTAACTGAATAAGGTATTTGGATGACTTAGCATGAGTTTGATTCCTGTAAATACTGTCTATGGGAAATGTATAACACAGAAACAGATTTTGTTGGCAGAAAAGGACCTTTCGGTCCATCCATCCTGAATAGTTACACTTTGGACCATTTTATTTTACACAATATGCAGTCTGTGTAGTGCACATATTTAACTTGATTTTCTGTGAATTTGTGCTCAAATAATTAGTTTCACAGTAGTAAAAATCAATCATTTCATAGAAACTGCTGGCAGAAAAAAGACCATTGATCCATCCAGTCTGCACTGTTTTACCCTTTCCTACCCCATGATGTAATGTCTGGTAAGGGTTATTACACTCACCACCCTCCCCCCCCCACCTTGCCCCCTGACATACTGCTTCTCCCTGTGTAACTATAAATACTTTTACTCAGTCCTAGCTGCATTTGAAACCATTGATGGTCCTTGCTCCTACCACCTCTGCTGGAAGGCTTCACAGTTCAACCACTCTCTCTCGCTGTAAAGTAAACCTTTTTCACATCCCTCCTGAATCTCCCTCCGGCCTGCGTCTACTCATGTACCTGTCTATTTGATTTGCCAGCCCTGCTGAATTTCACTCATCTTCACTATCTGTATCCATGGTAGCATAACTGGGCTTCTTACAAAGTAATAAAATGTCAAGATTGCAGTGTTTAAAAATCTGGGTATTATCTGATTGTACATATATATTATGACATCAAGGCTCTAAACCATTAATGCGGGATACCTGTCCATATAAGGTCAATTCTACAAGATGATGTAACATTTTTTTAATTTAACACAGCAGTACACAAAAACTGTCAGTTGTAGCCTGAGGTATCTAGTGCTGCAGTCCTTAAATGAAAATGCCCTCTTAACTTGTAAATTTTATTCTAGGAACGTGGATATGTTGTTCATTCACACTCTTTGGCATGTCCCTTTCCCCTTTAAATCTTGCCGAAAGTCTTCAAACTGGCTCCTCCCACCCACCCGGGTGGTATATACCTCGGCTCCGCCCCATGACAGCAAATCTTCCTTTCCGCTGGAAGATTCAGGTTCCCTCGTGCTACTTTCACAAGTACCGTAGGCCATGTAGTCTAATCGATGGTTTTCGCTGCATTTGCTTTCTTTAAAACTCGCAAGAGTTTATGAATCCGATACGAGCGCATCAGACATGGAGGACAAGTCGTCCCCTGGTTTTCGCCGGTGTCCTTGTGGGTAAAAAAAGTCTCGCACCAATCCCCACCTCTCGTGCGTTTATTGCTTGGGTGTCGTGCATGACACCACTGCTTGCTTGCACCATCTGTCTGGCCTTCCATTCTAACGTCCTGCACGATTGCAAGGCACACCTACAGCTAGGGAGACCAGAGCTTCACAATCCACCGGTGAAATCGAAGGAGGCCAGGTGGGCGGTTTCCACGGCCGCGTGATCCATGAGCAGCTTCGAACAGATGGCGGTTTTGAAGGAAGCTGCCCAAGTTTCGGCCAGCGGAAGTTTTTTTGTGCCACTCAACCTGGGCCTTACCTTTACTGGGTCCTTTCAGGAGCTGTGCCAGTCTCTCCCTACCAAGGGTGAGGCGCCCTCGGGCTCGCACTCCTCCTGCCCCAAGAAAAGGGACAAGGACCCTAAATCTTCTTCTTCTGGCTGAAGAAGACATTCCTGGGACCGAGAGCGGTCCAATTCACAGGACCAGCCGGTCTCATCTTGGTCAAGATCGCTTCCTCGGCCACCGGCTTCTCGGATCTTCCGTCAGGCCAAGGCACTGAGGCCGAGGATATGGCAGAACCAGCCGAGATTTCTCTCAACTCGATTGAGCCGTTGTCGCCGACGCCGATCAACGACTCTTTGGAAAGGACACCCATCCTTTCTTTCCCTGACGAGGAGACCCATCCTGCGGGCATCCCGATCGAGGGAAAGGAGCCAGATCCTCGGTTTTCAGCGAATCTGGTCTCTTCTGATCGACAGAACCGACACCGTCGGTCTTGATCGAGGAGTAGGACCCCGTCGGTCGAGAAACTGAAAAAGGGTCATAAATACTCCGGAAGAGGCACCGTCGCCGTTCCTCATCCTCCTCGGATGAGGAGAGACTTAGATGGAAGCTCCGTCGAGGTTATGAGGACCTCATGTGGCAGCAGCTAATTCTGACCGGTCAGAAGTCGGCTACTCCGGCTACACCGGCCATTACTTGGCCCCAGCCTCTTAGGCCGACACCAGACCCCTCCGGTACCAAGGACTCCGCTTCTCCCTCCGGCAGGATGGGCACGCATTCCTGCTCGACCTGTTCTGGGCTCCCTGCCAATTCTGGTGGAACCACCGCACAAGCAGCCTCAGGGAGGGGCTCCCTCTAAGGAGGATCGGGCAGATACGGGCTTGCCCCGTCTTCTGTCCATCACTGTGGTTCCCGATCGCCCTAGGCGCATTGAAGGGGACTTAGGCGGGAGACCCCTGTATCCTGACTCCTCAGGCTCGGATGCTACTGGTCTTCACTCACACCCTGATGATGAATTGTCAGTGACAGGCCTGGAGGAAGGTCCTTCTTACTTCCAAGGCATTCTTCGACTCATATCTGAGTCCACGGGTGTGCCATTGCAACCTATCCAAAAGAAGGCGGAATATCCTCTCACGGATATCCTTAAGAGGGGGGATACCCCGATGGAGGCCTTTCCAGTGGCTGAAGCCATTGTTGGCACGGCCCTTGAGCTATGGCAGTGCCCTGCCTCCTGCCTGGCTTCATCTGCCCGCATGGTTCGTAAGTACACTGTTCCCATGGGGTCCTTGGCGGGCTTCACTGAGCATCCCTCGGCTGAGATCCTTGTGGCTGCTTCAGTGTTTCGGCGTATGGGCAGCTCAGCAGATATTGAACACCCTCAGGACAAGGAGTCCAAAAATATGGACCATTCTGCCCGGAAGGTATCTGCGGCCTCATTCTTGTGCCTTCATCAGGCCAGCTGTGCTGTAATCATGGCACACTTCTCTCATGCCCTCTTGGGGTCACTAGATGAAGTCCTCCCTCATCTCCCAGAGGACATGCAGACCACGGTTAAGCAGGTCCATGACCAGGGCCATGCTGTTGCGAAACAGCAGCTCCAGATGGCCCTGGACATTGGAGGTTCCTGTGCCCTCTCCTTTGCAGCCGCAGTGGCCACTCGCTGCAGGGCATGGCTGAGGTTATCCTCTTTTCCTGCGGATACTCACCATAAATTAGCTGACGTGCCCTTCCTTGGCACTGACCTCTTCAGTCCTGGAGTGGCAGGTCACCTCCAGCGCATAGAGCAGTCTGATGCCACCTTGGATGCTACCTCTGCAAAAGGTTCTTTGGGCAAGAACCAGCAGAAGCGCAAGAAGAAGCCCTTTCGGCCCTCTTCCCTGCGGTTAGGCAGCCCTCCTATCAGGGAGGTCAGCAGCAACAGCAGGCTCAAGCTTGGCGCCCTAGGCCCAAGCAGGGTCCCCAACAGCCCCACAAAGTAGGCCGAGGTGCCGGTCCAGGAGCCTCCTCCTCCTCTAAGCCTGCGCAGTGACGGGTCGGGGTGGCCAACCCTACTCCTGTCACGCCAGTTCTGGGTCCTCCTGTGGGGGGCCGGCTCCACCACTTTCTTTCTGCCTGGTCCAATATCACTTCGGACAGGTGGGTTCTGGAAGTGGTCGGTCGGGGACTGCCTGTAGAGTTCGAGCAGTACCCTCCCTGCTGAGCCCGTGCCCCACGGGAGGAAAGGATCTCAGTTGGCGCTCAGTCGGCCCTTCAGGACGACATTGCTCAGTTCCTCCGCAAGGAGGTGGTCGCTCCAGTTCCAGATCCTCCTGCAGACCCAGGCTTCATGTCCAGGTACTTCCTGATGCCCAAGCAGACAGGGGGGTTGGCGCCCCATCCTAGATCTCCACGACCTGAATCAGTATCTCAGGTCTCACACCTTCCAAATGCTAACTCTGAACCAGATCATACCATCTCTGGAGTGAAACATGTGGTTCTGTTCACTGGATCTACAGGATGCGTTCTTTCACGTCCCAATCCATCCGTCCCACCAGCGGTTCCTCCGCTTCAGGGTCGAAGGACCCTGTATGAGTTCCGACCCATGCCGTTCGGCCTGTCATCAACCCCTTGGGTCTTCACCAAATGCATTGCAGTGGTGGCAGCCCATCTACGGCATCAAGGGCTTCGCATATACCCTACCTCGACGATTGGCTCCTGGCGGGTTCCTCCCTGCAGGAGGTGGAGAGGTCCAGGGACCTGGCCCTCCGAACCTGTTCCTGATTAGGCCTCCTGATCAATGAGGTCAAGCTGGAACTCATGCCAGTCTCAGGCGATGGGCTTTATCGGGGCAGAGCTCGACTCTCGTCAAGCCAGAGCTCGGCTTCCAGCGGACAGGGCTGAGGTTCTTTCCTCCTTTGCCCAATCATTTCTGGTTGGGCACTTGCGCCCTGCCCGGGACTTCCTGCGCCTTCTGGGTTACATGGCGGCGTGCACCTCAGGGGTCCATTAGGCCAGGTTGCACATGCGTCCCCTCCAGTGGGAGCTGGTCGCTCAGTGGACTCAGCATCAAGGCCTTTTTGACCAGCTGGTCACTGTCACCCCGAAGATGTGGGATGCTCTCCAATGGTGGACCGTCCCAAGTCTGCAGGAAGGGATCCTGTTTGTACGCCCGAGCCGACGGTCGTCCTGATGACCGATGCCTCTCTCATGGGCTGGGGAGCCCACATGGGGGACCACAGAGGCCATGGGTTCTGTACCCCCCGAGGAGTCCCACTGCTACATTAACCTGTGGGAGCGCGCAGCAGTCAGACTGGCACTGTCAGCTTTTGCTCTTCAGCTCCGGGGTCAAGTGGTTCAACTCCAGACGGACAATACCACAACCATGTACTACCTCAACAAACAGGGCGGCATGCACTCCCGTCTGCTATGCAAGGAGGCGCTCCAGATCTGGACCTTCGTCAGCCGGTTGGAGGTGGATCTCCTTACCATCCATGTGGCAGGGGTCTCGAACCAACTGGCGGATGCTCTCAGCCGCTTAGGCCAGACATCCAACGAATAGTCTCTCCATCCAGAGGTAGCTTACAGTCTGTTCTCCTGTTGGGGCAAACCGTTGGTGGACTTGTTTGCTTCCAGGGAGAACACCAAGCTGAAGTTGTACCATGCTCGCCCCCCTCAGCAGGGTTCACTGCAGGGGGATGCCTTCTCGAGGCCGTGGACCCCAGGCCTCCTCTGCACCTTCCCTCAAATTCCCTTGATCCACAAGGTGCTTCTTAAGGTGAAGAGGGACATGGCGAAGGTGATACTGGTAGCCCCAGATTGGCCCCGCCAGTTCTGGTATCCAGATCTACTCAGCCTCAGCTGCAGGGCCCCAGAATGGCTTTGTACACGCCCGGACCTGATATCAATGAACCAGGGGAAGGTATTCCACCCGGACCTTCAATCCCTGCACCTCACAGCCTGGTACCTGAGTGGCTAGAGTTCCAGGCTCTGGGTCTTTCCGAAGATGTCTACACCGTGGTGGAGGCATCTCGTAAAGAATCGACCAGGAAATGTTATGCTTTCAAATGGAAAAGGTTTTCCTGCTCTGTGGCTAACATTTTATACTACCTTTGGTCCCTCTCCAAAGGGGGTCTTCGGTCATCAACCCTTAGGGTGCGCCTGGCAGCCATCTCTGCTTACCGAGCTTGGGCCGGTCAGTCGACATTGGCACAGGAGACTGTGGTCGGGCACTTTTTCAAAGGCCTGGATCACATATCCCCTCTGGTGCGTGAACCTCCACCTCCGTGGGATCTTCTGCTAGTTTTGGCAAAACTCCTGGGCAAGCCATTCGAACTCGTGCACAAGTGTGAGCTCTCACACTTGTCGTGGAAGACTGCCTCTTCCTGGTGGCTGTTACGTCAGCCAGAAGGACAGGGGAGCTCCAGGCGCTCTCGGTGGACTCCCCTTATCTGGTCTTTCACAGGGACAAAGTTGTCCCTGTGACCCCACCCGAAATTCCTTCCAAAGGTGGTGTCAGAGTTTCACCTTAACCAGGTGTTGACTCTGCCAGTATATTATCCTAATTACACCACAGACACCGTAGTACAGGGCCCTATACCCTGGACTCAGAGTTTGCCTCCTCCTACTATAGAGAGGACGGCTGAAATTGGGAGAGGTTCGCCAGGTGTTTGTCACCCACTCAGCCGCTTCTGGCAGACCTGCAGCCAAACGGACCATTGCAAGATGGATTACTACTGGATGGCTACTACATCTAAATCATCCCATTCCAAGGCAAAAATATGGGGCTTCAGAGGAGCTGACTTTGATAAGATGGCCAACAGAGTTAAGCTAGCCCTGGCAAAAAAAAACACAGGTGAGGGGGTACAGGCAAAGTGGGCAATCATTAAGGATGCAATACTTGAAGCAACATCCCATTGTGTTAGACAGAAAAGGAAGTGCAAAAGAAGAAGGAAACCACTTTGGTTCTCAAATACAGTAGCAGAAAAGGTCAGAGCCAAAGGCTGGCCTTCAGGAAATATAAGGGAACACAGCGCGATGAAGATAGGGAGGCATACCAAACTGCCCTAAGAGAAGCAGGTAAGGCAGTAAGGCAGGCAAAGTCCCAAACTGAGGAAACACTAGCACGAACAGTAAAAGAAGGTGACAAGACTTTCTATAGATACATTAGTGAAAGGAGAAAGTCCAGAGGGGGTATTGCTAAGCTAATGGAGAAAAGGAGCATGAGGAGGAGGACCCTGTAAAGGCATCTATCCTAAATAGATACTTTTGCTCAGTATTTACTGAAGAGAAGGTAGGGCAGGGCCCATAGCTCAGCATCATGGACACAGGGGAGGGAGGTGAGCACTACTCCCTTCACAAAGAAGGGTCCTACAAGAGCTTGCTAAGCTCAGGTGGATAAGGCAATGGAACCTGATGGCATGCATCCCAGGGTACTTAAGGAGCTAAAGGTGGAACTAGCAGAGCCATTAGCAGAACTGTTTAGTGAGTCTGAGCACAGGAGAGGTCCCAGAAGACTGGAGAAGGACTCATGTGATCCCGCTCCACAAGAGTGGTAGCAGGGAGGAGGCGGGGAACTACAGACCAGTCAGTCTTACCTCTGTAGTGGGCAAGATTATGGAGGCACTCCTTAAGGAAAGGATAGTGCAACACCTGGAATCCATAGGGGCACAGGATCCAAGACAGCATGGGTTTACAAAGGAAGGTCCTGTCAAACTAATCTCATAGTTTCTTTGACTGGATAACCAGAGTGGTGGACCAGGGGAGCAGTTGATGTTGCTTACCTTGACTTCAGCAAAGCTTTGACACTGTTCCACATAGAAGATTGATAAATAAGCTGGGTAGGCTCGGGTGGGTCAGAAGTTGGTCAACTGGGTTGCAAACTGGTTGACGGGCAGAAAACAGAGAGGTGGTAAATGGTATACAGTCAGAAGAGATGCAAGTCACAAGTGGGTACCTCAGGGATCAGTCCTGGGGCCAGTCCTCTTCAACATCTTCATTAGTGACCTTGCAGATGGACTAGGGGTAAGGCTTGTCTGTTTGCAGATGACACCAAGATCTGCAACAGAGTAGATGATCCAGATGGGGTGGGCAGAATGAGAAGAGATCTGGATAAACTAGCAAAATGGTCAGAAGAGTGGCAACTGGGATTTAATGCAAAGAAGTGCAAAATCATGCACATAGGGAAGAGAAACCCTGAAGCCACCTATAGGCTGGGAGGGGAGTTGCTAGCAGTCACAAAGGAAGAAAGAGACTTGGGCATCATCATCACTGATGACCTGAAATCATCCAAGCAGACCTCTAAAGCAGTAGGTAAGGCTGGGGGGGTGTTAGGGTGTATTAGTAGGGGTATCACAAGTCGTAAGAGGGAGGTAATAATCCCTCTTTACAAGACACTGGTTAGGCCCTCCTGGAGTACTGCGTGCAGTATTGGAGCCACACCTTCACAAGGACATTAACCAAATTGAGGCAGTCCAGAGAAGGGCAACCAAAATGGTGCAGGAACTGCATCAGAAGACATATGAGGACAGATTAACAGAGCTCAATATGTATGCCCTTGAGCAAAGGAGGAGAGGTGATATGATCGAGGCATTCAAACACCTTAAGGGCATTAACAAGGTGAAAGAGTCTAACATGTTTAAATATAAGAAAAATAGCAGGACAAGAGGACACAGCATGAGATTAGAGGGGGGCTGATTAAGGGGGAATGTGAAGAAATTCTTTTTCACAGAAAGGGTGGTGGATGCATGGAATGGCTTACCACAAGAACTGGTGGCTATGAATACAGTGCAGGGCTTCAAACAGGCATGGGATACGTATAAGGGAGCAATACAAATGACTATGAATAGATAGGCCACTGACAAAGCAGAGGCTGATGGCACATTTATAAGGTAGAAAAAGAAATGAGCAGACTGGATGGGCCTTGCGGTCCTTATCTGCCGTCAACTTCTATGTTTCTATGATTACATCATGCATAGGTCTGTGCTATGAGTTGGCGGGCAAGGAGCCTCCCAGAGGGATAAGAGCTCATTCTATCCACCATACTGCTGCATTGGTGGCTGCTTCCAGGGACATCCCTATCCAGGAAATCTGTCGGGCTGCTACCTGGAAGTCAGCAAACACCTTTATTACCCACTACCACATCGACCTTGAGTCACGCTGGGATGCTGGTTTTGGGGCCTCGGTTCTCCAATCTCTATTTCCCAAGGCCTTGCCTCCCTCCTCCCAGAGAACTGCATGGAGTCTGCCAAAGAGTGTGGATGAACAACATATCCACGCTCCTAGAAAAACAGGTTACTTACCTGTAACAGTAGTTCTTGGAGTGGCATATGTTGTTCATCCACACACACCCTGACCTCCCTGGCTTTAGGCGCATGAGCCTTGCTTCCAGCGGGCTAAGATCTGGCGTCATGGGGCGGAGCAAAGGTATATACCACCCGGGTGGGTGGGAGGAGCCAGCTTGAAGACTTCTGGCAAGATTTAAAGGGGAAAGGGACATGCCAAAGAGTGTGGATGAACAACATATACCACCCCTAGAACTACTGTTACAGGTGAGTAACCTGTTTTTTGTTTTCATGTCAACAGACACCTCTGTTCCTATAGCTGTTAGGTATATCCATGTTTGCTTTAGTTTGTTTTCAGTGTCCATGCTAGTTTCACATAGCTGTCCTGGGTCATGATTTTGTGGTTGTTGAAATCGCATTGTCCATGAGAGCTGCATTAGCATTCTGTATGCGAACGTGATGTCACAACAGTCATTTATACCATGTGTCTCTATGCTGAAAGTACAAATATCATGACAAAACTCTCTGGAAACATACAAATTGAATTAAATTTAATGGGAAAAATCCTGCATTTGAACTCTATTTGCAAAGCTAACTGAAGGGAAATGTGGCATTTCACTATTTGCTGCGGCTTCTTTTGTTGAACTCTAATTAAACAGACAGGCATACTGTGGAGTCTAAATGGTACAGACACATCATGTTCTCATATGCTAATGCAGCTCTCGGAAAATGAAATTTCAACAATCAGAAGATGGAGACCCCTAAAATAGCTACAGGGACTAGTATGAATAGTGAAAATAAACTATTTAGCAATCACATACATCCATAACAGCTACCCAAAGCATTGTATGTTCATATGGAAACAAATAAAATTTATAAGCTTTAAGGGTATGGGTTTCCTGCAATTACAGCAGTAGTGTCTATTGACTTTGTGAAGCACATTTTCATGCATGGGAGTTCCTTTGCTTCATAGTTATTTAAACTGACACTTGAGATGACTTGTGCAGTGGCTGGGTGAGCTGTCAGTTTTAGGGTCATGTTCTTTATTCTGCATGCCTCAGTGCCCTAACATGGAAAATACAGGAGCACAGCAGGGGCCTGATATTCAAAAATGAGCAAAGCAGAGTGCAAAACTGTGCACTAGGCATATCAATAGCACGTATGTGCAAAAATGCCATATTCAGAGGAATAACGCATGGTGCTATTCATCTGAATAAAGGTCAGATTTTGCCCAGCACTAAGCCACTTAGTGCAGCCCAATAGTGCCCCTGAATTAGGGCCCCGCAATTGCTTGTACCTTGGCAAAATGTGCTATATTTCAAAGTCCCCATGCAAATGAGCCCATTGGGCATGCAAGGCACTAAGGGGCCATTTGCATGCCCATTATTGGCTCATTTGCATGGGGAGCAAAGCTGGTTTGCCAGGTGCAGCCCCCCACAATTGTACCAACCAAGTGAGCTGTCCCTGGTGCTAGTGGCCTCGCCCTACCCCCCATCCCAGTCCCGTTAAAAAGTGACAGTTCTTGGCATCTAGTGGTGTGCCCTCCCTCTGATCCCATTCCTGTTAAATAAAGTAATACCCCTGGCATCCAGTGGTGTCCCCCCTCCCTCCAATCCCAGTCCCATTGAATAAAGAAATATCTCTGGCATCCAGGGATGCCCCCTTCCCTCTAATCCCAGTCACGGTATAAAGATACAGTTTCCCTGACGTCCAGTGGTCCTTCCCCCCACCCAATCACAGTTCTGGTAACTTCACTGTTTTCCCTGGTGCCCAGTGGTCCCTCCCATGCCTGATCCCTGTCCCAGGAGCGCCCCCATGATTTGCCAGTGCCCCCCCTCCAACAGTCATGCTGCCCTTAGCATGGCAATAGCAAAGTAGTCCAGCTCCCCCACAGCAAAGCCCTGTTCCAAACTGTGAACAGCCCCCCCAGCCCATACCCAGTTAGTAGCTAGTGGCTCCCGTTCCACCTGGCACTGCACCCACCATCCAGTCCCTCTACCTGTCTGCTGGTTGCGGTTGAGCAGACCGCAAGTGGCATTACCTCACACCACCCAGCCACTTGGCATCTATCTGTAGCAGTGCGGCTTGTTTATAGCACATGGTAACATGCCTTGCCGTATAAATAAGCTGTGCTCCTCTGAGGCAAGTAGCTAGTGGCCGAGGTGGTGTGAGGTAGTCTGTGCCACTCACCATTGTTGAACTGCGACACCAGTGGAAAGGTAGGGGGACTGGGGTGGGTGTCGGTGCTGCAGGTGGGAGGGGGGCTATAGCCACCAACTTGGTTTGAGCTGAGGGGAGCGCTGCTCGCAGTTCAGGACAGGGCTTTGTTGGGGGGGCACTGGACTTCTTTGGTACTGCCATGCCAAGGTTAGCGCAGCTGTCAGAGGGCATTGGCAAACTGTAGGGGGCATTCTCTGGACGGGGATCAGGTGTGAGGAGAGACCACTGGACAGTAGGGAAAATAGTGAATTTGCCAGGATTGGGATTGGGCGGATGGAGGGACCACTGCACACCAGGGAAACTGTATCTTTATACCATGACCAGGATCAAAGGGAAAGGGAGGCACCACTGGATACCAGGGATATTTCTTAATTCAGTGGGACTGGGATCAGAGGGAAGGGGCACTACTGGATGCCAGGGATATTTCTTAATTCAGTGGGACTGGGATTGGAGGGAGGGGGCACCACTGGATGACAGGGATATTTCTTAATTCAATGAGATTGAGATCGGGGGGGCACTGTTTGCCACAGGGAGTACTGTGTTTGGGGGGCACCAATGCACTATCTCTAACAACCGCTAGGGTTGTGCTGGATTAAGACATGGGTTAGGTCGATGGTATTTTTTCCGTGCAAGGGGACAGTGCAAACGTCCGTGCTTGGAGTAAATACTATGAATATTGGACTGCGACGATATTCAGGTCCCCACACTGATTTGCATACTTTTGCCTTGCAGGACATTCCACTATTTGTTGGGGCACAAACCCTGTTTGCCTGCACAAACTGGGCTTTTTAAGGGCTTCCACGTAAAACCCAGTTTGCATGTGCAAACTAGGATTTGCGCCATGGCAAACTTTTGAATATAGGGCCCCCGGTACATATGTTTAAAAGAGGCATGGTAATACCAAACAGTACTGCAGTCTAACTTTTTTGTTCTTTCCTTTCCTTTCTCTGTATTTCTCTTCCTGGAGCCTGGCGTACAGTAATTGAGTTTTAAAACAGTAGTACAATATTTTAGTCCTGGAGACATTAGTAAACTTGATTAGTTTTATACTGGGTGATAAATATCAAATGTGATCTGCTAGAACAGGGTATGTGTGAGAGACAAAAGTGGTTACTGTTTCTCTTTTCTTTTTCTAGCTTTCGGGTATACTGTGTGCTTGGAGATGGAGAGGTGTCTGAGGGCTCAGTCTGGGAGGCTATGGCCTTTGCTTCCTACTACAAGCTGGACAATCTTGTTGCTATCCTTGATATCAACCGCCTTGGACAAAGTGAGCCTACCCCACTTCAGCATCACACAGAAGTCTATAAGAAGCGCTGTGAAGCCTTTGGGTGGAATGCCATGGCTTCAATGGTTATTCAATTATTTAAAATATCTGAGGCCTGATATTGAAATGATTTAGGAGTCAGCAGTATCAAATTTAATACTAAGTGGGAGACTTGGGTCTGCATCCTGTGTGGAAGACATCTGCTGCTTGCTAGAAGTGGAGGCAAATGCATCATACAGAAGCACCCTCTGCTGTGGTGGGTGGGTGGCATGGGTTGATTCTTTGCTCCCTTGTCGCCCAATGAGCAAAAGCAGCTAAACAGTGTACAGTAAGAGTGGTCAGGTTATAGTAGGATGCTCACACTGAGTTCCAATATGCTGATGACCCAGTACAGGGACAGTACATGAGGGAAAATACCTGCTGGTTATTCGTTAAGGTTCAGGCCCATCCATAACCCCCACTCTAAAGTGCTGGTGCAAATGTCCTCCGTGGTGATGGTGGTAGCCCAGTGGGGCCACACCACGAGGGTCAAGTTATAGACAACTAGCAGATGGATGAACTAATGGCAGTGCAGGAACTACTGCCAAACGAGTGATGCTGTGGTTTGTACGCTCACACATGAGATGTTTTGAAAGGCGAGGCCAAGCCAGTAAAGGCACGAACACGAGCATGTGCAAACACTAGACTTCAAGAGTTTCAGTCCAAAAGCAAGATATAAGAACAAATACGTCTCAGGTTTATTGACACTGGGGATGTTTTAGTTGTTTCTACTATAAATAAGTTACTTATTTGTAACTGTAGTTCTTACAATGGTATACAGTTCACATCCACACTTTGGCAGTCTAGTCGGAGACAGCTGAGTCATCAGAACGTCGTCAAGCTAAGCTTCTTCCACTACCCAGGTGGTAGTTACTCAGAGCTGTGACATTAAATCTTGTACACTGGAAGAAGGGATCCTGGTGCCACTGGCCAAGGCAAATTGGATGGGTTATGTGGCTGTGAACTGTGTACCACTATTACAATTGTAGTTACAAGTTTGTAATAGATATTTTAAAAAATGTGGATACAGTTCAGTATCTGTATTCGGGCAGACTCCAAGCAATCTCCAGGAGGCGGGAGCAAGGCATTCACCACCATTTGGCAAATACAGACTGAAGGACTAAGGCCCTAAAAGAAGCATCCTGATAACTCAGTATGTCAATGCTGTAGTGATAGATAAAGGGGTGAGTTTTGCTCAGGTTGCAGCTCTGCATATCTCCTCAATGAGGATATCCCTGGAAGCAGCACCAGTACAACGATATGTTGGATAATGGTGTGTGAAAGGTAATGACAAGGCTTTTTTCAGATATATAAGGAAACAGATGAAAAAGTGAAAGATGCATAGAAAGGCTAAGGAAAGAAGACTGTTGAGTTGATGAACAAATGTCTGAGGTACTTAATGAATACTGTTGCTCTGACTTTACAGCTGTGATGGGAGGTCCAATTCTGGACTGTAATTTCCATTCAAGGGAGAAAAGAGTTTTGCCTAAGAGTTCTATCTTAGAAGGGGTGGTTCTTTTATTGGGATTGAAGGTTGAGAATGGCCTTGACCAGATGGTCTACATTCTAGAGTGTTGCAATAACTGGTACACTTACTAGTGGCATCATTAACAGATTTATTGAATTGCTCCTTGAACATAGGAGTGAACCCAGGTGATTGGAAGGGTTCATAAGAGCAGAGATAGGAAGGGACCAGGCAAGTACTGGCCAGTGAATCTGACATCCATATCATAAAAGAAAGGCTTGTGAACTTCTTGAAGTTACATGGACACAAGGATAATAAGCAACATGGTTTTATAAATGGCAGGTCATGTCAGACTAACCTTATCAAATTCTTCAGTGATGTTTTACAAGATCTGGATAAAGGTCAAATTGCTGGATGTATTGTATTCTGACTTCAGTAAGACTTTCGATTCAGTATCATAGATTTGTGAAAAAGTTGGGTGATATTGGGGTTGGTGATGTGCTTAAACGCTGGGTGGGAAGTTGGCTTCATGGTAGTACACAAAGGGTGATCATTAGTGGTGCTAAATCAGAGGAAGAGAGGGCGAAGAGTGGCGTGCCTCAAGGGTCAGTTTTGGGATCTGTGGCTTTTAATATGCATATTTGTGACACAGGTGAGGGAATAAAAGACTGGATGTCCCTGTTTGGGGGATGATACAAAAATTTCTGATAGAATTGACAGTGACATAGCAGTAAAGGAATTAAAGGAGGATCTACTGAAATTGGTGAAATTGTCCTGAAATTGTCCAGTATTTCTGTTAAAATTCAATGTCCAAAATAGTAAAGTTATTTACTTGGATAATAAAAATTTAGAATCTGAACACTGGATGGTGGGGGTTTGTTTGACACAAACTTAAGAAGACAGGGGTTTAGGAGTCATAATCGACAGTCTTAAAACTTCTGTGCACTGTGACAAGTTTTATGGTGAAGCATATAAGATGATGGGATGCATAGGGAGGGCCTTCCCTAGCTGGAGAAAGGAGAAAGGAAGTAATACTTCCACTGTATAGCTCATTGATCAGGCCACACTGTGTCCAGTTTTGAAATCCACACCTTAAAAAAGGTAGCAGGGTTCAAAGAAGAGTGACCAAAATGATCCATGATGAACAGAGGATAGCTTAGGATGAGAGATCAAAGGAGCTAGGAATGTACTCATTGGAGGCCAGTAGAGAGAGAGGTGATATGGTTAAAACCCATACCTAAAAGGCATCAATAAAGTAGGATTTCAAGGGCTGTTTATCCTCCAAGAAGGTAACATCACTAGAGGGCACAACATGAAGCAGACGGGATATTAGAAAGTTATTTGCAGAAATGGTAGTGGATAAGTGGAATTAACTACCACAGAAACTTATTAATGTTCAGACAGTTAATACATTTCAACATGGGTTGGGCAGATTTAGGAGGGACTTAGAATGAGGTGAATAGCAGGGGTAACATGGCAGGTTTGTAAGCAAAGCATGGTTGTGCCAGTACTAGACTGGTATCAGGACCAAGGAATGGACCAGACAAACTGCTTGGACCAATGGTCTTTTTCTGCCCATAAAATTCTATGTCTGGTGGAATGAGCCTTATGTCCCTTGCGTGACGCCCTACCAGTCAGCCTGTAGCAGATGTCTGTCCAGGATGTTATCCATTTGGTAATCTACTGCTTAGCTGCTGCTACGTTAGGCACAGCTTCAGAGTATGTGACAAACAACTGGAGAGCCTTGCTGTGAAATCCCACCATGTAATAGGATAGCAGCCTCTGCTGGTCCAATGTGTGGAGCCTGTGATGGGCATCTGAGGTGGGTTTAATGAAGTACACCAGGAGATTTATCACCAGGTTAAGATGAAACTCCAGCATGACCTTCCAGAGAAATTTTGCATTGGGGCAAAGAAAACCTTGTCCTTATGGAAGACCAGGTAGGGAGGCCATGCGGAAAGATCCTGGCATTCATTCACTCTTCTGGATAACATAATGGCAGCCAAAAAGGTGGTCTTCAACAACAAGTGTGACATTTCACTTTTGTGCATCAGCTTGAATGGCTTGCCTATGATCATTGCCAATACTAGCGGTAGGTCCCATGGAGGTGGTGGTTCAAAAACAGGAGGGAACAAATGATCCAGGCCTTTGAAAAAGCACCCAACCACCTTCTTCTGCAGCACCATCGTCATACCAACCTGCATCTGGTATGCAGAGATGGCTACCAGGTGCTCCTTAAGGGTCGTTGCTCACAGTCCCGACTAAGATAGGGACCAAAGGGAATCGAGAATTGTAGCTACTGGGCAGGCAAGGAGATCAAGCTTCTTCGCTTGACACCACAACAAGAATCTCTTCCACTTAAACACATAGGTTTTGCGAGTTGACTTCTTTTGGGACACCTCCACAATATGGAGGATGTCTTCCAAGATGCCTAGGGCCTGGAAGTACAGCCACACAGTAATCAGACTGATAGGTGCATAGATTGATGGTCCAGGTGCAGGACCATCCCCTGTTGTCTTGTCAGCACGTATGGGCAGAGAGGCAACCACCATGTCGGCCTGCTGCTGAGGCTGAATAGATCTGGACACCAAAACTGCCTGGGCCAGTCTGGTGCTATCAGGGTCATTCATGGCTTGTTTTTCGGGGCCTTGATCACAAACTTGTACACCAAGGGGAAGGGAGGGAAGGTGTACAGAAGGCCTGGGGTCCAGGGCAGAGAGAAAGCATCCCCCTATGGTGTCCTGGGCTGAGAGTTGTGGTCTCAGAATAGCCCCAGTTTTCTGTTCCCCCACGAGGAAAGCAGATCTATCAGAGGGGTGTGCCACTGGAAGAACTGGTGGTCTGCCACTTGATGCAGGGACCACGCGTGTGACATCTCTCTGACCTGGCTGAGACTGTCTGCCAGCTGGTTGCTCTCCCCGGCAACATGGATCTCTAGGAGATCAACCTGCTGGCTGTACATAAGGGTCCAGGTGTGGAGAGCCTCCTGACACAAAGGAAAGGAGTGCATCCTGCCCTGCCCTTTCACTTAGAACATGGTGGATGTGTTATCTGTTTGGACTTGAATGACCTAACTTTGAATCAAAGGAGCAAATTCCATTAGGCCAGGCACACTGCATGGAGCATCAGCAGATTGATGTGATATTGAGACTCCCAGGGTTAACAAAATCCATGAGTTCTGTGGACTCCCAGGTAAGTTCTCCACCCCACAACAGATGCATCTGATATGAGCATGACAGACTGATCTGGCTGGTCAAAAGGGATTCCTTCCTTCAGGTTCTAGGGACGCAGCCACCAGTCAGTGGCATCCCACACTGACTGGGCCGCCAGGACTGGCTGGTTCACCTGACCTAAGCGTTTAGACCACTGCCAGCCCAACTCCCACTGTAGGGGTGCATCCACCAGCAATCCCAATGGACCATGCTGGTAGAAGCTACTGTAAGGCTCAGCAGCCGCAGGAAATCCCTGTCCGGGTGCAAGAACCCAACCAGAAATGATTGGGCAAAGAAGGTACGGTCCAGTGCCCAGTCCACAGGGAGCCTTGGCCCATAGGAGTCTAGTTTGGCCCCATTGAGCTTGATCACCTGCAAGGGAACCAGCTCTGCCCTGGTCAGGTTGACCAGAAGGCCAGAGCTCTGACAGATCTGAAGAACCAGATCCCCGGACCACTTCACTGGCTCCCTGGACGGGCCAGCGAGCAGCCAGTAATCCAAGTCTGGGTAGACCCTTACACCCTTGTGCTGCAGGAAGGCCACCACCACTACCATGCATTTGGTGAAGACTCGTGATGCTGATGAGAGCCCGAAAGGCATGACCTCGAACTGGTACAGTACCTCTTCTGCTGGAACAGATGTACCAGAGATCAGTCAGATGGACTGGGATGTGGCTGAATCTGTACTGGAGGTCCAAGATGCACATCCACTGTTCCAGAGATGGTGTGATCTGATTCAGAGTGACCACCTGGAATTTGCTGTTCCACTCATACTTGTTCAGATTATGAGTCCAATATGGGGCACTACACCCCTATCTGTTTCAAAACCAGGAATTACTTGGACATGTAGTCCTGTATGGCCAGAGTGTGCAGAATCTGCTGTATCCCCCCACATTCTAGGAGCTAAGCAATGTTGGCACTTAGCTTAGACAGCATGAACCCTGTCTCCTTGTACTCCTAAGGAGCTCTGGGTTGGGTCAGAAGGAGCTTCGAATTCCAGCGGCAACTCCTTGTCCACCACTTCTAGCACCCACTTGTCCAGTGTAATAATGGACCACTCCGGGAAGAAGTAGTGCAGCTTACCCCTGACAGAGAGCTGGGACAGGGACTGCAGAGAGGGACAGTGGCACCGCACAGTCTGTCACTTTCAGCCTTGGAGGGGGCTACAGCCGGCTGGGCACTGGAAGTGACCCGCCCCATTTCTGACCTTGGTTGCCAAACTTTGGTTTCAGATGCCAGCGTTGAAATTGCCCCTGCTGGATCTGCTGATGAAGGTGTTGTGGTTTAAATCCCTGAAACCAAGAGGCCTTTTTCTTAGTCATAGGCAGTTTTGGGTCTTTCTGGGTCAAAGCCACAGAGTCCGGGGTTGCACTGGACTTCTCAATATGTGTGAGCTGTCTCTGCACTCTAGGGCTGAAGAGGTTGATACCCAGTAATGGGACATTCAGCAGCTTATGCTGAATGCCTTGAAGGTGGACAGCCTCAGTCAAACCCTACAACACATGGCGACAGCCGTAGCCATTGCATGAGTGCAAGAATTACCCTCGTCCTAGCCCTTTTGGAGCTAGTGTTTAGCCAGCATGCAGCCGTGATCCCAGATAAGTTGGGCCATCTGCTGTTTATCATTAGGAAGCAGAGGAGTCCAATCATTCCAAAAGGGGTGTGTCCAGAGTATGCCATCATAAATGAATAGCAGGCCTGCTGGAGACCAAGTGAAGAGGCCACATAGACCTTCTTGGCCACAGAGTTCAGTTTATTGGACTCTTTTTCAGGTAATTTATCCACATCACTTTGTTCCGTTCTCTTACAAAAGGCCAAATCTGAGACCAGACCCTTTTGCAGAGCGTAGTCTGAGCACCCGAAGAGGGAACCTGTAGGAACCATGTCTTGTGGACCATCTGGGAGGCAGGGCAGAATGCTGGATGCTGTCACAGCTCCAGAGCTGGTCCCAAGATGGCTTTGGCCATAGGGAAGATGATCCCCAGGGAGTCTTCCCTGTGCAGAGCATTGTTGACCAGGTATTTGGCTCACTTCTGAAATGGTTTTAGAGGGACCTTCCTGGATTCTGACATCTGTTGGATTAAGCCACTAAATGAAGTCAACCCAGATGAAGCAGATTGACTGTCCAAGGAATCTGGGTTGAAGAGCTGGGTTCTGCTCCAGGTCATCGAGGACTCACCTTCAAAGACCAGCGACTACTCCAAGAATGTCCTGGCCTCTTCTTGCCATGGGCCACAATTGTACTTTTCCTTTGGGTGGTTTCCACCAAGAGGCAGCCTGGTAGGCCAGTAGCTGGGCTGGACTCCTTGGTGGTAGCACCAACCAGTGGCTGCAATGGAGGGGCTCCCACAAAAGCAGAGGAGAAGCAGACACCATGGTCTGCTGGTTCTTCAACAGGAACAACTGAAGGAGGAGGACAAGGGACATTGGCCAGGGAACAGAGTCCTACCGCTCCCTGTGAAAGATCATAACTATCTCATAAGATCTTCATAGTATTGGCAAAGATGGCATCAACTTGATCCTCACTGGAGGACAACAAAGTCAATGAATGTTGAGATCAATGTTTCCTAGTTGAGCAGGCTTAAGACCTCCAACAGCGCATCAACCATTTATCCAAGGGTTGACAGCAGTGTGCATCTACAGGGGGCTCCTAATAGATGACATACTTCAGCAGCAAACCTACCAAGGGCCTCTTGAGACACAGACACCGGGTAGGCACCTCCCGAGGCAACTCAGCCATAGGCACCAACTGAGCTAGGTCTTCCTGAATGAGGACTAGGGTCTGTGAGATCAACGAATCCTTGTTGACCTCCTCTAACAGCCAGTCAAATGGCTGGAGAGAAATCTCAACCGACTGATTGACTGGATTCGAGGTCTAGTGGTCCAGCAGGGTTACCCCAGGAACCTTGACTGGCCCCTGACTGAAGGGAGCTCGACCAAAGTTGAGCGGTCAGGGTTGTGTGACAGGGTAGAATAGGACCTTGTCTCATTTGTTTTGGAGAAAGTGTGTAAATGCAAGGATCTGTATTCTTTCCTTTTCTGTCTCTTCTGTCTGGTTATGCAACCAAATTTTCCTGTAAGACCTTCGGAATTGATCAACCCAAACAGTCTCACAATCCTTTGCTTCTCACTGTCTCTGTTTTCTCTTGCTGTCTGTATTCCACCCTTGCATATCTAGATCTGCTAATGTAACATTATGAGACTCAATGTATGGAGTGAAGCTGATATTGGGATCCTGTTGTTTGAAAGATGTTTAGTGTTGCTGTTGAAATGTATATATTTGTGATTTGAGATAACTGTAAAAAGCTAGAGGTCATTTGTGTTCAAATGCCTGAGCCTTTTGCAAAGGCTGTGGGGAGCTCAGGAAGTTCTCAATGTTCTAGCAGCTCCTGAAATTAGTAAAGAACAGGATGCTTACAAAGGAAGGGGGTTGAAAAAGACTTATAAAAACAGCTAAGCTGAGCTGCTAGGGAGATTTTCTTCCAAGAAAGATTCATTTTACAAGAGATTTTATTTTGCTTCTGTATGTAGTTATTCTGAACAGGTTAATTTTATTTTATGTTACTGCAACTACAAATAAACGGTTTTGTGGAATTATAAAACTGCTCCTGGGTTTTCTCTATGCTTCCTGACCTGTGACTCGACGACAGGTTGTTGAGGGAATGGGAAGAGCATGATTGTTTTCAATCCCATGAACTTCAACTGCAGTGCTGCTTATGCCTTTTGTGGTGGGGCGGGCTCTCCCCCCAGGTCTGGAGGGCAAAGTACATCTAATGTAACTTGTCTGTGAATAGCCCTCCAATTCTGGGCCCAGCCAGCATCAGCACCGAGATTGAGGAAGAGCCCACCCCACCACCACAGCTGAGGGCTTTTTGCAGTCCTTAAGCTTACCAAGGAGGGTGGGGATGGATGATAGGGGTTTCTGGAACACAAGGGGGGAGGGCCTCGGCACCCAACTAGGGATCTGAGGTTCGAGCAGACTCGATAGACCGTAAGGCCTAATCTGCTGGCAAATAGTATGTTAGTATGTAAGGAGGAGTCGAGCCATCCATTCTTTGAGTGATGATGATGACAGCATGGCATGATATCAACAGCAGTTTGAGATGTGTTCCTCACCCAGGCAATAGACACACGTGTCGTGGGTGTCTGTGGCCAACATCTTTTGCTTGCAGTACATGCAGAATTTGAAACTGGGCTTCTGCCAGTCCAAAGCAGTTTTTCATTGGTAGAGTGAAACCAGAAGACAGTTACCTAACAAGTAGCCAACATTTTAATTTTATTTCAAAGTTTGCAGAGAAAAGTGCTTGAAAACTAGAATCCCTACTAGGCATGCAGAGCTATGAAGTAGGAGATCTGTTCCTTCCAGCAGAAAGAAAGATCTGACGTCACGGTGCAGAGCAGGATGATATACCACCTGGGTGATGGGAGGGGCTTAGCTTGAAGTCAGTTGTTTCCAGCTACAGTACACTGCCAGAATATGGCTAGAGCACTCTACATTTTAAAACCATGTTGCTTGGCCTGGTGGCGCTGAGGGATGAGGCGCTGGATGCCTTACCTCGTGCTATGCTGGCAACCTGGGTTCAGGAACGACCTCGGGTCACCGGGGTGCCGGCATGGGGGGGGGGCAGGATTGAGCATTGGCTCTCCCCTCCCCTCTCAGGAGGCGGGTTGCTCATCCACAGTCCGTCATCACCGGATGGAGGTCCGGTGGCAGGCGTAGGTGGTAACAGAGCGATAGGGGTTTCTGGAGCACAAGGGATGGGAGGGCCTCGGCACCCAACTAAGGATCTGAGGTTCGAGCAGACTCGATAGACCATAAGGCCTAATCTGCTGGCAAATAGTATGTTAGTAGGGTGGGGCATCCTGTAGGGCCTGGCGTGCGTGTGCTCACCTGCAGCTTATGCCAGGTCAGGGACATGCGGGATGGGACTGGGGAGAAAAGCTGTAAATACCACAAAGTACCTACGGGGGAAAAAAAGAACTATGTTGCTCTTAAAATTATGTAAACTTGGGAATACTGTGGCTTTAAATGAAAATAAAGACTAAATGTGTAGACAACAGGTTAGTTGATAACTGTTATACTAGTATGCTGTCTTTAGTGTACGTATGCCCTTAACAGTCTAAGTTCAGTTTATGCGTCATTCCATGTCACTGAGTTTTTCATAACTGCTGGGGCTGTCATCCTGTTAGAGAAATTGGCAGTTATAAAGTTGTGACATTGTCACAGAATCTCTTCTGCATTAACATTCCACAGATAGTCACAGCCCACTTGAACTGTGGCACCTGAAGGGACAAAAAGCAAGCTTTGAGGCTCTTCGTCTTTAGTGTTTCTTTCTCCTTCTGTTTAAAAATCAGATTGTGCCTGTTTTTGACAGTCCTGTTGGTATTCCTTTTGTTTTAACCCCTAGCTTCTTGGTGGTCTGGATGTTCTGTCAGTCTGCCTACCTAAATAAAGCGTCAGATAAAGACTGTATACATCCCGTTACCATGCCCTCAACCTAGGTTTGGCAGTGAACTCCAAAGCTGGCCGAGGGACTGTGGAGGTGCAACCATGCAGCAACACTCACAGCCATGGAGGGATGCAAGGTTCTGCTGCACTAGCAACCCTTGTGTATGGGTATCCTAGTGTGGCATGCAGGGATGCTGCCTTGCATCATGCTGGTGGTGCTCAAGGGAGTTAAGCAGCTGGAAGAAAGTATCCGTCTATCTGGTGATAGCAGGAAGCCTATGCCAGTTGTTCTGTCACTTGATTGAGCTCCAATGAGTGAGGTTGGGCATGCCCCCCTCCTTAGCGGCAGTGCCATGTTGGAGGTAATTCATTGTATTCACATGGAGTTGCCCACTAGTGTAGCATGGCAAGCTACATGCATGAGCTGCATGGAAATGTGCAATTGACGACTGATTGGGAATACAAATAAATGATGGGGGGGGGGGGGATGCGTGGTCTGCCATACAGCTTGGTGTCTGAGGTACTCTTGAGGGTGTTTTTCTCTCTTAGCGTTGTGTGCTTGGTCAAATCCTTAGGTTAGTGTTTCTGTTTTGGAATTCACATTAGTTCATGAGCATCTTGTGTGATAGATGGATGGATGGCTAGAAGGACGGATAGATACAGTAGATAGACAGATAGATGGATAGATAGATAATGCTTTCTACATACCAAAGAGTTAAACCATAATAACAAAGACAAACAAAATAAAACGACAATACTTTGCAAAATCACATGAATGACATCAATATTTTATTGAAGAATTGAAATAGTTATCCCTTAAACAGACTCAAAACTATCAGCCTAAGGCTTAGCTAGTTTTTGATGCCTAAAGACATTTTGGGTTTATTTTCTGTTTTTTTTTTTTTGCTGCATCAATTTTCATGGGTAAGGTTAACACAGACTCACAGTTGCATCATTTTAGCTCTTTAAGTCCTGCATGTGGGCTAAATCCTGATTTTACATAATTTTTCTCACACTGGTTTGCATTGCGTCATTTCTTTAAAGTCTTCCAAGTGTTGCAAGAATTGAAGTAAGTGTGAAAACATAGTTACGCAAGACTCAAAGTATGCAAAAAACATTCCAAGTGCACAGAAATATGGGCACAAGACTGGTGCAGTTGCCAAATGCAACCTAGCTATAGTTTTTGCAGAATAGACTCTTCTGGTAGTCATTTGACAGCATGGCTTTACGCAGACCATTTTTTTCCGTTAATAAGAAAGCAAAATGTGTTGCAGTATTAAGACCAATGCTAGTTTTCCAGCACCAGTACCCAAACAAGCTGATGTCCTGGGGAAAAGTACTGTACATCTGGTTTTCGTTGTTTTTTTTTCTCATAGCGCCCAATTCCATGGACTCTGGGCACTGTACAATACAATGTAAAAACAGAATACACAAAGCAGCAATTCACCATAAACTTAAAATTCTATCCATCCCATTAAAATTAATCAATCATTAAAAGCCTGCTGGAACAGATATGTCTTTAGTTCTTTCTTAAAGGCCTCCACCGAGGGGGCCTCCGTAACATAATCAGGAAGGGAGTTCCACAGAGTAGGCGTTGCCACTGAAAATGCCCTGTCTCCGGAATGCCGCAGCTTCACTCTGGGAACTCCAAGGAGACCTCCCCCAGCAGAACGGAGTGCCCTGGGCAGATGGTAGGGGCAAGAAGATCTTGCAGATAGACAGGTCCCCATTTGTGTAGGATCTTGTAGGTCAAGAGCCCTACCTTGAAGACAGTCCTCCACCTGACTGGCAGCCAGTGCAGTCCGAAGAGGACCGGGGTGATTTGATCACTGCGTTTCGCCCCAGTTAGTAATATTGCTGCCGCATTCTGCACCAGCTGCAGCCTTCAGAGGTTACCTCCAGATAACCCTAGGTACAGGACATTAAAATAGTCCAGCCTGGAAGTGACAAATGCATGCACAAATGTGGTCAGATCCTCCGGCGGGATCAGGGCTCAGATTCATGCAATGTTTCTAAGATGATAAAATCCACTTCTGACAATGGCCGACACCTGGACATCAAGCGTCAAACTGTCATCTAGGATCACGCCCAGATCCTTCACCTGTCTAGGTGGAGTAAGGTGAACACCCCCCCAACACAGGGCCGGGGGTAACCCCTCACATTGCCCTCCGGCCCGACGAACTGGATCCACAACAAGTACCTCTGTCTTGTCTGGGTTAAGTTTAAGCCAGGTTTGAGTCATCCAAGCTTGGATCTCATCGAAGCAGCTGTTAAATACAGAGGCCGACACCCGGTTATTGGGCGCATAGGACAGGTACAGCTGGGTATTATCTGCATAGCAGTAAAACCCTAGCCCGTACCGCCTCATAATGTCCCCCAGTGGCAGCATGTACACCATGAACAAGGGCGACAAGACCGAACCTTGCGGTAGCCAACAGCACAGAGGCTTTGGGTTAGATGAGGCTAACCCCATTGTCACCCTCTGCACTCTGCCTGTCAGGTATGACCTGAACCAGTTGGTAGTGGAAGTAAAAGTTACACTGGTCTTAAGCTATCTCAATGACATAGGCCACAGAGAATATCATTGTCTTGGACTCTAATGAGTCAGTCAGCTAAAATACCCAAATCAAATCAAGTGACCCTTGCTTCCATTGGGCTGACACAGGTATGTGCATATGTACCGTAGCATTAACTGAACTTGGGTGAAAAAGATGTTGTTCTGGACTTGCAGTCTAACCAGATATATCAAGGCTAGAAGCACCTTCTCAGCCAGATAAGCTTGGAAGGTCCCAAGTCAAAAAATAATCCTACTGAACATCATAATCCTGCTGATCGGCGGGGTTCTGAGTGAAGTTCAGTTCAAAGGTTTATTTGTTCAGCAGAAGCCATTACAAACATACAATTCAGTGCATCCTAATAAAATAAACCAAAAAATATATAAATTATTTGGTTATAGCTTCTAAAAGGAACTTGAATAAAATGCATTCACATTCAGAGAATACAATAACTGTTATATATCAAAACCTCGAACTACATAGTAATACAGGCTACTATGTTGGCTTTTATGTGTCTAGGATAAAACAAGGCAGTGGCACCACTTTAAACAGCATCTGGAGTAATACATTAAAAATAAGTTTCAACTGAGCAAAGATGTGGCTCCATTGCACTTGGGAGTCCATATTTTTTTGATCAAACCTTCAGAACTCCATTGTCTCAGGAGTCCAGAAACTAATATATAAGGCTTAAGGACTTTGTTCGTAAACAGGAGACCATCACATTGTCTACAGAGGTAAATGAGACCCAGAAAACGTCAGCATGAAGGCTTTCCTTATTTGCTAAATCAGCGTTCAGCATAATAAATTACCAGATATTTAACTTGGATTCCTAGACTTAGATAAAAATTTTGGCTCCTGAAGTTTTTTCTTGGGCATTTTTAGCGACCTGGTATTTGGCTCCATAAACTGGAGTCCTAGTGGTCTGATAAGCAACTGCTAGGCAGATTTTTATTGCAGTTATTAACATATGCTACGATGACCAGGCCGTAATCCTGAGAAGCACTGCCATAAAGTTTAACTGGTAAAAAGAAATAAGCAGTTTCAGTGACGGCGCAAAAATTATAAAACCCAATGTGAGGTCAGGTATCCATAGGTAAGCACAGTAGATAAAGCCAGACATTCGAAAACTCATTATTTGGTCACTGCATGAAAATAAAAAATTCAATAATATCTCTTGGAGGAAATTGCCCCTTGGTTAACCTCTAGTGTCGCTGAGAAGCATCTTAAATAAAATATGTGGTACTGTAGGTCAGCAAGCATGAATAAGCAAACTAGGCTCCCTTTTTGTAAACTGGGAGTCCCTTCCTTTATTTTATTTAGTTTGTTACCTCTTGGCAGGCCACAGCCTTCTCTGTATCCCCTTCTCTCAAGATATCCACAGAAACATATAAGGAAACAGTACCTCATACAGGAGTTTAGCCCCAGGCATACCTCCACCCGTCACCAAATTGGCGTTCCTCAGGGTTGGACTCGTTTAGTTACCAGCTGATCTTACTTCGAGAGGGCTCTTGCAGTAGGTATTCACATATAGGACTAACCCGCCAGGCGTCAGGACCCCATGGAAAAATTTCTAGCTAGCAGTCTCTGGCGGGGGACCGGCCCCACATCAGGTGACCGGTGTCATACGACTTCAGTATAAAGGGGTGGTTCCCCATGCCCACCTTCCAGTTCTTTCCCGCCATCGGCTTGTGAAAGTTCCTCACGGTAGAATCAACGCTTGTCAGTCTTTCGTTGGTCCATTAGTTTTTTTCGAACTTTTTGACCTAATTTCTTTGTTTTTTTGAGTTTTCTCTATGATTCGCTGTGTATGTCATCCACGACGCCCTCCGAATAATATAAAAAATAAGTGCGACTCGTGTGGTTCCCAACTTCCACACAAGGACGGCCTCTCCTTGTGCCTCTTCTGTCTGGGCCCAGACCACCCCGTGGAGAAGTGTCAGCACTGCCAGAAATTTAACTCCGCTACTCACAAAAGAAGGCAGCAGTCCCTGGAAGCCCATACCCTAAAGAAAAGAATGGCCTCCATGGAAAAAGAGCTAAAGAAACTATGGCAGGTGTCCACTTCCCCTGAAGGTCACAAGAAGAAGCGTGACAAGGAGAAGCATGGGGAGCCAGAAGCAGCTTCAGGCAACCCCGCGACTCCGGCCGGTCGCCGGCATAAAGGTAACATCTCCTCTGGGGATCACTCCATGATGGCCATCTTGGTGGTGACCAAGAAAGGCGTTGCCCCTCCCATCTGGCTGGCGCTTGGGCCCTTTAGGAGCTTCCAGGGCAAAGGAGGCCTCCACTCCTGGGAAGGCCGCTTTTACCACGCGGCCTTCGGGTCAGAACGGGTCCAGTAAGTTGGACATCGGTCCCACCAATGCCCGCCTGGACAAGGTTGCTAAGCCGCTTACCCCTTCGGGGGTGCCCAGCCAAATCGCTGCCCGACAAGGCCGCATCCCCAGTGCGACCTTCCTCAGGCAGGGAATCCGATAAGTCAGACATTGGCTCCTCCGACACCCGCCCGGATTCGGCTGATAAGTCAAACGCTGGTCCCACCGATGCCCGTCCGGTCACGAAGCCTGCGTCAGACCCTCAGGATCAGCCTGACACCCCAGGCTCTCCGCAGTGTGCCACATTGCCTTCTGAAGTCCCTGCATCTCCTCAGTTGACCCCCGGTGATTTTAATCCTCCTTCCCCAGTCGTCACAGAGGATACCGAGATGCTGCCATCAGGGAACCCTCCCCTGGAGCCTGATGCCTTATGACAGACCTTCAGATGCCGATCCCAACACCAGCATATCCGACGCCATCTGGTGTCCCCTTACCATCAGGTCCTTCAGACCCTGTCAAAGGCATACCCACGCTGAGCCCAACGCCTGCGGAGCCAGCATTACCACCCCTTGGCCCGCCAGCTGGACCTCTGCCAGGTCCCTCTGCTCCATCAGAGCCGCTGGCACCCGGTATCCAACACTGCAGTATCCGGTGCCACAGTGCCCGACTCCACAGTATCCAGCGTCTCAGTACCCGGGGCCACAGTATCCAATGCAGCAGTACCTGACATCACAGTACCTGATGCTGGGCTACCCGCCGTCAGGTTATGGATACTCCTTCTACGTATATCCTCAATATCCATATCCCCCTTCTCCTCCACCTCCGCCGCCCACTCCCCAGCTGCCAGCAGATCTGAAGGAGACACTGGCCTCCTGGTGGGCTGAGGACAAGACTCAGCTCACTAGGGAGGTCAAGAGTCATCTGCCAACGCCAGACCCTGCACAGGATCCCATACGTCTTAGATGGTAGACTCCCTCCCCCTTCCTGACACCAGAGGAGAGCCCTCTGGAGCCCGAAGAGGGGAGGATACACTCCCCAGGTCTTCCTCATCATCATCAGATACGTCTGATTCGGACTCAGAGATGGGATGCTCTGATCCCGAAGATGAGCTACGTACTCCAGACCGCCCCAGGCCTAGGACCCCTCTGAAGTCCCCTTCGCAGGATCCCTCCTTTCTGGAGTTACTGAGGAAAATCCAGGAAGTCCATCAATGGCAATCACTGGAACCAGACTCGCAGCGTAAGAAAGTCGCTGCTCATCTGGATCTGCCTGAGACCGGTCCTACCCTGATTCCACCCTAGATAAAGCCTCATGCAGATATTGTTTCCATCATTTGGAAACATCCTTCTGCATTAGCCCCCCTTCCGAGGAAGGCAGACAGGCTATATCAGGCTCCTGAGGGTGTACATTTCCTTAACCTACACCCCAAGGCGGACTCAGTCATCATTAGCGCCACTCATGGCCACTCCGCAAATCCCAAACACCTCAGCTCGTCTCCGCCTGATAAGGAATCCAGGCTTCTGGACCAGTACGGGAAGAAGATCTATTCCTCTTTTACCCTGGGTATTAGGGCCCTGAATTATGTGGCACATATGGGAGATTACCAGAAGACCATCCTTAGTTAGGTGGAATCCAAATTGGACTCCCTTCCTGAGTCTCAGACTAAGCAGGAAGTGGTGGATCTTATCTGTTCTGATTGTTCGGCCAGTTGGCACATGCTTCGTGCCACTTACGATGCAGTGGACACAGCTGGAAGGAGCTCGGCTTTCGCCGTAGGTCTGCAGCATCATGCCTGGCTCCGTGTGTCAGGTTTGGTCCCTGAAGTGCAATCCACAATCCAGGATGCCCCCTTCAGGGATTTGGTGCTATTCAGGGGTGATGTCAAGGACATCATTGCTGAACTGCAAGAGAAGGGCACTGCACTCAAGTCTGTCAGCTCTATGTACAGGCCCCCTCAAGGGCAGTGGCATCCTTTTCGTAGGCAAAACCGACAAAATCAAAAACCACAGGGCAAACGGGCCAACAAACGTTGGACCCCCCCCAGAAACCAAGACTCCCTCAGCAAAAAAGCCATGGGAGCCTCGGCTGCTGCACTGCCCCACACCTTCTGACTTCCTCCTTCCCTCTCCCATTGCCTCTGGAGGATCCAGAGGAACCGGTAGGAGGGAAGTTCTCCTTCCATCTGCTGGGTTAAGAGAGGGTAACGTCAGATGCTTGGGTGCTCCAGTTGATATCAGCAGGACACTCAATAGAGTTTCTTCAGAAACCACCCCAAAGACCACCACCTCCCCCCAAGTCATCTTACTCCCCGCAACATCTTCCTCTGGTCCTAGAAGAAATCACCTCCCTTCTCTCGAAGGCGGCAGTAGAACCAGTTCTCACCCATCTTTGGGGGACAGGTTACTATTCCCATTTCTTCCTAGTTCCCTAGAAGACGGGAAACATGAGGCCTGTTCTAGACCTCAGCTCCCTGAACATGTTCGTGGAGTATAAATGCTTCAGAATGCTCTCCTTGCAGAGCCTTCTACCACTTCTTCGGCAGGGACAGTGGCTATGCGCTCTGGACATGCAGGATGCCTACCTGCATATCCCCATTTGCCCTTCCCACCACAAATGCCTTCATTTTTGCTTTCAGGGGGACCACTACCAATTCAAGGAACTCCCATTTGGTCTTTCCAAGGCCCCCCCGAGTTTTTACCAAATGCCTGTCTGTGGTAGTGGCCCATCTGCATACCCAAGGAGTTCAGGTATTCCTGTACCTGGAAGATTGGCTCCTGGCGTCCCCATCCAGGGAAGAACTCCTGCACTCCCTTTTCCTTACCCTGCAGATTTTCACCAGCCTAAGTTTCACCATCAACTGGGCAAAATCCCATTTTGTCTCTTGCCAATGCCTCCAATTTATAGGGGCGATTCTGGACACAACCATCGGCAAAGCCTTTTTGCCTCTGGACTGGGTGGACACCCTCCAGACTCAGGCTCATCTTCTGTCCAGTTGCAGGAGGGTCGGAGCGAGGTCAGTCTGTCGCCTCCTCGGGCTAATGGTGGCTGCCATTCCGTCAATCCCAAGCGCTCGGCTCCATATGAGGATCTCTCAATGGACGCTTCGGTCACAGTGGGACCAGACCCTGGACAATCTAGACCAAGAGGTGCTAGTTTCCAATCCCATGATCAGGGACTTACAATGGTGGCTGGTGCAGGAGAACCTATGCCTGGAAGTTCACTTCAGTATCGAATCCCCCTCCCAGATGTTGACGACAGATGCATCAGGAGAAGGCTGGGGAGCCCATCTCGGGTCTCACAGGACTCAGGGCAGCTGGTCCAAATTCGAACAAAATCTGCACATAAATGTGCTCGAACTGAGAGCAGTCCTTTATGCCCTTCAGGCTCTACACTACATTATCCTTCTTCTCATACAATCAGACAACATGTGCATTGTCTGGTATCTCAAGAAGCAGGGAGGAACACGTTCCTACTCCCTATGCCAGGAAGTGATGAGAGTCTGGCTTTGGGCAACCCAGAATCACCTTCACTTGACTGCGATTCACGTTCCGGGAGTGGAAAACACGCTGGCGGACCAACTCAGTCGGTCCTCAGCCAAGTCCCACAAATGGGAATTGGATCAAGAAGTTGTAAACTAAATCTTTCGGCAATGGTGAACACCTCAGATAGACCTCTTCACGTCTCCCCAAAATGCAGATCATCCCACCTTCTGCTCGCTCGCTCCAGGGCGAGACATTTTTTGGCAGGACGCTCTGTCTCTCGCTTGGAGGGACAGATTTGTTTACGCCTTCCCTCCCAATCCCTTAATTCCGAGGGTCCTGAACAAACTCAGATCGGAGTGAGCCCGAATGATTCTCATCGCTGCCTTCTGGCCCAGGCAAGTTTGGTTTTCTCTTCTGCAACAGTTTTCAGAGGAACCTCCACTTCCTCTTCCTCTGTCACAACAATTGTTGACCCAGGATCAGGGGACCCTTGTTCATCCAGGCCTCAAATCCCTTCATTTACATGCATGGCTCCTGCAGACGTAGCAAAAGCCCACTTCGAAGTTTCTCCGCTCGTAGTGGACATCTTGGTAGAGGCCAAAAAGTCTTCCACCAGGTCCACCTACGCCATGAAGTGGAAATTATTTTCTATTTGGGCTAGCTCGAAAGACCTCAAACCTTACTCATGCTCAGTCAATAAAGTCCTGGACTATATGCATCACCTTTTCGATCTGGGTCTCAGCCATTCCTCATTGAAAGTCCACATGGCAGCTATCTCAGCCTACCATCTTTTGTTCGGAGATAGGACTTTTGCGAAGTTGGAAGTCTCTAAGACTTTCCTCAGAGGGGTTCTCCATTTGAGACCCCCCATCCACATTCCTGCCCCTCCTTGGGACTTAAATTTTATTCTGGAGAAGCTTACCCTGCCTCTCTTTGAGCCGGCAGCTACAGCAGATTCAAAGTTCCTTTCTTGGAAGACACTCTTCCTAGTGGACATTACTTCTGCTTGGCACATTTCCGAGCTTCAGGCCTTGATGTGCAAAATCGCACTTGATTTTTCACAAGGAACATGTGGCTTTATGCACCAACCCTAAGTTTCTCCCTAAGGTGGTGGCTGAATCTACGCTGACTCAATCCATTGAGCTACCCACTTTCTTTACCCAACACTCCAATCAAGGGAAATACCTCTTGCATACTCTGGATGTTCACAGAATACTGAGATACTGTACTACTTGGACTAAGGATCTCAGGAAAACTGATCAGCTTTTTGTCTCTTTTGCTCACAAAAGAGAAGGCAATGCTGTTTCTAGGCAATGCCTATCAAAATGGTTGGCTCATTGTATCACTTTCTGTTACGACAAGTATAACAAGACCCTGCTGGGTCAAGTCAGAGGTCACTCCACCAAAGGAGTAGCTGCTTCTGCAGCTTGTTTAAACAGTGTGTCAGCGGCAGACATTTGTGCAGCCGCAACTTGGACTTCTGTCCATACCTTTACAAAACACTACAGTTTGGACATTGCCTCTCGCCGTAGAGCAGGCTTCGGGTTGGCTGTACTACAAGGTCTCCTTTCATGAGACCCGTTCAGCCTGAGGTTCCATGCTATGGATGTCCGTCCTCCTCCCGAGTACTTTTCCTTGTTCCAGACTGCTTGGGACTCAGTCCTATATGTGAATACTTACTGCATGAGCCCTCTCAAAGTAAGAGTACAGTCACGTAAGAACTTACCGTAATGGTAGATCTTCGAAAGAGGCTCTTGCAGTAGGTATTGCCTTCCCACCTTCCATCCCTCTAAGCTTTTTTGGCTCCATTTCCACAGAGGGAAATATCCTCTTCTCTTTCTTCTTGCCTGTTTTGGTCCTTGGTGGGAAAGAACTGGAAGGCAGGCGTGGGGGACCGCCCTTTTATACTGACGTCATATGACGCCAGTCACCTGTCGTGGGGGCGGTCCCCCGCCAGAGACTGCTAGCAAGAAATTTTCCCGTGGGGTCCTGATGCCTGTTGGGTCAGTTCTATATGTGAATATCTACTGCAAGAGCCTCTCTCTCTCGAAGATCTACTGTTATGGTAAGTTCTTATGTAACTGTACTTTTCTGGTGATGGGGTCTATCTAAACAGCACCTTATCTTCTGTTCCTAATTGATAAAACTTTCTATTTTTCTCTTGTCAACACTTTTCTGTACTTAAAATATATGTTGGAGTTAATCAACTAAAACTAAAAGCCTTATCTCTTCTCTAGTTCCATGGCTTCATCTTTCTGTACCCTTTCTCTTGTTATAACCTTGCCAAAAAGTTTTAGAGCACATATAATCAATTTGCAATTCAGGTCTCTCTCAGTTTCTTCGGCCCAGGTACAGTATGTGTTACACATTCACTGGAATCCATGACATTCACAGAACCGCGGCCCTGCGGCACTAGGCTCAGTATGCCACACCAGAGCCAAAACGTATATTTAATCCGGAGCCCAAATACAACAGCCACATAATTCAAGGAGACAGAGATTCATTTTACCTCCCTTGCCTCTCTCATTCCAATGTGGCAGGCGGGTGTCTGACAAAACACCATTGACCAATGAGCGGTCAGGACAACCGCTCAAAAATAAAAACTGTCTATCACTTTCAAACTGCTGAGATGGCATGTTTTCAAGCATATTTCCAGAAACTAGAAGTTAAAATAAGATGGGTTTCATTCATAAAACTCACCCAAAATTTTTTTATGAGTGCCAAAAGGGGAGCAGAAAATGTGCGGTAGGGAGTGGAGCAGCTCCATGGCCATCTCGCTGCTCTGCCCCCATGGCTGTGAGTAACATGTGTGTGGCTGGGAGGCATGAGGCTCCCCAAGACAGTGGTTCTGAGTCAGAAGAAGAAGCAATGAAACAGTCAAAGGAACTGCAAGTGTTCTTGGTACCATCCTTATCTGACAGTCAGAGTACTGCTTTTCTAGTTGAAGAGACCTATACTATTTTGTAGCTATCAGATACCAATTTACTACTGCAGTGCCATTGAACCTGATGTTGACCATATCAGGAAACACTCAGAAATGCTCTCCTGAGTGTGGACACTGTCCGAACAGTGTAAAAAACACTGGGAGATTTAAAGGTGACCTGCAAACTAAGTACAGGAGCCCGCTCCCATCCCACATACCTTAGTAAGCTGCAATGGGAGTCTGGGGCTGCTATCAGTAAAATTTTTGAAACAGTCTGAACATTTTAACAAACCGACGAAACTTTTCGCCGAATAAGGAATTGCCACCAAGGTCCCGATCGAGTGGGCGCAAGTTTACATGGGTATTCTACCCATTTAGTGATGTTGCAGACACTACTGCTTTCAATGGAGCAGCAGTGGAGGGGGCTTAATATTCTTATTTTATTGTTTTCATGGGGTCTTGATGCATAAATTAATACTCAGCAACACCAGAATGGGTTGTTGCTGTGAAGTATAGTGATGCATCAAACCTAAGCTAAAATAAAAGTATATTAAGCCCCTCCACTACTACTTCCATTGAAAGTAGTGGCGTCTGCAACGCCACTAAATGGGTAGAATACCATGTAAACTTCATACCGCTTGATTGGTACCTCCATGGGCATCTCCATATTCAGCGTAAAAGTTTACGTTTGTTAAACAACTAAACTGTTTCAAAAATTTTACTGATAGCAGCCGTGGACTCCCATTGCAGCTTACTAAGGTACTTGGGATGGGAGCGGGCTTCTGTACTTAGTTTGCAGGTCACCTTTAATATGAAAAGTAATTTCTGAAATCAAACACAGCACACAGTATCCTTTTTCATGACTTGCTGCTGAAAAAATATGAGATTCCCAAGGAATGGATACTGCAGTTTTTATCACTGATCCAGTTAACAGTTATCCCCATAGAGGGCTCAGCTTTTTCAATATTTTAATGATAAGGGAAACAGCATGTAACCCCACCTACTTCACTTTTGGGTTCTGTGTTACAGGTGTTGTCAGCCTTGACTTTGACTGCACAAGCTCTACGTGAATAGACTACTTCCATAGCAAAAAATGTACTGGAGGATTGACTGGTGCAAAATCTAGTGATTGCTTCCTTCCTAGGGTCTCCCTAGTCTCTTATGTAGCTTTCTGCAAGATGTTTAACCGTCTCAGTTGAGGACAGGAGGCCCATATGGGTGAGGCATTGTCTGCAGATCAGACCTCTAAGAGTCACCTTATCAGCATTCCATTTGCATGTCATGTGGTTGGTCACAAGTTAGTTGAAATTATAAATGATATCAAAGGTGAGAAGGCTTTATTGCCTGGGACAAATAATTAGCAGCCTTTAAACAATGGCTCTAGGAACGGGGGTTCAAATCTGTCCTTTTGTTGCTGTTTTCATTCTGGTGTCCGTCTAAAAAAGAGGCAGAAGGTTTTGCTGTTGCAAGTATTATGAAAGTGCAAACCACAGAGAGGGGTCACTCCAGGAGTGTCTCTGGAGGTTTGCCAGTGGATAAACCCAGTCCACGTTAGTTAGATGCATGGATACTATGGATAATTTTGCAAAGTATTGACGATACAGTTCTTCATGCTGTCCTCAAGGCAACAGGTTTTCCCGTCTCAAGTATCATCAAAAACCCTGGAAGTACCAAGAAGCAGACTAGACTCTTAGTTAATCCGCTGAGCACTGAAACGATATTGCCGGCGCCACCTCAAGAGAGGGAAACGAGCCTGTACACAATTTACTTTGCTGTTCCTCAAGAAATGGGAAGCTTTGCCCAATTCTTAATCTCAAGAGCCTATCATTATTTTTCCAAACCAGCCAGATTCAAGAGGGAATCCTCAGAGGAGTTCAGCTGGGGGATTTTCTGGCTTACAGCAACCTGTCTGATGCATATCTGCATACCCTGATCTGCCATGCTTATCTGAAATTTCCAAGGTTCCAGATACATGACCATGTTTTCACTACTAGATTCTTCCTTTTGTATTAGCTTCAGCCCCACGAGTTTTCAAAAAAGTCCTAGTGGTGACCATGGCCCTCCGAGGGAGAGTCACCATGTGTATCCATAGCTGGAAGCTCTCCTGCCAGCATCATCAAAAGCATTAGCTTACATATCAGTCCAGAGGACACTACAGGTCCTACAGGATCGAGGCTGTGTAGCGGACAAAGAGAAGAGTTCCCTACAGCTCACTTAAAACTTGGAATATCTGGGGGTGAATTTTCACTACGGTATAGCTGTGGGCTAACCCAAGTGTTTCTATCACAACAGAGGATGGAGAATCCCATAACTGATGTTTGTTAGCCTGCAGTTTGTCCTTGGATCTGCTTCACTGTGTCACATGCATTGCATTATACCTGCAATTACCTAATCGTTTGATGTACTGCTTGTTAGCTCATTTGTGCATTCAGTATTCAATGTAGTGTAGTTAAAAGTTCCTGCTGTGTATCGCAAGCTATTGTTTCAGTGTTCTTTTTTTATCAAACAGCTCAGTTTACTTGTATTTTTAATAGCATTTATTTGCTGTTCCTACTCTTAACTGCTATAGTTTACCCTCATTATTTATTTATTTATGACTTTGATAACTAGGTAGGTACTCTGGTCCAGAGGACCGTTTACAGGTACAACACGGGCCACAAGGCACGAAGAAGAACATTACAGAGGAAGCAACATTAAATGGTTACATCAGAGGTAGCACATAACAAAATTACAATTACATAGCAAAATAGGTGAGTATATCAATGTTAAAAGCTAAATTAATCCTACTACATAAAGAAAATAAGCCAAAGGATTTACGTAGCAGTTATCAACCCATAGCCCTACTAAGTAGTGATTATAAAATTATAGCAAAAGTCGTTGTTAATAGACTATTACTGGTGATATCCCGTTACATCCACCTGGACCAAAAGGGTTTTATCCCTGGAAGAACTGCGTCCTTGGCAATTAAAAAGGTTCAGTTGTGTGCTAAATATGTACAGGGATTACAAAACACTTATGCACCGACACCAGATGCCAGCAAGGCATTTGATTTGATTAATAGGGAATACATGCCACTGTATTTGTTCTAAAGAAGTGGAACATCCCTAATAATATGCAATTGATTATACAAACCCTATACAGTAACCCTACAGCTAACATTTTAATAAATGGCATACCAGCACCTGAAATCACAATGGAGGCTGGGGTTCGTCAGGGATGCCCTTTGTCGCCTGTACAGTAATTTTTATTTTATGTTTGGAACCACTACTGAACGCAGTAAGATAATGTCCAGAGATCACAGGAATAAACATGTCAGGACAAGATAGCAAAGTCAGCATTTCTGCTGACAACACTTTGCTGATCCTTTCTGAGTTAAATAAATCAGTTGAAGCCTTATTAAAAATCATAGATGCATTTTCCAGCTTTTCTGGTTATCAATTAAAATAGCAAAAATTTACGATAATGCAACTGACTAGGAAACCAAAAAGCCCAGAATTTATTGCTTTAAAAAAATGTAGTAAAATAGATTGAATAAAAGACTTAGGGATTATATTAACCAACAAAGTGACTACGAGTATGCAACTTAATTATTAAAGGCCAAAGAAAAACTTAAGAACAAGTTGGACATATGGGGGGAACTATCGTTATCACTTTGGGGTCGGGTTCAAACAATAAAAATGATGGTACTACCATACCTGAGTTTTGTGCTACAATCTGTCTTAGGTTCTCTGGGTATTAAATGGTTTTCAGACATTAAAAGCATCTTTTCTACGTTTCTGTGTCTGTGGGGGGGCAGAATAGCATGCCTGATAATGTCTAGACCTGTTAAAGAGGGAGGTTTTGGTTGCCCAGACCCATGGTCATACATAGAAACATAGAAACATAGACTTTGACGGCAGATAAGGATCGCTAGGCCCATCTAGTCTGCCCATTTCCCTACCTACAGGATAGGCCGCAGATCCTAGTTAACCAACAGCCTATATCTTCCTGCCCCCCACAAGAATTGCCTTATGTCTGTCCCATGCATTCTTGAATTCTCCCACAGTTTTAGACCCCACAACTTCCTCAGGAAGGCTGTTCCATGCATCCACTACCCTCTCTGTGAAATAATACTTCCTCACATTGCCCTGAACCACCCTCCTTCTATCTTTAAATTGTGTCCCCTTGTTCTTGCAAGTCTCTTTTCTGAAAGATGCTACCCTCTTGGATTTTTTGATTCCTTTGAGGTACTTGAAAGTTTCTATCATGTCCCCCCTCTCCCTTCTTTCCTCAAGGGTATACATATTAAGCTCCTTTAGTCTCTCCTCATACGGCTTCTCTTGCAGACCCTGCACCATTTTAGTTGCCCTCCTCTGGACTGCCTCTATCCTGTCTATGTCCTTGCGGAGATGGGGTCCCAGAACTGGACACAGTATTCCAGATGGGGTCTCACCAACTGTCTGTACAGAGGGATAACAACTTCCTGTTTTCTGCTGCTGATGCCTCTCCCTATACATCCCAGTATACCCCGCCCTCCCTACTGCCTTCTCACATTGCTTGCTAACCTTAAGGTCATCTGATATGATTACCCCCAGGTCCCTTTCCTGTTTTGTTGTTGTTACTACCTCCCCACCCACTGTGTATTCTTCCCCTGGGTTCTTGTTTCCCAGGTGCATTATTTTGCACTTTTTTGCATTGAATCCTAGCTGCCATATGTCTGACCATTCCTCCAACCTTGCCAAGTCCCTTTTCATCCTTTCCATGCACGCCTTGTGTATCAACCCTGTTGCAGATCTTTGTGTCATCTGCAAAGGCATACTTTTCCTTCCAGTCCCTCTGCAATGTCACTGATGAAGACATTAAAAGGACTGGACCCAATACTGAACCTAAATTTTACCCTAGTAACCGCCTTTCTTCAGAGTGGACTCATTTACAATTACCTTCTGTGTCCTGTTGTCTAGCCAATGTTTTCCATTTGGCTACCACCCTGGGACCCACTCCCAGGCTGGTTAATTTGACTAATAATCTTTTGTGGGATTGTGTCAAATGCCTTGCTAAAGTCTAGGTAGGCCATGTCCACAGCCCTCCCTGGTCTACTACTTTGGTCACCCAGTCAAAGAAATCTATTAGATTCGTCTGACATGACCTTCCGCTGTGAAACCCATGCTGCCTTGGATCCTGTGCTCCACTGACCTCTAGGTACTCAACTATTCTTTCCTTCAGAAGTGACTCCATCACTTTCCCTACCACAGAGTCAGACTGACAGGTCTGTAGTTTCCTGCCTCTGTCTTGGTCCACTTTTGAAGGGGAATACATCGCCTTCCTCAGTCTCGTTACCACCATCCTCCCATGATTTATTAAAAGAAGTAGCCAGTGGTTTCACTAGTTTCCTTAATTCTTTTAGAATTCTGGGTGAATTCCATCAGGACCCATTGCTTTGTCCACCTTCAGTTTTAGGAGTTCTTGCAGAACCCTTTCTTCTGTGAAAGGACTGGGATCGACCCCCCTATCAAGAGTGCTTGTTAATTCAGTATTCCTGCTTTTCACTGTCCCCTCTGCCCACCCACGTTCATTCTATTCAGCCTCACTATCCCTCCTTTGTCTTTCTACACGCTGATGTACCTATAAAAGGTTTATCCCCTTCTTAATTGAGTTGGCTATCTTTCCTCAGTTTGGGCCTCTTGCTATTCTGACTTCCCTCCCTGCTTCTTTCTGCCTTAACTGGTGCAGCTCTCTGTCCTGCTCCTTCTGTGTTTCCTTATACTTCCGAATGCTATCTTTTCTTCCTGACTTTCACAGCCACCTCTTTTGAGAACCATAGTGGCTTTTTCTTTCGTTTTGATTTGTTTATTTGCTTCACACAAAGGCTTGTTGCCTCTGTGATGGCAGTTTTGATAATTCCCCATTGTTGCTCCACACCTCCTTCTAGCCTGTTTGCTAGTGTTTTCTGAGGCACTTCCTCCTATCTTGCCAAAGTCAGCCCTCCTAAAGTCCAGTACCCTCACTTTGTATGGCTTAACTCTGTAGCTGAGTTTAACGTGAACCACACTGTCTGATGGTCACATGTCCCAGATGGCAACCCACTTCTAGATCTGAGATCCTCTCACTGCCCGGTTTGAGAGTACGAGGTCTAAGATTGCTCCCTCACGAGTGGGTTCCAAAACTAGCTGTCTAATGCCTGCCACCTGTAGGGCATCAAGAATGGCCCTGCTCTTGGATGTGGCTGCAGCAAATGTGCTCCAGTTAACATCCGGCATATTCAGGTCTCCCATCAACAGTATCTCCCCTTTCTCTGCCATTCTAAGAATGCCTTCCATCATATCCTTGTCCATTCCTTCCCCCTGACATGGGGAGTCTGTACACAACCCCTGTGCGGATTGTGGTGCCTTTCCAGTCTCAGGTGACCCACAGTGCCTCCTCTCCTCTGTTTTCTGCTTGTTCAAGTTGCTTTTATCCCTTCCTTTACAGAGAGCTACCTCCCCTCTTCTCCCTGCCTGTCTCTCCTGTAAGTTATGTACCCTGGTATGTTAACATCCCAGTCATGGTTCTCTGTGTACCATGTTTCTGTGACTGCTACAATATCCAGGCATCCCTTTTCCATTAAGGCCACCAGTTCAGGTAGCTTGTTGCCCAGACTACGGGCATTGGTACTCATTACCCTCCATTTCCTGATGGTCTTACCCCCTTTTGCCCTATCCCTGTCCTTCTTGCCTTTGTCACTTTCTCCATTTACCCCTGCCCTTCTCCCTATCGACACCTCCATGTTGGTGTTTGCCACACTTACTACCATGATTTTTGGGAGCTGGGATTTTCCTGCTCCTTTCCAGTACTCCCCAGGCTGGTTTAAAAGCTTGCCAATGAAGCATTTAAACCCTATCACCTAGGATCCTGGTTCCCTCCCGGACAGATGCAGCCCATCATGCCAGTATAGGCTTGCATCCTCCAGAATGGACCCCAGTCCCCAATGAAATGATCCCTGAGCTCCACCAGTTTTTCAACCACAGATTGAATCCCATGGTACGGAACACCCTAGCCCTCCTATGCCATAGATGGGTAGCACCTCCAGAAGGTTATCGTATGCATACTTGACTACAAGGCCCCTCCTCAATTCCACAAACTCTTCCTGCACTTCTCTAATCCTTCTTAGCCAGGTCATTTGTTCCAGGGTGGACAATGACATCCAACTCCCTCAGCCTGTAGCTACTCCAGCAATCCTGAGGATTCGCCTCCTGTCCCTCCAAGCCATGGCGCCAGGCAGGCACCTTACCTCTCTCTCCCTTCCTTGCCCAGTTCTACCTTCCTAACAATGGAGTCCCCACCAGGAGTTGTTTCCTTCCCCTGCAGGGATCCTGCCACCCTCCTGTGGGTCTCCTTTGTGGAGGTTCCCAGCATCCTCCTTGGCCTCCACTGTAGGGTGCTTCCATAGAGGAACCACACTTTGCCAGAATGGCATAGGAATTGTGAGAGGTACAACTGGAGGGATGTGCCTCTGTTCCACCACCCTCACCCTCCCTGAGCCCACTGTGGTCCAACCACTCCTCTTTCTTGGCAACCTCTGAGGCAACGGCAGTGGCACTGGTGGTCCCTGGATGGAAGAGGAGGTCCCACAAATCCTGGCCAACTCAGCCTGGAGATGAGCAACCTCCTCCCTCAGCCCAGAGAGGTGCCTGCAGATGGGACAACCCCGCATCCTCCAGAACATCTCCCGGAAGACTGCTGCTCCACAGCCACTGCACTGCACCACTCCAATCATGTCTTATTTCTGGCCCCTTAACTGTTTGCAATCCTTACTCTTTCCTCTGTTTTTCCCTCTCTCCTTACTTTCTGCCTGTGTGCCCTTTAAGCTCCTGATTGTCCTGTTCTGAGACAAGAATATCCTATATTTCTCAGTAGACCCTTACTTGTTCAGAGGCAGACCTCCAGCAGCTAGAGGGCCAGAGAGCTACTCTTGCCCTTCTAGGATGGTGGGTCCTTGGTGGTTCTGTGATCACTCACTTCCTGCCCCTAAACAGAAAGTTCCTGTTGTCAGTCAAATCCTGTGCCTATAAAAATAGAACTAGCTTTGGGTGGGGGAAGGAGGGCAATATAGTCCCAGTAAGTTCAGTCACACAGTAGTCCTTTCTCCTGGTATCTTCTGCCAAGCTATTAGCAGAATCTTTCTAAGGCAGTCTTTAAATGTAGCTTCCTTCTAGCTAGCCTACCCCCTACTTACCAGATCTTTCTACAAGTAATTTAAACCTCACAGCAGTTAAGTCCTTTCAGTCACCTGAGATTTACACCTAGATGACTTTTCAGTTACCCATTCAGTTCAGTTAACCCAAAACACACTTTTTTTGTTTTGTATGTTAGTTTTTTTACCCTAAATTAAAGGTCCAAATACAAAAGTTCTTCTACTTTAGTCCCAGCAGAGAAGTTCAGTCACACAGCAGTCCTTTCTCCTGGTATCTTCTGCCAAGCTATTAGCAGAATCTTTCTAAGGCAGTCTTTAAATGTAGCTTCCTTCTAGCTAAGCCACTCCCCCTACTTACCAGATCTTTCTACAAGTAATTTAAACCTCACAGCAGTTAAGTCCTTTCAGTCACCTGAGATTTACACCTAGATGACTTTTCAGTTACCCATTCAGTTCAGTTAACCCAAAAACACACTTTTTTGTTTTGTTTTGTATGTTAGTTTTTTTACCCTAAATTAAAGGTCCAAATACAAAAGTTCTTCTACTTTAGTCCCAGCAGAGAAGTTCAGTCACCCAGCAGTCCTTTCTCCTGGTTTCTTCTGCCAAGCTATTAGCAGAATCTTTCTAAGGCAGTCTTTAAATGTAGCTTCCTTCTAGCTAAGCCACCCCCTACTTACCAGATCTTTCTACAAGTAATTTAAACCTCACAGCAGTTAAGTCCTTTCAGTCACCTGAGATGTGTTAGCTCAAACGGTAGCTACTATGTGGGAATGTCTTTTTGCCCACAGTCTGAGACTCAGATATTACAAAAGTTATTAAAAAACTTAAATACACAACTGTCAATAAATAATCTTCTCTACTTGCTCAACTATAATATTTTTAGAGACCAGGGGTACTTATTCCAATTATATGAGTGTGCAACAAAAGCCAAAGAGTATTGAAATAAAGTGGTTGCCTAGACTATATGCACCTTGTAATAGTTATTTGAAACAAAAAAGACCCAAAAAACAAAATAGTTAATCTCTTACAATCTGAGGGAACTAGTGAGTGGAAATAGTTTATCATAAATGATGAATTTATAACATATAGACAATACACATCTATGGTTCAGAATCATCAAATCCATATCTGTTTGAGTTATGTGGCTGTTCAGAGGGAATTTAAAACATTCTGTGCAATCCACAAAATTAAACTGGATAATTTAAGTGAAATTATTAGAGATGAAGAAGAAATAATACAATCTTTCCAAAATAAAAGGTTGTCTGTGTTTTATAAACTAATTGTTTCAGACCAGGAATTGCACAGAACAAAACAAGATATGTCTTGGGGAAAAGCTATTAATATTTCATTACAAATTAACCAATGGTGTGCTATAAAAATCGGAGCCAACAAAAATATATAGCAAAAAATAGAAGTATACAACAGAAAATTATTAATAGAGCATATATTACTCCCATCTTATTATCCAAAATAAATTCATCCTACTCTGATAAATGCTGGCATGGTTGTGATGCAAGAGCTACCTTAAGTCATAACTTTTTGGAATGCCCAACTATTAAAAATTGGTGGGAAGAACTAGCAAAAGATTTATCAAAGATGTTAGGGAAAAATGTTCCATGCACCATAGCAGTTTTGGTTTTTAACCTGTATGACCTAAGTGGACTGGATCATGTTCAACTAAAAATTTACATTGGGCTCTTGATCACTCAAGAGGATGATTTAAAAAAAACTGGAACAACCAAAACCTCCCAAAAATGGTAAGAAATGAATGGATGGATACCTTAGAGGAAACTATCATTTTTGAAAAACTTGGATTCGTAATTGAAGAGTTAGATGAACTTGATAAGAATAGTTGGTCTAATCTAATGGCTATATTCCCACCCTTACTGATATTTTAGCACTCCTTTGTGAACAGAATTGGGGTGGGCAGAGTAATAGAATTTCATGTATTGTTTTTTTTTTTTCTTTGTCTGTTTCTAATTGCTTTCCTATATATTCTGGCATACTAGCCAAGTTAACCAAATATTATCTGTAGAGATATACAACAGTGCCTTTCAACTAATGGACTTGTACATTTCAGTTTGTATCTCCAAGGGGAAGGTTTATACCTCCCTGGCTAGATTTTACATGTCACTTGTTATGTATGTCTCCTATGAGTATGGCATCTTAAAAGATATAAAGCAATAAAAAAAATGTGGGGGGGGGGAGGTAAAAAAAAGGCAAAATAGGTGAGTACAAGGCAACACAAACTCCGTTCAGGAGTGAATAACAGTGACAAATACAATAAATACACTACAGTGTGGAACAAGTTGGCATCGGTACAGGGATACAAATGACAATCGGGTAAACCCCTACTTAGTGAGAAAATTCCTGAAGAGACTTACTTCATTTGGAGAGAGGGTGTTTGTGTTATGTATGATATTTTGTTTCTACTAGTTTTAGAGTGTTTTGTGTTTAATTTCTCTGTTCTGTTTATCAGAGTTGCTGCATCCCCACAGCTTTCCTGTTTGGGCCTGATAAGTTCATACTACACTTACTTTCTGTTGCTGTACTCATTTCTCTGATTTGTAATTGTTTGCTTCTGTTTCATATTCACTTTGCTGCTTATTTCTCTTGTTTTTCTCTTTTCCTTTCTTCACCCATCCACATCCTGCGTTTTCTTCCTCTACTCTCTCACTAGTTCCCTATCTTCTTCACCTACTCTTCCCTCCTCCTCCTTGATTCCCTCTCCCCCCCACCACTCTCCTTGGTGACCTTTTCTGTCAATTTCTTCCTGCTCCTGGCTTCACCATGAAACTCTTTGTCGCCTTCTATCCATATTCTCTTCCTATTCCTACTCATTTTCATCCTCCCCCACCTCATCCAAGCAGAATAATTATGCTTTTAATCTCATTGTCAGCTTAATACTCTTGTTAGCAGGAGACACTGAATTTTATCCTGGCCCCATTACACCTTCACCTTTGTAACTTCCCAAAGGATTGAGGGTGGCTCATTTAAACAACTGTAGCCTCCTTTCAAAAATGTACCTGTTACCACCTATTATGCCTAATCTTCGGCTGGATGTTCTAGTTTTATCTGAAACTTGTCTCTCCTCTAAGGTCCACAGTTCAGATGTAACTATACCTGGCTACTCCTATGTCAGGCAAGATCACTCTAAAAGAGGTGGTGGTGTTGCAGATTATACATCCTCTTGGGTCCAAGGTATGACTGTTCTTTCTGCCTCCTCCCCTTTTTCATTCTCTATTCCCATCTTTATTGCTGGTGTTTACTGCTGCCCTGGTGTATATTCTGCTTCAGTTACTGAGCTGCTGTCCTCCATTTGATCTACCTGCTTGAGTGATGAACCACTTATACTTGGTGACTTTAATTTAACCTGGTTCTCCCTTAATGCAAATAAAATGTTAAGACTGCAGCTGACCCAATTGATTTCTGAACCACTTGTTTAAATTTCAGATCCTCAAACCACTCTTTGCTAGATTGGGTCCTTGCTTCCCATCCTCAGCTGTGCAGTAGATGCAGGAATCCTTCCTGATGTACTCAGTGATCATCATATGGTTTACTGTGTGCGCAAGCTACATTGCCATAAAGCCCACCCTAAATCCATATTTCTCAGGTCTTTTAAGTCACTTAACTTGACTTCCCTCCAAGTTGATCTTTGATCAATTGATTGGTACCCCACCTCTACAGCCAATAACATAAATTCTGCCCTACATTACTGTCAACCTATATTCTTGGCTGTATGGGATAGTCATGCACCCCTGAGAAAAACCAGAGTGCAGAGTTCACATCTTCCCTGGATATCGGCTGAGGTACTTACTTGTCTCTGCTCCTAGACCTTGCCTGGTATACTTTTAAAATCACTGGTTCCCAGTCTTCTTTGGCCAGCTATAGATGCCTTCACATCGCCTGTACCAAAGCTGTCCGACTCACAAAGTCTGTGTATTTTGGTTCCACATTCCAAAACAGCATTAATAGCCCCTCCAAGTTTTGGAAGCTTATCCACTCCTGTTTCACCCCCTCAGACCCAGTCTTCCCCACCCACTCTTAAGGTTGGCGACTGCCTTATCTCTGACCCATCTGCTGTTGCTAAGTCTTTAAACTCCTACTTCACTACCTGTGCCCTTTCTCTTATCCCTTCATTCCCCATTCCCTTCCTTACCTCTCTCTGCCTTCCTCTTTCCTTTCACTTTCTTTCTCTCCTGTTACCCCCATTTCCCTTAAGGATCTACTTGACCTTAATCCATTGAAGGGAGGTAGTCATTATGTCCTTGACCCTAAACATCTCCTTCTCTCAGCATCTGGCATTGCTCTGCCCATTACTTTACTTGTAAATCTTTCCTTCTCTTCTGCTGCTGTTCCTGGCATCTGGAAACAGGCTGTTGTCATGCCTATACACAAAGGTGGTGATCACATTTCTCCTGGTAACTTCCATCCAATATTTCTTCTTCCCCTGGCTAAACGGGAACACATTGTTCTATCTCAGCTCACTTCTTTTCTTGATTACTCCCCCTTTTTCACTCCCTTCCAGCCTGGTTTTAGGGAATCTCACTCCACTTGCACCTCCCTCCTTTGGCTCCCTGACTTCATACTTACTGGTATGGATCAAGGTCTGATTACTTTTGCCATTTTTGTTGATCTTGCTAAAGCTTTTGACACTGTGGCTCATCCTCTCCTTCTGGACAAACTTAAAGCTGCGAGCCTCTCTGATTCTTCAGTGAGTTGGTTTTGTTCTTACACTGAAAGCAGGTCTCCAGCTGTCTGGATAGGAAAATCCATTTCACCTTCACTTCCCATTACCTAAGTGTCCCTCAAAGGTATGTATATCCTGGGTCCAATTCTCTGTTCCATTTTCTTTAATGACGTATCCTTCTTTTACATCTGGCTCCTCTCCCTGTGACCTTACTTTGGATTTTGACAACATTCAGCACTGGTTCAGGTCTAACTAGTTGTCCCTTAAAGGAGATAGGAAATGATTCTTACATAGTTAACTGCTTTCCATCTTCCTTTCCATGCCAGTTATGTATTCTGATATGCTTTGATGATTTTTTGTTAAATAAATAATCTAGCTTTGGGGTACCCTCCAATCTACATAGAGTTCTACTTTCCTTACCAGCTACTGCTCTTGATTTTCATATTTTCAAGGAATCTATGACATCAATAACTCCCATTCCATGGTATTCATCTGAATGTCCTGGAAAAGAGTTTGGGATGTCACAGAATGTTCAGGCGGTATGAAAAGAGAAAACAGCAACTACTGAGGAGGGAGGGATTCAGGGTACTTACAAAGGCAACAAAATTAGAATATTAGTTAAATAGAAAAGGTCAAAAACATATCAGAATACTGGGTAGCCAATAAAAGGACAACGGGAGGGCTTTTAGAGATGTAAAAACTGTTTCCTAGCACCTTTAATGCCAAAAAAACTGTCTCAATGACTTTTGGCACCCATCAGAGGCTTGTCAAACTTACTTCTCTCCCACTATTTAATACCCTTGATGGTGCTAAGATTGAGGATGCTTCCCCCTTTAAGTACCTAGTGGTCTGCCTTGACTGGCATCTTAATTTCTCAGTGCATATTGATGCAATTCACTGTAAACTTCACCCTAATCTAGGTGCTTTGTAGCGGAATAAAGCAAGTATTCTACTTCCTGTCCACCGGGAAATAGTATTAGAAATTATCCTTCCTATTTCTGACTACAGTGACTTAGTCTACAGTAGTGCCCCTAAATCCTCCCTTGCCAGACTGGACCCCCCCTTTTCATTCTTTCTGTCATTTTGCATTAGATTGTTCACCCCATAGTCACCACTGTTCTTTTTACTCAGTCCTTTCTCTCCCCCCTCTCTGGATGCTAGGTGCCTTTCCCTTTGTGTCTTTTTTTATCCAAATTTTGGATCGGCACCCTTCCCTCATGTCTCACATCCCTTCTATCCCCTCCTTCTTCTTCTTACCCTCTCCACAACACTACTTCCCATTCTCTGTTTTCCTTCTAGGAAATCTATTGTTAGTCAGTCTGCTTTTTCTTACCACTTTCCTAAACGTTGGTCCTTAGTTTCCCTTTCTAGTCATTTTGCCTCTTCTTCTTCCTCCCTTCTTTATGACTTTTGTTATCCTTCCTGCAACTGTCTATGACCGTTTCCTCTTTTACTTCCTCATTACTTGCTATTGGTTGCTTATTCTTGCTCTCCACTAGTTTTGCCCTTTTCATGCTGTTTCACTACTTTTTTACTTCTTACATATACAGATTATTATATTTTTCTAATTGCATTTTGTTACTAAATTGCCCTTATATTTATGATTCTGCTTGTAGTTCTGTATCATTGTATTTGACTTCTTGTATTTTAGTAATTTTTTGTTTAGCTATCTTCTTCTCTGATCACCCCCAAGACACACCTGGAAAGGAGCTGTTATAGCTCAGTTTGTATTTCCTGGTGGAAGGAAGGAAGCTAGATAGATAGATAAGTAGATAGATCAGTTCAGAACAAAAACAGTGGTACTAACCCACAGATGCCTGCAGATATGGGGCAGTATGGCAGTCACCATTGAGATGATCTCCGGGCCGTACTACACATTAGATCCCTTCAGACTAATTTTTTGTATCTGTGGTCCCCAGTCTCAGAACGATACAAGGTCCCAGTGTGGATTCCATGTTCTGTATACATGTTGCTAGAATGGTGGGAGGAAACAGAACCTTCAAAGAGGATTACCTCTGTCTACACCTTTGGAATTAATTGAGTCTAACAATTGATGTCAGGTTTGATGGGCAGTAGTGTGTTATTAGATTAGATCCCCGTGCAGAGGTTGTGGTCTCAAAGGAACAGAGCCTCCATATTGAATGTCCAAGGATAGGAATGAAATTCATTTATTTGGAATTGATTCAGTTCCTAGACTGGATTAATCAAAGGTTAGTAACAGTCCAAACTGACAATGCAGTGAAGGTCACTTACATGAGCAAAGCGGCGCAAGAAAAAAATTATGCTGGCAGAGGTATTCGCGGTTGTGAGTGAAAACAATCTGGAATCCCTTTTAGCAGTTCATCTAAGATGGGAGCTGAATTCACTGATCAATTGGCTCAGTTAGTATGTAACCCCAGGGAAATGCTCAGGTACTGAGATTTTTTTAATACAGATGTCCAGTGGTGGATACATTTTCTAAGCTGTTGAACTTCTGGAGAACTTATCCTTTTTCACTGTTTCCTCCAATCCTGGCAATTCTCGGACCAAATTCAACATACTGCAGTAAATGTTCTTCTCATAGCTCTGAAGTGGCTAAAAAGGCCTTCTTTCTCTGATCTGGTCAGCTTGGCAGTTCGGGAGTCATTCTGGCTTCCGCAAAATCTCATGAGCCAAAGACCCCTGTACCACTAACAAAAGGCTCAGCTACAGCTAGTCACATAAACAAAGTCTGCTCAGTCAGGCTTCACAGATGAAAACGTGATCAATAGAAGTTGGTCCAGCACTCCAGTCTAAAAACATGCAAAACTGCAAACTTCTTCCAAAAAATATTTATTTATTAGTAACCTGCCAACAGTACAAATAGACACCGAGAGACCAATTGAGCCCCAAGGTTTCACACTTTCTGCTTCATGGCACCAGGCTACTAATAAAGTAACATTTTTGGAGAAGTTTGCAATGTTGCAGTTTCCTTTTTTAGATTGGAGTGCTGGACCCAACTTCTGTTGATGAGCTACAGCTAGCTGCCTGGCTCCTGAGCTGAGTAGATGTCCAAAATGAGGCTATTCAGAGAGGTTAGAGCAATGAGCAAGGTCCCTAGAATTCTGCGGCCACAGAATTTTGCGCAGAACTTGCAACTATCGAGAACTTCTCCAGGTGCCGCGAGAATTCACTCTTCTCTAGTAATTTTTAATATTTCTTTTATCCATAGAATCTGGTTCCTTCCTCTTTTATATCCAAACCCCACTATATGCTCAGAATGTGATGTTATCATTGCTATAACATCATACATTAGCTAACGAAATGGCTGCATTCTGCAACAGAAATGAACAGTCACTTATCTACCACAGCTCCCACTGCCAGAGATGGTGGCACAGCACATCATGCATGGTGATATTTGCTCAACCTGCACTACAGCCTAATACAATTTTCAGTCTTACATTATTGCGCTAGGACCAACTTAAACAAAACCTTGTCAATAGCACAGACTTTTCAAGTCCATACCTCACTTTGTACAAACCTATTTGGTCCTTTAAGGTATAGAGATGCCATCTAAAATGAATAACTGGTAAAATGAATTTAACTGTCATTTTTAAGAAAAATAAAGTAATTATGCCCAGAAAAGTGGAATATAATAATGTGTAGACCTGTTGAAAGACTAGACCTGTTAAATAATTACATTGTACGCATTTTTGCCAGGGTTATTGATTACATATTGTCATTGGTTGACAGAATCACCTAAAAGTTATAGAGAAATGTTGTGTGCAGGGACAGCTGTTGGGCCAGAGGGTAGCATGCTGTGTTTCCATGCCAGCAACTCAGGTTCAGAGATTAGCTCTGGGAGCTGGCTGGGCAGCACAAGGATTGGTGGAACACATCACTGCTCAGAGCCTGGGAAGATATGGTGCAGTGTTCTGTCACATGGTGGACACATTGTGATGGGCTGGAGAGCTCTAGCTCACAATCGTTTCACATGCATGTCATAACCTGATAGTGTTACGCAGTGTGTCAGGGTAAGCAGGTTGACATGAAAAATAAGTTTTGCAATAACTCCTCTATTCCATTTCCAATGGGACCTGTATGAATGAGGATGCAAGTTCATGAAAATTAAAAAAATATATATATAATATATATACACACACACACACACACACACACACACACACACACACACAGTATCTCTGTCTCTTTACACCACACACACACACACACACACGTCTATATGTACAGATTGCATATAAATATATAAGTGATACACAGTGGGAACCTCACGAAGTGGTGTAGAAAGCACATACAAATATGTAAGTGATAGACAGTGGAAACCTCATTAGTGGGATACATAGCATGCATATAGAAATACCTTATTTATCACATAAGATCCCCTCTGCATATGTCATTTATGCAACAGGCTTGGACCTTAAGGGAGAGACATTTGTTTTGCTTTTTTAGGCATAAAATTATTTTTGTACGTCTGTTATTTTTTGAACTAGTGTTACTGTGCTTTCCACCATCCTGATTGCTATAACCACTGCCATGAAAGTGAAATCAGGATGACAAGCTGACACTGTGATGTGGTAGTTTGTTAGTGCCGCAGAACTTCCGCAGAAATTACAAACCACTGCCGCAGAAGTTCTGCTGCAAATGGTAGTCTTGCCGCAGAACTTGGTCCCACTGTGCCGCAGAAAAGTAGGGGCCCTGGCAATGAGCTGTAAATGAGCTTGATAACATACGGCAGATCTGGGTTTGATTACCACAGCCTCCACTTGCACACTGTGTAGAAACAGACACACATAATTTGTCATCAGAAAAAGACCCCTTTGCCCACCCAGTCTTCTCAGAGAATCCCTGCCTAGTCTGTCTCCACAGATTGCAACTGTTTTCTGGTGACCCTTCCTCCTTCCTGCCTATTTACTAATATTTTCCTGTGTATATCCCATGCGTGTTTGAAGCCCCCTGCCGTTTTTGCCTTCACCACTTCCGCTGGCAGTCTGTTCAAGGCATCCTCCACTATTTTAGTGAAGTAGTGTTTCCTCATATCCCTCTCCCCCCTTTTCATTGCATGCCCTTTGATCCTGGTGCTCTCTCACTTGAAAGAGATGCCCCTCTCCATGTAAGTCTATGTCATGTCTCCTCTTGCTCTCCTGTCTTTCAGGCTGTACATGTTGAGATCACTCAGTCTCTTTTCACAGAGCTTTTTTTGCAACACTGCACCATTTTAGTTGCCTCCTCAGGCCTGCCTCTGCCCTTTCTATTTTCCTTTCTAAGGTGGGTTCACTAGAACTGGACACAATACTCCAGGTAGGGTCTCACAAGTGAGTGATACAATGTCAGAACCACCTCCCTCCTCCTTCTGGAGATACCTCTCCCTATGCATCCCACTGGCACTACCCAGTGATTTGTCCCACTGCTCTGCCATTTTGAGGTAATCAGGTAGGATAACCCCAAGTTCCCTTTCCTGTTTAGTGACTGTCCGTACCCTCCCCCATCCTGTACTCGGTTCCTGGGTTCCTATGCCCTAGGTGCATGATTCTTCAGTATTTTGCTTTGAATCCAAACTGCCATGCTGTTGGCCACTCTTTGAGCTTCCCAAGGTCTCTGCGCATTCTCTCCATCCCTTCTGAGTGTCCACCCAGTTACAGATTTTGGTATCATCTGCAAAAAGGTATACCTTCCCTTCTAGTTCGTCTGCAGTGTCACTTAGGAAGACATTGAAGAGGATCGGTCCCACTACTACTATAGCACCCTTTTGGTCACTCTCCTCTCGTTACAGTGAGTGCTGTTAACCACCATCCTCTGCCACCTAGCCATTAACCTGTTAACTACCCAATTCAGTCACTCAATCAATTTTATTTGTATACTGGAAAGGTATGTGAGCAAAAATGCCCATTTTCACAAACGTCCAGTGTTGGAAGTAAACACAAATCATAACAGATAATAGAGAATATGTTACAGAGGCCAAAAAGAGTACATAGTGTGAGCATAATTTAAACAGCTGTAAGATTTACAGTAGTATATGATCGTATTTACATTGTTAGAATCAGATGAAGCTAACATGTATAAATTATGGACGTACTAATCACAGGTGTATTACAATAAAAATTGGTACAAAAAAACAAACCAGAAGGCAAAAGGAGAAAACAAAAAAAATAGTGTAGAAAAATGGGGTAGAGGTGATACATTGACAGGGAAGGCAAACAAAAGCTGAGGCTGGGCAGATGGAAGGCAATGAAGGAAAAATAGAATTGACAGGAGAGAATGGATTGGGGTAATTTGAATCTGTGGTGTTCAACTTCAGAGAATAAAGGGAAGAGCAGAAGGTGGATGGGACGTGCATAGAGCTGTCTATATAAGTGTTTTGTGGGGGAAGGAGAGAAGTGCAGGAATTGGTGATGGAAGTGGACCACTGGATATTAATGAGTGGGCTAGGGGCAACGGCAGGTGGAAGACTCGGAGGTACTCTTTAAGGGCAGTGTTAAAAGAGTACAATGATTTACAGACCTGTATTACATGAGGCTGATTGTTGTACAGCTGCGTGCCCCTGTAGGTGATCAAGTTCTGTGCCTGGTTAGTCCTGTAAAAAAGGGTGTCAAAGACAAGACTGGTGGAACCCCTGGTAGCCCATTCAGGGCCTGCAAACAGGAATAGGGAGTTGATGCTAGGGGGAGAGTATTGAGGGATAGCTTGTGTAGGAAGTAGAGCATCTTGAGCTGGAACCTCCCCCTCTAGAGCGGGCCAGCCGAGTGTGGCGTAGAAAGTGCAGTGATGTGTATGCCAGGGGAGACCAGTGACAAAACAGGCTATGCTGTTGTAAGTGGCTCTGAGTTTAGTGTAGAGGATGGGAGAGGTGGAAGGGGAGAAGATGATGGAGCCATAGTCGATAAGAGGCAGGAGTAGAGAGCTAGCTAGGCGAAATCTGTATGCAGGGATCAGGAACTTTCTAATCTTGTATAGAAGACCAAGCCTGACATGGACCTTCTTAATGAGGTTGCTAATGAGGAGGTGGTAGGTGAGGTTGAGGTGGAGACTCAGGTATTTGAATTCTGATACTTATTCGATGAGGTTACCAGTTTTGTCGAAGAGTTTATGGCCAGAAATGGAGGCTTTCCTGGGGCCTGAAAACATCATGAACTTGGTCTTCTTGGAATTGAGGACGAAGCCTTTACTGGAGAACCAGGACTGTAGCCTCCAAAAATCAGACTGCGGATTGTGGAGCATAGTGGCGGTGTTTTTGTCACTGCAGTACAGAGCTGCTTTGCCCGTGTAGAGAACAAGTTGAGTGGAATGGCAGATGGAGGGGAGATTGTTAATGAAGAGAGAGGAGAAGAAAAGGGGGCCTAGGATCGATCTTTGAGGGATTCCGTATTTAACTGAACATTAAGCTGAGAGATGGCCTTCGATTGAGGTCTTGTGGGAGCTCCCGGAGAGGTAGCTGTCGACCCACTGGATGGCATTTACAGAGAGATGCATGCCTTTTAGGGTGTCAACGAGGAGGGTGTGATCCACAAGGTAGAACGCCTTGGTCAGGTAAACAAAGACAGAGCCAGTGTACTGACTTTTGTCGTTAGCTATGAGGACATCACTGGTGAACCTGACCAGGGCTGTTTTGGTGCTGTGCCTGGATCTGAACCCATGCTGTGCACTAGAGAGCACTTTGGATCTCACCCAGGCTACTCACTTTCTTTATTGGTCTCTTGAGCTGTACATTGTCAAAGGCCTTGCTGAAGTCCAGGTAGGCCACATCCACTGCCCTCCCCTGATCTATTTCCCTGGTCACCTAGTCGAAGAAATAAATCAGATTCATCTGGTATGATCCCCCCGTGAATCCATGCTACTTTTTGTCTTGTAGAACACTAGATTGAAGATACTCTACCAACCTTCCCTTTAATAGGGTTTCAATTAATTTCCCCACCGCTGATGTGAGACTGACCAACCTATAATTGCTAGCCTCCTCCTTGCTGCTGCTGTTATGTAGAAGAACCACACTTGACTCCTCCAGTCCTCTGGAACCATTCCTGGTTCCAGTGAGCTCTTAAATAAGGTCATCAGTGAAGCAGCTAACACCTCCCTGAGTTCCTTTAGTACCCTTGGGTGTATCCCATCCTGTCCCATAGCCTGACCCTGAGCAAGTCACTTAACCTCCCTGCACTCTTGGGTCACCCCTTTAAACGAGTCTTGTGCCCAGTGGGCCTTTCTGGGTTACCATAGAATGAAATTCGAACCATTTAATTTGGCTAACATTCTACATCTGTAACATGTAATAGTATCTTGATAACATTTAATGGGTGGGTCAAACAGTCAGTGATTCGACCTAGAAAGGCTTCAGTGGCATAAGTGTTTTAGAATTTTCTAGAGGCAGGGTTGGTTAAGGTCCCTCACACAGCCCCATGTGAGTTAACACCTTTGCACTTAAGAGGCTTACCTCTATCTGCACCTTTGAAAATGGGTCTAAGAAGTCATGCCAGTTTGACAGGCGGGAGTGCTGTATTCGATCTTGGTGCAGGGGTTGTAGTCCCAGAGGAAAAGAACCTCCATATAAATGTCCTAGGATAGCAATGAGAGGTATTTATTTGGAATTGATTCAGTTCATGGACTGGATTAACCAAAGGTCAGTAAAAGTCCAAACTGACAATTTGGACAACAGGATTCTCCCTGTAGCCCCATGCTAATGTTACTAGATTGTTAAAGAGCAGCTGAAGCCTTCAGGAGAACTTTAACAAACCATAATATTTAGACACAGTTTGGCTTGTACTCCACATTAGTTCTATATTCTTCATCCCCATTGTTTATTACTGATGTAATTTGCATGAAAACAGGAACTTTGCTCCTGAAGAGTCAGTCTATTCTTGTTGCTTTTTCCTTACCTGAAGTCGTAATGCACTGCTTGTGACATTACAGTTACTCCCATGGTAACAGACTGTTATGTCACAATAGAGGATTATGATATGACATGAAGTAGGGAGTAAGCTATAGAGGCAGATGAACTCTGAGGTATTTATGCAAATTTCCTCAGTAATAATGTGCAGGAGAAATCTATAATATATATATATATTTATATATGGAATGCAAGCTGAATTGTACCCAAATATTATGTTTTTTAAAGTTTTCTCTGAGGCATCAGCAGCTGTTTAAAGACATCAGCAGAGCCTGACCAACTCATAGTCAGATCTCTAGTTTCTCCATGGGCTCTCAGTGTGTTTTCAGTTCTCTTTGTAAGCATCTTACGTATAGACATATATCACACCCCTAGGGCAAGCACACACATAGTTAACACACTACAGGACTATTTAGGCCAGTTCCAACATAGCCATGCGCTGCTGATACTAGGAGACCTAAACACAGACTGGGTTAAAAAAGATATCAGTCATGACCTAATGAAACTAAAATGCAGCCTGGGGTTGACATAGCTCATAACTGAGTTTACCAGACTAAATGATAAAGACTACTTAGTCTCGGCCATACTAGATATAATACTAACAAACAACCCTAACTGTTTCACATCATCAGGTGCACTACCCAATTCCTTCTCGGATCACCAAGTTATCTTCTGTATCAGAAAAGGAGTTAACCATAGTGGCCCCAGCAAAGGTACTCAATGCAGGTCATACAAAAATTTTGACTATGTAAACTTCATGATAGCCCTGGAATCCAAAGACTAGGACAGCTAATCCACACAGTGGACGAGGTATGGGACTGCATTTACAACGAATTCATGGACAGTTGCAACAGATTTGCCCCCTTCCTGTCCAGAAGATAAAATACTAGAACTCTCTGTGGTACAATTCATACCTCCACAAACTAAAGAAACAAAGAGACTTAATATGGTGAAAAAGCTAAACAAACAAGTGATGCCCAGGCCTGGAATAGGTACAAACAGCTACTAAACAAATACACCAGAGCAGTAAGGAAGGACACAAAAACAGGAATTCTTCAGAACAACCCTGGCAGGCAATGTAAGATTAGACCCTAGGGAATTCTGGAAATTAATAAAGAAACTCCAGGGAAGTCAAAAGACAGACACCCCCCAACTCCTTCGAAATAGATGGAGAAGTTCCACTGTCCGAGAACATAGCAAATAATTTAATTAGCATGGTTACCAAAGCCTTAAAACAACACCCATGCACCCAATCACAAATAGTAGAATGCATTCCCACCCAAAAATACCTTCACATTTAGCAAAGTCACAGTAACACAAGTCTGCAGGGAGCTATTCAAAATCAACACAAAAATGTCCAGAGGGATGGATGTTATTCCTACTACACTCTTGAAATACACAGCCCCAATAACAGCAGCCCCACTGGCAGAGCTGTTCAACATGTCTATGACAAGCAGGGTATATCCATCAAAACAGAAGGCTGCCCTGGTTGTTCCAATATACAAAACCACACCAAAGAACAAAATATAAAATTACCACCCTATATCTCTGCTATCCATAGTCTCTAAAATCTTCTAAAGGCTAGTATGCGCACAGCCGAAGCACTTCCTAGAATCAGAGAACCTAATGAGCAGCTGCCAGTGGTAGCCCATGACATGGGCATCAGCGATTGGGCACCTACAGTAATAGTGACCCAATCCCTGGCACTTGTCATCAGGGCTACGGTAGGTAGGGTGGCGGATGGGGGTCGTGTGAACAGGATGTTGCTATCGTACGCTTGCGAGGAGGAGAGCATGCACAGCAAGGGGCAGGAGGGAATATGATGGGTGGTGTGGTGGGTTGCCAAGCCAACCCTGTGGGCCAGGGTGGTTGGCGTGCCTTTGGTGGGCAGGGTACTGGGTTCAGGGTCCAAGCACTGGAAGTGCTTTTTGTTGTGCCCAGTCCAAACTTTTCTTTTTACTGTTTTTCACCTCCTTGACGGGCACTGCCCTAGAGTTGAGAATCTTATGTAAGGGCCAGAGCCCCCTCCACATAGAACATTGAAAACCAAGTCCCCAGCACTGTTTTGTTGTTGCTAGGAGCTCAGAGTGCTGAAATTAATTTTCAGCACTCTGACTTTTGCCAATATCACATAAACCTGCTGCCAGTCCAGGTTAAGACCACTCCACAGCACCACCTCAGCACTGATAAAAGTCACTAGAGACTTACAGGAGGCAGTGGTCAGGAGGAGGGCCGTGGAAGCCATATTTGTCAATCAGTCAAAAGCTTTTGACACTCTGGACCATGACATTTTCTTGACCAGAATAACTTATTTATTGGATTGGGTTCCCCAGTTTTATTTATTGAAAATATTTCACCAGGATGGCACACTGAGCAACAGGTTGCTCATCTCCAGGTGCAACCTGGGGGGAAAAAAATAGGTGTGCCGAACGTAGGGCACGAACCCACGACCCTGAGAATAAAGAACATTGGAGTGACAGGTGGTACAGTGGACTGGTTCATATCCTACCTAAAGAACATAAACAAATGGTGTCACTAAATGGCTTCAGATCCTCCTTTATCCCACAGTGTTAGGGGTCCCACAAGGCTCAATCTTTGGGCCCACAGTGTTTAACATATATGTGAACACCCTCACCATGTCCAACCCCCCAAGTCACATTCCATCTATATGCCAATGACACCGTACTCTACACAATAGGCACAAATCACTCAGACATTGAACACAGGCTACAAAAGCCTCATTGGACAAGCCCCAGGACTTTTACCTTTATTCAAAATTAGCAATCAATGCAAAAAAAAAACCCAGGTAATGTACGTCAACAAAAACAAAGGCCAGGGCACAGCCACAAATACACTACAAATCAAAACCACAGACCAAGTCAACCTACAGCAGGTCCATCGTTACTGATAAATGGGGGATGGCTAGATGAGAAAATCAAGTGGAACATCTACATCGATAACCTGACGAAGAATCTGGGGAAACGTCTAGGAGCCCTTTACACATTTAAGCACTCAACAGACACTAATATAAGAAAGCAGTTGGTAGAACCCATGGTCCAACTAATATTTGACTATGGCAATCTATTGTTCTCGGGAGCATCTAGCCAGGAGTTGGTAAAACTTGACACCACGTACAGTAAATTTGCCCACTTCATCCTTGATGCCCCACACAGAACACACAGGTGCGTTCTCCTCAACAGGCTAGGATGGCAAAGGTTAGAAGAGAGAAGGAAATTACACTGCCTAGCATTCATGCACAAATGCTACAGTAACAAGGCCCCAGAATATGTGATGGAAAACATCCATGTGAGAGACATTAAAGGGTCATTAAGGTCCACGGGTTGAATTCTCCCTCCCAACCAGAAACCGGGAGGTAGGAAAGAAACATTTCCTGTATGCCGAGCCTAAACCCTGGAACTCCATGCCAGTCCACCTTAGACCTGTGGACAAACCCCTCCGCATGGGCAAAATCAAGCAATGGCACTCTGAGCAAACCAAAAAGCCCCTCCCCTGCTGCCTAGCTCCAGAGTGAAACCAAACTCCTCTTGAATCTGTACACTTGCTGTCAAATTGTTCAATGTCTACAACTTTGTCAAACTGTATGAATGTACCCTTTACACAAATGTTGTACCAAGGTTGTAACAGTGTTTGTGTAAGTTATTTTTATGTTTAAATGCTTATTCCTGTACAATGTGCCGGACCACATTGAAAATGAGCTCTGCTCAACTGAGTATCTGATTCAAGCAATAATGATTAAAATAATCTATTACTACTACTACTACATATTAATCGAGAAGACCAATGACAGAAAAGTAGCTTTGCAAGTTAGATGTTCAAAGCGTAGGCAAAATATACCTTTTAGGAACACAGTTTAGTCAGTTAAATAAACTATTTTTTCTGTGTGGCACAGCAAAGAAAGGTTGGGAAGTTTCCAAGACTGCCTTGGCGTAAGTGGTCGAATCATACATAACAAAGGTTTACTTGGCATCAGATATTAAAAGCCACCAGCATTAATCGAAATGCAGTTTTCTTGAGCTCTGGCAGCATCCTGAGTGGAAAAGCAGAAACCTAGGTCGGCCCACCGGCACAGCGGTTGGATTTCTGCTTGTGACGCCGATGAACCGGGTTCGGGAATAGACCCAGGGAGTTGGAGGGCCGACTGAGTGGGGAGGATCAAGTATCCTGTGGACTGCTCTCCTTCGGGGGTTCTGGTGCTTTACGGACCCCGGCAAAGGCTGGGGTATCGCTGCAACTGGGCACTATAATGGGGCGGGGCAAGTAGCTGACATCATTGCACATCCGCCTCCCAAGGAAGCAAAAGCAGCAAAACTACCAGCCCCCTGGCATGATGGCCCACTCTGCCCGCTGCCCACTACCTCCAACGTCCATGGGGGGGTCCCACTCCTGTAGCTCCGACCAGGGGGGGAAGCCGTGGCTTGCCAACCATGTCCATGGGGAGGGGGAGCCACACGCCTGGGTATGGGGATGGCAGGGTGGAATGGGTCAGAGGATAGGAGGCCCAGCACAAAAAAAAAGAAAATTAGAAATCTCGGTGTCCACACTGTGCAAAGAAGGCACATGGTCCTTTTTGCATTTATTCACGAAACACTAGTGATTAGACACTCGTGTTCTGCTGATGACAGGTTTTGGGCACAAAGTGTTGCAAGTGGCAGTCAAAAGTTACACAAATTATTAATTGGAAGAATATTCTCCCCTTCCCGTGAGGATGTGGTGTACTGCTTACTGCATCCCAGCAGTTCCAAATAATCCAGTGACAACATGGAATGGCACAGAAAGAAGAAATTCTATCATACTTACTATCATTTATTTTTCTTCTAGTCCAACATTATCTCTGGAAACCACCTGAGAGTTTCTCTCCAGGAGAATATTTTTCTAGTATATGAAATTCTGATCTGTTGTGTTTTTGTTCTAACAAATTTACTGTTCTTCAGGCATAAAAGGGTTTGAGATATGCCATCATTGTGTTTATCCATGTGTTTCACACATGATGTTTAAGGAGACTGCACTGAACCTGTAAGTTCTTTGCCTTGTAAAAGCTGATTTTAAATACTGGTTACATTTCTGTTACTGTTCTATCTCTGCAGGCTTTTTAATTATGCTAATGAGTGTTTCTGATTTACACACGGTTAGTGCGTGCTATTTTAGAACTTTTAAATGTAGTTTATGTCCCTTGCACAGCTCTTCGCTTCTTGGCATAATGCATCCATGTTCTGCTATAGAATACTGTAGCTGAGAGAGACATAAACTTCATGATACAGTTCTAAAATGACACCTCACACCAGAATGTAAATTAGAAACACCCGCTGGGGTTATTAATAGGACAGTATAGACAGAACAATAACAGAACTGAAACCGGTATTTACAGGGTTTTAAATAAGCTGAAAAAACTGATTAGCAGTTTGACACGTGAAAGTGCTAAAATGCATAGCACTTGGTACAGATTGAGTAGCAAAATGTTAAAAAATGATATAGTTTTATTAATGCTGTGTACTGTGTCATGGACTCACTTACAAAATGGTCAGCAGTCTACTGCTAAGCATTTCTGAAAATGGTCAGCATCACCCTGTTTTGCGTAATGTTGTGCTATGCTACACCAGCTATTCAATACCCTGATTTAAAAAAAAAAAAAAAAGTTTCTACTGGGAACAAGCATTTGTCAATGCCGAATGTTGCTTACCGGCATTAGCAGTGGAAGTGCAGGAGTTAGATGCAGTAGAGGAATGGCAGTGAAGTACTTAACTGATGCCAGCTTCACACCCACCCAGCATAGATGGAGAGGCATTGGAGTGTGCCTTTGGTCGTCGCCCATAACAATCACGACATGTCACCTCACCCTACCCTGCAGACGCTTACAAGTGTTGAGGTGTGCCATGGGGTGTTCGGGCTTTACACTCACCTCATTCCATAAGGAAATACACTGAAATGGGTGCAGTATAGGAGAATGGGGTGAACTTTGGGGCTAAAGAGTCCAGGCGCACCTTGATGCCTGTCTCACTGGCTGCAGGGTCGGGTGGAGGAGAATGGCATGAGCATTATATTGTAAACAAGTCACAACGGCCTCAGTCCAGAACAGGTAGGCATTACAATCGACCCTACATCCAGGCATCATTGTTTATAAGTTTATGGACTTTTGAGCCCTCATGAACAGTAACACTATCGTCCATTATCAAGGAGATTTGCTGGCGACTAAGCCAGTTGGTACCAGGTCACGACACATTTGGAACAGGTTGAAAATGACAGCTGCACTGTTCGGTGAGGAGGTGAAAAAATGGTAATGTTGAAAATCTGGAGTAAAAGTATAAAAAACTGGTGAAGTGCAGCATAGAACCAAACTATCACACACGGCTGCAATTTTTTGGGGATTTCTTTACACCAGATTTTCAATATAGGCATTTTGGGACCTCCGCTCATGAACAGTGTCACTGTGATTTTCTTAATCTGTCTCGAACACTGATTTTCCAGCAACTGCGCTTATGCTGACCGAAGTGCGAAAACACATTTTGGCCAGGATGTGGAAAATGACAGCTGTACTGTTCATAAGGAGGTGTGGAAAAATGCCAATGTTGAAAATCTGGAGTAAAAATATTACAGATTTGTGAAGTTACAAGTGTGCGTGGCAACTACGCAATGGACACTCATAACACAGTCATTTTATGGACTTTTGTCACCAAATTTTCAACATAGGTATTTTAAGACCTCTGCTCATGAACAGTGTCACCGTGATTTTTTTAATCTGTCCCAAACATTGATATCGCACGCCGACCATGCCATTGTTCACTACATGTGCGAAAACAGATTTCGGGCGAGATGTGAAAAATGACAGCTGTACTTTTCATAAGGAGGTGTTGTAAAATTGTAATGTTGAAAATCTGGAGTGAAAATATTAAAAAGTCTCAGAAGTTACGAGCGTGAGTAGGAACTGCGCAACACACGCTCGTAAAACAGTAATTTTTTGGGGAATTTTTTTACCAGATTTTCAACATAGGGTTTTGGGGGGGCCTAACTCGTGAACTATGACACTGTCGTTTCATTAATCGGTCCCGAAAGGTGGTTCAGTGCAGTGACCGCAAAATCACCTTTCGGGACTGAATAACAAAATGACAGTGACTGAGTTCATGAGGTGAGGTCCCAAGAACCCCATGCTGAAAATGTGGTGAAAAAATTCCTAAAAATGGCTGAGATATCCACTTAAGTTGAAAAAACCCTATTTATGCAATTATAGAGCTTACGGCATTTCTTCAGTTTGCGGTCGGCTTTGAAAAGTGCAGACATGTTCCTGGTCCACGAGATGGTGTACCAGGCTCCGGAGTAAGTATAGGGTGAGGGTGTGGGGAGGTGGGGTGCAGAGCGGGTGGGCGCGAGTTGGGTGAGGGTCTGTCACAGACAGCGCAGGACCGTTTTCTTTATTTTTACAGGAAAAAACACTGCGGGACTATTGGCATGCTGAGGATGGGGTCCTAGCATGCCACCTGGATGTTTGGTGGGGAAAGGGGAGTGGAGCCAACGGGGATTGGGTACCCCGTTGGCCATACAGTGTGCTGGGGGGGACACATGAGCCGAGGGGGAAATTGGGCACCCCAATTGGCACACAACAAATGGGAAGGGCACATCATGCCAACAGGGATTGGGCTACCCTGTCAGCAAATGAACTGGGGAGGAGATCATGCCAACAGGGGGATTGGGCACCCCCCATCGGTTTTTATTTAATTTATTTATTTATTGAAATTTTTCACCAGGAAGGCACACTGAACGGCAGGCAGCGGCTTTCCGTCAGGTTTGTCAGGACTGTGAGAGGCCGAGGGAGAAGCCGTCGCCATGGGGACACCACACAATGCAGCTGTGTAATTGGTTGCTGCAGTCAGGGACGCCCCACAGCAAAAACAGCTGATTGCGTAGTGATGGGGCACTCCCTGGTTGCAGCGGCTAAAATTCTTTAAACAATGTGGCATGCTCATTAATGGCCGTCATCGACAGCCTGCTCCTGTATTCACTGCAGCAGAGACCAGCCCCTGAACAGACTACTGCCATTCGATACAACACTGCCATGCCTCCACAACCCGCTTGTGAAGGAAGCTGACGCAATGTGTTTCTTGCACATGCGTGCAAGCAACACAAAAATGACTCACAGGTGCAGCACAGTTCTCCTTTAAGTTGCTGCAATGTTTATTTGAATTAGAGCTTTGAAAATACACCAAATGAGAGCACAGTATTGAACTGAGTCCATAAAAGTACATTGAACCAAGATGTTCAAAATGCTATGATCAAAGGCAGTGACTGTAAGCAGAACTTTTTTAGAATCTTAAAATGATTTTCTAGTTTTATCCAGAACACTGACAGTTGTCAGCAGGACTCAAATCTCATAACATTAAAAAATGAATTTGAGGACAATCTATTCTTCATTAGTGCTGTCTTTCTTTCCCTGAAGTCATAATTCTTTATTTCTGACATCAGAATCATTGCCATGGCAATAGGTTGTGATGTCATAAGCAGAGGGTTATGACCTCAAGGCAGAAAAAGAAGCAGAAACAGATTAGGTATAAACTTCTACAGTCCTGTTTCCCTGCAAAATGTCTGCAGCAAAAAAATGGAGTTTCCAGATGTTAAACATTTGGGGGAATTTTGCGTAGCCGAGTTCTGTTGATGCCTGTCATGAATTCATTGCTGGAAAGAAAAGGTGCTTTAAGAAATTGTTGATCTTAAAAACATATGGTAACCTTGTCCATGAACTGCGCAGCACCATTGCAAGTGGGCTATAACTGTCAGTTGAGTGGTACTTCAGACAGGATTCCATAATAATGTCACTGCTTTGTGACACTGACAGTGTCAGTAGTATAACATAATTACACCAGTAGTTATGAATAACCCAGTGACAACGCTGTAAGTAACAGAAAAAGCAATTTGCAGTAAGCCTGACAAAATTTCTTTATTCTTTTTCTTGTCTTAGGTGGAATGCCATCGTTGTCAATGGGCACAGTGTTGAGGAACTCTGCAAAGCTTTCAATCCATGCGAGAATCAACCAACTGCTATTATTGCAAAAACTTTTAAAGGACATGGAATCAAAGGTATTTTGTCTGTTGTTCTAGATTTTGTTTGGTCACATCCTAATGTCTTTTCACAGGGCTAACACTACCAAACCTTCATAATGTGAAACAAGCTAAAGTTTTCAAGGGATTTGTGTGATTGTGTCAATGACTCCAGCTTCTTGATTGGACCATTGTTACCAGTTCTTACCGAATTCAGACCAACATACGATTTTGTACCCACCATGTACTTACTATATGCATTGCACTGCTTATACATTGGTCTAAATTTATTTTTTGTTGAATACATTTTACTAATTGTATATATTGTTATACACATGACTTGTATCCAAATGTATTCACTATGCACAGCTATTGTCTCCGATGTTGATAAGCTGTATCCATTATTGTGTGTTCCTTGTGTACCTGCCCAGGCCCACCTTGTAAATGAGCTTGCTCAGTGGTGTTTCACCTGGTGAAATAAAGGTTGATTGATTGATTGTAGGGTTTAGCAGATTATTGCTCATCTGGCATTTGCTTGCACTGAGAGTTTATTGCAATGGTTGGTACCTAGTGAGTTTAATTTTGCTTTCCTTGATTACCTCATGTGCTTCAATTTAGACATAACTGTGAGGGATGTTCCTAATCCAGAGCAATGGATATATTGCAGAACCCTGAACAAAGGACAGCTCCTTTCCTACTTTAGTGCATTAAAAAAAGATTATGGCCACTGCTGTGCTGCCAAGCAGTGAGGTGTCCACCCTACAAGCTGCCCTGCAAGCTGACGAACTGGGTTAGTACTGCATGCCCAGGAGGACTGGAGCAGAGACCAGTGGGGAGGGCAGAGGGTGTCCACTCAGATACTGTCCTCTCTGGTCACAGGGCATGGGGTCTACTACTCCCAGAATGCTCCTGGTGGTGGCCAAGTGATGGTGCACTTGTTACTGTACATCCCCTCCCCCAACGCACACACACAGGATTTCGCAATGTGCCTACACTTATGGTAAGGGAGAAAACAAGACGCAGCTTGCCTGGGCGTGCTAAAAGAACAGGTCCTTTGTGTCCCTTTTCTCCCCATGCCATATGACCCCAAGGTGTCCATCACCCCGTCCCGCTGTGCCTTTAGTTCCTGGAAGTGCTGCCTCTCAGGTGCAAGCAGAGGCGCTGCCACAGCAGGGATATGATTGGAGCTGAGAAGTGACTGACATTCCCTGGGGATGCCTGGATGGTGGAGGATGGCAGCAAACTGTTAAGTCTGTCAGGCAGTTGGGTGCTGTCTGTGGGACCCAAAGGGGTGGAGCAACAGGGGACAAGTGAAAGAACAAAAAAAGACAGCAGAAAATTCCATGGCAGAGGGGATCAAGGGGGTGGTGTGTTTGCAAGTGATAACCTATTCATTACATAAGCAGTAAGACAGGATGGAGCATGCATTAGCTGATCTCACCGTATGCCCTAGGGTGTAGTGAGGCCTGACATCGCAGGTGGAGTGCCTTCACTCCCTGGAAGTGCAACTAGATTAGCATAATGCATGCCCTAAAGTGTTTTATTGTGTTTATAAAATGTGTAAATTGAGAAAAATTAATAAAACAAAAAATGCAATTATTTTATTAAAAAGTTATTTTCAAGCTGTCAAGCACCTTGTCTATCCACACGTTCAATGGATGGAATGTTAGTTTAGCATGGAACACAGGAATTCAGACTTTTGCTGAATTCTGCTGGCTGAATGGTCATTTCTCCCCCACACAAACACACACAATGGAAGGCCTCAGTAAAGCCAGGAATTCAATTTTATCTGTGTCAGGCAAGTAGCAAAGATTTTCCTGGCAGGCAGGCAGGGATAGGAGGGGGATGTTTCATGGTCAAAAAGGAAGCTCCAGAAAATAAAACTGCAAGTTGTACTTCATGTTTTTTTAAAATTTGTGCATGTGTTTAAGGAGTGGAATGTAAAAGAAAAGAACAGTAAATCAATTTGTTTGTTCTTTTTTTATTTTGAGGGAGTTTTATTTTTAGGGCCTAGATAATTTTGTAGTTAGTAAAGGTGGTAGCCATGTTTGTACTGGCAATCATGAATTTTTGAAAAAGGCATTGCTATTGTTAATGTGCTGTCCTGAATGCCAGCACTCCCCCCATGCATCGGACAAATCTAAGACTAGGTGCCCAGGAATCGGGTAACAGGATTTTCACTACCTGTTTTATAACATGGTTTTCACTGACTAGCCTTTGGTAATGCCAGCCATATTATCTGTTCATACAACATTTTTTCTTAGAATACTTATGGTTGGCATACCAAAAGCTGTTTTAGTTATGGGAATGTTTAAGAAATGATGCTGTCTGATCTTATTTATTGTAGGGGCATTTACTCCAACTTTAATTTTATTTGTCACAGTTTACCCAAAGCATTCAGAGTGATTCGCAACTTCTGTATTTCAAGTGGGGTCCTGTTTGCTTCTATGCATTTGTGATGCACAGGGAGGTTTAACACAGCGAGTCTGTCACTGCAGTGGGACTTGAACCAGTTCTAACTACTAAACAACATTGTCCGCTGTACCATTTTTTTTCCCCAATCTTGTTTTTTTCCTCCAGTTCCCCTTGTAATATCGGAGCGCACCTTTCCAGCTTTTTCACTGACCTCCTCAGGGACGTATTGTCTATCCACCACTTACCCAGGACCACAGTGTGATGGGTGGCCTGCTCTGTCAGTCTTGCATGGGCCTGCGAGGGAGGGGTGCTGGTGCAGCTCTGGCATACTTGGGATTTTGTCCTCCATATTTTCTTCCACTAAGGGTGCCAATGTGCGGTGATGCGTCCCACCCCTGTATTGAGCACCTGCTACACTGCCACTCAGCTTCCACCAGGTGATTGTCATGGAGTGGAATGCTACTGTATGTCCCCCCCCATACCAAGGGATGAAAGTTGTCCTCAGGATGTTCAATCCTTGCTCCCCCAGCCAGCTCTCAAGCGACCTAGGTCCATTCCTGAACCTGTACTACTGGCAAAGTTTACAGTAGTGTATCACTGCCCTATCTGACCACTACTCCTTTTATATAATTATAGATGAATAGATAGATAGATGGATAGACTGACAGACTGATACTGAAGTGCATTGAACCCCAACAAAAAAAATGTTTACTAAGAAATTATCGCTGTTGTCCTCTTTATACTAATGTAACTTCATGCATGATCTCTTCTGTGATTTGTAATACATGTGTCCATTATTGTTAGGTATTGAGGATAAGGAATCCTGGCATGGTAAGCCTCTTCCAAAAGAAATGGCTGAAGAAGCCATCAAGGAACTTGAAAGTAAAATCAAGAATGACAAGAAGCTTAAACCAAACCAACCAATTGAGGATGTGCCAAAAGTGGATATTATCAACATTAAGATTGCTCCACCAACCTATAAGTCTGGGGAAAAGATTGTAATTTGCGAAATCTCATAGTTAATGTTCATAGTCAACAAATGCAGAATCTTAAATTAGGCAGCAGAACCTCAGGCAACTGTACATGTGAAGGGAGGTGGTACTACATGTACTGCATATACAGTGCCCCCCCACCCCCATATACACCTGCCTACAAAGAAACTAGTAGAAGCTAAAGGCTGGCGCTACCCCCAGTCATGCTTTTTACCTAGCTCTACAGACGGTTCCCTACTTTGCATCATCAAAACGCAGCTTTGGGGGCTGGAGCTGCGGAGGGCTTTCATCAGCTCAGCAGAGCAAGGAAGTAATGTCATACCAGCCATAAATCGCATAACTTTAAAATCAGTTTATAAGAAGAAAAAAAAAATCTCTTGAAGGGTAATTTAGATCCTCAGGTGGGTAGCTCCTTGTCAAGAGTTGCCTGCAATGATGATGTCAGTTGCTCTTTAAGGAATATCATCTCCTCACTATATGATGCAAGTTGAAAAAAAGAATGTTTGATATTTCAGAAAACAAAGACGCAGAATTTGACGGCAAATAAGGATTGCTTGGCCCACCTAGTCTGCCCATTTCCCTTCCTAATGGATAAGCTGCAAATCCTAGTTAACCAACAGCCTACTTACTCCTACCCCCTGCTATAATTGCCTTATGCCTGTCCCATGCATTCTTGAATTCCCCCACTGGTTTTGACTCCAGGACCTCCTCAGGAAGGCTGTGTCCACCGCCCTCTCCATGAAAAAATACTTCCTCACATGATCTCTTAGCCGTCCCCCCCTCTATCTTCAAATTGTGCCCCCTTGTTCTTGTATATCTCTTTTTCTGAAAGATGCTACCCTCTTGGACTTTGCTGATTCCCTTGAGGTACTTGAAAGTTTCTATCATGTCCCCCCTCTCCCTCCTTTCCTTGAGGGTATACATATTAAGCTCCTTTAGTCTCTCTTTGTATATTTTCTGGTGCAGACCCTGCACCATTTTAGTTACCCTCATCTGGACAGCCTACACCCTGTCTATGTCCTTGAGGAGATGGGGTCTGCAGAAGGGGTCTCACCAACTGTCTGTACAGAGGGATAACAATTTCCTGTTTTCTACTGGTGATGCCTTTCCCTATACATCCCAGTATCCCCCCCCCCAACAATCCTTACTGCCTTCTCACATTGCTTGCCCACCTTTAAGTCATCTGATATGACTACCCCCGGTACCTTTCCATTTTTGTTGTCAATATCTCACCCCCTATCGTGTACACTTCCCCTGGGTTTTTGTTTCCCAGATGCATTACTTTGCCAATAGGCTGTGGGTTAACCAGGATCTGCAGCTTATCCTGTAAGTAGGGAAACGGGCAGACTAGGTGGGACAAGCGGTTCTTATCTGCCATCAGTGTCTATGTGTCTATGTTTGCGTTGAAGCTAGGCTGTCATCCATTTCATCATCCCTCCAACTTTGACAAGTCTCTTCTCATCCTTTCCACCCCACCTTGTGTGTCAACCCTGCTGCAGATCTTTGTGTCGTCTGAAAAGAGACATAATTTTCCTTCCAGTCCCCCTGCAATGTTGCTTATAAAGACATTAAAGAGGACCAGTCCCAGTACTAAGCCCTGCAGTACCCCGCTAGTAACCCCCCTTTCTTCAGAGTGGACTCCGTTTACTATTACCCTCTGCGTCCTGTTGTCCAGCAAATTTTTTTTACTTAGGCTACCACCTTGGGACCCACTCCAAGGCTGTCTAACTTACATATTAATCTTTTGTATGGGACTGTGTCAAATGCCTTGCTAAATTCTAGGTAGGCCATGTCCACAGCCACTCCCTAGTCTACTACGTTGGTCACCCAGTTAAAGAAATCTATTAGATTTGTCTGACATGACCTTCCTGCTGTGAATCCATGCTAGATACTCAACGGTTCTTTCCTTCAGAAGTGATTCCATCATTTTCCCTACCACTGAGGTCAGATTAACAGGTCTGTAGTTTCCTGCCTCTGCCTTGCTCCCATTTTTGTGAAGTGGAATCACATTCACCCTCCTCCAGTCTTTAGGTACCACTCCATCCTCCCATGATTTGTTAAAGAGGGTAGTCAGTGGTGTCACTAGTTCTACCCTTAGTTCTTTTAGAATTCTTGGGTGAATCTTGTCAGGCCCCATTGCTTTATCCACCTTCATTTTTCAGACTTCTTTCAGAACCCTTTCTTCTGTGAATGGACTGGTATTGACCCCCCTATCCAGAGTGTTTCTATTCTTTGGTTTAGGCACCTCCCCCTCCTCCTCTTCTTTTGTGAGTACTGAGCAGAAGTGTTTGTTCAGTATCCCTGCTTTTTCACTGTCACCCTCTGCCCACATCCCCTTCCCTTTATTAGCTACAGCTCAGAGAAAGAGAGAGAGAGAGAGAGAGAGAGAGACAGCAGCCACCAGTTTCCTTAAAGCAAGGAGGTGATTTAATAGACTACACTGAATTGAATTAACTTTTGGGCCTGTGTAAGTAAGTAGGAGTCAGATCTTTTGATTCCTGTTTTTTGAGGTTGACTTTTCTTAGTGTAACTTTTATTTGCCATGGAGGAAATCTAGCTGGGTGATATTTGCAGACATTTGTGACTAGACCTGTTACTTAACCTCTGTGAAATAGGTGTCTGATAAGGGGAGGAGCTGAAAGGGACCTGAGAAACTGTGGATTTAAAACAGGAGTTGTTTGTGGATGCTGTCTGCTGTAGCTAAAAGAGGGAGAGAGAGAGAGAGAGAGAGAGAGAGAGAGAGAAAGCAGCCACCAGCTTCATTAAAGCAAGGAGGTGATTTAATAGACTACACTGAATTGAATGATTCATTTTTGGGCCTGTGTAAGTAAGTAAGAGTCAGTGTTTTGATTCTCTGTTTTTGGGGTTGACTTTTCTTAGTGTAACTTTTATTTGTCAGGGAGGAAATCTAGCTGGATGATATTTGCAGTCAGTTGTGAATAGACCTGTTACTTAAACTCTGTGAAATAGGTGTCTGACAGGACGGAATGCACTCCCCGGAGTGGAGGGTCAGAGGTATAGTTAATTGTTTCTGGAGGGCACGGGTTTACGCCCACGCCCCCTGCCCCTCACCCCACCTGCCCCAATAACAACATTTCCTTTATATCAGGGGTGCTGACATCACTTCCTCAAAACTGCTAAGGACATACACCTGTTCATATCCTTAAATGCACAGCACACTGAATGGGGGTAAAGACAGTCACAAGCTTGCACACACTAAAATAAAAAAGAAAAACATCTTAAACAGGAAGGGAGACAGACATGGGGAGTGGTGCAGTGCTCTGGCTGTGGATCAGCAGTCGTCCTGGAGACGTTCTAGAGACTGCGTTGCTGCCCTGTTTGCAGGCACCTCTCTGATCTGAGGGAGGAGGTTGCTGACCTGGCAGGGATTTGGGAAACCTCCTCCCCCACCCAGGGACCACCAGACCACCACCACTGCCTCAGAGGTTGCCAAGAAAGAGGAGTGGTTGGACCACAGTGGTCTCAGGGAGGGTGAGGGTTGCGGAACAGAGGCGCATCCCTCCAGTTGTGACTCTCCACAATTCATTCACCATTCTGGTGGAGCATGGTTCCTCTATGGAGGCACCCACAGTGGAGACCAAGGAGGATGCTGGAAACCTCCACAGTGAAGACCCACAGGAGGGTGGAACGGGACCCCATGGGGGAAGGAAACAACTCCTGGTGGGAGACTCAATAATTAGGGAGGTAGAACTGGGGGAAGGAGGGGAAAGAGAGATAAGGTGCCTGCCTGGCACTATGGCTTGGAGGGACAGGAAATGAATCCTCAGGATTGTGGGAGCAGCTGCATGGGGGAGTGACCTGGATGTCATTATCCACCTAGGGACAAATAACCTGGCTGGGAATGGGATCAGAGCAGTGCAGCAGGAGTTTGTGGAGTTGGGGAGGGGCCTCAGACAAGTGGCACACGTGGTAGCTTTCTCGGAAGTGCTACCTGTCTGTGGCAGAGATGAGGCTAGGGTACTCCGTACCATGGGATTCAATGACTGGTTAAAAAACTGGTGCAGCGCTCAGGGATTTGGCTTCACTGGGGACTGGGGGTCCACCTGGAGGGATGCAGGCCTGTAGTGGCATGATGGTCTGCATCTGTCCGGGAGGGGGACCAGGATACTAGGTGATAGGTTTAAATGCTTCATGGCAAGCATTTAAACTAGCCAAGGGGGAGGCACTGAAGGGAAACAGGGAAATCCCAGCCCCCTTCCCAGAAAATAGGGTTGTAAATGAAGTAGACACAAAGGTAAAGAAGTCGATAAGGAGCAGGACTGGGGTAAATCCAGAAAAAGGCAATAAGGACAGGGATGGAGCTAAAAGGGGCAAGGCCATCAAAAAATGGAGGGTGATGAGTACCAATGCCCATCGTCTGTATAACAAGCTCCCTGAACTAGTGGCCTTGATGGATAAGGGACACCTGGATATCGTGGCAGTCACAGAAACATAGTACACAGAGAACCATGACTGGGATGTCAACATACCAGGGTACACAAGCTACAAGAGGGACACGGAGGGTAAAAAAGGAGGAGGAGTAGCTCTCTATGTAAGGGAAGGGATCAAAGCAATGGAACTATATGATAAACAGGGAGTAGAGGAGGCACTGTGGGTCACCCTGGAGACAGACAATGGCACCACAATCCGCATGGGGGTTGTATACAGATCCCTATCTCAGGGAGAGGCAGTGGACAAGGAAATGATAGCAGGCATCCTTAGAATGCCAGAAAAAGGGGAAATATTGTTAATGGGGGATCTGAATATGCCAGATGTTAACTGGAGCACCTTTGCTGCAGCCACATCCAAGAGCAGGGTTGTTCTTGATGCCCTACAGGGGGCATGCCTCAGACAACTAGTGGTGGAACCCACTCGGGAGGGAGCAATCTTAGACCTGGTACTGTCAAACATGGATGGAGAAAGGATCTCGGATTTAGAAGTGAGTAGCCATCTGGGGACAAGCGACCACCAAACAGTGTGATTCATGATAAACACAACCATAGAGTCCAGCCATACTGTACAAAAGCAAGAGTATTGGACTTTAAGAGGGCTGACTTTGGGAGAGTGCCTCAGAAAAGCACTAGCAAATGGGTAACGAGGAGGGGTGGAGGAACAATGAGGAAAAATCAAAACAGCCATCACAGAGGCAACAAGCCTTTGTGTGAAGTGAATCAACAAAACAAAATGAAGGAAAAAACCACGATGGTTCTCAAAAGATGTGCGGGGAGGTTAGGGAGAAAAATGTAGCATTCATGAAGTATAAGGAAACACAGAAGGAGCAGGACAGAGAACTGTACCAGTTAAAGCAGAAGGAAGTAGGGAAGGCAGTAAGAATAGCAAAGGCCCAAACTGAGGCAAAGATAGCCAACTCAGTTAAGAAGGGAGATAAAACCTTTCATAGGTACATTAGGGAGTGAAGAAAGACCAAGGGAAGGATAGTGAGGCGTAAATCAAGGAACTATTAGGTACTTTGGAAAAAACAAGTCCAGGACCAGACAATATTAATCCTAGATTCATATTGGGAACAATTGATACCATTGCCCTCCCACTTACTATTATTTTTTAATAAATCCCTTCAAGAATCCAAAATACCATCTGACTGGCTAACAGCTATAGTCACACCAATATTCAAACAAGGTTCCCACTCTAAAACTGAAAATGATAGACCAATTAGCCTTACTTCTATACCCTGTAAACTAATGGAGAACATCATAGATACCACACAGCATGGGTTTAAAACAGGTTATATCTGTACAACCAACTTGATCTCATTTTATAATATTATGAGTAAAAAATCTTGATTCCAACATTCCAGTTGAAGTTATCTTACTAGATTACAGTAAGGCGTTTGATAAAGTTTCACACAGTTTATTAGTGATCAAACTTATTAAACTTGGATTCTCAGCACAACTAGTTTCATGGGTTTATAACTGGCTAAATTGTAGAACACAGAGAGTTAGGGTAAATAATGAATTTTCAGACATAGTTAATATAACTAATGGCATCCCCAGGGTTCTGTTGTGGGACCAACACTCTTTAACATCTTCATTAGTGATATGATAATTTCATCAAAAAATATTATTGTTAAATTTGCTGACGATACCAAACTATGGGGCTGTGTTGATAATCTGATGAACAAAAAACAGTTAATAACAGATTTGGCTACTATTGAACATTGGGGCAGTAACAAATAAAATATTGTTCAATGTATCCAAATGTGCAGTATTGCACTTAGGTAGAAATAATCCCAAACAGACTTACCTGTTAAATAACATTAGAATCAAGGATTCCAGTGTAGAAAAAGATTTGGGAATACTAATTAATAACAAATTATCATTTTCGGAACACTGTAACAAAATAGCAAATCAAACCAATGCTCTTCTGTGTAGAATAAATTCTACCTTCATTTCTAAATCTAAAGAATGTGTTATGACTTTGTACAGGTTTTACGTTAGACCTTACACAGACTATGGTTCACCTGTCTGGAACCCATACTTAATCTCTGATATGAAGAGAATAGAGCAGATTCAATTTAGGGCAACAAAATTAGTCCCTCATCTTGCTCCCTTAGACTATGAAGAAAGGCTGAGATGTACAGGACTATATCCGCTTAGATTAAGAAGACTAAGAGGCGACCTACTTCAACTCTAAAATAATCCCAAATCCATCTTTAGTGGTACAGTGTGGAATATTATTTACCACTAGAAAAATTGTGGCCAGATGCCACAACAAACAGCTTGTAATTGAAAGATCACAAAATTAATAAAAGACAATCTTTTTTTACTGTTCGATCTCCCAGAGTATGGAATTCTCTACCACAAGATATTATAGACTGTACACAAATAAATACTTTTAAAAACAAATTAGATAAATGGTTATTAATAATATATATCAAAGGGGAAATACAGAGTTCATATCAATTACATGTTCCACAAGTGTGGAGGACAATCCTGATGGGCTGTGGCCCCCCTTTTGTCCATTTAACCAAGTAACCAAGGAGATAGTAAGGGTAAGAAGTGCTAGGAGGTAGGGAGGTTAAAATTAGGCCAGGCAACATCTGACGGGTGAGTGGATTAGGGAGGATTAAAACGAAGTGCAGAGATCAGCAAGGGATAGATGTAAGCGCAGTTCCTTTTTGAAGCTGTCATGGGATGCAGATATCTTGAGCGCCTTGGGGAGAGAGTTCCAAAGCTTAGGAGCAGAGTGACTGAAGGCAACAGAGCCTTTTGATGTTTTACATCTAGGTACATTCAACGAGGATTCATCTACTGATCGCAGTCTATAGGGGAGGTTTGAGGTACCAGCAATATTCTGAGTACTGAAGGGGTCTGGTTTCTGAGTATAGAGTCAATCAGGGAGCCAAGCGAGTATTGATGGCAAGCTGAGGGGGATAACCAGTCCAGGTCCCTGTACAGTTGGCAGTGGTGTTTAAGTCGTGGTGATGAGTAGGCGTATTGACAGATAGTATTATAAGTGACATTCCACTTATGAAGGATGGTTTTATGTGTGGCAGCAAAGGTCGGCATGCCATAGGTGAGGGCAGGGAGTAATATGCCTCTCGCAATAGCAAGTTTAGCAGAGGGAGTCAACATGAAACTGGACTTGTAAGCAACCCCCAGTTTAGCATTCACTGGCTTGTAGGCAGATTGTATATGCAGGCTGAAGTCCAGAAGAATTCCCAGGTACTTAAAGATGTAACACATTCTAGTTGTGTGCCACTGTAGTCTTGCACCAATAGGGGAGTTTGACATGTCCTAAGTTTAGGGGCATATCCAAATAACATTGCTTGGGTTTTCTTAGCATGAAGTACAAGCTTATGTGCAGAAAGCCAATTTTGGACATTTGTGAAATCTGAAGAAAGGGATACATTTATACTGGCGACCTTATCAGAGCTTGAATAGAGTACAAGATCATCTGCATAGAGAATAGATGAGCATGAAAGAAAAACCTCATCTATGATCTTACTTTGAGGAGATGCTCTTGCAGCAAGTTTCATAATGAGGACTGATGCCACCTGGCGGCGGTTCTGGCAACTTTTTCTTTAGCAGTACCAATGTGGGAACGTCCCCTGCCAATGTTTGCTCCACCCCCGACATCGCCCTATATAAGGGAGGAGTTCCCCACATGCTCCAGTTCTTTCCTCACGCATGGTCATGGTTAGTTTGCTCGGTTACGGCTCAGTACCGATCGCTTCATCTCCACCGTTGGAAATTCATTTATTTTCATAGTCATTGCTTCTATGTCATCGCATCTCAACAAGTGTGCTTGTGGGTGACAGATACCTGCCAAAGACGGTCACTCGGCGTGTCTTTATTGCCTGGGGCCTGACCACAACACCGACACCTGCCCTCATTGCCAGGCCTTTAATCTGCGGACGCGGATCAGGCACCAGAAGTCTCTCGCGGCCTACCTCGCTGCCATGGAACGGGCCGCCTCCTCGGGGGAATCTGATCCTCCTCCAGCCCACAAGCCTCATAAACACCGGGAGCAAGATAGGGGAAGGTCTCACTCCAAGCACAGATCTTTGGGATCGAAGTTTGTGTTGTCGGGACACAAATCCCCGCCTCATGACCCTTAAGCCTTTCTCTGCTGTCTCCAAGCCTTCTTCTACTCTTCAGCCGCTGAAGGTTCCTCAGCCCGCCGAGAAATTGAAGGGCTCAGGTAAGGTTTCCTCCCACTCGGCCTCTTCCTTGAAGGCCAACTCCCGGGAGTCGAGTAAGGTCTCTGGGTCTGCTGGTGGCATTTCCTCCTCCTTGCCGCCAAAATTGTGCGACTCTGACCGACGCCAGCCCCCGGCTATAGACCGGTGTTCGGTCGAGAAGTCTGCTGGCTACAAAGCCTACCATCCCAAGGCTTACGCCGCTGAAGGGCGATCATCGGTGCACAAAGAGAAGCGGACGCCAGACCGATGTCTGCCCATCACTCCTGTGGCCCCTGGCCCAGCGACAGTTCTTCCACCGCTGGTTGTGGTTCATCCGACGCTGGTTATTCCGGTGATACCCGACATCAGCTCAAGTACTTGCTCTCCTCGGTCGCCGGTCCGCCTGACGTCAGACCCAGTTGACGGTGGTGCTGACACCACTCCGATGTCCCCCTTTTGGACGATGCCGGTCGACAAGGGTGCAGACCCGACGCCGGTACCCCCGGACGGCAGAACTGACACCGGTTCAGGCTTGGGTGCTCCTCCATCTACACCTGGTTCCCCCAAGCTGCACCTGTCACAGGTGAAGGAGCTCTTCTCCCACTGGTGGGATACAGTTAAGAAGAATCTGCCAGCGGGTGCGCCCCCTCCCACTCTGGTACCGGTTCCTAACCCAGTTGATATTGAACCGACGGATGGTGGGGCAGAAAAAGAGCCCCCTCCTAGGTAATGGACTAAGAAGCCTAGGAGAGATAGGGACAGTAGCTCCTCCCGCTGTCCCTTTCCTCCACTGGATAGGAGGCTCAAAAGGAATAGACGTAGCCCCTCACCCTCTTCCACACCAGACTCCTGTGTAGACTCAGACTCCTCGTCTTCCGATGCCTACTCGGAGCCAGACCTAGGGGACACGGAGGGTCTGCCCAGATCCCCTCCTGATGACACGAGCTTCATGGAAGTGATGAGGCGGAGACCCTGGACCCCGAGCGACTGCGGTTGGGTAAATACCTGTGCCAAAAAAATCCAAAGCCGGTGGTCATCCCTTCCATGGTCGACACTTTTCAGGATATCACACGTGGGACCTGGAAGCAGCCTCATTCCTCCTCTGCCGTGCCAAAAAAGGCTCACCGGCTCTACCGGGCACCTTCGGACCATCCCATTTTGGCCGAACCACCCGCTGCGGACTCTGTGGTTATTTCTGTGGCTCATGACCGTTCGCAGAGGCTCAAACATCTGAGCACCCAGCTGCCTGACAGGGAATCAAAGCAGCGGGATTCTATGGGCCATAAGGTGTACTCTGCTGCAATCTACAGTATCAGGTGTCTCAACTTCCTGACACATATGGTCCAATTCCAGAACACCCTTTGGGAACAAGGATTGGACATTGTGCAGAGCATGCCGGATTGCCCTCAATGGGCAGAGCTTGCCAAGTTTTTACAGACCAGCTCAGACGTGTGTACCTACGTTCTGCAGTCAGCCTATGACTCTGCGGACACCTCCTCAAGGGCAGCCGCCACTGGCATTTGCCTCCGATACAATGCATGGCTTCGGGTTTCGGGGTTCGATCCAGACGTCCAAACCAATCTTCTGGATGCTCCCTTTTAGAGGCTTCAAGCTCTTTGGTGAAGACACAGAGCGGATCTGGATTTGGAATTCCTTACTACAGCGTTTAGCGGTAGAGTCACCGATGCCTCTTCCTCTGTCTTCTCATCTCCTGTTGCAGGACAGGGGGGCCCTGTTACACCTGAACTTGCATTCTCTTCACCTGCATGCCTGGCTCCTCAGGACCTAGCTAAGGTCAGGTTCAGGTTGTCTGATCAGGTTGCTCAAGTGTTGGTTGAGGCACAGAAACCTGCCATCAAGGCCACTTACACCATGAAGTGGAAACGTTTTTGTATTTGGGCCACAGCCAAAAGAGTGGATCCGTTGGTCTGTCCGGTTAATACGGTCTTAGAATATCTGCTTTCTCTTTCTGAGAAAGGTCTCAGTTATTTCTCCATCAAGGTACACCTGGCTGCCATCTTCGGTTACCATTTCTCTGTGTCGGGTAAGACGGTGGCTCCGATGGAGGTTTCCAAGTCATTTTTGCACTGTATTCTTCACATCAGACCTCCCATCAGAGACTCTGTTTCTCCTTGGGATCACCGTTTCGTCCTGGAGAAGCTTACTCTTCCTCCTTTTGAACTGGCAATGGAGTCCAAGCTCCGTTTCCTTTCCTGGAAGACTTTATTTTTGGTGCCCATTACTTCGGCGAGGTGCATTTCAGAGCTACAGGCCCTCACATGTAAAGAACCCTACATTGTTTTCCACAAGGACAGAGGTGATTTTTGCACTAATCCGAAGTTCCTACCGAAAGTCGTTTCGGAGCTCACTCTGAATCAATCGGTTCAGCTCCTGGTTTATTATCCAGAGCATGCAAATAAGGTGGAGGCCCTGCTTCACTCCATGGACATCCACAGGGCCCTCTGATGCTACTTGGCTAGAACCAAGGGGGACAGGAAGTCTGATCAGCTTTTCGTGTCCTTTGCTTAACAGTCCGTAGGTCGCCCGGTCATCAAACACACACTTTCGCGCTGGTTGGTTCATTGTATCTCTTTCTGTTATGAGAAGCACAACAGGTTGACTCTGGGGCCAGTTAAAGCTCATTCTACTAGAGCTATCGATGCTTCCTTCGCAGCACTGAAGAGGGTACTGACAGTGGATATTTGTGATGCTGCTACCTGGAGTTCTGTTCATACCTTTGTCAGGCATTACAGCCTCAACATTATTTCCAGACGCAGAGCAGGGTTTGGCCTCACAGTTCTGCAAGGCCTGGTTTCCTGAGGGACCTTCTCTTATCCTGCTGTTCCTTTTCTTACTGTTTCCCCCTCCCAGGGGTTGTTATATGTTTATACTGCTTGTGACTCAGTCCTCATTGTGGAACCTGCTGCAAGAGCTTCTCCTCGAAGTAAGATAGTACAGTTACGTAAGAACTTACCGTAACAGTAGATCTTAGAGAGAAGCTCTTGCAGCAGGTATATTTCTCTCCCTCCTTCCCCTAGGGATCAGGCCCTGTTCAGGCCGTTTTTCTCCCTCTTTAAGGATTGTCTGTTGACAGTCGTATTTCTGACACTGCCTGTCCGTTATCTTTGCCTGGCGTGCAAGAACTAGATCGTGGGGAACTCCTCCTTAGACACTGGGGGTGGAGCCAATGTCAGCGGGGGGCGTTCCCATGTTGGTACTGCTAAAGAGAAAGTTGCCGGAACCGTGGCGTCAGTTCTCATTGTGGAACCTGCTGCAAGAGCTTCTCTCAAAGATCTGCTGTTACGGTAAGTTCTTACGTAGCTGTATTTTAATGATAAAAAGTGAGAAAAGATGAGGTCCCAGAAAAGAGCCCTGGGGAATCCCAATATTGATGGTAGCACCATCAGATAAAGAGGAGTTGAATTTCATAATTTGAGTTCTATTTGATAGATAGCTTCCATACCAGGCGACAACTGGGGGTGAAAAGATCACATTGCAAAGAGTGGAGAGGAGCAGGGGGTGATCAGCAAGATCAAAGGCCTTTGTAAGGTCTATAAAAACTGCCCCTGTCAGCTGGCCAGCGTCCATACTGGTAAGCACATCAGTAGTGAATTTGAGAAGCACTGTAGAGGTACTGTTACCTTTACAGAAGTCATGTTGTGTGTCAGAGAGAAGGTTGTACTTTGTGAGGTAGTCAGTGGTTTGATTTGCAACAAATTTTTCCAGAATTTTACTTAGGACTGATAGGATGGCTATATGCCTGTAGTTAGTAATCTCCTTGATATCACCTTTTTTAAGGACCGGCATTACATGAGCAATCTTCCAGAGGTTAGGAACTTGGCTATTAGAGAGAGACAAGGTGAAAATTCTAGCCAGAGGAGAGGCTGTGTATGGTGTTGCTAGTTTCAGGAGCCGAGGCTCAAGTGTATCTGATCCAGAGCTAGTGTTGTCAGAGACAGTCCGTAATAGGTTTAAGACCTCAGTCCTTGAGATTGCCTTGAAGTAGAACGGGGGATTTTTAGACATTTGTTGGGAAGGATAGCTGTAGATAGTGGACTGTGCTGATGTTGCAAGCAGAGAGGCTGCCTGGGGAGATGGGAAGGCAGAGGTATACTGAGACAGGTCTGAGAACATTTGATCGAAGGAATTAGCAATGGTGTTGGAGTCATTGTAATGTATCCTATTTAATACTATGTCACTGGTGCTAGTTGACTGGGATGCACCAAGAAAGGTCTTGACATGGGCCCAGAATTTCTTAGGGTCCCCAGCAGAGCCTAGCAGCAATTATTTACAATAGGCACTCTTAGCTGTTCTGACCTGTTTCTTACAGAAGTTACTAAAGGGAAGAGAGGGTGGGCAGAGGGTGACAGTGAAAAAGCAGGGATACTGAACAAATATTTCTGCTCAATATTAACAAAAGAAGAGGAGGGGGGAGGTACCTAAATCAAAGAATAGAAGCACTCTGGATAGGGAGGACGATATCAGTTCATTCACAGAAGAAAGGGTTCTGAAAGAACTCTTTAAAAACTGAAGGTGGACAAAGCAGTGGGGTCTGATGGGTTTCACCCAAGAGTTCTAAAAGAACTAAGGGTAGAACTAGTGACACCACTGACTACCCTCTTTAACAAATCATGGGAGGATGGTGTGGTACCTGAGGACTGAAGAAGGGCAGATGTGATTCCCTTTCACTAAAGTGGGAGCTAGACAGAGGCAGGAAACTACAGACCTGTTAGTTTGACCACAGTGGTGGGGAAAATGATGGAATCTCTTCTGAAGGAAAGAATTGTTGAATTCCTAGAGGCCAGTGAGGCACAGAACCCATGGCAGCATGGATTCACAGCAGGAAGGTCATGTCAGATTAATCTAATAGGTTTCTTTGACTGGGTAACCAAAGTAGTAGACCAAGGAGGACTGTGGACATGGCCTGCCTAGACTTTAGCAAGCATTTGACACAGTCACACACAAAAGATTAATATACAAGTTAGCCAGCCTTGGAGTGGGCCCCGAGGTGGTAGCCTGGGTAAAAACATTGGCTGGACAACAGGACGCAGAGGGTAATAGTAAACAGAGTCCACTCTGTAGAAAGTGGGGTTACTAGCAGGGTAACGCAGGGTTCAGTACTGGGACCAGTCCTCTTTAATATCTTTATAAATGACATTACAGAAGGACTGGAAGGAAAAGTATGTCTCTTTGCAGATGATACAAAGATCTGCAACAGGGTCGATATGGAAGGTGGGGTGGAAAGGATGCAAAGGGACTTGGCAAGGTTGGAGGAATGGTCAAATGTATGGCAGCTTAGATTCAGTGCTAAGAAGTGCAAGGTAATGCACCTGGGAAACAAAAACCCAGGGGAAGAGTACACAATGGGGGAGTGAGATACTAACAGCAACAAAAATGGAAAGGGACCTGAGGTAGTCATATCAGATGACCTTAAGGTGGGCAAGCAATGTGAGAAGGCAGTAAGGAGGGCTGGCAGGATACTAGGATGCATAGGGAGAGGCATCACCAGTAGAAAACAGGAAGTTGTTATCCCTCTGTACAGACAGTTGTTGAGACCCCATCTGGAGTACTGCGTGCAGTTCTGGAGACCCTGTCTCTGCAAGGACATAGACAGGACAGAGGCTGTCCAGAGGAGGGCAACTAAAATGGAGCAGGGTCTACACCAAAAGACATATGAAGAGAGATTAAAGGACCTTAATATGTGTAACCTCTCGGAGAAGAAGGAGAGGGAGGACATGATAGAAACTTTCAAGTACCTCAAGGGAACCAACAAAGTCCAAGAGAGTAGCATCTTTCAGAAAAAGAGATGTGCAAGAACAAGGGGGCACAATTTGAAGATAGAGGAGAGACAGCTCGGAGGTAGTGTGAGGAAGTATTTTTTCAGGGAAAGGGTTGTGGATTCGTTGAACAGCCTTCCTGAGCAGGTAGTGGAGTAAAAAACAGTAGGGGAATTCAACAATGCATGGGACAGACATAAGGCATCTAGTGGGGGGGGGTAGGAAGAAATAGGCTGTTGCTTAACAAAGGATCTGCAGCTTATCCATTAGGTAGGGAAAAGGGCAGACTAGGTGGGCCAAGTGGTCCTTATCTGCCGTCAAATTCTATGTTTCTATGTAAGCCTCAATATCCCTCCCTTGATCTTTCTTCACTCCCTAATGTACCTATAAAAGGTTTTATCCCCCTTCTTAAGAGAGTTGGCTATCTTTTCCTCAGTATGGGCCTTTGCTCTTCTGACTGCCTTCCCTGCCTTCGTCTGCTTTAATTGATATTGTTCTCTGTCCCACTCCTTCTGTGTTTCCTTATATTTCCTGAATGCTATCCTTTTCTCCTTAACTTTCCCTTCCACCTCTTTTGACAACCATAGTGGCCTTTTCCTTTGTTTTGTTTTGTTGAGTTGCATTTCACAAAGGCTTGATGCCTCTATGATGGCAGTTTTGATTTGTCCCCATTGTTCTTCCACCCCTCCTTCTTGCCTGTTTGCTACTGCTTTTCTGAAGCACTCTCCCAATTTGCCAAAGTCAGCCCTCCTAATGTCCAACACCCTTGCTTTTGTATGGCTTGACTCTACAGCTGTGTTTATTGTGAACCATGCTGTTTGGTGGTCACTTGTTCCCAGATGGCTACCCACTTCTTAATTTGAGATTCTCTCTCCATCCCCATTTGACAGTACCAGGTCTAAGATTGCTCCCTCCTGAATGGGTTCCAGCACTAGCTGTCTAAGGCATGCCCCCTGTAGGGCATCGAGAATTACCCTGCTCTTGGATGTGGCTGCAGTAAAGGTGCTCCAGCTAACATCTGGCATATTCAGGTCCCCATCAACAATATCGCTCCTTTTTTGCCATTCTAAGGACTCCTTCTATATTTCCTTGTCCATTGCCTCCCCCTGAGTCGGGTCTGTAAACAACCCCTGTGCGGATTGTGGTGCTATTTCCTGTCTTCAAGGTGATCCACAGTGCCTCCTTCCCTAACTGTTTACCCTTTAGTTCTGTTGCTTTGATTCCTTCCCTTGTGTAGAGAGCCACTCGTCCTCCTCTTCTATCCTCTGTGTCCCTCCTATAGATTGTATACCCTGGTATGTTGACATCCCAGTCATAGTTCTCTGTGTACCATGTTTCTGTGATTGCCATGATATCCAGGTGTCCCTCTTCCATCAAGGCCACAAGTTCAGGGAGCTTGTTTCCCAGACTGTGGGCATTGGTACTCATCGCTTTCTATTTTTTGATGGCCTTACCCTTTTAGGCCTATCCCTGTCCTAACTGCCTTTGCCTTTTTCTGGATTTACCCATGTCCTGCTTCCTATTGACTTCTCTACCTTTGTGTCTGTTTCGCTAACTACCTTGTTTTGTGTGTGGGAGGCTGGGATTTCCCTGCTTCTCTTCAGTGCCTCCCCCCTTGGCTAGTTTAAATTCTTGCCAATTAAACATTTAAACCTATCACCTAGGATTCTGGTTCCCCTCCCGGACAGATTCACAGCAGTGTAGGCCTATATCCCTTCAGGTGGACCACCAGTCCCCAGTGAAGCCAAATCCCTGAGCTCTACACCAGTTTTTCAACCAGTCATTGAATCCCATGGTGTGGAATAACCTAGCTTCACCCATGCCATAGACAAGTAGCACTTCAGAGAAAGTTACCATCTGTGCCACTTGTCTAAGGCTCCATCCCAACTCCACAAACTCCTGCTGCACTGCTCTGATCCCATTCCCAGCCAGATCATGTGTCCCTAGGTGGACAGTAACATACAGCTCCTTCCCCTGTGCAGCTGCTCCCTCAATCCTGAGGATTCGCTTCCTGTACCTCCACGCCATGGTGCCAGGCAGGCACCTTACCTCTCTCTCCCTTCCCTCCCCCAGTTCTACCCCCGTAACGATTAAGTCCCCCACCAGGAGTTGTTTCCTTCCCCTATGTGGTCCCATGCCACCCTCCTGTGGGTCTCCTTTGTGGGGGTTCCCAGCATCCTCCTTGGTCTCCACTGCGGGTGCCTCCATAGAGGAACCAAGCTCCGCTAGAATGGTGAATGAATTGTGAAGAAGCACAGCTGGAGGGATCTGCCTTTGTTCCACCACCCTCACCTTCCCTGAGCCCACTGTGGTCCAACTGTTCCTCTTTCATGGCAACATCTGAGGCAGTGCTGGTGGCCTGGGTGGTCCTCGGATGGGGGAGGAAGTTTCTTGAATCCTCGCCAGGTCAGCATGGAGACAGGCAACCTCCTACCTCAGACCAGAGAGGTGCCTGCAAATAGGGCAGCAGCACAGCCTCCAGAATGTCTCCCAGAAGACTGCCACTCCACAGCCAGTGCATTGCACCACTCCTCACCTGTCTGTCTCCTTTACTGTTTAAGATGTTTTCTTTTCTTTTTTTTTTTTTTAGTGTGCGCAAGTGTGTGTGTGTTCGCCCCCTATTCAGTGTGCTGTGCCTTTAATGATATGAACAAGTGTATGTCCTTTGAACTTTTGGGGAAGTGATGTGAGAACCCCTTATATAAAGGAAATTATGTGCTTTGGGTGGGTGGGACTAAGCCTGTGCCCTCCAGAAACAATCAACTACATTTCTGACCCACCAACCCAGTGAGTGCGTTCCTTCCTTTCAGACATGTATTTCACAGAGTTCAGGTCTACTCACAAATGACTGAAAATATTCTCCCTGCTAGATTTTCTCCCTGTCAAATAAAAGTTACACTAAAAAGAGTCAACCCCAAAAACAGAACCAAAACACTGACTTTTTTTTTTACTTACATAGGACTCAAAATTAAAAATTCAATTCAGTATACTCTATTAAATCACATCCTTGCGTTAAGGAAGCTGGTTGCCGATCTCTCTCTCAGCTACAGCAGACAGAGTCCACAAACAACTCCTGTTTTAAATCCACAGTGCCTCAGACCCTTTCAGCCCCTCCCCCTTATCAGACACCTATTTCACAGAGCTTAAGTAACAGGTCTATTCACAAATGGCTACAGATATTCTCCCATCTAGATTTACTCCCTAGCAAATAAAAGGCTGGCTCAAGTAACAGATCAATTCACATGTGACTGCAAATATTCTTCCAGCTAGATTTACTCCCTGGCAAATATTTGGCAAATGTAAGAATAAGTCACTTTAGTCAATGGTTAGCTACAGTTATACAGACTCATTCCTAAAAATATAAATGGAACCGGGGGGGAGAGAGGATTATCGAGCATCCTAGAGGGCACACGGTTCATCTGGAAGGAAAGGGTAGCTGTGGCCACTACAGTACCACCACCTGGGTGACTAAAGGTGGCAGTACGGTGGCAATGCAGGGGAGAGGGATGCTGGGTGACCTGCACTCCTCGGGCATGACACTTGATCTCAGAGTTTCAACGTCTTAATGTCAGGTACCAGAGAAGAAGGACAAGCCCTGTCTCGAGCAGAGTAATTGCAGGCAAGCTGGGGCACTGACCTGTCATCTCTCTAGCATGGGAACGTCTGCCTCCATGCTCAGGAGAATGCGGGAGGTTGGATCGTGACTGGCCAGACCCCGCCACAGGGGGTGGGGTTAACCTGTGTGGCTGACAGGAGAGAAGAGGTAAGCAGAATGGAAGGGGGGGGTGCTGGGTCTGACCCAGGTAAAGGGGGCCAAGACAAAGTGGGAGTATAAGCAATACATTTAAAAAAAATTCTGAACAGCCTACAAAATAGCAAGAAAATAAAAAATATAGGCTTCATCTAGATATTGATTGCCTTTTATTTTAATACTACCCAAAATAGGACAGTAGAAAGAAGTACAAAAGAACACTTGCAATGATTGGATGATTATAGTAGATTGATTGTCTTCTTTCAGATATGAACAACCGATGGTCGAGGTCGCCATCCCACTGTCGGAGCCCCAAGTCGAGTAGCCCGTGTCAACATCAACGCTCGCGCTCTCAACACTTGGGCAAGCAGCACCGCTGCTATTCCCTGGGTGAGGAGAGGCTTCATTCCAAGATGCGTTGGTGCTACAAGGACTTGATTTGACTGCAGCTCATTTTCACTAGGGTGAAACCTGTTCCAGCTTCAACCCTGTCCGTTACATGGCTTTCGCCACAGAGGCCGCAGCCTTCTCCACCTCGGCAGGAGCCGACCTACTTGGCCTCCCCCAGCCTCTCCACTGATCCTGATGGAGCTGCTGCTGAAAACAGCCAAAGTCTGGTGCTCCAACTAAGGAGGCCCACCCGACCTTGGGTTTTCCCCATCGGCTGTCGATTACCATTACCCCTGACTGTTCCCGGAGGGTCAATGTGGATTCTGGTGGTCGACTTCTCTGTAATGAATCCTCAGCATCGGAGAGCTCCTCTTTGCACTTTGTCCAGTAGACGTTGAGTCAGCTGAGGATCTTTTGATGGACGAAGGCCCTACTTTCTTAATGGGCCTTCTCTGCCTCACCTCAGAGTCCACGGATCTCCCGATGGAGCCTGTTCAGAAGTGGGCTCGGTACCCGCTAACTGAGATCCTCAACCAGGGTGACTCCCCTTGGGAAGGCTTCCCAGTTGCAGAGGTCATTTTTGGTCCTGTGTTGGAGCTGTGGCCGCATCCTGCCATTGGCCCGGATGGCCCGCAAGTATGCAATCCCTATTGGTTCTCTTTCGGGGTTCATAGAGCACCCCTTTGCTGAGGATCTCATGGCTGACTCTGTATTCAGGCGCACAGGCAATGTGGGGGACATTGACAAACCACCCGATGAGGAGTCCCGGAAACTGGGCCATATGGCCAAGAAAGTTTATGCTGCCTCCTCTGTCGGCCTTCACCAAGTGAGTTTGGCCCTTTTGATGGCCCACATCTCTCATGCCCTTCTGGGCACACATGATGGGGGTTCTTCCTCATCTCCCAGCGGACCTCCAGACTACAGTCAAACAGATCCAGGACCAAGGTCGAGCAGTAGCAAAGCAACAGTTTCAGACTGCCATGGATATTGGCGACTCATACGTCCTTTCCATGGCAGCCGCGGTGGCCATGCATTGCAGAACTTGGCTTCGGATCTCGACCCTCACAGCATATACCCAGTACAAGTTGGTAGATGTTCCCATAATGGGTACAGACTTGTTTGGACCTGGGGTCGAGGGACACTTCACCCGCATTGAGAAGTCCAGTGCCACTTTGGACTCAGGGACATCTGCCCAGAGGGATCCCAAGGGCTCTAAGCAACAGAAGAAGCCCTTTCGGTCCCGCTGTGCCCCTGTGGCCAAACCAGCCCAGTCCCAGGCTGAAATGCAGGCCCAAGCCTGGTGGCCTCAGCTGAAGTCTGTGGCCATGATCATCTGTAAGCCTGGAGGCCAAGGCCCCAGTGGCTCTTCAGTCAGGCCGTCCTCCACCTCCAGCAGTGCCTACTGATGTGATGTGGGGTATCTCCCTCATTCCCGTCACGTCTCCCCTGGGTTCTCCCTTGGGGGGCCGGCTGTGCCTCTTCCTTTCTGCATGGTCCGCTGTCACCATGGATAGGTGGGTCCTCGAAGTGGTCTGCCAGGGTCTGCCTCTAGAGTTTGACGCTTACCACATTGCTGAGCCTGTGCCCCGTAGGAGGACATAGTGTCTTTTGACATCTTGTCGGCCCTTCGGGATGACAGCGCACAGTTCCTCCGCAAGGAGGTCATGTCTCCTGTCTTGGACCCTCCAGTACACCCAGGGTTTGTCTCCAGGTACTTCCTTGTGCCAAAACGGACAGGGGGCTAGCGCCCCATCTTAGATCTGCACGACCTGAACAAGTTTCTCAGGCCACACAATTTCAGGATGGCCACTGTCTCAGATCATACCATCTCTCAAGCAGGACATGTGGTTTTGCTCTTTTGATCTTGAGGACGTGTTCTTCCACGTCCCAGACCATCCATCCTACCGCTGTTTCCTCCAGTTTTGGGTAGAGGGGATCCTCTACGAGTTCCAGGTCATGCTATTCGGCCTATCCTTGGCCCCAGGGTCTTCACCAAATGCATGGCAGAGGTAGCAGTCTACCTGAGGCACCGAAGAGTCTGGGTATACCACTACCTGGATGACTGGTTAATTGTGGTTCCCTCCAGGCAGGAGGTGGAGAGATCCAGGGATGTGACTCTCCAGACCTGTGTTTCTCGGGCTCCTGGTCAACGAGGCCAAGTCAGAACTTGTGCCCTTGCAGATGATTTAGTTTATTGGGGTGGAGCTCAACTCTGGCAGAGCAAGGTGCCTGGTTTCCAGCAAACCGGGCAGAGGCTCTCTCTCCTCCTTTGCCGGATGACTTCGGGTTGGGCAGTTGTGTCCTGCCTGGGACTTCCTGCGCCTCCTGGGATACATGGTGACTTTCGCCAGCATGGTTCAGTGCACCTGCTGGAGAATGAGCTCTCTGCAGTGGGAGCTGGCCCACCCATGGCCTCAGCACAGGGGCCAATTCATGACCCAGCTGATGTGGGACACCCTCCAGTGGTGGTTGGTCCCGGAACATCTGCATGAAGGTATCTCATTTGTCTGCTAAGAGCCGACAGTCATCCTGGTAACTGATGGTTTCTGATGGGCTACGGTGCCCACTTATGGGACTACAGAGTCCATGGGTTCTGGACCCCCGAGGAGTCCCGATGTCATAGAAACCTGCTGGAACTGTGGCCAGTTCGGCTGGCACTGACAACCTTTGCTCCGCATGTTCGGGGTCAGGTCGTTCAGGTCCAGACGAACAACACCATGACCATGTACGGCCTCAACAAACAGGGCAGGACGCACTCCCTTCCTTTGTGCAGGGAAGCTTTCAGTGTTTGGACCCTCGTGTGCAGCCTGGAGGATGATCTGACCATCCATGCGGCCTGTGTCTCCAACCAGCTGGGGGACACATTCAACCATGTGAGCGAGGCATCTCACGAGTGGTTTCTCCACCCAGAGGTAGTACATAGCCTGTTCTCCCAGTGGGGCTCTGGCAGACCTGTGTGCTTCCAAGGAGAATGCAAAGCTGAGGCAGTACTGTGCCCACCCCCCCCCCAGCAGTGAATGCTGCAGGGGGGATACCTTCTCCAGGCCTTGGACTTGGGCCTTCTCTATGCCTTCCCTCCATTTCCATTATCCACAAGGTGCTGCTTAATGCAAGGAGGGACATGGTGTGGATGATCCTGATGGCTCCCGACTGGCCTCACCAGTTCTGGTACCCTGATCTTCTCAGCTTCAGCAGCAGGCTCCTGAGGCATCTCCCTCTATGCCCCGACCTGCTCTCAATCAGTCAGGTGAAGGTGCTCTATCCAGACCTTCAATCCCTGTACCTGACAACCTGGTTCCTGAGCGGCTAGAGTTCCAGGCTTTGGATCTCCCTGAAGAAGTCCTCAACATAGTAGAGACTTCTCGGAAGGAGTTAGCCTGAAAATGCTATGCCTTCAAATGGAAGAGGTTCTCCATTTGGTGCCAGGGCAAGGGGATGGACCCCTCATCTTGTCCAATGGCTAACATTCTCAACTACCTTTGGTCCCTCTCTCAGGCGGGCCTTCGGTTGACAACACTTAAGCTGCACCTGGCAACCATCTCTACCTACCAGTCATGGGCTGGTACTCAGTGGTGCAGGAGAAGTTGGTCTGGCACTTTTTCAAGGGCATTGACCACATTTCTCTCTGGTATGTGAACCGTCACCACTCTGGGACTTGTTGCTGGTGTTGGCAAAGCTCACAGGCAAGCCAATTGAACTAGTGCAGTTGTGAGATGTCACATCTGTTGTGGAAGACTACCTTCTTGGTGGGTATCACCTCAGCCAGAAGGATCACCGAGCTCCAGACCCTCTTGGTGGAATCTCCTTACTTGGTCTTCCACAGGGACAAGGTTGTCCTTCGCCCTAACCTGATGTTCCTCCTGAAAGTTGTGTTGAATTTTCATCTTAATCTGGTGATTAATTTCCCAGTGTACTTCACTAACCACACCTTGGAGGCCGAGCACAAGTTCCATATTTTAGACCTGTGGCGAGCACTAGCCTATTATAAAAAGCACATGGCTGGAGTTCAGGGAGAGGTTTGCCAGCTGTCACTTATGCTGAAGCCACACCTGGCAGACCGGCAGCTAAGTGGACAGTTGGCAGGTGGATAATGTCCTGCATCGACCTCTGCTATAGGTTGACTGATAGAGAGCCTTCCATTGGGCTAAGGGCTTATTCCACCTGCCACACCACTGCCTCAGTGGCTGCTTCCAGGGATGTCCTTATCCAGGAAACCTGTCAGGCTGATACCTGGAAGTCAGCACACACCTTCATTTCCCACTACCACATCGACCTTGAGTCACGCCGGGATGCTGGTTTGGGGCCTGAGTTCTCCAGTCTCTGTTCCCTAAATAGGGGGTGTGCACCTTGCCTCCCCCTCCCAGAAAACTGCTATGAGTCTGCCTGAAGTATGGATAGAACACCATATCCACGTCCCTAGGAAAACAGGTTACTCACCTGTAACAGTAGTTCTAGAAGTGGCATATGGCGTTCATCCACACTGACTCACCTGACCTCCCCTGGCAAGTGGCACAGTGGTCCTGCTTCCAGCAGGCAAGATCTGACATCACAGGGAGGTGCAGAGGGAACTACCATAGAGGTGGATGGGAGGAGCCAGCTTGAAGGCATTCCAGCAAGCCATAAAGGGGAAAAGAACCCTGCCTGAAGTGTGGATGAACACAAATGCCACTCCTAGAACTACTGTTGCAGGTGTGTAACCTGTTTTTCTGCGCCAGTAAATGTGGCACTACAAAGGAGAGTCACACACCTTGACAGAGCGCTGGGGAGTGGAGGGGCAAAGCTTCAGGACTTCAGTGGGCTAACCCTACTTACTAAGTCAGTGTTTAGCTGTGCTGAGTGTCTGATGTCTGCTTGTGCTTCTTGGAATAAAGTTCACAGTTTCTGGGCAGGAGTGCTGGCTCCTTTTCACTGTGTCTTATATGAAGGGTTTGTCTAGGACCACTTTAATCTAATTGGGGGTGTCACACACTATATTAATGTCACCTCCTATCAAGAAAGGGTCATCTGCTGTGTCAAAAATGATATTTAGTATGTCACTGAAAAAGTTATAATCCTTTTTGTTTGGTCTGTAAATAGTTATCAACCTAATAGGCAATAAATCACAGTCTCTTAAAGGAGAGTGCTGCCCCACACCTGTAGGCATACAGAGCTATATTTAGTCTTGGTATTATCATGAGACTGCTGACAAGAAGATATTTCCTGATGTTTAATCTCTTGCAGCTGATCCCCATTTGTGACATCAGCTGTTGGGGGGTATGGGAGGCGCCTGAGTGGCAACATACTTAACGTGTCAGGTGAAGGGAGATGGCAGGATCAACTAGATGAAGGTATAATGATAAACAAGGTGTAACCCCCTGCAAATGGGGGTTCCCAAAAGACTTCCAGGAGCTTGCTTGAATGCTCCAAGCCTGAATGGTGTTTGGCGTTTAAGCCATTTATATGTGAGTGTTTTTAGAGCCTCTGGTACTGTCTCTTTAAGAGCTGTCTGCTTGCAGACATAATTAGTTTGTATGGGGGATGGTGTATTTCTCTGCTTGAGTACCACTCTGAGCTGCTGCCAGTTCACTCCATTTTTGCAATCACTAGGAGTGCAAAGGGAACCTATCTGAAAGATGTAACTGTTTGCCAGAAATCATTTAGAGTAATAATGAAAATACAGTTTGTCTAACCTGCTTTCTTTGCAGTCAGAACTGTGTCTGCCTAGTTCCCCATTCTAGTTTTGAACTGCTGAACTGGACCAATCAGTGTGGGATAAGGTAGCTCTAAAATGGTGCCTTAGACAAATCAGAACTTGGACTCATAATCTGAGCCAGCCACAAGAGGATTGTATGGGCAGTGACTCTGAGAGATGTAGTTTAGACTTCGGCGCCTTTTTGGACCAACAAGGGCAGTCTATTGTGAGTGACAGCCAATCCAGCCAAGAACTGGGAGGAACTCAAAGGAAGTGCCCGGTTTTGTCTGCTGGAGTTTCAGTTGAGCTCTGGCAGTGAAGAGAGAAGGATCCCTGTGTTTTTTCAGTGTGCAGTTTTAGTCGGGAAACTCGTGTAAGGCCGCAAGTTCCGGTCTGCAGCTTGTGTAACTGCTTGTTAGGACTGAATCCGTCCTGTGAAGAGAATCAAAGGATATCTGAAGAGTAGAAACCAGGCTCACCCTGTAGAAGACTGGAGAAATTGCTGAATTGCTTTCGGTCTGTCAGGAACTGAATCTGCTGTGTGTTCTCCGGTATTGTGCAGTAATTGCGATCGGGATAAAGAAGCAGCCTGCCTGGTATAGTACTTTCTGTTTACCATATAAATGTGTGAAGAGGCTTGTGTACCTCAAGTGAATCCTGCTGCCATTAAAGGACTTTTGCCTGTTACTGTTTACCATATAAATGGGTGAGAGTCTCGTGGAGCTCAAGAGTAGCCCTGCTGATGTTGAAGGACCCTATCTTGTTTGGAGGTCGTGAGTACTAATTCAAGGTCGCTCCCTGTTGAATTGCCACATTAAATCCAAATGGAATTACTGTACTGCTGACTGTTTAACTAATCTTTCTTTCTCTGTGTGAAGAGGCCCCTACCAGCTGCCACGGTTTGGACTAGCCACTAGGGCTTGAGTGCCCAGGGACAGTAACTGGTAGGGATAGAGCCTGTGCACACAGCCATAAGGTAGATGAGTAAAGTGATAAGCAAATTAACCTGATTTCCCCCTGTCCTTGTTATATCCCCCTAAATAAATCAGAGCTGCTTGTTTCAGCAAAGTTATACTGCCTGAGGTATTTGTCTATGTTAAAATATTGTACTGTGATTGTTGCACTGTATCTTATTTTACAGGGGTCCCAGTGCCTGAACCAGTCCTGGGGGTAAGTGTATACTGTGAAGGTAATTCTGATATACTGTGTGGGCCACTAGTGGGAAGAAAGGGGGGTTGCAGTGTCCCAGAGGGCTGTGACCAAGTAAGTTTAACTATTGCAAACCCTGACCTCTGGGTGGAGGCACCCGCCATTGGATCCAGGCCCCTCAACCTGTTAGTGGCAAATCAGGTAGGGGTAGTAGCCCCTGGGATAGCACCATCTAGGGGTTACATCTTGGAGGCACCGCTGGGATTGTGTGTCCTCTAGTGGCCATATTTACGAACCACTGTTAAAAAAAAAATGGGCACCCGACAGAAGTGGCTGTGCACCGGCTGGTGGGTGGTGTACTGGGGAGGATTGACCCCAAAATGCTATGCTTATCCTGTACATCCCCCTAGGTATCAATACGGACACTGTACAGGGAGTACTTTCCAAGGTGGAAGGTTTACAAAACCCTGTGGTGGTGGGTCGGCATGCTAATCTGCTCACCCACACTTTCCTGGCCCTAGTAGAGTTTAAGGATCCCATAGATAGCTCCAGAGTGCCCCAGACCATTACCCCAGAGGGAGCCCTCACTGCCTGGAGAGTGATAACTAAGGACAGTAAAGACCCGGGGGGGGAATGAGCCCCCACCACTGTCTGAAACTTTTGAGGAGAAATTTGCTAAATGGTTGCTGGGGAAGGAAAACTGTGGAGGACTTGAAGAAACTATTCTTGCCACCTGGAGTTCCTCCCTAACACCTCTCCCACTCCAGTACCCGATGGTGGCTGAACCAATGCAGACTCTATTTCTGCACCTACCATTAGTCACGACTCTTACCGAAGGTTGAGGATCTTCTCTGGCACCCTCCCACCCCCCAAGGGAGGATGACTGGGAGACCTGGATGAGACTATGTTGCCCAAGTGCTAGAATGGCAGTACTCGGGAAGCCAGCGAAAGAGGGGTTAGTGGAGCCTCCCGAGGTCCTGCCCTGGCTACCATCTGTGCTAAACGGCCAGTAACCCTGAAGTGACTGCACAGGCCTATCTTGAGGCCCTGGAGAATGTGTATGGAGCCCAGATTCTGATGAGGACCTATGGTGGAGAGTAAGAGATGCACAACAGTACCAAGGGAGTTGTTGTCTGTGTATGTATCTCGGCTGGAAAAATTGTTGCAAGAATGCCTCAGAAAGGGTAGTTTGCCAGCGATTGAACTGGACCGAACCAGGCTGGACAGGATCTTAAGTCTGCCCCTTCTCAGAACTGCTGTTGCTTCGATTCGCCTGGCAAATTGACTGGAATCCCCCTCCTATAATGAGTTAATGAGAAAATTGAGGAGTTGAGAAAAGCGACCTCGGGAGGACCTGCACCAATAGCTGTGGCTACAACCCGAGTGACTGAGGGTGACCCATCAAGTGAAGTTCAGGGCAGAGGTTGGCAGTCAATGAGTGCTCTGACAAGGAAAAGATATGCCACAATGGGGCGAACTGTTGAGAGAAATCAGAATTCAAAAACAGTCCCTTTATGAAGGCCACGCCTGCAAGTACAGGGCCCTGACCTATATCCGACTGCATCTGCTATGGGGTGAGGTACCCACCCATGTATCTCCTGCTGATAACAGCTCCGAACTCGATTCCTTGACCATGGAAGTGGAGAAACTGACGAGATGTCTCCAAATGCTTATCACGCGCAGACAGAGATGGCACCAAGGTTTCCAGTTAGTAATACCCTGCCCTGGCTCCCAGTGTGGCGCGGCCAGCTCAAACTCCAGAAAGTATGTTTGCTATAATTGTGGGAAGGATGGGCACATGAAAGGGAATGCGGTCCCCAAAGACACTGACAAAGTTGCATATAGGCTACAAGGAGAGCTTTGGAGAACAAATCAGTGGTTAGAGGTGCACAAAATGATCCCAGTGAGGGCACCAAAAATGCTAACTCACGTCCTTTTGTGGCAAGGTCAGTTGCCCAAGCCCCACTACCGCCTCTCCAGACTGGTCCAGAATAGTGGGTCCCTCCATGGAGACCACTGTAAAGGTGAATGGAGTGTCTACCAGAGCTGTATTAGACAGTGGCTCCCAAGTGACAATTATGTTCCAGGATTGGTATCAGAAGCATTTGTCAGGCGTAACCTTACAACCATTAGAAGGACTGCATGTATGGGGTTAAGGAGAAGCCTACCCCTATTCCGGGTATATCCGAATTTGGCTGTCTTTCCCCACCTCCGTGGCTGGAGTGGCCGAACAAGTAGAGACCCTAGCCTTAGTGTGTCCCCCACTGGACTGTATGATGGTGTCCCTTTGTTGATTGGAACAAATGCTCATATGTTCGGAAGGCTGGCACAGTTGTGTTATGAAAACAGGGGTCAAAGACTAGTAGAGCTTTAAGAGTTCGGCTTTAATTAAGAAGGCCTATGAGGCACAGAGATGCTGAAAAACAGAACCAGAGGAACCGGTCGGAATTGTATGGAAGAAGGATCCTGAGTCTCTGATCCTGGCGCCAAATGTCCAGTGTACCTTTCAGGGAGAGGTCCATATCAGAAAGGATGTTAAGAATAAAATATTAATGTTGGATGCACCAGGCGATGGAAAATTGCCAGAGGGACTGCTGGTCAAGCCTAGTATTTTGCCCGCTAGAGCCCATGCTTATGCCAGAAGGGTAATGGTCCAAGTTCATAATGTGTCTGAAAGGGACATTCGAGTAAATAGAGGTTGCATCCTGGCTAATGTGCATTGTGCAGACACTGCAGTGCTACCCAGCAGCAAGAGTTCGAGGAAGAATGACAGAGTAACGCCTGACTTGTTTGATTTCGGCGACTCCCCGTTGTCAGCTGAATGGAAAGTGAGGATCAGTGAGAAGCTTGCCCAGAGAGACCAGGTGTTTTCTTTAAAGGAATGGGATGTAGGATGCGTGAAAGGAGCTGAGCACAATATCTGGCTGCATGACGAAAGACCATTTCGTGAGAGGTCTCGGCGCCTGGTACCTGCTGATATAGATGATGTGAGACGGCATCTGCAAGAGATGTTAGCTGCTGGTGTAATACAAGAATCCAGAAGCCCTTATGCTTCCCCCATTGTGGTAGTGAGGAAAAGAATGGGACAGTAAGGATGTCGTGGATTATCGCATCTTAAACGGCGCGGACTATCCTGATCAGTACAATGCCCGCATTCAGGATGCTTTGGACTGCCTAAACGGGAGCAAGTGGTTCTCTGTGCTGATCTCCGCAGTGGTACTACTAGATCCCGATGGCCCCAGAGGACCGTGAAAAGACAGCCTTTATCTGTCCGCTGGCTTCTATGAATTCATGAGGATGCCTCAAGGATTTCAGTGCCCCAGCCACTTTTCAACGATTGATGGAGCGTGCAGTGGGGACATGAACTTACTAGAGTGCCTGGTATACCTAGATGATGTTATTGTGTTTGGCAGCTCACTGGAGGAACATGAGAGCAGATTATTTAAGGTATTGGACCGACTGGAGGACTTTGGCCTAAACTGTCCATTGATAAGTGTCAATTCTTTCAAACATCAGTAAAGTATGTGGGACACATAGTATCCACCGAGGAATAGAGACCGACCAAGTAAAGTTGAGGCCTTGACCACCTGGCCACAGCCCAAAATCTAAAAGAACTGCAAAGATTCCTGGAATTCTGTGGTTATTATCAGTTTCATCAAGGACTATTCAAGAGTGATCTGCCCTTTACTTAACCTTACCAAGGGTATCCCCAACCCACAAAAATACCAAAGTCAGCGTCCTCAAGACTGAAAGAGTGTATTTTCGTCCGGTGAATATTTGGGGCCCGCTGGACTCTGATAGTGAGACTGCTTTTCATGAGATCATATATCAACTTACCCATGCTCCAGTGTTGGCCTATGCGATCCAAGAAAACCGTCCTGCACACTGATGCTAGCTTGCAAGGGTTGGGGCTGTGTTGTACCAAGACACGAGAATGGCCTGAGACCAGTGGCCTTTGCCAGTAGAAGCCTGACCCCATCCGAAAAGAACTATCCTGTACATAAGTTAGAGTTCCTAGCTTTGAAGTGGGCTATTGTTGACCAATTCCATGAGTACTTGTATGGGGCTAAAATACTAGTAAAACTGACAATAATCCTTTGACCTATGTGCAGACCTCAGCTAAGTTGGATGCCACTGGCCATAGGTGGCTTTCTGCATTATCTACATATGACTATGCTCTCGAATACGAGCAGGTCTGAACCACATAGATGGTGATGCTCTCTCCGGAGGCCTGTTCCCAGAATGATTGGGTCCAATTGGCAGAACCTGACATTTGGGCACTCTGCGGAAGATTTGACAGGGAGGAACAATGTCCATGGACGCAGTGGACTGCATGGTGGATTGCTTGGGACCCTCTGAGAATTGCATACCTGCTGCTTATTGTCACTTTCTGCAATAGACATTGGTGCACTGCCTCAGCTGGACAATGACAGTATATGCGGCTCAATCCCGATCCCATGATCAAAGCAGCTTTAGAAGCCCTCTATGCAGGAAAAGATGTGTCAAATTACGCCCACTGATTTGCGAACTGCACTGTTATACAAAGAAGGTCCTAGGTTGAAACTGATTAATAAACTGTTATACAGAGAAACGTGAGACAGAGGGGGACAAGTAGACAAACAACAACTAGTGCTGCCCACTGCCTTCGAGACTCAGTACTGATGTCCTTGCACAACCACATGGGGCACCTCGGTATAGACAGAACACTTGACTTGGTGAGATCCAGATTCTATTGGCCTAAGATGGGGGCTGATGTGGAGCAACACATTCAAACTTGTAGTCGCTGCTTACAGAGGAAAGCTTTGCCCCAATGATCCCCCTTGTTAACATCACCACCAGTGCACCCATGGAGCTGGTCTGTATTGATTTTCTGAGTTTGAGTCAGATCAAAGAAATATCAGTAATGTGCTGGTGGTCACTGACCATTTCACGAGATATGCCCAAGCTTTCCCCACCAAAGACCAGAAAGCATCCACTGTGGCCAAAGTACTTGTAGAAAACTTTTTTGTTCACTATGGGCTCCACAAAGAATCCATTCTGATCAAGGGAGACTTTGAGAGTCGTCTGATCAAAGAGATGCTTTCTCTGTGGGGTCTGCAAAGTCCAGAACCACTCCTTACCACCCCAGGGGGACCAACAGCCTGAGCGTTTCAACTGCACTTTGCTAGATATGCTGGGCACCCTGCCCAAAGGACAAGCCTAGATGGAGCAACCAAATCAGCACCCTGGTACATGCTTATAACTGCACCAAAGTGATGCCACTGGGTTCTCCCCTACCGCCTGATGTTTGGAAGAGAAGCTCGACTACGGTAGATGTGTGTTTTGGGGTCTCTCCTGATGGGGTTCAAGCTGTCAACTATTTACAATATGTAAAAGCTAAAGGCCCAGCTAACTCATGCACTAACTGGCTCAAACCATGGCTGCCAAAAGAAATCTGGCCAACAAAGAAAGGTATGATAAAGGTGAAAGCACAGGAACCCAGGAGGAGATCGGTATTGCTAAGAAATCTGGGACTGCATGGCAAACACAAGATTGCTGACAGATGGCACCATCTCCCTCACATTGTAGTGGGCAAACTAGATGATCTGCCAGTGTACAAAGTAAGGCCTGAGAATAATTCAAAAGATGTAAAACAATGCATAGAAATCATTTACTGCCCATTGGACAAATCTTGATTGAGTCTGAGCCCCTAGAAGATGCCCTCTGGACCAGTGACTAGAGCTGCTGCAAGAAAGATCCAGAACGTCTGCACCTACAGAAGCAGAGTTAAAGTGTTCCCTCCACAAGTCCCAGTTGAGCATGACTGTCTGTCCATATCAGAAGAAAGTGAGAGTGACTTTGAATACTATCCTTACGAACTGAGTCAGTTGTTTGGGGCAATCCCTCAGTCAATACTGGAGACGCAAGCTGGGCCTTGGACTGTCCTAAGCCCCCAGCTTCGCCCCTGGAGCCAATGCTCCAGAAAGTGAAGTGCAAAGCATCAGATCAGATGAAATGGAATCATTGTGCATGGTTGAACTGTTTGAGCTTTCAGGGGAGAAATGATGGATTGGGCAGACTGGTGATACACCAGAACAAGAAGAGTATTTTTGAGTGCCCTGACAGTCCACTGCCAGTGTCCAAAGCTCTCCATGTGAGCCAAATGTTGTGGACTCAGAAACTGTAACTCCTGGAGCTGAAAGTGCCCCAAGTTCTAGCCTCTCTACCCCATAGAGACTCCCCTGACAAGTGAGGACAATGCTGAAAAATGAGGCTCAGAGTGCAGAGACTGTAACAGTTCCCCTAGAAAGACTGGTCGAGCTGTAAAACCTGTGGTGCACCTCAGTTATGATTCCCTTGGGAGGCCTGTGGACTTGCCTCTCCAGTGTTGTCCATAAAGGAGTGTATGTGTCCCCGAGCTCATTGCCCAAACTGAGTCAGTGCTAACTCCAAGTTACTTGTGTTGCCCTTTCATGCATGGTGCCCTTGCCCTGTCCAGCCCAAGGTAACTGATAGAAGGCCCCTCTTCAGGTTTCATGTACAAGAGGTAATAACTTGAGTTATGGTACAATGTGTGTTAATACTGTAAAGAGTGACGTACTGCAATGTTTCAGAAATGTGTTCTTGGTAAAATGATATATTGACTGATGATTACATGTGTGAGCCTAATGCAAATGTGTATGGTTGCAGTTAAAACTTATGGTACTTGCTTGACGCTGACGTCAAGCTTTCCCAGGCCAGGAAGGGTGTAACCCCCTGCAAATGGGGGTTCCCAAAAGACTTCCAGGAGCTTGCTTGAATGCTCCAAGCCTGAATGGTGTTTGGCGTTTAAGCCATTTATCTGTGAGTGTTTTTAGAGCCTCTGGTACTGTCTCTTTAAGAGCTGTCTGCTTGCAGACATAATTAGTTTGTATGGGGGATGGTGTATTTCTCTGCTTGAGTACCACTTGAGCTGCTGCCAATTCACTCCATTTTTGCAATCACTAGGAGTGCAAAGGGAACCTATCTGAAAGATGTAACTGTTTGCCAGAAATCATTTAGAGTAATAATGAAAATACAGTTTCTAGGGACATGGATATGTTGTTCATCCACACTCATTGGCAGGTATCCTTGCCGCTTTAAATCTTGCCGGAAGGTCTTCAAGCTTGCTCCTCCCACCCACCCGGGTGGTATAACTCTCGCTCCGCCCATGACGCCAGATCTTCCTTACACAGCGACTCAGGTTCCTCCTTAACGCTCTGCGCGTTTGAGACTGGTTCTATTTCTCCGTTTTGCGGATTTAAAAATAAATTTGCGCGAAAAAGACTTCAGTCTTCTATCCCTCACGACTGCGATGGACAAATCGACTCCCAGTTTGGAGATGCCCATGCGGTGAAAGATGTCTCAGACGGATCCACACTCCACGTGTGTCTACTGCTTAGGCAGCTGAACACGACCCGCAGGCTTCACGACGGGTGCTCATCTTTCGGCCTCGTCACCGAGGAACCGTGCTGCCCGATTAACTCGGAGCGCGCCCAGAAGCGTTTCCCTCCGGTGAAGTCCAAGGAGGCCCGGTTGGCAGTGCTCCGCGGCGGGCCTCGGCGGATCAGCTCAACGGATGGTCGCCCTCCAGAAGAGGCCCGGCGCATTATCTTCCCTCGGCCGCGGCATTTATCCCGCTCTCTCTGGGCTCTTCTTACGGCTTCTTTTAAGAACTTTGTCTGTCCCTCCACTAAAGGAGAAGGGCCCTACGTTAGCGGGACCTTATTCTCGGTCCAAAAAGAGGGACAGGTAAGTCCCTCGTCGGCGCTCTTGGGAGCCGAAGGTCCCTACTCCCGGGCCGTCCGACCGTCAAGCTGTCACTGGCCTGGCGGGTGTCCCCTGCCAGGTCAGCGTTGACCAGACTCCTTTGACCGACGAAGTAGAGATTTTTCGACCCATTGGGCGGCTGTCGCCTTTAGCAGCGAGATTCCCTCTCCCGGTTCCCCGGGAGGGTTGAGGATCGACTGGGCTCGCCTGTGCCTCCGTTCCCGAGCCCACCGGATGCACCATCCGAGCCGAAGGAGTGCGGTTCCGGCCGACACCTCCCGCACCGACCTCGGAAATTCCGGGACTCGATCTCGGTCTGGGACCTCTTCAGCGGTCCAGCCGATCCCACCGTCATGGCGGTCTGGGTCTCGGCACCGCGGTGGCGGCGTCGCCGCTCGGCCACCGTCCTCCTCACCGGATGAGGAGGCTTGAGCGTAAAATGCACGTCGGCAGTGCGAGACCTTATGTTGCAACAGCTCCTCCTGGCCGGGAGTAAGCCGACCCGTCGCCTTCCGGCCATTAAGTAACTGTCACGGAGGCGGCCCGACACAACCCCTCGACTTATCCGAGGACCTATACCCAGGCGGTTGTTGGCCAAAACCAGCTGCTCCACACCGATTTCGATTGGAACCTCCCTCCACAGCCACCAATTGGGGCTCCGACCAACATTCTCGGTCGGCTAAAGGTCTACCCCATCGGCTGTCAGTTACCTCACTCCCGACCGACCTCGGCAGGTGAAGGGTGGCTCGGCAAGAGGCACTCTTGAGGACTCTTCCGAGTCCGAAGATGATTCCTCCTTTTCTCCAAGCGACTGGACTGGAGTCTTCAGGAGGTCAGTCAATGGACGATAGCCCGTCGTCCTTCCTAGAGACTACTCGACTCATCTCGAGTCCACGGGATGGAGCTCGAACCCGCTTCCAAGCGGGCCAGGTATCCCCTCACGGAGATTCTGGACTGAGGATTCTCCGGCGGAGAGCCTTTCGGTGGCCGAGGCCATAGTGGGTCCGCTCTGGAGCTTGGCAGCGCCTGCTTCCTGCCCTGCGCCTTGACCCAGGATGGCCAGGAGTATGTGATCCCTACTGGTTCCTTGTCCGGTTTTTGGAACACCCTCTGCTGAGGGTTGGTTACCGACGGCGTTTTCCGGTGACGCCCGACAACGCCAGGGATGTCGGACAAACGCCTCTGACAGGAGTCCAAGAAATGGACTATGTCGGGCGAAAAGTCTACGCTTTCGTCACTCTCTCGACAATCGAGCCGGATTCGGCCGTCCTCATGCTTTTATTTTCTCATGCCCTGTTGGGCTCCCTGGATGGTCATCCCTCATCTTCCCGCCGATCTGCGACTACGGTTAAGCAGGTGCGGGACCAGGGCAGAGCAGTGGCCAAACAAAACAGCTCCAGACTGCTTTGGATATAGGGACTCATGTGCCAGATCGGTGGCGGCCGCGAGTAATACTATCGTGTCGGGCGGGCTTGGCTGAGGATATCCACCTTACTCGGATACCCAGCACAAGTTGGCGGATGTTCCTTTTGGGACTGACCTCTTGAGCCCTGGGGTGGAAGGTCACCTGCAGAGGATCGAGAAGTCCAATGCTACCTTGGACTCGGTCTCTTCGCTCAGAGGACAAGGCCGCAAACCACAGCCTAAGCCCTTCGTCCTTCTGTGCTCCCGGCCCGGCCCAGCAACGTCCAGGGCAGCAGGCTCGGCCTTGGCATCCCAAACCCAAACCCGGCTTCCTCTAACAGGAGGCAGGAGGGAAAGGCCCAGGAGGTCCCGGACGGTCCCTCCTCCAAGCCTGCCCAGTGGCAGACTGAGGGGTGTAAGCCCCATTCCCGTCCTTATCCCTGGATCCACATTGAAGGGACGGCTCCAGCACTTCCGTTCCGTCCTGGTCTGCTGTTTCCACGGACAGGTGGGTCTTGGAGGTGGTGGGAAGAGGTCTGCCTCTGGAATTGAGCAGGCACCACCCTTCCAGAGCCGTAGCCTAGGAGACTTGAATCCAGCCTCACTGGCGGCTCGTCGAGCCGACGCGCCTCCTCCTCCAGAAGGAGGTGATAAGAAGGTAGTGGACCCTCCTTCAGACCCAGGTTTGTGTCAGGTACTTCCTGGTTCGAAGCGGACGGGGGCTGCCCCATTCTCAACCTACACGACCTAAACAAGTTCCAAGGTCTCGAACCTTCAGGATGGTCACTCTGGCTCAGATAATACCATCCTTGGAGACGGCGTGTGGTTCTTCTCTCTGGACTTGCAGGGCACGTTTTCACGTCCCCATCCAGTCCGTCGCACCAGAGATTCCTTAAGCTTCGGCGGAAGGATCCTCTCCGAGTTCCAAGCCATGCCCTTGACTTGTCTCCAGCTCCCAGGTCTTCACCAAATGCATGGCAGTGGTGACAGCATTCCTCTCGGCGCCAGGGGTCGGGTGTACCCTTACCTGGACGACTGGCTGATAGCAGCTCCTCTCAGGAAGGAGGCAGAGTGGTCCAGAGATCTGCCCTCCAGGTCTGCTCTCAACTGGGCCTCCTTATCCAGCGGCAAGTCGAACTCGAGCGAAGCAGGTGATTCTTTTCATCGGGCAGCTACCGACTCTCTTCGAGCCAGGCGCGGCTCCCGGCGGACAGGGCCGAGGTTCTTTCCTCCTTTGCGCGATCATTTCTGGTTGGGCAATCCGCCTACCGGGACTTCCTGCGCCTCCTGGGTCTCATGGCGGCCTGCACCAGCGTGGGTCCGTTGGGCCCGCTGGAACATGCGTCCCCTTCAGTGGGGACTGGCCAGCCAGTGGTCTGAGCCTGCGATCCTTTGGACCAGCTTGGCCGGTGACACAGGGGATGTGGAGCAGCTCTCAGTGGTGGACCGTTCCCAGATCATTTGCGGGAGGGCATCCGTTCGTCCGCCCGAGCCGGCAGTCTCTATCGACCCGATGCCTCTCTGATGGGTTAGGGGTGCCCATCTGGGGAACACCGGGCTCATGGCCTCTGAATACAGAGAGTCGATGCCACATCAACCTGCTGGAGCTCGAGCGGTCCGCTAGCTCTCACCGCCTTTGCTCCGTTCCTCCGGGGTCAAGTGGTCCGAGTCAGGCGGACGGGCTGTTTTGAACCGCCTACCATCATGGTAACCCAGGCTGCATTGGGGATGCTCTCCAGTGCTTCTGCATCTTTCTTCCTATACACGGTAAGTCGTCCTGGCTCCTCCGGCAAATGCCTGGTAGTTACTGGTAAGTGGGACCCGGCTCCTCAGAAGTCTGCCCAGTTGTGCGGAAGGCTGGACTCCCTCCAGAAACAATCGGAAGTCCGTCCGACGCCGACCGATAAGCCAGTTGAGGGTTCTTCCTCCTCCGCCCGGTCCCTCTTTCGCCTGGTCAGCTGGTCATCTGAGTTTTGGCGACAGCTCAAACATTGCTCACCTGTTAGAGGCTGACGCTCAGTCGAGCATGCTGACCTCTTTGAGTCAGCCCCATGCCCTCTTGAATGGGACCTTCCTCTCGCCTCCTGATGGAATCTCCTATGCTAGACCCTACACCTGGGACGGAGAAGGAATAGGGACCCCTGGATGTGGTCTCTTCCTCACCCACTCCAGTGGTAGTCCCCCAGGTCACTCCCCAAGGTGTCCTCCTGGGGTTTCCTGCACCAGATCCCTTGTTTTCAGGGGCTCCTAGCTTATCGTCCCCGATGCCGGGTCTGGTCTCTACCCAGACATCGGGACCCCTTCCGTCGGCAGCCCCCTCTCTGACACATGGGGCACCACTGGATATCTTATGTTGCCTCCCCCCCCGGTCAGGGCCCTCTTTTCAGCCCCTGACACAGGGCCTGACGATGTCTGGCCTGACATCTGATCCCCGGACGCCGCCTGTCTTGATGTCCACTTTCCTACGCCGGCACCCCAACGACGGCTGTCCCGATGTCAACCATCCTGATGCCAGGTATTTTCCCTGGTCCTTCTAGACCACCAGGCCAAGATCACACACCTGGTTTTCCTCCCTTTCTGGGCACCAGGCTCTGGTTTTTCAGCCATCATGTCCGGCAGTTGGCTTCTACTCCCAGACTTTCTACCCTGGGTATCAGAATCCAGGTTACCCCTATTACCAAGGGTACCCTCTCCATCAATATCCAGGTTTGGGCTCTCATTTATACCCTCCTGTGCCTCCTCATCCACCTCCTCCTCAACAGGACTTCCAATCTTCGATTCAGTCCTGGTGGAAGGACGCCAGATCCCAGCTGGTTTCTGACCTGGAACACAGGCTACCGGGCCTGGTAGTCATCCCTCCCCATTCCTCGTCACCTGCCAGTTCCCTGCACTCCACAGTGCATATTTCTGGTGCCACTCCTTGGGAGATTACCTTGCCGGACTTTGGGACACCCAAGGGAGAGGATCCTCCTGCCTCGGACCATGATACGTCTGGGTCACCTTCAGACGAGCTTTCTTTCCCTCCCAAGGGCAAAGAATCACCCAAATCTCCTCCAGAGGATCCCACCTTCAGTGAACTCCTCCGTATCATCCAACACTCTAACGGTTGGAACACAGAGGAGCAGGATCCTAAGAGAAAACGTCTAGCGGAACATCTAGACTTGGAAACTGTCTCCCCCATCCCAGTCCCTCCTTGGACAGCTCCAGACGAGGTTTTACTACTACTGTATGGCAGTTGCCACACTCCATTCCAGTCATCCATGAGGCGGACCCGGATTTATCATTCGCGGGCGTTTCTTTCCTGGATTCCCACCCCAAAGCGGACTCCACTGTCATAGCCGCCGCTCATCGCTCGGCTACCCCAGGCACATAAGCACCTCTCCACCGGATAAAGAATCCAGGCAATTGGATCAATTTGGAAAGAAGCTGTACTCTTCTGCCACATGTGCCCTTTTTCCTGAACTACGTGGCGCATGGTGTCTTTCCAGAAGGCTACCATGGCCAAGCTTGAAGCTCGCGATTCTATCCATGGAGGACTCTGGACTCAGGAACTCTCAAAGAGCTTCTGACTGTCTAAAACTCTCATGGCACGCACTTAGCGCCCACCTACTTATTCTGGATGCGGTGGCCCGCCTCTCTGCAACTGCAGTATGTCTCAGGAGACATGCTTGATTGCAGATCTAAGAGCTTTCTGCAGACATCCAAGCAGTGATCCAGGACGCCCCCTTCCGGGGATCCATCCTGTTTGGGGGAGATACAAAGGATATTATTACTGGCCTCCAGGACAGTGGTCAGGCCCACAGATCAGTCAGGTCTATGTATCGAACGGGCTGTCACAAGAAGCAGCCCTTTTGACAAAGGTGCCAGTATTCACTTGTTTGCTGACGACATGGTGCTCTACTTAAGTCGGGAATCTCCTGAAGCTGCCTGCGCTGAGTTACAAGCCGAATTTAATACTCTGCAGTACCAGCTCCTTATCAAAAAGTTACTACTAAATGCAAAAAAAACCAAGGCCATTCTTTTCTCACCATCAGGCCCAGGGGCTTACTCTGCTGTCGCTAGTCCATTACCATCAATCTCTACTTTATTAGAGAAATCTTGAACTTAGACTAAATTCAAATACCTTGGTATTTGGCTAGACAACAAACTCTCTTTGTGGAACACACAGAAGAACTGTTGAAAAAACTGAGGCAGAGGCTTGGTCTTTTTTCAGAATTAAACGCCTCTTGACCACAGACGCAAAAAGATAGCTTGTCCAATCTACGTTCCTTTCTTTAATTGACTACACTGACTTAATTTATGGCCATTGCCCTGCCTCATATCTTGCAAAACTGGATGTATTATATCATAGAGCACTGAGATTTATATCTGGCCTCCCATACTCCACACATCACTGCTCTTTATACGCAGCCGTAGGGTGGCCCTCCCTTCAATACAGGCGCTATAGAAATGCAGCCCTATGGAAGCTCCGAGCCCTTACCAACAAACTCCCACAATACGTTATTGACTGTCTTCCCCCTTAGTCCTATTAGGAACTATGCCTTAAGAAGTCAATCGCTGATTGTTCTGAATGTCCCAAGGGTCAACACTCGCTTTGGAAGGGCCGCCATAAGCTATGCCCTGCCTACTCTCTGGAATAAGATACAAAAATCGTTGAGACTTAGCTCACCTGTCAGTCCTGCCTTCTTTAAGACCCTCTATGACAAAACATTTGCTGAAATCTGTAATTGCTTCTATCGCTCCTAGCAGCTTGACTATTGTTCCTCTCTTCAACACTAGTCCCAGCTGCTTATCCAAATCAGCCCTTGCCACTACTACTCCCCTCCTCTGCCCCACTTGCCCTTAGCACCTCTACATTCCTCATATTCACCACCCCCTTCTGTCAGATTACCTAAGGCTTACATACCGTTATGCGCACTCCATAGCTTAGGAATTTCCATCCAGGCCTGTAACGGTTTCTGCTGGACAGGAATATAAATAATCTTTATTTTTTTTTTTGGTTTGTATATGACATCCGACACATCCTGCTCCTGTGGGAACTGTATATATACTGTATGTATTACGTTTGGGTTGTGTTATGTATATCTTTCTTGTACATGTGACTTGGAATGTTTATACTCTGCTCCTATCAGTATTGTAAACAGGTTGTTCCTTTTGTATTATGTGTATTTATAAATAACTGTACAGTTTTCTCTGCCAACAGCAGGTCCACCTTGTAAATGAGCTTGCTCAATGGTGATCGCCTGGATAAATAAAAATTCGATTGATTGATTGATTGGCATCAGTTCAAACATCAGGGGAAGCAGCCCACCTCTAGGCATCAAACTTATAGGTGAGCCACAGGTTCCTCTTTCGCTTCTCCCTCAGCCTCAAAGAGCAGCAGGAGGGTCCCAGCCTTCTCGCCCCTCAGCTTCCTGACTCACACTGTCCTCCCTCCCCTCCGCTTCTAGATGTGGAGCCAGTGGGAGGCAGGTTTACCCACCACGTGCAGGAGTGGAAAGGCATCACTTCAGACGCTTGGGTCCTACAACTCGATTCAAGAGGACACATGGAGTTTCTGGAGTTTCCTCCAGACTCTCCTCTGGGTCGCTTGCACTACTCCCTGCACCAGGCTACTCTGGATGAGGAAGTAATCAGGGCACTAAGACGGAAGGCAACCAGTTCCTCTGTCTCAGAAAGGAAAGGAGTTTTACTCCCATTTTTACCTGGTCCCGAAAAAGACAAGTGACCTCAGACCCATCCTGGACCTCAGCAGACTGAACCTTTTTGTCTAATACAAAAGGTTCTGCATGCTGACTGTGCAGGGACTTCTGCCCCTTCTGCAGAAGAACCACTGGCTTTGCACGCTAGATAGGTAGGATGCTTACCTGCATATGACAGTGTTCCCAGGCCACCACCGATTCCTGCATTTTTGCTTCCAGGGGGAGCACTTCCAGTTTACAGCGCTCCCTTTAGCCTCTCCTCGGCACCCAGGGTCTTCACTAAATGCTTAACAGTGGTGGCAGTGGGCTTATGCCGTCGGGGTATAGCAGTTTTTCCCCTACCTGGACGATTGGCTCTTGACAGCCCCGTCCAGGGACAGCCTTCTGGAATCCCTCTCCTTTACTCTGGACCTTTTTACCTAACTGGGGATCACTGTTAACTTCCTCAAGTCTTCCTTGACCCCCTCCCAGAACCTTCAGTTAATCGGAGCTGTCTTGGACACGGTCCAGTGCAGAGCTTTTCTACCCACGGACAGGGTGAAGGCTCTTTGGGAGCAGGTCAACCTAGTTGTCTCTTCCAGATTTCTTCTGGCCAGGGCATGATTGATGCTCCTTTTGGGCCTGATGGCAGCCTCCATCTCCACGGTCCCCTTAGCTAGGTTGCACATGAGGATCACCCAGTGGACGTTACGCGTCCACTGAGATCAGTGCTTGGACGACTTGGACCATCCTGTTCTGATCTCCCGTGCGCTCAAGAGGGATCTTCTCTGGTGGCAAGACCCTCTGAATCTGTCTCAGGGACTTCCTTTCAGAAGTTCCCCACCTCTATGGACCCTCACCACAGACGCCTCCAGTCTGGGCTGGGGAGCTCACCTGAGGGACCATCAAGCCCAGGGTTCATGGTCCCAGTTAGAGATGTCACTCCATATAAACATCCTGGAGATGAGGGTAGTTCTTTATGCCCTGCAGGCTTTTCAGTCCATCCTATCAAGAGGAACACTGCTAGTCCAGATGGACAATATGTCAGTGGTCTGGTACATCAACAAGCAGGGAGGCATCTGATCGTACCCCCTGTGCAGGGGGGCAATGCGGGTGTGGAGCTGGGCAGTCCAGCATGACTTGTTTCTCACAGCTGTGCATGTATCAGGCGTTCACAGCATCCTGGTGGACAGCCTCAGTCAGACGTCATCTCTTGCCCACGAATGGGGACTAAGTCAGGAAATAGCAGATTCTCTGTTCCAGCTATGGGGTCATCTAGATGTAGATCTGTTCACCTCCCCATCCAGCGCAAAACTTCCCAGTTTTTGCTCGCTCATTCCAGAGCCTGGTGCTTTCTGGCACGATGCATTGTCACTCTGTTGGTTGCTTTCCCTTCCTTTCCCGTACTGCAGAGAGTGCTTCTCAAGCTTCAGGCAGAGGGAGCACAGATGATCCTTATAGGTCCCCTCTGGCTGAGGCAAATTTGTTTTCCACTAATGCAGCAGCTCATAGTGGAACCCCCAGTTCCCCTCCCTCTGCAGCACGATCTGTTGACTCAGGTTCAAGGCAGATTGGTGCATCCGGGGCTCAGGACCCTGTATCTTCATGTGTGGCTCCTTCACACATAATTCAGTCATGCTTTGGGGTCTCCCAGAAGGTAGCTTGGGTCCTAACGGAAGCTAGGAAACCCTCCACCAGGTCCATGTATGCAATGCAATGAAATGGAAGCGTTTTTCCCTTCTGGGTGACTTCTAAGGGCTGGGATCCCTTTACCTGCTTGGCTGCACAGATTTTGGAATATCTATTGCACCAGTCCACCTCTGGCCTGTCTTACTCTCTTATGTCCACATGTCGGCTGTTTCAGCCTACCATGTGTTAGTGGATAGGAAACATGGCCCAGTTGGAGGTCTCTAAAACCTTTTGAAAGGGATCCTCCATCTAAAATGACCCATTCGCAATCCCACTCCACCTTGGGATATGCTGCTACCTATCTTGGAAGGTGCTCTTTTTGGTTGCTATTTCTTCTGCTCATAGAATTTCTGAGCTTCAGGCCCAGCTACATAAGGAGCCTTTTTTGATTTTCCACAAGGACCGGGTGGTCCTGCGTTTTGCAGTAGGTCACTTTTTCCCTCTCTCCTTTCCCCAGTTTCTGCATTTCTTTCAGCTTATTCTGAACAGGGGCTCCAGGATTTTCATCCTTTCTCCTGTCTCATCCTCCTTGGATCTCCGGCGGGAGAACTGGAAGGAGGGCGTGAGGATTGCCTACTATATAGAGTCACGCTGACGTCCATCACGTGACGTCGGGTGGGTGGTCCCCCGCCAGACATTGCTAGAAAAGTTTGCCGGTGACGTCTTGACGCCAGGGGCGCCGATCTCATGTTATGACTCTACTGCAGGAACCCTTTTGAAGATCTACTGTTATGGTAAGTTCTTATGTAACTGTACTTTTCAAGCGAACCATGTTACAAAATAGTGTTCTAGCCAGTACTGAACTGTTAAAGGTTCCTCGAAAACGGCAGATTGCTTTTGTTTCTTCTAGTCAATCCTTGTAGTAGAACATTATTTGTAGCAAAACAACCATTGTAGAAAAATATCCTCATATCTTTCAACAAGAAGTTACCCATCCATTTATGTAAAAGAAGTATCAACTGGTCATGTAAATAAAAAGTAGAGTGTGTTGGATAGTGCCTTAGGTATTTAATTAGGGATTTAGGGCAATGGCTTGGTTTAAGAGGCACTTTGGTGTCTAGGAGAAATTGCAGTTCAGTCTACTTAGATTCAGTTTACTGTTCACACTGATGCAGTCTTCCACTGAGCATGTTTAGTCACCAGAATAATCTTCAAGCTGAGATCCTCCTACCAGCCAACTATGGGGTCCTCTGGCTGGCGACCATCCCTTTTGCATTTAGATCTTTCTTCTGCTGGAAGGAACAGGTCTCTTCCTGCACAACATCTTCTAGTGAATTAAGAGTCTGCTATTTTTCTGTTTATCAGTTTGTTTTAGCAACTCATTCCTGTACCCTCACTGTTGGCTCCCTTCTTTGTCTTCGATATTCTCCATGGAATGGAAGAAGAATCCAGGGTTCAAGAACTGCATTTTATGGCGGTACATGTTGTCGATGACAGACAGACACTATGTCTGTATGTACTTTTTGGGCCTTGGCCATGACTTGGTACAATGCACCTAGTGCCAGACCATACATTTGACCAGTGCCAGCTTTGGGTACTTCAGGGCAAGTGAAGAAAACACATGAACCACCCATGGCTGTGGGGCTAGCAGCGCAGTTGCAGGCCCAAGAGATGGAGGGGACCAGCAAGGATGTGCCGGTCCTGGACATTCTTTGGGTGGAAGAGGAGAATGCATTGGATCTCCCAACTCCTCATGACGATGAGGGGTTTTAAAATATTTTGTCTCTATCCACTCCTTTGAGGGTGAGTCAGTATCAACATCGAAAGCACAAGAATAAGTGTTGCTGGTTGTGGGATCGTTGTCTGTCTTTCCAGCTGGAGGGTCTGGATTGCCGGTTTCCCTTGAGTAAGAGTGAACCACCCATGGAACACTTCAGTCTGCCTCCACCTGTTGAGGCAGTAAGGCATGATGATGCCTGTCTAGGAGAAGTCCGTCAATGGAGAAAATTCTACTCACTCACTCACTTCTCTCTCTCTCTCTCTGTCTCTTTCTCGAACCCCTGTATTAACCAAGGCCCATCCCAGATGGGGAAATGAATGTAACTGAGCTCCTAGTTGGGCCTCTGTTTATTTTACAGCCACCAGTCCTCTCAGTCCTAGTGCAGCTTTCAGTTCAGCCATTACCAAGGGTCACTTTGTTGGGGTACTGCCCCATTGACTTGCTGTGTCGATGTTCAAGATCGAGGTCCTGCTCATGATCCTTTCACAGCATTGACACTTACATTATCAGCAGCGATCAGTGTCAAGCTGTTAATCATTGTCTGGCTTGTACCACTGATGTTGAGCTTGTCTTACGTGGGAGAGGGCAGTCTAGTAACAGTGGGCATACAGAGCATTTGCCCAGGGTCAGGGTCACCGGTGATGCCGAGACCCAACCAGCCATGGCTACCTCTCCTGCACTGATTGTGGTCATGTGCCTTGTTGCTCGCAGTCCTGCTTTGCCGGACTTGTGGTGTCAAGCACAGGTGGAGCTCCCACCTCAACATCTGGCAGTGGGCACTTGACCATGGCTCTTTGCCTGAATTTGGGCTTTCCTTATCTTCTGTTGTTGACAGGTACCCGCGGAAAGGGCCATCCACATTTTGTTGCGCAGTGGACAAGTTTCTATCCCGACTTGAATTTGGATGTGTTGTTTGTTCCACCAACTTCATATTGCTGAAAGGATAGTCAGCCAACAGACAGGTTCCTTGCAGGGGACCAGTCCTTCTTTGCCACCTACAAGGAACACAAGACCAGGGCCCTGGACACACCTTTGAAAGATGTCCAGAAGAAGGAGACCTGCCTGCTGTTGGATATTTCTGAATGAGACTCCTCATCAGGGTGGCCATCCAGATCATCCTTGCGTTTTGGGTATGGCACCAAGGGGCCTGCAGCACCCAGCCTCATGGCGGGCACCACCACACCATAAAGACCATAAGTAGGTGGTGAACCTGGGCAAATTGTCTGGGCTTTCAGAGCATCTGTCCCTGGAGGGGATAGCTGCAATGTGAAGACACAGGTTTAGTCAAACAAGCTGCAGAACAAGGAATCCGAGAAGCAGAACTACTTTGGACATAAAGTCTATGCAGCTGCATCCATGGGTATCCTCCAGGCCACCTTTGTGACTTTGGTGGCTCGTTATAGCCATAAGCTCTTTGAGAGGCTCTCCAACCTCATGACCTTCCTCCTGAAGAAAGTCACCCATATCTATGAGAGTTCTGTGATTTGGGGTTCACAGTAGCAAAGTGTCAGTTAGAGGTGTCCCTGGACTTTGCAAGTGTATCAGCACGAGCAGTGACAGTGGTGGAATCCATATGTTCATGTGCTTGGTTGAGGGTTTCCCAGTCCCTGAATGCAGGGGCTTTTTTTTTTCCTTCCTGACTCTCCACGATGCATACTTCCAAATCCCAATTTGTCCATCACACAGACAGTTTCTTCTTTTTTCCAGTGGATGGAACCCTGTACCAGTTCAGAGCCATGCTGTTTGGCCTGTTGACAGCACTCTGGGTGTTCATTAAGTACCAGTTGGCCATGGTAGCATTTTTCAGATGCAGAAGCGCCAAGGTCTTCCTGTACCTCAACAACTGGCTCATTATTTAGTGCTCTTTACAGGACATGGAATGGTCCAGGGACCTGAGGTATGATTTTTCTATGATCTCGGCTTGATGGTCAGTCTAGCCAAGTCTGAGCTACCCTGATCACTTTGGCAGAGCTAGACTCTGTCAGAGCCAGACCAGTCTTTCCCTGGACTGAATGAAGGGTCTGTCCTTCTTTGTCCGATCATTTTGGGTTGGACAGCTTGCATGGCCAGGATTTCTTCCATTTTCTGAGTCGGGTTGTACCATGGTCATGGTGCATTGAGCCCGAGGTGACTTAGGACCCACTTAGTGGAACTTGGGTGCCACCAGCTACAGGCATCCCTCAAACAACTGGTTCAAGTAACCATGTTGATGCCAGTTGTCATCCGTTTGTGGCTGTCCCCATGAACTTTTCATAGACATTCCATTCATCCCAGCAGAGTTCTTGGTCACTTTGACAATGGAGCGTGCCACTGGCGTGGTGTGCAGGAGCTATCCGCAGAGAGCCATGCATTCTGGTCATCATGTTAGACTTGGCTTCACATCAGTCTGCTGGAAGTCTGTGCTGTTTGCCTAGGGCTGACAAAGTTGGCATCATTGGTCTGGAGGTCATGTGGTCCAGGTCAGGATGGACAACATGACCACCATGTTCTACCAGAACAAACAGGGTGGCATGCACTACTTTCCTCTGTAACAGGAGTCTCTCCAGAGATGGTCTTTGACTCATTTCTTGCATGTGGACCTGCTGGTGGTCCATGTCATGAAAGCAACCAGTCAGCAAGCAGACACTCTCAGTCTGAAGGATGCCCCACGAGTGGTCACTGCTCCTGTGGGTGATGTCACAGGCGTTATCTGTATGGGGAACACTGTCAGTGGATCTGTTCATGTCCTGGGAGAACAGCTGAGACTGTGCTGTGCCTGTTCTGCACAGCAGGGTACTCTGTCCGGAGATGCGTTTCTTGGTCTTGGGCTCAGGACCACTTGTATGCCTGCCTTCCATTCCCTCTGGTCCACAAGGTGGTTCTCAAGGTGATGAGGGGCAGGGCATCCATGATTCTGACCATGTCAGAGTGGCCATGCCATTTCTGGTACCAGGATTTCCTCAGACTCATAGAAGCATAGACTTTGATGACAGATAAGGACCGCTTGGCCCACCCAGTCTGCCCATTTCCCTACCTATCGGATAAGCTGCATATCCTAGTTTTACCAACAGCCTACTTCCTCCTACCTCACACTAGAATTGCCTTATGTCTGTCCCATGCATTCTTAAATTCCCCACTGTTTTTGACCCCACGACCTCTTCAGGAAGGCTGTTCCATCCATCCACCACCTTCTGTATGAAAAAATACTTCCTCACGTTGCCCTTGAGTCATCCACCCTCTATTTTCAAATTGTGCCCCCTTGTTCTCAGTCTCAGCAGCAGAACTCCACGGCTGCTTCCACTCCTGCCAGATCTGCTGACAAAGTCTAAGAGGAGGATCAGACATCTGGAATACAACATTCCATCAGATTTATAATACAATGTGGTCTGAAGAAGAACAAATGTCTTAAACATGAATCTGGGAATTGCATGACTATTCCTCTTGACTGTTTTCCCTTTATTGATGTGTTTACTTCATAAAATGTCAAGGAAGCTGGTGACTAAATTATACACAAAGTTTTACCAGACTGCAGATTAAATTATCAGGTAAGTTGGGTCTTATTTTGTTACACTTCCTCTAAAATGATTACAAAACTGTGACAAACTGAAAAGTTACTCCATGATGCAAATGTTGAGATTATATGACTAGCAAATTATTAATGTGGTGCCCGTTTTTAAATAAGTAATTCTAAGCTTCCTGAATACATGTGTTTTTGGGTGGTTTAAAACAGCAGTAATGATGACTTCTGACTTTGGGGTAGATTAATGGTAGTTTACTCACCTGGTAAAGGTGATTGTGGGGGAATACATCTCTGAGGCACTCCACATTCATGACATCATGGGTTGTGTACACCTGATAAGTTGCTTGATGCACATGTGACTTGAAGAAAGTCCATCCCCCACCTGAGGGGGGTCTGCTCTCCTAAGGTCAGTTCGATGTATTCTAAAGCTGTATCTGTAACAATAATCTGTTAATACCTTTTGCTGTTAATGAGTGTAGATATGTAGTGACCACTTAGCGGTAGAAAATTGTTGTGTAACTTTATTTTGTTATTACACTATATATACAGATGTCGGTGATGTCCAAACCTGCTAATTTGTAATAGCGAGTATCATACATTCATACAATGTATGAAAACTTGTTGAGTCCTTCACACGCCTTTTAAGGGATGTGGAGTGCCTCAGAGATGTATTCTCACAGTCACCTTTTACCAGGTGAGTAAACTACCATTGTGGGGATAATCTCTGAGGCACTCCCCATTCATGACATCATGGGTCATTAAAAAGCAGTAATCCTCTGCTAGGGTGGGTCAGACGTGTTGTCTTGTACCTAGTCCTTACACGCTGCTAAAGATTTCCTCTGCAGTGTTCCCATTTTTCTCTGCCCAGGAAGTTGCGATTGCTCTGCTAGAGTGAGCCTTCAGATCTCTTGGTGCAGTCGAGTTATTCACTCTGTATGGTTCCGTGATTGCTGTTTTAAGGTACATGGCAATTAATGATTTTGAAGCTGGTTTTCCTTTTCCATGCAGCGTTACAAACAGTCTGTTTTGTATATTTTCTCTGTCCTTGATAGGAATGTGTTAAGTATCCTTTTCATACCCAGCATTGTAAGCTGAGGGTTGTTTTGTATTTCCCCCTGAGGGGGTTCTGCAGATATTTCTATAGTTTGGTTGATGTGGACTGTCAATGATACTATTGGTCAGAATGACATTATAGGTCAAAGGGATATTCTCTCAGTGTAAAATGTTAGGAAAGGTAAAGGGAATTTCAGTTTACAGCTTCGTGCTTTAACCACTAAGCTACACAGTCTGCATGGGTCTGCATGAGTGTGCTTATAGTTCTCCTCCATGTCTGCAGGCAGGTGCTAGTGACATCAGGAGGGTGAAAGTGTTAATGTCTGTGCATGCCTATGTCATGTACTGGGCCCTGTTTGCTCAAGAATGGTACGAGAGGTGTCATATTGCACTTGGCCCATGGCACTATGTCTATCAATGATGACATTACTTCCAGTACTTGTGAAACTGCTTGAAGTTCTGGATTTCTGTGTTTCTGTAATTGTGTAGTCTGTGCAATAATTGAGTGGACTTGGGCATTTACTGGGTTGCCGAGACCCGGATTTTTGTCGATCAGTGAGCCTAGACTATCTGTAGACTGGCTGGGGATGATGGGTAGCTGTCTGGTAGGTTATTTGCGTTGTGATTTTGTAGCAGGTGTACTGCCGCATTTGTTCTCAAACGGACTGTTGTACTGTTCTGGTCTGGATCAGTGGTCGCTCAATAGGGTATTACTTGTATGCCCTTAATTCTTTTACCATCGTGGAATGCGGGTGTTGATGGTAGGTTGAATGGTAACACTTTGTATTGGTATCGTTTTCCCAATATGTGAAATTGACGGAATTTGTAGTGTGATGTATGTGTCCTATGACTGTAGTGAAGTTAGGTAATCTCCTGAGCTTATAACTGTGAGGGTGGACCCGATTGTTTCCATTTCTAGGGTTTGAATTGTACAGAATTTTAAGGTCCAGAACTAGGCGTAGCCTCTGGTCCCTTTTGGGTACCTTGTCAAATATGGAGTATCCTCCTGTTCCCTGTTTTGTAATGTGTTACCCTGTCTATGGTCTTGTTTTTCAGTAAGTCTGCCAGTACTGTTTGGACTTGTGTTGGGGTAACTGTGTTTTTCGGCACAGGAATAGGACTAGAAGGTTCTTTGTTGGTATGCAGAAAGTTGTATCACATATCCTAGTCTTAATACTTGTAGGACCCACCTGTCTTGTGTGGTTTGCTCCCATGCTTGCATGAAGAGTAATTATTGGTCACCGACTGGAATGTTTTGTGTTGCTTGTAGCAATAGTAGTTGTTGTTTCAACTGGGTTCTTGGGGGTAGTAGTTCTCTCTGCCTTGCTTGGGAACCCTTCTAGCTCGATATCTGATGCAATTTTTGGGGGTTATGACTGCCTGTAGTAGTGTAGCCTGTAGTTGTAATTGCCCCTGTCTTGTCTCGAAAGGAATGCGAATGGTATGTTTGTCTAGCTGGCAGATAAGTGGATCTGTTTGACTGGTCTTTGGTATCTTAGCCTCTTTTCCCTTGAGGTATCTTTCTAGACCTTAACTGAACAGTCTGTTTGTCTCCTGTTTGCGCTTGGTGGAGTTGAAATTTTACTGTATTTCAGTGTTCTGGGGGTATAGGCGGTAGTTATTGCTGGATCTCCACGATGGCGAGATCCCGCTGTTTTGCCCCTCAGAAAGATGGCAGCCAAGGTCTCGCGAGAGTTGGGAGTCAATCAAAGGGCTGCTTCCATGTTGAGCGAGATCTGAGACCAGAAGAGACGAGGGGAAGAGGAGCGAGTAGTTTGGGCATTTCTACGGACTTGGGGGCCATAAAAAAACATTTTGCTTGGCTCCATGTTGGTCCGCAGTCTTAAATACCCTGTATGGGGTACACCAGTATCGTTGTGGTTGCGGAAAGCTGCGTTTCAGTCAGATTCCACTATGGAGTTAGAGGCCGTTTGAATGGTGACATGCCACAGAGACTGGGATACCTGGAATTGTAGTAGGGCCACTGTCCTGCACGGAGACACTGCTTTAAGGGGTGCCAGGTTGATATTTGCCTTGCTCTCCTTGTACGGGTCTTTGATGAGCCTTTTTTTTTTTGGAAGCGTTTGCTCCTGTAACCACTAGCAGGGGTATCCAGTTAGTCAGTCTCCTTACATTATAAGGTCCAGTGGATGCTTTATGGACGTTTGCTTCTGGGACTGCTAGCAGGGGTATCCAGGTAGTTAAATCATCTTACATTATAAGGCCCAGTGGATACTTTATGAGCGCTTGCTCCTGGGACCGCTTAGCAGGGTATCCAGGTAGTCAAATCTCCTTACATTATAAGGCCCAGTGGATACTTTATGGACGTTTGCTCCTGGAACCGCTAGCAGGGGTATCCAGGGTGTCAAATCTCCTTACATTATAAGACCCAGTGAATACTTATGGACGTTTGCTCCTGGAACTGCTAGCAGGGGTATCCAGGTAGTCAAATCTCCTTACATTATAAGGTCCAGTGGATACATTATGGACGTTTGCTCCTGGAACTGCTAGCAGGGGTATCCAGGTAGTAATTTTCCTTACATTATAAGGGCCAGTGTATACTTAGTAGTTTGCTCCTGGAACTGCTAGCAGGGGCTTCCAGGTGGTCAGTCTCCTTACTTGTAACTTGCACTGTTCTACTTAAAAGTCTTGTAAACTGATGTTGTGATATACCCAGAAGCTATACATCATGCATTAGTTTTCTGTACTTTTTGCCAGGTGTATTCTAGTCGTATAAGCACAAACTGATCACCAGAATTCTGGATTTTGATAGCATCCTATATTTAGTGGCAATTGACCTATAATTCTTGTATGTGTGACTTATAGTGAAATATTATGAGTCTTAGCTTTGCCTCTAGATTTGGTTAAAAATATGCTGGAGATGTAGGGTATGCTGCAACCTTGGTTCAGCTGTGGCTCTTTGTTTTGGCCGTGCAGTAAGCTGAGAAAAGTACAATGAGAGGGTGTATTTTGATTCTTTCCCTGCACAGTAATCAATAATGTTCTGAACTGTGCAGGCTGTAATGCCTATGCATTAAAGGTGCACTGTCCCTTTAAATGTGATTAGAGTGAGTGAGGGGCCCAGTGTTATGCTGCCTTGCCCACAGCTGTGGTAATGGCGCTGCCCCAATGTGTTTTCCCCATTGTTAATTGATTTTCAAATCGCTGCCCTTACATTTAATTATTCACATTGTGGTCTGCTGTTACAGATCGATTGGTGATTTTAACAAATGTGCTCTGTGCTGGTTGAACATTTATGAGCGTAGTTACGCTCTCCGCAAGATGGCAGCAGCGACTCTCAGTCAATCTCCTGTCTGGCAGCCACCTACACCTTAATCCCGCATGGGTAAGGGGGTGAGTGGAAACTTTTCGAGATCACAGCAGCAAGTTTCGCGATATTCTTTCTTGCGGCTGCCGATCTGGATAGGCAAGTTAGGTTAGTTTCTCAGTGCTCCTCCTCCTCATTAGACCTACTTGTTTATGGTGTTTTGGTCAGATCGATTATAGAGGAGTTTCCTCTACCTTTTGATAGAAGGTGGTGAGTTTAAAAGATATAATGTGCCATAAAAAAGGGCTAGAGAACATGTCACTTTGAGGTGAGGCACAGAGGGACTGAGAAATTGCTTCAGAGACTGTTGTTTAGTGATGTCTTGAGTGAGCACTTTAGGTGCTACTATGCTTGTAATGGGGAACTGTGGCACATTAGTTAGTATTTTAGGAGTCTGGGATGCTGGCAGGGTACTCCAGACATTCTAAAGTGGCCACTTGCTCATTTAACAATGTATAGACTCTGGAGCTGCTGGCAGGGCTCCAGGTCATCAGGCATCTTAGTAAGGTGGTATGCTTGTTCTGAACAGCACGTAGGGGAACTCAGATAACATGCCCAAGTAAGGAATGAGAGCCTTTAACTATGTAGTAATCTCTGATGTACTGAGCTCCTGGGACCGCTGGTAGTGGTTTCCAAGTAACTGTGACTGTGGAATCTGTTTGGTCATCTGTGACAGATCTCAAACAATACATGACTCTGTTAGCATCCTTTAAATTTTGCGTCCTTTAAATTTCAGAAATGTGATAAATTATCTTTTTCTGGCCCTTTTTTATTAAATTAATAGGACCAAGTCATGCTTTCACATTGGTATGCATTACTTTTATCACCCTCAGTACATAGTAGCAGCTCCTTAATTAATATGTGATTGTGCCTTTAAGAGAGAAAAGCAACTGAATATTAGTGAAAGAAATGACTATTAAAGTTCACTATTTCCCAAATAGTTATTTTAATCAAACCTCCTTGTATGTTAAGCCCAATATAGTACAGTGCGTGTATCATTTTTTTGGCCCTTTTGTATGCCTTGGTTATCTAAAGGGGCAGGCTGCTTTAGCCAACCTTGCCTGGCTGTGGTAAACTGAGTGAGGGAATTCTGTATTGCTGGCTGCTATTGTAATAGGATACAGTTTGGGACAGAAGCATTTTTGTTCTGTAAAAATGTTTTTTCAGTCTCTCTCACGGTCAGTAAGTTAGGGACTTTGCCTTGAGAAGCTGTAGCAATTGCTAGCTCCATTCTCCACTGCAAGATATGCTGTATTTAGTCAAATCTTGTTTGTTTATCCTCATCTAAGATGGTGGCTGAAATCTCGAGAGCTGAGAGCCAATCAGCTTGCAACTCTCATGTAGCAGATTTGTAAACTAGAAAGAAGTAGGGGATGGTCATGCTGTTAGCAGCTGTTTGAGAAATTGGGGCCATAAAGAAACATTTGGATGGCCCCATTTTGGTCCATAGAACTTCCTTTTCTCTGTGGGACTGTTTTTGTGCAGAAAATAGCACAAGGTGATTGTGGGTGCTTTGATTTAGTGCCACTGAACTCCAGTAATGTCTGAATCCAGCTCAGGCATTTCAAGCATTTTCCAGTGCAATGAAGCTTTTCTGGGTGAGTTTGAGAGTGCATTTCTCTCTCCTGGGCTGGTCTCTGGGCTTCCTTACTCCTGGGCTGCTCCTTCTGATGACAGTGATAGGCAGGTCCAGAACTGCAGCTGGGGGATAAGAAGCCCTCCACTTCCAGATACCACCAGTCTACTTCCTGCCTTTTGGTGAAGCAGGTACTTCGGAGCAGAGCCCTGTCACACGTGGCAGGGCTGAAGATTAGATTCTGAGCAAGGATCGAGAGTCTTTGGGGACAACCTGTAAGTAAGGATCAGTGAGGATAGCTCGGTGAGATCCAGCCTTAGCCTTGCAAGCTACAGGCTGGTCTCACCTCTTGATGGCCGGCAGGCTAGTGCTTTTCCCAGCCAGCCCCGACTGGAACAACCTCGCCGCTCAGGCAGTGCTGGGGGGAAAAATCGCGATTGCTTCAGGTTCCATCGCTATCGCTAAAGAGGCACCCTAGAGTCACTTTGACCCGTGGTATGGTTAACGGCTGTTTTAGCGGTCGGAGCATCGGGAAGACCACTCCCACTACCTCTTGCTCAGGGGGTTTGTTTTATGGCACCAAATGAGGCTCAGGGCTAGCGCTTCAGCGTGCTAGGCGGACTTATTGACATCCAGACCTCATTTAATAAGTTAATGAGTATGTTCTGCTCTCCACTGCCATCCACAATGTACAACCATCTATTCCTTATTCACTTTGAACCACTATTACACTGCAACCCCTGGGGTATCCCACATAAAGCCTCTCTAACAATCCAGCTCTCCCCTAGCCCTTTACATGTATCCTGGATCTATAAAAACCCTCTATGCCTGTCCATCAGACTCCTATGTTATGATAAAAGACACACCTATATAACAGCACCATCTCCCACTACACAGTGTGCATCTAGGATTAAGAGGAAATGCTCTGATCACTCTCTATCCCTATCCCTTGGAGCCCTAGTCAAATTAATCTTCTACCTCCTTTTATGCATTGGCACCATTGAGATTAATCCTGGCCCCATTGTCAATTTATCTTCCCCTTCTGAGCTGACTACCATAAAAGGACTAAGCTTCATACACTTCAATGCTTGCAGCCTCCTAAAAAAGTTCATCTTAATACAGGCTTGGGTGGCACATACTCTTCCAGACTTCCTGGTCATCTCTGAATCTTGGCTCAGGCCTACAACAAAGACAGTGTTGTAAACCTTCCCAATTACCAGCTCTTCAGAGCAGATCGCCTCTTCCAGGGGTGGTGGGTGGCCATATACATTAAGGACACCATCTCTGCAACCTGCCCTCATCAACACATCTGAGCCAAATGAATTTGAATGTTTATCAATCAAAATTTGCCTTCCTAATTCATCTCCATTTAAACTGATTGGATGCTATAGGCCCCTCTGTAGGCCTTAAACTGCTTTCTCACCTAGGGTCAATTCTCAACCAAGGCCCTGAAGATACCGTCCATCCTTGGTGATTTGAATTTAAACTGGTTGTCTAATGTATCTGCACCTTTGATAACCTTTGTGACACCTATGGATTCACACAGCTGATTAAAGACCCAACTAGGATTAATCAAGAAATTCCAGCAACAGCTCACTCCTGGATATTATGTTGGTAAACAAGCCTCACTTATACTCACATGCAGGAGTACTGCCAAGTGATGTGAGTGACCATTACCCTATAGCTGGCATAAGATCCACACTCAAACCACCAAATCCTGCAGAATTTATCCTCAAAAGGTCAAAAGAATTTCAATATCTCAGGTTACCCATGACCTGAGTACTACAATATATTGGCAAGATTTCTATCTTACAACCTCTGTTGAAACAGCACTCCAGACTTTAAAGGATATTATCACCAATGTTCTCAATATTCATGCACCTATCACCAGTATCAGAACTAAGGTAAAATCCTGCCCTTGGTTCACCTCTGAGCTTAAAGCAGCCTTGAGAACCAGAGACAAGCTGTGGAAAAGGCAGAAAACAAAGGACACCAGTGATTGGCTAAATTTCAGAAAAGCAAGGAATTCATGTACAAAAAAATAAGAACTGCCAAACTGCCTACTATACAGCTGAATTGGATGCCTCCTACAATAACCCATCCAGACTCTGGGGTACAATAAAAGGACTTCTGGGCCAGAATTCTACTCCTGCCTTAACCACCAAATTGCTACTAAATGACACAGAAATTACAGTAAACAAGAAATCTTAAATACCTTCAATGTTCACTTCACCACTGCTGGCCTAGCATTTGACTCATCACCTGCAAATATCCTGAGATCTTCCTTGAACCTGCAAACTACTGGGGACAAATGGCCACTTAACTTTTTCCTTCATCCCAATATCCGTGAAAGAAGTGGAAGATCTCCTCTCTAATTTAGACACAACTAAAAGTGCAGGTGCAGACTCCTGGATCCCTATTTCCTGAAAATTGCTTCACATGTCTTATCTGCCCCCTTACTCATCTCTTCAATCTTTCCTAACTACTGGATCCATTCCATCTACTTGGAAAACAGCTCAAGTAGTTCCATTACTCAAATCTGGTGATACTAGGATCTCAACAATTACAGACCTATCTCCATCCTACCAGTACTATCTAAGATGCTCAAAACTAGTAAACTCTCAGTTAGGGACTATCTGGATAACAATAACCTTCTAAATTCTGCACAATCTGGATTTAGATCAAAGCATAGCACCATTACTGCCTTAGCCAAGGTAACCAACGATTGGCAGACTAATTTGGACAAAAAATTTTACCTGTGCTGTGTTTCTGGATTTGAGTAAAGCCTTTGACACAGTGGATCATGACTTATTACTCACCTCCTTAACTCATTAGGCCTGGATTCCCTATCACTCAACTGGTTTAAGGATTACCTTTCAGATAGGTCGAACTGGTTAGAAATGGAAATTACCTATCCACCTCAAAACCTCTGCTAAGGGTGTACCACAAGGCTCTATTCTTGGCCCTATCTCTTTGCTATTTATATAAACAATATTGATGCCAACCTCACTCAATCTAACATTCATCTGTTTGCTGATGATACTGTATTGTATGTCAGCAATCCTCACCTTCCAAAGCCTGTGAACTTCTACAATCCGAATTCTCCATTCTGCAGCACAATCTACTTGACAAAAACTACTTCTAAATGCAAAAACAAAAGCTATGTTCTTTACCACAAAGAGTTGTACTACCACTACCCCAGCATCCAACACCCTACATATATCCACCTTACTTGGAGAGAAACTTGAATTTGTTGATAACTTCAAATACCTTGGAGTCTGGATAGATAACAGGCTTTGACTATTCTGTCCATATTGAAGAGTTACTTAAAAGCTAAGACAGAGGCTCTGACTATTTTTAGAATAAAACATTACCTAAACAGTGATTCCAAAAAGGTTAATTCAGGCCTCATTCCTATCCCTCATTGATTATGCTGATTTTCTCTACTGCCATTGTTCAAGTCATCTCTTACATAAGTTGGACACCCTGTATCACAGGTCCATAAGATTTATTACTGACCTTCCCTCCAACACCCATCATTGCTCCCTTTATATGGCAGTCAACTGGACATCATTGCAACACAGAAGAAATAGGAATGCTGTTATCTGGATACCAAAGCTAAACAGGCAAACTACCGACCTATATCACTGATTGCTTTACCCAAATTACAACCAGGCCATACACCTTAAGGATCAGTAAACTCATCACATTAAAGGTCCCCAATGCCTGCACCCGTATGGGAGGGCTGCTTTCAGCTATTCCTTAGCAGCTGCATGGAACTCTTCCAAAAATCCATGAAGCTAGATAGCCTACTACCTCTGGCATCCTTCAAAAGATTGTTCTCCGCCTTTTCCAGAGCTCTGCAATTGCTTTTATAAAGCATAATCCCCACCTATCTGACCCAACTAAACCTCCTTTTTCTATCCATTATATTAACTCAATTTCTTTCTTCCGAATCACCTATTATATTCACTTAAAACTAGTTTAGACCATATAACTTATATTTTAGGACTGCTATACCCTTTGTCCTCTTTTTTTTTCCTACAGGCTAAATGGTTCTATTGTTACTTGTATATATGTAAATTGTTGTATATAATCATTTCATGCCATTGTATTGCTATTTATTCTATTCTTGTCTATGTAATAATACTTGTATCCTCATTTGTATGACCACTCAGGTCCATCTTGTAAATGAGCTTTGCTCAATGATGTTCGCCTGAATAAATAAAGATTTTGATTGATTGATTGATTGATTTAAACATCAGGGGGAGCTAAAACAGCGAGGCTTCATTTAAAGGGAACTCCATTTTGGGCCCCCCTCCCCCAGCCTCAGCGACTGGAGCAGAAGACAGGCATTTAAAGGGGCCAGGCTACAATTAAAGGGGCCATTGCCCCCAGCCAATTAATCTGAAGGCACTGGCAGTGTAGCACAAAGGATTAGGTTGGCTTGTGTGTGTGCTGCACTAGGAAGCAGTCCTGGGTTTGATAGCGGTCCTGGTCTTGATTCTTAGAGGGACTTTTACTGCAGCCAGCAACAGAAGGCATACAGTGCCTCAAGGCTTATAGATCTGTTTTATTTATCCAGCACCTGACCCCGCAGCAAGGGGAAACCACAGAAGATGGCCTCAGAAAACTCTCGATCCTTGCTCAGAATCTATCTTCAGCCCTGCCACGTGTGACAGGGCTCTGCTGCAGAGTACCTGCTTCACCAAAGGCAGGAAGTAGACTGGTGGTATCCAGAAGTGGAGGGCTTCTATGCCCCCGCCTCCGCTGCAGTTCTGGACCTGCCTATCACTGTCATCAGGAGGAGCAGTCCAGGAGTAAGGAAGCCTGGAGACCAGCCGTCGGAGAAAGAAAATTTACAGGTACCCAAATTTCTGTTTTACAAGTTAGTGAGGCTAGCAGGGTCACCAGATTCTTTTTTTTTCACTTTATTTCTTTATCTTCGCTTCCTACTCGGAGCCCACCCTCCTTCCTCTCAACCTCCATACCACCCTCAGGGGATCTGCCCCAGAGTGCCTCCTTTCTCCCCTGCACAGTGGGGTCTGTCCCTCTTCTGGTGGTCCTGGATGGTTCCGAGAGGCTATCATCTAGGGCTTACCGAGAGGTGTTTTCCTTTTCTCCTGGTTTCCTATCCTCTGGGATGTTGAGCGCTAGGACGATGTCTCGAGGGTGGCGTGCTGACGACGCCAGACCTCTCATGCGTCATAACGCTCTTCTCCCGGCTCCAACGAATGGAGTCAGCTTCCATCCCTTCAATTGTCGTGTATTTCCACCGCCACGAGGGATGTATAGAAACATAGAAACATAGAAGTTGATAGCAGATAAGGACCGCAAGGCCCATCCAGTCTGCCCATTTCTTTTCTACCTTATAAATGTGCCTTGCCTTTGCTCTGTCAGTGACCTCATCTATTCATAGTCATTTGTATTGCTCCCTGTGCCTATCCCATGCCTGTTTGAAGCCCTGCACTGTATTCATAGCCACCACTTCTTGTGGTAAGCCATTCCATGCATCCACCACCCTTTCTGTGAAAAGAATTTCCTCACATTCTCCCTTAATCGGCCTCCTCTAATCTCATGCTGTGTCCTCTTGTCCTGCTATTTTTCTTATATTTAAACATGTTAGACTGTTTCACCTTGTTTATGCCCTTAAGGTGTTTGAATGCCTCGATCATATCACCTCTCTCCTCCTTTGCTCAAGGGTATACATATTGAGCTCCGCTAATCTGTCCTCATATGTCTTCTGATGCAGTCCCTGCACCATTTTGTTGCCCTTCTCTGGACTGCCTCAATTTGGTTGATGTCCTTGTGAAGGTGTGGCCTCCAATACTGCACGCAGTACCCAGATGGGGCTCAACCAGTGTCTTGTACAGAGGATTATTACCACCTCTTACGACTTGATAGATACCCTACTAATACACCCTAACACCCCCCCTAGCCTTACCTACTGCTTTAGAGGTCTGTTTGATTTTAGGTCATCAGTGATGATGATGCCCAAGTCTCTTTCTTCCTTGTGACTGCTAGCAACCCTCCCAGCCTATAGGTGGCTTCAGGGTTTCTCTTCCCTATGTGCATGATTTTGTACTTCTTGCATTAAATCCCAGTTGCCACTCTTCTGACCATTCTGCTAGTTTATCCAGATCTCTTCTCATTCTGCCCACCCCATCTGGATCATCTACTCTGTTGCAGATCTTGGTGTCATCTGCAAACAGACAAGCCTTACCCTGTAGTCCATCTGCAAGGTCACTAATGAAGATGTTGAAGAGGACTGGCCCCAGGACTGATCCCTGAGGTACCCCACTTGTGACTTGCATCTCTTCTGACTGTATACCATTTACCACCACTCTCTGTTTTCTGCTCATCAACCAGTTTGCCACCCAGTTGACCAACTTCTGACCCACCCTGAGCCTACCCAGCTTATTTATCAATCTTCTATGTGGAACAGTGTCAAAAGCTTTGCTGAAGTCAAGGTAGTACATCAACTGCCCCCTTGGTCCACCACTCTGGTTACCCAGTCAAAGAAATCTATGAGATTAGTTTGACAGGACCTTCTTTTTGTAAACCCATGCTGTCTTGGATCCTGTGCCCCTATGGATTCCAGGTGTTGCACTATCCTTTCCTTAAGGAGTGCCTCCATAATCTTGCCCACTTCTGAGGTAAGACTGACTGGTCTGTAGTTCCCCGCCTCCTCCCTGCTACCACTCTTGTGGAGCGGGATCTCATGAGCCCATCTCCAGTCTTCTGGGACCTCTCCTGTGCTCAGAGACTCACTAAACAATTTCTGCTAATGGCTCTGCTAGTTCCTCCTTTAGCTCCTTAAGTACCCTGGGATGTATGCCATCAGGTCCCATTGCCTTATTCACCCTGAGCTTAGCAAGCTCTTGTAGGACCCTTTCTTTTGTGAAGGGAGTAGTGCTCATCTCCTCCCCTGTGTCCATGATGCTGAGCTGTGGGCCCTGTCCTACCTTCTTTCAGTAAATACTGAGCAAAAGTATCTATTTAGGATAGATGCCTTTACAGGGTCCTCCTCCTCACATGCTCCCTTTTCTCCATTGCTTAGCATACCCCTCTGGACTTTCTCCTTTCACTAATGTATCTATAGAAAGTCTTGTCACCTTCTTTACTGTTCGTGCTAGTGTTTCTCAGTTTGGGACTTTGCCTGCCTTACTGCCTTACCTGCTTCCCTTAGGCAGTTTGGTGCCTCCCTATCTTCATCCCGCTGTGTTCTCTTATATTTCCTGAAGGCCAGCCTTTTGGCTCTGACCTTTCTGCTACTGTATTTGAGAACCAAAGTGGTTTCTTCTTCTTTTGCACTTCCTTTCTGTCTAACACAACGGGATGTTGCTTCAAGTATTGCATCCTTAATGCTTGCCCACTTTGCCTGTACCCCCTCACCTGTGTTTCTTTTTGCCAGGGCTAGCTTAACTCTGTAGGCCATCTTATCAAAGTCAGCTCCTCTGAAGTCCCATATTTTTGCCTTGGAATGGGATGATTTAGATGTAGTAGCCAAACTGAACCATACCATGTGATGGTCACTGGCTCCCAGGTGACCTTCTACCTGGAGATCTGTGATCCCTTCTTTGTTAGTCAGTACTAGATCTAGGATAGCCCTGTCTCTTGTGGGTTGCTGTACCAGTTGTTTGAGGCCCTCCCCCTGCAGGGAATCCACTATGAGTCTAGTTCTGGCAGATGTTCCTGCTGGTATTGACCAATCTGTATCTGGCATGTTGAACGAGATGCTCTTGGTTCCCACCCTGAGGGAGGAGAGCATCTGTTGGGACGCTTCGATCCTCCTTCCTGCCGACCCCCGGCCACCCAAGTTCGTTCCCGAACCCGGGTCGTTGGCGTAGGGGTCACCAGATTCTTGTTGGTGATTAATACAACTCAGGAACCAGATTGATTATTTATTATATTACCTCATGTAAATCACTGCATAGATTCTGTGTTCAATTATGTGGGTCAGACATTATTTTAGTTCCTGGCACCTCTAACAGGGGTGTTCAGGTAGCTAATAATCTCTATAGCTGCACAATGCGAAAATGTTCATAATTTGAATACTGTGGTGTCAGTTTCTCAGCTAACATTGTCCTAGACAACCGACGCTAGTAGAAGCCTCAGTGCTAACTTTTCTAAGACTGACAGTTTTGCAATTTTAAACAGTTACATATCTGCAGAAACATACTCTTGTGGTCTTGTTTGATCTTTGTTGTAGGATATTAATAAATGGCTTAGCCAGGTGGCTTCTTACCTTAGTAATTAAGTTGTTCTTTATAATAAACATTTGTTCTATACAAGAAACACACTGGAGCTCTAGGGTGCTTGCAACCTGTTTCGATTCACATAAGAACTGGCCTTAGGAGAGCAGACCCCCCTCTCAGGTGGGGTATGGACTTTCTTCAAGTCACATGTGCATCAAGCAACCTATCAGGTGTACACAACCCATGATGTCATGAATGGGGAGCGCCTCAGAGATTATCCCCTACAATGACCACAGCATTGCCTCTGTTCACAACTTCACTACCCCAAACAGTCGTTAACAGACAGGAAATTCCTTGGTCAGTAATCATTCCTACTTAACTGAAAAATTCCATTAAAAAAAAATGTGTATTGGTTCAAGCAGCATGTTATTTTATTCTCTGTTTAAGTAATATTCTGCATTTTTACTGTTTTTGTCTAACAGTACATGTTGTGGAGGTTGCATTTTGATATTTAACTGATATTTAAAAATTAAAGGAAATGCATGTATTTTATCTATTGAAGTTGTTTCACAAGGTACACATGATGCAGAGATATAGCAAGACTCATTTACGGATGCGACTTGGGGGTAGGGGATTGGGAGTTTTAGTTTGAGCAAGGAACAATGCAGAATTTATACAATAAGATACTAGCAATACAAAGTGAATACTATATATGCAGTAATGACGTTTACAATATGCACAGTGAGAGGTACATAAACAGGGTGCGAGGTATACAGAAAAATCCAAGTAAAACTTTTGTTTTGTATTTAGTATGCTTTCCCCATGTCATGTGACTAGCTCATCATTGGTCCATCCTAACCAGTTCAACCCAGACCCATCACCCACCTTCCCTCTCAGCATTGTCCGTGGACCCTGGGCCTTGAGGGAGATTCAGTCAGTGGTGCTCAAGACAGCGCCACGGTTGGCAGTGTGGGGCCTGTGGCGAGAGGTTGACGCCCTTCCTGAGATACATTCAGGAGGTTTTCGTTTTTTGTGGCCCTAGCCCCTAGTATACCGAGAAGAGCTTCTGACTTCGTGCATGCATGCAGCAGTGTGCATTGTGCACCGGAGCACATCAGTACCTCCCTTCTGATCCTCGGCCTATTGCACCACCACCACCTGTGGTTATTCAGGTGGCAGTATTACAGCGGAGACCAGACTTCTTCCCTCCCTGAGGTGGAGCGTGTCCTCTGGAATGCTCATCATACCTCTCCAGGCCATCCCTCCAGTGGCTCCGGCTCACTCCCGAACCCGGGTCACCAATGTTGCCAGCAGTAGTGCTACCGCTGCATGGACAGGCTGACATAAATCCAAACAGAATTTGTTGAAGCTGTGCGCTGTACAGAATGTACAGAGCATACAAGGATGAACACAGGATCATATCAGGTACAGTCGCAGCGGGATGCAAGCATAGTATTAATTTATTTATTTACTTTTTGATGTACAGAAAAGGAGGGCTAGGAAATATTTCCTCTTTTGAGCTTCATCCTAGGGAGGAGGAGCATACAATGCAAGCTGACATGCTGAAACCCGTGAAGCTATTTTTTTTTATGAATAGGGAAATTTGACCTGACACCAGAGAAATTCCCCACCTCTTTTCAAGAAGCGCCATAGTATCTTTAATGTTCACCTGAGCAACCACCGGAACAGGTAGACAGGACCTCGGTTTAACATCCTGCCTGAAAGAGGGCATCTCTGACAGCACAGAGCCCCCCAAACACCATGCTGGGGCATCGGTATGGATATTAGTAACTGAGGAAAGAGTGCCCTCTGCAGAGCTGCCAACACCACTTTCCGCAGCAGCTGGTATTCATAAGAGGTCCCCCAACCTACTACTAACCAGGCTGAACTTGCTTAGCTTTTGATCTGATGGAATCAGGCTCCAAGTTGGTAAAGCTTCAGACTTTAAAGAGCAACTGTCACATTCTCATCAGGAAACTCATAGTAAGGAGTTGCCTTCCCAAGGAGCTAATTAAGCCTATTTGTGAATTTTGTGAAGAGTAATAAAAGAGCAGTTTACATTTGTATGCCCATCTCAGAATCTCTCGAAAGTATTGCTTTTATATCAAGCAGAGTGCTTAAACTCTACCCCTTAAAAATAGTACTTGATCACGTGAAATTAGGGACTGGACTGCAGACATGCTACATATAGGACAATTAAATGGGGAGGAGGTTTCTAAACATGCATGCAGTTTCTCTGCTTCCAGTTATAAATGTGTGGGGCTAAAATAAGATGTATATTACAGCCCCATACATGTATAACTGAAGCAAAGAAACGTATGCATGATTAGAGGGCCCTCCCTTGGTTTCATTGTTCTGTATATAGCAGATACAGCCCTCGTCCCCTACTTCACATCATCAGAGTGCTGTTTCTAGTGGTGGGACTGCAGCACTTGGTGGCCACTCAGCTCATGCTCTGAAATTATGAGCGGGCATACAGATGTAAGTTACTTTTATTACCGCTCAAAGAAATTTAAAAGTAGGCTTAATTGGTTTCAGGCAGGCAACTCCTTAGTATGAGTTGCCTGTCCAAGACTGCAGATCGTGGCAACTGCTCTAAAGGAACTGTTAAGAGAGAAAACGCTGTTAGGTAGGTAGCCACCAAAGCTAGGCTGTTCTATAGCGGGGGGGGGGCCTTTAATGGAAGGCCAACTGAGCAGAATCAAATTGCACCTAGGAAAAAGGAACCTGTATTCAGAGTTGGAACGAAGATAATTAATCCGATTCAGAGGCCAGGTTAAGCAGGTTGCAAAGGTAGCTGAGTAACTTGTTGAGCCAGTATTTATACCCATAAAGGCCAGGATGGCCATCACCTTCTATGTGATATTTACTTAGGTCCCAGTCAGTCATAAGACAGGAATTCTGATGCAGTTTCATAGTGCGAGTAAAATTAAATCCTCTTACTTGAAGTACATTATTTATTTGGTTTTATTTAGTCAGAATGAGGATGATTAAAAATTATGCTTCTAAAAATAACTGAAGCATACAGTAGAGCTTCCAGATGTTGTGGGGCAGTTGAAAGAGTTTGGAGTTTTAACATGCATGTAACATGCATATTATGCTTCTGAAATAACTGAAGCATAAAGTACAGCTTCCAAATTTTGTGGCGAGTTAAGAATTTCATACTCTGCAAACCTAAGCTGTCAAATCCCAAGGTGTTTTATTCTGAGACTGAGCATTTTTGTTTAACAGTAACCATCAGCATAAAGCACAGAACTAGTGCTGTATGTATTTAGTCTTTAAAATGTTTCTTGGATTTTGGCCAGCATGTTGGCAAATAAAGCTTTTAAAGATTAGCTTGGCGTGATGAGGGCGGTGTTGAGAAATGAGCATGACTGTGAGTTGTTTTACTTCAGCCACCCAACATCATGTTGCAGTATGGTTTAGATCATGTCGTGCTTTCTTCCACATCATGAAATACAAACCACAAGATCCCCAAATCCCAACAATGACCGCTTTATTCTGTCTAAGGTAAGACGTGATAAGGAGCAAAGCAGTATACACAATACAATAAGTGACGGAGGACAGGTATGAGAGGAGGTCCTCCCATGCCACAGGGAGGTGAATCTGCATGGCATTGTATAGTCCATGTTTGTGTTTAGAAAATGGATCAAAAAATTCAGAAGAATTCTGAAACCTGCTTGGCTGGCATCAGTCACGAGGGGTGCATGTTTCGGGAAGGGAACACAATCAGAGTGCACAGCAGTGCGTGTAGTCTGGTGTTGAGTGGGAGCTGCCAACTCCCAACACAAACGCAGAACTAGGGAAAGGCAGGCACTGGTGAAGAGGAGAGCAGTGTATCTGGAATAGGATACCAAAAACTTGAGCACTATGTCAAGACCAAACAGTCAAAAACAGCACAGTCAGTAACTGCGTTGCATGGTGAGTACAAAACTGCACGGTCCAAAATCACACTAGCTTAGCTATACTAACTCCAAAACCACGTGGCGCTGTTATGACCGTGAGTTTTTTGACCGCGCGTATTTGATGTTGTGGTTTTGACTGGACACTCAAAACTTCAGCTCAGGTATTTATTGTAGCCAGAACAACAAGTTCATATATTGGAATGGGTAGTGTGCACTAGCAGCCACAACACTCCCTGGCACTTTGACCATAGTCTTCATCAGTGGGCTAATATAAATAAATATGGATTGTCCTTCCTTACAACAAATGCTAGGAGCTTACATAATACCAAACTAGACGAACTAGAAATATTACTAAATGGGAATAAAATAGACATAGCAACCATAACCGAAACCTGGTGGACTGAGTCATCAGCTTGGAACACCAATATACCGGGCTACACAACCTATTCTAAAAATAGAACAGGAAAGAGAGGAGGAGGTAGGTAGCTTTTTTCATAAAAAATAGTATAAAATTTTAAAACAATTACTGATTCTACTGAAAACACAGCCAGTGAATTAATTTGGATCGAAGTTCTAAGGGAAAATCAAACCAAAATATTGATAGGACTTTGTTACAGGCCCCCTGATTCCAATCCGACCGAACACCAGGATATTTTGAACTCTATTAACAGTAAATCCAACTATAAAGAAACTATACTTTTGGGCGATTTCAATCTCCCTGGTATTAATTGGAATGAGGCTGTTGGAACCAATAACCAGGAAAAGTCCTTTCTAGATACATGTTCTCAAAACGGTTTGTATCAGTTAATTAAAAAAACAACAAGGAATAGGAATATTTTGGATCTACTCTTGACAGATATTCCTGAAAAAATCACTAACATTAATGTTACAACACCCATTCAAAATAGTGACCACATAGTCATAACTTTTGATACCAGTATTTCAATCAAACAAGAGTTGGGCAAAACAGTTTTTAAAAATTATAATAAAGCAAATTTTATTGCACTTAAGCAAGAATTGTACAGTTGGAAATGGGCCTACAGGGTTTTAAATAAGCCTGGAAAATTGATTAGCAGTTTTGTACGTGAAAGTGCTAATCAGTTGTGAAAATGAACAGCACATGCCTCGATTTGATTAGCAAAATCAAAAATCCTTAAATATTGTAACCTAAATAAAATCTTTTATTAAAATCAATTCTGTCTTGGCTTCATCTGTTTCACTACCGTCCAACACACACACACCCATACCCATCTCAGTACCACACCCTCCCCACCCTTGTTCCTCTGCCAGAACCACTAAAACCCTCCTTCCACCCATTTCAGTGGTTAACCACCAACCCCATCCATGGGGTACTCCACAAAACCCCACCCATTTCAGCCTCCCCAGCCATGGCCCCTTTACCTAAAACTTAAAGCTCCAAGTCACCAGCTGCAGTGACATAAATACTGCTGCTTTTAACAGTGTTAAACCCATTGTCTTTACTTGTTTTTTTTTTTCTGACAGGTTATATGTTTCTGCCGTAAAGTCTGAATTTATAGCACCTTCTCTGAGCTGGCAGCAAGCATCTTTTCTGTAAAGACAGAGAGGAAGAACAAATCAGTTTTGAGGGGATGAATTAATGGACATCCCTCATGATCAAGGAGAAGTACTCTGTAGCCCCAAACCCACTTTAATAGTATTTTCACCCATTCAGTTTATTGATTTTCTCATTTATGTCTCACAGATATCATCGACATAAGGTACCTTAGAACGCCACTCAGTTCATTGCTAGGTTCAATAAACGCTGAGAAGTTGTTCATAGTTAAATTATAAGCGTTATCCAGTCCTAATAGTGCTGTCTGTAGTATTCTCAGTCTCATCATTGTCGCCTTGATCACGGTGAATGCGCAGTAGTGCATTGCAATCCAGACGGTAAAGCACTACTGGGAGCGACTACAGGTTTCAGCCTCAGCAGTGAGACTGAGGATATACAGACACCACTGCTAGGACTGAATAACTTAACTCATAGTTAACTATGGAACGACTGCCAGCGTTTATTTTGGGGCCGCGGCAGTGAGACTGAGCGCCGTTCTAAATTAATGAGGCACCTTATGTGGGTGAGTGTCTATGGGGACATGGGTGGGGAAGGGTGGTGGGGCTGAGATGGCTGGGGGGAGGATCACAGAATGCATCGCACTTTTTTGCGATGCAGATGTGAGATTTGATCACCTGAGCAGCCAGATCGCATCGCAAATTGCAATGCGATACCTGCTATTTAAAACCCTGGGACTATGGGTTCCGGTCTCCATTGGAGCTCTGGGATAGGATAAAAGACAAGCTTTTAGAGTTGGAAGAAACTTTTGTATCAAACAAGACAATATATAATAAAAAGGAAAGGATTCCACCCTGGGTAATTATTACAATACAGAAACTGGTCAGACATAAGAAAAGAGCATACAGAATAATTAAAAAGGATAGCACTGATTTTAATAAATGGAGATTTAAAAAAATCCAGAGAGTATGTAAAAATAAAATTAAAATGGAGAAAAACATATTTGAACACTGGCTGGCATACATGAAAGATGGAGGTAAAAGCTTTTATTCTTCTGTTAACAATGAAAAAACATCTTCAAGGATAATCGGACCTCTTAAAGTTAACAATGAGGAAATAACTATATCCAAGGACATGGCAGTGGAATTCAACAAAAACTTTAGTACTGTTTTTAATCTAAAGAACAACATTAGTAATTCCTCACCTAACAATCAAGTAGAAGACCTCCTTGAATTTTCTATGGATGAGATACTAGCTAAACTAAATACAGTAAATGTCAATAAATCTCTAGGGCATGATAGGTTATATCCTAGACTACTAAAGGAACTGAAAGACTGGCTAGTAGAGCCACTTTTTCAGATTTTTAATAAGTCACTACGATACAACATCATTCCGAATGATTGGAAAACTGAAGTTGTGACACCGACAGGGCTCTAGATAAGATTTTTTGGGATGAGTACCTGTACCTCTCATTTTGAAAGTGAGGTGAGTAAAACGAAATTCAGATGTGTACAAATGTCTTGCTAGAGTGGACTGAGGAGAACATTTATTAAAAAAATTAAGTTTTTTTTCTAGATAAGAATTTCAGGTGCCAGCAATGCTCCAAATAATGTTGGCAGGTAGGAAATTACTCACCAGTTTTAAAACACAGTGAGTAAAACAAAAGTGGGATGCATACAAGTGCTGTAAATCTGGCAAAAAACTGTTCCGTTTGAATCACCAGTTATGATATGAAGCACTATTATTTGGCATGTCGAGTATTCACAAATGTTGGGTGAGTACTGGTACTCATTAAAAAAAATTCTGAAGAGTATTTCCTAAAATGAGGTGAGTAAAATAGGCTGGTACATGCCTTATCTGGAGCTCTGGATGCCGATACAGTATATAAAACAGGAAAACATGATGAGATATCAAACTACAAGCCCATTAGCCTGACTAGCGTTCTGGGAAAGATCTTTGAGTCCCTGCTCAAAGTTAAATTAGAAATAGATTTAGGAAAAAAGGGACTCACGGACCATACTCAGCATGGCTTTAAAAAAAATAGGTCCTGCTTACCTGGAAATCTGTTTTTTTATGAACATATCAGCAGGATGATGGAAAATAATAATCCCATGGATGTGATCTTTCTGGAGTTCTGTAAAGCCTTTGACAAAGTACTGCACAACATTTTAGTTACTAAAATGAGGATACAAAAAATAAATAATACAATTGTCAATTGGGTGGAGGAATGGCTACAAAATCGTACCCAGAGAGTGTCTATTACGGGACATTCATCTGACTTATGTCCAGTAAGTAGCGGAGTGCCATAGGGGTCAGTATTGGACCCAACACTGTTTTCAATTTTTATTTCTGATTTGACAGAGAACATTAATAGTTTCATCATCAAATTTGCTGATGACACAAAATTAGCAGGCCAGGTAAAGAAAGATGAGGAAAGATCTAAACTCACAGACGATCCCATAGCATTAGAAAACTGGGCAAAACAAAATCAAATGTCCTTCAGCATCAGTAAATGTGTCCTGTGGCAGTACAGCGCAGTGGTCTAAGGCTGTTATGATATGGTGATATCCAGCAGACCAAACCTGGGTTTGAATCCCACAGCTTCCACTTGCATACTGTGTGACCCTGAGCAAGTCACTTAACTTCCTTGTGCTCCCAGGTCGCACCTGGAAACAAGCTCTGGCTTAGTGTGCCTTTCCTGGTTAAACAATTTCCCCTTTCCCTAATGCACTTAGGCCCAATAAATAATCAGTATCAATTCTCATTAAATTAACAAGCTCTCACATCAGTAACACTACATAACGACTTAGGTACATTAATTTCCCACAATTTATCTTTCCATGACCGTTGTAATCTTGCTACTAACAAAGCAAATAGAGTATTGGGGTGATAAAAGGAGTTTCAACTCAAGAGATAGGGTGTGTGATTGCCATTGTACAAGGCACATGTAAGACCACACTTGACTGTTGTTCCACCTTGTGGAGCCCCTATCTTAGGAGGGACGTAGATAGGTTGGAGGGGATCCAGAGGAAAGCAACCAAGATGATTACAAATATGTACAACAAAGACTGTGAAGTAAGGCTTGACAAACTAAATCTGTACTCCCTGGAACAGCGACAGAATGAGAGGAGATCTCCTCTTAATGTATAAACCATCAACTGATAGCATACTAATGTCACAGTTAGGAATAAACCTCAGTCAACGGGAACAAAATCTTAGAAGTCATAAATAACAATTGTCACTGACATGCCCCAAAAATAATAAAAGGTGTTTCTTTTACACTCAAAGAATAATCCCATTATGGAGTTCCCTACCCAATACAGTAGTGCATTCTCTAAACCATATAGATTTCAAAAACAAATTAGATCAATACTTCCAAAGGATAATGTGCCAGTGTGGCTGGAGTTACACATTTCTGGGCTTGGGCCTTTTGTGTATCTATCTTTCTTAGAATGAATAAAGACTTTGGTTGAAGCACTGGGGCATGTTGTGGCTGCTGAAGCACACTAACTATCACGGTATGTGACTTGTTGCTCTGGCCACAATAAATACTTGAACTGATATTTTGTCTCCTGTGGTATCCTTTTCCAGATACACTGCTCTCCTCTTCTCAAGTGCCGGACTTTTTCTGGTTCTGTGCATGTGTGAGGCAACACAGTCTTGTAAAAAAAGTGCCTGCACTATTCCTGGATAAGGGCTATTTTACATATAAAACATGTTCTTTAAATATTTTAAAATACTTTTATTGTAAATTTTGTTATTGCAAAAGCCCACATTCTAAGTGCTCTAAGACCCTTCAGGGTGTGGGGTGTTGGGAGATACCTGCACTTCCAGGGACTGTAAGGCCCTGAGCGTGCGGATATCCCTCATCACCCCACACCCCTGTTGGGTCTCAGTTATTGCTTATGTGTGCACCTTGAAAAGAACTGGGAAAATGTCACAGAATTACGATAAACACATGTTACTATTATTGGGAATAGCCCTCTGCTGTTCACCGTGGAAATGCCCAGCCTACAGAACTTTGAACATCCAGGTTTCAGTGTGCATAAAATGAGATAGAGTCACACAAATCAAGGCATGAAATAAGTGGGTTCACATTGCAATTTGCTACCCCAAAAATGCTGTTTGCTAATCGAGTTCAGCCTTGCTTAGCAGAAGTTGTTACTCAACTGATTTGTCGCACTGCAGTAAAAATTTCCAAATTGCAATACATTTTCCCCACAAGTGATGTGAAAAGTATAGAACTGTGGTAATTTTTCTCACAATATTGCACTTTCCATGCAGTTGCTTTCTTCTGGCTGTATCTTATAGATACAAATAATCATTCAGTGAAACTGTACCTCAAACTTGGCAGGTTGCTAATCAAAATGTTGTTGATTACTGAAGACTGGAAATGAAGTTTTCAAAACAAATTTAGACCTAGGAAATACTGTTTAAAGAGCACTTTGTGTGGTATTTTCATTAAATGCCGCTCAGAACACAGCATGAAGCCTACCCCCCAAGTTCATCCATTCATAAATAATTTTTAAAGCCATGGTTTTAGGAAGGAAGGGAAGAAATTGTATTATGGTTCGGGAGACAAGCCGCTGATCCATTCCACTTCCTCCCTTAGTTGGGTTTCATTAAATCCGACAAAACCTGATGCTGAAAAGAGTGTCACTTTCGATTTTGGGTGCCTGAGAGGTCAGCAAAACCTCTGCTACATTGTAGGAGATTTTAACCTGGACTGGCTGTCTCCTACCCACAGTAAAACTTGCATAGAACTTAAATCCCTTAATCTTCAACAATTAATTACAGAACCAACTTGTCCCAACCTCAAATCCCCAAACCACACCCTCTTAGGCTGGGCTCTTACCTCACACCATTATCACATAATTGATTCTGGCATTCTCCCAGACACCCTAAGCAATCATTACATAATTTACTGCATTCTCGCTAGGCTCATCAAGTTGAAGCCCTCCCAAAATTGACCACACTATGCTCGGTTTGCTCCCAGAATCTAGCCCCTATCCTAACTTATCTAACCAACACAGACTGGTCTCCTAGCTCCACTGCTCCCTCTATAGATGATGCTCTCTCTTCTACTTCACCAGATTTATGGGAATCTGGAACCAATATGCCCCCATGAAACAAACTAGGATAAGAGGAACACACCTCCTCTGGGTTACCCCAGAACTGCTTGCCTGCATGCCCGCTCGTGACAAAGCTTGGAAAGACTACAAGACTTCCAGCTCCACACACACAAGTATTAACATACCGTTACCTAAGAAACGTATGCACCAGAGCCACCAGACACGCAAAAGCTGACTATTTTTCCACCTCTTTTAACCACAACATAAGTCACCCTTCCAAATTTTGGACAGTTGCCCAATCCCTCTTCACCCCCCCAGCCCCCCATGCCACTAGTCAAGGATGGTAGCAAATAACACCACCCTGTCTGACCCCGCCACTGTAGCAGCCACTTTCAACTCCTTCTTCATCTCATGCGAATCATCACTCCTTACTACTCTCCCCACCTCAACTTCCCTCACCTCCAGTATCCCCCCCAACCCCATCATTGTCCCTCATTTCTCCTTCTCACCCAACTCTCGAAATGAAGCCCTGAAGGCCATCCTAGCCTTAAAATCTTGCAATGGTAAGAGTCCCGACAGCTTTGATTCCAAGCTCCTGCATCTCTCCGACCATGCTATCCCCTCTCCCGTGGCCACACTCCTAAACGTATCATTGTCGTTAGACACAGTCCCATCTAAGTGGAAACACTCCACAGTCATTCTTCTCTGTAAAGGTGGCAATCCAACTAACCCTGGCAACTATCACCCAATCTCCTTACTTTCCATTCTAGCTAAACTTCAAGAGCACATTGTGCTCTCCCAGCTCTCTCCCTATCTTGACTACTCCTTTTTCAACCCTTCCAGCCTGGCTTCCGGACGCCACACCCACTACCACCTCCCTCATTCAGCTTACTGACGCCATACTTACCAGTATGGACATGGGGCACACCACATGTGCAATATTTGTCAACCTGGCCAAGGCTTTTGACATGGTATCACACTCCCTTCTCCTCCACAAACTTTTGCAGGATTCTCCAACTCTGCCACAGACTGGTTCCATTCCTACCTACAAGATAGGATGCAATCAGTCAAGACTGGCCCCTCCCAATCCTCCCCCCACTCCCCATCAATACTGGAGTCCCACAGGGCTCAGTTCTCGAAATTCCTGAATGATCTACTTGCTACCTGCTCCTGTACTGAAATGCACATGTATGCAGATGACACTGTCCTGTACACCTCTGGTGCTTCTGATACTGATGTGGTAGCTATACTGCAGCAGGAGTTCAACAAGGTACAGCACTGGTTCCAATCTAACCAACTGTTCTTCAGTGCCAAAAAGATTCTCTCCATGACCTTCGACACTAGACAGACACTTTCAAGCCCCCTCCCCCTGTTCATCTTTTACATCCTAGATGGAACACCTTTAGAGAACACCACCTCATTCAGATACCTTGGAGTCTGGTTAGACTAGCACCTAAACTTTTCTGTTCTTGCAAATGCAATCCTGAAAAAAAATGCACCCCAAACTTGATTTTTATACAGAAGCCGTGATTGCATTCCACTACTGGCTCACCATGCAGTTGTACAGAAAATTATTCTCCCCACCTTCAACTATATTGATACAGTCTGTAGTGCCACTCCCAAATCCACCCTTGCCAGGCTAGACACCCTCTTTCACACTTCTGCCGGTTTTCTCTGTCCTGCTCCCCACGTACACACCACTGTGATTTTTATAAGGTCTTCTTCCTCCCTTCCCTTGAATCCAGATGACTCATCCACTCTGTTACTTACCGACTAAATTATGGCTAGGTCACTACCCCCTACCTCTCTCTACTCTGTCTACTCCCACCCATCTCCCCCATCTTCTTCATAGCTCCAGAGCTAGAACACTGGCCTCCCCTTAGAACCACCACTGCTGGTCAGTCTGCCTTCTCATTTCATTGTCCCAAGCTGTGGCATGCCCTCCCCGCTATCCAAATGCCACCTTCCACGCTGTCCTCTCCTCCCTACTACAAGTCTTCACTTCTCCCTACTTGCTCCTGCCCTAATTTTCACCTTTCTCAAACCCACCCCTTCAGTCCCACACCTGTAACTCTTACTCCCTCCTTCCTTCCAGGTCATGGCATGGCATTTGCTATGTTTGTGGTGTTGTCCAAAACTCGTGCATGTATCCGATGGATAATGTCTAGTTGCTCTCCCATACTGAGATGATTGTTACTTTTAATCTGTATTTGGTTGTATATCTTGTACGTATTGTAGTCTATGTTTCTACAATGTGAATACTGTTACTACTGTGAACTGCTTCCCCTCCCCCAGGATGCATCTGGAAACGAGCTGTATTGCTCAGTATAATTTGCTGGTGAAACAATTAATTGATTAAATAAACAAACAAATAACTATAAATTTGAAGCCCAGTGAGCTTGGCTGAGGCAATGAGGCTGAGTCAGAGAGGCAGGCAGGAGCCAAACACTATGCTCCAATCAAGTAAGACAAAAAGTTTTTTGTTACTGTGCCATGTGAAATAATTATGACCATAGATGGCATAGTGGGAGTTTGATGCAAGACCTGCAAACTAATTAAAATGATGGATGACAACTTTGAGAGGGAAATCCTCTTGTGTGCAAGGTGGGTACTGATACAACATTTTAAGGCTGAAATCAAGAACCTAAAAATAGATTAGAACAAATAAAGAATATTTGGGAGTTAGAAGGATCCCTGATGGAGCACATGTACCCACTAAAATGCATTAATGCAGGAAGAGGAGGATCAAATGGAACATATGAACATCTGAAGAAGCCAGTAGAAGAAGGACATTTGGTCTATCAGGCCTGCTCATACTGCAGGGTCCACAGCTTGAGCTAATGTCCCTGCCCTCCCTCCCAACTCCTCCCATCCTCCCTACCCATAATCCTTACCTTCTCCCTATGCCTATCCCAGCCTTTCTTAAAGCTGCCCACTGTCTCAACGAGATGACCTCTTCCAGCAGCGCATTCCAAGTGTTCACCACCCTCTCTGTGAAGAAGTGCTTCCTGATCTCCCTCCTAAACCTCCCACCCTCCAGCTGAAGACTGTACCCCTTCATGTTATGGTTGCCACTCAGCTTAAAGAGACTCTCCTTATCAACCTTATTCGTCCCTATCAAGTACTTGAAGGTTCCAACCATATCCCTCTCTCTCTCTCTCTCTCTCTTGACTTCCAGGGAGTACATGTTCAGTGCCCTCAGTCTCTCCTCATATGCCTTACCCTGCTGACCAGCTATAATCTTTGTAGCCCTCCTCTGGACCTTCTCCAGCAGGTTAATGTCCTATTGAGGTGTGGGCACCAGTACTGAACACCATACTCTAGATGTGCCTTACCAGTGACCTATACAAGGGCAGTATAACCTCCTCTCTCCTACTACTGATCCCCCTAGATATGCATCCCAGCATCTTGTCAGCCTTTGCTGCTGCTTTCTTGAACTGTGTGGAGTGCTTCAGGTCACTTGTGATCATACTCATGTCCTTCTCCTCCTCTGATGCAGATACTGGACTCCACCCAGGTAGTACTCTGTCCTGGGATTCTTGGCTCCAGTATGCATAACTTTGCATTTCTTGGCATTGAAGCCAAGCTGCCAGATCCTGGACCACCTCTAGCTTTACCAGATCTTCCTGTAGGTCCTTTATCCTTCAGCTGTGTCTGCTCTCCCACAGAGCTTGGTGTCATCCAACAGATGGACAAATGGAGGGAGATAGCAACACAACAGACCAAGTAAAGGGCGAAGGAAGGGAAGGAGAAACACGGAGGGACACGGGGAGAAGGAGTAGTATTCTGTATGGGGGAGGAGTAGTATTCTGCACCAGATAGAAAGAGACAAAAAGGGAGACTTACAGATCATCTGTTAATCACATTAACAGTACATTTGGGTATCTTAGCAGATGAGAATACTGAATCAAGCAGTTCTTCCTCCAAGGAGAACAGCGCTGCACAGCCATACATGAAAGAGCTGAACATTCAGAAAACCAGGGTAGTGGCTGATTAAATCAGACAACACTGTACTTGTAGGAGACTATTATACATTTTACTGATTCCATTTGGAAATTACAAAACAAAGAAAAAAATACTCTTAACCAACAAAGGGTTTGAATCAACTGTCCTGGTACATGTTGGAGTTAACAGTGTAGGTTAGAGAGTGGACAGTGATATTAGGCAGGACTTTGGATAACTGGGCAAAAAATGAAAAGAAAGAACATGTTAAGTCATTATTTGCGAAGTATGACAGCTGCCAGTGCAGGTCCAGGGAGGCAGAGGGCTATATGCATAACAAATATGTATTTGGAAAACTGAGCAAGGGAAGAAAACTTTCAGTTCCTAAGAAACTGGGACTCATTTTCAGGAGGGGTGGATCTGTTTAGACCAAATGGCCCCATTTAAACAGAAAGGGAATAGGGATTAAGGAACAAACTTAACCATGTAGTTCAAAACTTTTTAATCCTGTAGACATGAGGTGCTCTGCAAGGGTAGAAAAGAGGATGGTGGGTAGAGGCATAATGTAACATTTGAGACCATCAAAACATTGAGAGATACCAAAGTAAATGATGGTCTTGAAACAAATAGAGGATCATACAAATGCTAGATGTTAATGCAATAAAATGGAAGAGCTTGAAAATATCATTACCATTACAAGTTGGATATCATCAGGTTAACACAAACTTGGTTGGTACCAGAGGAGAGTTGGGAAAAGAAATAGAGGATTATCGTATTTAAAAAAAGAGAAAAGACGAGAGATGTTGTTGTGGCAATCCACATCAACAAAATTGTAAAGGCATGTCAGATATATAAAGATAATGATGAACCAAATGTTCCAGAATCAGTATGGATAAAAGTAGAGAGAAAGGGGGAGAAGGCTCTATTCTCCAGCAAATAGGATGCATCTGTCACTCATTTTAAGTAGGTAGCATCACCCTCTGCTGCTGGCTTGCAGGAGAAGAAAGTCCTGACATCCCACATGAGGTCCCCAGGCAGCCACTGTAGACCACAGTCATCTCCTGCCCACTTGTAGGAAGCAAGGAGGCTGAGCAGGTCCTGTGTGTTAGATTGTTCTTGACCATTTTATTTATCTTTTCAGCTTTCTTTGTTCTTTTTCTGTCTGAGGCCATGTCCTGTTGCTCCCCAGACCAAAGTGTGTGTTCAGTGGCTTCAAATGGAGAGGCAACATCAGTGGAGAAAAGCAAAGTACTTCACTGTTTGACATGAACATGGCTTCTGGGAGTGAGTCGGACAAGGCACGTGAGTCAAGATGCCTCAACTACTTGCAGCAATTGGTTCTGTCAGTAGCCAGCTTGTTCTTCCAGAATTGTTCCCAGGAATCGCTGAGGTGTCCCTGAGGAACGAGTGGACAGAAGAGGCAGCAATGGTAGATCCACTCTGGTTGTGTATCAAGCAGCGGTTAATGGCACTTCCAAGTTAACCACTAAAACAGCAAAACAGTGACTACTCTGATCACACTGCCATGGCCTGCTTCTGAGGTGTTATGTAAGGGCTCAGAAATAAGTGGGCAAGGGAGGTCCACTGGACAGTCACTCCCAATCCCAAACAGGGTTATTACTCATTCACATCTGTCACTAAACCATGAGCTGGCCAGCCTCTTCAGTTGGGCCTTCTCCTACAACCCCAGGCCTTCTGGCTGGAATTACTGAACGCATGTTGTCTCAGGCCAGATCTGAAGTCAACAAAATTTAGGACATTGACTGGCAAGCAAGTCAAGACAGCTACTGTAAATCATGTTTGGTCACAAAAGAGAACAAGTCTGTTTCCAGAAAATCTCCCATGTATCCGAGGGATAGAGCACTGAAAGGGTCAGACTCCAGCTCCCTGGAACAATGAGGAGATGTTTAGCTGACAATCTCCCAAAATGTTGGCTCACAAGTTCTGGTCGCATCAAGGGTCCCAGTGCATCTCCTCAGAATGCCAGTCTTCTAAGATGTCCACGCACTCAGGTAGGAGGTGGGACATGTCTCCCACAGATTCATCATCAGACATATCTGACAGAGAGGTCTAATTGTATGATTGCTCACTGGAGCTGGACCACAAAGACACTGGTGAGCAGATGTTCTATGCAGATGACATGGCATACCTTGCTAAGAAGATTAACGCAAGCCTCCAGTTATGTGATGAACCAGCCCAACCCAGTTGGGGCCCTATTTGTGAATTTTGCCTCTGCCAAAACAAGTCTCCGATCTTCCCATTGCACTCCTCTGTGGAGGCGCACTATAGAGAAGGAATGGAATTTCAATGAGATAAAGAGACCCAATCTGAGACACTTCTCCAGATTCTACCCAGTTTTTACTAAAAGAGAAAAGCGCAGAAAGCTCGCTTTTGCCTGTTGCCAAGGACACCATCCCTCTTCTTAGGGATGGCTACCTCAAAAACCCACAGACAGTAGAATTTGTATAGCACTCTTAAAAGGACGTGACAGTTTTTGTTTACACTCCTGCAGATATGCATATTGGGGGCATGCTCTGCAGAGTCCTTTCTTGAATGGTGCTAGAAATCATTGATACAGTTGGGATCTTGCCCAAGGGTAAGAAGTCTTCTAATGGAAGAAATATTGCCAGGAAGGCAGACCTAGTGGAGCTGGCAGCAGCCTGTTTTACAGACGTCTGCAATGATATGTCCAAAACTGTAGCAAGGGGAGTCATGGTCAATGTAGTCACCAGGCGTGTGTTGTGGCTCAAACAATGGAGCACTGAAATGTAACCTAAGATCCTTTTGCTGCAGGCGCCTTATGATGGCAAGCATCTTTTTGGGGACACTCCTGAAGGTTATTAAGGACTCTGCTGAAATTGAAGTTATCAAATATCAGGACCAGAGAACATACATTTTCTCTTAATTTCTCTTATAACTGTTCTTGAGAATTCTATAACAAACCAGTCTACAGCAGTCTTCGGCTCTCTTAGGGCCCTAGATCATCTGAAACTAGGCTTTATTTCAAGAGCAAACAGTCCAGAGGGAGCAGAAACCATAGATACATAGATACATAGACAGTGTCGGCAGATAAGGGCCTGTGGCCTAGTCTGCCCATTTGAGCTTGTAAATTCAGTTTATGTTACATAACAGAGGAAGAGGCAACCACAAAAGGAGAAATGAGAAGGTTCTCTAAAGCCTTCTGAAGGTGCACCTGTCCAGACTCCCTGGCTCATAGGGTAAGGCTGAAGGTTTTTGCTGAGGCATGAACAGAGATTTGTCTGGACAGATGGATCAGAGATAGAGTTCAATTGGGATATTTTACAAACTTCATCAATCCCCTACTCCAAGGTTCACAGGTCCATAAGCCTCAAGCCTGCTTTGCAGAACGCTGCAGTAGTCACCGCAGTCTTCTGCCTTTGGACATTGGAGCAGTCTTGCAGTGCTGGAGCAGAAGCATGGTTCCAGGATCTATTCAATTTATTTCATAGTTCCAAAACATCAAGAGACCGCAGGCCAGTTCTGGACCTCAAATAATTAAAAACAGTTTGTGATGTACCAGAGGTTAGGATGGAGCCACTCTCATCCATTGTATGGAAGATTTACATTGGAGACTTCCTCAGGTCATTCAATCTTCAAGATGCATAACTTACCGTTCCAGTTCAGTCGGCACATGTAAAGTTTGTTTGATTCACCATAGATGGACAGCATTACCAATTTGCGGCCGTTCTCTTCACCTGGCATTGGCACCATGAGTGTTCATGAAGGTCCTGATTATCTTGGTGCCACTTCTAATGGAGCATGTTGTCCATCTCTGTCCATACTGGGACGATATTCTCATTTGAGCACCGTCCAGGGAGCAAGCCATCTGGGCAGTTCATTGTACAGTAGAGACTCTAAGAAACTTTGAGTGCTTATCAACCTGGCAAAGAGTTCTTGGACAGATCTGTACAACTGGACTACATGGGAGTACACTTCAACACAAACAAAACTATGATGTCCTTGATAACGTATAGATGGGTATGTCTTCAAGCTGTGCTAAATGCATTCCTGAGGAAAACTTATATGTTGGCCCAGGTTATCATGGAAATATTGGACACCCTGGTGTCGTGCATGGACCTAGTACCATAATCAGCACTGCATCTGTGGAAACTTTAGTGTTTTCCTCTCACAGCGGTGTAAGAGGGCGGGGGTTCTGCACCGGTCTTGGTTCCTTCCAGCCTAAGTCAGACTCTTGGTACACTGAAGGCTGGTGCCCAAGCATTTAAGAAAAGACATGCCTCTGAGACACTTGATGCCACTCCATCTTTTCACCAATGTAAGATGGACAGGATAGGGAACTCATCTGTTCGACCAGTCAGGGTCCGTGGACCCCTCACAAGCGAGCCCACATCAACATGCTGGAGCTTAGAGTGGTAGCCCTGGCCCTTTGTAATTTCACAACACAAATTCATTGCAGTTGTTGGTAGTTAGCAACAACAGAGCTGTTGTGAGTTCATTATCAAATGGTGCAGTAGAAGCAAAGCCCTACTTTGAGAGGCCCTTCAGGAATGCAGCTTGCATCAATCATGGCAGTTTATTCACAGGACTGAGTGGACACAAAAGTGGATCGGCTCAGCAGGAGCACAGTAGTGCAGTGAGAATGGTATTGCATCATACATTTTCAAGCAGATGATCATAATTTGTTTACACAATAGACTGTCCTTGTTTTAGTTGAGGTACAACTACAAACTTGTCCGTGACTGCTCCAGAGTTCAGGGATGGCAAGGCCATGGCAGTAGATGCTTTCAGTCTGTACTGGTCGAAGGATGACTTTTTATGCCTTTCCCCAGTTCCTGTTCCCACAAGCTGATACGGAGTCATTCTAGACAGGGCCTAGATGATTTGATAGCCCCTTATTCGCTTGTTGTTTTACTAATAAGGATAAACATGATTTCACTGAAAGTGTAGAGATATTTTGTGAAATTAATAGAAAAGCTTAATTTGTTGCTTTTACTGGTTATTAATAATGTCTAGTAACTGCTAGCCCTGATGAAGAGAAATTGGTCCTGAAATGTTGACTAGATTCATTTGTTTGTTACAAAGTGGTACTATGACCCATATGTGTAAATAAATATATTCATTTATCTGATGAATGAGTCGTTGTCCAATTAGTTTGCTTTGCCTAGTCCGCCTAGGAGACCCTGGTTCAGCTCTCTTCTCGGGGTGTCAGAGGAAACCTCAAAAAAAATGAGGCTTATTGGAGCAAAGTGCCGAGGCTGCTAGGTAATGGTGTTCCCAGCGTTGTCATCTTGTTGCATTATGGAGCAGGAAGAACATCAAATTGCCAATTTATTTTGCCAAATTATACATGTGTTTCACTGTTATCTTTGAATTTGCACTTTATTCTACACCTCTGGAGTGGAGGGTGGCCTTCTGTTGCTTTGTCAGTGGAACGTCAATGGATTCTTCCACCTCAAGGGGGCCTTCATTCACAGGGACCAGTCTGACATATAAATGTGTGAAACTTGTGGTTGATGGCATGGAACTTGAATGAGTCTCTGTAGAAGAGTGCGATTATGTATATTGTGCATGTAATGAGCCCTCCCTTTAAATCTAGGAGACAATCCACTGACGAGGCATATCATCGCATCTGGAAAAGTTAACCACTCTGGAAGCTTGACTGAGAAACAATTTTCAGCCATGGTACTGGCAGACTTATCTTTCTTTCAATGTGGTTTCGAGTTGTGGGATAAGCCCAACAACTCTTAAAAGTCCATAGACTGTCCAAGGAGTACCTTGATGCCCTTTCTGTCTTTTTGCCTCTGGTGGCCCACCCTCACATTGCCAGATTCTTTAGGTCTGTTTCATTACAGCGACCTCTAGCCAGAAGCACTTCCCACCTCAAATCTGTTTTAATAATACATTCTCTTTATATTCCTGGGCATCTGCGAGGACTTCATTTATCCGCCGCCAGTGCGAACTGCCAAGTCTTGAGAGCTGCTCTCTTGGGCTCTGTGGGACTCCTGGCTGCCTGCACCTCACTGCAATGTATTTCCAGTGCTCTTTCCTATTGAGGTAGGGTCCTGCCTTTACAGTTTTTATTTCAGGGGTTGGCTGGGGAAATGGACACTGGGTGATGAGACTGTTTCACCATGGGCCATAGAGTTTATAAGTTGGTGGGTGAGAGGAGGGGGTCTCACTATATCAAATTGTTATGCCAAATATTTTTTTGTTCATATATTAAAGGGGGGGCAAGAAAATTATGGTGTTCTTTCCTGTTACAGTACTTTGCTCCTGTAATTGCATTGTTTATGGGGTTTCTGTGGGTTGGGGGTGTGTTGGGTGGCTGGGTGAGAGTGGGAGGAATGGAATTGTGGGGGGTCTGGCATCAGAGGGGTTATTTGTACTATGGGTTAAGCCTACAATGCTTGCTGTGCCATATGTCACTTGCTACACACTGTTAATTAATAAGGATGGCTAGCTATCTGACTATCATTACATGGAATGTTCAAGGGGTCTTTAACAAAACTAAGAGGTATCAAATCCTTAGACATCTCCAGCATCTTAAAGAAGATATGTCCTTTTTACAAGAGACACATTTATTAGACAGTGAGGTTAATTTGTTCCAGAGACAATATATTGGTCAGGTTTACACAGCAGGAGAAAGCACACAGAATAGGGGAGTGGCTGTCTTGCTCTTGCAGAAAGTCCCCTTTGTATGTATACAGTGCATTCCAGACCCATGTGGATGATATTTACTTCTTAGGGGGAACTTGGACCAGATGAAAGTTTTATTGGGCTGTGTTTATGGACCCAATGTGGATACCCCCTCCTTCTTTATGGAGTTGATTTCCATATTGTCTCCCTTCCTTTCCCTTCCTATCTTTTTTGGGGGGGGACTGGAACCTCTCGTTTGCTCCAGATTTGGACAGATCAGATAGGTGATGGAGTGGGCTATCTCCGGCTCAGCGATCCCTACATGATTTAACAGACAATTTGGGTCTCTGTGATACCTGGAGAACGTTGCACCCTGATTCTAGTGAATATACGTTCCGTTCATTGGTTCATCGAACCTCATCCCGTATCGACTATTTTCTTGTAAACCAATCACTTCTGATGGGTTTGCTGGGCTGTGGGATGGATCCTGGTGTAATCTCAGATCACTCCGGTATGGTGTAGGATCTCATTCTCCCCCTTTCAACAAGAAGAAACCATATGAAAAATTAATAACCAGATTTAAAAAAAGGAATGGGTGATCAACCATGTATCAATCTGTAGTGACCAATTTATTTTGGCCAATCTGGGCTCAACTGGTAAACCTGATATGGAATGGGGAGCACTAAAGTGTTATGTTAGAGGGGAACTCATATGATTAGCATCCACTAGAAAGCGTAAGTGAGAAAAAAAGGCATTAGACCTCCTATCCCATATTAGAGACCTGGAAGCGCCTCTCTCACCTAATACTAGGGATGAAGCTCAGCAGAAACTTATTGGGCTCTTGGATCAGTATAGTGAACTTCTGTGTGAAAAGGCAAAACTCGCTATCCTGAGAACCCATCCAGCTTATATTAATCAGGGTGAAAAAGCCGGATGGTTACTGGGCATCTGGGTTAAAAAGCAGGAGGCACTGTGGATCATAAATATCATCCGTTTCTCTGTAGACGACTCCCTTAAAATCACCCCGAAGGATATTGCATCGAAATTTGAATGGTACTGCCACAATCTTTACAGTCCGATGTCTGCCCTCCCTTCTTTGCAGATGGTAGATGACTACCTGTCTGCCATACCACTTCCCACCTTGACTGACACTCAAAAAGAATTGCTGGTAACACCATTCACGGAAGATGATATTCTGAGGGTGATTCGTGCCTTGCCATTGGACAAGTCCCTGGGACCGGATGGGTTTTCGCCTAAGTTTTACAAAGTGTTTGCTGACAAACTGGTGCCTTCTTTGCATAAACTGTTCCAGTTTATCCTTTCCTCGGGACCTCTGGATAAAAGGTTATTTGAAGCTCTGATAGTTGTGCTTCACAAACCTGGGAAGGAGGCTGAAAATGTTACAAGCTATCGGCTGATTTTGCTTTTGAATTATAACATCAAACTATTAGCTAAACTTTTAGTGGATAGACTCGGCCGTGTGCTACCATCATTAATAGGACCAGATCAGGTCGACTTTATGGCAGGACGTTGTTCCTCGGATCATCTACATAAGCTGGCTCACATTTTCTCCATGTCCAGGGACTCTAATTACTCTGAGGTACTTATGTACTCAGGAGAAGGAAATGATAGAAGGCATCCTTGGGATGGCAGAGAAAGGGGATATATTGTTGTTGAGGACCTGACTATGCCAGATGTTGACTGGAGCACCTTTGTTGCAGCCACATCCAAGAGCAGGGCCATTCTCAATGCCCTACAGGGGGCACGCCTCAGACAGCTAGTTTTGGAACCCACTCGGGAGAGAGCAATCTTAGACCTGGCACTCTCAAATGGGGATGGAGAGAGGATCTCTGATCTTGAAGTGGGTAGCCATCTGGGAACAAGTGACCACCAAACAGTGTGGTTCACAATAAACTTAGCTGTAGAGTCAAGCCACACAAAAGTGAAGGTACTGGACTTCAGGAAGGCTGATTTTGTCAAAATGGGAGAGAGCATCAGAAAAGCACTAGCAAACAGGCAAGAAGGTGGGGTGGAGCAATAATGGGGAAACATCAAAACCGCCATCACAGAGGCAACAAGTCTTTGTGTGAAGCAAATAAACAAATCAAAATGAAAAAAAAACCACTATGGTTCTCAAAAGAAGTGGCGGGGAAGGTAAGGGAAAAAAAGATAGCATACAGGAAGTATAAGGAAACACAGAAGGAGCAGGACAGAGAACTGTACCAGTTAAAGCAGAAGGAAGCGAGTAAGGCAGTCAGAATAGCAAAGGCCCAAACCGAGGAAAAGATAGCCAACTCGGTTAAGAAGGGGGATAAAACCTTTTATAGGTACATTAGGGAGCAAAGAAAGACTAAGGCAGGGATACCGAGGCTGAACAAAGAGGAAGGTGGTTGGGCAGAGAGCGACAGTGAAAAAGCAGGGATACTGAATGCATACTTCTGCTAGGTATTCACAGTGGAAAAGCAGGGGGAAATACCTAATCCGGTCAACAGAAGCACTCTGAATAAGGGGGTTGATATTAGTCCATTCACAGAAGAAAGGGTTCTGAAAGAACTCTTAAAACTAAAGGTGGATAAAGCAATGGGGCCTGATGGGATTCACCCCAGAATTCTAAAAGAACTAAGGGAAGAACTAGTAACACCATGGACTACCCTTTTTAATAAATCATGAGAGGATGGGGTGGTACCTGAGGACTGGAGGAGGGTGAATGTGATTCCCCTTCACAAACGTGGGAGCAAGACAAAGGCAGGAAACTACAGACCTGTCAGTTTGATCTCAGTGGTAGGGAAAATGATGGAATCACTTCTGAAGGAAAGAATTGTTGAGTACCTAGAGGCCAGTGGGGCACAGGACCCAAGGCAGCATGGATTCACAGCGGAAGGTCATGTCAGACAAATCTAATTGATTTCTTTGACTGGGTGACCAAAGTAGTAGACCAGGGAGGGGCTGTGGACATGACTTACCTAGACTTTAGCAAGGCATTTGACACAGTCCCACACAAAAGATTAATAAACAAATTAGCCAGCCTGGGAGTGGGTCCTAGGGTGGTAGCCTGGGTAAAACACTGGTTGGACAACAGGACACAGCGGATAATAGTAAATGGAGTCCACAGTGAAGAAAGGAGGGTTACCAGCGGGGTACAACAGGCTTCAGTACTGGGGCTGGTCCTTTTTAATGTCTTTATAAGTGACATTGCAGAGGGACTGGAAGGGAAAGTATGTCTCTTTGCAGATGACACAAAGATCTGCAACAGGGTTGATACACAAGGTGGGGTAGAAAGGATGAAAATGGACTTGGCAAGGTTGGAGGAATGGTCAAATGTATGGCAGCTTAGATTCAATGCAAAGAAGTGCAAAGTAATGCACCTGGGAGACAAAAACCCAGGGGAAGAGTACACAATGGGGGGTGAGATACTGACAACAACAAAAATAGAAAGGGACCTGGGAGTAGTTATATCAGATGACCTAAAGGTGGGCCAGCAATGTGAGAAGGCAGTAAGGAGGGCTGGGGGGATACTGGGATGCATAGGGAGAGGCATCACCAGTAGAAAACAGGAAGTTATTGGCCCTCTGTACAGACAGTTGGTAAGACCACATCTGGAGTACTGGGTACAGTTCTGGAGACCCCATCTCCGCAAAGACATAGACAGGGTGGAGGCTGTCCAGAGGAGGGCAACCAAAATGATGCAGGGTCTGCATCAGAAGACATATGAAGAAAGACTAAAGGAGCTAAAGATGTATAGCCTCATGGAAAGGAGGGAGAGTGGGGACATGACAGAAACTTTCAAATACCTCAAGGGAATCAACAAAGTCCAAGAGGGTAGCATCTTTCAGAAAACTAGATGTGCAAAAACAAGGGGGCACAATTTGAAGATAGAGGAGGGACGGCTCAGAGGTAATGTGAGGAAGTATTTCTTCACAGAGGGGTTGTGGATACATGGAACAGCCTTCCTGAGAAGGTCGTAGACATAGGGCAATTCAAGTGGGGGGTAGGAGGAAGTAGGCTGTTGGTTAACTAAGATCTGCAGCTTATCCGTTAGGTAGGGAAATGGGCAGACTAGGTGGGCCAAGCGGTCCTTATCTGCCATCAAATTCTATGTTTCTATGTATCTATGTCCCTGGATGCAGAGAAAGCCTTTGACCGGGTTCACTGGCAATTTTTGTCCTGGTCGCTAAATCATTTTGTGTTTCTCCCACAATTTGTCCAATGGATTTGTGCCTTATACTTGAATCCTAGTGCACAAATATATTATAAAGGTGTCTTCTCCTCCACGTTTCCCTTATATTCAGGCACTAGGCAATGTTGCCCCCTACCGCTGCTGCTGTTTAACCTTTATCCAGAGCCCTTACTTATCAAACTCAAAGGGAACTCAGTGATCCAGGGCATCAAGTTGGGGATCCATGAGGTGAAATTATCAGCATATGCTGATGACATATTACTGCACCTTTCACACCCCTGGGCCTCTATTCCAGCTGCACTGGAGACAATTAGGGAATATAGTCAGCTCTCCAACTATAAGGTAAACTTAGACAAAACCTCAGTTTCCCCTTTAAATTCTAGAACACTTAAAAGTGATGTACTTGAATCTGGGTTAAATTGGTCTCCTAAAAGTCTTAAATATTTGGGCATAAATCTGGCCAGGAGTGATCTCCGATTATGACAACTTAATCTCATTGCATTACTACAGGTAGTACGGCATAATCTATCCCGCTGGAAGGCACTACCTTTGTCCCTTTGGGGTCTAGTGAAAATGAATATTCTCCCACATCTTTTTAACCCGCTTAACTTGTTGAATTTGTGGCTGCCCCTTACCTGGATCAGGAAGGTGCATGCTGTCATTTCTGATTTTATTTGGCTGGGTAAACCTCCGAGAAGAGGGTACCACAAATTGGCAGTCCCCAAAGCCCGAGGTGGTCCCGCACTTTGGGATATATTATTGGGCAAGTCAGGCCAGTAAGTATTTGCACTGGATTACAACGGCAGAGGATTTGAGCACACCCTCATATGTGCCTATATGGCTTACTATAGAAAAGGAGTTAATTGCTTTTACAGGAGTGTCCCCAAAGGCCCTTATCCATATTAAACCCAGGGACCTATCTCCTGGCCTGCACAATTCCCTGATTGAGGTTTCGGTTAGGATCCACTTCCCATTTATGCTCCTTTCTAAAATATAAACATAACCGAGACCTCACTCAACCCCTTTTAGGTAACCTTAATTTTAAAATAGGTGGTAGGCCCATACCTATCTTCTGGATTCCACAACTGGCCTCAGCAGGAGTAAGTTACCTGTTAAGGGATGGGATATGTCTCACTTCATACGAGGTTATGCAGGCGTATAAGATAGACAGAGCCCTAACTTTTAAGGTCTTTCAACTCCGTGATGTGTTGATGCATAACTTGGAGATTTCTTTTGAGGCTATAGATGCTGGAGAGTTTTTGCAGCCACTTATTAAACTAACCACCTAGCCCCACGCTGTGTCTAAAATATACGCTAGCCTCTACGACAGAGCTTTCCCTTCTATAGATGGTGTCTAAGGGTATTGGGCCTCACAATTCCCACAGTCAGAGTTTGACTGGGATAAGGTATGGAAAGAGTGTCACACCTATGTCACACACGATCAACTGAGGATCATGCAATTTCAATTCCATATCAATATGTACCTTTTCAAAATGGGCAGAGCTCCATCTCCCCAGTGTGTGAGGTACCAACAGGAAGAAGGCTCCCTCTTTCATATTTTTTGGGAATGCCCAAAAGTAGCTTCCTTGTTGTCATTCATCAGACAAAAGGCCGAACCATTACTGGGTATTGATGGGCTCTTCTTACCGGAAGTTTGCCTGATGGGTGATTATTCAGGGGTAGCTGTCTGTGAGCGCAGATACTATATTGGCTATAATTGCCTTAACAGTTAAGAAATTAATGCTGTGCCACTGGCAAGATGCAGAGAATATTCCTTATGTTGAATGGTTACAAGAGCTACTTCTCAATCTTCGTACTGAGCGGATGATTGCCAGCCTGCATAACCACCTCACAAGGTTTGATAAAAACTGGGGCAAGCTGCTTACCCTTTACTCTTTGCAAACCAGTTCAAGCAATACTGTATAACTTGGCAAGACACAATTCTCAAGTGTGTTACCATTCTGATGCCGGGGAGGGAGGAGGTGGATGTCTGGGGGTGGGGGGTGTTGCTGTGAATGTCTGTGTTTTGTCATTGAATGTTATCTGTTGTTGTGTATTTAACTTGAAACTTAATAAAGCTGATTTAATTAAAAAAAATACATATATACATATATATATATATATATATAGGCTGCTGAACTGCCCCTGGTGAGTCTGGCCACCCCTTGTACTTGTACAGGGCAAGCCATTGCCCCAGGTTGCTCCAAGCAGGCCATGAATGCAATGAATGCTGTAAAAAATCTGTGGAGCAACTGGTACATCCAACTGCCTATAGTATTGGTGGTGGAGTCAAACAACAAGCGTAATAGGATGGTCTCTGGTGCAGCAACGGGACTATTCCTGGAGTCTATGCCATTGAACGCCTCCTCTAGGGTGTGCTATCTTGGTGTGACCTTTGACAGCGGATTGACATTTGAATCCCAGGTGTCATCCATAGTCCAGACCAGCTTCTACCATCTGAGGAATATCGCCAGGATCAAACCCCTAGCTCCACCCATGGAACTCCCCACTTTAGTACATGCCTTGGTGACATCAAGGCTTGATTACTGTAATGCGGTCTACTTAGGGGTCTCAGGAGGTACCATCCACCGTCTGCAGCTAGTGCAGAATGCAGCTGCCAGGCTGTTGACAGGGCAGTCTAAATACTGCCACGTCACCCCAGTGCTGCATGAACTGCACTGGCTGCCGGTCAGGTGGAAGATCTTCTTCAAGGTGGGCTTGCTCACTTTTAAGGCCCTACATGGACTGGGCCCTGGCTACCTATCAGACCTTCTCACACCTGCTGCCTCTGTCCACTCCCTCTGTTCCTCCTCTAGGGGCCTCTTCGCAATTCTCAGAATGAGGCTGAAGACTACCGTCAATAGAGCTTTTAGTGTCGCCAGCCCCATCCTGTGGAATTCACTTCCTCCAGCTGTAAGGTGGGCCCCTTCAGTCGAGGCATTTAAGGCCTGCCTCAAGACCTTTCTGTTTAGTCAGGCATTCCCAGACACTGTCTTCTAGATCCTATTCCTGGGATTACCCTTTTTAGTAACTGTTCTTAAGCTCAGGCCTTTTTTCACTTTCTGTGTCCTGTTTATTTATTATTGTTGTGATTTATTTATTTTTGTGTTTATTTTATTTATTGTTTGCATGTTGTTTTACTTGTATGGCATTCAGAGCCTCCGGGATTGGGCGCCTATAAATAAAATTTGCCTTGCCTAGTATCTATACACTGAGCCGCCCCCTTCCCACCAACCACCAGTGGTCCTCCGCAACTGTCGCCTGTCTATGTGAAATCAGCCCAGCAAGTACAGTGTGCTGCTAGACCCTGGTGTCCCAATCCACCACCCAATTATTGTAAAGGTTGGGGAGGTCACCTAGACACCACCAAAATGTTCTTTGCTATTTCAATATGGTGCATAAATGTTCAGGACAATACAGTTACACCGTAACAGTTCTGGTCTCTGGCAAACTCTCCTATGTGACACTACAGCCAGATCTGTTCTGACCAAAAATCTGATACCCTCCCCCCCAAGCATGCATTAGTAGAATGAGGTGGATAAGAAATAGTCTATTACTGTGTGGACTTAACCACCTCCCCATGCAGTGGTCTTAGAACTAAATTTATCTCACAGGGCAAGGAACCAATTGCAAACGCCCATGTAAAGGTGGCTACACCTCATTTTAAGCTTAAGCCCCATGTTACTGGGCCAGAGCCCACTGATCATGGGATCTGCAGCCCCCTTCCCACCTTGGGACCCTGTGTATTCATACTCACAGTGGCAGATATTAAATCTTCTGTCTGTGTAGAAATGTTGCTTGAATGATGTTGTGTGCTGGTGGGGAAGTAATTCCTTTTGAAATATTGTCCACAGGTCAAGCGACATAACTGTTTGTTGGGTCTGGATGTGCCAGTGGCATTGTGTAATTTCTGTGGCTTTTGTAGAACTCTTGCTTGGGTGGGGGGATTGTATCAATCCATGTCTGAACTTTGATCTGTTGGTTTGTCTTAGCCATCCTGGAGAAAGGTCTCTCAATCCCGCCATGAATTTACCTTGAACCTTTGGATCTTTCATCGTAGTCATCATTTTACTTGTAATGTTGTGTGGGCCAGGTGAACAGCCCTTTTTGACATTTTTTCTTCAATTTTCCTTCCAGTGATCCAATTTGGTTATATTTTACCCAGTTCATTCATTTAGTTCTTATGGCCCTGGGTTGATACTATTTTTTCTTTTGTGTGCACTGAGCTAAAGTTATTTCATTCCTCTGCCATTTCCATTGGTGTACTCATTGTTTAATTATTTATTTGTACTGGGCTGGCAGTTGCAGGCAACGTTTTGAGGTCATTAATATATCTATAGAATTGTTTACTGTTGGTTTTATTTGCTGTGTTAGCTAGATTCTTTTCTATTTTACTTTTTTTTTTGATCATATTACCTCACCATGCCAAAGAATTTTGTTCTCCTCCCAGTGTTCTTTTGTTACATTTTCCTAACAATTTTGTAGGTTTCTGCTTTTTTATTGATCTCACTGATACATATATATATATATATCATTGATTTGTTTTTCCTTTGTTATATTCCTTAGCCATGAGGATATGTTTAGTGAATATTTCCAATATTTTGTTCTTAAAAATTGCCCAACTATTTTCAGTGTTTTGATTCTTGAACAATTTATCCAAATAACATTTTTTAAGCTCTTTAGTGATTTCGTCCTGATTGGCTTTGTGATAAAAGAATACCTCAGTACACCCACAATTTTGATTATTTCTAGAAATGGCAAAATTAATCATAGCACAATCACTATTAGCTAGGGGCTGTTAACCTTCACATTTTATGATACCGATATTACTTGTGCCAAAAACTAGGTCTGATATGTTATCTCCTTGGGTTGGTGTGGTTACATATTGGGTTAGGTTACATTGTCTTACTGTATAATTTCAGTGAAGCATCTGGAATATGCTAACTTAGCTGTCACGTTGTCCAGTCTTACCTCAGCAAATTAAAATCCCCAAGAACGACTGCCACTCCTTGCTCACTTGCATTCTCAAGTTCCTTCACTATTGTTTGGTTCTGTTCATCATTGGAGTTGGGGGGTCTATAACATAGGCCTACAATGCAACCGTCATTATGCTATTACCATGTTTAACCCACGTTTCTGTTGTTGCCAATTTTTGTTTTATTTTATTACAGATATCTATTGAGTCATTATCGTAGGTTACGTAGAATGCAATACCACCAGTTTTCACTTCTCTATCCAGCCAGTATAAACTGGGTCCCTCTACTGTCATAAGCCATATTATGTTTCTATTCTCATGTCTCTGTGACACCGACAATCATACATTCATTTTGTCTGATAATTATCTCTAGTTCCTCCTTTTCTTTGTAGACCATGTGCATTCAACAGCACACTTCCATCTTTTGGTTTTTAATGTTTGCATCTTCCCCATGGCAATTTCCTTAATTTTCTTACTTTTTTTTTACTTGCAGTTTATTCTCTCCCCCCCCCCATCGGGATTTACCCATAGTGTCTCCCCTCTCTCCACCTACCTGAATCTGTGAGTGAACCCTCATGAAGCCATGGCTATACCCCCAGGTGGGTATGACGTGGGGCCCATACACCCCAAAGTCCTTCTTGTTCTCATCGGGCACCTAGCAGGACAGGCAGGCAGGAGTTGTAGGGTCTGCGCTGGGCATTCCATCTTCCCAGTGCTCTGCAAGCTGATTTTCTCTTGTTCTAGGGGACATGACATGTGCCCAGACATCAAAGCACAACCACTGATGTCCGTCATACCCAACCCCTCAGACTAGCTCTATTGCTTGCTGTGCCTCCGGCTTCTGCCAGAGTCCAGTCAAGTGCCGAGCTATAACCTCCCCTCCTACCCCAGAGAGGGAAAGTGGTCCTTCGGATCGTGAGTCTCCTCCCCCGGCCATCCCTCTGTCTCCAGGGTGTGTTCCCAAACCTGGGTCGATGGTGACACAAGCGGTAGTGCTACCGCTACACAGGCGGGCTGGCCCTCCTTAATTTTCTTATTTGTTCCTTGAAGTACTTTACCATCAGCATCCTCGTTCAGCGGAGTCCCAATACCCTCTTTATTTCCCTATGCCCCCAAGCCTTTCAGTTTAACTTTTCTGTAACTGAGTTTAATATTCCGTTTCTCAGACATCATGCACCTGTTTTGTTTAAATGAAGCCCATCTTCTGCATATAGATCTGATCTGTCTATGAATAAATTCCAGTTCCTAATGAACCCAAACTTTTCTCTTTGACACCACTCCCTTAGCCACATATTTATTTGCCCACTTTACCTTTATCTGTGAGCTGAAGCTCTTGGGATTGGCTGAATCACAGATAAAGTTACTTGGCGTCCTTTCGTTTTCAACATGCTACCAAGTGTTTCAAAGTCCCTCTTTATTTCTTCCTCACTCATCTTGCCTATGTTACTTGTGCCTATATGTACTACTGTTCTTGGTCTATTTCCTGAACCTTGTAAAATATTATCAGTCCTTAGCGTTAAATATTTATTTTGGGCTCCAGGAAAGCAGCTGACCATTGTATTCTGCTTATCATGACCACATATTGTGGAGTCTGTGTAGTGAATAACTGAGTTGCTAGTCTGGACCATCACTTGTTTCTCATTATCGCTACCTGTGGGGGGATTAGCTAGTTAATCAGGGTTACTGGTGCAAAGCTGAATTGTTTGTCCTATATTTTCCTAATTTAAGCCTTAAATCTGTTATGTTTCAGTACTGGTTGTGAATCATGCCTTCCTGCCCTTACATTGCTTTGTAAGCTTTTAACGATGCACCAGTCATTGTCAGTAGTGGCTTCATTTCCAAATTCAGGATCAGATCTCCCCCACTTATTTAGTCTGCTTTGATCCTCATTATCACTAATAAAGCTACTCCTCTCTTATTGATTTCTTTTTTCTCAGCTCACCCATTTTTGATCTCCCACCTCCTATAATAGCGTGCTGTTTCACCTCCATTCACTTACTGAAATATTCCATCTGATTAATTTCTTGTGTTCTTTTTAGTTCTGCTTCTAGTCTGTCCATTTCTAGGATCATTTTTTTTTATTTAGCATGTAGTTTTTATGCACGAAAATGGGTTAGTTGAAATCAGTTTGTTTCACCTCACACATGGTGCAGCTGGAGCACTCCACTAAATATTTGTGCCTCACTGTGGTATGAAGCCAAGTACTAAATGACACCGTTATGCAAAAAACACTCTTAATGAAGATAGGAAGGGAAACATCTTTTTGTTTGTTTTTTCACCACAAGATACCTCTGTTATATATTGAACAGCTGAGATATACCTTGATGTCACTGACTTACTAGGTTTGAAACAAGATTAATTATTTTTCCTACAATATCTTAATTCCAGATTTAGGAGATTAAGTAGGGTGGCCAGTCCTCAATTCTGCCATTTCTAACATGGCAGATATACTCACTAATGCCAGCAATACTTGTTCGACCAGAAGTAGCACTTGGCACACTTCCGGTTTCACCCATTACTATTTTGGGGCACAGTGTTGCTAAATTGTACCTTTTTCAGGTGTCTGGGCTATATAATGTCAGCATTTAAAATTCCCTGAGGCTTTGACAGGTTCCTTTGTATTAGCGAAGGTGGAACGGGGATGAGTCTCCCAGAGTCCCACAATCCTCTCTGTCTAAAAGACAGAGTACTTGAGAAAGAGCGAGTACTCTGTCTTACTAGGCTATGGTTTTTAACAGCTTAAAAGCACCACATAAACTGCAGTTGCACATAGAGTACATGCAGTTACACAATTAAAATAAAGGCAGAGACTTGTACTGCAAGTCCTCCTTAATCATAACCCATGCACACAGCCACTTACACACGCACAGGCTGAAACACTTGTCTGACCAGAAGTAGTGCTCCGTAAACTTCTGGTTTCATTCACTCCTATTTAGGGGCTTAAAGTTGGTAAACTGTATCTTCTTCAGGTGTCTGGGCTGTATAATGTCAGTAGTTGACTGATTCCTGTGGATTTACACTTGCTGGAGCTTTGGCAGGCTCTTCTGCATCAGCACAGGTGGGGGACTGTGCCCTGCAAGGTCCCACAGTCCTCTCTGTCCAAAAGACAGAGTGAAGAGAGAGAGAGAGAGAGAAAGGGTGCTCTGTCTGGTAAGGCTAAGGTTTTTAACAGTTTAAAAGCATCACACAGCATGCATACACATGCAGTTACACAATTAAAATAAAGGCAGAGACTTGTACTGCAAGTCCTCCTCAATCGCAACCCATGCACCTGATCTGAAAAATTAGTCTGAGTACTGTAGTTCAGTTTGGTTCACCCCCACTTTCAAGCCTGGACACTGTAACCCAGTTTAGTTAAAGAGCAGCTCAGCACTTCAGCATGTGCTTTCATAAAAAAGACGTTTCAGCTGTTACAATTTACTAGAGGATACATTTTTTATTTTTCATTTTTAATGTTTCTTTCCAAGATTTACGACACATCTTGGTAGTCCATCTAAAAAGTCTGTATAGCAAACACTTGAAAACATTTGCCTCTCCCCTGTTAACCTCACAGTGCCTTAGATTATGACATCATAGTGCTCACTGTGGCAACAGACTGTGATGTCACAAACAGCAACTGTGGGGTTAGCAGGGGAGAGTCAAATAAATTTTGAAAGACTCAGTGACATAAGCACTGCATTATCTACACTATTTAGTAGACCAACAGCAAAGGAAAGTAAGTAAAAATAACAAATCACTAGAAAACGAAGTTTAAACATAATTGGTGTAAATCTAGAGTGTTTAAGCTTTTTATTATAATAGAGACTTGCTCTTTAAACTGGTTCCAAGAATGGGAACTGTTCTGCAATCAGGACAGGGCCTTTGTGTCCCACCATCTACCTTAAAACTTGTTGGTGACCAAGTTTTTAGGTGACTCCCCTGTGCTCTGGAATTGTTTACTGGTTAGTAGGAGTGAGCATCGAATCTGAATCAGTCATTGAATACCTCGAACACCAGTTGTAATGGACAAATACCTAAATACCCATGTAACCCCTAGGTGGCGCTATTCCAAGGGCTACTACCCCTGCCTGCTTGGCTAGTAGCAGGTTAAGGGGCTTGAGTTCTGAAACGGGTGCTTCCACCTGGAGGTCAGGGTGGTAGTGGTCATGCTAACCTGGGCACAGCCCTCCGGGACACTGTAACCCCCTCTTTCCCCTCTAGTGGCCCGAACACTGTACAATAATCACTTTCACAATACCCCTGGTACACCACACAAGTACCCACACTGTTTGCACTTACCACCAGGGCTGGTTCCTCTGGCTCAACCATGGAGACCCCCTGTAAAACGAGGTTATGCACAGCAAATAGCAACAGAACAGTACTTTGAGCACAAACAGGAACCACAGTCAGATTACATGCAGAAAAAGTTAGATCTGATTTATTTAGGGGACTTGAACAAGGGAGGGGCAAAATCAGGTTAATTAGCTTAAAGGTTATATCAGTCAAGCAGTTTTGCATGCGCTTTGAGTCCCCCACACAGTCACACCTCTGGGTACCCAGGTGGAGAAGAGATGGGCTAGCCAGGACTGATGCCCAGGGTTGGGTAGCGTCCAGCTGGTTGGGGCCGTGTGATGGAAAACACAACATGCACAGTACACAATATTAGTAATCCGGAGCCAGAGGGCTCAGCTCATAAAGGAAACGAAACAATAAGACAATCAGATGCCACACTCAGATTAAGCTGTTGGTGCAGGGAGCTACCCTGGTATTTACTCACAATAACCAAGACTGGACACAGGCTGAACAAAAATCGAGACTGCAGGTGGTTGATCTGGAATGCCAGGGGAAGCAGGGCCCACACAATTCGCAGAGGCGTTGTTCCTGTTCAAGCGTGGAGCAGGGGGCTGATCCCCAGGCAGGTCTCTCATCAATGGCTTCTCTGTGCAGTGGGTAATCTGGCTGGGCCAGTCTGACAAGGCCCAGACCAGATGGAGAACAAATTCGGATGCAGTCAGTTTGGGCTGGATACAGCTTCCAGCAAACAGAACACAGTTCACACAGTGGGGACTAACTCACAACCCACTAGCAGCTCATAGCACATTTACATGTATGGGAATTCTACTGTACCAGGCAAAGCGCTCCCCGGTCACAATCGCAAAGTCTCTGCACACACTAGGAGCTTAGGGGTAGCTGAAACTCCTGAAAGGCCGATCGCATTCAGCAAAATCTTCCGTCTTCTTCAGGTTGAGCCTGGCCCACTTCAGTAGCTTACTTTAGTCACACAAACTTGGATTTAGTTCAAAATAATTATCTTCTCTCCCTCTCAGGAGCAGCAGGCAGACCTGCAAGCCAAAAACTCAGCCCTTTCACAGTCTTCCCATGCGAATCCACTCAGGATTGCAATACACTTCAACTCTTTCTTGTTCAGCTTCCAGCTTAGAGCTAACTGAAAACTGCAAGCAGCCTGGGACTTCCCCAAGATCCAAAAGATTTGGTTGGCTGATTAGGCTGTTAGTCAAAGCAAGAGCTCCCCCTTCAGTTGCAAAAAAGGCACAAAAAAGCCACAAACTAAAGTTCCTACAGATTTTGAATTCAGACAGCTCCTGTAGTCTGGCTACATTTTAGGTCCCACCAGTACTGTTTGGTCCAATTTGCAGTCCAGGACCAAGATATAGGGACAACCTATGGCACCGTGCCATTGAGACTGGCTGGCCCAATGACAGGCGGTTATATGCTGCCGCCCGAAACAAGTGCACTCGAGCCATCAGAAGGTCAAGTCTGAGCCTCTATCGGTCCTCACTCACTGCCTCATGGGGGAATCCCAGAACCTTCTGGGATAACATTAAACAGTTAAATGGAGTGCACACCCCCACCCACCAGATCAACATTAATGGTGTGATCTCCTCAGACCCAGCCCTCATAGCCAACCACCTCAACACCTCATTCACTGACCTTAGCCCTATCCTCCCTACAAATTTTTTTGACCCTCCTCCCCCAGCACCTGCCGTAAATCTTTCTCGCCCTTATTTTCTCCTCCGCCGTGTTTCTGCCCAAGAACTTAGGCCGCACCTTGTCACTGCCCTCAAGAGTAATAGTACAGGCAGTGACACCCTGGATCCGTGTATCCTATGGCTGGTCTTAGACACAGTCCTTACCCCGATCACATGCCTCATCAACCACTCTCTTTGTCTGGGGAAGGTTCCGACTGCCTGGAAAGTCACCACTGTCACCCCTATCTTTAAAGGTGGTGATAGGACTGTGGCTGGAAACTATCGACCGATCTCCATTCTCTCTCCTCTCTCCAAGGCCTTGGAAAAAATGGTGGCCTCTCAAATCTCTGACTACCTGTCCACCTACAATGTCCTTTGTCCTGAGCAGCATGGCTTCCGAGCGGGCCACAGTACCAACACAGCCCTCCTAGAGTTCTCCAACTTTCTCCACTCCTCCTTAGACACTGGTTCTCTGGCTGTTGCTGTCTTCATTGACCTCTCGAAAGCTTTCGACACTGTCTCCCACCCCCTCCTTCTTGATGCCCTTTGTCTCTCTGGTTTTGCTGCTGGGCCTATCTCTCCTGTGCACCAGTTATCTGTCTGACCGCCACAGCGTGTGTAAAAATTAATGGGACCTACTCAGACATCTGTCCCATCTTTTCTGGGGTTCCCCAGGGCTCCATTCTGGGTCCTTACTATTCTCCTTTACCTTAACACCCTTCCACGCTCTTGCTCGGGAACATTCTATTAGTGCGCTGATGATGCAGTCATCTTTGCCTCAAGTCGTAACCCTACTGCCCTCCAGAACTCGCTGCAGAAGTCCTTCACGAAGCCGAGGGCTGGTTCAAGGAACATAGATTGGTGATAAATCTTAAAAAACAAAAACCATGTTCTTCACTCATCCCCAAAACAAGTCCTGCAACTTCAAACTCCCATTCACTCTGGGTCCTCATTCCCACTCAAACAAGTTTGCTCCTATAAATACCTAGGGATCCATTTTGACCCCTCCTCTCCTTCCATGGACACACTGCTGCCTAGCCACTGCCACTATCCGATTGGAGCATCTTACACCAGTATAAACACTGCCTCCCCGGAGGCTCTTGACTCGCAGTCACCTCCTCTATCCTGTCCTAGTGGACTATGGACTGCCGGTGTATGGTGCTGCTGATCAGACCGCACTCCATAAAATTAGCACTACTCTGAATAAGGCCTGCAGGTTAATTACTGGAGCACCTAGGATGACACACACCTGTCTACTGTATGCTAAAGCTGGTACTTGATCTCGACGGCGCCTCATAATATCTTACCTGTACCCTTACAAAAGACCCTCCTTGGCTTTCCCCACCAGGATTGACCACCACCACCATACCGCTCTGTCCCACTAGTTCATACTGACCTCTGGGAAAACTCTCTTGTTATCCCTAGAGCTAGGACCTCTCACGGCCAAAGAGCCTTCAGCTTTAGGGCCCCTCCTGGTTCAACACACTGCCCTCTCCATCTCCCGAAGCTCCAACTATATCGTGCTTCAAAACTTCCATACGTAACCACCTTATTAACACCCGATGCTGTAACTGCCACTAGTCAAAGCAGACTCAATACTTATGACAAAGCTTATTACTAAGCTGCTAAGGATGACATAACTCTGGTATTGTTTGCATCCATCCTACCTGTACCAGCTTGTTTGTATCTATGTCTTAATTTTACTGTTATACTTATGTGTTGTACTGCTATACTGTGTATTTGATGGTTTGTCTTACTGTGACAAGGTACCTTTGTAAATGAGCCTATGGCTCAAAGGTTTTCCAAACTGCTGTTTAAATAAATAAAAATAAATAAAATAAGATAGTGGAGACAAACAAAACAGTCCTTGCTACCAAGAAAGGTTAGACAAACTACATTATCATTACACTCTAAATGATTTTCAGTAAATAGTTACATCTTTCAACAGAGCTCTCTCTCAGGAGCAGCAATTAGGCAGCTCTAAAAGAGACAGTACACAGAGGCTATACAGGCTCTGATAATCACATTTAAACTGCTAAAACACAGGACACCAGCATGGCAGTGAGCATTTAGGCAAGCTCAAGGAAGACTTTTTGGGAACCCCCATTTGTAAGGGGGTTACACCATGATCATACCAACCTATGGGAGAGGTAGCCAACATCACATCATCACCCACAATGCCAAGCCCCCCCCCCCCACTCTGTACACATGAGGTGCTGTAGGAGTGGGTGGTAATTACCCTCTCTCCCAGGGCTTGGGCATACTATCCCACTGGATATACTATGATATGCCTAAACTCAGTTTCCTGAGTCTCGGGATACTGACCCCACTGGCCCGAAATGCATTGTGCCGAAACAATCAGATGCCCGAAAATACTATTTTAGCCATCTGATTGTAAAATACACTCAGCAAATAGGGGGCTTCACCCCCCAAACCCCCCATGTGGAGGACTCTGCCCCCCACACCACCATAACTAAAATATCTAACTCCGAGGGGGAGCAAACCTCAGAGTTAGAATACAACAGTTACAGGGGTGCAACAGTGTAAAACATTGCAGGACGCAAGGCGGGATAGAACCCACACCTCCCGAAACATGCTGGCCGAGCTGCCAGTGCCTTACCCCTCAACAGTACTGGGGCAGCTCAGTCAGTCTTCCGATTCCTCCACTATTTGACTGCCATGTACAGGGGTAAGGTAGCAAGCTGTCATCTGTGCTACCTTACCCCTGTAACATCCGTCGGGTTTCCTCACTGTTGTGCTGCTCACTATCTAGATACTGAACCTGTCAGGCAATACTGCCTGGGCAGGTCAGTGCTCCTCGGCAGAACGTAAGGGTACCATCCCACCAGTGCTCCCAAATCCTCATTGGCCCAGAGTATAGGACTCAGAGTGCACTGCAATCTCAGGTCTCCCATGCTGGCACAAACAGGCAGGTGAGGATGTGTATGTTCATGTAATGTGCCCTATAAAGCAATTTGAAAGAGCCCTCTATTAAAAAAAAAAATCTACTCATCTTTCTACCCACACTACACTAGACAGGCTGCACAAGTGTCCTGGTCCTCATAAAAAGCTCTATTAACTCCAAAAGCAGAAAAATCAGGGCATTTACTCACCACCCGTTGAAAGGATTCACTCAGGACAGGCACGTATATCATAGCAACATGTTTATTAGCGAACATTTGCATAATCTCTGCAAGGTAAAACAGGGACCCCACCCCCCACAACTGACCAGTCCAATGAATTTCACGTTGATGACACTTTACAGTATCATTAATAAAGCCTCATCAGAGTTAAGACAGTGTAAGGTGTCCAGCAATAAAATAGAAGTTAAAAAAGTTAAAAATGGAAGTTAATGACAATGAACAAAAAATGCAACCAACAAATGTCACCACCACTGGAGATAACAGGTTGGCAGTCACTACAAGGGTCACCCACTGGCCCATCAGTGGCATATCCCATTACTGAGCAGGAGAACTGGCTTTGGGAGCAGACTCACGACAGTTGTAGACAGGCAGCCAGGGAGGCAGGTGCCACACTCCACCACCACAGCACCCCCCCTGTGGAAGGTGGGGAGCTATGTCCCTCACAGTGAGATGAGTTGCATGCATGCAAGTCTCCCACAAGGTTTGGCACTGCATCACAGATACACCAGACTGACAGGCCTCTACAGGGGAGGATGCCAGTGGAGGAAAAGTGGTGTTAGGGCTTTGAGGTTGCTGACCTGAAAGCGGACTATGGTGGGTTAATAAACACAGGATGATAAAAAAAAAGAAATTATTTCATGTGAATTTTGTTTTTTAAGCAAATTAACTATTGCCACTTCTTGATGTTTTTTTTTTTAATTTTCTTTATTGACATCGGAACATTTAGTGTTATAACTCCAAGGGGCATAGCCCTGGCTAGGAATCAATATGAATGTAATGTATTCTCTGAAATTACCAATAAACTTTTAATTATAAAAAAAATGCTCTTAAACAAAAAATGACCTTAATTATAATCTAATAAACAGGCCCAAACAGTCAATAATGGACATTTACATGTACTCCTTGGAACCAATAGGTCTCTGCAAATTAGAAATCTCCTGACATAAGAAGAAGAGGGGGAGGAAGAACAAAAAAGAAGAATTAGCATTTATATAGCGCTTTTCATACGCACTGTATCCAAAGCAGTTCACAAGTAATGAGAGACTGGTAGTAAAGTGACTGTAAATGTAGTGGCAGCAGTTTCCCATCTCAATGCCCACTCATAGCTTTGGACAACTGCATGAACTGGTTTGATGGGAAAGAAAATGTTGGTGCAGGCACTGGAGAAAATCCCCATCTTTTCCAAAAAGTGTCTTGGGTTATTTTACTTCCGCCTGGACACCCACCAGGACAGCACCAGAGATGGGTAGAAGGGACTTTGGTTTATCATTTCATCCAAAGGACAGCACACCCCAAAAGTGCAGCGTTCCTGTTACACTGCACTCAGGTGCCAGCATTTATGGTATGACCCAGTTCTGGTATGGGAACAGAATCCATGACCTTCTGGTCCAGAGACAGATGTGTTATGAACTGAGACATGCTGGCAAATAGGGCTGCTATTAGTTTGAGAAACTGTTAACAGGGTAATCAGCAAGCTACAGGTAGGGGAGCTGCTACCTTGAGAAAACGTTTGGAAAATAAATAGGAAATTATGACATTTGTTGGACTATTTTGGCTTAAAGGGGGATATAGGTTTACAGCAGCCCTCACAGCATGAAAGACTACAAAAGAAACTGTTGGTAAACAAGGTGTTGCCCTTACAGTACCTCCAAGTATAAGCATTCCAGTCAGAGCTGTTACCAAGTAATCCCTATACTATATCAGGCAGCAGCCATTTCATGGAACCTTGATAAACCTTAGTTGAGTGGTGGCCTTCTCTTCTGAAAACTAGCATTTAAAAGTACTTAAAAAACACGTAAATACCGGCCCCATTGTAGCCTGTGGAGCACGCCCCATGCTACTCTAGGACTGACATCACAAAATGTGCCAGCGTGGGGGCAAGTCTCCAACTTTGGAAGTACCAGCGTTTTGGCCACAGATCCCAATTTCGGATTTTAGGAGCATTTTCTTAGAAAATTTACTAATGTAAAAATGACAGCTCCCAGAAGGATCTTTAAACCGAGGGGTACGCTATCCAGCCTGTTAAGGGAAGAGAGAAATTAAATAACTAAACACCTGCTCTGTAACAGCACAGGGATTCAGAATCAGAGCTGAGGGGCACATCTATGTCTTCTTCTTCTTCTCTAGAATCGTACTATTTTAAAATGTAAACTTAAAACATATGAACTGTAAAAATGTAACAACTGTGTTCTTTGCTCCAATTATCTAGAAAGGCTCAGCTGTGACCCAGAGATTTCTCTCACAAACACAATGTGTGAACCAAAACCAGAACATGGCAGGAAACTAAATATGCAGAGGTCACCATCTGATTGAAAGTTGTTTTACAATAGTTCTGTTCTGCATGCAATTACAAGTCTGACTGATCCAGACAGACAATCCACATTATTTCCCAGCAATCAGGATCCCACAGTAGATGAACACCAGAATTAAGTACCATGCAATCAGACAAAACTGTCTGAACAGATGTTTTTAATCTTTTTGTTTGTTTCTTTTTTTTTTCTTAACTTTTTCTATTCATTATTTGTAGATATAGCTTACAGGTAGTATCCTCTGTAGTTGGCTCTGCCGCAGTCAATTATACAGAAAAAGACCTTTAACTCGCCAAGCTGACTATTATCACTCTCACACATTGTAAGTCCCATTAGGCATTTCACTTAATGTTGTGCTTAAATGTGATTCTTCCATATTATTCAGACATGAGCACGGGTTGCCATACCTCTCCGTTATTTAGTAAATACTAGAAAGAAGTTCTTTCAAAGAATCTTAAACCTTTATCTTCCAACATGAGCAGTATTGAAGTTATATATATTTTTTTTATTCACATTAAAATGGGGATCTAGCCAGCTCAGTTGTGTTGAGCAGTATTTGACTGCTCTGGCATGCTGTCAACTTAGTTTCACACCCCGAGCCCAGGATATCAGGAGAAGAGGCTGGCAAGGAAAGTGAAAGAACAACTGTATGGATACTTTCCTCCTGGAGGAGGGAGAAGATATGCATGATTTGAAAAGCGGCTCCTGGAGATGGCGTGGGGCCACTGCTGGTGTGCGTGACCATGCACCAGTGGGCCATACCGTGGTGCACATTCCAAATGGAGAGGAGGGATAGTGGGGGAGAACATGTACAACGTCTTCCAAAGGCAGCACTAGGGGATGGCACCACTGTGCATGCCCCCAAACCACCAGACCTTAATTGATGGTGCCTCTGTTACCCAGCCTCTGATGCCTAGACCTTGGCTTTGACAACATGCTCTCCCCCTCCTCCTGGGCTTCACGGGAGGAGCAGCCCCTGGGGAGGGATAGAACCTGCCTTGACACCAGCAGCACACATTGGGAACAGGTGGGTGGTGATGCTACTGAGAGTGAGTTCAGTGTGTAAAGGGATCACACACTGTGAAGACCTGAAAGAGGACAGCTTCCGAGGCCACAGAAGGTGGCAAAAAAAATTCTGACATATTACAGAAGTAGTTAGGCAGTTTCCTCACACATGCATCAGGATATATGACTGCTCAATCCTACCCACTGTGGTACACTTGCTCTTTCCTCTTGTTACTAAGTGAGCAGGCCTTCCTCCTCACACAATAACTAGAAAAACACAGGCTTACTCAAACATTTCCAATAACATACATTATTCAAGCAACAGGCTATACAGCTAAAACAGCATCACTGTTAGGCAATGTTCAACCTTTCAGTTTGGTACTTCATGTGGACCAAAGTTTACATTTGACATTCCAGTTCACTCTCCTCTGCACTTGAACAGTTTTGCACAAAGCCTTTCTTAAGTAACCTGGTAAGTCCTTATGTAATAGACATTCTCCACATATGCCAACACTGAGCATGGAGTTTGAAGGGGGCTGTTTATAAGGAAGAGGGAGCCCATTCCATATTGATATACAGTAAATGGTAAACCCTTGTTTTGTCTCTACAGCCCTTGCATATATGTGAGTTTTCTAATAAAATACTGACACCTTTGCCAGTGAGTAAGTCATTTTCTTCACTATGGATTTTAATTAGTCCGGAGGCTGTAGAGCGGATCAATCCTGGTTATTTTATTTATTTTTCAGGTACAAAAGGCCACACTGCTCCTTCAGTTTGTGTTTAAACCTTTGTTTTCCGAGAGGAACACTAGTCCGAACTTGCCTTTCCAGGGCTGAGAACTCCATGAGTTTCATAAGGCTCAGCTACAATGAGCAATTACTCTAGGTGACAGCTATGGGACTTTACAGTGCTCTGTGGATGTCATCTGATGACAAACCTCACCTTAAAGGGACTCAGTGCACAGATATTTTTCACTCATGCCAAGAAGAATGTGAAACTGTAAACTGCTGCACAGTATGTTCAATTAAAAGCTGTATTTGTATTACATTTTCAATACTGGTGATGCATCACGAAGAACTGAACAAGAGAAAAAGGACTAAATTCGTGCAAAATCTGAAGTGAGCAAAATTACGCAGATAAGGGTTCTATTAAAAACAGATGCAACTTGAGCCAATACTGTAACACTTGAGGAACATACTGTAACCTAATGTCAAGTGGAAAAAGAGGCCAGAGCTGGGGTGCATAAAACAGATTGGCTCAGTCAGTCCCCAATAAGTGGGATTTAGTGTGAGAGATCAGTACATAATTATGTTACCAAGTGTGAACTGTGCTGGTAAGTAAGGAGCTCAATAGACATGTATGATATTTCCATACATTGCATTCACCTAAGTTTGGGAAATGCAGAAAAATCCTTGCCGAATTTCCGCACTTCAGGAAGTTTTTCTTCCAGCACTACAAAATTCTTTCTAAATGCAAAAACGCAGAAAACTTTGCAAAACGCACAAGATTTTGTCTGCATTTCACAGACTTAGTAAGTGAACACCACAATATTTGCAGTATGAAATATAAAAATTCTGCAAAGTTCCCATACGAAAAACCATTCAATGGCCTACGCAGCAGTATAGTGTTATGCTTGTGCAACTGTGCTAGTTTGGTTTTGGCAGTTCGCACTCTATTCCAGAGGAATTACCACCCTGTGGGAGTACCAAAGGCAAGGAACCCTCGAAGAGGGTTCCACCCCTAGAGGTACACGGGACGATTCCGGTGACTAAAGGTACCTTAGGAAAGATCACTCAAAAGAAATGTAGTATGAAGTATATAAGCAAGCAGGAGCTGTGATGAAGTAGTAGAATAAGGCATCAGGAAGCTTGATAACGTAATGAGATGCTCAGGTTTGCGTGGCGTGATTCGATGTTGCATTGAGAATGAGGGGACCTTCTTAAGAGAGAGGGAATGTCAGGGACACCATCAACCTCCATCCAATAGCAGAACCTACCTAAAGAAACTAGGGAACACTACTATGCTAACTAACAGTTATGACCTGAGGCACGGAGGAGAGAAATAAACCCCTATGAGGAGGAAATCTCTAGGGATCCAAGGCCTAGATCGCCTTCCCTCTAGGCTTGGGATATTGTATTTAATGACGGCTCTGCTGCTGCAATTTGGAAACCCAATTAAGGGAGGTGCAAAACATTCCAATTTGGAGGAAAGCTCTCACTCAATCCCTCTAGCAGGAATGCCGTGGAAGGTTGTGAGAGTGCTCTGCAACATCGGGGGCAATCAAGGCGGGAGGAAGAAGTATTGAAACTAATTTACAGCATCAACAGTAGCTTTAGCTGACCTCGGCGTATAACTGGGTGTACAAACATAGAAGCAGCATCTGTATTGAATACACTGAGTTGTGAACTGCAAATAAACATAAAACAAAAGGAGGCACAATGCTCTAAAGCAGCTGTCACTGGGCAGTGCACTGAAATTGCAGCAATGAGGTAAGAGAATGAGTTGAGAGCACATGACTGAGCTACACAGCTAGGGTTCAAAGTGAGTCTGCATCAGGTGAAAACAATTAAGTATGCAGTGTGGAGAGCAGCTTTAGTTGAGCTGAAACACACAGATTATGTTTGCAGTTGCATTGCAAGCAATTTGAGAGTTCTGAGTAACTGAAAGCAAGTAGTATGAGCGCTGAAGTAGCAGTATGCCAGGAGCTTAGGAACAAAGTCCCAAAAGACAGACCAAAAACACATAAACACAGAAAACAGGGAACAAGGCCCAAAACAAAAACAGACACAAACAAACACAGAAAACAAGGACAGAAAGAAACACACAGTTGGAGGCAAGATACAAACCAGAAGCAGGAAAACAAACACCGAAGTCCAGCAGAAACATACATAACATAGAAACATAGAATTTGATGGCAGATAAGGACTGCTTGGCCCACCTAGTCTGCCCATTTCCCTACCAAATGGATAAGTTGCAGATCCTAGTTAACCAACAGCCTACTTCCTCCTACCCCCCTCTAGAATTGCCTTATGTGTGCTCCATGCATTCTTGAATTCCCCCACTGTTTTTTACTCTACAACCTCCTCAGGAAGGCCGGTCCATGCATCTACAACCCCTCTGTGAAGAAATACTTCCTCACATTACCTCTGAGCCGTCCCCACTCTGTCTTCAAATTGTGCCCCCTTGTTCTTGCACATCGCTTTTTCTGAAAGATGCTACCCTCTTGGACTTTGTTGATTATCTTGAGGTATTTGAAAGTTTCTATCATGTCTCCCCTCTTCCTCCTTTCCTCAAGGCTATACATCTTAAGTTCCTTTAGTCTTTCTTCATATGTCTTCTGGTGCAGACCCTGCACCATTTTGGTTGCCCTCCTCTGGACAGCCTCCACCCTGTCTATGTCTTTGCAGAGATGGGGTCTCCAGAACTGTACACAGTACACCAGATGTGATCTTACCAACTGTCTGTACAGAGGGCCAACAACTTCCTGTTTTCTACTGGTGATGCCTCTCCCTATGCATTCCAGTATCCCCAGCCCTCCTTACTGCCTTCTCACATTGCTGGCCCACCTTTAGGTCATCTGATATGACTACCCCAAGGTCCCTTTCTATTTTTGTTGTTGTCAGTATCTCACCTCCCATTGTGTACTCTTCCCCTGGGTTTTTGTTTCCCAGTTGCATTACTTTGCACTTCTTTGCATTGAATCTAAGCTGCCATACATTTGACCATTCCTCCAACCTTGCCAAGTCCCTTTTCATCCTTTCCACCCCACCTTGCGTATCAACCCTGTTGCAGATCTTTGTGTCATCTGCAAAGAGACATACTTGCCCTTCTAGTCTCTCTGTAATGTCAGACATTACATGTAAAGACATTAAAAAGGACCGGCCCCAGTACTGAACCCTGCGGTACCCCACTAGTAACCCCCCTTTCTTCACTGTGGATTCCATTTACTATTACCCGCTGTGTCCTGTTGTCCAGCCAGTGTTTTATCCAGGCTACCACCCTAGGACCCACTCCCAGGCTGTTTAATTTGTTTATTAATCTTTTGTGCAGGACTGTGTCAAATGCCTTGCTAAAGTCTAGGCAGGCCATGTCCACAGCCCCTCCTTGGTCTACTATTTTGGTCACCCAGTCAAAGAAATCAATTAGATTTGTCTGACATGACCTTCTTGCTGTGAATCCATGCTGCCTTGGGTCCTGCGCCCACTGGCCTCTAGGTACTCAACAATTCTTTCCTTCAGAAGTGATTCCATCATTTTCCTACCACTGAGGTCAAACTGACAGGTCTGTAGTTTCCTGCCTTTGTCTTGCTCCCCTTTTGTGAAGGGAATCACATCCGCCCTCCTCCAGTCCTCAGGTACCACACCATCCTCCCATGATTTATTAAAAAGGGTGGTGTTACTAGTTCTTCCCTTAGTTCTTTTAGAATTCTGGGGTGAATCCCATCAGGCCCCATTACTTTATCCACCTTCAGTTTTAAGAGTTCTTTCAGAACCTTTTCTTCTGTGAAAGGAATAATATCAACCCCCCTATCCAGAGTGCTTCTATTGACTGGATTAGGTATCTCCTCCTGCTTTTCCATTGTGACTACTGAGCAGAAGTATTCGTTCAGTATCTCTGCTTTTTCCCTCTCACTCTCTGCCCAACCACCTTCCTCTTCATTCAGCCTCAGTATCCCTGCCTTAGTCTTTCTTTGCTCCCTAATTTACCTATAAAAGGTTTTATCCCCCATCTTAACTGAGTTGACTATCTTTTCCTCGGTTTGGGCCTTTGCTATTCTGACTGCCTTACTCGCTTCCTTCTGCTTTAACTGGTACAGTTCTCTGTCCTGCTCCTTCTGTGTTTCCTTATACTTCCGAATGCTATCTTCTTCTCCCTTACCTTCCCCACCACTTCTTTTGAGAACCATAGTGGTTTTACTTTCATTTTGATTTGTTTATTTGCTTCACACAAAGGCTTGTTGCCTCCGTGATGGTGGTTTTGATGTTTCCCCATTGTTGCTCCACCCCACCTTCTTGCCTGTTTGCTAGTGCTTTTCTGGGGCACTCTCCCAATTTGACAAAATCAGCCCTCCTGAAGTCCAGTACCTTCACTTTTGTATGGCTTGACTCTACAGCTAAGTTTATCGTGAACCACACTGTTTGGTGGTCACTTGTTCCCAGATGGCTACCCACTTGAAGATCGGAGATCCTCTCTCCATCCCCATTTGAGAGTACCAGGTCTAAGATTGCTCCCTCCCAAGGGGGTTCCAAAACTAGCTGTCTGAGGCATGTCCCCTGTAGAGACAAACAGAAACAGCAATGGGGGGGGTAGGCCCCAGCCGGCTCAGAGGACAGACTAACAGAGTCTCCGGCTGACAAAGAAAAAGTGCTTCAGAAGGAGGCTGAGAGGAACTGCTTATACAGCTTAGGAAGTGGGAGTGGCTGGCTGCTTGTCCACTGAAATACAGGCCAAGCCTTCCAATTCTGTGCAGCTCCAGAGCTAAAGTGCTGGATAAATATGACCCTTTTCACACTGTGTCTTTTAAACCATTTTAACTCTGTTCAATGGTTTACCTCTGGAGGCAGGAAACTAAAGCACTTAAGGCTGCCTACATTGAAAAAACAACAGGTTCACCACTGGCTGACCCTCAGAAGTTCTGGGCATTGGTGAACTCACTATTTAAGCCTGGCACTAAACAAAGCTTCATCTCCTTCTGCACCAAGACAGAATACTAACCAACCCCTCACAGGTCAAAGAGGCCCTGAACAGGAAATTTACAAACCTGTCGGAGTACTTGGCTAAGCTCCCATCCAAGGATTCCACTTGCACTCAGCGACAGTGAACCCCTATATTCTACTTCAAGGCCACTTCACCTAAAGAGGTCCATCGGCTCCTCATGGTCCTCCCTAATTTTGAAAGTTCTAGTAGTAACGATCTCTGACCTCAGTTCCTCAAACTTATGACAAACCTCATTGCTAAACCCCTAACCATCCTCTATAATCTATTATTAGCCTCCTTAACTATCCAGACAATATGGAAGCAGGCCAGAGTTGTCCCTATATTTAAAAGCATGGGACCCCAAACTCCTTGAAACTATCGGTCAGTATCCATCCTGTGCCCTCCCTCCCCAGTAAAGTTCTGGATAAAATAGTCTTCCAGCAAATCTCAGACAATTTCTCTAAGAATAACCTCTTCTCCCCACACCAACACTGATTTAGAAGGAGCCCCGGCACCACCAACACGTTGGCCTATTTCACGGACCATATCTTCAGAAGCCAGGCCCAAGGTAAGCTCATTGGTACCACTTTTATGGACCTATCAAAGACATTTGACCTGGCAGATGGCTTCCTCTTATGAAAACTACCCCGCTATTATTTCTCAGAAACTACTTCAGCCTGGTTTGACAACCATCTCAATGGAAGATCGGAAGTGGTATGCACCAGGGGTTCCAGCTCTAGCTCCCTGGGGATAAACAGTGGGGTCCCTCAAGGATCCATACTGGGGTCCATACTGTTCTCCCTCTTCATGGACCACCTCATCAGGGAAAATAAGGGTGGCCACATGTTAATGTATGCAGATGATCTTACCATTTACTGCAGTGACAAGAACCCCAAGGAACTATCCCTCACCCTCTACAGGGAGCTCAACTCATTTCACGGGTGGTTCGCTGCAAATACATTGCTTGTTAATGGCAAGAAAATGAAAGCCGTGCCTTCCGGCTCCAAATCCAGGCTCACAAAGTGGGCAATACATCCAAATACTCCTTACTCCTTGAGCATCCGGGCTCCAGATGGCTCCTACCTTGAACAGATAACTGTGTTCAAATACCTAGGTGTCACCCTGGACCCCTCTCTAATTTTCGCTGATTACACTGGAACACTGGTCAAGCGTTTTAACCAGCAAGTGGGAGTCTGCTTCAGGTTGAAGTATGTCATGACCCCAGAAGTACAGCTGGCCATAGCCCAAGGCACACTTCTCACACTCCTGGATTGTTGCTCCATCATCTATTCCCAAACAACTAACTGTAACCTCACTAAACTTAACATGGTCTACAACAGCATTTGTAGGTTTGCCTTGCTGGCCCATTATAACACCCACCACTGCTCCCTTTATCAGACGCTTGACTGGTTCTCCCCACAAGCCCATCATGACTATCTTGTGGGTACCCTTGTGGATAATTTCCTCAGGGAAAAAGAGAACTGCCCCCTATCAGACTTTCTCTGTCTTAAGACTAGTTCATGACATCTCAGGTCCTCTCAATGTCTCCGTGACCTTCCTCAGATGGTTACTGAGATGGGTCAGAAAATGTTCTCCAAGCTGCCTCATGCTATAGAATGGTTTACCAGCCTCCCTCCATTCGCTAGACACATTCATTCTATTCAAAGAGTACTTTAGAAATGCCCTGCCAACCACCTCTGTATGCAAGTGTCTCACCTAACCTGGGATGGTGAAGTTCCTTAGATCCAGATGTAGACTGCTAGGCAGTTCTCGATGCAGTTGTCTTCTTAGTTGTTAATCACGTTTTATATCATATGGTATTATGACCAATCTAATCATGATGTTATTGTGTCCCATACTACTAATCTTTTTTCTTTATTGTGGGCTTTCTGTGCCTATTTCAGGGCTTAGTACTGTGGGCCCTAACTGTAATTATCTGGGAACTGGCAGAGGAGTTGTGGGGCCACTAGCAGGTGGGTTCAACAGTTCACTGGAACCAGGCATGGTACTGCAGGACTGGAGAGTGGCACATGTGGTGCCCCTCCATAAGAACAGTGCCAAGGATGACCCAGGAAATTATTGACCTGTCAGTCTGTGACCTCAATCATGTGCAAGTTCACGAAGCCCATACTTAAGGAAAGGTTGGTAGAGTATCTAGAGGAGTACAGTCTCTAGGATGCAAGGCAGCATGGGTTTATTGGAGGGAGATTGTGTCAAACAAATCTGATTGACTTCTCTGACTGGGTCACTAAGGCAGTTGATAGAGGCCAAGTGGTGGAAATAGTTTACCTGGTCTTCAGCAAGGCCTTTGACTCTGTACCCCACAATTGTTTGATCAGAAAGTTGGCAGATCTCGGGCTGGGGAAAAGATGATCACATGGGTAAGAAAACTGACTCAGAAACAGGACCCAGAGAGTGGTGGGGTGAGGGAGTAATCTAGCACCAAGGAGGTCACCAGTGGGGTCCCGTAGGGCTTGGTGCTGGGACTGGTGTTGTTCAATGTCTTCATCAATGATATTGGGGATGGCATTATGGGCAAAATGTGCCTATACATGGATGACACCAAGCTATGTGGGAGTGGGGACACAGCTAAAGGGATACAGGACCTACAGGACTATCTGAAAAAGCATGAGATGTGTTCCGGGATTTGGCAGCTTGGCTTCAACACAAAGAAATGCAAAGTTATGCACATTGGAGTCAAGAATCTCAGGAAAAAGTACAACCTGGGAGGGATCCGGGTACCTGCAACAGAGGAGTATGATCTGGGAGTGATGATCACTAACAACCTGATGCACTCCATGCAGTGCAGGAAAGCGGTAGTAAGGGCAAATAAAATGTTGGGCTGCATAGCTAGGGGATCAGCAGTAGGTGAGAGGAGGTTATATTGCCCCAGTATAGGTCACTGGTAAGGCCACATCTACAGCATGGTGTGCAGTACTGGTGCCCACACCTTAAAAAGGACACTAACCTGCTGGAGGCTGTCCAGAGGAGAGTGCCTAAGAAGATCAAGAGCCAACAGGGTAGAGCTTATGAGGAGAGGTTGGGGACCCTGAACATGTACTTCCTGGAGGTGAGGCGAGAAAGAGGAGACAGAGACATGACTGAGACTTTCAAGTACTTGCAGGAGATAAATATGGTGGAAAATGCAGGTCTCTTTAAACTAAGTGGCAACCGAAACACAAGGGGACACAATCTTAATATGGAGGTGGGGAGATTTATAAGGAAGGCTAGGAAGCATTTCTTTATGGAGTGGGTGGTGGCCAGCTGGAATGTGCTGATGGAAGAGTTGGTCTCAGTGAAGACGATGGGCAGCTTCAAGAGAGGCTAGGATAGACTTAAGGGGAAAGAAAGGACCAGAGGAGGGGAAGATGAAAAGGATGTGAGGATTGGGGTGGCAGGGTCAGTAGCATAAGCCGTGGACCCTGCAGTACGAGCAGACTAGATAGACCAAATTACCTTATTTTGCAGGCTTCTTCGTATGTTCCTTTGTTCGTATCTTTATTTCAGGGGTTTGCATTGTGGGCTCTAATCCGTCACTTATCTATATTACATTTATTGTGTGGCTGTATTGATTCTATCTGTTCCATTTATTATGTATGTTTCTTTGACTATGTTGTATATGCCATATAGATGGCCCGGGTCATTCCCAAAAATGATCCCTCAGACCAGTGTACCCACCCAGTTACCAAATAAATAAATAAATACATACATATATAATAACTAAAATAAAAAAGGTTTGCATCCAAATTGTAGCATGGTAAAAACTGTTACAAACCATGTTCTGAAACCACTCTTTAGCCTTACTCTGTGATATGCTAGAGAATGGTTTCAGGGCAACACAGTTTCTTTAACCTGAGTTAGAAGCAGTGTCTACTTGCACTGTGCTCTTACTTGGACTACCTATCACATGTTGCAGCCACAAAAACTGGGTTTGAACAGCTGTGAAAAAATATCAGAAATGATTGGTTAACTCATAATTAGCCTTTAGGCTGCCAGATTTAGAACGTAAAGGTTTTTGGGATATGTATACATGCCAGTGGCACAGAAAGGGGTAGCTACAGAAGTAAGCAGTCACCTTTTCCGCTGTTGCTGGTGATGCTCTCGAGTATCCCAGCATGCCCTGTAGTACTCACAATGCTTTGCGTTGGTGCCACAGTGGTGACTGGGAACAGGACAGCACAGTGTAAGAGTACAGTTTTCATGCTCCAAACACCATACTTACAACTGGGTTAAACATTTTAAAATGTTTTCTTAGTGTGTACTGGCCTATAATGGGCCAGGACTATAAAGGAAAACTGAAATCCCTGAAGTCAGGTTGTTACAAGGTGCACAACACGAACTGGTACAATCTGCTCAAGCGTTATGTCTTCTCATTACTATTTTCACTATGGCATGATCACTGTAACTGTAATGCAACAGTTAAGATAAACAGTACGTTCTCGTTTGATACTGAATATTTGCCTGCTTTCAGCTTGAGCTTACCTATCTAGTGCTGATAAAAAATATCAGTCTCTCTATTTGAAGTCACTCTATACTGTAAATCCAAACACTATGCATAATATGTACTAACACACCATATGGATTGAGTGGGATGAATGAAAAATAGGGAGTATGGGTGGGGGCTTGTTTCACTTGTAAAGATCATAAACAGTAGAGTCCTTTGCTCTCTTATGTGCCTACTAGACCACAACACAAACTCATCTTATTTAAAATAAGAACATATTAGAAGAAAAACAATGGCTGGCTTACCGGTTGTACAACTGTAAGCTGACCCCGGGCAGTCAGGTTACATTACGAACAGGGACCGCCCACCCCAGGGATGGGGTCTGGCTTCCTCAGTACCATGGAGACTCGTACAGGTGGGCACCCGGTGTGGCTTCAAGGTGTGTCACAGGGTAGCGGTCCCACAACACAGCAGTCAATAGATGCAATGTCCATATCCACCTGCAGTGGCACCAGCCTGGATGCAATGTAGTAATATTGCTGTATACCACAAAATGCTGTATTATGCTGCACAGAACAGTGTAATTCAATACCAATTAAGCCCTTTTGTCATGCAGTATTTTGTGATATGCCATTTACTGCAAGTTACTGCACCGTATCATGGCTGGCTTCAGTGTATAAAGTTCTTAAGTGGGGCATTTTTCCAGTACTCACAAATTACATTCCATACTTCTTTGCACTCCAACAGCTCCCCCAAACGACCACAATCAAGATTCTGGTGTTTCCTCCTCTTCTATCTTACCTCTCCAAAGTCTTAGCAGGTGATTGATACATTTCAGGCCTTAATCTCATGCAACAGCTATGCTGTGAATGCCGTCAGATACATATCTGACTAAATCTCATCCACAAGCCATGCAGGGCACAGCATTTAGTTCAGTTCAAATCAATTCACAGTCCCCATCCCCCACCCTGATTCCAAAGTTCTGAACCTCTAAGTACCCTTAGGATAGTCAGGCAATAGCTGGTTCTTTTAGGTGGTAACTTCCCTAGTCCCAAGAGATACTCATATGCACACTATTCCAGACAGAAAATGCTCATGCCATAAGGCAATTATTTAAAGCCATTTTTTTCCGTTCTTGCTTTAGTCCCTTGTACCTGGTCACCAAGCTACTTATCTTCCTTGCCTTACTTCTGCCTTGGAAAGAAACAGGGGCTGATGGCATCTGCTGCTTTTGTCAGTTGTTCAGTACTCTACAATACTCCACGAATGGGTTCCAAGATCATGAACAGCACCGCAGGGTGATCTCCCAATGGTAAGCAGTGGAAGTGACCTATCCCTTTACAGTCTTCTCTCGCTGTCTCTCGTGAGTCACCTTTTAATCTTTGTCAACTGTCAATTATCCCCCCACCTCCTCCCTGGGGCATAACTGACACAAGCAGTCCCCGAGAGCCTGTCAGTAGAGTACATGGAATCCAACTAGGAACCCCTGGAAATCCCAAGGGTTACACATCTGCTTACCAAGTAGCAGGTCTGGGTTCATATCCTAAACCCAGAACATCCACTTTGGATGGACACAGGTAAAAGTGTTCCAGTTGGGCACTATCCCACACGTCTCAGTGTGAACAGGTCTCTCCTGCTGATGTTGACGTGAAGTCAGGCATTGACATGGTGGGTAGTGGTGCTCCATGTCCACTCAGGCTTGATGCCAAGATCCTCAGTTCAGGGTTCAGAAGGGCACATGACAGGCCATGCTCCAAGGGTGAGGTTGGATAACTGGTGAGTAACATGGTGGAGTAAAAGCAGATTACACCACCAGTCCCTCCTTCATCCAGTTCCAAAGTACAGACCTCTTGGTTCTCAGCTCCACAGTAGATTGCATGCTCTATATGAGATGTGAACTGTGCTTGTAGATGAAAGTGAAAAAAGACTATGGCTGGAAGGGAAACTGTAAAGCAGAAGGGGAGGGGCAAAACAGGTTCACTTGGACATGGATTATTTGTTAAACTAGACAACATGAGGGGCTGCCTGATGCACTGCCATGCCAGCACCCAAGGTATGGGAGCAGACTTGGGAGCTGGCCTGGTGGTCTAGGAAGGCCGGGAAGTACTGCTGTGTGGCATCGCTACCAGCCAGAACAACTGGCACCAGGTTTTTGTGCACCAGCGACTCCTTTGACAGACTGGGCAGGTAGCTCCACCACAGGAAGTCATCTGCTCACTTTAGTGGTCTACAGGACTTGCTACCAGGCACCATGGGAGGAGAGAGGGAAGAAATGGGGAAAAAATTGGGCTCCATCTAGAAAGCAGTCACAGGTTGCACACTTGGGCCTCACCACAGGAAGCCTACCACCTGCCCTAGACCCTGAGTAAGTCACCTGGGAAAGAATGGCCTCCCTCCCCAAAGACCCCTGCCATGGACAGAAGAACCATGGAAGTGGGCAGCAGCACTGAGGTTAGTAGTGGGATGGGGATGGGTAGTCACCAGAAGACAGTAAGAAGGTGATGTGGACCTGATCAGGAAGAAAAGGCTTGACTGAAACAAAAACAGTACAAAATATACCCTCTCTCTAGCATCACTGTGTATGATTAAAACCTATCCTTTTTGTTATTCACCTACCCTTTATGTGTACAGGAGTCAAATCTCACAAAAAAACATTAATTGTAAACAGAAACATTAGAATCATTAGAGAAACTGAACTTTCCATCTTTGGTGATAATGACAACATTTGAAAATAGCATCCCCGTGCAAATGGACTCTGCTTCATGTACACACAGACAGATGAAGGGGCCTGCATCGGCAGTCATCTACAGGTCAACGGGCACTCGGTTTTGAGGGTGTCAGGAAGTATCCCCTATCCAAATCTGTGCAGTCTAGTTCATGGGGGTATGTGCAGGGGCCATTGCATTTTTAATTCACTTTATTACATCAGGTAATATAAGTGGATTGGACTGCTGGTTCATTTTCAGTCATGCCTGGGGTGAAAGATATTATAAAACAGATTACAAAAAAATATTAACAAGACAGAATAAAGTACATGCTTACTTGGACTCCTCTAAAAGTATATTCTGCGGGCAGGGACACTGCTGGATCTGAAAATGAACAACAGTAGAAAGTGCCACGGTGGTTACTCATGGTTCCAGTAGATATACCGTAGGCCTCTTCTGAAGAAACACTTGACACCAGCCACTACATCAGCGCTTCATTAGATCAGCTTGGCATTGCTCCGAGGGTTTAGTACAGCTCCTATATCTCTCTGATCACTCAGTCTGGATTGTAACGCTGCACTGCGGAGAACCCATCCCCCTACTAGTGCTTCTGCATGGCAACCCCCAGCACTGTGGACCAATTAATGGCTGCAGTTTATAGAAACACAGAATTTATTGGCAAAAAAGGACCACTTGGCCTTCCCAGTCGATCCAGATGTTCCCTGCCTAATCAGACTCTAAATGGTCTCCGGCGACCCTCCCTCCTCCCTCCTCCATTCCTATTTACTATGTACCCCCTGCATTTATCTCATGCATGCTTGAAGCCTACCACTGTTTTCACCTCCACCACTTCTGCTGGAAGTCTGTTCCAGGCATCTACCACCCTTTCATTGAAACAGTGCTTCCTTGCATCAGTCTTAAACTCCCCCCCCACCGCCATACATGCTCCCTCATCCTGGTGCTCTTTTTCATTTAAAAAAGACTGACCACCTGCACCCTGTTCACCCCTCTGAGATACTTGTAGGTCTCTATCCTGCTCCCTGTCACTCTCCTTTCTTCCATGGTGTACATTGTTGAAATCATTCAGTCACTCCTCACAGGGCTTCTCATGCAACCCCCTGCACTATTTTAGTTAACCTTCTCTGGACTGCTTCCACGCAGTCTATGTCCTTCCTGAAGTGTAGCCTCCAAAACTGGGCACAGTACTCCAGGTGGGATCTCACCAGTGAGCGGCACAGGGTATTGCCATTTCCCACTCCTGCTGGAGATACCTATTCCCATGCACCCTAGCATCTCACTAGCCCTACCCGCTGCTTTGTTATGTCACCCTGCCACTCTGGGATCATCAGTTATGATAACTCCAAAATCCCTTTCCTGCTTAGTGACTGATAGTACCTCCCCCATCCTAGATTCAGCTTGTCTGTTCCTGTGCCCATGGTGCATAATTTTGCACTTCCTTGCATTGATCCCCAACTGCCATGCTCTTGACCACTCCTGCTCCGTCTCCCCAAGCAAGTTGTGGCCTTATCATAGGTTGCAGACCCTAAGGGTCTGTTCAGAACATAGTCTCTTAGATGACACTGAAGAGTACAGCTGTAGGTTGCCTAACCCTCACTGACTGTAACTCTCCTTTGGACTGAACTTCTTACTTTATGCAAGTGTCAGTTTCCTTCCTTGCACTTCTGAAGCATGCTTCTATCTCCAAAGGTGCATCTCTCACAGACTGATGCAGACTGCAACCACAAATAGACACTGGTCAGGACTTGAGTAGGCACACTGCTACTGCCAAGTCTCTCTCTCTCTCTCTCTCTCTCTCTCTCCCCTCAAGAATCTAGTCCACCCATTGGTAAGTCTCTTGGGGGGTGGGGTGTCTGACAGATACTAAATGTATGATTGGCCCCACAAAAGCCCAGATGAAGCACAGTCCTCAAGGAACCCACAATGTTGTACAGACTATTACATGCTCCTCATATTCTGATTGCCTGTTACTCCACCCTCCCGACCCCAGTGCTATGATGAGAGGAGTAAGAGATGACATTTATTTAGTTTTTGTTTACCGGGTAAGTGTACTAGACAGAAACTGCCTATTTTCAGGCACGGCCCGGGAAAAATACGTCAGATAACATAGGACAGTACAGTACAATAGGACAATAGAACACAACATAACTTCAAAAGAATATAACCCCCCTACAAATGGAGGTTCCCGAAAGGTCTTCCTTGAGCTTGCCTAAATGCTCACTGCCAGGCTGGTGTCCTGCATTTTAGCAGTTTAAATGTGATTGCCAGAGAGTGCCTGTATAGCCTCTATGTACTGTTTCTTTAAGAGCTGCCTGGATTGCAGTCATAAGTAATCTGAGAGGGAGCTCTGTTGAAAGATGTAACTATTTGCTGAAAATCATTTAGAGTGATAATGATAATGTAGTTAGTCTAACCTGCCTTCTTTGCAGCAAGGACTGTTTTGTTTATCTCCACTGTCTTGGTCCTGGACTGCGAATTGGACCAATCAGTACTGGTGGGACCTAAAATGTAGCCGGACTACAGGAGCTGTCTGGAGTCAAAATCTGTAGGAATTGTAGTTTTGGCCTTTTTTGTGCCTTTTGCACCTGAAGGGAGGGCCTTTGTTGTGACTGACAGGAGGATCAGCCAACCAAACCTTTTGCATCTTGGGGAATTTCCCAGGCTGCTGCAGCTAGTTTCAGTTTTCAGATGAGAAGTGAAGAAGTAACAGCTCAAGTGATTTTGAGCAGCAGTTCTGTGTAGTTTTTGCATGGGAGAACTGTGAAAGGGCTGAGTTTTGGCCTGCCTGTCTGCCTGCTGTCCCTGAGAGGGAAAATAGAGTTTATTCGGACTGAATCTGAGTTGTGAGGACTATTTAAGCCACTGGACTGTGACCAGGCTTTAACCTGAAGAAGACCGAAGATTTGCTGAATGCGATCGGCCTGTCAGGATTTCCAGCTGCTTTTGAATCCCCGATTTGTACAGACACTTTGTGATCGTGACGGAGAGCGGTTTGTGTGGTACAGTAGAATTTCCTTACATGTAAATGTGCTGTGTATTGAAAGTGGGTCGTGATTTGGTTCCCCACTGTGTGAACTGTGTTCTGCTTGCTGGAAGCTTTATCCAGCCGAATCGGACTGAATCCGCGTTCATCTCCATTTGGCCTGGGCCATGCCACGCTGGCCTTGCCAGACTACCCCACTGCAAAGAGAAAGCCACCGACGAGAGACCTGCCTGGAGATCAGCCCCTGCTCCACGCTGAACAGGAATGACGCCTCGGTGAATCATGTGGGCCCTGCTTCTCCTGGCACTCCAGATTGACCACCTGCTGTCTTGATTTTCGTCCAGCCTGTGTCCAGTCTTGGGTATCGTGAGTAATCATCAGGGTAGCTCCCTGCAACAACAGCCTAATCTAAAAGTGTGTCATCTCATTGTCTTGTTGTTTTCTTTTCACGAACTGAGCCCTGCGGCTCCAGATTACAAATAGTGTGTGTTGTGCATGTTGTTTTCTTCCATCACAGAGTCCCAACCAGCTGCAACGTTCCTGGCTATCCCACCATTCTCCATCTGGGTACCCAGAGTGTGTGCCTCTTTACTGACCCTGAAGTGCATGCATAACTGTTTGACTGATAGAGCCTTTAAGCAAATTAACCTGATCACGCCCCTCCCTTGTTCAAGCCCCTTAAATAAATCATATCTAACTCTTTTTTGCATTTACCCTGACTATGGTTCCAGTTTGTGCAACAATACTGTACTGCTGTTATTTGCTGTGTATAACCTTGTTTTACAGGGGGTCCCCAGGGCTGGGCCAGAGGAAAGCCCTAGTGGTAAGTGCAAACAGTGTGGGTACTTGTGTGGTGTATCAGGGGTACTGTGAAAGTGATTATTGTGTATTGTTCCAGCCACTAGTTAGGAAACAGAGGGGTTACAGTGTCCCGGAGGTCTGTGCCCAGGTTAGCTTGACCACTACCAACCCTGATCTCCGGGTGGAGGCACCCGTTTCAGAACTCAGGCCCCTTAACCTGCTATTAGCCAAGCATGCTGGGGTAGTAGCCCTTGGGATAGCACCATCTAGGGGTTACAAGAAGATACAACAGCATCAGATTACAAGGAATAGTGCAGTGTATACAGTCAGTAGGACACTACGTAATTACCATAAGACATTTTAGGGGAGTTCAAAGTTTTTAATGCATGAGTCCACATGTACAGAGCTAGTGTCCCTGGACGGGACCAGTTCAGTGTCCAATTTTGCTGGGGGCTGTCCCCACAGTGCCAGGTGCGCATGCCTGATCCCTCATCAACTGCCATGGCTGGCTGCAGCATGAAACCACAGTTTAAACACATGGTGCAACTGCCACAAAGAAAGCCGAGGTCAGACTGCTGTTTCCGTGCCGTCGGGCAAAATGGAGAGGATGAAGCAGTCCCTGTGACTTAAAAAAACGGGCCACTAGCTTGTAAATAAAGAACATGGTGGTCACACACCCAGTGCTTATGCACGGCTGCCGGGAGTAAAAATTTAAAGGATCCACGGCTCCATTTCTGGTTTCAGCCATGCGGCCGACATAAAAATGTATATCCTCGGCTCCAGGGAGTAAAAAAGAGCTGGAGAACCCATTAACTACCGACCGGGAAGACTCTGGTCATGGGGGGAACTGTTATCTGCCCTTACAAGAGCATATGCATCAAAACTGAGGGCAGAACTGTTTGGGCCCCGTAAATGAAGACAAAATGGCAGCCCGCCCTGGAACTACAAAACACAGCAGGCTACTGGGTAAAGAAGAAGGCAGTGAGTTTGCCCGGGAAAGTGGCAGCCTATGAAAAGAGGGCCACCTGGAGGCCATAAATAGCACTGAATTGCCACCAAAAGGGGAGAGTCGTCAAGAGGAGCTGCAGTGTGGTTGTGAGGGAAAAGACTGTGTGGGCTGCTGACGCCAATTCCCTATACTTTTTCTCCTGCTGGTTTTGGCCATCGATTTAAAGACAAAGTGCCAAGTTGTGTGCAGGAGGACTAGAGATTGACCTGTGCTGTTGAGAGTTTGAAATTTGCTCCCAGTTAGACCAAAGTGTTGTGTTGGGCAGTATTTCTGAAGCTGAAAAGATCAGTGAGCTGCAGATACAAGTAGAGTTGCTGTGCCTCCCCTCGGTGGAGTAATTGTTGGGTGAGTGGAAAATCCGGCAAGGGGAGAGACTGTGAGTGCTGAGGCAAGTGACTGTGAAGTGGCCCAGCATTGCTTGGAAAAGAGACGCCCTGTGGGAGAGTGCTGGGGGTAAAAGACTGAGCAAGTGCCCAACTGAGGCTGTGTGACCAGGGGTACAACAGAGGGGTTTGGGGTACCACGTTCATCCTTTTCCCCTGAACCGAAGAAGAAGAAGAAGCCGATCAGTGGGGAAGACATCGACAGGCCTGCCTGTGTGAACACAGTCTACAAAGGTCTCCAGGTGAAGCTGGCAAGGCCAGGCAGGTGAACACCAGTGTACCCTAACTTTCTCCAAGCTTCTAGATCTGCGACCTTGTGGTGCACCATCATCCAGGGACCTCCACAGTATCATGCAACTGCATTCTGCCTGCAACTCATCTGGCTGCTGAACCCCTTTGTTGACTTCAGAACTGTGAGTAACCTGAGCTGGGGCTTTGGGGAGCCTTATTAGCCAGCTAGCTAGCCAGGTTACAGGGGAAAGTCTGGGACAGGATTGAGTCCCTTTTGAAGTAGTGCACAGGCAGAAAGCCAATGAGTTAAAAGTGTTTAACAGTTATTTGGGCCCTGACAAAAGACCCCAGGCCTGCATCACCACCTCAGTGAGGTACCCACCAAATAGGGACATTTCTGGGTGTACACAGTGATGGGAAAGAGAGGTTACAGTGGGGGAAATCCTTGTTGAAAACAGTGTATTGTGTTTCTTGTTCTCCTTTTCCCCTTCCTCAATAAATAATCTCGCTGTTTACATTTTAACTACTGTCACTAATTTATTGCAATAGAGTTACTGGGGGTAGAGGATTGCAACTGTGTGGAAAATTGTTATTGTGTGGGGAAAATGTTCAGGGGGGCTAGCTGTCATATTTTCCTGGGGTGTGGTAACCTGTCCTCTGTCCACAGGTACCCCTTGCCTCTTATTTACAAACAAGGCAGAGCTCTGAATACGAGTGAGTGCTGGACAAATATCAAACAAACCCTAGTAAGAAAACCAGCACTCCAGACAACAAAAAATTCAGGAAATAAATGTTACGGAGGTTTTTGATAAAAAAATCTTTTACTTACAAACTGTAAGAGAGAATAAACACTCTTAGTGAAACATTGCAAACTGCAGGCCCCCGCACTCTCAAACCTGCCTCGGCCTCTTAGCCTGGGTGGAGGCACCGCACCATATCTGCTGACCACTGTGGAACTCCAGGCCCAGCCCCTCAGAGGTGTGCACTGAGCTGACCCTAGGGCCCCAGGAGCAGCCGGGTGAGTCAAGGCTATTACACCAGACTACCCAAAGTCACTCTGGGTGCTCCCAAAGTCTATGTGTACACACTGAGCAAGCTTGTAGATCTGTTTATTGAGAACAGTGCAGCACCAATGGAAAAAATTACATGTGGATATAGGTCTCAAATAAAAGTTCTAAACTTCAAGAGTTACGTGTTCAAGAAAAAGTATCTTAAGGCAATGAATTGAGACAGCAATCTTGCTTTCAGAGCAAGGAGCAGCTGACTAAAGAGCTAGAACTTTACTTACTAATGGAACACTTCTAACTCTGCAAGAGTCAGAGCCTGTTGTGATTAAGCAAACAGATACTTTACTAGAAGTGTGGGGTCTCAATTAGGGTCTAAAAAAAGAAAGTTAGTGTGTTTTTTTGAGAAGGGGACTGTACCAGCTTCTCAGTTTGCTAAGTCAAGAGGAGAGCAGTTAATTGAGGGCGTGGCTTAGGCAGCAGAAAATCAGGTGTCTCCAACTAGAGTTCCCTGCTGCTAGCTTTTGGCAGACAGCAATCTTGCTTTCAGAGCAAGGAGCAGCTGACTAAAGAGTTAGAACTTTACTTACTTGTTGCCCTCCTTTCCTCTCCTCAACCCTCCCACCATTAGCCAGTTCCACTTTTACAGGCACTGGGTTTGACTGACAACAGGAACTTCCTGTTTGGGAGTAGGAAGGTAAGGACCACTGAGACACATAAGTTTTGCCATCCTTGAAGGAAAAGATTAGCTCTCCCTCCCCCCTTCCCAGATGCGGGGGGGTCTGAATCTGAGCAAGGAAGAAGGAGACTACCGAAGAATACAGGAAGTTCCTGTCCCAGAACAGGAAGGGTGAGAGCTGTAAGGGCACACAGACAGTAGGAAAGTAAATGGAAAAATAAATTAATACAGGGAGAAGAGAGTAAGCATACAAAGCAACAGGAGAGGGGCCAAAAAATAAGCCATGACGGGAGCAGTGCAGTGCAGTGGCTGTGGAGCAGCAGTCTTCCAGGATATGTTCTGGAGGCTGCAACGATTCCCTATTTGCAGACACCTCTCTGGTCTGAGGGAGGAGGTTGCCCATCTCCAGGATGACCTGGCTAGGATTCATGAAACCTCTTCCCCCACCCAGGGACCACCAGGACCGCCACTGCTGCCTCAGAGGTTGCCAAGAGAGAGAGAAGCGGTTGGATCAAGGTGAGCTCAGGGAGGGTGAGGGTGGTGGAACAGAGGCACATGCCTCCAGTTGTACCTGTCCACAATTCATACGCCATTCTGGCAGAAAGTTGTCCTCTATGGGGCACCTGCAGTGCATACCAAGGAGGATGCTGGGAACCTCCATGGGGAGGCCCACAGGAGGGTGGCATGAGGCCCCACAGGAAGGAAACAACTTCTGGTGAGGGACTCAGTCATTAGGGGGAGTAGAACTGGGGAGGGAGGGGAGAGGGGAGTAAGGTGCCTTCTCGGTGCCATGGCTTAGAAGGACAGGGAGCGAATCCTTAGGATTGTGGGAGCAGCTGCACGGGAGTAGGAGCTGGATGTCATTATCCACCTAGGGACAAATGACCTGGCTGGGAATGGGATCAGAGCAGTACAAGAGGAGTTTGTGGAGTTGGGGAGGGGTCTTAGACAAGTAGCACATACGGTAACCTTCTCGGAGGTGCTGCCTATCTATGGCATTGGTGAGGATAGGGTACTCCGCATCATGGGTTCAATTAATGGTTGAAAAACTGGTGTGGAGCTCAGGGTTTTTGGCTTCATTGGGGACTGGGGCTTCACCTGGAGGGATACAGGCCTATACTGGTGCGATGGTCTGCATCTGTCTGGGAGGGGAACCAAACTAGCCAAGGGGGGAGGCACTGAAAAGGAACTCCCAGGATCCCCCCTCAAAACAGGGTAGTTAGTGAGGTAAACACCAAGGTAGAGAAGTCAATAGGGAGCAAGACAGGGGTAAATGGAGAAAAAGGCAAAGGCAGCAAGGACAGGGATGGGCTAAAAGGGGTAAGGCCATCAACAAATGGAGGGTGATGAGTACCAATGCCCGTAGTCTTAGTAACAAGCTCCCTGAACTAGTGGCCTTGATGGAAGAGGGATGCCTGGATATTGTGGCAGTCACAGAAACATGGTACACAGAGAACCATGACTGAGATGTTAACATACCAGAGTACACAATCTACAGGAGGGACAGGGAGGGTAAAAGAGGAGGAGGAGGAGGAGGAGTGGCTCTCTATGTAAGTTGAAGGATTAAAGCAACGGAACTAAAGGGTAAACAGGGAGGAGAGGAGGCAATGTGGGTCACCCTGGAGACAGGAAATGGCACCACAATCTACACTGGGGTTGTATACAGACCCCCATCTCAGGGGGAGGCAACGGACAAGGAAATGATAGAAGGCATCCTTAGAATGGCAGAAAAAGGGGAGATATTGTTGATGGGGGACCTGAATATGCCAGATGTTAACTGTAGCATCTTTGCTGCAGCCACATCCAAGAGCAGGGTCATTCTCGATGCCCTAGAGGGGGCATGCCTCAGACAGCTAGTGTTGGAACTCACTCGGGAAGGAGCAACTTTAGACCTAGTACTCTCAAATGGGGACAGAGAGAGGATATCGGATTTAGAAGTCAGTAGCCATCTGGGAACAAGCAACCACCAAACAGTGAGGTTCACGATAAACACAGCCATAGAGTCAAGCCATACAAAAGCGAGGGTATTGGACTTTAGGAGGGCTGACTTTGGGAAAATGGGAGAGTGCCTCAGAAAAACACTAGCAAATGAGCAAGAAGGAGGGGTGGAGGAACAATGGGGAAAAATCAAAACAGCTGTCACAGAGGCAACAAGGCTTTGTGTGAAGCAAATCAACAAAAGAAAACAAAGGAAAAAAATACTATGGTTCTCAAAAGAGGTGGCGGGGAAGGTTTGGGAGAAAAAGTATAAGGAAACACAGAAGGAGCAAGACAGAGAACTGTACCAGTTAAAGCAGAAGGAAGCGGGTAAGGCAGTCAGAACAGCAAAGTCCCAGATTGAGGAAAAGATAGCCAACTCAGTTAAGAAGGGGGATGAAATTTTCATAGGTACATTAGGGAGTAAAGAAAGACCAAAGGAGGGATATTGAGTTTAATAAAGGGGAAGGAAGGATGGGCAGAGGGTGACAGTGAAAAAGTAGGTATACCGAACAAATACTTCTGCTCAGTATTCACAAAAGAAGAGGAGGGAGAGGAACCTAAACCAAACAATAGAACCACTTTGGATAAGGGGGTAGATACCAGTCCATTCAAAGAAGAAAGGGTCCTGAAAGAACTCCTAAAACTGAAGGTGGACAAAGCAATGGGGCCTGACAGGATTCACCCCACAATTCTAAAAGAACTAAAGGGAACTAGTGACACCACTGACTACCCTTTTTAACAAATCATGGGAGGATGGTGTGGTACCCAAGGACTGGAGGAGGGTAGATGTGATTCCCCTTTACAAAAGTGGGAGCAAGACAGAGGCAGGAAACTACAGACCTGTTAGTTTGACCTCAGTGGTAGGGAAAATTATGGAATCACTTCTGAAGGAAAGAATTGTTGAGTATCTAGAGGCCAGTGGGGCACAGGACCCAAGGCAGCATGGATTCACAGTGGGAAAGTCATGTCAGATGAATCTAATCGATTTTTTGGACTGAGTAACCAAAGTAGTAGACCAGGGAGGGGCTGTGGACATGGCCTACCTAGACTTTAGCAAGGCACTTGACACAGTCCCACACAAAAGATTAATAAACAAGTTAGCCAGCCTGGGAGTGGGTCCCAGGGTTGTAGCCTGGGTAAAACACTGGCTGGACAACAGGACACAGAGAGCAATAGTAAATGGAGACCACTCCCAAGAAAGAGGGATTACTAGCGGGGTACCGCAGGGTTCAGTACTGGGACCGGTCCTCTTTAATGTCTTTATAGGTGACATTGTAGAGGGATTGGAAGGGAAAGTATGCCTCTTTGCAAACAACATAAAGATCAGTAACAGGGTTGATACACAAGGGGGAAGGGGTGGAAGGGATGAGAACAGACTTGGCAAGGTTGGTGGAATGGTCAAATGTATGGCAGCTTAGATTTGATGCAAATAAGTGCAAAGTAATGCACCTGGGAAACAAAAACTCCAGGGAAGAGTACACAATGTGGGGGGAGGCACTAACAACAACAAAAATGGAAAGGAACCTGGGAGTAGTCATATCAAATGACCTAAAGGTAGGCAAGCAATGTGAGAAGGCAGTAAGGAGGGCTGGGGGATACTGGGATGCATAGGGAGAGGCATCACCAGTAGAAGACAGGGGGTACATGACAATTCGCTCCCGACAACTCGTAGTGCGACTACTCGCTCCCGACAGTACACTCCGCCGTCATCCCACTCCTACGTCAATTCTTGTTATGCCAACTCGCTCCCTCTATCTTTTAAAATACAGTTCTGTTGAATAAAAGTACCAGTACCATTCATTGTGAATTGTATGCTTGCTCCTTTCACTTTTTGTTGTTCGCAAAGAGGTAATTTCTGACACTTTCACCACTGCATTAATGCCATCTTATTGTGTAGGAAATGCTCACTTATTTTAGCATGTTTTAGCATGTCTTGCAAGCTGTGAACGAGCTTGGTATCGACATTTCTCGTAACAGGATTGTGCGCTGTGGATTCCATCTCTTTCAAAGCCCTCCTCCACTGCCTCTGCTGTTACACCTGCTCTTGGAACTACAGTAGCTGCCCGCCTCTATCTGCCTCCCTTTACTCACTTGTTTCCATTCTCCCTCTATGTCATACTCCTGATTATGCCCCTTTGGCACTGTGTCACATGCAAAAGCTATAGCACTCACCCACCATAGCTACTGGGGCTACTGACACCAGTACTCTGTTCACGGACAGCTTGTAAGGAGGGACCTTCAGATAGGAGGCATATCCCCTTGAGAACGCGCCAAGTGCAGGCATGAAATGACGGACTGCGGAAGAAGCACTCGCTCCTTGCACCTGTATTCACTGCACAGTAGGACTGCATTTTGTAACAGAATGAAGGGTACATGACAATTCGGAGTTTGCAACATAACAGCATCTCTGGTGTCAGCCTCTCCACTAGTTATGGTGGGGGAGAGCTTACTGCACCCTCAGTGGAATGGCCATTTTCTCACCCTTTTGTGCCTCCTAGGCAGCCTCTGTAAATCAAGTGCACTTTTGGTGAGTGGAAATCAAAGCAATCTTCAGCAGACATTTGACATTTTGGGAGCTGATGTCGTAGGCAGAGAATGTCGGAGGAGTGAATTAAGCGCTGGGGTGAATTGTCGGGAGCGAGAGTTGACTGGGTAGAATTGTCGGGCGAGGTTGTCGTGTTCCCGAAGACAGGAAGTTGTTATCCCTCTGTACAGGCAGATTGTAAGACCCCATCTGGAATACTGCGTGCAGTTCTGAAGACCCCCATCTCCACAAGGACATAGACAGGATGGAGGCAGTCCTGAAGAGGGCAACTAAAATGGTGCAGGGTCTGCACCAGAAGCCATATGAAGAGAGACTAAAGGAGCTTAATATGTGTATCCCTGAGGAAAGGGGGGGGGGGGGAACATGATAGAAACACTTAAGTACCTCAGGGGAATAAAAAAAGTCCAAGAGGGTAGCATCTTTCAGAAAAAGAGATGTGTAAGAACAAGGGGGCACAATTTGAAGATAGAGGGGGGCGGCTCAGGAGCAACGTGAGGGAGTATTTTTTCACGGAGAAGGTGGTGGATGCATGGAATGACCTTCCTGAGGAGTTTGTGGGGTCAGAAACATTGGGGAATTCATGAATGCATGGGACAGATATAAAGCAATTCTAGTGGGGGTTAGGAGGAAGTAGGCTGTTGGTTAAGTAGGATCTGCAGCTTATCCAATAGGTAGAGAAATGGGCAGACTGGGTGGGCCAAGCGGTCCTTATCTGTCGGTCAAAGTTTGTGTTTCTATGTTTACTGTCTCTTGCACTCCATTGATCACACAGTTCTTCTTGCCCAGTACTGCCTAACTAATTAATAACTTTCCTGAAGAGTTGCAGGGCTGGGCCTTGGTCAATACTCACAAACTCCAGGGATGCAGATGTACTGCAAACTCTGCGGGATGTCTTCCACTTTTACTCTGTAGACAGTCTTGGTCAAAGGTGTGGTGATCCTCATGAGCTTCTAGTGGTGAATGATTTGGGTTGGCAAGAAACGCCTGATAATCCTCATCACTACTTTTCACCCCTTGCAGGTGACTATTCTCTTCACCCATGCGAGGGCAGGCAGTCACTCAGGGCCTAGGTGGCTGGGTCCTCAGCAAGGTTACATTTCTCAAGTAGAATCTGAGAAAATCAGGCTGGTTTCTCTCACACAGAATTGGAGCATATGTAAGGCAACCGCTGAGTGCTTAAGTTATGGGGTGAACTTCAGTCATTGGGCTCTAAAATTAATTTTCTGTCTCCCAGATAGGAAACTCTGATGGAACTCACACCAGAGGCTGAGCTGAAGAAATCAGGTCTGTCTCAGAAGTTGATCTGACTGATGTCAGCTGTTGTTGGACTCAGCAGAGATTCCATTCACCAAAGCTTCAGTGTCTATTGGCTGCTTTAGTCACAAGGGGAGGTTCTCAGGCAGAGGAACCCTCAAACTGATCCATTTTCATGTCCTGTATTGGTGCATTCCTTTCCTCTCTGCCCCTCTCTACAGGGCATTTTACTCTGGTTGTGAACATCATATCAGACCTGGCTGCATCCTGATTTGCTCCTCAGTTCCAAGGCACAGTCTGGTGCCCCATAACTGCTACTGTAGTCCAGGGTGTCAATGCCTTTCAAGATGGCAGCGCCCATGCATCAGTATGGTTTATTTTGTTGGAAACGTCTCTCCGCTTTTTACCCCACCTGACTGACTTTGGATGGCACTTTGTTACCAGGTGTAACACCTCTCGCCAGGGGCTTACTCTTGCTCAGCCTGCTGGGCTGCCCGGCTTCCTCCATTTCCCCCAATGTGTCCCCACTCCTAGTCCCAGGTCCTAGTTTCCCCTGGATCCTCCCTCTGGCCCCTGCATTGTTTTTTAGCCCAAATTGGGGCCGGAGGAGCTAAATCGCAGAGCCACTGCCCAGTTTGGCACCCTGGTGCAGTGCTGGCTGTCCACAAATGTGCAAAAGCACATTGGTGTTTCAGCCATTCCTGCAGCCGTCTGGATGCCTCTCCAGTTGTCCCGGTCCCAAAAGTAAGCTAAACAGGGGCCGGAGGCATGGAGGAGGCATGTAGGGAGCCGCAGTTTATTGTAAATAAAGAGCACCATTGGCGCTTCAGAAATCAGGAGCAGCCTCATGAATAATAATGAGGCAGGGTGCATATTAATGAGCTGAGCCTGTCTAGCACCTGGGGGCAGAGTGTGTTGGCGCTAGCGACAGGCAGGGGCTAGGAAAAATAATAAATAGTGTAATGGTGTTCAAGGGCAAGGGGCTTCTGAAGAACTGAGGGCATTGTCTGAATCAATATGTTTATTTTGGCTGCACAAAGGCAATGAAATGGAATGATGTATGGACTGCAGTGGATTGTGTATGGGCTGTCTGGGGACAGGCTAAAACTGCAGCAGCGACAGTCCATGGGGCTATCTAAAATGTAAAGTGGTGCAGTCACTTAACAGGGCTCAGTGACTGCTACAAAACTGTGCGGCATATTAAAAATTAAAGTGTTCTGTTTAGCTGCACCAGGACTTGAAACTGGGACAGTGTGTGGACTGCAGTTGAGAATGTTTTGGCAGCAGCCATATTTGCAGCCAGGTGACCACTGTACAACCAATTGGAGTGCCAGGATTTACCAGGAGGACTATGGGACTGCACAAAAGAGTTATGGGGAGAAAAAGCTGGGGAAATACTTGGCGCCCTTTCTCTCAACCAGTCAGGTGTCGAGGGAGCCTCAAACATATTAATTTTTGTTAAGGACAGTGATTTTGGCCAATCAGAACCTCCAGAGAACTCCCAAAAGGAAAGGAAAGGAACTGTTGGTTTGGAGTCAGTTCGGGGGAACCCTCCAGAGGGAGGGAGGGAGGGCTCCAGCCCCTCAGATGAAACATGGGGCTGCAAGGATTGGGAAAGGCCTGCCTGGGGGTTGCCAGCTACCTGTCCCCCAGGGCCTGTGGGTCTGCCTTTCCCCCATACTGGAGGAAGTTTAGAGCAAGGAGTCTGGGTGTGCAGTTCAGCAGAGAGCTGTGAGGGTCTGCAAAAAGCTGGTGTGGAAGGAACTACAACACAGCGGTGAATGTCTTGAGTAAAGGTTTTGGAGAGAAACAGCTGTCTAATTCTGCACCTGAACAGTAAGAAACAAGGAGGAAAGGTTCAAGAAAGGAAAAAGGTTTTTGTCTGTACCCTGGTATGACACAGCATCTTAAGGAAAGGGGAAGGACAAAAGGTTCAAGAAATGGTTCTTGTTTTCGAAAACGGATTATGGAAAACAGACTGATTTTGGTATGGACACTTGTATGGGAGTCTCCCAGACATGTGGAGGCTTGGCCAGTAAAACCAGGTAGCTCAGAAAGGTTGAAGAGAGAGCCTGTTCTGCATCTATTAGCATCTGCATGGTGAGGAAAATATTTTGCCTGCATCAAGAGAAGTGAAAGGTTTTGGTCTCTAGCAAGTTCAAGGTCCTCGGAGGAGCACAAGGTGAATGCCCACGTCCCACTGAGACCATGTGCTAGAGGAAGCCAGAGACTGTGATCTGTGGTCAAAGGACCTTGCTTGCCATAAGGGTAGGGTGGTTGAAGAAGGATGTTTTCTTAAACTTCTAACTAAAAATTGCCAAATTGAGCTGAACCTAAGAGACTGAGAATCTGCTCATTTTCAATCTGGAGCCAGGTGGGGAACTTGCCAACCCCTATCAAGTGGAGCCAACTGGGCCACTGGCAGGCACAGGTGCTTACCCAAGTGCTAGGGCACTCTAGATCCAGATGGGAGCTAGACCGTGGGGTCACTCATGGGTCTGGGGTCCTTGTGGCCTGGAAAGCCTTGCGATTACACTCTGCATCGGGCCTGGACACAGGCTGAAGGGGACAAGCTTCAAGACCTCCAAGCAAACCGGAAGATTCAAGCTGCAGAATGCCTGCTCCACCTCTCAAGTCACTTCTAATCCAAACAATTCCAAGGTTTTGTTGTTCCATCCACCCCAGAGCTTCAGTCACAGTGCCAGCAGAGACTGTCTGAAGAACTGTGAGTAAATGCAGGGACTGTCCTTCACCTGGGTGATGTAAATAGTTGTTTCCAAGTTATGCCCAATGGCATTGTAAAAGTGTTAAAGAAAGCAAGAGAAAGGTACAAGTTGATCTGATTTTAAGTAAACGTTCCAACGCCAACTGTTCAGGTGCACCACAGGCCTGCAACAAATACTTGGGTACCCAGTCAGAGGACAAAGGGGGTAAACTGGTACCAGCTGGGGTTTGAAAATGTAAACAGCTGCAGCAGTTAGATAGTTAAAGTAAAGCAAAGTAAAGTAATGTAAAACTTTATTTTTTAAACGCTTTTCAAACCAAAGCGCTATACAATCACATTACAACCATACAAATAAAACGATCACACATTTTAAATCCTTCACAGTATGCTTTAGAAAACAAATAAGTTTTTAGCTCAGATTTAAATGTAACCCCCCTACTAATGGGGGTTCCTAAAAGCCTTCCTGGAGCTTGCTTAAATGCTCCATGCCTGGCTGGTGTTCAGCGTAAGCCCGCTAAATGTGGGGGTTGTGAGTGCTTTTAAAGCCTCCAGTACTGTCTCTTTAAGAGCTGCCTGTTCACAGGCTTTAGTGGTTCAAATAGAGGACTGGGGTTTCTCTGCTCGAGTCCCACCCTGGGCTGCTGTCTGATCGCTCCGTTTTTGCAGTCGCTAGGAGTGCTAAGGGAGCCCATTTGAAAGATATAGTTGTCCCCCCTACAACATGTATAGTATTGGTAAAATGGCAGTTTGTCTAACGTTTTTTTTATTGCAGCTGGGACTTAATGTTGTGCCCCTCCATATTGGACTCGGACTGTGTAAAAGGAGTCCAATAGTAGCTAAGGGGCATCGGAACTGGCGTGGAGATGGCCAGACCACGAATCAGGACTCTGGCTATAGCCAGCTGACCAATGGGGACACAGCTTGTAATTCCTGGACATGGCATTATGGGTCATGGTGCCTTTTCGCACCACTGAGGGCTAGAATAAGTGATTGGCATGTAACCAGCCAATGAGATCGGGTAGCGCCGAGCTGTGAGGATTGCCCCATGCTGTTAGGGGCAGATGCATTGTGACTGTGAAGAAGAAGGAGCTCTGAGCTCCTGCGCCATTAAGTGTTCGCTGGAAGCACGCAGCGCCTGAGGCAGCCGCTTGTATTGCCAGCGCTTCACGGATTAAATCCGCAGGCTTGCGTCAGATGAGGCTGTGTACAAGCACAGCTACCTACCAGGCTTCACCTGAAGAGGACTGGAGAATTTGCTGAATCGCGCTCAGTCTGTCAGGACATTGAAGCTGCAGTGAAGCGCCGCCTAGCTGTGAGTTTGTTGGTCCTGGAAGCAGCTGCCTGGTATGGTACCCTCTGTTGTTTCCATATAAATGTGTGAGGAGGCCGTTGAAGCTCAGGTTCAGCCCTGCAAGTGGTGAAAGGTGGTTCTCTGCTGGAGTTGTGAGTACTGGATCAGGGTAGCTCCTGTTAAAGCTTATAAGCAAATGCAAAAATCGCTTTGTTGTATTGCTGACTACACTAATTGAGCTTCTGGCTCCATTTGATCTGCTCAGGAATTAAATGCTCGCTTGTGTCAGGGCCCCAACCAGCTGCATCGAGGAACTAGCCATTAGGGCTTGGGTACCCATAGACAGTAATTAATAGGTTAGGCCTGTGCACAGAGCCATAGGTAGATTTTCATATACTGTAGTGGTAAGCTAATCAACCTGATTTCCCCCGGTCTTTGTTATCTCCCCTCAAATAAATCAGATTGCTTGTTTTGCAAAAGTACACTGGCTAGTCTATGTATTAATGGTGAAATATTGCCCAGTGAATGTGGTGTAACTGTACCTTACTTTCCAGGGGGTTCCCGGAGTGAGCTGACTGGTTTGAGCTGGGGGTAAGTGTATATGGTAAGGACCACTGAAATTGAACTGCGTGAGCCACTAGTGGGAAGAAAGAGTTGCAGCAACCCAGAGGCTGTGACCGAGTCAACCTCGACTGTTCTAACCCCAACCTCTGGGTGGAGGCACCTGCCAACGGATCTGGGCCCCTCACCCTGCTACAGTTAGGGCAGGCAGGGGTAGTAGCCCTTAGGATAACACCCCCTTGGGGTTACATAAAACTCGAGACAGTCAGGCATTCTCTTATCTGACGAGCTGGAGGATTCCACAGGGAAGGGGCAGCATAAGAAAACGCACGTGTCCCAGATGTCTTTAACCGAACCCTGGGAATCTCTAGCAATTCCTCATCAGCGGATCGGAGTGAGCAGGAGGAGCAGTAGGGAGTAAGAAGATCTTGCAACCCGACCTTAAAGGTGATCCGCCACTGAACTGGCAGCCAGTGCAGTCCGTGCAGCACAGGCATAATATGACTAGACCTAGATGTACCAGTCAAAAGCCTGGCTGCTGTGTTCTGCACTAGCTGCAAGTGGCGGATATCAACCCCCGGCAACCCTAGGTACAGGTCATTGCAGTAATCAAGGCAGGAGGTCACGAAGGTGTGGACCAATTTGGGAAGGTCAGCCGGAGGAACCAGGTGTTTTACCCAGGCGAAATTCGTAAGATGATAAAGGACGATTTGACAACGGCAGACACCTGTGATTTCAGGGTCAAACCATCATCAAAAACAACGCCCAGATTACGCACCTGGTCTGAGGTCAAGAGCTGGACACCATCAAGCCATATGCCTGATGGGAGCCCAGCCCTAGGACCGCCTCCAAGCGACCAGGGTCCACAACCAACACGTCAGTCTTGTCCGTTTAACCTCAGCCAGCTAGTGCTCATCCAATCTCTGATCTCGGCTAGACAGCTGTTAAGCACGGAGATCACATCATCCTGTCTGGGAATAAAGGACAGATACAGTTGGGTATCATCTGCATAGCAGTGAAAACTCAAACTGTATCGTCTAATGAGCTCTCCTAATGGCAGCATATAAACTGCGAACAACATGGGTGCCAAGATGGAGCCCTGTGGCACCCCACAGAACAGGGAGAAGGTGTCAGAGGAATAAATTCCAGTGACAACCTTCTGTGTCCTGCCTGTAAGGAAAGATCGAAACCAGCGTAGAACTGTTCCAGACAGTCCACAAAGAAACCTGAGGCACTCAAAAGCACACCATGGTCCACAGTATCAAATGCAGAGAGATCAAGAAGGACTAGAATAGTATGGGCCTTCGATCTATCATAATTAGAGATCATTTAAAACCCAGACCAGGGCGGTCTCAGTGCTATCTCTTTCCTAAACCCAAATTGGAGAACATCATAGACATTGCGATTTGTTAGATGGTCATCTAGATGCAGTGCAACCACCTTTTCAATAACCTTACTCACAAAGGGCAGGTTAGAAACAGGTCTATAGTTAGCTAAGCAGTCTGGGTCCAAGGAGGATTTTTAAGGTGGTCGAACAACCGCCTCCTTAAGGGATCTGGGAAGACTCCCTGCTCCAAGAACTTCCAGACAATTTCAGCAAGGATTGGGCAGATAACATCTGCTCAACCTACTAATAATGGTAGGGCCTGGATCCAAACTACAGCTGGTTGGTCATACAGTCTGGACAATCCTCACAATGTCCATGAACTCCAGCCTGCTAAAGTCAAACCAGGCAACACGAGTGCTCGCCATCTCCCACCGATTTCCGCAATCCCTTGAAGAAAGAGCTGGGTCGATACCCGATCTAATGCTGGCAATCTTATCTGCGAAGAACCAAACAAGCTCATCACACTTTATTTGTGAAAAATCTCTTCCGGGCTGCAGACAGACTGGATTGCACAGTCTGTCGACAGTCCGGAAGAGTTGAGCTGGTTGGTTCCACGCAGAGCAATCTCCCAGGTTGGTGGCTGCAATCACTGAAATATGTTTTGAAACTCAAAGGGCAAATGATTGTTCTAAAATGATCATCTCTAAATGCAAATTACAGAATGTTTGCTTACCTTCTACCCATTCTCCCTTACTGACCCCACCCGTGTAAATAAATATGCTGTTAACTGTTTTGGAAAAAATTGACTCATGAGCATATTATTAGCTTAAGTCTTAAATCAAAGTGTTAACATTGGGGTTTTGGTTTATGGTAAGTCCATGTGTTGGGGTGACTATATCGGGAAGTGGGTTGGTACAGCATCCCAGGGGGTTGTACTGCTAAAATCAGACCCACTTAAAATGTGCTCTGGGTGGAGGCACTGCACCTATATTTATTCTATCTTGGGAAAGGTCCCCCACGTTTTAGCTAAATGGGAACCCAGGCCCCTTAACCTTGTTCTGGCCTGCAAGGCAGGGGTAGTAGCCCTCTTGGAGGATGGTGCCAGGGTTATACCAGAACAAACTGTAATCCAACAGGGTAAATCCAATAACTAATTGTAATCCAAACAAGGGAATTCAACAGCAGCAGTTTTTGGCTGGCAAGCCAGTACTCACATGTCCTGTATCAATTTGGAAGCATCATCAAATAATTCTGGATAGGCAATGTCACAGTAGCAGGCAGATTGTGGTTTTAGGCCCAGGCCAGGCCTGAACACTGCATTGTGGCTCTCTTCTCCTCTTGATCAGCATGTGGCAGCTTGGCAAGTTAGAAGGTCAAGAGTAGACCAAAGAGCTACCCCGCCTCACCCCAGTGGGCATACACTCAATCAAAGGTTCAAGTATGCTTGAGACAGGCTCCTGACCACCTCGTCCCTTGACACACCACATATGGTAGAATGGCTTGTTCTCATCTCTAATTTCAGCAGTCTGCAGTTGGCTTTAGCAGATTCAGTCCGAAATGCAGCAGTTCAGTTTTTTCACCGTTCTGCACGACTCACAGGCAGCACTTCTTCTCAGCTCGGATGAACCTTCAATAACTGAATTTGGCTCACACCAGGATCTCTGGCACTGAGGCCTGGCTAAGCCCTCAACTGTCCTCCTCAACACCACTCTCCCCTTCAACCGCTCGGGAAAGACTGCCCACTGAACTCCTCCTGGCTGCTGTTTACACACAAGTGTCTGGCTGCTTACTTAACTTTTTCCAAACGTTTATTACAATCGAGACAAGCTGGTTCATAATGATGATGTTAGCGATCCCTCTGGTTTGTCTTTGGGTGCAGCAGCACCCCTTTCATTGGCAGTATACAACAAAAGAACAATAAGGCAAATAACAACTCTTCTTCTCTTGGCCTCCAGCACCAGTTCTAGCCAGAGGACGTGGGCATAGCAGGTGGACCTACCTCTAACCTCTCAGAGCTCAAATGGTAAGCCCCACCTATGGAGGGGTTACACTCCTTTTCTGCCTTGCCTCCTTTCATTCCAGGGCTGAGTGAAGAAAGTGGGTGATTGGGTGGTCATGAAGACATGGCTGCAAATGGTGTTGGTCATTCAACTGGATGGGGATCCAGGTAAGCCTTTCGGGGGGTACACATAAAAGGAGGAGGATTTGTGTGTGTGTTTTTTTTCAGTTAGCTTGTTTTTCTACCAGTTCTGGACATCCCCTGTCCTCCGTTCTCCCCCATCCATCACCCCTGACTTCCTCAGGAACTTACTGGATGCATCTTCCCCCATGGCTTACACCCCTGGCGGGGTTGGCAGGGGTCACCAACCCTACGCCATCAAGCAGGATCAGGATCAGTTCGCATATATTGGCACAGGTCATTGGGAGTGAGCCTCGGGGACTAGAGTCATCATGCTGGCTGAGCTTTTCTGACTTTTCTTCCTTGGCTAAGCAGACATGCAATGATGTCATGACATTGTCACATGCTCTTGCGTGATGTGGGTGGACATCTGCTGCTCCTCCCTTCACACTGGCGGTCTGAACTGCCTTACCTTCTAGACTTTGCCAGGGGCCAGGCACATGCTGGGCTCCATAACCATCCCCCCCACGGAGAACAGTAGTTCTTGGACTCTCGATCCTCCTGCCCCCAGCCCTCCAATGCACCAAAGTTGCTTCTGAACCCCAGTCATCGCAACGCAGTGGTAGAGCTACTGCTGCAACAGCGGACCAGCAGGATTTATGTGCTTAAAGTGATTTTGATGTCAGCATACTGTAGTCCTGCTAGGTTCCCTCATTTATGGAAACCAGGTGACAAAGAAGTATCACTTTAGATCAGGACCTTTCGGTAAACAGTGTATCCTTCCTACACATGTGGCATCAACATGTTTAGCACAGCCTCATTTTTCTAGCTGTATACTCTTTCAGCGGTGCTGTGCTGCAGCTTTTAATATTCAACCACAGTTAAATCATCTAACACATCAGGAAAGCTGGCCCAGATTTTGTAGAATCATGCTCTAGAAACACAAGGGATATCTTGTCTGAAACGTATGATCAAAGTCCTGCTGTGGATAGTGAGTTGATGTGACTGACTGTTTTCATTGTAGTACTAATCCTCTGCACTCTTGCCATCAAGGCTTCCCATTAAAGACGTGCAGCTCGTACTTATTACGCCAGTTCAGTTTAGACATGCAAGCTGTCCAAGATGCAAAGGGAATGGGAAATATTTGTTGAGTTTTAGGTTTAGCAGAGAAATAGAAAGGTCTGAATTGGGGAAAAAGATTTTCGATTCTTTTTCACTATCCCCATCTCTAGTGCTGCTTCTTCTACTCATCTGGCATCCAAGCCCCATCCTTGCCTTCTCTGGTGCTTATGTTCTCAGCCAGGATCGGGGTGCATAGCAGGCAGCTCTTGCTGCTGGAGTGGATGTCATTGGGAACAGGACACTACCTCTAGTCTGCAATATGTAGGATAAGGACCGGCCAGTAAGTGCATCAGGGCCAGGAGGTGGCATTATGCTGGGTGGAACTGGAAGACCAAGGACATCACTGTAGGAATTATGTGAATGACATACTATGGTATTAGCATACCATAGTGCTTCCCATGTTCTGGCTACCCATTTACTGGGGTGGGGTGGGATGGGGTGGCAAGTCCTCCACAACAATACAAAAACAACTAAATATCAATTGCTTTTGTTAGAAATGGAGGGCTCCACCCCCACACCCCCAATATTTATTTATTAATTTATTTTTGGAAGCAGGTTAGTTTTCTCCGCTATGATCGCTACTGCTAGTATAATAGTAAAGCGTAGCATAGCACAGCGTGTGCATTTATTAACTGCCCATAGAACAACCATAGCACTAACAAACACTCGATTAGTTCTATGAGTACTACAGGACTGGTTGCATTGCAGTACATTAAACAACTAGTAGGGTCCTTGGTCCTTCACTTACCCCATTGTTCTGCTCATTGGTTGGGTGTTTTCCTAGTTTCTGCCATGCTCCTTAGATGTTGGCAGCTAGGGTGTCACATGCACATGTACACACAACTCGTGGCTGCTCATAGCACCAACCAGCGTTCTTCCTCCTAGTAGCTACTTCATCTGCCTGTAGTCTCCCAGGCAGCAGTGTTGCAGCAGAGCCTACTGCCCCCCACTGAGGAGGAGGAGAAGAGCATCCTCTGGTACACTCAGTCCTCCCCCCACAGCCAGCTCCCAGCATCCCAAGCTCATTCAGAAATCCAGTTCGCCATATCAAAAGCAGAAGTTCTACCATCACACTGATGAGCCTGACATGCAAACATACGAAATGCCAGCAGAAACAGGCCTCACAGTCTATTGAGTCTGCTCGTTAGTACAGCTAGCCTCTCAACTTGCAGCTGCTCCCCCCTTCCCATCCCTCCTCACAACAAGCCACACCCTCACTCTGTCCCACCCTTTCTTAAATCCACTCACCATTCTACAGGATACCACTTCCTCAGGCAGCGTATTCCACTTGTCTACTACCTTGTACATGAAAAAGTGTCTCCTGATTTTCCTCCTGAGTCGTCCCCCCTCCAATCTCAGCTGATGCCCTCTCGTGTCCCTACCCCTTCTGATCTGGAAAATCTCTTCTGTATTAGTCTTGGTTGTTCCCTTTAAGTATTTGAAGGTTTCAATCATATCCCCATCCCTCCTCTCCTCCAGGGAATACATAACATGTTCAACTCTCCCATCCTCTCCTCATAGGATTTTCCTCCATTCCCTGGATCATCTTTGTTGCCCTCACGCTGCACTCCCTCCAACAATCTGATGTCTTTCAGGAATGGATGCCAGTATTGCACGTTGTATTGCACGCATATTTCAGGTGTGGCCTGACCAGTGACCTGTACAAATGAAGTGTCACCTCCCTGTTCCTGGAGGAGATTACCCCGCTACACCTGGTAAACAAAAGCAAATAAATAAATAAATACACCCCAGCACCTTGTTTGCCTTTGCAGTTGCCTTCCTGCACTGAGCTGAGTGATTCATACTCCCCATAATAAGTACCCTAGATACTTTTCCTCCATGGTGCATTCCAACTCCACCTCTCCCAGCTGATATTTCCTCCCCTGATTCCTAGCTCTGAAGTGCAGTACCTTGCACTTTCTGGTGTTGAACCCCATCCGCCATGTTTCTGACCACTCCTGTAGTTTGGTCAGGTCCTCCTGCAGTCCCCTCCACACCTCCATGTCATCTACCACTGCTCCCATCTTGGTATCATCTGTGAACAGACTGATCTTACTCCAGACCCCGTGTGAGATATTGGCTATGAATATCCCAAACAGCACTGGTCCCAGTACCAAACCCTGTGGCACCCCGCTCGCAATGTCCCTCGTGATGACAGTTCTCCCACCACCACTACCCTTTGCTGCCTACCCCTCAGCCAGTTGGTGATTCAATTGACCATTTTTGTTCCCACCCCTATGTACTCCAGTTTACCCCCAGCCTCCCATGCGGCACAGAATCAAAGGCCTTGATGAAGTCCAAATACAGGATGTCCACTGCATGGCCCTTGTCCAGCTCTCTGGTTACCCAGTCATAGAACCCAACTAGGTTCGTCTGGCAGGATCTGCGCGAGACAAACCCATGTTGATGACCGTCTTGGAGACCATTGTCTTCCAAAAAGATCACCAGCCTCTCCATTAGGATTGTCTCCATGAGCTTCCCCACGATTGAAGTGAGGCTCACCAGTCTGTATTTGCCTGGTTCATCCTTCGGGCCACTTTTACGAATGGGCACCACATGGGCCATCCTCCTGCCTTGTGGCACGCATCCTGTGTCCAGTGATGTACTGAATAGGTCTGCTAGTGGTCCCGCCAGTATCTCCGCTAACTCCCTAAACACCCTAGGGTGAATGCCGTCTGGTCCCGGTGCCTTGTCCACCCTCAGTGCCCTTAGTCCTTCCAGAACCCTGTCCTCTGTAATCCTGATATCAGTCACACCCACCCACTCCACCTCTCCCATGAGGTATCTGACCCCCTTTTTCCTCCATGAACACAGAGCAGAAGTAATCATTCAGTGCCTCTGCCTGGTCTCTCCCGTTCTCCACCCAACCTCCGTCCTTCTTAATCCTCACAATTTGGTCTTTGGTTCTCCTTCTCTTGCCAATGTAACTGAAGAAGTCCTTTTCCCGTCCTTAATTCCCTGTTCCAGTCTCAGCTCCCTGGATGCCTTGGCTGCCCTGACTAGCCTGGTAACCTCCCTGAACTTCTTCAAGTACTCTTCCTTGTCCCCTTGCCCTCCTGATATCTTGAGTCTCTGGAATGCTTTTCTCTTGGCCCTCACCCCTTCCATGACCTCCCGAGTCAGCCAGCTTGGCTTCTTTTCCCTACCTTTCTTGCTTCGTGTCCTGGTACAAGTCTCAGCAGCCTCATCTAGTCCCTTTTTAATAATATCCCATTTTTGGTTAGCATCCATGCTTGCTTGAATTCCCACCAGATGCCCACTCAAAATTTCCCCCATCCTTTTAAAGTCCACCCCCTTAAAATCTATCACCGTGGTACTGTACTTGTACCTCCTCTTTCTCTGCCCATATTGAGTGTGAACCACACCGAGTGGTGGTCACTCCCAGCCGGGGGGGGGGGGTTCTCCACTCCCAGATCCCTTACAGCCTCCCCGTTTGTTAGTACCAGGTCCAGAGTCCTTTTCACCCTAGTTGGCACACGGACCAATTGCACCAGGAAGCTGTCCTGAAATGCCTCTAGTAATACCTGCTCCTTTGCACTCGTGGCGGTTGGGGTGTTCCAGTCCACCTCAGGGAGGTTGAAGTCCCCCATCACTACTGTGTTACCCTTCCTACAGGCCCATCTAATCTGCTCAGCCAACTCTCTATCCAGGTCATCCCCCTGAGCTGGTGGCCTGTACACCGCCCCCACCCTCAGTGTCCTTCTTCTGGAGTTCTGAAACTGCATCCATAGGGCTTCTGTCTTGCCCTCCTCCCTCATACACCTTATCCCTTCCCTCACATAGATCGCCATGCCCACCCCTTCCCCTTAGCCCTGTCCTTCCTGAATATCCAGTATCCTGGGACCATCATATCCCCATCCTGGTTCTGGGTGGCCCATGTTTCCATGACTGCCGCTATGTCCACCCTCCCCACTGCCAAGAGAGCCTGTAGCATGGCTGATTTGTTACCTAAGCCCCCCCTTCCTGGTTTTCCCTCTCCTAACCCCTCCTTGCACCCCTACCCCAAACTCCTCTCCAATAGCTTGGAGGGTAAGCATGCTCAACTCCCTTTCTGGGATCCCTGCCTACCAGCTGTCCTCATGCCATCCCCCCACCTAGTTTAAATCTACCCTTGATGTTATGTACCTCTCTAACCTCTGCTTTAATACCCCCTTAATACCTCTGACTCCAGAATTGAGATTCTTTCAATCATTTGCTGGAGCACTGGGAATATAACGACGCATCACTTAAATTACTTATTCTTTTTCGTAGCAGTTTTTCTTGTCCCTCAGCCTAGTCAGCCCTCTCTGACCTAGCCTGCCCACAATCAGCAACCAGCCTCCCCTGTACTCACCGGCCATGGTTCCCCATGGCTTGTGCCCTGTGGCAGGGCCAGGAGTGGGAGGGCCATCCTCCACCCTCCGGATCACAATCCAGCTGGGCCGGGAGCACCAGGCATTGACGCGGGTCAGGAGTGAGTCAGGTGTCCTCCACTGGTCTGGTTTTTCTCTGTTTTGCCTCCCTTCTGCCAGCAATTTGCAATGATGCGCCACAGATCATACCATCAGCTGTCCTGCACTGCTGGTACACATCCTGCCCTGTCGCCACACCTCCACATGGCAGCAACATTGCAGCAGTGCAGCAAGTCCTCTTCCAGGAGAGGAGAGCAATCTGTCAGTCGCTCAATCCTCTCCCCACCCCAGCCAACCACCAGCAGCCCAGATCTGCTCCTGAACCTGCATTGCAGGTGTAGTCAGAGGTGTGGCATCCGGCACCTCAACCTTCTGTATCACTGGGCATGCATTTCTGTAACTAGACGCTGTAAGATACATGTTAAAGGGAAAGTAAATAATTACTCTGAATAATGTCTTGGGACCTTTAGATCTCAATAAGGAAATTGACCTCCCTCCAAAAAAAAAAGAAACTTTTCAGCACTTGCTTGTTTCTGTTTTCTTTTTAATCTGGCTGATCTGTGATTCCCCTTCCGCCATTTCCACAGAAACACTGCCCCAGAAGCCACTGCTGATATCAGCCACTGTCTCTACCATTGGGGACAGCAAAGCTCAAATGTCACTTACAGAGGGCATGCGGGGGGGGAGCTATTATACTGTCAACATAGTTAAATGTTGACATCAGCTGTGGGCACCTGTGGTCATAATTACATGGGAATGGCAGGTAGCTGGACTGCAGGATCAACCAATTATTTTGTGAAAAGTGAAAAGGAACAAGAAAAAGGAGAAGCCATCCACTATCTTTGTCAGGAAAGTAGCTATGCCTCATGAAAATTTGTTGCTGCCAAATACACAAACAAATACAGTTTTCAAATTAATTTCTTATTGCAGTCACACACAGAACCTTTAAACCAAATTGTTGCAATTCTATCCATTATCCCTCTTCTCATGAATCCAATTCCAAATCGTTGGTCATCATCACCTAAGCACAAAATTCTTTTTTATCTTTTGCACAAATATGCATTCCTCTTTCAGAGTTTCAAACGAGTAACTTTTTCCAGCATAACTTACATAGAAACATAGACAATGACGGCAGAAAAAGACCAAGGTTCAGCCAGTCTACCCAGGTTCCCTATAATCCCTGGAACCTACTGCTCCCCCAGGGTACTAACCCTCCCCGTCCTCTCTCTGTTCTCCTCCTTGGTCCTGTCACCCCCGGTAACCACTATTCCCTTCATTATGTCCCAACCCTGCTTGAATCCCCTGACTGTTTTCGCACTCTCCCCTTCAGCCAACAGACTGTTCCAAGGTTCCAACACCCTTTCCGAAAAGTAATACTTCCTCACATCTCTCATCTCTCCTGAACCTACCTCCTGTTAATTTCCATTCGTATTCACGTGACCACGAATTGGTATTCAGGCTAAATAGTTTCCCGCAGTTCACTTTGTTAATTCCTTTAAGGAACTTGAAGGTCTGTATTATATCTCCTCTCTTGTCTTCATGCAACTTTACTGGGATTTGCCGGTTGTGTGCCACTCCCATGTCCAGCAAACAAGCTCAAACCCCTTCAAATTATTTATGTCTCCCTTGGCATAACTCAATTCTAGAAATAAGTACACATTTCACTATCCAACTAAAAAGCACATTTGTTGCCTCACCTGCTTGACAAAATGCTCTTTCTCCCCTTGCCCTGCAATAACCAGCATGAAAGTTTGTGGTGTGTTCTCCTGTGACTGCCTCTTTGGGGTTTGCTATGGAAAGCTTTAATTAAATGTAACCCCTAGATGGCGCTATCCCAGGGGCTACTACCCCTGCCTGATTTGCCACTAACAGGTTGAGGGGCCTGGATCCAATGGCGGGTGCCTCCACCCAGAGGTCAGGGTTTGCAATAGTTAAACTAACTTGGTCACAGCCCTCTGGGACACTGCAACCTCCTTTCTTCCCACTAGTGGCCCACACAATATATCAGAATTACCTTCACGGTATACACTTACCCCAGGTCTGGTTCCGCACTGGGACCTCCTCTAGAAATGAGATACAGTGCAACAATCACAGTACAGTACTTTAACATAGACAAATACCTCAGGCAGTATAACTTTGCTGAAACAAGCAGCTCTGATTTATTTAGGGGATATAACAAGGACAGGGAAATCAGGTTAATTGGCTTATCACTCTAATAATTCACTTATGGCTCTGTGCACAGGCCTATCCCTCATCAGTTACTGTCCCTTGGGTACCCAAGCCCAGTGGCTAGTCCAAACCGTGGGCAGCTGGTAGGGCCCTTTCACACAGAGAAAAGGAGAATTAAACAGTCAGCAGTACAGTAATTCCATTTGGATTTAATGTGGCAATTCAACAGGAGCAACCCTGAATTAGTACTCACGACCTCCAAATAAGATAGGGTCCTTCAATGTCAGCAGGGCTCACTTGAGGTACACAAACCTCTTCACACATCCATATAAAAGAAAGTACTATACCAGGCAGGCTGCATCTGTATCCCGATCGTAATTACTGCACAATACCGGAGAACACACAGCAGATTCAGTTCCTGACAGACCGAGTGCAATTTTCAGCAATTCTTCCAGTCTTCTACAGGGTGAGCCTGGTTTCTACTCTTCAGAGATCCTTTGATTCTTTTCACAGGGCCAGATTCAGTCCTAACAAGCTGTTACACAAGCTGCAGACCGAACTCTGGGCCTTACACACGTTTTTGACTAAAACTGCACACTGAAAAAGCACAGGGCTCCTTCCTTCTTCACTGCCAAAGCTCAACTGAACTCCAACTGACGAAACTGGCACTTCCTTTGAGTTCCTCCCAGTTCTTGACTGGATTGGCTGTCACTCACAATAGACTGCTGCTGTTGGTCCAAAAAGGCACTGAAGTCTAAACTACATCTCCCAGAGTCACTGCCCATACAATCCTCTTGTGGCTGGCTCAGATTATGAGTCCAAGTTCTGATTCGTCCAAGGCATCATTTTAGAGCTAGCTTACCCCACACTGATTGGTCCAGTTCAGCAGTTCAAAACTAGAATGGGGAACTAGCAGACACAGTTCTGACTGCAAAGAAAGCAGGTTAGACAAACTGTAATTTCATTATTACTCTAAATAATTTCTGGCAAACAGTTACATCTTTCAGATAGGTTCCCTTTGCACTCCTAGTGACTGCAAAAATGAAGTGAATTGGCAGCAGCTCGAGTGGTACTCAGAGAAGCACACAGTCCCCCCATACAAACTAATTATGTCTGCAAGCAGACAGCTCTTAAAGAGACAGTACCAGAGGCTCTAAAAACACTCACTGATAAATGGCTTAAATGCCAAACACCATTCAGGCTTGGAGCATTCAAGCAAGCTCCTGAAGTCTTTTGGGAACCCCATTTGCAGGGGTTACACCTTCCTGGCCTGGGAAAGCTTGGCGTCCGTCAAGCAAGTACCATAAGTTTCAACTGCAACCATATACATTTGCATTAGGCTCGCATACGTAATCATCAGTCAATATATCATTTTACCAAGAACACATTTCTGAAACATTGCAGTATCATCTTTACACAGTATTACATACACATTGTACCATAACTCAAGTTATTACCTCTTGTACATGAAACCTGAAGAGGGGGCCCTTCCCTATCAGTTACCTTGGGGCTGGATGGGGCAAGGGCACCATATAGAGGGCAACACAAGTAACTTGGAGTTAGCACTGATGCTCAGTTTGGGCAATGAGCTCGGGGACACATACACTCCTTTATGGACAACATTGAGAGGCAAGTCCACAGGCCTCCCAAGTGAATCATAACTGAGGTGCACCACAGGCTTTACAGCTCGACCAGTCTTTCTAGGGGAACTGTTATAGTCTCTGCACTCTGAGCCTCATTTTCAGCATTGTCCTCACTTGTCAGGAGTCTCCATGGGGTAGAGAGGCTAGAACTTGGGGCACTTTCAGCTCCAGGAGTTACAGTTTCTGAGTCCACAACATTTGGCTCGCATGGAGAGCTTCTGGACACTGGCAGTGGACTGTCAGGGCACTCAAAATACTCTTCTTGTTCGGTGTATCACCAGTCTGCCCAATCTATCATTTTCTCCTGAAAGCTCAAACAGTTCAACCATGCACAATGATTCCATTTCATCTGATCTGATGCTTTGCACTTCACTTTCTGGGAGCATTGGCTCCAGGGATGAAGCTGGGGCTTAGACAGTCCAGAAGGCCCAGCTTTGTCTCCAGTATTGACTAGGGATTGCCCAAACAATTGACTCAGTTCGTAAGAAGGATAGTATTCAAAGTCACTCTCACTTTCTTCCGATATGGACTGACAGTCATGCTCAACTGGGACTTGTGGAGGGAACACTTTAACTTTGCTTCTGTAGGTGCAGACTTTCTTGATCTTTCTTAGCAGCAGCTCTAGTCACTGGTCCAGAGGGGCATCTTCTAGGGGCTCAGACTCAATTAAGATTTGTCCAATGGGCAGTAAATGATTTCTATGCATTGTTTTATATCTTTGAATTATTCTCAGGCCTTACTTTGTACACTGGCAGATCATCTAGTTTGCCCACTACAATGTGAGGGAGATGGTGCCATCTGTCAGCAATCTTGTGCTTGCCATGCAGTCCCAGATTTCTTAGTAACCCGATCTCCCTCCTGGAGTTCCTGTGCTTTCACCTTTTATCATACCTTTTTGTTGGCCAGATTTCTTTTGGCAGCCGATGGTTTGAGCCAGTTGGTACGCATGAGTTAGCTGGGCCTTTAACTTTGCACATACTGTAAATAGTTGTCAGCTTGAACCCATCAGAGAGACCCCAAAACACACATCTACTGGTAGTCAGAGCTCTCTTCCAAACATCAGGCGTAGGGGAGAATCCAGTGGCATCACTTTTGGTGCAGTTATAAGCATGTACCAGGTGCTAATTTGTTGGCTCCATCTAGGCTTTTCCTTTGGGTGCAGGGTGCCTAGCATATCTAGCAAAGTGCGGTTGAAACGCTCAGGCTGTGGTCCCCTGGGGTGGTAAGGAGTGGTTCTGGACTTCGCACTCCCACAGAGAAAGCATCTCTTTGATCAGACGACTTTCAAAGTCTCTCCTTTGATCAGAATGGATTCTTTGTGGAGCCCCATAGTGAACAAAAGTTTTCTACAAGTACTTTGGCTACAGTGGATGCTTTCTGGTCTTTGGTGGGGAAAGCTTGGGATACTCTCGTGAAATGGTCAGTGACCACCAGCACATTACTGATATTTCTTTGATCTGACTCCAAACTTAGAAAATCAATACAGACCAGCTCCATGGGTGCACTGGTGGTTATGTTAACAAGGGGCAGCCCTCTGGGCAAAAGCTTTCCTCTGAGAAGCAGTTACAAGTCTGGAATGTGTTGCTCCACATCAGCCCCCATCTTAGCCAATAGAATCTGGATCTCACCAAGTCAAGTGTTCTGTCTATACCAAGGTGCCCATGTGGTTGTGCAAGGACCTCAATACTGAGTCTCGAAGGCAGTGGGCAGCACTAGTTGTTGTTTGTCTACTTGTCCCCCTCTGTCTACTGTTTCTCTGTATAACAGTTTATTGATCAGTTTCAACTTAGGACCTTCTTTGTATAACAGTGCAGTTCTCAAATCAGTGGAGCGAATTTGGACACATCTTTTCCTGCATAGAGGGCTTCTAAAGCTGCTTTGATCATGGGATCGCGGATTGAGCCCGTCGATCACTGTCATTGTCCAGCTGAGGCAGTGCACCAATGTCTATTGCAGAAAAGTGGCAAAGCAGCAGGTATGCAATCTTCAGAGGCTCCCAAGCAATCCACCATGCAGTCCACTGCGTCCTGTGGACATTTGTTCCTCCCTGTCAAACTTCCGCAGAGTGCCCGAATGTCAGGTTCTGCCAGTCGGACCCAATCATTCTGGGAACAGGCTCCGGAGAGAGCATCAGCATCTATGTGGTTCAGACCTGCTCGGGTATTCGAGAGCATAGTCATATGTAGATAATGCAGAAAGCCACCTATGGCCAGTGGCATCCAACTTAGCTGAGGTCTGCACATAGGTCAAAGGATTATTGTGTTTTACTAGTATTTTAGCCCACATAAGTACTCATGGAATTGGTCAACAATAGCCCACTTCAAAGCTAGGAACTCTAACTTATGTACAGGATAGTTCTTTTCGGATGGGGTCAGGCTTCTACTGGCAAAGGCCACTGGTCTCAGGCCATTCTCGTGTTTTGGTACAACACAGCCCCCAACCCTTGCAAGCTAGCATCAGTGTGCAGGACGAAGGTTTTCTTGGATCGGCATAGCCTAGCACTGGAGCATGGGTAAGTTGATATATGATCTCATGAAAACAGTCTCACAATCAGGGTCAGCGGGCCCAAATACTTCACTCGGATGAAATACACTCTTTCAGTCTTGAGGGATGCTGACTTTGGTATTTTTGTGGGTTGGGGGATACCCTTGAGTAAGGTTAAGTAAAGGGCGGATCACTCTTGAATAGTCCTTGATGAAGCTACTGATAATAACCACAGAATCCCAGGAATCTTTGCAGTTCTTTAGATTTTGGGCTGTGGCCAGGTGGTCAAGGCCTCAACTTTACTTGGGTCGGCCTCTATTCCTCGGTGGATACTATGTGTCCCACATACTTTACTGATGTTTGAAAAATTGACACTTATCAATGGACAGTTTAAGGCCAAAGTCCTCCAGTCGGTCCAATACCTTAAATAATCTGCTCTCATGTTCCTCCAGTGAGCTGCCAAACACAATAACATCATCTAGGTATACCAGGCACTCTAGTAAGTTCATCACCCCACTGCATACTCCATCAATCGCTGAAAAGTGGGGTTGGGCACCTGAAATCCCTCGAGGCATCCTCATGAATTCATAGAAGCCAGCCGGACAGATAAAGGCTGTCTTTTCACGGTCCTCTGGGGCCATCGGGATCTGATAGTACCCACTGCGGAGATCCAGCACAGAGAACCACTTGCTCCGCTTAGGCAGTCCAAAGCATCCTGAATGCGGGCATTGTGTACTGATCAGGATAGTCCGTCGGTTTAATGTGCGATAATCCACACACATCCTTACTGTTCCATTCTTTTTCCTCACTACCACAATGGGGAAGCATATGGCTTCTGATTCTTGTATTACACCAGCAGCTAACATCTCTTGCAGATGCCGCCTCACATCATCTATGTCAGCAGGTGCCAGGCGTCGAGACCTCTCACGAAATGGTCTTCGTCATGCAGCGGGATATTGTGCTCAGCTCCTTGCGCATCCACATCCCATTCCTTTAAGAAAACACCTGGTCTCTCTGGGCAAGCTTCACTGATCTTCACTTTCCATTCAGCTGGCAGCGGGAGTCGCCGAATCAAAATAACAAGTCAGGGCTGCCATTCTGTCATTCTTCCTTGAACTCTTGCTGCTGGGTAGCACTGCAGTGTCTGCACAATGCACATTAGCCAGGATGCAACCTCTGTTTACTCGAATGTCTCTTTCAGACACATTATGAACTTGGACCATTACCCTTCTGGCATAAGCATGGGCTCTAGCGGGCAAAATACTAGGCTTGACCAGCAGTCCCTCTGGCAATTTTCCATCGCCTGGTGCATCCAACATTAATATTTTATTCTTAACATCCTTTCTGATATGGACCTCTCCTGTAAGGTACACTGGGCATTTGGCGCCAGGATCAGAGACTCAGGATCCTTCTTCCATACAATTCCGACCGGTTCCTCTGGTTCTGTTTTTTCAGCATCTCTGTGCCTCATAGGCCTTCTTAATTAAAGCCGAACTCTTAAAGCTCTACTAGTCTTTGACCCCTGTTTTTCATAACACAACTGTGCCAGCCTTCCGAACATATGAGCATTTGTTCCAATCAACAAAGGGACACCATCATACAGTCCAGTGGGGGACACACTAGGCTAGGGTCTCTACTTGTTCGGCCACTCCAGCCACGGAGGTGGGGAAAGACAGCCAAATTCGGATATACCCGAATAGGGGTAGGCCTTCACTTAACCCCATATATGCAGTCCTTCTAATGGTTGTAAGGGCACGCCTGACAAATGCTTCTGATACCAATCTTGGAAACATAATTGTCACTTGAGAGCCACTGTCTAATATAGCTCTTGTAGACACTGCTCACCTTTACAGTGGTCTCTGGAGGACCCACTATTCTGGACCAGTCTGGAGAGGCGGTAGTGGGGCCTGGGCAACTGACCTTGCCACAAAAGGCGTGAATTAGCATTTTTGGTGCCCTCACTGGGATCATGTGCACCTCTTAACCACTGATTTCTTCTCCAAGCTCTCCTTGTAGCCTATATGCAACTTTGTCAGTGTCTTTGGGGACTGGCATTCCTTTCATGTGCCCATCTTTCCCACAATTATAGCAAAACATACTTTCTGGAGTTTGAGCTGGCGAGGCGCACACTGGGAGCCAGGGCGGTGATTACTAACTGGAAACCTTGGTGCCATCTCTGTCTGCGGCGTGATAAGCATTTGGAGACATCTCGTCAGTTTTCCACTTCCATGGTCAAGGAATCGAGTTCGGAGCTGTTATCAGTAGGAGATACATGGGTGGGTACCCCACCCCATAGCAGATGCAGTCGGATATAGGTCAGGGCCTGCTTGCATGGGCCTTCATAAAGGGACTGTTTTTGAATTCCCGGATCTCTCTCAACAGTTCGCCTCCCATTGTGACATATCTTTTCCTTGTCAGAGCACTCATTGACTGCCAACCTCTGCCCCTGAACTTCACTTGATGGGTCACCCTCAGTCACTCGGGTCAGAAGCCGCAGCTATTGGTGCAGGTCCTCCCGAGGTCGCCTTTTCTCAACTCCTCGAATTCTCTCATTAACTCATCATAGGAGGGTGGGATTCCAGTCGATCTGCCAGGTGTAACTGAAGCAACAGCAGTTCTGAGAAGGGGCAGACTTAGGATCCTGTCCAGCCTGGTTCGTCCAGTTCAATCGCTGGCAAACCACCTTTCTGAGGCATTCTTGCAACAATTTTTCCAGCCGAGATACATACACAGACAACAACTCCCCTTGGTACTGTTGTGCATCTCTTACTCTCCACCATAGGTCCTCATCAGAATCTGGGCTCCCATGCACTTCTCCAAGGCCTCAAGATAGGCCTGTGCAGTCGCTTCAGGGTTACTGGCCCGTTTAGCACGGATGGTAGCCAGGGCAGGACCTCGGAGGCTCTCACTAACCCTCTTTCGCTTTCACCTTCCGAGCATTGCCATTCTAGCACTTGGGGCAACATAGTTCATCCAGGTCTCCCAGTCATCCTCTCTTGGGGTGGGAGGGTGCCAGAGAAGATCCTCAACCTTCGGTAAGAGTCGTGACTAATGGCAGGTGCAGAAATAGAGTCTGCATTGGTTCAGCCACCATTACGGGCACTGGAGCAGGAGAGGGTGTTGGGGAGGAACACCCCAGGTGGCAAGAATAGTTTCTTCAAGTCCTCCACAGTTTTCCCTCTCCCAGCAACCATTCAGCAAATTTCTCCTCAAAAGTTTCAGATAGTGTGGGGCTGATTCCCCGGTTTTACTGTCCTTAGTTATCACTCTCCAAGCAGTGAGGGGCTCCTCTGGGAGTAATGGTCTGTGGCACTTTGGAGCTATCTATGGGATCCTTAAACTCTATTAGGGCCAGGAAAGTGTGGGTGAGCAGATTAGCATGCCGACCCACCACCACAGGGTTTGTAAACCTTCCACCTTGGAAAGTACCCTGCACAGTGTCCAGTATTGATACCCAGAGGGATGTCCAGGATAAGCATAGCATTTTGGGGTTCGATCTCTCTCCCCAGTACACCACTCCACCACGTGCACAGCCACTTCTGTCGGGTACCCATTTTTTCTTAACAGTGGTTCGTGAACATGGCCACTAGAGGACACACAATCCCAGCGTGCCTCCAAGATGTAACCCCTAGATGGCGCTATCCCAGGGCTACTACCCCTGCCTGATTTGCCACTAACAGGTTGAGGGCCTGGATCCAATGGCGGTGCCTCCACCCAGAGGTCAGGGTTTGCAATAGTTAAACTAACTTGGTCACAGCCCTCTGGGACACTGCAACCCCTTTCTTCCCACTAGTGGCCCACACAATATATCAGAATTACCTTCACGGTATACACTTACCCCCAGGTCTGGTTCCGCACTGGGACCTCCTGTGAAATGAGATACAGTGCAACAATCACAGTACAGTACTTTAACATAGACAAATACCTTCAGGCAGTATAACTTTGCTGAAACAAGCAGCTCTGATTTATTTAGGGGATATATGGGACAGGGGAAATCAGGTTAATTAGCTTATCACTCTAATAATCTACCTATGGCTCTGTGCACAGGCCTATCCCTATCAGTTACTGTCCCTGGTACCCAAGCCCTAGTGGCTAGTCCAAACCGTGGCAGCTGGTAGGGGCCCTTTCACACAGAGAAAAGGAGAATTAAACAGTCTAGCAGCAAGTAATTCCATTTGGATTTAATGTGGCAATTCAACAGGGAGCAACCCTGAATTAGTACTCACGACCTCCAAATAAGATAGGGTCCTTCAATGTCAGCAGGGCTCACTTGAGGTACACAAACCTCTTCACACATCCATATAAAAGAAAGTACTATACCAGGCAGGCTGCATCTGTATCCCGATCGCAATTACTGCACAATACCCGGAGAACACACAGCAGATTCAGTTCCTGACAGACCGAGTGCAATTTTCAGCAATTCTTCCAGTCTTCTACAGGGTGAGCCTGGTTTCTACTCTTCAGAGAGATCCTTTGATTCTTTTCACAGGACAGTTCAGTCTAACAAGCTGTTACACAAGCTGCAGACCGGAACTCTGGGCCTTTCACACGCTTTTTGACTAAAACTGCACACTGAAAGTTGCATGGGCTCCTTCCTTCTTCACTGCCAAAGCTCAACTGAACTCCAACTGACGAAACCGGCACTTCCTTTGGAGTTCCTCCCAGTTCTTGACTGGATTGGCTGTCACTCACAATAGACTGCTGCTGTTGGTCCAAAAGGCACTGAAGTCTAAACTACATCTCCCAGAGTCACTGCCCATACAATCCTCTTGTGGCTGGCTCAGATTATGAGTCCAAGTTCTGATTCGTCCAAGGCATCATTTTAGAGCTAGCTTACCCCACACTGATTGGTCCAGTTCAGCAGTTCAAAACTAGAATGGGGAACTAGCAGACACAGTTCTGACTGCAAAGAAAGCAGGTTAGACAAACTGTAATTTCATTATTACTCTAAATAATTTCTGCAAACAGTTACATCTTTCAGATAGGTTCCTTTGCACTCTAGTGACTGCAAAATGAAGTGAATTGCAGCAGCTCGAGTGGTACTCAGAGAAGCACACAGTCCCCCCATACAAACTAATTATGTCTGCAAGCAGACAGCTCTTAAAGAGACAGTACCAGAGGCTCTAAAAACACTCACTGATAAATGGCTTAAATGCCAAACACCATTCAGGCTTGGAGCATTCAAGCAAGCTCCTGGAAGTCTTTTGGGAACCCCCATTTGCAGGGGGGTTACATAAATTAAGGAGAAATGGTGTGTAAAAAAGTCAGCAAGGTAACATACCTGATCCTTTCCCTTGGCACATTCAGGAGGACCAAAGAGGTGAATATATGGAGAATACTGGATGGGCAACTATACACAAGCAGTGTGTTCCGCAACAGAGGGGTTATGATTCCTCTGACCTCCAGAGCAATGCTCGAGAGTTCCATGGGAATCAGAACCCCAAGGTGGCAGAACACACTAGTTGTGCATAGAGTTACACATTCAGTATTTTTAATAGTGTATGGTGCCCTTAAAACAATCTAAATACACTCTAATCACGTTTTTTTAATACAAAAAGAAATTGTTCACCGCTGGTCTTATTTAGGGGTTCAGGGCTGGTTGCTAGGGTCAGTGGTAGCTAGAGTCAGTGGTATGGTTTTTGTAGACTTCCACTGGTTGTTAATAGCCTTTGTGAGGGATTGTAAAAAAAAAGAAACATGGCAACTGTTTTTCTCGCTTAGCGAGACGACGCTTACTGTGAGGAACTACATCTTATTTTGTGAGTAATTTTAAACATCAGAATGATCCTGCATTGGATTTTTTGTATAACTTCCAATATCTTGTTGATCCTGCATTTTTAACGTATCTGGTTGATCCTGCATCAACTGGATTTATGTGAGTGATTGTGCCAGCATGACGTTTTATCTGCTTGATCCTGCAGTTTCTGTTGCCACAGCTGTTTTTTAAACCGTGTTGCTCATGTGCTCTCCAAGTCAGCTGGAATGCTATTGTACCACAGAAGGGTACAATCATGTTCCATGATCTTTGGATTGTGGTACAACAGTTCAGCTGAGATGTAAATCAGGTTGGAACAACATCCCACCATACACTATTAGATGCTTTTGCATTATTTTCAAGCTATTTTAACCTGAGACATAGGATTATATTCTTCTACATCACTCCTGCTGAGGCAGCAATTGTTCTGCCTGCTATGTCAAGATCCTCCTTTGACTCTGATGCCAATACCTCTACAGTGAATTCCACCACATCTAGTCTCTGGTTATACCACTCCACTAGGAATCAAGGTCTCTATCTGCTTGCAATACCTGTACAAAAATGTCCTCTTCTGATTTTATGATTTAAAAAACATCTCTAACCCCAGCAGCTGTACCCAAGTCCCCCAGCACTCAAATTTCATTACATGAAACAACCCCCAGCTTGGATGGTCACTGCACGACCCAACCTACTCCACAGCCTTCTTGTCAATGAGAAAGGGCTCCCGCACTTGCTTGCATAGTAAGACAGTGGATCACATGACAAACAAATAAAAAAAACCTGCAAAGCTGGCCTTAATATGAAGATTTGACAACGAAGATGGCACAGAAAAATAGAAATGTCTTTGTCTGCATGACATAATCTTCAATAAGGCGTAATTAAAATGGCACTAAGGCTACTCTAACAACCAGCTACTATTACTGCATTCAGCTGAATTATACAGTCATAAAGTTTAGTCCTGAGCCAGCTTGGCAAAGAATCACTTGGTGTTGCCTTGTTCGATCTTCCTCCCAGGGGTAACTGTTTTCTCTTATTACCAAAATACCCTTTCCTGACCAGTGCAGTTTGGACCTGAAGCTCCACTCTGCTTTCAGTTTGGATACAAACCCTACTGGAGATGCCTGAATGAGAATGTATGACTCTTGGCGGGGAAGGGTCACTGCGATAACAGATTAGTGCACTGAGTCACTGATGTGGATATTCTGCTCCGTAATTCTCATCTTTAGGTCTAAATACATCTTTTCAGATTAACTTCATGAGAGATGCCTTGAGAAATGTGTATATCACTGTAATATTTACCCCCTGTATTTACCGCAGGATACTGCCATCTTGACATGAAGTTAATCCATTTACTTGGAATGATGCAATCAACTGGAATTTGACCTATTTGTGTCTGCAGTGCTTGCTGAAAACTTAACCTGTCAGAAACAAGTCTGAAAAGCCTATCAGGTATGACAAATTGCTGTGCTACACATAGAAACATACTTTCAAATTTCTCTTTTTTTTAGCGCAAACTTTATAGTTTATTAGCACCTTTCTGAGTGATTGTACATTTCGTTAGCTCTGAATAATTGGCTTCTACCTTATCCTAGAATTGGATTTTATTTAAAATGTTGCATTCCTGAACTTGTGTTATATGGGCCGAGTCAAGTTAGTAATTATCTTCTGCCATGAGAAAACTCAGTTACACTTCAACTGCCAGCAAAAAATATAATTAGGGTAGCAAAAGGGGCATTCTTTATTCAACGGTGAGTATAGTAACACAGTAAGACAGAGATGGAAGAAACATTATGACCATCCCTCCCACCCTGATTTTAGGGGTTAGACTTAGTGCCCGATCCACAATAAAAGGCCATTAAAAGTCCTCAAACCCCTTTATTTTTTGCCACTGACTGGCTGAGTCAGTGTGGGCTATTTAGAAAACTGCTTAAGCCAGCTCCGTTGCATTGAGCAGTGAGGTGCCCCATTTGCTGTGTTAGCAGCAACCCGGATTCACACCGCAAGCCTGGGACATCAGGAGTGAGACCTGCAGTGAGGGCAACAGAGCAGGTGCAGACACTTTCCTCCTCTGGGAAGGGATACGTGATATCCACTCTTCAAGCAGCTCCTGGTGGTAGGCATTAGGGCTGTGTAAATATCTTTTCCTGAATATTTGGCATTCAGGAATCAGGCTGTAAGGTATTCGGTATTCGGCCTGGAACTTTTTTTTTGTTTGTTTTTTTAAGAATAGGTTCAAAAGCACTGAAATGGCACTGATAAGCCTCTTTCAAACCTTGTGTACTACGTACACCTCAAAAAAACTTTAACAATTAACACAGGTGTAACCCCCCTGCAAATGGGGGTTCCCAAAAGACTTCCAGGAGCTTGCTTGAATGCTCCAAGCCTGAATGGTGTTTGGCATTTAAGCCATTTATCAGTGAGTGTTTTTAGAGCCTCTGGTACTGTCTCTTTAAGAGCTGTCTGCTTGCAGACATAATTAGTTTGTATGGGGGGGACTGTGTGCTTCTCTGAGTACCACTCGAGCTGCTGCAATTCACTTCATTTTTGCAGTCACTAGGAGTGCAAAGGAACCTATCTGAAAGATGTAACTGTTTGCCAGAAATTATTTAGAGTAATAATGAAATTACAGTTTGTCTAACCTGCTTTTTGCAGTCAGAACTGTGTCTGCTAGTTCCCCATTCTAGTTTTGAACTGCTGAACTGGACCAATCAGTGTGGGGTAGCTAGCTCTAAATGGTGCCTTGGACGAATCAGAACTTGGACTCATAATCTGAGCCAGCCACAAGAGGATTGTATGGGCAGTGACTCTGGGAGATGTAGTTTAGACTTCAGTGCCTTTTTGGACCAACAGCAGCAGTCTATTGTGGTGACAGCCAATCCAGTCAAGAACTGGGAGGAACTCAAAGGAAGTGCCGGTTTTGTCGGTTGGAGTTTCAGTTGAGCTTTGGCAGTGAAGAAGGAAGGAGCCCTGTGCTTTTTCAGTGTGCAGTTTTAGTCAAAAGCGGTGTAAGGCCCAAGTTCGGTCTGCAGCTTGTGTAACAGCTTGTAGGGACTGAATCTGTCCTGTGAAAGAATCAAAGGATCTCTGAAGAGTAGAAACCAGGCTCACCCTGTAGAAGACTGGAGGAATTGCTGAAAATTGCACTCTGTCTGTCAGGAACTGAATCTGCTGTGTGTTCTCCCGGTATTGTGCAGTAATTGCGATCGGGATACAGATGCAGCCTGCCTGGTATAGTGCTTTCTTTTATATGGATGTGTGAAGAGGTTTGTGTACCTCAAGTGAGCCCTACTGACATTGAAGGACCCTATCTTATTTGGAGGTCGTGAGTACTAATTCAGGTCGCTCCCTGTTGAATTGCCACATTAAATCCAAATGGAATTACTGTACTGCTGACTGTTTAATTCTCCTTTTCTCTGTGTGAAAGAAACATAGAAACATAGAAACATAGAAGTTGACGGCAGATAAGGACCGCAAGGCCCATCCAGTCTGCCCATTTCTTTTTCTACCTTATAAATGTGCCATCGGCCTTTGCTATGTCAGTGACCTATCTATTCATAGTCATTTGTATTGCTCCCTTATGCCTATCCCATGCTGTTTGAAGCCTCTGCACTGTATTCATAGCCACTACTTCTTGTGGTAAGCCATTCCATGCATCTACCACCCTTTCTGTGAAAAAGAATTTCCTCACATTCCCCTTAATCGGCCTCCCCTAATCTCATGCTGTGTCCTCTTGTCCTGCTATTTTTCTTATATTTAAACATGTTAGACTCTTTCACCTTGTTTATGCCCTTAAGGTGTTTAAATGTCTCGATCATATCACCTCTCTCCCTCCTTTGCTCAAGGGTATACATATTGAGCTCCGTTAATCTGTCCTCATATGTCTTTTGATGCAGTCCCTGCACCATTTTGGTTGCCCTTCTCTGGACTGCCTCAATTTGGTTAATGTCCTTGTGAAGGTGTGGCCTCCAATACTGCACGCAGTACTCCAGATGGGGCCTAACCAATGTCTTGTACAGAGGGGATTATTACCTCCCTCTTACGACTTGTGATACCCCTACTAATACACCCTAACACCCCCCCTAGCCTTACCTACTGCTTTAGAGGTCTGCTTGGATGATTTCAGGTCATCAGTGATGATGATGCCCAAGTCTCTTTCTTCCTTTGTGACTGCTAGCAACTCCTCTCCCAGCCTATAAGTGGCTTCAGGGTTTCTCTTCCCTATGTGCATGATTTTGCACTTCTTTGCATTAAATCCCAGTTGCCACTCTTCTGACCATTCTGCTAGTTTATCCAGATCTCTTCTCATTCTGCCCACCCCATCTGGATCATCTACTCTGTTGCAGATCTTGGTGTCATCTGCAAACAGACAAGCCTTACCCTCTAGTCCATCTGCTAGGTCACTAATGAAGATGTTGAATAGGACTGGCCCAGGACTGATCCCTAAGTACCCACTTGTGACTTGCATCTCTTCTGACTGTATACCATTTACCACCACTCTCTGTTTTCTGCCAGTCAACCAGTTTGCCACCCAGTTGACCAACTTCTGACCCACCCGAGCCTACCTAGCTTATTTATCAATCTTCTATGTGGAACAGTGTCAAAGCTTTGCTGAAGTCAAGGTAGGCGACATCAACTGCTCCCCTTGGTCCACCACTCTGGTTACCCAGTCAAAAAATCTATGAGATTAGTTTGACAGGACCTTCCTTTGTAAACCCATGCTGTCTTGGATCCTGTGCCCTATGGATTCCAGGTGTTGCACTATCCTTTCCTTAAGGAGTGCTTCCATAATCTTGCCCACTACTGAGGTAAGACTGACCGGTCTGTAGTTCCCCGCCTCCTCCCTGCTACCACTCTTGTGGAGTGGGATCACATGAGCCCTTCTCCAGTCTTCTGGGACCTCTCCTGTGATCAGAGACTCACTAAACAATTCTGCTAATGGCTCTGCTAGTTCCTCCTTTAGCTCCTTAGTACCCTGGGATGTATGCCATCAGGTCCCATTGCCTTATCCACCTGGAGCTTAGAAAGCTCTTGTAGGACCCTTTCTTTTGTGAAGGGAGTAGTGCTCACCTCCTCCCCTGTGTCCATGATGCTGAGCTGTGGGCCCTGCCCTACCTTCTCTTCAGTGAATACTGAGCAAAAGTATCTATTTAGGATAGATGCCTTTACAGGTCCTCCTCCTCACATGCTCCCTTTTCTCCATTAAGCTTAGCAATACCCCTCTGGACTTTCTCCTTTCACTAATGTATCTATAGAAAGTCTTGTCACCTTCTTTTACTGTTTGTGCTAGTGTTTCCTCAGTTTGGGACTTTGCCTGCCTTACTGCCTTACCTGCTTCCTTAGAGCAGTTTGGTATGCCCCTATCTTCATCCCGCTGTGTTCCTTATATTTTCTGAAGGCCAGCCTTTTGGCTCTGACCTTTTCTGCTACTGTATTTGAGAACCAAAGTGGTTTCCTTCTTCTTTTGCACTTCCTTTTCTGTCTAACACAATGGGATGTTGCTTCAAGTATTGTATCCTAATGCTTGCCACTTTGCCTGTACCTCCTCACCTGTGTTTCTTTTGCCAGGGCTAGCTTAACTCTGTTGGCCATCTTATCAAAGTCAGCTCCTCTGAAGTCCCATATTTTTGCCTTGGAATGGGATGATTTAGATGTAGTAGCCAAATTGAACCATACCATGTGATGGTCACTGGCCCAGGTGACCTTCTACCTGGAGATCTGTGATCCCTTCTTTGTTAGTCAGTACTAGATCTAGGATAGCCCTGTCTCTTGTGGGTTGCTGTACCAGTTGTTTGAGGCCCTCCCCTGCAGGGAATCCACTATGAGTCTAGTTCTGGCAGATGTTCCTGCTGGTATTGACCAATCTGTATCTGGCATGTTGAAGTCTCCCATTATCAGAACCTCCCTTTAGCTGTCATGTTTTGTATATCTTCTAACAGTAATGTGTCTATGTCCTCCTCTGGTCTGGGGCCTGTAGACAACCCCAGTTCTTATGGCTGTCCCATTTCCTGTTTCCAGGGTGACCCACAGTTCTTCTGGCTCATATGTGTATTCTGAATTTCTGTAGCTTTGATATTTTCATTAACATACAGGGCCTCCTCCTCCCCTTTTGCACCTCGGTCTCTTCTAGACAATACAAGCCAGGTACTGAAGTCTCCCAAGTGTGATTACTGGTAAACCATGTCTCACTAATTGCTACTATGTCCAGTTTAGCCTCTGACATTATTGCCTGCAGGTCTGGGATCTTATTTCCCAGGCTGTGAGCATTGTGTACATGATTTTCCATTGGCCAGATTTTGGTGTGTTAGTTGTTGGGTTAGGTTTGGCATTACCCTGTGCATCGTGTGGGAGACAAACCTTTTTCTTCTGGTGATGCAAATGAGCGGCAAACACACTGAATTCCAGTTTGACCACTAGCTGAGGGGAGGTGTTCTTCCCATTCAACGTATGGGTGCTGCACCCCTCCCCATTTGCTAGTTTAAATATTCTGAAAAGACATCAAACTTCTGCCCCAATGCACTGACTCCTCTTTAGTCAGATGCAGTCCATCAAATTTAAAGAACTTTCGCTCCCAGAACTGTTGCCAGTTCCTACAAATCTGTGTCCTTTTCCTGGCACCAGTCCTTGAGCCACGTGTTTAGCTCCCTATCTCCCTTCTCTGACCTTCCGTCCATCTGCTCCTTCTCCCAGACTGGCAGGATCTCAGAGAAGGAGATGCCGGACGAAATAGATGATAGTTTGTCACCCAGCCTAGTCAGGTGTTCCTTGGTCTCCACAACTGACCGGCTGGCGAGATCGTAGTCCCTATGTGTACTAGGACATCAATGTTTTCTCCTGCTTTGTGAACAATTTAGCAATGCGGTCAGTGTCTCTCCATGCTGATGTACCTGGGAGACATCTGACCATCACCCCTGGCTGGAGATGGGTATCAACTCCCCGAATCATGGAGTCTCCTATGATCAGAAGTTTTTTGGATTTCCTTTGTGCTTGTTTAGTTTTGGTTCCTGATTTGGGTGAGTATTGTTGTGCTAGCTCCTGTGCCACAGTGTCCTGCTCTGCAGTGTCTTCTGCCTCTTTATTTGATTTCAGAGATAGAGGCAGATACCTGTTTGTAGTGTTTATATGGTTTTTGGAGGTAATGTGTTGGAGAGCAGAGAGTGATGGGGCACCTGATTTGTCCTCTAACCACCTGCCAACCTCCTGGACCAACTACCCTCTGCAGTTGAGGTTTTTCTGTTGGATGCTGGGAAATGGCGGGTGGTTCTTATAATGTATTTCCTCTTCAATATGAAATTTGAGGCGTGCAATCTCTGCCCATGCTGCCGGAGCTGAGACCTAAGATCTCCAAAGGCCCAGCATGTAGGACAGTGTCCTAAATCCTGTAAGAATGTCCTTCTGAAAATTGTTCCACAGTACCTGCAGTTAATGAAATCCATTCCAAATAAGTTGCTGGGTTTGTAAACTAGTCAGAGTAATTAGAAGGAAAAAAAAATGCAAGTAATGGTTTAATTGTGCTTTGTTTAACTTGTTATAACAAGTTAAATTACTAGTGCCCTGTAAATGAGATCACCTTGTGGAGGCCCCACTGATCCGCCTTCCTGCTCTGCCACAGGAAATGTCACAACTGTGGTACCCTATAAAAGGAGTGTAGCGTGGGGTGGTTGGGGATGGGGGTGGGTGGCTGGGCCCTTCCCCTGCCTAAAAAGAAGAACCACGGACGAAAGAACAAGGAGGTAAGAGCAGAAACAATCAGTCAACAACAAATGCAGTAACCCTGAAAGCTTATCCTAATGTTAGATAAAACTGTAAAACCTGTAAAGCACCACCTGTAATAATTTCAGAGAAGATATACCCTGTAAGAAACACTTTGCTCCAGAGAAAATAAAGCAGTAACAGAAGATATACCTTGCAAAGACAATTTGAATCAGAAGATTACAGCAGTAATCTGTTAGCACACACCTGTAGGCACACCTTGTAATAATGCAGAAGAAGGTATACCAGCAACAACAATTTGAATCAGAGAAAAAATAAAGCAATGAAATGTTAGCAACAAACAGTAGCAATCCCTGTGAGTAAAAAATAAAAACACCACCACACAGTAAATCTGCTTAGCCAAACTAAGTCTTAGAAAGGGCCCCTACCAGCTGCCACGGTTTGGACTAGCCACTAGGGCTTGGGTACCCAGGGACAGTAACTGATAGGATAGCCTGTGCACAGAGCCATAGGTAGATTATTAGAGTGATAAGCTAATTAACCTGATTTCCCTGTCCTTGTTATATCCCCTAAATAAATCAGAGCTGCTTGTTTCAGCAAAGTTATACTGCCTGAGGTATTTGTCTATGTTAAAGTACTGTACTGTGATTGTTGCACTGTATCTCATTTCACAGGAGGTCCCAGTGCCGGAACCAGACCTGGGGTAAGTGTATACTGTGAGGTAATTTGATATATTGTGTGGGTCACTAGTGGAAGAAAGGGGGTTGCAGTGTCCCAGAGGGCTGTGACCAAGTTAGTTTAACTATTGCAAACCCTGACCTCTGGGTGGAGGCACCGCCATTGGATCCAGGCCCTCAACCTGTTAGTGGCAAATCAGGCAGGGGTAGTAGCCCCTGGGATAGCGCCATCTAGGGTTACATCTTGGGGCTCACCGCTGGGATTGTGTGTCCTCTAGTGGCCATATTTACGAACCACTGTTAAGAAAAAAATGGGTACCCGACAGAAGTGGCTGTGCACCGGCTGGTGGAGTGGTGTACTGGGGAGGAGATTGACCCCAAAATGCTATGCTTATCCTGGACATCCCCTGGGTATCAATACGGACACTGTGCAGGGGTACTTTCCAAGGTGGAAGGTTTACAAAACCCTGTGGTGGTGGGTCGGCATGCTAATCTGCTCACCCACACTTTCCTGGCCCTAGTAGAGTTTAAGGATCCCATAGATAGCTCCAAAGTGCCACAGACCATTACCCCAGAGGGAGCCCTCACTGCTTGGAGAGTGATAACTAAGGACAGTAAAGACCCGGGGGGGAATCAGCCCCCACCACTATCTGGAACTTTTGAGGAGAAATTTGCTGAATGGTTGCTGGGAGAGGGAAAACTGTGGAGGACTTGAAGAAACTATTCTTGCCACCTGGGGTGTTCCTCCCCAACACCTCTCCTGCTCCAGTGCCCGTAATGGTGGCTGAACCAATGCAGACTCTATTTCTGCACCTGCCATTAGTCACGACTCTTACGAAGGTTGAGGATCTTCTCTGGCACCTCCCACCCCCAAGGGGAGGATGACTGGGAGACCTGGATAGACTATGTTGCCCCAAGTGCTAGAATGGCAATGCTCGGAAGGCAAGCGAAAGAGGGTTAGTGAGGCCTCGAGGTCCTGCTCTGGCTACCATCCGTGCTAAACGGGCCAGTAACCCTGAAGCGACTGCACAGGCCTATCTTGAGGCCTTGGAGAATGTGTTGGAGCCCAGATTCTGATGAGGACCTATGGTGGAGAGTAAGAAATGCACAACAGTACCAAGGAGTTGTTGTCTGTGTATGTCTCTCGCTGGAAAAATTGTTGCAAGAATGCCTCAGAAAGGGTAGTTTGCCAGCGATTGAACTGGACCGAACCAGACTGGACAGAATCCTTAAGTCTGCCCCTTCTCAGAACTGCTGTTGCTTCAGTTCGCCTGGCAAATCGACTGGAATCCCCACCTCCTATGATGAGTTAATGAGAGAAATTGAGGAGTTGAGAAAAGGCGACCTCGGAGGGACCTGCACCAACAGCTGTGGCTCTCTACCCGAGTGACTGAGGGTGACCCATCAAGTGAAGTTCAGGGGCAGAGGTTGACAGTCAATGAGTGCTCTGACAAGGAAAAGATATGCCACAATGGGCGAACTGTTGAGAGAGATCCGGAATTCAAAAACAGTCCTTTTATGAAGGCCACGCCTGCAAGTACGGGCCCTGACTCATATCCGACTGCATCTGCTATGGGGTGGGGTACTCACCCATGTATCTCCTGCTGATAACAGCTCCAAACTCAATTCCTTGACCATGGAAGTGGAGAAACTGACGAGATGTCTCCAAATGCTTATCACCGCAGACAGAGATGGCACCCAGGTTTCCAGTTAGTAATACCCCGCCCTGGCTCCCAGTGTGGGCCTCGCCAGCTCAAACTCCAGAAAGTATGTTTTGCTATAATTGTGGGAAAGATGGGCACATGAAAAGGAATGCCAGTCCCAAAAGACACTGACAAAGTTGCATAGGCTACAAGGAGAGCTTGAGAAGAAATCAGTGGTTAAGAGGTGCACGACATGATCCCAGTGAGGGCACCAAAATGCTAATTCACGTCCTTTGTGGCAAGGTCAGTTGCCCAGGCCCCCACTACCGCCTCTCCAGACTGGTCCAGAATAGTGGGTCCCTCCATGGAGACCACTGTAAAGGTGAATGGAGTGTCTACAAGAGCTGTATTAGACAGTGGCTCCCAAGTGACAATTATGTTCCAGGATTGGTATCGGAAGCATTTGTCAGACGTACCCTTACAACCATTAGAAGGACTGCATGTATGGGGGTTAAGTGAGAAGGCCTACCCCTATTCCGGGTATATCCGAATTTGGCTGTCTTTCCCCACCTCCGTGGCTGGAGTGGCCGAACAAGTAGAGACCCTAGCCTTAGTGTGTCCCCCACTGGACTGTATGATGGTGTCCCTTTGTTGATTGGAACAAATGCTCATATGTTCGGAAGGCTGGCACAGTTGTGTTATGAAAACAGGGTCAAAGACTAGTAGAGCTTTAAGAGTTCGGCTTTAATTAAGAAGGCCTATGAGGCACAGAGAGATGCTGAAACAACAGAACCAGAGAGGAACGGGTCGGAATTGTATGGAAGAAGGATCCTGAGTCTCTGATCCTGGCGCCAAATGCCCAGTGTACCTTACAGGAGAGGTCCGTGTCAGAAAGGATGTTAAGAATAAAATATTAATGTTGGATGCACCAGGCGATGGAAAATTGCCAGAGGGACTGCTGGTCAAGCTTAGTATTTTGCCCGCTAGAGCCCATGCTTATGCCAGAAGGGTAATGGTCCAAGTTCATAATGTGTCTGAAAGAGACATTCGAGTAAACAGAGTTGCATCTGGCTAATGTGCATTGTGCAGACACTGCAGTGCTACCCAGCAGCAAGAGTTCAAGGAAGAATGACAGAGTAACGCCTGACTTGTTTGATTTCGCGACTCCCGCTGCCAGCTGAATGGAAAGTGAGGATCAGTGAAGGCTTGCCAGAGACCAGGTGTTTTTCTTTAAAGGAATGGGATGTAGGATGCGTGCAAGGAGCTGAGCACAATATCCGCTGCATGACGAAAGACCATTTCGTGAGAGGTCTCGACGCCTGGCACCTGCTGACATAGATGATGTGAGACGGCATCTGCAAGAGATGTTAGCTGCTGGTGTAATACAAGAATCCAGAAGCCCTTATGCTTCCCCATTGTGGTAGTGAGGAAAAGAATGGAACAGTAAGGATGTGTGTGGATTATCGCACCTTAAACCGCGGACTATCCCTGATCAGTACACAATGCCCGCATTCAGGATGCTTTGACCTGCCTAAACGGGAGCAAGTGGTTCTCTGTGCTGGATCTCCGCAGTGGGTACTACCAGATTCCCGATGACCCAGAGGACCGTGGAGAAGACGGCCTTTATCTGTCCGCTGGCTTCTATGAATTCATGAGGATGCCTCAAGGATTTCGGTGCCCCAGCCACTTTTCAACGATTGATGGAGCGTGCAGTGGGGGACATGAACTTACTAGAGTGCCTGGTATACCTAGATGATGTTATTGTGTTTGGCAGCTCACTGGAGGAACATGAGAGCAGATTATTTAAGGTATTGGACCCACTGGAGGACTTTGGCCTTAAACTGTCCATTGATAAGTGTCAATTCTTTCAAACATCAGTAAGTATGTGGGACACATAGTATCCACCGAGGAATAGAGACCGACCCAAGTAAAGTTGAGGCCTTGACCACCTGGCCACAGCCCAAAATCTAAAAGAACTGCAAAGATTCCTGGGATTCTGTGGTTATTATCGAGGCTCATCAAGGACTATTCAAGAGTGATCCGCCTTTACTTAACTCATTCCTGGTGTATCCCCCAACCCACAAAAATACCAAAAGTCAGCGTCCTCAAGACTGCAAGAGTGTATTTTCATCCGAGTGAAGTATTTGGGGCCGCTGGACTCCTTGATTGTGAGACTGCTTTTCATGAGATCATATATCAACTTACCCATGCTCCAGTGCTGGCCTATGCGATCCAAGAAAACCTTCGTCCCTGCACACTGATGCTAGCTTGCAAGGGTTGGGGCTGTGTTGTACCAAGAGCACGAGAATGGCCTGAGACCAGTGGCTTTGCGCAGAAGCTTGACCCCATCCGAAAAGAACTATCCTGGTACATAAGTTAGAGTTCCTAGCTTTGAAGTGGGCTATTGTTGACCAATTCCATGAGTACTTGTATGGGGCTAAAATACTAGTAAAACTGACAATAATCCTTTGACCTATGTGCAGACCTCAGCTAAGTTGGATGCCACTGGCATAGGTGGCTTTCTGCATTATCTACATATGACTATGCTCTCGAATACCGAGCAGGTCTGAACCACATAGATGCTGATGCTCTCCCGAGCCTGTTCCCCAGAATGATTGGGTCCGATTAGCAGAACCTGACATTCGGGCACTCTGCGGAAGTTTGACAGGGAGGAACAAATGTCACAGACGAGTGGACTGCATGGTGGATTGCTTGGGACCCTCTGAGAATTGCATACCTGCTGCTTATTGCCACTTTTCTGCAATAGACATTGGTGCACTGCCTCAGCTGGACAATGACAGTATTAGCGGGCTCAATCCCGCGATCCCATGATCAAAGCAGCTTTAGAAGCCCTCTATGCAGGAAAGATGTGTCAAATTCGCTCCACTGATTTGAGAACTGCACTGTTATACAAAGAAGGTCCTAAGTTGAAACTGATCAATAAACTGTTATACAGAGAAACAGTAGACAGAGGGGACAAGTAGACAAACAACAACTAGTGCCTGCCTTCGAGACTCAGTACTGAGGTCCTTGCACAACCACATGGGGCACCTTGGTATAGACAGAACACTTGACTTGGTGAGATCCAGATTCTATTGGCCTAAGATGGGGGCTGATGTGGAGCAACACATTCGAACTTGTAGTCGCTGCTTACAGAGAAGCTTTGCCCCAGAGGGCTGCCCCTTGTAACATCACCACCAGTGCACCCATGGAGCTGGTCTATTGATTTTCTGAGTTTGAGTCAGATCAAAGAAATATCAGTAATGTGCTGGTGGTCACTGACCATTTCACGAGATATGCCCAAGCTTTCCCACCAAAGACCAGAAAGCATCCACTGTGGCCAAAGTACTTGTAGAAAACTTTTTGTTCACTATGGGGCTCCAAAAGAATCCATTCTGATCAAGGAGAGACTTTGAGAGTCGTCTGATCAAAGATGCTTTCTCTGTGGGAGTGCGAAAGTCCAGAACCACTCTTACCACCCCCAGGGGGACCCACAGCCTGAACGTTTCAACCGCACTTTGCTAGATATGCTAGGCACCCTGCACCCAAAGGACAAGCCTAGATGGAGCCAACAAATTAGCACCCTGGTACATGCTTATAACTGCACCAAAAGTGATGCCACTGGATTCTCCCCCTACCGCCTGATGTTTGGAAGAGAAGCTCGACTACCAGTAGATGTGTGTTTTGGGGTCTCTCTGATGGGGTTCAAGCTGACAACTATTTACAGTATGTGCAAAGTTAAAGGCCCAGCTAACTCATGCGTACCAACTGGCTCAAACCATGGCTGCCAAAAGAAATCTGGCCAACAAAGAAAGGTATGATAAAAAGGTGAAAGCACAGGAACTCCAGGAGGGAGATCGGGTATTGCTAAGAAATCTGGGACTGCATGGCAAGCACAAGATTGCTGACAGATGGCACCATCTCCCTCACATTGTAGTGGGCAAACTAGATGATCTGCCAGTGTACAAAGTAAGGCCTGAGAATAATTCAAAAGATGTAAAAACAATGCATAGAAATCATTTACTGCCCATTGGACAAATCTTAATTGAGTCTGAGCCCTAGAAGATGCCCCTCTGGACCAGTGACTAGAGCTGCTGCTAAAAAAGATCAAGAAAGTCTGCACCTACAGAAGCAAAGTTAAAGTGTTCCCCTCCACAAGTCCCAGTTGAGCATGACTGTCAGTCCATATCGGAAGAAAGTGAGAGTGACTTTGAATACTATCCTTCTTAGAACTGAGTCAATTGTTTCGGGCAATCCCTAGTCAATACTGGAGACAAAGCTGGGCCTTCTGGACTGTCTAAGCCCCAGCTTCATCCCTGGAGCCAATGCTCCCAGAAAGTGAAGTGCAAAGCATCAGATCAGATGAAATGGAATCATTGTGCATGGTTGAACTGTTTGAGCTTTCAGGGAGGAAAATGATAGATTGGGGCAGACTGGTGATACACCGAACAAGAAGAGTATTTTGAGTGCCCTGACAGTCCACTGCCAGTGTCCAAAGCTCTCCATGCGAGCCAAATGTTGTGGACTCAGAAACTGTAACTCCTGGAGCTGAAAGTGCCCCAAGTTCTAGCCTCTCTACCCCCATGGAGACTCCCTGACAAGTGAGGACAATGCTGAAAATGAGGCTCAGAGTGCAGAGACTATAACAGTTCCCCTAGAAAGACTGGTCGAGCTGTAAAGCCTGTGGTGCACCTCAGTTATGATTCACTTGGGAGGCCTGTGGACTTGCCTCTCAATGTTGTCCATAAAGGGTGTATGTGTCCCGAGCTCATTGCCCAAACTGAGCATCAGTGCTAACTCAAGTTACTTGTGTTGCCCTCTAAGTATGGTGCCTTGCCCATCCAGCCCCAAGGTAACTGATAGGGAAGGGCCCCTCTCTTCAGGTTTCATGTACAAGAGTAATAACTTGAGTTATGGTACAATGTGTATGTAATATCAGTAAAGAGGACGACTGCAATGTTTCAGAAATGTGTTCTGGTAAAATGATACAGTGCAGTTTTAGTCAAAAACGCGTGTAAGCCAGAGTTCGGTCTGCAGCTTTGTAACAACTTGTTAGGACTGAATCCGTCCTGTGAAAAGAATCAAAGGATCTCTGAAGAGTAGAAACCAGGCTCACCCTGTAGAAGACTGGAGGAATTGCTGAAAATTGCACTCTGTCTGTCAGGAACTGAATCTGCTGTGTGTTCCCGGGTATTGTGCAGTAATTGCGATCGGGATACAGATGCAGCCTGCCTGGTATAGTGCTTTCTTTTATATGGATGTGTGAAGAGGTTTGTGTACCTCAAGTGAGCCCTGCTGACATTGAAGGACCCTATCTTATTTGGAGGTCGTGGAGTACTAATTCAGGGTCGTCCTGTTGAATTGCCACATTAAATCCAAATGGAATTACTGTACTGCTGACTGTTTAATTCTCCTTTTCTCTGTGTGAAAGGGCCCTACCAGCTGCCACGGTTTGGACTAGCCACTAGGGCTTGGGTACCCAGGGACAGTAACTGATAGGGATAGGCCTGTGCACAGAGCCATAAGTAATTATTAGAGTGATAAGCTAATTAACCTGATTTCCCCTGTCCTTGTTATATCCCTAAATAAATCAGAGCTGCTTGTTTCAGCAAAGTTATACTGCCTGAGGTATTTGTCTATGTTAAAGTACTGTACTGTGATTGTTGCACTGTATCTCATTTCACAGGAGGTCCCAGTGCGGAACCAGACCTGGGGTAAGTGTATACTGTGAAGGTAATTCTGATATATTGTGTGGGCCACTAGTGGGAAGAAAGGGGGGTTGCAGTGTCCCAGAGGGCTGTGACCAAGTTAGTTTAACTATTGCAAACCCTGACCTCTGGGTGGAGGCACCCGCCATTGGATCCAGGCCCCTCAACCTGTTAGTGGCAAATCAGGCAGGGGTAGTAGCCCCTGGGATAGCGCCATCTAGGGGTTACACAGAGCTGTCACTAATGCAACACAAGTTACTTGTGGCACCCTCAGTCCACTACACCACGCACATAGCACTGCATACACAATATCAAGCACTGTGTTGGGTCAACACACTAGGGATGGTTATGGTCAGAGGTCACATGGTCACAGTCATAGAATTTGAATCTGACGGCAGATAAGGACTGCTTGGCCCACCCAGTCTGCCCATTTCCCTACCTACTGCATAAACTCCAGATTATAATTGATCTGCATCTCACCTTCTCTTTCCCACTACTAGGATAACCTTCTGCCTATCCCATGCATTCTGGAATTCACCTGTCAAATACATGTTCCCAATGGGAATCAACCACTGACCCTTTGCTTGTTAGGCCAAGGCACATCCACTGTACCACATAAGAACATTGGTCACAGTACTGTAGCTGCAGTGGTGGTGACAGTAGAAAGGTTACTGCTGCAAGAATGACTCTGATGGGGGATGGCACACTGGCTGAGGATGTAGCTGGCATGGTGGCAGCAGAGGGAACACTGGTTGTAGTTGCTGCTCTCTGCATAGGGCACATAAGCTCTACAGACCTCTTTCTATTACCATAGAAGGAGGTGAAAGTGAGCAAGTAGCTGGAACAGGAGGTCACACTAGTAGTAGTAGTTGTAACAGTAGTAGTACTGGTGGTACTAATAGAGCAGTAATATCTCCGCACCCACTACTATCGGAATCAGAAGGTTTGCTTGGGCAGATAAATATTTTACCCTGCCAAATACACCTAGAAACCCATCTATCTTTTCTAAACCTTTTGCTGTCAGTGGTAAAGATGCTTTGCTGGGGCTGAATGAAAACATGAAGAGTGTTTGAGAGGTTGCTGACACATGAAGGACCTAGTCAGTACAGTATTTACTGTGTAAAACATAAACTAAACTACCACTATGTGTGTGTGTGATGCTTTACTAAGTGCTTTTGGAACCATAAGAATACACACACACCAACCCTAGCAATTATGGTATCCTGTGATCTGGGCACATAGCAAGTGGGCACCTACCGAAACGGCGACCCACTTGTGGCGCACACCCAGACGACAAAGAAGTAGGGAGGGTGACCAGATGGGAGAGTTCACGAATTGCGATGGGATGTCGCTATATGTACCGCGCGGGGAGGCGGGAGGGTTTGTGAGGGGTGGTGCCACAGTCAGCCACCGAGCTGGCTCCGTGGCGTGGTGGGTGGGTGCTGGCCTGGGGTGGCTGGGATACAGGGTTTTGGTCTGGGTCGGGGCGCAGGTATGTTTTGTTGCACCAGGCCCAAGTAGGTACATTTTTTTTTTCACTGTTACACCCCCCACCCCGACATGCACCCCTCTGGAGTTGAGAATCTAATAGTAGGGTGGTGAGGGGCTAACCCCATATAAAGTAAATATTACTGTTCCTTGCACCGTTTTCTCTGTTGCCGGGTGTGTACATCACCAAAATTTAATTTCAGCGATGTACACTCACCATAATGACGATTGCCTTTTGCTGATCACCCTTATGGCATAGAACCACAATTATACTGTATCAGAAAAATGGTAGCAAATAGAAAAAAAACACTGCTACTATGTAGGGGAAGCAGAGGACTACCTCTTCAGTTGCATGCAGATTCGAGCTGCATATCACACACACACACATGCATACGAATACAATTCAGTGAGACCAAGAGAGAACTGCAGCAGTTTAATTCAAAAACATGTGTGAACAGAGTCATACACAAATTGGGCATAGCTTCTTGAAAAAAAATGAATTACACCCATACCAGCAACTCGTGCACAATGAGCTGTGGGAGGAGGAAGTCAGCTTACACCCTCCTCAGTTGGAAAGGGAAATAAGCCGGGACCAAGATGACTATCAAAAACAAATGAATGAGTTAAGGCTGATCCACTGAAAATTGCAGCAGTTTAATATACGAAAAAGTACATACACAAAGCTGTGCACACGCTGGGGGCAGCCTAAAAAAAGCACACATTATAAACGTACAGGCAACTTGTGTGCATGGCTGCAGGAGGAGGAAGTGAGCTGACACCCTCCTCAGTCATACAGGGAAATGAGCTTGGAACCAGTTATTAACAATAATTGTGCTGACCCACTGAAAATTGCAGCAGTTGAATTAAAAAAAAACAATGTGTGCACACAGCCGAACACGTGCAGGGCTCGGCCTCAAGAAAAAATATGTATGCACAATAAGCTGCAGGAGGGGGGAGTCTGCTGACACCCTCCGCATGATCATCTGAGGAACCAAGCTCAGAACCAGATCGCAGCAAAAAAAGATGTGTTTCACTGAAAATTCTCACGGGAGCTCTGTGGCAGTGAGCAGCGGAGGTGGGGTGCCAGCACACAGCGCTACTGATTCCTGTTACTAAGCCCAGCAACAAGGACAAGAAAACACAGTCAGAAAGCCACCCCTGACTTTGTAGAAACTATTCAGACAAAAATACTAACCCAAAAAGTCTGTGGAGCAAATAAATATATATAGGTAACCCCTAGGTGGCGCTATCCCAAGGGCTACAACCCCTGCCTGTTTGGCTATTAGCAGGTTAAGGAGCCTGAGTTCTGAAACGGGTGCCTCCACCCAGAGGTCAGGGTTGGTAGTGGTCAAGCTAACCTGGGCACAGCCCTCCGGGATACTGCAACCCCCCTCTTTCCCCTCTAGTGGCCTGAACACTGTACAATAATCACTTTCACAATACCCCTGGTACACTACACAAGTACCCACACTGTTTGCACTTACCACCAGGGCTGGTTCCTCTGGCTCGACCCTGGGGACCCCCTGTAAAACAAGGTTAAGCACAGCAAATAGCAACAGTACAGTATTTTGAGCACAAACTGGAACCACAGTCAGATTACATGCAGAAAAAGTTAGATCTGATTTATTCAGGGGACTTGAACAAAGGAGGGGCAAAATCAGGTTAATTAGCTTAAAGGTTATATCAATCGAGCAGTTATGCATGCGCTTTGAGTCCCCCGACACAGTCACACCTTTGGGTACCCAGGTGGAGAAGAGATGGGCTATCCAGGACAGTTGTCCGGGGTTGCAGCTGTTGGGGTCCTGTGATGGAAAACACAACATGCACAGTACACAATATTTGTAATCCGGAGCCAGAGGGCTCAGTTCATAAAGAAACAAAACAACAAGACAATCAGATGACACACTCAGATTAAGCTGTTGGTGCAGGAGCTACCCTGGTATTTACTAACGATACCCAAGACTGGACACAGGCTGGGCCAATCGAGACCGCAGGTGGTTGATCTGGAATGCCAGGAGAAGCAGGGCCCACACAAGTCGCAGAGGCGTTGTTCCTGTTCAAGTGTGGAGCAGGAGAGCTGATCCCCAGGCAGGTCTCCCGTCGATGGCTTCTCTGTGCAGTGGGTAGTCTGGTTGGGCCAGTCTGGCAAAGCCCAGACCTCATGGAGGCAAGTTCGGATGCAGTCCATTTTGGGCTGGATACAGCTTCCAGCAAGCAGAACACAGTTCACACAATGGGGAACTAACTCACAACCCACTAGCAGCTCATAGCACATTTACGTGTAGAATTCTACTGTACCAAGCAAAGTGTTCCCAGGTCGTCCATAAAAATCTCTACACACTGGGAGCTTAGGGGTAGTGGAACTCCTGACAGGCCGATCACATTTAGCAAAAATATTCGGTTTTCTTTAGGTTGAGCCTGGCCCACTTCAGTAGCTTACTTTAGTCACACAAACTTGGATTTAGTCCAAAATAATTCTCTTCTCTCCCTCTCATGGAGCAGCAGCAGACATGCAGCCAAAAACTCAACCCTTTCACAGTTTTCCCATGCAAATCCACTCAGGATTTCTGCCCAAAATTACTTTGGCTCCTTCTTCTTGAGCTTCCAGCTCAGAACCAACCTGAAAACTGCAAGCAGCCCGGGACTTCCCCAAGATCCAAAAGATTTGGTTGGCTGATTTGGCTGTCAGTCAAAGCAAGAGCTCCCCCTTCAGTTGCAAAAAAGGCACAAAAACTCAAACCACAGTTCCTATAGATTTTTAATTCAGACAGCTCCTGTAGTCCGGCTACATTTTACGTCCCATCAGAACTGATTGGTCCAATTTACAGTCCAGGACCAAGATAGTGGAGACAAACAAAACAGTCTTTGCTACAAAGAAAGCAGGTTAGACAAACTACATTATCATTATCATTCTAAATGGTTTTCAGAAAATAGTTACATCTTTCAACAGAGCTCCATCTCAGATTACTTATGCTGCAATCTAGCAGCTCTTAAAGAGACAGTACACAGAGGCTATACAAGCTCTGGTAATCACATTTAAACTGCTAAAACGCAGGACACCAGCCTGGCAGTGAGCATTTAGGCAAGCTCAAGGAAGAATTTTTGGGAACCCCCATTTGTAGGGGGTTACACCCTTCCCTGCCTGGGAAAACTTGGCGTCCGCATCAAGTCTGTACCATCATAACATTGAAAATGCAAAATGCAGGACACCAGCCTGGCAGTGAGCATTTAGGCAAGCTCAAGGAAGACTTTCTGGGAACCCCCATTTGTAGGGGGGGTTACATATATTTTTTTTTTGGTACGTTAAAAGTAAAAGTCTTGGAAGTGCTATAATGCTACCTCTTAGAAATTGTCTTCTGTCCTGTACCAACTCTGAGTGAGGAGGTCACATGGTGTGCTTGTCTGTGAGCTCCAGAAACAGCCAGCAACTGGCCAATGAAGCTCTGCGAGACTTGGAAATCTCACCAAGTAATTCTTCCAGGAAAGTGGATGAACAGTGAACTATTCGAGAAGGGCATCTGAATATTCAGGAAGCCTACTAGCTGTGGTATTCAGGAAATACTATTCGGCCTATGCATAGCCTGAGTAGGCATGTGGTAGTGCACTTGACGTGGGTGACCACACATCGAGCACGCTTGTGCTCCAGCAAGCAGTCATGGACATCCCTTGAGGGAGGTGGGTGGGGCCCCAAAACAAATGTGAAACTTGGACAACTTATTTGCTTTAGGATGATAAGCCTCCATGCACCTGAGCCCACAACTTCTGACCAGGTGCTTGCCAGGAGATCTGGAGAGGCAGTCCGGAGAATCTGAGGATCGGACTGATGCAGCCGCCCTCTGGGTGAAGGAGGATAAGAACCTATATGAGGAAAAAAAAAGAACAGCTGCCGAACATCAGGCTAATGTGGAGTGAGCACATTTTCCCACCTATGATACCCGTGTCCAACCATGCCATGCAATCCATTGGTGCAGCACCTATAATGCCCTGACTCACACCAGCACCTACTCTCTGTGGCACAACAGATATGCACAAGAATGATAGTCTATGTGCCAGCTGGCCAAAGGAGCACTCATAGATGCAGCTGCATGCTGTCTCTAGGCATGACTGACAAACCTTGTGTCTATGAGTGCAGTTTTGTGACAGCAGGCATACACTACTGGGTGCGGTATGGTCTGCTCAAATGTCATTGGCAAGTGAGGACTATTGGCATGGGGTGGACATGGTATCTGCACATTTATACTGCCTTTCCCTGGAGCAGCCGTACATCTGAGGCAGTCCTACAACATATTGTCCTGTCCACCAATTCATGTTTGATAGGATGCCTGTACCTGCAGTGTGAATGTGTGCACCTGGTTGCTCGGACAAGATCCCTCACCACTCAGCAAAGGGTGTCGGGTGAGCGCAAGGGCATTAGATCAGCTCAGGGCTGGTCTAACTCCAGGCAGGTGCTTCAGACTTTGGGAACCTTGCAGAATCCCATATTAGAGGACGTGGCAACAGGGTCTTGTGCACAGCACTGTCCACCATGGTGCAACCCCGACTATGGTGCAGGGCTGGATCAGGGCCAGTCTGGCACAAGGGCACCCAATTTCAATGCAGCCTGGATTTGAAAATCAGAACTGCTGCAATGTTTGATACAAGGTGCCCTGTCAATTCTGTTTAACACAAGCACCTTGCGTCAATGTTGGGGCTTTGAAAATCAAGCCCATGTTGCTTAGGTTAGGTCATTATTCATGGCCAGCTGTGGTAAGGCATATCTGGTCAAAGTTTTAATCCAAATGAAGGCCCAGGCCTTCATGAATGCAGAACAACTACTCCCCCTGCCTAGAGGTGCTGATGCCATGGGTATAGGAACACCCTACTGCAAGTAAGCAACGACTTACAAGCTGATTGGCAGTGGAGGCAATCTGAGTCCTGACCATTGATTGTGATTATTCCTACTGTCTGATATTCACCCCTACCACTGATATAATATGAATGTTGTGCTCTGTTTGAATTAAACATAATGTTAAATTCATGAAATAAAGTATTGCAATGTTTTTTATCTTAATATGCAGTTCCTAAAGTACAATATTGGATGTTCAAGGGATATGGGTAACATGGGCATGCCTACAGTGGGTATGTGTGGCAAAGATTCACCAAAGGGTTCTGGCTTACAAATCTTATTTTCCTAGCTACTGTACACCACTGGAGGGTGCCTTCAACTGAGCCCCACTGAGGAGTACTACAGTCAAAATTTGCAAAAACATATGCTGTGCAGTGTTTTTATATGTGTGTTTAGTCCTGGTGTGTGCTTCCCTTTGTCTGCTATTAGGATTTTTTTCTAAAATTGCCTACTAGTTTTATGGCCCCTGGGGATCTCCATGTTAGAATGGTTTGTTGCTCTTCTTTGTCCTACAATGCCTCCTGTCTCATGTAACAGTGATGTGCCCAGGACCACTGATTCTGTAAGGGAAAGTACTGTGGCAGTAATCTGAAGATAGAAGTATGGTGTTCTAGCCTCAACTAAATAATACCAATTCATTTTGTTTTCTATGTTTGTCTAGGTCTAGCCAGCAGGAGCAAATGTTTTGCTTTTAAAGCTTTTAATATCATCAAAGTACAACCAGTCATTTAAAGCACACAAATGGTCATCAATGCTATAATTAGTAAAGACTCTAGTGGTTTTCTTACAAGAATACAGTCAGTTAGACCTCAAATGAGTACTAATTGTTGACTGAATACCCTACCTTGTGACATACAATGCCCCAAACAACATGGCTTTAGGAAGGGCCACAGTACCACCACAGCCCTTCTAGATTATACTAACTACGTCCACAAAGCACTGGGCTATGGACACCTTGTGGGATCAATATATATCAATCTCACAAAGGCTTTTGAAACAGTAAACCATTCCCTACCGCTTATGTCTTTACCTACCCTTGGTCTCTCACAAGATGTCATAGCATGGTTTAAAAGCTATCTTGAAGATAAAACCCAGCAGGTAAAAATCCAAGACACACTATCAGTCAGTCACCCAGTATGCTCAGGAGTTCCTCAAGGCTCAGTCCTGGGTCCTCTCCTATTTAGCCTCTTCCTGAACACCCTTCCCCAAGTATGTTCTGGCAACCTACTCCTATATGCGGATGACGCCATACTTTTCACTAGCCAGCCTGATCCACTTCCCCTTGCCAGTAGCATGCAACAGTGTTTCACGGCAGGTGAGGCTTGGTTTGCCAAAGATTAATTATGAATTATAAAAACAAAAGTTATGTTCTTTGCTAGCCCCACAACAAAAATAAAAATGCCCAACTAAACATCACAAATAATCTCTGTATGCCTATTGAACAAGTTAACAGTTTCAAATACCTTGGCATAACTTTAGATAACAACTTGTCATACAATGAGAATGTAAATAATATCTCCAAAGAGGTCAACATAAGATTAGGGCTCTTACATAGACACAGACTCAGTATGACCCAAGCTGTGCTCCACCTAGCTGTCACCAGTTCTATCCTCTCAATTATAGACTACGGTCTCATAATTTATGGCTCCGCTACTGACACCACTCTTTGAAGAATTAGTGATGCACTTAACAAGGCATGCCACCTGGTCACTGGGGCACACAAATACACTTACACCTGTGACTTTTATGCTCTAATAAATTGGTTGAACTTCCAGGGTAGGATCTCTTACCAAACCTGCCTGCTAGTGAAAAAGATTAGCCTTGAGCAATCCCCCCCCCCGCACAGCAGCTCCTCACTAGGGCAAAAAATAACCCCCATCGTACACATAGCGTGACCAATCTTACTTTTCATGTCCCCTTTTGCCATATGGTGCAAGCCCAGAGTGCATTTATGTTTAGAGCACCCAGCTGGCTCAACAGCCTTCCCCCTAGCGTCTTGACTGAATCTAAGATTGGACTGCTCAAAAACAAACTTCGACTACACCTTTCGAAACTTAGTAGCTATGACTGCCCCACTTAACTGGTGTGGCTAGACCCAGTCCCCCCTGAAATGACCATGGCCACTTACAGTGGCGTGAAAAAGTATTTGCCCCCTTCCTGATTTTCTTTATTATTGCATATTTGTCACACTGGATGTTTTCAGGTCTTTAGACAAAATATAATATTAGATAAAGGGAACCTGAGTGAACAAATAACACTTTTTTTTTTACTTATTTCATTTATTTAATGAAAAAAGTTAACCAACACCAACTGGCACTGTGTGAAAAAGTAATTGCCCCCTAGTTAAATCAACCCAATTAAAATGATAATTAGAGTCAGCTGATTGAACACAGCCAGGCTTGATTACAGCCAGCCCTGTCAATATAAACCTCACTTATTTTGACCCTTACCATCAGAGTCACATTGCCAGCACAAAGATTCAACCAGCACATTATGCCATGATCAAAGGAAGTTCCTGAAAAGATCAGAAAAATGTGTGCCCTCTATCAGTCTGGAAAGGGTTACAAAGCTATTTCTAAGGCTCTGGGACTCCATCGAACCACAGTGAGAGCCATAATCTCAAATGGAGAACACTTGGAACAGTAGTGAATCTTCCCAGGAGTGGGTGGCCTGCCAAAATTACTCCAAGGGCAGCGTAAAATCATCCAGGAAGTCTCAAAGGATCCTAAAACAACATCCAAAGAACTGCAGGCTTCTCTTGCCTCAGCTAAGGTCAGTGTTCATGACTCCACAATCAGAAAGAGACTGGGCAAAATGGGCTTCATGTGAGAGTAGCAAGGCGGAACCACTGCTAACCAAGAAGAACATAAATGCTCATCTCATTTGCCAAGAAGCACCTGGATGATCCACAAGCCTTTTGGGAAAATGTTCTATGGACAGATGAGTCCAAAGTGGAACTTTTGAACGACATGGATCCCATAATGTCTGCGTAAAGCAAACACAGCATTCCACAGTAAGAACACCATACCAACAGTCAAACATTGGTGGTGGTAGTGTGATGGTGTGGGGATGCTTTGCTGCCTAAGGACCCGGATGACTTGCCAAATTGAAGGAACCATGAATTCTGCTCTGTACCAGAAAATTCTTAAGGAGAATGTCCGGTCATCCTTCCGTCAGCTGAAGCTGAGCGTGGTTGGGTCATGCAGCAAGACAATGATCCAAAATACAAAAGCAAGTCCACATCAGAATGGCTAAAAGAAGTAAAATTAAAGTTTTGGAGTGGCCTAGTCAAAGTCCAGACTTAAACCCAATAGAGATGCTGTGGCAGAACCTAAACGAGCAGTTCATGCTTCGAAAACCTACCAAATGTTACTGAATTAAAGTAGTTCTGCAAGGAAGAGTGGGTTAAAATTCCTCCACAGCGATGTGAAAGACTGATATTGAATTATAGGAAGTGTTTGGTTGCAGTCATTGCAGCTAAATATTAAGCGTAACCAGTTATTAAGTGTAAGGGGCAATTACTTTTTCACACAGTGCCAGTTGGTGTTGGTTAACTTTTTTCATTAAATAGGTGAAATAAAAAAAAAAAAACAAGTGTTATTTGTTCACTCAGGTTCCCTTTATCTAATATTACATTTTCTCTAAAGACCTGAAAACATCCAGTGTGACAAATATGCAATAATAGAGAAAATCAGGAAGGGGGCAAATACTTTTTCACGCCACTGTATTTACTTCCCTCCTATCTAGCTCAGGCAACCTATACCTCTCTCCTTCAGTTCGAGCCTCTCTCCTCCACCCCTCCCATACTAACTCCCCATCTACCCCCTCTGACATAACCTTAGGCCCCCTTCCACCTGCAAATTGTTCTGCCTCCAACCCAGCACTGGCTTATTTGCCTCCAGCATATTTACCCCAAACCCCCTCTCCCTCTTTTCCTCACCTTACAACCCCTACATTGAGTAAACTCAACATAACAAATAATTTTCTCCTCTTTCCACCTCCCCCCTTAACCTGCCTGGACCTGCCCCAAGTCTCCCCCTCCTCAGTTGGCCATGGACCATCTGATGATAGTACTATCCTTACCCTTACAAAGCGGGGGGGCAGTTGCTCAGGTGGGTGGAAAACTGGCTTATGGGGTGAATACAGTGTGGGGTCCCCTAGGGTTCAGTCCTGGGGCCACTCCTGTTCAATTCCTATGTCTCGGACATAGGGTGGGGTGTTAGGAGTAGGTTGAGTCTCTTTGCGGATGACTCAAAACTGGGAGCACTGGCTGATGGGCAGGAGAGGAGAGTGGCCCTGCAGGGGGATCTGGATATCCTTGGCGGTGGGCAAGGAAGTGGGGGTTGAAGTTCAATGCAGAGAAATGTAGGGTGCTGCATCGGGGGGTCAGAAACCCAGGACATGCATACACCCTTGGGGGGGAACATACTGCAAGTCACATCGGGCAAGAGGGGCTTAGGGATAGTGGTGGGCAGCAAAATGAATAACACAGAGAATTATCGAAGAGCTGCAGCAAAAGCAAACAGGATACTGAGCTGCATAACCATGGGAATTACCTCCAGGAGGAGGGAGGTGATCCTCCCTCTGTATAATGCTCTGGTTAGGCTGCATCTTGAGTATTGTGTGCAGTTCTGGAGACCCCATGTTAAGAGGGACATAGCGCTGCTGGAGAGGGTACAGAGGAGGATGACCAGGATGATTCAGGGCATGGAGGGTGGGACCTATGAGGAGAGACTGGAAGAACTCAATCTTGCGCATCGGAAGAGAGGAGGACAGAGGGACATGATAGAGACTTTCAAGTATGTAAAGGGATAAATAGAGCGGAGCCAGGGAAGTGTTCAGGCTTAAGAAGGGGGAACTACCAGGGGCACGAGTGGAATCTGGAAGGGGAAGTACAGGGGGCGCAAGAGACACTTCTTCACAGAGAGGTGATGAAACATAGAATGCATTGCTCAGGAGTCTGGTGGAAGAGACCACAGTGGAAGGATTCAAGAAGGGTTGGGACAGGTACAGGGGGAAGCTGAGGCCAGGGAGGGCCACCCCTGGGGCTGGGGGGGGTGGAGGAGCGAGCTTCCAGTAGGGGGCTAGCTTCTAAGCAGACACGATAGACCATGGGGCCTATTCTGCTGTCCTTTACTATGATACTATGATACCCCGCCTAGGACAACATTTCCCTGACTGCATACATTTACCTATACTGACTGGATCCTACATCTATCATACTTTCCCATTAGGACTATCCTAACACTGTTTGGACAATGTCACCCCTCTGAATGCAAATACAAATACTATTGCCTGTAATCTTTGCAATCATCTTTGGCACTTTTTATAGCTCTTATTTTATGTTTTGTATATTGTTTATTGTATAACCACTCAGTTTACTGTACCGTGTGATTTTCCATTTGTTTTTCACTTATCTGTGATGTGGAGCCTTTGTAAAAGAGTCTCTGGCTCAAAGGTGTTAATTCTGAGAATTAAATAATAAAAATTGTAAATGCAGCCTTCAGTGCCCACTGGATAAGTACTTTATGGTCCCGGACGCATCACTGTCACATGGGGCAGGAGGCATTCTTTGGAAAAAAGGAGAGCAATAACCAATGTAATATGGAGATCCCCAGATGCCAGAAAACTAGTAGGAGGGGCAATAAAACTAGCAGGTAAATGAGAAAAAAACCCTAATAGCAAACAAATGGAAGGACACACCAGGATTAATCACACAAATCAAATCACTCTGCATAACATATGTTATCGCAAATTTGACTGTAGTACTCCTTTAAGGAAAACTGGTCTCCACATTTCAGCACTGTCAAAAACATGAAAATTGGAAAGGAACACACACATGATGAATCAGTATTATACAGTGGAAGTAAACAGCAACACGCACAGGGTGGCTAAATCAATGCACTCTTTCCGCTGCACACTACTGTGTGCTCACTAGTTACATTTTGGGGAAGCAATTTAACAAATACAGTAGATGCTATGGTATAAGTATTGAAATCAGGCAGCCCAAGCATGTATGATTTAATCGAGCAACATTCCCATGTCTAAGCTACACTGGCTACCGTAATAACAATGGGTTCAATGTCCTTATGCAACCGGATGAGATGATATGAGATGATGCTTGTGTAACTTGATCTGCTTTGTGGCTTTCGCCTCTCTATCCATGGGATATACCACCTTGTAGGGGTACAACACAAGGAACCCTAGAGGAGGGTCCCCCCCTTACAGGTGCCGCAGGAATGAATGCGTTGGCTAAAGGTAGGTTAGGAAGAAGCACACAGGTAAGAGAGAGACGAGCCACTGGAGGAGGAGGGGTGGATGGCGGGCAACGAAAATGAATCCTGGTGAGGCCCAGGATGTGTGACCTTTTAAGCCCAATGGGGGAGTGATGTTGTTGCTCCGCCCATTGAACCTCGGGCTTAAAGCCCTCCCATTCAATGTGGTTATGCAACGGATGAGATGATATGAGATGATGCTTGTGTAACTTGATTTGCTTTGTGGCTTTCCTCCTCTCTATCCGTGGGATATACCACCCTGTAGGGTATGACGAAAGAACCGAGGAAGCTCCCCTACAGGTGCCACGGGAATTAATGCATCGGGTTAAAGGTAGGTTAGGAAGAAGCCCAAAAGAATACCCAAAGATGTCAAGCTTCGAAGAGGTGAGGATGATGAATGAATTCTGAGAAGATAAGGGCTGACTTCCTAAGGAGAGAGGGGAAAGCCAGGCCACCATCCGCCTCCATTCAACAGCAGAACCTAACTAACTAACCTGAAGAAAGCACTAACTCTAACTAATATTATGACCATTGGCACGGAGGAGAGGAAAACCCCCCTTTGAGGAGGAAACCTCTGGGGATGCAAGGCCTAGGTCACCTTCCCTCCGGGCTGACGATGTTTGATTTGAGGACGCATGTTGGTAAAGAGAATGGTTCATTAATGAGGGATATAAGTAGGGAGGATGATGACAGGATAGGGACAAACTCCAAAGAAGCACAGGTTAAAGAAGGAACATGAGGCAGCAGGGACCCAAGAAGGGTATGTTCGAGTAGTCCATGGGAGGGAGAAGATCCATGTAGAAGTCAGAGGAGCAAGGGTATCAAGATGTGCTCATGAGGAGATTCCAGATGTGCTCACGAGGAGACCAAGGATAATGCAGACTAGCTTGATTGAGTGATGCGAGTGAGCAGACACTAAGGTCAATGATTATGCGATGTAAACGATTAGACCCTGAACCATTAGATCCTGAGGTTGTAGTTGATGAGGTAGCATAGGATTCAATGATAGGAATGCTCAAGTAAGCGATGTAAATAGATAAATCTTTGAGGTAATGTTGAGTGAATGATGACTGGAGTCATGAACCCGATACATGCGGCAGGAAGCACGCAGGTTGGTAAGGTGGCATAGGAGTCATGATAGGTACACCCAAAAAGAAATATCTATTGCAGGCCTTGAGTGGAGGCTCATGAGAAGACTGAGGAGGGGGAGAAAGACTGATGATGAGTACCATGACTGAGCAATGGATGAAGTATACTCTGAGGCTAAGAAGGCATGCCTGGAACCAGAGGTTATGATCGGATTGAGCGGTCGATAGGAGCAAAATGGACGATGGATGATGATGGAGCGAAGCCATGATTGGATTGAATCCTGGCTGGCTGGTGCGAGATAAGAAGTGGTGAATGAGGACCAGAGTTTTGAACTTGATACAGGTGGCAGGAGGGCCACAGGTCGATGAGGTGGCATATGAGTAATGATAGATATGCCCAAAAGAAATATCGATTGCAGGCCAGATGGAGGCAGCCAAGGCATATGGGTCAGCTGAGGAATATCGATGGAGTGATTGAAATGAGGAGGCCGAGGCGGGTATCGTGGACCAGAGAGGTGGGAGCACGCGGACACATGATTGATCGATGGGAGAAAAGGAGACCCCAAGGCCAAGAAGGCAGGCTAAAGTATGTGAGTAAGCGGTGCAAATAGATGAACCATGAGGTAATGATGGGTGAATGATGGTTGAGCTGGGATGCAGGGGAAGCAGCATCGAGCCACACATTGGTGCAGCTGAAATGCAGGGCTAGAGCGCTAGACACTGTACAACCCACAAAATAACAGGGTATACAGGACCAAGCACTCCAATATCCAGGCATGGTAACCAGTCAGGCATGGATGGACAAGATGTAAATACAGGTAAAGAATTAAAGAAGGAAACAAAGATTACTCCAGGTAGGTACATCCGAGTAGTGAAACCTGTGGCTGGAATGGGGATACTGTCTGCCTGGGGAAGGGAATGAAAAGATGAGGCAGCAGGTAGCTCTCAGGAATGTATCCTGGTCGAGATGAGCAATGAGGAAGGGCGGGTAGAGCACAGTACAAAAAGCTGAGAAGAGGAAAGGCACACTCACCGCTGCAGGTATACCAGTACAGAAAGCAGGGTAGGAGCCAGGTGAGTGCTGAGCAGCACGGAGCAGACGGTGAGTGTGGGGCGGCACAGCAAGTCCGAAAGCATGGAAGCAACTTCACTTCTGTCCACAGAGTGCAATTGGTGCAGGCCCGAGGGGAGTAGGGTCATAATGTGGGAAACAAGGAAGGAGCTGGGGTAGCTTTGGGGAGGTGAGGAGATAAGGGAGTGCCAAGCAAGAATGGACAGGAAGCAGAGCTGTGGGAGGGGCCCCGGAGGTGAGCCGGGAAAAGGGATGACAGAGCTGCAGATGCTCCAAAACACCGGCCAAAGGGTGTCAGAGAAGAAAGATACCAAGGCGAGGAGAGAACCCAGGAACAACTGGGAAAGGAGGGGGACGAAGAATGGAGTGAGTAGGCAGCGGGGCCTCCGAGGAGGAGAGCAAATGAATATGAGGGAGAGAGAGAGGCAGGAAAACAGGGAGACAACAGAGAGAGGGAATGGGGGAGCAAAAGCGAGGGGGAAAACACATAGACAACAGTAGATAACAAATGAAAGAGGAGAACGGGGGGTGACATATAAGCAGATAGCAGGATGCCAAAATATAGCAGGCAGGGAAAGTGAGCAGTGAACTCGGAGCTCCAGAGGAGCTGTGGTAAAGTGAGGGAAAACAGGAGCAAGAGAGTGGGGGGCAAAAGGAAGCAGTGGTACATGGGAAATGGACAGAAAGAGATGCCAGAGCCCACAGGTACAACAACGAGACTCCTACGGGGGAGACAAACCGCTAAAGCATTTAAAATGCAGAGCAGCTGCAGGGATGCAGGTCAGAGGAAAAAGATGAGCATGAATGAGGAGCCTGGAGGGCAGCGCGGAGGACCCAGCCTCCGGCTGCATTGAAAATGAATCCTGGTGAGGCCCAGGACGTGTGACCTTTTAAGCCTGAAGGGGGAGTGACATTGTTGCTCCACCCATCGAACCTCGGGCTTAAAGCCCTCCAAATGTGTTACTCAGACCTAAAAATGTCAAGTTTTATTAAACTGCGATATCCATATTGGAATTTGCATCAGATGTCAAATAGACTATTTGTAATTATCATAATTCAGTCACAAGTGTCATAGTGTAGCTCGCAGTCCAAGTCACACATCACTTCTTAATTATCATCATTCGTCAAGCGGTAAAGTCTGGAACTTGCTGGACATAGGTGCTGAGACATTACAATTCAAACACCAACAGATCTTTTTCAGAATTTTTGTCGCTCATGTTTCCACAGCAGCTGACTGGGAAGTGAAACTATCTTTGGGGACAGGATTAGTCCATTTGGTTTTCAGGAAAACTCTGTCCCTGACCTTATTAGCCCAGTGTGAAAATAGCAGTGAGTCCATACTGAGTGTCCTTCCATACTGCATTATAGCCCTTTGTGAAACAATGTGGCAGTGAGTCTATGCGTGATGCTCAGTTGATACCATAATAAAGGCCAGTGTGAAATGCAGTCAAGCATTAAAGTTGTAAAATTCCGTATTGAGTTTCATAGCCTGTTACCTTGCTGTGGCGATAGTCCCTCTTGGGTAAACTTAAAACTTTTCATGCAAGCCAGTCTTCCACTCCTTCTGTTGCTTCACCCTAGACTGCCCTCCCACCACCCATCATTGCATCCTCTACCAGACCCTGGGTTTCCCCTCCTTTCAGGACCAAAGACTGTCCCTCTGCATTCGGATTACAGCCATGTTCTGGACCCAGTCCCTGCCCATTTACCTCCCCTCTGAACTATCTGCCCCTACTCTTCCAGCGTACTCACTGCGGAACAATGATGCCAGGCTCCTATCTGTCCCACACATGTTCACCGCTGCAGGCCAGGCAGTCTTCAAATATCGCATGCCTACACTGTGGAACTCCCTCCCCATGGACGTTCGGCACGCCTTCCCCGCCCAGCACCTCAACACCCTCCTCAAAGAACATTTCTCCTTCACCTGCACATGCGACTAAATATACAGTTCTGCTCTAGGGCTAATTCCTCCTTATATGATGGTAATAAGTGTTGATCCGATGTATTTTTGAAGTATGTGTGTGTCTTTACTTGTTCTGTCTAAATGCCTTGCACTACTACCTGCTGCTGCAGTGTATTTTAAACTATATTTTGTATGTATTCTTTATGTTATACTTAGTATTTTGGACTTTGTACTCAATGCTTGTCCATTTTACCACAGCTCAATTGTACTCTCAACCCCCGGACGCATCTGGAATCGAGCAGTAGTCTGCTCAGTATGCCTTCCTGGTAAAACTTTTAAATAAATAAATAAATAACAGAAGAGAAGAGGTCATAACTCTGGCTGAACTGCTGGCCAGCCGATCCCGTCCAGCTTCCCGATCCACTGACCATCCCCCGCGCTCAGATGTTTTGTGATGTCCTACCAGGGAGAGTACAACGGCACGCACTATTGAATCCTATGGGGCAATTTTCAAACCATTATCATACATGTTTAGGCTACCTTTGATGCAAATGAAAACCACCACTCAACTAATAGGGGTTCTGTTAGTTGAGCAGTGGCTTTCATTTGTGTCAAAGTTAACCTAAAGCTGCATAATGATGTTTTGAAAATCACCCCCATTGGATTCAATGGGGCGCGCACCCCACTCTTTCTGGTAGGACATCACAAAACATCTGAGCACAGGGGCATGGTCAGTGGATCGGGAAGTTGGAAGGGATCAGCTGGCCGGCAGTTTGGCCAGAATTATGATCCCTTCCCTTTCTTACAGGACAGCATGAAAAGTTATAATTTTACTCAAGAGGAACAATCACCATGGCAAGGTAATGGGCTATTAAGCCCAATACAGAAAATAAAAAAGCCACACCTTTACTTTAAACAAAGATGAAAGTAAGGATTTCCAAAGGCCACTAAAAGTCCCACTAGCCTCAAATTATTAAGCCAGAATTTACAGGACAAATCGAGTCACAGTTTTTCTGCTGTGTGCTTCCAAGATATATAGAACATCTGAATTTGGGACACTTCTGGAGAGTTGTGAGGCCCATTTACAGATAGAACCATCCAAATCCATTATTTAATCATATTATATATAGAATCATAGAAGCTTGACAGCAGAAAAGGACCATACCGGCCCATCTAGTCTGCCCTTTTTTCCCCCTACACCTCCCTCTCCCTGCCACCTCTTGCCAGGCAGGCAAGCAGAGATACAAACAAATCTTGTTTACAACTGCGGCCTGGGGGAAGGGATACAGGTAGCAGAAGTGTGTGTGTGTGTGTGTGTGTGTATGTTTGTAGACAAGACACATCAGCAAATGACAGAACACAGAGGTAACAAATCCAAACAGGTAGGTAAATAAAACAGCACTGCATACATTGGCAGGCAACTATGCAATAAACACACAAATGCATCATTTTCTGGAAAGTGAAAAAAGATGAAATGCTGGAAATGGCTGAAAATCAAAATTTGGCACAAAATGGCACATGCAGATAAATGTGGAGGTGGCAAGATGAAAAAAAGACTTGCCAGCTCAGTGGTACTGAGGGTTGAGGCGCTGGACACCACACCTTGCACCACATCAGTGACCCGGGTTTGGGAACGGGCTTGGGTCATCGGAGGTCAGCAGAGGAAGGAGAGGATTGAACATCCGGAGGACTGCTCTCCTCTCCTGTGAGTGGGTGGATTGTGTCTCCCGCTACCATTGCGGCTCCCAGTGGAGACTGGGGGCATCACAATTTGCAGGAACACATTGAGGGATTTAGGCTGTGGTGGACATCCTGTGGGCGGGAGTGGGATGTTAATGCACGTCTGAGTCCCAGGGCAAGAGAAACGAGGAAAACCCTGGCACCAGGGAAGGCAACGATGGGTCCATAGTCGGCCCCCATGCTCTCCGCCTGACCAGCCCAGTCAGCCCATGGATTGCCTCCTCATTCCACTGCACACTAAATTCTAGAAAGGGTGCCAGTAGGTGTTGGTGATCCCACCCAAGGGGCCGCAGAGCTGGGGGCTGGTGGTTGGAGATGGGATGGGCAGTCCCAGTCCACGGGTCTGACCTGGGGTCTCAGGCCGAGTGGGACACAGCCCAGCTCCCTGGACCACATCTGAGGGAGTCCTATGAGACCAGCATGGGAGATAAATAGAGTTGGCAAAGACCCTTATATTGCTGCCTCCCGAATACATTTCACAAAATATTTTTTTAAAGTTTTACAAAATTCATGGGAGGAGGGCAGGCACCTAGCCCCTCCTCTCCAATTGCATCTATGAGGAAAACCATCACTAAAACTGCTTTGTCAATACTTTCTCACACCTCATAGACTTTGCTGAAACAGTGCCTAAGCACACATATCAACAGATGTAAACCAATGCAAACACAATTATCAGGTAGTAACCACATACTCCAACACACTGTCTGTTTCATGACTGAAGACTCATTCATGAAGGAAGAGAAAACATGCATCACTTCACGAAGAACACTCTGAAGGAAGTGGCAATATTAATCACTTCCGAGGTAAGTAGTAATGCATGTCAGGGTGTGGGTTTTGCTGAATTAAACCACTGCTACAGGTGTGTTTACCTGATGGCTTCAAGCACGTGTAACTGGGACTTTATCCAGTACAATCCACAAACCCTGTAAATGCAATATTGCATTTATAAACTGTCTTGCTTTTGGTCATTGTGACACAGATGTGCAGCACTGTATGCTAGATCTGCCAACACATGCAACCTTTCAGTGCCGTAAGAAGGCATTTTGGTGCCCTGGGCAAGAGACTAAGTTTGTGCCCCCCTCAAAAAAAAAAGAGCCAGGGGTCTGGGGGCTGCAAGGCCCCCAGAAGCTCTGAGGGGGTTGCATGCTCTATGGTGAGTTTTGGGGCCTTTCTCAAAGAAAAAACATACTTTTGTTACAGTTCCCTACCCCTGATTTCAGGGAGGGCATATTTTGCTCCCATAGAATATGAGATGTGGGAGACACTGAGTGGGTGGTATAGAGTGTGCAGCCGCAATTGTTGTGGATGAGTTGCTGACCAAGAATGCCATCAACCACCCACCCTATATGCATTTCTGAAATATACTGTTAAAGATTGCTACATAAAGCATGGGGGGTCTGAGCTGATACAGTAATCCCTGTAATGTGTTCAGACAACATAAACTTTTGTATCAGGATATCTAAATCAAAAGTGTACAGCAGGGGACTTAAAGGACACCCCGCCTTACCTCGCCCCCTTTTTACCAGAATTGTGTCTCACATAAGACTATTTATCAAGGGCTGGAAGGATGCCCCCTCATATAGGAGATGGAGCCATCTAACAAAGGTCTTAAGCATCCCATGATGTAAAAGTGCCCTAAATAAAAACCTATGGGATAACTGGTGAAAGGTCTTCTCCTGGTCCAAACTCAAGAGAAAGCCTCTGAGGGATCTTAAATTGTCCCAGGCCACTACCTCCTGAATGGCTATCAAATTATCCCCCAGGGACCTCCCAGGAATCACACAGGTCTGCACAGGTGAGATAACTTTATGTGCTATGATTGTGTAATCCCCCTCCATTTTGGGGGTTACCAGGATGCCCATAGGCATCGGGACCCTGCGTGACGCCAGGCTTGGTAGTGTGGAGCCTTGGCATCATGTGCATCAGTGGGTTAGAGCGGTAGAAAGTGCCCGCATGAACAGTCCAGCTGAGAGTTCAAGGAAAGTGGCCATTGTTGTGAGGCGTGTTGGGTCCTAGTAGCTCTGTCAGGGGGGGCAGGCCACCAGTTGGGGCCGGAGGTTCCCAGGGCCATGGTGGACTGATTGCCCCAGCCCCAAAGGAAGAAGGGCTCCCACATCCATCAGTGGGAGGCGAGGCAAGAGATCAGCAAAGAGCAAGGAAGCTGCATCAAAGACCAGCTCTTCCGGCTCCATAGGAGAAAATCTGAGAGAACTGGTGGCTGCCCTAGCAGACTCGGGACTTGTAAGTGGTAGGCATCAGGTCTCGGAGGGTCCGAGGTGGCAGATTGGACATTTTGCCATAAGCCCATGTCCACCTTAACTGTGAGGGAGTGAAATCTTCTGTAGTGCCCAGGGAAGAGTTAGCCCCTACACTGCAACCCTGCGCAGAGTTGGCAAGGGTGGGATGGCCGTAGAGAGAAAGGACTGTGCACCATCCCAGAAATGGTTTCCCTGTTTGAATACACCAGCAGTGGATCCCAAGTTCCCCATGGCAAGGAATACGGCCACAGAGAAGTAGAGGAAGAGAAAGCTAGATCCTGTTTGCCACCTGAGTGCTGAGAGCCCATTTGGCTCTCAAGAGAAAGTGTGACAGGATCCATGTTCAGGAACCAGGTCTCCCAAGTGAAGTACCACAGCCGCTTGCCATTGTTTGTGCTGTTTTGGAATATGTGCCCCTACTGCTCCATGGAGCAGGTGAGTTTGTGGCTTGAGCCTTGTAACGATCTGGAAAAAATAAACTATGCTTGCTTGCATCTGGATTTTCAGCTGAACTGCTTCATTTTGTTTCTGCCTAATGAACTGCTTGTTGCTGTTGTTTCCTAATGGCTTTACTAACAAAATAGCCTGATTGCCCCTCCAGCTAGTGAGCAAGTCATCCAGCACCCAAGAAAGATAGAGTTCACGCCACCACCTGAAAGAATCCCAGCCACTGCTGGGGTAATGTTTATTTTATCTATGTTGAAATCACTGGCAAACTGTCTGAATCCTGACCAGGGGGCCTCCCCCTTTCCCCATGACTGAAATAACATCCAATACCCCTAGACATGGGAAGGAAGGAGAGGTGCCCAGGATGGTCACCAACTAGTAGACTCGAGGGGGTTGTAGCAGTCTGCCCTGAGGTGAAATATTGCCAAAGTATGTACTACAGAGTGGGGAGCTGCCAAAAAAGTTACCAGAAAGACAGAAAGGAGGTTACAGTTGTTAACCCAGCACACAGAATTTTATTTAAAATCTTCTGGTCATTAAATTAATAGCCACTAGTTTCAATGCAGGTTGTATCACTTTTTTATACAGAAAAAACATTATTACATGAGAACTGTCTTTAGGTATTTCACATGATCCAAATTTCAGTAAACACTCACCAATATGGGTCCTAGTTCTGATAAAGGATTTTTATAAAACTTGCCACTGGCAAGCTATATAAAATCCTTTATCGAACAAGACCATTGCCACAAGACCATCTAGTCTTAGAGAAGCACATAGATTGTACTGCCAATGAGGCGCCAACGTAACTTCCTCCAACCTGGTCAAAGTTATCAGCTCCTGACACTCTTGTGCTGATAAACCCCCACCCCTATGCTGGGGAGCCCAAGAAAGGTTTCCAAATCTGCTGTACCTGAAACCCCAGAACTACTCTCTAAATGACTATTTGCCTGCCTGCCGCCCTCACAAATATCTCGGACTCCCCTCAGAACTCCAGTCTCAGCACTGTAGTCAGCTAGCTCAGTCTACCAGCTGTGGTCGGCAGGTCGCGGTAGCCCTCGCCCCCCCACGCCCGCTCTCACATATTTCAAAAAAGAGCTAGAAACAGGACGCGGCCGGGGTGGGCCAGGCTCTCAGTCAGTCACTGCTCCTGCCGGGTGTCATGTAAGCCTAGATTAAGAACTAACTTGTACTACCAGTACCCGGGAATGACTGACTGAGCCCCGAGCCGTGTGGACTGGAGGTCGGACTCGGAGTGAGTGCGAGTGCCGAAACCGAAAAACTGTAAAATAAAACTCACTCAGTCTAACCCCTCCCGGGAACAAGATGAGGAGCGATGACTAGCTGGTGACTGCTGCTTGCTTCAGTCAGTGCAGTGATACACAGGGTGGGTCACCACCACTCAGACAGTTACTGCTCACTTCACTACTAGTGTGTGTGTGTCTTACTCTTAATCTCTCCATCCAGACCACGACACGCTGACACCACGCTCCACTGCTCTGCACTCTAGTCTCTGCTCTCAATAATTCGCTCCTTCCTACTCCTGCAAGTATTATCTCCACCTTCTGACTGACTAAACTACTGAGTGCAGGTGTTTGTTACACTGCCATTCGTTGATCCGCCCCACTGCAACAACCGCAAGTCTTCCCAGGACCTGGCTTTTATACTGTCTCTGGACCCCATCACATGATTTGTTTTCCTTTCCAGAGAGCAGACCATGTGACAACTCCCCCCGACTTGCTGGTCCTTCCACGGGGATGCCGATGGCCCCTACTGGCAGGCATTAATTACTGCATTTAAAAAACAAAAAAAAGAAAATGTTTTTTAAAGTAACAGCAGATTTAACTGCCGCCAGTGCACCCCTCAGAGGCATGCACCCGGGGCGGGTGCACCACCCGGCCCACCCTTCCTACAGTACTGCAACCTTTTCTTTCATCTGGCAGCTCAGTGAGATTAGAAAGACCTGCGCACAACTGTTACTATGGTAATGCTTGTGCACACAGCTTTCTAACCTCACTGAGCCACTAACAGAAGAGTTTGTACAAGTTGAGAGTTGTAATGGGAAGTGCAAGGATTTTATATGGCACTTTGGTTTGGCTGCTAAAAGAAGTACCAAACCATAGTTTATGCTGAATTAAGCAACATTTCTTCACCCATCAGATTACACGATTTTCAGAAATCATTCTACAAAGGTTCTTAAAGCCACAGTACCAAGAATGTAAGACCTCTATATTCATAGAAGCTGCACAGAAAACACAAGAATTCAGTTATCATAAACCCCCTCATTTATAGTAACCCTTTTTTGCTCAACACCTCTGCATTTGCTTATGGTTTATACTGTTCCATTTATTATATCGTATTACCTCTTATGTAACCTCCTGGTCCATACCTGAAAATAGGCGCACTTGGTGTCTAGTGTACTCACCTACTCAATAAAATTTAACAAATAAATATATGGAATAAATCATGACAGAGTAGGTATTATACCTAATAGCATGCCTTGTGGTGGTTAATAGCCCTTGCTTTCATCTTGGGCAGTAAACTCATTGCTCAACATGTTGCTATGGAATTAAACTTAGTCTGTCATGTCTTATTCCTTACATAAAAAAGTACCATGCAATTGGACTAACAATATCAATCTACATTCCCACAGTATAATGTGTAACTCCCCCACCCCCCAAAAAATAGAGGGGCTTATCTGGAATCCCTCTGCCTTCCCAAACTGCCACCACCTTGTTTTGCTTGCTCTGGTCATCAGGACTTCAGCCTATGTGGGGACCAAAACAGCGCTGCTTTTTCTTGTTGCAGTCACCTGGGCCGTTCAAATCCTTGGTGCTCAGCACACTCAACTGCCTCAACTGTTGGACCACGGCATCTGTGGCTGAAATGGAGGCCTTGCCAGACTCGTCATTGCTGCACCCATTGCCAGCATGAAATGTGGCTCCTCCATGTGATCTGGTCTCTGTGGTTTATTAGGAGACCTGAAAGAACAAACTGGGAGAGGGAGCAGAGGCACCATGTCTTTGCCGCTTGTGGTGCCTGTTATCAACACAGTTGCCATGCCAGCTACTCCAGCAATGTCGACTGCCCGACAGGGGAGCAGACAGTGGAGCTCCTGACATGGTGGAAGAACTCTAATTTGAACCAAAGCTTGACCATATAGGAAGTCAAAAGACAGCTTACAGCTCTGGGGGACAGCTAAAGTAAATTACAGGCAGGAGCCCAATAATGGAACATTGTTTTGGAGCCTGTGCTTGCAGTGTTGTGGAGGACTCCATCTTGCTGACCCTCGCTTCGCCAACAGCCAATCAGAGGTCAGGATCTCAGAATGCGACTCAAAAGGATTCTGGATGATGACTGCACTGCTTTCTTGGCACTCTTTCTGACAACCAATAGGGCAATGAGTGAGCATTCTGTATTATAATGTCAATGACAGCCCTTTGTGCCAATCACATGTTGCCTTTGCCCAGAGAAAAGCTGAGGGCAGATCAAGAATAAGGTAGTCAGTAGTGAGTCCTTGCAGTGTGAGGAAGACTTGTGCAGCTGGCCACAGCTACTGAGGGAAGCCTGTTTGGGGCGTCTATAGCCATTCATTAGGAAGTGACTTTGAGGTTTCTACAACTATCAAATATAGACGCTGAACTGTGTGTTAGCAGATTGTGTCAGAATGACACCTTTTGGTAAAAGAGATTGCCCCTGCGAAAAGGAGGCACAAGCAGGCTGCTCCAGTAAGTGTGCCACAGCTGCCAGCATATGTTTGACCAGAGACTGAGTGAGTACTTCTGTGAAAGAGCCTGCATCAAGACTGCATGCAGGTGGGGAGTCAGATGGTCAGCGCTACTGCCAGGCACTGGCTGATGTACTACATAAGGGTCCAGAAGCCTAGACATGTACATATGTGTGTGTATATGTGTGTGTGTGTGTGTGTGTGTGTGTAGTGTGGGACCTGTGGCCCTAACTCTCTAGACTAGTCTGCACTGCAGAAGAGAATATGAGAGAGAGAGAGAGAGAGAGAGAGAGCAGAGAGGTCCAGATGACTGCCAGAGCAGAAAGCCTGATCTACATTCTGAGGCACCTGAGACCTGAATCGTTGAGCTGACCTCCGCCACCAACTGCACACCTGATCAACTGCTTGAAAGGACCTGCGAAGAGGAGGAGGAGGAGAAGGAGCCCAAGTTGTTAGGGAAGGTGGTAACATCAGAACCCTGAGTACTCTCAGGGCATGCCCTGCAGCTGGGATTTTGTATATAGCTTGCCACCAAAGCTCCAGCTTTGGTCATCGGGCCAGGATCTATAAATGTTTCAGATGAGGTTTGCCATTTAAGCAATTGCATGACTTTTGGGATTTGGGTTTAAAGAGCTGGTGACATGATTCATTCGAAAATTGCCTGCCCAATTAGCTAAATAAACTTGTGCTGCAATTTTGTGGATCAGACTAAATACTAAAATGTTAACTTACAATGCCCAACTCATACCTTCTGTGTATGACCCATCTCAGTGCTGCAGCCCCATCCCAAAAATCAGCTTTTTGATGACGTTAGGTATGGCTCGGGGCTGCAGGCACTCTATATAGTAAATAATAGGACAGGAATAGGATCAGGGTAGGAGGCTGTCTAAATGTACTAACGTTATCTTTGCTGGCAGTTATACATGTATGGGGAAATTATATATGTGATATATCACCCCCCACATGTATAACTGCCAGAAAATATATAATATTCAGATATTTAGACGGCCTCACCCAATCATATTCCTGTCCTATTATTTACTATATAGAGCTAAGAGCTCAGTCTTACACCTAACATCACCAAAAGCTGATTTTTGGGATGGGGCTGCATGGGTCATACACAGAAGGTACATGCCGGGCATTGTAAGTTAAAATTTTAGTATTTAGTCTGATCCAAAAAATTGCAGCAGAAGTTTATTTAGCTAATCAGGCAGGCAACTTCTGAATGAGTTGCCTGCCTGAATCGTGTCACCAGCTCTTTAACAAATGCTTTATTCTGTTTAAAGTGAACCACCTCTGGCCAACTGCAGCTCCATCAGGCCTGCACTGTTTCATTGGCTGGGTTCCCAGTGATGCACAGGGAACTCCTAGTTTGTTTAAAAAGGATTTAAGCTGTTAACAGTGGGAAGTGGTTAGTGTCCCCAGTACAGGTGGGCTGACAATGCAAAGGTTACAGCTACTGCATTGCATTGTCTGGTGGGGGTAGGGGGTATGCTGCCACTACAGCGACACCCGCACAGCAAATCCCCCACTGCTCCTAAATTGGCAGTTACAGGGGTTTTGTATTGAGACACTTTAGAATGACAGGGGGTAAATATCTAACTCCACTGTCTGTGTGATGTGGAGTTTTATATAGTAGTAGGGTGTGGGGGGGGTGCAGCCCCGCAGTGTCGTCTACAATGTTGCAGTCGGTTAGAGATCACGTTGCAGTCAGGGTTGTCGGCGGGTTCCTGGTGATGTAGCGGGTGTCCCGGTCTGGATTGTCACACCGGTGTCATGGATCCGGGGTAGGCACTGGCACGTAAGGTTACTACTGTTTTACACTGTTTAATAGGCCGAGTCTAATCAGGCACTTAACTTAGACCCTACCACTTTAAAATTTATGTCAGTTCAAAAAGAGTTTTGCCTTGCATTCCCCTATCCCTTGTGAATATCCCCCAATAAATATTTTACTGGTATTTTACATTTTGTCTTGTGAGCATATTATCAATAGTTGGTCATTAATTGCACTTTTGTTGATTTTAAGATTGCATTGTGATTTTCATGTTTGGAATGGACTCCGTGGGGTAAGTGAGGAAGTATTGAATCCCACAGGCTTGTACCACTCTGTTACTAGGCCTACTTAAACTTAACTCTGGGTGGAGGCACTGCACAAACTAAAAATACCATCTTTCGGATGAGGACGTTAAACTGAGGTCCCATCTGCTTGGATTGGTGGTAGTTCAGGTGAATGTTAAAGATCCCATGGCACTTATCAATAAGATTAGGGGAATTTCCCCGATGTCCGGCCAAATTTCCCTCATTCACTAAAAATACCACCAACAGCTTAATCTGGTTCAAGTTCAGTTGGAATTCATCTGTATCCCCCTCCCCCCGGGTTGTGCCTGAAAATAGGCAGGATTTGTCTAGTGCACTTACCCGGTCAACAAAAACTAAATAAATAAAAAAATATAGCTACAAACCTCCCCAATCAGGAAAATAAGAACCCAGGCCCCTCAACCTTGTTTGAACCCACAAGGCACAGGTACTAACATACTAACATACTAAAATGCCAGCAGAATAGGCCTAATGGTCTTTCACGTCTGCTCGTTTGGTCAGTCCCCAACCTGGGTGCTGACCTTGCTGTCCCCCTCGCCTTCTCTGGCTTCTCCCTTCCCAGTTCCGGATATTCTTGCTGCATTGGATTTTGCCTCCAGAACCCTTCCCTGTACCTGTCCCACCCCTCTTGAACCCTCCACTGTCTCTGCCTCCACCAGCCTCCTAGGCAGTGCATTCCATGGCTCCACCACCCTCTCAGTGAAGTAGCACCTCCTCCTTTCTCCCTGAATCTTCCCCCTCCAGCTTCCAGCCATGCCCTCTAGTGGCCCTTCCTCCTTCCTTGAAGCACCCGACTGTTCCTCCCTATTTACCCTCTTCATGTACCCTAAAGACCTCTATCATGTCCCCCGGTCCCTTCTCTCTTCCAATGTGTACATATTTAGCTCTTGAGCCTCTCCTCATAGGTCCTGTCCCCCAAGCCCCAAATCATTCTGGTTGCCTCCTCTGGACCCTCTCCAGGAGGTTAATGTCCCTCTTTAAGTGTGGCCTCCAAAACTGCACGCAGTACTCAGGTGCAGCCTCACCAGGCAGTTATACAGAGGGAGTATCACTTCCCTCCTTCTGGAAGTGATCCCTAGCGATGCATCCCAGCATCCTGTTGGCCTGGCTGCTGCCCTCCTACAAGTCTCAGAGTTGTTCATCTTGACATCCACCACCACCCCAGGTCCCTCTCAGCCATCGAGACTTGTAGCATTCCCCCCAGGGTGTACACTTGACCTGGGTTTCTGCCCCAGGTGGAGTACCTTGCATTTCCTGCATTGAACCTCAGCTTCCAATTTCTAGACCATCTTTCCAGAGCCTCCAGGTCCCCTGTAGGGCCTCCTCCCCTCCTCCCCATCCACCACTTCCCCAGTTTCGTGTCATCTGCAAAGAGACTCATCTCACTCTTGATTCCTGTCCTTATGTCAGATACATAGGCGTTGAACAGAAGGGGCCCAAGGACTGATCCCTGTGGGACCCCACTAATGACCCTCCTTGGGGATGAGACTATCCCACCAACTACGACCCTCTGGGTCCGGTCCTGGAGCCAATTGCCTATCCATTTGATCATCTGGTTCCCCACCCCCATTTCTCCCAGCTTATCCAACAGGCCCACGTGAGGAACAGAGTCAAATACCTTGCTGAAGTCTAGAAAGAGGACATCCACTGGTCTACCCAGGTCCAAGGCACTTGTCACCCAGTCATAGAACTCCACCAGGTTTGTCTGACACGATTTCCCCAGGATGAATCCATGCTGTCTATCGTCCAGGCACCCTGACTTATCCAGGTCCCCCCTAGCCTCTCCTTGACAATGCCCTCCATCACCTTGCTCACCACCGAGGTCAGGCTGACAGGCCTGTAGTTCCCTGCCACCTCCCTTGGTCCCCCTTGTGGATGGGCACTATGTCGCCACCTTCCAGTCTTGGGGCACCCACCCTGTCCTCAGAGATGGTGAAAAGCTCTGCCAGGGTTTGCCAGGACATCTGCAAGTTTCTTCAGCACTCTGGGATGTAATTTATCCGACCCGGTGCTTTCTCCGTCTTAAGGGGCTGAGGGCTTCCCTCACTCTCTCTGTGGATTTCCACTTCGGTGCCCCTTCTCCTGTAGCCCTCCCCACCTGCCAGTGATGCCTCCCCTCTCCCCAGACCTGCCGATCGGTAGGGGTCCCCCCCTCCTCAGTATCTCTGTCTCCTCCCATGTATGATGCAGCACCCCCATTTTCCCTGGTGAAAACTGAGGTGAAGTACTCATTTAGTACCTCAGCCTGCTCCCCCGGGTCTTGTGCCCATCTCTCCCCTGATTTAATCCTGCTAATCTGCCCCTTCACCCTTCGTTTTTCCCCAATGTATCTAAAGAACCCCTTGTTCCCTCTCCTAATTTCCCTGGCCAGGTTCTGCTCCTTCCTTGCCTTAGCCGCCCTCACCACTCTAGTGGCCCTTCTAGCCATCAGCTCGTACTCCCCTCGATCCCTTTCACTTCTTGAGCACTTGAATTGCTTATAGGCTGCTTTCTTTCCCCACCACCTCCTGGACCTCCTGGTCCACCAACAGGATTTTTGGGCCCTACCTCATTTTCGTCTTACTCTTGCACAGGTGTTGGTAGCATCCTGCACCCCTCTCCTGATGATTTCCCGCCTACTATCAGCGTCCATGTCTGACCCAATCCCATCCAAATGCCCCTTAAGGATCCTTCCCATTTCCTTAAAATCCGCCCCCCTGAAGTCGGTTACTTCCGTCTTTGTGCAGCCTTCTACCCCTCCTAGGTCCAGGCAGAACCAGACCGTGGCACGGTCACTCCCCGTCAATAGGTCCCTTACCTCTAGGCCCCCAATCTGGTCACTGTCTGCCAGGACCACATCCAGTACCGTGCCTCCCTGGTCGGTTCCCTCACCTGCTGAGTTAGGAGCGTCTTGAAAGACATCCAACAGCCTCTGTTCCCTGGTCACAGAGGATGTCATAGTCTCCAGTCTGTTCCTGGCATGTTAAGTCCCCAACACCACCACGTTCCTCTGCCACTCTGCAGTGTCTCCTAACATCTGCCACCAGACTGTCCTCCAGCTCCTCCGCCAGGAAGAGGGGTCTATACACCACTCCTATTTTTACTCTCTTGCCCCCTTGTTATCAAGGTGACCCAAATCGCCTCCACGGTTCCCTCCGCCTCCTCTACTCCCCCTATGCCAATGCAGTTTTTGACTATCATTGCTACCCCTCCTCCCCTTCCCTCCCCCTGTCCTTCCTGAACATAGTGTATCCCTCCAGGTTCAGGTCACAGTCATGTCTTGCAGTGGCCCAAGTCTCAGTGACGCTGCCACATCCACTGCTCCCTCAGTTAGCATCGCCTGGAGCTCAGGCATTTTATTGCCCAAGCTCCTGGCATTTAGCAGGACTACCTTCCACCCTTTTCCTATAGTTCCATTTCCCCTGCTCATGTTCCCATGGGGATTCTGTTTTCCCTGGTCTGCACTTTGCCAGTTGGCCTTTTCCTGCAATCCTCCTGGTCCCCAGGGGGGTGGAGACAGAGTCCCTCCTTTATCAGCACCCCCTTGACAGCCTTTTCTCCCATCCCACCCCTTCACAAGTTTAAACCCCACTTTTCACCAATGAACCCCTCTATTTTCAACTTAAGGATTCCCCTTCCCTCCAAATTGAGATGTAGTCTATCTCTAGCATACAGCTCCTTATCCTCCCAGGTCTCCCCCCAATCCCCCATCAACCCATACCCTCAGGCCTCACACCACTCCCTGAGCCACTGGTTTATCTCCCTAATCTTCCTTTTGTGTTCCCCACTAGCCCTTGGCACTGGCAGGATTTCTGAGAAGGAAACTGTGCATCCTATGTCATGACAGACCCTGGCGAGCTCCCTGAATCTTGCCTCTATTTCTAGCTCGCTATTTCCCTCAATGTCATTTGTACCCAGGTGGACCAGTATGTCTGGGGAACCCCCACAATCCTTTGCCAGCTGATATACCTCGTGCTTAGTCCTGTGCACCGTTAGTCCAGGGAAGCATCTTGTTCTAACTGGCCAGGCTTCTCCCTCCCTATCCCATTTGATACCCCTGATCATAGAATCCCCCAGCAGGAGCACTCTGACCACTCCTTTTCCTCCATTCCCCCCTTCCATGTCCTCATCCTTTCTAAAGGCCCCTCCACCCAGCTGGCTCCGTGTTCCTCCCCTTTCTGGGTGCCACATGCCACCCCTCCTTATTTACCATGGCCACCCCTCCCTCCAATCCTATGCCTCTCCTCCTCCTGAGTATCCTTCTGTACCTTGCTAATTCCCCTCACTGCTCTCTCAACTGGTCCTTCTCCCCATCTGCTAAACTAGCCTGGCTCATCCTCCCTTCCTTCCTGTCTCCATTTAGTTCCTCCTTGCTAGTCGTGCTCCCCTTGCCTAAACCCTCAGCTCCCTTTACTGAATCCTCCTTGTACTTCTGGTCCTTCTCCTTTACCTTTCCTCCCAACTGGTCCTTCTCCTTGCCCTTTCCTCCCTCTTCCCCCTGCCCCTCCTGCTCCAATTCACTGCTCCCCCATTCTCCTGCATTCCAGGTCCCCCCTGTTCTTCCTGCTATCTGGCCCCTGCCTCCTGCCTCCCACTCCCTTTCCATCTCTAACTACCCCTGTCATGGCTACATCACCCCCCTCATCCTTGAGCAGAAGAAGAGAATTGAAGCGGTTACTGAGTGTAAGGTCTGATCCACCTTCCCGCCTTGCTTCCTTCTATCCAGCCCTGGCCATCTGCCTACTTCCCTGAGAATGCTGTCCCTCCGTCCCCCCTTTGTGAGGGCCCCCAGTTACCTGCCTGCTTTCTTGGTAGTGTCCTTTTGGACCCCCTCTGCCAGGTTCCCTATGTGACCCCTGAGTATTCTCCTGCACTCCTTTCCCTATGCCCCCACCCCCAGTGCTTGGTGCAACCCTGTGGGAGATTCCCAGCCCCCTTCCCCAACCATACCACCCCTTCCCCCAGCTTTCTCCTAATCCCAGCAACCTCCTCCCTAAGCTGTGCTAGCTGGTAGCACACTGGGCAACCACCGAACTTCCAAGCCCAGTCCAGTATCATGGCTGCTCCACACCCTGTGCCCACTACCCTCCCAAAGATGCCAGCCCCAATGATGTGTGGTTCCATCCCTTCAAATAGGTTCCTTGGGTGAGCCACCAGGTTCCCCCCTAGTCCAAGATACCCCTGCTGCCTAATCAGGTCACCCACTAATCTTACAGACAGTCCCACTGTACACCAGTAACCCTGTTACTAGGTGCAGTACAACACATTAAACTTATAAGGGAAATGAACAACTAGTAACTGCAACATCCATAGTGTCCCAGTTATGAATAATGTGATCATCACACCATCTAGCACCAGTTACCACCACTATTTTGAAAACTTTACAAGTTGAAGCCAGTACAGTCCAACTTATTTGTATGCTTTTGTTGCTTTATAGAGCACCTGTGTCTGTGCTTTAATCAATCTATTGAGGTCCAGTCACTGCCGCACTGCTCAACTAACAAAAGCCGTGACCTCTAAAAATATAAAACCCCTTAAAATCCTTCTACCATTGGTGGCACGGAGGCAGAGCTTGATAAATAAAGTATCAGGAAGGGAAGGGACCTGGTAGCCAGCTCCTCAATACAAGGTTTTACAACCTTTCCTAAAAAAAAAAAAAAAAATGCGAATAAAAAATTAAGCAACATGGGCTGTTTAAGTCCTACTTAGGCAGGCTATCAGTGTGTCTGGGGGGAGGCTTGTATTTTTTTTTAAATGTACTAAAAGGTTGCTCTTTAACACCACTGCATTTCAGAACCTCTAGAAGGCACCATTTAGGATTAGCACCTGACTGCCCTGAGCAGAATCAGCTTTGAAGTCACCCAACAGCACTAGCTATACCATTTAAAAATAATAAACTCTGTAATTCCAATCCTCACTCCCCCCCACCACCACCACCACCATTTACATACATGAAAGTTCACTGGCAACAAAAATACAACTTCAGAGCTGGGAAGGGTTCTAGGTTTCATGGCCCCTGGTCCTGCTTTTCAGAAAGGCACCACATTACAAGGTTATGCACTGAAAGCTGAGCTTATTGAGTGGTCAAACCTCAGGGAAACACTTGCTGTACTTTTGAATCCTTACGTATGAAATCTTGGAAATGTAACAACCAAAGAATGTGTCAAAACCAGACCTTAAATATACAGTCTGCAAAAGCTACTTACAAAATAACAGTTGCATGGAGTCATTTAGTTTGGTTTCTTTGCTCAAGCTGTGTTTCACTTCATGATGTATGCATTTCAGCATAGAATGTAAGTACACTTGATATAGTGTACTGTACATGAAACAGAACACAACCTGAATAATACCCTGGCAACACCCCTTGGCTGAACCAACTCACTTTAATGCACTGACTAAAATCAGAGGATGTTTAATTATAATGGAAACTAAACAGTTCAGATAGCATGCCTAGTTTGCCATAGCTAGATATATATGGGATACGCAATAGGCTGACTCAAAATATGCAATTTATCTTTATATGTGAGGGGGCAGGACCATAATTCATGAGTGGCAGAGCCACGAATACGTTATGAAAGTCCTGCAACCACACAAGTAATGATAAACTCTGCATTACTGAGTCAGACAATTGTATATACAGGTTATACAACATCAGTTTACTAGTTATGCCTTTTAAATGTGCTCTGTACTTGAAGAAATAATTGTTTGTGTTTGATTCAAGTGCTACTTCAGTGCTACACTTGGCTATTGTGATGTCATCAGTATTGTGAATGCTACACTCTGATTGGTTCAGTATGCATTGATAATATTACCTTGCTATGTTGTGTCAAAATAACACTTTCTGTCTTGCTATTTATCAGTACACACGTTGCATAAAACCAAATTAGGCATATGCCATGCACTCATTTCTGAGGCAGAATGCAGTCTTGCAACTGGCTAAAATAAGATATGATGTCATCGATAACATCACATGCCAAACGTAGAAGATGGACTTTGGGATAAATGAGATGAGGAAGAGAGCCAAACACTATGGAAAACAGTATATGTGAATGAAAATTCACTAAGAACAAGGAATTCTGCAGAACTATGTATCTTCTGCTACATGATGCAAATTCTTTGGACAATTCCGTGGCCATGGAATTACAGACTTCCAGGGGCCTTGACTACAGTATGTTAATTCAAAACTTTTGCAATTGTGCTTTCTAGTTATCAGTAAGTTAATTATTTTTTTGCAAAGATATGTGTAATGTATGTAGCGTGTGTGTGTGTGTGTGTAGGTTGAAAAAGAATATCTTCGTGCAAGTGACAAGTAATTCAGTTTCCATATTCATGTCTTCTGGATTTTTTTTCTGAGATGTTTTAGATTGCTGCATCAGTCTTCTTCATCTGTTATGCTGGAGTTACTGAATGCCAGAATCAAGTACTCAGCTGACATACTTTGCCTGACTTCTTGTCATACAGTATGGTGTGTCTACACCATACCTCTCAACCTCTCAGCATTAAAAATCATAGCACTGGCCTTTAAAAATCATAGTAAATGGCCAGAATGTGTAATACATTCTTATTTTAAACAATAATATGTCTACAAATAGTGGGCCCCATTTAGTTAGTGATAAGGAATGTTTCTATCAATTTAGTTCAACGATGTAATACTTTGTGTGTCCTGGAATAGCTTTAACATTATTAAGAACATCAGTTAACCTACATGAGCAAGGGTAAATTTGAGTGTGAAAATCATAGCTATGCTAAATTCATAGCAGTTGAGAGGTATGGTCTACACTATGTGGAGCACTGTGCTACACCATTTTCTACATAGTCACACGTGGAGTTAGGCGCACTGCAGGTGGCTTGGCTCCCTTTCCCCAGCCCAGTACCTGCAGTATCCAATGTGTTCACAGCACTACAGACAAGGTAATGTAGTACACTTTAAAGGACCATCCAAATCCTTCTGAATATTTGATGGGATATCTGCAGTGGGTATGCATACCATCCACTGTATTCATCTTAGTGGAATCAAGACACATTAATGGTTCTGAAATGCTAATAAACAGAAATTTATCTATTTCCTTGTTAGGTAAATTTACCTACTTTGGGAGGGGCATCCCATTAGATGGGAGAGATTTGTTTATTTAATATTGAGCCTTTCCTTTGTAACCTCTGACTCATTTAAACTAAAACTAGGATACAGCAAATCAAAAACAAAAGAAAAAGTAAAGAAACAACACACAAGGTAGTAATTATAACTAGTACACATATGCATAGACACTGACAGCAGAAAAGACCTTCATCGCCCATCCTATCTTTCCACCCACCCTACCTACTCTTCACTGGCCCTAGTGGCCATCCACCACTTTCTGCTCCCCAAGCCCGTGTGCCTGTTCCATCCCGCTTGAAACTGATTACCAGTTTGGTCTTTACCACCTCTTCTGGCAGCCTGTTCCACTTGTCCACCACACTTTCTGGGAAAACGTTCTTGCAAACTAGTTTAAGTAAGTTCCTCCTCCTCCCTATATTAAAGCTCAAAAAGAGTTCCTTAGCTGGCATCCACACTGTTTATCCCCTGCAGGTACCTTTTTACATTTCTAGCATGTCACCACTTTTCCTTCCCTACTCGTAGGTGTAGATGTCAAAGTCCAGAAGCTTCTCCTCATGTGACTTCCCCCTAATACCTGGGCCATCTTGGTTCCCCTGCACTGTAGTGCTTCCACTTTGTTGCAGTCTTTCCTCATGTATGGTCTCCAGTACCTTGTGAAGTAATCCAGATGTGGTCATATTAATGACCTGTACACCTTATGGCTTCTGCTGCTTATCCTCCTCCCTGTATACATCCCAACATCCCGTTTACCTTCCCCACAGCTCTGTTACAGTTTGCTGTGGAATTTAGAGTCTCTGATATCATGACACCCTAGGTCCTTTTCCTCCATGGTGCTTTCCAGTACTACCATCCCCACATTTTGTACTGCACTCTTGGATTTCTTTCCCAATGTGCATCACCTTACACTTTTTTGCACTGAAGGACAACTGCTAGATCTTTGACCAGCTCTCCAACCTGCTCAGATCTTTCCTCAGCTTCCTTATTCCTTTTGTCTGCGTCAACCCTTGCACAGATCTTTGTGTTGTTTGCGAAGAGGCAGACTTTGCCCTTAATGTCCTCCCCTGTGTTGCAAATGAACACATTGAAAAGAACAGGGCCCAGCATCAATCCATGTGATACTCTGTTTGTTACCTACCTTACATCTAAGAACTCACCATTTACTATGACCCTTTGCGTTCTTCTGCTCAGCCAGTTTCCAGCCAGGCCAACAATGTTTCTTCCACACCTAAGTTCCTTAGCTTCTTGAAAATTCTCCTGTGGGGATGGAGTCACAGGCCTTGCTGAAATTCAAGAAGACTATAATAGACTGCCTGTCACTAATTGGCTACCCTTGTCACCCAGTCAAATAAGTCAATTAGATTCATCTGGCAAGACTTCCCCTCATGAATACATGCTGCCTTGGATCCTGTAGCCCATTGCCCTCCAGTAAGTCTACTAGTTCCTGCCTCAGCTTAGATGTCATCCTTTCCCACTCTGGACATCAGACTAACTGGTCTGTAATTCCCTGGCTCATCTTTTCTTCTGTTCATATGCAGAAGGATCATGTCTGCTTTCCTCCAGTCCTTAGAGACCACCCTTGTGGCCAACAAGCAGCTGAATATGTTTGCCAGTGGCACTGCTATCAATTTCATAGCCTCCTTGAGCATTCTAGGTTGCAAGCCTTCAGGTGCCATAGTTTATCTACTTTCAACCCTTTTAGCTTTTCCAACACCCATTCATCTGTTATTTTGCCCATGCTAGTTGTGCATCCACCCACCTCTCCTTCTCTCCTCACCACACATTCTGGTAGTAGACCATCCTTATCCCTAGTAAATACTGAACAAAAGTATTTGTTCAGTATCTCTGCTTTTCCTTTGTCCTCATCTTCCCATATGTCATCTCTCCTGAGCTTAATTAATCCCACTTTAACCTTTCACTTCTTCCAGATGTACCAAAATAATGCTTTTTTCCCTTGCTTCCACCCTTCCCTAACTTGCTAGCCAGAGTTCTGTCTCCACTTTGGCCTCCCTGACCTTTCTACTAGCTTCTCTTCCTGCCTCAAGGCACTCTTCCCAATCTTTCCCAATCTGGTTTCCCTTATATTTCATGAACGCCTTCCTCTTGGCTATCACCACCTTCTTTAATTCTGCTGTAAACTACACTGGGCCTTTTGATCTTTTTTTCCTTCCGATACCCTCCCAACTGAGCTTTCTGTGGCCTCTAACATTTCTTTTTTAAATGTTTCCCATTTTTCCTCTACCACCTGTAACTGCCCTATTCAGCAATCAATGCTTTTTCCCAGTAGTCTCTTCATCTGACCCAAAGGTAGTGGCCCTTGGAGTACCATGAGGTCTATCTTGGACCGCTCTTTTCAGCCTGTTCATTAATTCATACTCCCCTGAAGCCTGCCCGCTAGCATCATTTATATGCAGATGATGCGTTATATTGGTCCCAGGTAGGGACCACTTGACCATTGAGGAAGGCCTGCTCAATAGTTTCCACAAACTTGAAAGCTGGTTCTGTCAACATAAACTGCTACTAAACCATAAAAAAACAAAAGCATGCAGTTCTCGGTCCCACAGAACAAAAGGAATTTCGTCCCCCTTCGAATTCTGAACCAAAAGGGCGTCACACTAGAACAAGTCTCCTCGTTTAAATATCTGGGTGTTTACCTTGATGACACTCTCAATTTCTCCCACCACGTTGATCAAGTTGTCAAAACCACCAACATGAAACTGGGCATCCTCTACAGAAACAAGTTCTCAATGACACCTGCGGCCTCAAATTAGCCACAGGCAGCACAGTATTATCATCTGTTGATTGTGGCATCCAATATACATCGCGGGATCAGACGCTGCCTAAACAGGATAGAAAAACTCGTGAATAGGGCTTGTCATCTTGCACTTGGGGCAGATCGATGGACTCACCTTGTGCACTCTACTCTGAGATGGGCTGTTCCCACTGTACCTAAGAGCCCAATACTCAAACATGCCTGATCATAAAAAGCTAACTAGGCCTCATGCCGGAATCCATAAGCAGTCTGTTCAAGAAGGCTGTGCACACTAAACAAACAAGAAATGCGACAAAAGGAGGACTACAAGTCCCTTTCAAGAGCACATCACTGGGCCAAAAATCCATTACTTTTAAGGGCCCCAAATGGTTTAATGAGCTGCTTGAAATGCTGACAGGAAACACAAAGCTGAGTCTGTTCAAAAGGGAGCTACGGTCCCACCTTAAGAATGTAACCACCTGTAACTGTGCAAGAAAATAATTTGACATATTCCTCCGGCCTTATCCCTGCCTCCTCACCTCTTCCCCATCCCACTCCCCCTTTGACTTGCAACCCTCCTACACCACCTTTCCCCTTTACTCCTGTCCCACACCACCTCTAGCTACTTTGACAACGCCAATCTGGCTGCTTACCTTTTCCCCCATCATCCCCAAAGCTTAACACTGACCTATTATTGACATGTCTCACTATTCCCCTCAGTGTATCTCTACCCTGCAACAACTTGATGTAATGTAATTTACTCTACTTTTAAGATGTACCTGAAACTAGCAAGTCTTGTACCTCATGTGCCATTTTAATGATGTTCATGATGCCTACCATGTTTTTCTTTTTTCACTGTTATCTTAATTTGTAGTTATTGTGTTGTATTGTATTGTATTTGTATTGCTCTGTTTTGTCCCTGACTTGGAACCTTTGAAAATGAGTCTTTGACTCAAAGGTATTAATCCCAATCGAAATAAATAAATAAAAAATAAAAATAAATCTTGTCAGAATCTACCTTCCCGAAATCCCATACCATTACTGTATTTGCACCTTTTGTGGTCCCTATTTGAACCTCCAACCTCTCCTCTCATGTTCACTGCATCCTAGCTTTTCTTGGACTACAACATTTTTGATCCTCTCACTGTTGTTAAGCATCAGATCTGCAGACCCCTTTCACTTGTTGGACCCTGGACCAGTTGTACTAGTAACGCCTCCTGGCATGCATCTACCAGAAGCTGGTTATTAGTATTTGCCATTATCAGAACTTGTCAGGCCAAACAGAAACACAGAATGTGAAGGCAGATAAGGATCGCTTTACCCATCCAATCTGCCCACTTCTCCCTTCTTATACTATTATCACAGACTGTGCCCAATCTACAGCTTTCTCGCTGCCCCCCTTTCTTTCCACTATGATTCCCTTGTTCCTATCCCATGCATTCTTGAACTCTACTACTGTTTTGCTCCCACCACCTCAGCTGGAAGGCTGTTCCAGGAACTTACCACTCTTTCTGTGAAGAAGTACTTCCTCACATCTTTCCTGAATCTACCCCCTCCAGCTTCACAGCATGTCCCTCGTCCTTGAGAATTATTTTTCTGAGAAATGCTTCCCCTCCTGTACCTATCTTATTTGCCCCCTGAGGTATTTAAAGGTCTCTGTCATACCCCCCCATTCCAGGGTGTACATATTGGAGGCCTTTAGTCTCCCCTCATATGGCTTTTGATGCTGACCCTGCACCATTTTAGTTGCCCTCCTCTGGACTGCCTCTAGTCTGTCTATGTCCTTCCAGAGATGTGGTCTCCATAACTAGACATGTTATTCTAGGTCAGATCTTAACAGCAATCTATACAGAGGCAACATCTCCTTCCTCTTTCTGCTGGTGATACCCCTTCCTATGCACCTCAGCATCCCACTAGCCCTCCCTACTGCCTTGTGACACTGCCTGTCCACCTTTAGGTCATCCAGTATAATTACCGCCAGGTCTCTTTCCTGCTTGGTGGTCATCAGTACCACTCCACCCATTTTCCACATCCATCATATTAAAGTCCCATACTACTACCACCTCCTTTAAATTGGCCACCTTTCTTAGCATCTCCCCAGTTCTTTATTTGCCCCCTGGTCCTGGCCTAGTGGCCTGTAGACCATTCCAATCCTAATTTATTTCACATTCCCAGCTGCTAGTACCCATACAGTTTCTGTTATAATCCCTTTTATATAGAGCACTATTTGACCTCCCCATCCTTTTCTCTGTCCTTCCTGAACAGTGAGTATCCTGGTATGGACATCTCCCATTTGTGTTTCACAGCTGCCCACATCTCTGTGATAGCTACCAGGTCAAAGATTCCTTCTGCAACCTGCAGTTCTGGTATTTTTTTGCTGAGACTCCTTGCATTGGCATACACCAGTCTCCAACAACTGGTTCCACCCCATCCACTTTCCTTTACCCCATGAATGGTTGTAGTTCTTTTGTTGCTTGGTGGGGGGAAGGGTGACAAGGTCCCCCCAGTTTGTTACCTTTATTTATGTACTCAGTTATGTAACACACTGCAATAGGCTTGTGACACACCTGTAAGAGGTCTCGTCAGAAGCAGGATCATAGTCCAGTGCCCTGCCACAGACTGGTGTATCTGATGGTCATGTAAGACACTGCAGCAAGCATGGGTAAAGAGATGAGTTATGGAAGGGCTGTGGTGAATTTCAACAGGGTACATGCATCCATACTTCATCCACTGGGAGGAGGGGTGCTGCGGAACACAAGTGGACTGGAAACATTGATGGGCAGGGCATGTGGGAGATGGCAGCATGCCTGACAGCATTGCAGGTCACTTGTGCAAAGTTGTCAGTCTCCAGAGACCCAAACAAACAAACAAAAACAGGTTTGAAAAATGATAATACCTGCAGCCCACTAGCCTCACCCACCCACCTATGCACAAAAGGATGAAGTCTCACCTCTGATGCTATGGGGTGGGGCACCATAGGAATAATTCATAGGGGCCTGTGGGAGGATTGATCCCTGGATCCAGGAGTGGCAGCTATATGGGGGTCACTGCCTCGAGCAACAAAAATGCTTATTTAAAAAAAATCTTCACAACTACCTGTTTAAACCAGCAGCAAAGTGAATAGGGTATGGTGGTGGTAAACAGTAACAAAATCAGAGCTGATCTAATTTTCCCCCACCATGAAAATAATGCTTAGATCTCAAATAAGCCATTCTCTGCCCTCCCCCCATACACACACACACACACACATATACACCCAACAGGACTGATCAGCTGTAGCAGCTATGAGGGCAGTAACTTTTCTTTTAATATTGCTAGACTTTTTCATACTGCTCAAAGAGTCAATATAGAGAGGTAGAGGGAATCAGTGGTGATGGTGGAACCATGTTTCAGACAGAAAATGAAGAATACAGATTGGTGGTGGTGGTGAAAAGCAGATATTTTGTTTGTATATGGGAGCATCAGGCATGGCCAAAGCCAGGAAAGGAGAATTACCAAATGTTTATGTTTCCTTCCCGCATGCACAAAGTGAACACATTGCTACTGTAGCGTGGGGGGCTATGTAGGTGTTACCGTATAAGCCACTGGATGTAGAAATGCAGGAGGCATGCCTCTCAAAAGCCAGTGCTGAGAAGGCAGATGATGACGGTGTTCAGCTGGCTAATGGGCATAAACTTCTTGTAGTTCGAATGATGAAACCCCACCACCCAGGCGAATCAGTAAATCATCAATCATGGTTTTTGAAGGTCAGTCATGATTGATCATTGTTAATCATCAAATGGTACCATAAGATCGTGAATGGAGATCATGATCTAAGATCGTCATCTAGATCATGATTTAATCATCAAACGTGAATTGTCAAATCACCAACTGACGATTATTGATTATTTTTCGTAAGCTTAAATCAGCATGTGGTTGTTGATGATCTGTGGATGATCAAGTCATGATCATTGATAATTATATTAGTTCAGTATTATAAAATATCAGCAAAGACAAAGTATTTATCAGTTATAATGTAAATCATGTGAAGTCAAGTTTTAATCCCATCAGTAAGAGTATATGCAATGTCTGGTATAGGATATGTATTTGCATACCTAATGTGCATATTTCAAAAGCACAGTTTATGGACCAAAACATTAGTCATTTCTATTTTTAAATAAATTGTGCATTGACTGTATTAGTGTTTAGACTTTTAGGAAAGGTTTTAAGCAGAAACCAGGTACTTTTAGGAACTCGCTTCAACCTTAAAATAAACCACTTAATGGAGCTATATAAACCAATATGAGTCTTTTTAACTCCAGTAAGATGTGAGGTATCAGAGTAAGTATAATTGAAAGCTGTGGGCTTCTACAAAAGAGGTATCATAACTGATCATTCCAATAAAGATGTCTAAATACAAGATAAATTCCCAAAGTATAGAGAAAAGATAATTTTTTTTTTATTTTATTTACTACTATAATCTTGACCATGGTCAATCATGAAAAATGGTGATATGAGATCATCATTAATCATAATCAAGCATTTCCATAACTTCATGGTTTTGATTGGCAGCCATTTAACACTGATGTTTAATTATTGTTAATTATGAACATAGTGATGGTTTTGAAGCTTAAACATGATCTTTGAACATAACTGATAATGTTCATTCATCATACATCAGTATAAAATCATCATCTTTTCAGCTGGGTAATCACATTGGTTTTCTGCCCATTAGCCAGCTAGCAGACATCACCAGACTTTGAAGAAAAACATCAAATCTCACAGTGTGTGTGTGCGGTGTTTGTGTTCCCCTAGTTAAAGACAGAAAGCACCAATTTGAAAGTAATAAACTGAGTTGGGGAAAAAAACAGCATATAGAATGGAAATATAATAGCTTCATATATGTTAACGGCATGTCAGTAATGAACAGAAAACATCAGCAGTAGTTGATTTAAATTACATAACGTTTCTATTCCCTTTAAAGTGACCATGATACCAGTTGGATTAACTTTGAAAAATATGGGAGTTAGACACAATTCAGTTCATCGCTGAAATATTTTTGCGATCCTTTTTTTAGCATGGACTTTATCCTCCTGTCCCTCTCCATCAGCCCCCTTCTGATGTCAAACCCCAGCCCCTTCTCCCCACCTCTAGGACATACCCCATCTACTTCTTACCTCACTGTGCGAGTGGGTGCCATCAATGGTGATGGTGTGGTGCCTTCACGACTTCAGGGTCACAGCATCATCCTGCAGACAGGGGTTCTTTTCCACCCATTACTCCCCCTGACTCGAGGCAGAGCTGACTGCATGCAATGGCATACCCACAGACTGTAAAGATGGTGCACGCTTTCAATGACCACCTCCAGTTTTCAGTTCTGGTGATCCCTGTTGTGCCACCTACCTTCCTCTATGTGGCAGCCAAACAGCAGTACACACTGTTCCTCCATCTCATAGGAGGAGATCCACTGATGGACACTAAACTGTCCATCCCTATAGCCTGAATGACCTTGGTCCATTCCTGAACCATGGTTGCCAATGAGGCTTCCACCACCTCAGCCTTCCACACCACTGGCTCTGCACTACAAGTTTATTGTAGCTCTTGTGGCCCTGAGCGGAGCTGAACCTGCAACCCACTCTGTTATAGTTCTGTGCCTTTACCCTCGGCATTATTCAACCAGAACTATGTTTCTGTAATTCTTTCCCCTTTTTTTTATTAATGAGGGAAACAAGAATACTGTCCCTTAGACTTTATTAGCTTTGGCTGGTTGTCTACACATGACAAAATGCCTGGCTTTTGACATCAAAATTATCTCCACAGCAACACATTGGGATACAATAAACAGAACTGTGACTACAGAAGTAGACAAGCAGACAGAGAAAATAGGGCAGAGATCCTATTTCCATGTAAATGTCCTTAGTAATAAATAAATAAGGGTGACAAATACCAAAAAGAGTAACAGTGAAACGTAAGATAAATTGTGTCTAGATATTGTGTTTTTCAGAGTTGCCCCAACAGCATCAGGAGCTCTTTAAAGCCCTGTTACACTGCAAGTAAACATTCGTCATTAACAAATGCTTCTTCAGTCCGCAGTTATCAACTCAATGGAGGTTAGCTGTGTGCTGCTGCAATGCATACTATAATTCATATAGGAGTCTACAGCGCTACAGTACAGGCTCTCCCTTCCTCTGCTCGATCCACTTTAAGTAAACCTTGGCACCTAGTGGCTCGCCCGCCCTCTCGCAGACCAGTTCAAGTACTCACTGGCATTTAGTAACTCCCCCCTCTTGAACTTTCTTTAGTTGCACACAAAATTCTTAAAGAGCTAGTGAAGCCGAAACAGGCAGACAGGAAAATAATACAAATTTTAAGTAGTAGTCAGTTGTAACTTTTTATTTCTGAAGTGTTTTTCCTTTTCCTTTTGCTCATTAGAAAGTCTCCTATGTGATAATACTGTGCTGGATGTGTGGATCAACTCTCAGCCTGGCAGCTGACATATCTAACTCTACTGCCCCACACTACATCATCAGCATTAAGATCTCACTGACAGTGAAATCACAGGTGAATGACCTGGCAGTCACTCACTGCTGTTCCTAAATAGCAGTGATGTCACAGTCAGTGAGGGCCACACTGCTGATGATGCAGTTTGGGGCAGTACATAAGATATTTCAGCTGGCCAGGCTTAAGAGCTGTTCCACACAACACACCTACAACATCAGGCAAACAATCTTCTAATTAAACAAAAGGAAAGAAAAGTACCTGAGATATAAAAGGTATGGTTGGCTGCTTTTAAAATCTAATATTAGTTTTAGGCAGTACACTAGCTCTTGATCTACTCCTTCGGCAGGTGCATATGTTTATGGATCATAGTAGTAAGGCCAGCCAGTGCTTAGCTTCCAGCTGTTAGCAGTATGGGTGGCGTTGGCCAAGGCCAAGGGTACTGTTCCTTTATCAAAGCTGGCCCAAGGTTTCCAATGCTATAAGTCTCACAGAGCCTAAAGGGGCAAGGGGGATGGGCAGTGGCAGCAACAGGATCAAAAGAGCAGTGATGAGCCCCACTTATGGTGGCTGAACAGCAAGCCACAGTACAAGACTTCTCAAAAGTACCAAATGCTCTGGACCCCCATCTGTCCCTCCATCATATGCTTTGGCCCCCTGTCTGTCCCTCCATTTTCAACTGTTTTGCTGTTACCACATAGCGCCATTCCCAAAACAAAACCTGGTCAGAGCCAATAAGGCTGCTGCTGCATTAGACAGATAGGGATATAGAATAATGTGCAGGTTAGTTGTGAATCACTTGCTGTATTATTGTAATGAAAATATTCCACATTTACTGGACATCTGGGAAAAGGTTTCTGGGGCCTGGATTCAGTTACCCTCCAGGAACTACATGAAAAGTGGACAGGGTGTCAAGCAGGTGCTATGCAATTGTATACAGTATATTTAAATGCACTCTCTAGCACTGCATTACAGCTCTGCTATGGTCAGCACCCTACTGACCTTTTCTCTCTCGGATGGATTAAAACAGCAAAGTTCACCTTTTCAGGTTTTGGCCATGCCCAGCAAGCACTAACAGTAAATCTGCTTTCAGTGTTGTTAATGGAAAAGGATTCACTGAGGGATATATATCAGACAGGGGTCTGGGGATAATTTCTGTATTATATGTTAGTAAAAAGAGATTTTAGCTGTATCGGTCCTTGGAAAACAGGACATGGTTGATAATTTGATACCTTTTATTGGACTAAAATATGTCTCAGACAAAGAAGATATAGTACACAAGCCTTCAGGGCCCCACAGATCCCTTCTTCAGGTGAATTCAGGTACTGTATTCACCTGAAGAAGTAACCTGTGGGGCTCCAAAAGCTTGTGTACTATACCAACTTAGTTCAAACCATATGCTGGTCCAATAAAAAGTATCAAACTATCCAGTGACTCCTATATTATATGTTGCATTTTTATACTTTAGTCAGTTGTATGCCTTTAGGGGTGAGTATTTTAGAAGCAGCCCATCCTCATTTTAATCCTGGAACCGAGTCAGACTTTTAATTTCACTCATGGAACTGAGTGCCCCGGCCCCTCCCATTTCCACTACTGTCTGCTTTAATCTCCACTAAAGCAGCCTTTAAAATGTGACAAATGGAGTATTGGGAACCTGTAAGTTCAGGTTCAAATCCACCAGTCACATACTCATTGTTATACTGAGCAAGCTGCAGCAGCTAGATGTAAGTGCAAGGCTCATGAGATGTCACTAATTAGGATGGTGTTTTGCAACAGGTTAAACTGGGATTTGCTCTGCTTCTATCAAGAAACAGGTGCTGAAGTGCACTTTCCCAACAAAACTAATGCACTCCCTTTTTTTATCCTTTATTCTCCCCTCCCCCATGGCTACTGATTTCTGCACCAGACATTGTGCATAACAATGTGGATGTAGTCTGGTCTACTCTTATGGAGAAATGTGGCAGCCGTGTTAGTCCAGTCTATGACACAGAAGAAAAATATTAAATATTTTGCAGGTGATACCTTTTACTGAACAAAATTGCTTTTGAGTTTAGCTTTCAAGAGTTAAAAGTCAATAAAAGGAGTCACCTACCCCGTAACATATGTGTTCTTGGTACATCTATTCTGATGCAAAGCAGTGTAATTACTTGTATTATGGTCTTGGATTGGTACAGTTCCTTGATGACATATTGCAATTGCAGTTCTGCTCAACATTAGTTGTAAGTGGTGGTGTTCCTTGGTGATCAGACATACAGCAGATGAATCCTGAGCTCAGATTTCAATTTACTCTGCCGCTCACTGCATACCTATATAAATTGGTGTCATCAGCATAATGAATGGTGTCATTTTTTTTCTGCCATTGAACTGAATTTAAACTCGCAAACGACAGATGTCATTTTTCAAATCACCTTTGAAATGTTTTCACAGATGCATGGCTAAATTGACTTTTGGATGGGATTTAAACAATTCCACCTGTCTTAATCATAAGGTGGGGTCAGAAAAGTTTATGTTAAAAATTAGGGGTCAAAATGTCAAAAACCAAAAAGTTCTGAAGAAATGTTGAATTTTCCCAAAGTTACTGATAACTGTCATTTGTGCAGATTTTTGCCCCAGATATTTAACATAGCACTTTTGGTACCCACATCACAAACTATGACAGGTGACCATTTTCAAATGCCCTCCAAACATGTTTTCATAGTTGCTCCACAAAATCACCGTTCAGATGGGATTTACAAAATTATTGTCTTGATCATAGGGTTATGTCATAAAAGACTATTTTGAGAATTTTGGATCCAAAATGTAAAAAAAAAAAAAATTCCAACATTTACTCATAATTTTGTCATCTGTGCAGATTTTAGCCCCAAATTCTCAACATAGTCTTTGTGTTACTCCACCTCTTGAACATTTTAGGTGTCATTTTTCAAATCTTCTCCGAAACACATTTTCTAAGTAGCACCACAAAATCACTTTCTGGACAGGAATTTAAAAAATTCTGCCTGTCTTGATCATAACATGAGGTTATAAAAAGAGTACGCTGGAAACTTGGGATCAAAATGTTGAGGCCTACTGAAAATGAAATATTGCCTCTTAGATGGCCTATCCTGGGTAAAAATACATTGTAAAAATGGGTAAACATAGGACCTCCACTGAAAATGAGATATGGCATTTCTGCTGTGCTATTCTGGGTACTTACAGTCTAAAAATGTGTAAAAGCAGGATACCACTGACAACGAGATGCTGATCCCCACTGGGCTATCCTTGGTAAATATATATTGCAAAAATATGTAAAAGTAGGACCTCATAGAAAATGAGATTGCATCTCATCTGGTCCATCCTGAGTAATATATATATATACTAAAACTGTGTGAAATCAAGATCTCAATACAGAAGAAACCACTGAAATGTGCATCTATGCTGCTCTATCCTGGGAAAAATACTGGACCCCACTGAAAATGAGAAATTGTCTATCAGCAGGGCTAGCCTGGGTAGATATAATTATAAAAATGGGTACAAGCAGGACCCCATTGAAAATAAGATATTGAATCTCATGTGGTTTATCCTGTGTAAATACACAGTAAAAATGTATATACGTAGGGTCCCAGTACAGTACAAAGTAAAACTGTAAAGGTGAGGATGGGTATGGTCTTTAAATAAATACCATTATCAAAGTGGCTTACTATCTGATATACCAAAATATGTAAAGTACAGTACTAAAAGAAATAACAAAAAAGCCATAAAGATTAAACAAACATAACATAAAAAAACCAAACCAGCCTTGTTGGCATCAGCCAACTCTTGCTTTAACTTGTAGTTTTAAAATTTACCCTCTCTCCCTGACTGCTTGTTGGACCCACACAGATGCCAATGAGATGAGATGAGAGCCTGCGGGGTGTTGCAAGACAACCAGCCAACCCCCACACCACCAGAGGCTTTTATGCCATTCACAAGCCACTACTCACACATATTGTTAGTGCATAAAAGGTTATATTACTTTTTATGATTATATGAGAAGATACATACTGCATTACAGATACAAATCCAATGGTATGAATATTCTAATAGTCAATAATGTACTTTAACATAATTCACATCTATACAGTATACATTTGTTCCTGTCTCAAACTTAACAATAAAAGACATAGTAATGTGAAATAAAACAATGGAACATAATCTCCATCTGTCTACATACATTTCTTATTTTCTAACCACCCTGGTGAATTTATACAACACAGCATTGGTTACAGCTAATTACTATAATATCTAAAGAAATGGAAGAAACAGATTCCAACAAGTAATAACTAAAGGTCTTTATGACATTTTTAACATTAGGGTAATATGTGTGCTGTTTTTCTCCAATAAGTGTTGAGCAGGGAGAGCACACTCACAATGGGGGGATTCTCCAAGGGGCGACAATAACGCACCACAGGCATGTATGCCACCCGTGAAACCCCACACCCATGGAATGATGTGCAGTGGTCATATTGTCCACTGGCCACCACGTGGCCCCTTCCATGGCCCTGCTCCCCCCCAGTGCACAGGTGCAGGGGACACTTCCACGGACAAGGGCAGGCATCTGATGGGATGCCTGGACCTTGTCTGCTACTGGATTCCTTGTGCCCACAGGGTGCCATGGTAGTCAGGCAACCATGGCATCAGGGTGGGTAGCTGCCTGGGCAGCTGCCCCTGGCCCCCTATGTGGTACCCGAGGGCAGGGGCGGCATGTTGGGAGGGTTCTCCATGCCCATACATCTCCACCGCAGCCAGCGGCAACGCACGGGGGTACATATTGGCTATGTCAGGGTCATGTTGGCATAGCGACGGTCCCCACGCACAGCACTTTGCACCTTCGTGAATGGTGCAGAGTGCAGCCACACATCCTGCACTGCCCCCTGACCACTCATGTGCAGAGCTTGCCAGCCAGGGGATCCTGTGCAGAACAGCCCTGTGCCTCCATGGAAAATGGGGGCGCAGGGGCTGTTAATGTTTCTGAAGTGACTATGTGTCCCAGATCGTGGCGTAGCCACTCCGCTTTCGCAGAATAGGGCCCATTCTGATCAGTTTGGTATATTAGTCTTTCTGGTTTATCTAAAAATATTAATCCATTCATTTATGTCAAATGTATTTATATCTGTCCAGTTCCATTTATTTAATATAAACCTTTTGGTTGCCCTATTGTCAAGTACACACATTCTTTTTTCTTTATCATGTAATATAAAAGTGTCCAAATCATTAAATATACAGAATTCAAAAGTAAAGGGGAAAGCCTTCTTAGAAATATTTTCCAATCTGGCATGCATAATGGACCACCACGTGTTAACGATGGATGATCCCATGAAAAATAAAAAAGGTCTGCTTTTTCTTTACATAGATGCCAGCACTCCTTATTTTTCTGTGACTAATAATGAAAAGTGTTAGCTGGGGTTAGGTCAGCCCTATCAAAGATTTTAAATTGAATACTTTTATTTTTAGAGTATTTTATTTAGTTTTCGATAACCAGGTGGGTGCGCTAGACATAGACATGCCTACTTTCAGGCACGACATAGTAGGATACAAGTCAGATACAGTGCATCAACAGTGGACAGTAGGTACAAGTCAGATACAGTATATCAACAATGAACAGTAAATACACGGTGGTACAAAATACAGATTATAAGTGTATTTTACATAAGAGCATTGGTCACAACATTTGATATAGCATTACATATTTAAATGGAGAAAACTATTGAAAGACTTAGGAATGCAACAATTTAAAGGAAAAAACATCAATGCAAGATAGGAATGTAGCAGTAGATAAATACATAGGCGGGATTATAATATACAAGATAGACATCAGGTTAATATTTAATATATGGCCTCTGTTTTGGAGAGGAAGTGGTGGAGATAAGGCCTGGGAGAGGGGCAGGCAGGAGTATAATGAAGCAGTGAGGGTCAGAGAGTAGAGAGGGATGCATTAGGTAGAAGGGAGAGAGTATGTGTATAGTTTGTTATCATTGGTTCTCATTCGTAACCATTTTGTATTATCAATACTTTTGTTGATATCCAAGGCCCTTTTTTCATTAGTATGCTATAATTTGTGAGATATGACTTGATTTATTAAGCTTCATAATTGTAAATAGATTTGAATAGTTATACAAATGTTCTTATTTAATCCTCCATTAATGTATATATCATAAATGGTCCCGCTAAGCCGCATCGACAACCAAATTGTCGAAATGTGGCACAGCAACACCAACAATGTCGACTGGTGAAATTTTGCCTGTAAGACACTTAGTGCTTTTGCGAGGGCTGCCCACTCACCCCTTGGAGGGCTTTTCCCTCGCCTCCCTCCCCTCAATTTTAATATAACAAACTCCGAGTTGCAGTTTATTCGAAGGAGGTGAAAAACCGGCAAAATATGTGAAATGTTGCCATCGGGTCCATTACAGCAACAACCTCAAAGTTGTTGCTGTAATGGATTTCGATGTCAAAATTTCGATATACCGACGGTATACAATCAGAATTCATGGTGGGTTTTTTTTTCTGCCCACTTTACTAGTTTTTCTCAATTAATAAAATATTGTTTTCAAGGTAGCATGTTAAGTACCAACAATCTAATAATGAACCTATATGCTTTTTAAGTTTAAAGGAGTTTTAGGAAATAAATTCACCATTGTTGGTTAAGTTTAGCCAAATAATATTTTTTTCTAAAAATGATTTCCTCCACTGAGAAGAACCCTTAAGCCTTCCCCACTGTTTCTTGTTGAATAATAAACATGACTTCAATAAACAGTTTGTGTTTCTTTTTATTTTCTGGGCCCAAAACTACGTGCTATCCCTACACTCCTAATTATCAGGTAGCACCTGTCACAGGCCCACTCCAGTGGGGCAGGATTCCCTGGGCTACAGTGAATCCCCCTGTGACTGGGTCAGGAATATTCCCCTCCTGTCCTTCTCACAGGCGTTCACTGTTTCACAACTGAACATCCGCCAGAAGGTCCTGGGCTTCCTTTCTGTCTGTGAGGGGTGAAAATACAGCCTCGAGTCTGTGTTCCTGGGAGAGAACCCTCTTGGCCACTGGGCAGTGAACGGAAAAAGCCACAGGTGTGTATAGTGCTTAGGATGCCCTATACACCCTATATGTGTCTTTCCCAGAAAAATGCAGAGACGTTCAAACTCCACAGATTCCTTTGAGAGACCTTTTGTATTACCCCTTCCTTTCATTCATAACAGTCCCTTCTTGGATTCTATCTCAGTAGTGTCTGGCCCTTAAGCATTAGACAGGCATAATGTTGTTTGAACAAACTTTCCCAAACCAACACACACAACAGAAGCTGACAGAGTTATTTCAAATTAAGCCAAATGCTTTACTTATTAGTTATTAAGTACTGTACATAACAGAAGAGAAAATATTTTTAGATATGGGTTACAGGATATGAAAACAAAGTTGGAAATTAAAAAAAAAAAGATATACTGTTAAAACTAGTGATAAAGTTCTACCTTGAAAAGTCCTTAGTGGCTGGGATGAAAAGTGGTCTTAGAAGGTAGCTTATAATCCAGTCTGTGTGGTGCAAATTCAGACAGGGGTTTAAGTCCTTGTTGAAGCCAGGAAAGTTTCTGAGAGAGTAAATGCATCTAGCAAAACTCTGCAGGCTTTTTTAAAGAAAATGCAAAAGTTCTATCTTTGGTGTTCCTTGCTGTCATAGGCTGGCTCGTCCACATGAACTGGCTGTCTATGTTGACATTTAAAAGTTTAACTGTACAGTTTCTTAGCTGGGGGGGAAGACAGGTGCCCCCCAGGCCTTTGACTGAAGTCAGCATGTCTCGCCCCCTGCTGGTTTTGCTAGTCCAAGGTCCTTTGTTCACCCTCTGTCCCCCAGCAAACCATTTAGACCTTAAGTGGCTGACATTAAGTTGTAGTTGCTCCAGTCCAGATGCAGACGTCCGAAGACAATGGAACTTGAGATTCCACAGCACCTCCATGCTGCTTCTGGGCCCAGGGCTTTCTGTAAGGCAAATAGTTTCAGTAACCCAGGCTTTTTTAGTGGACCTGCCATTAACCTTTAATAACCCTCCCATTTAACACAGATTCTGGAAGCCCAACTCCCTTTTACAATTTAAGCAATATTGTTAGAAACAAAACACAGGTCACCTAGAAAGCTACAGGGTTTCCTACCCAAAAACACAGGTAACTGTATCATTCCAGTATACCATACTGTATCTTTACCCAGACCTCCCTGCAATCAGGCTTATGCAATGGGGCCTTTTGGTGAATTACATAAATAAACTATCATGAGAACACAGCAAAGGGACATGGCATAATCCACGCCACATACCTCCCTCCTTAAACAGAACCTGTAGGAACACACCTCTTTATTTTTGACTGGTGGGATAAGCCATCTGCATTTGTAGTTTCAGACCCTAATCTTTGTTACATGCCCCAAAGTGGATACCTCTGCCATAGCCACCTGACACTCCTCTGCTTTTACAGTTAGTCCTGCTGCCTGTATGCTGCCCAACACTTCCCTTCAGGGCAGGCTGCTCCTGGCATAGCGGTCAGCATGCTCAGCAGCTTGTGTTGCTGTCTAAGGATCCTGGTCCACTAGCCAGGTTTTCAGTTCTGCTGGACATGCCCAAAAGAACTGTTCCAACAATACAACCTCCTCAATGGCATCCGCAGAATTAGCTTTTTACCCCCTCCCACAAACATTTTAAAAACTGAGGTTGTTTTGTGGCGAATTCCTCAAAGCTCATTTTGGGACCCGTTCTGAACTTCGAAAATTTCGCTCTGTAGGCCTGAGCAGTTAAATCATGCTTTTTTAATAAAGCACTTATGAGTTCATCATAGTCTTTACTGTCATCATTGTCCTTTTGACCCAGTGCCTCACGCCTCTTGCCAGTAAGCAGTGGGGATAATTGAAAGCTCCAGGCCTCTTTGGGTATTTTGGCCTGAATGCAGACCTTTTCAAATGAATTTAAAAATGCATCCATGTTCTCCCCCCTCTTTAAATTCTGCAATTAATTTAGAATTTAACTTACACTCCAGGCCTGGAGATTCATTTTCACGTACCCCCACCTACCTTTTCTGGCGCTGGTTGTTAGAGCTTTAGTTTCTCCAGCTCGAAGTCCCGTTGGCACTGTCTGTCCTGCAGCTCTCTTCTAAGCTGTTTTCTTGCATCTCTGCTTCAAAGCCTTTTCTGCTCCAGCTCCCTCTGAAACTGTTTTCCTTCGTGTCCAATCTCCTCAGCTTTAGCTGCAGCCTTATCCTCCCCAGCTCAGAATCTGTGGTGGACTTCACTTGGTGATGTGGCTCCTGGTCCACTCTGGTCTTGCTGGCCTCCATCCTGGATCTGGTCACTGAAATTCCATCTGGCACCCCCACGTCCAAGGTCTGGTCCTCCGCAATCACCAGCTATGACTTGAAGTCTCTATTGCTGCCTGGTCATTGGCTGCCACAAGGGCTTCTATAAGGTCCTTTTAGTGCACCCTCATTCAGGACCCATCTCTCCTGGCACAGCTGCTTCAGCTGCTCTACAGAGTAGTTGTCATAGTTGGAAGATAACTTTCTTCCCTACACTATCACTAGTCTGATGTTCATGGCAACCAAAAAAAAAAAACAGGTTAGAGAACTATAATCTGTAACCAATTTTCCCTTTCCAATTTCTGAACTGTTTTTGTGTGGTTTATTCAAATGGTTTGCAATCCCATACGCTGGCACCAATCTGCCACAGGCCCACTCTGGTGGAGCAGGATTCCCTGGGTTACAGCGAATCCCCTGTGACTGGATCAGGAATATTCCCCCTCCTGTCTTTCTAGGGTGTTTGTTGTTTTCACAACTGAACATGGACAAAATGGAGTATGTCTCCCCTTGGTCTCTTCATTTAAATATCTGGGACTACTCCTTGATCCCAGCTTGAGTCTGGTCCCCCACATTGAGAAAACAGGTAAAATGCTTAACCAAAAACTGGGATTTTTAGACAGACTCTTGAATTTTCTGACTGAAGAGGATCGCCTAGTAATAGCAAAACAAGTGTTAATGCCCATATTTGACTACGGTAACATTATGTTTGTTCACAGTTATGGGGTATTTGAATCAAAATACAATATTTTATTCAATAACACTTGTAGATTTGCACTCCAGGTCCCACCCTGGACACACCACTGCTTATTGTATGCTAAACTGGGTGTTTATCCCCTGAGAGGAGACTCAAGTTTCATGTAGGAAATTCTGTTTATAGAGTGGTAAGAACCGTTAAACCCAAGGCACCCTTGAATGCATTATTACCATTACAAAGAGAGTGAATTACAAGAAACAGCGGAGGATCTCACTATGTTGTTTCAAGATTCAAACTGTAAATGAGTAGGAAAGCCTTTTCCTGGTATGCACCTTCTCAACTGAACAAATATGTTTCCAAACAGTGTAATGCACCTTAGGCAAACATTGTTTACATTACTAAACAGTGAAAATGCATGTAATTGTATGAAAATGTAAGTTATTTAATGTGTGTTGTCTTGTACTGTATGTAATGTTGTTTTATTGTCAGGCGTTACTGAAAAAGGGCTGTGCCCAGTCCACCTCCTGGTTTAAAAAAAAAAAAAAAGATTCTGGAGGCCCAGATCCCTTTTACAATTTAAGCAATATTGTTAGAAATAAAAAAAAAACAAAAAAAAAAACAGGTCACCTAGAAAGCTACAGGGTTTCCTACCCAAAAACACAGGGAACTGTACATTCCAATATATCATATTGTATCTTTATCCAGACTTCCCTGCAATCAGGCTTATACAATGGAGCCTTTTGGTTAATTACATAAACTAGCATAACATGAGAACCCAGCAATGGGACGTGGCGTGATCCCTGCCACAGTACCTTCTGACAAAAATGTCTTCGGGGTATGGAATAATATCTTGAATCCTTGTATTTTCATTAGTTATATTAACTAGAGTCTGTGGCAAGGAAACATATAAGAACCCTGGTTTGACCATCTACAGGTAAGTGCTATTTATATTTTGTTAGCAATATAGTAAAAAAAGGTTCAGGGCACCTCATACCTGTTTGTTTCCTAGATGTAATTAATTTACACCAGGCTATGCATGGTGTGGCCCCGTACCACAAAAATTTTACAAATTATCTTTTAGTCTGCCTAAACCGTTTATCCATAATCTCACCATGTAAAACCAGGAACAAAAATGAAAGATGTGGAATAGTGGCCATTCATAGGCCCTCACTCCTACCCCCTAAAGAGAAACATAAATTATCCCATCCCTCTAGAAGTCTTTTTACTTTCAAGAATGTTTCACTTGTTTGTTTGTTTTGTTAAGATTGTCCATGATGTGGCTATTTGAATACTTGGAAGAATTGAGTGGTCAGGCCATCCAGGCCTGGAATAGAACATTTTTTGAGATTACTGATAGCTAAAACAATGTAGTACCGTGTAACATTTTCATATTTTATATCTAGTTGAGGAGTTTGGGCATATTCAACTCTTCTACGTATCTAAGAGGCCATACTGTTTGTTATACATCCCTAAAATGGCAAATAAATTCACCTGCTACCAGTTCATCTATTTGCACCTCTTCACCACTTTCTTTTGTAACAGAGGTCATAACACTTTGTTTGTTCTGCTCTTCTAAAACATAAGAAAGTAATTTCCTGGTTTTAGCACCATAGTTCCCTTTCAGATTGGGTTATTAACATTTATAAGCTTTAGTTCAACAACCCCTCAAACTCACTATCGATCTGCTCATACTGACCCTCACTAATCAATGTTTTTCAAATCTTTTAGTTTCCCTTTCCAATGTTAATTGACTATTCTTCTATTTCCTATTCTTTTTTTTTGAATTTGAAATGAGATAATTGCTCCTCTTAGTACTGCTTTAAAAGTGTCCCACTTTGATACCATAGGAGGACTGCTGGTATGTATGAAAGCCACCACTCAACTAATAGACACTCTATTAGTTGAGCAGTGGCTTTCACACATTATATACCAGAAATTGCTTTATCACATAAAACAAGTTTTGAAAATTAGCCCCATAGACTTCAATGGGACATGCCCCTGGGCTCTACCTGGTTAAATGTCACAAAACAAGCGTCTGAGGAGGCGGGGATGTGGCCAGTGGACTGGGAAGTGGAAGGAATCAGCCAGCCATTGAGCTTGTCCCCATTTACGATCCCTTCCCTTCCTAAAAGGAGTAATGAAAAGTTTTCTTTTATGGCTCACAGGACTTATGCTTTGAAATTACTTTAATTTCACTTTTAATATTTAAATGGCCAATCTGAACAAATCAAAGGCACCACTCAACTAATAAGGGCCTTGTTAACTGAGCGGTCTCCTTGATTTGTTCAAATGGGCCATCTAAAATATTAAAATTGAAATTAAAAAAATGACCCCATTACTGTCCGTGGAGTGTGCCCCTGCACTCTCCATATTCTTTTAACACAAAACCTGCTAGTGCGGGTGGTACTCAGCACCAGGATGTGGAAGGGATCAGGCTTTGGGCTCCATGGGTCTAAATACAAGCTCTTCTTTTCAAAACCTTTGCACAGAAAACCTTATGCACAGAGAAGTAACATTTCAGTTGGGGGCAGGTAAGGATCCTTCAGTGTTTTTGGGGTGAGCACCAGAGAAGTTGCTCTTTGAGGTAATATAGAAGCAGCTGTTGTCCTCCTACAAGCTACAGTGGTGTCTGCAGTCTTGCATACTTTAAGCCCCCTCTCCAAACACACATAGTCACTCACAAAGCCTTTTGCACTTTCTGCTACTTCCAATATCTGTTCCTACAGGCACAGCCTCGAAATGGAAACTACTGCAATTGACATATGTGTGTGTGTGTGTATGTACCTGCGTGCAGTTTATGTCCACACTCCCATGTGTTGGTCTAGCAGGCAGGGTCCAGGAAACTATTACAGTTGACCTGCTAGCTGAGCTGGCGCTGCTTGCACACATAGCCCTATTTTCCAAGTGGTGGCTCCTGTGGGAACAAACAGCAGGTCTTCTGGTGGGTGGTGCTGTCCATTTGTGTTTGGGTGGGGGTTGGTGGACTGCTCTATGTCGTGTGAGAAGGAAGCAGCTTGCTCTATGTGGGTGTTATAACTTCCTGTGCTGGTCCCCACTCCCATGATTCACCCTAACAATCATAGCCTGGCACTGGAACTACCAGTTGTCCTGATCTGCAATGGCACCTACGGTAACAAACAGCAGACCATCCATTCCTGTGTCAGACCCTATTTCCCTCCATATGTGTCTCCCTCCCCCAGCAGCCTCAGGACATACCCAGAACCTGTCTTGTAGGAACAAGTGATGGGATGGGAGTAACTTATTAGTAATCAGAGAAAAGGAAACAAAAATTGTAATGAGAAAGAAATAATGTAACCAAACTGGGAACTGAATCCAGGTCCATGGAATACCATCCTAGAATGATATCCTGGGAGCCTGGGTTCAACTCCCAGTTTGATCTCATTATTTCTTTTTCATTGCAATTTGTTTGAATTGAGTAGCTGTGGGTAATACTGTAACAATACCTTTCACTTTGTTTTGTTACAAAAAAAGATTCCCTTCCCCCAACCTCTTGAAGCAACCCAAACCACTCTTCTCCCCCCGCCCCACCAGCCCTACCCAGTTTGAATGTATCATTACAACCCTTAACCTCACCCTCTGGCAGCATCCACATACCACCACCCTCCTCCCCCCAGCCCCAACAAAAAAAAAATCCTTACCCAACCTTCTCAGAACATCCAATCCCAGCCTCCTCTCCCCCAGCAACCATGGCTAAATTAGGAAACCCACTCCCACCCACTGCAGCACCCATCCATCCATCACCCCATATGCCACCCAAAGCACGAGGATGTCGCTGAAGAAGTAGGACACTGACCAGCACAGCTCCTTCTCTCACCACTGACAGTGGCTGGCCGACCAGCCACTGTCTGAATTAATGGGAGGCAGAACATGCTGATAGTAAAAACAGCTGATTAGTATAAGTGCTTGCCTTTGGGGTGTTAAATTTAGGTGCGTCCACTAAAGGGACTAGGACTGGGGGCATGGATGAATCATATTTTGCTTGCAATGAGCATAAGGTCCCCTTAACTGCCCATTTTCTCTTTACTCGCTTGTCCTTTCCTACTCTTCCCTTTAAATAAAGCTGCTTGGGATTTGTATGTTTGCAAGCATCCACCAGCACACTTGTACTTTCAAGTGCTGCTTTTGATAATGCTTAGGGTCTGCATTGGAACTTTACATTGTGCCACCTGGTCATTTCTGAGGCTGATATCTTCTGTGGGGTTGGTAAGTGCCATGTTTATCCTGATGTTGTGATTACTATAGGAGTGTGCACCCAGTTCCATTCATATAGCAGTGCACTCCCAATTCCATTCATATAGGAGCATGCACCCAGTTCCATTTATATAGGAGTGTGCTCCCAATTCCATTCATAAAGCAGCATGCACCCAGTTCCATTCATAAAGAAGTGTACTCCCGATTCCATTCATAACAGCAGTGTGCACTCGGTTCCAGTCATGTAGCAGTGTACTTCCAATTCCATTCATACAGGAGCATGCACCCAGTTCCACTTATATAGGAGTGTGCTCCTGATTCCATTCATACAGCAACATGCACCCAGTTCCATTCATAAAGGAGTGTGCTCCCAATTCCATTCATACAGCAGGATGCACCCAGTTCCATTCATACAGCAGTGCACTCCCAGTTCCATTCATACAGCAGTTCCATTTATATAGGAGTGTGCTCCCAATTCCATTCATATTGAACCATAGAGACATAGACTTTGATGGCAGATAAGGACCTCTTGACCCACCTAATCTGCTCATTTCCCTAACTATTGGATAAGCTGCAGATCCTGGTTAACCAACAGCCTACTTCCTCTTACCCCCTCTAGAATTGCCTTATGTCTGTCCCATGCATTCTTGAATTCCCCCACGACCCTCTCTGGAAGGCTGTTCCATGAGTTCACCACCCTTTCCATGAAAAAATACTTCTTTATGTTGTCCTGGAGCTGTCCACCCTCTATCTTCAAATTGTGCCCCCTTGTTCTTGCACATCTCATTTTCTGAAAGACGCTACCCCCTTGGACTTTGTTGATTCCCCTGAGGTACTTGAAAATTTCTATCATGTCCCCCCTCTCCCTCCTTTCCTCAAGGGTATACATATTAAGCTCCTTTAGTCTCTCTCTCTTTCTTCATATGGCTTCTGGTGCAGACCCTGCACCATTTTAGTTGCCCTCCTCTGGACTGCCTGCACCCAGTTCCATTCATATAGGAGTGTGCACCTGAAGGGAGGTGGGATATTCAGAAGATAGCAGTGGTGGGCAGAGGTACAGTATATACTTTTTCTGAATGGGTTTTACATGTAATGGGTTGTGAGGGGTAGGATAGAAAGTTGAGATCAGTCATGACATTTTGATCACTACAAGTACTTTGTCTGGGTCTGGGGGGAGGAGTGTGGTGGGGTGCTACAAGGGTGGAGGAGATGGGGGTGTATTCATGGGTGGCTGAGTTGGGGGAACAGTAGAAATAATTGCCTCATGGGTGAGGGCTGGTTAAAAGTCTTTAAAAAGTTGTTTTTTTTTTAACCAAGAAACTTTGCTGTATGAAGTTTGGTGAAGTCAGGAATCTTTGCCCAGCTACAGGTAGTGTGATGTTCCCTCTGTCACACCAACTTTGCTGAAAAAAGTGTTTTTAAATCACTGCATCTTTTCTTGACCACCCATAGGGACTGCATAAAATCTTTCTTACATGCGATCTCTGTGGAGAAGTCCTTGGGCAGGCAAGTGGCAGAAAAGGCATTTTCAAAAGTAGTACACCATTTACTAGGTGATTTTTCAGCCTCCTTTCAGTAGACTTACTCTTGTGTGCCCCTGCAAGAAGTCTGCTGGCTTACACCATGCGGCCTTAAAAAGGGATAAGAAAAACTTCAGCCATGTGCCACCAAGAGGTTTTTTCAATGTACTGTGTATACTTGTCTATAAGACTAGTTTTTGTTGCCAAACATAAGCATGTAAAACAGGGGGCTCAGCTTACATGTAATATCGACCTATCTGCAGTTTATTAATCATTGTACAACTCTGTAACCTAATTTTGTGGCCAGTTCTGGCAAAAACAGAGATTCTAGGCCCACTGTTGGTAATAAAAACAGATTTGTACATCCAATTTAGTCAACAACATTCTGGCTCTAGGTTTAGGGAAAGGGCAGTTCACCCATATATGAGCTTGACATCTAGGCGTGTACATATGGCAATAATTCTAACAAGATACTCTCATGCATTGAACTGACAAGAAAAAAATGTATCAGCTTCAAAGGGCTGGTTTAAAGCATTTGATTTCCAAGTTTTCTTTTGATCTTTGCACACCTGTGATGATGTCACTTGCAAACACCAGCTCATTAACTGCTGTGTCACTGCTATACTCCTAGGATTCTCAGTTGCATTTATAGCAGGAAACGAGGAGGGATCCAGGCTATTTTATAGGGGGAAGCAGTTTTTGTCAAATGAGTAGCACTTCCCCCAGGAAAATGTGAAATATTCTTTTTAAATACTAAGATCAGGCTAAAACAACTACTATTCTTTACCAAAGTTGTACCCAGTTCTAGTTTGCTAGATTCACTAGTAGCAGGAATGACAAAGTATGAAAGTACTGGCTAACTTAAAGTTTTCTAGCTTTCAAGGAAACTATTTCTAAACCTCCTGAAAAGTAAATCTATTCATCTAGCCACCCATTTAACCATCCAGCCACATACCTTTTAAGTGAAGGTATGAAATGCCCTAGTTAACTTTTCAAGAAGGCTTATTAACCCTTATATCTAGCATGCAAGCAGCAATTAAAAAATGAATTCACAATGAACAACAAGAAAAAATTGACTACTGTCTGTTACCTCTAAAACGGCTACTGGCAAAAGCTCTCTCAGAATCCAATGTTTTGGAGTCATCAGTGAGGAGTCTAACACGAATAGTTACTTGTACAGTACAGTACAGTGCTAATTATAAACATGCCCTTCAAGTCTAGACATACTGTCTGATATGAATTTTCAAGATACTCAAGTGCTAAATGAATGTCACAGTACATTGCATTTTGTGATTTACTTCACAAGCCAAACTCATCAAATTGAAAAAAAAAACCTTAAGAAAGAAGAATTAAAAAAGCTTACAGAGTAGCCACAGCAGCAGCAGCGGTGGTAATGTAGGTGACAATGGCAGCACTGCTGCAGGGATTCATGTGCTTATTTACAATATATAATTGGGGGAAGACATGTCAAACCTGTTCAATCTGGGGTTATCATATCTAATGACCTCAAAGTGGTAGGGCGGTGTTAACATGGCAGTGAGTAGGGCCAGTCAGAGGCTGAAAATGCATAGGGAGAGGTATCTCCAGCAGGAGGAGGGAAGTGGTGTTGCCACTGTATCACTCGCTGGGAGACCCCCAACCAGGAGTATTGTGTTCAGTTCTGGAGGCAGCACCTTTTAAAGGACATAGAGTGGAGGCAGTCTGGGGGGCAACTAAAATGGTGCAGTTATGAGAACAGACTGAGGATCTAGGCATGAGCATTAAGCCACGACGGAGGTGTGCTCTAATGCTGGTTGATGCGCAGAGTGCGTGCCCGAGGCCCATGGCGAGACTTACCACCCACCCCTGCATCAACATTAGACACACCGACGGAGTGGCTTAATGCTTTTGTAACACGTCATGGGTCGGTGGAGGCATCTGAGCAGTCTCAGTGTGGCGAGACAGACAGCGGCACAAGGAGGGGCTGCGCGACCGGTCACCCTGTGCTCTGTTGTCAAGAAAAGCGTGCACACACCTCGATAGGGTACCATGCGGTCTCACCTCCCATGTCCCTGGAGTCGCTGCAGATTCTGCAGCCAACTTCGCAGTAGCATTCCTGTACTACTTGCTGCGGCAGTTCCCGTGATGAGTGCCGGGAGGTCTCCGGTGAGTAGTGTGAGCGGCCGAGTCTCGCGCTGTGCATCCTGGGGGGCTTCCCTTCCTCTTCCCTCCCGCACACTGCTCCGGTGCTGCCCTGCTCCAGGTCGGCTCTCGCTCCTGCTCCTCACTCTGGTTGGCTGCCTCTCGCGGATGTCCGCCGCGAGTACTGCTCCCCCGTGCCAGTTTCCACCGGCGGATGACTCCAGGTGTTGGCGCTCCTGTCTCTGCAGAGCTTGATCCCAGTTCTGCTAGGCAGGGGGTCTAGCTGCCAATGGTACTGCCGAAGCGGGCAAGCATATGTGGGTTAATACTCGCTTCGGCTGCCGTCCCGTGACCACCCCCATCCTATCCGCTTGCTCCCTCAAACCTAGGCAAGTTATGCCATGTTACAAATGTACTTGATTGAAGACAGGAGAGTGAGAGAGGACAAGATAGAAACCTACAAGTATCTCACAGGGGTAAACAAGGTGCAGGAGGGAAGTCTCTTTCAAATGAGAAAGGACACCAGGACCAGATGTGATGGAATTTGAGTGGGGTGGGGTTTAAGAACAATGTAAGGAAGTATTACTTCACTGAAAGAGTTTCAGATGCATGGAACAGACTGTTAGTAGGAGTGGTAGAGGTGAAAACATAGGTGTCTTAAGTCATGTTCATTTATTTATTGAAATGTTTCACAAGGAAGGCACACTGAGCAACAAGTCGCTCATTTCCCGGTGTGACCTAGGGTCACATGTGTGGGATAGACATTGGAGAATATTAGTAAACAGGCAGGGAAGAGAAAGGGTCACCAGAGACTAGTTAGGGTCTGCTGAGACAGACTAGTCAAGGATGATCTGTGTAGACTAAGATGGCCGAGAGGTCCTTTTCTGCCCACAAATTCTATCTTTCTATGTAACCTCTGTTAAAGATGTTTTTTCTTGTTTTTGATTCACAGTTTTCATCCCTCCTCATCCTCCTTTCCTGGTGGACCAGAGTCTCCTTCAGTCACCCCACCATCTCATATCCCTATAAAATCTGGACTGATTGCTGCAGGCCTTCAACTTCCAACTGCTGATCCCATCTTGTGTCCTGGACTCACTCTGCTTGGTGAGGCTGACTGTCTGGGAGCTGAAGACGGACAGATCTTTCGCCTTCTATGGAAGCTGCGTGGAGTAGCATCACTGTTTTTCCCTGAGGGGCTGATTTGTATTTCCAAACAGCAACACCTGCCTCCATTGAGCATGGCCTGAAAGAGAGGCCTGCTCTCTATCCAGAAGTGACTGGGACCAAGCCATGTACATATTTTCTTATGTGTACTCAAACGATTATGCAACAATGTTATGTACAGGACAGACTGCCTGGTACATCTGGGTCATGCTTCACTATCCTGCATCACACTGCTGACTGGATTTCTCCTCCCAACATAGGGCTGTGTTTTCCTACTTTCACAACTTTCTCTGCCCCAGGCAGCCAGGTGACTGTCATGTATCAGCAGAAAGCACCAACCCTCTCCAAGGCAGAATGCATCTGAAACAGGCACTCAAAACTGCCTTTGCCACTCAGAACATGACTTCTTCGACACAGCGTGCAAACTCAGGTTATCAGTATGATAAACAAGTGGGCTTACTATAATGTACCCCCTAAAGGGTTCACTTCTTAGAACAATGAGACTTCATTAGTAATCATGACACTGATTGTGACTTTGTACAACATGTGTACACCTGTGGGTTACCCAGGAACTGCTGTGCTGACAAATATGTGGATCAACATACTTGAGAACATACTTTGACCTAAGACTTCTGCCCTTCCAGGAGGCTGAAGGCATTTAAATCTTGCCCGAAAGCTATGCCCAATAAGGAGCCTGTGTTTCCACAGTTTGGTTGTAACCTAAGGAATGGAATGTTGCATGGTTTGCCTGCCACCTATCCACCGATCACGGAGCACAGATGATCCTCTATGACAGAATTGGGAGGCCAGCAATTTGATCTCTGTGCCAGTTTGGGAAACTGTCTTACAGAGAGAGTGACCAGCAGAGTCCTTGGTTAGAAGGATGCCACAAGTCTTGTAGGCAAGTAATGTGTGTCTTGCTGTTGTTCGAGATCTGAGGAGGGTGTTGCTGCTGTGACAAATATAATTGAGAGAAAGGCATTTTGTTGGCAATCCAGGTGATGATACCTAGTGTGTTCTGTGTCAGAAATCATCCAGCTTTTGCAGGACTCTGTCTGAAAGGAAATCGCTTACGTTAGGTTCGAGAACAGGCAAATAAGGAATAAAAGTCTGCATGCAACTCACTATTGAGTTACGCCATGAAGGGCAGGTGCCAATCAACATCCTAGCCTGGTGTAGGTGTTTGATCTCAAACCACAAGGAGGCAAAACATGGAGGAACAATAGAAACAGAAACATAGATTTTGACAGCAGATAAGGACCGCTTGGCCCACCCAGTCTGCCCATTTCCCTACCTAATGGATAAGCTGCAGATCCTAGTTAACCAGCAGCCTACTTCTTCCTACCCCCAACCCCTAGAATTGCCTTATGACTGTCCCATGCATGCTTGAATTCCACCATTGTTTTTGACTCCACAACCTCCTCCGGAAGGCCGTTCCATGCATCCACAACCCTCTCTGTGAAAAAATACTTCCTTAAATTACCTCTGAGCCGCCCCTTCTATCTTCAAATTGTGCCCCTTGTTCTTGCACACCTCTTTTTTGAAAGATGCTACCCTCTTGGACTTTGTTGATTCCCTTGAGATACTTGAAAGTTTCTATCATGTCCCCTCTCCTCCTTTCCTCAAGGCTATACATATTCAGCTCCTTTAGTCTCTCTTCATATGTCTTCCGGTGCAGACCGGCACCATTTAGTTGCCCTCCTCTGGACAGCCTCCATCCTGTCTATGTCCTTGGAGATTGGGTCTCCAGAACTGCACGCAGTACTCCAGATGGGGTCTCACCAGCTGTCTGTACAGAGGGATAATAACTTCCTGTTTTCTACTGGTGATGCCTCTCCATGCATCCCAGTATCCCCCAGCCCTCCTTGCTGCCCTCTCACATTGCTTGCCCACCTTTAGGTCATCTGATATGACTACCCCCAGGTCCCTTTCCATTTTTGTTGTTGTTAGTATCTCACCCCCCATTGTGTACTGTTCCCCTGGGTTTTTGTTTCCCAGGTGCATTACCTTGCACTTCTTAGCATTGAATCTAAGCTGCCATACATTTGACCATTCCTCTAACCTTGCCAAGTCCCTTCTCATCCTTTCCACCCCACCTTGTGCATCCACTCTGTTGCAGATCTTTGTGTCATCTGCAAAGAGGCATACTTTTCCTTCAGTCCTCTGCAATGTTGCTGATAAAGACATTGAAGAGACCGGTCCTATACTGAACTCATGGTACCCCACTAGTAACCCCCTTTCTTCAGAGTGGACTCCATTTACTATCACTCTCTGTGTCCTATTCTCCAGCCAATTCTTTACCCAGGCTGTCATCTTGGGACCCACTACCAGGCTGGCTAATTTGTATATTAATCTTTTGTGTGGGACTGTGTCAAATGCCTTGCTAAAGTCTAGTAGGCCATGTCCACAGCCCCTCCCTGATCTACTACTTTGGTCACCCAGTCAAAGAAATCTATCAGATTTGTCTGGCATGACCTTCCCGCTGTGAATCCATGCTGCCTTGGGTCCTGAGCCCCTCTGGCCTCTAGATACTCAACAATTCTTTCCTTCAGAAGTGATTCCATCATTTTCCCTACCACTGAGGTTAAACTAACAGGTCTGTAGTTTCCTGCTTCTGCCTTGCTCCCACTTTTGTGAAGGGGAATCACATCTGCCCTTCTCCAGTCCTTGGGTACCACCCCATCCTCCCATGATTTGTTAAAGAGGGTAGTCAGTGGTGTCACTAGTTCTACCCTTAGTTCTTTTAGAATTCTGGGATGAATCCCATCAGGCCCCATTGCTTTGTCCACCTTCAGTTTTAAGAGTTCTTTCAGAACCCTTTCTTCTGTAAATGGGCTGGTATCAACTTCTATCCAGAGTGTTTCTACTGTTTGTTTTAGGTACCTCCCCACTTCCTTTGTAAATACTGAGCAAAATATTTGTTTAGTATCTCTGCCTTTTCACAGTCACCCTCTGCCCACCCTCCCTCCTCTTTATTAAGCCTCACTAGCCCTCCCTTGGTCTTCCTTCGCTCCCTGATGTACCTATAAAATGGATGTTTCAAAGCCCCTGAGGAGGTGAGGAACCCAGAGAGGAAAGTAACAGTGCTTCTTCAGGAGAGATCAGATAACAACTCTCAGATGTGTGAAGACAATCCTGAGTATGACTCAGGTAGACAGATAGAAAGATAGATAGATAGATAGCGAGGTTGTTAGAACCTGCTGAAGTTCTAGATTCTGGTTCCTGCAGAACTTCTGAAAAAGTTCTGGGGTTTAACCTTTTTCAGAACTTTCTAGAACTCGAACCCTAATTTTTTTGTGTTGCCAATACTAAAATACATGTCATGAAATTGTGTTCAAAAGAAAATAAAATCTGTTTAATACTGGTATAAGGGGAAAGAGAGATGATCATCCGTGACTTTAAAGGAACACTCAGCTTCTGAACATTTTTTTATGACCCTTCTAATCTTGGTGTCTGTAAACTGCACTCTGAAGGCAGTTGCTGACATTACATTTCAATCCTACCTTTGCCATGTTTAGACATTAATTTTTACTAAAAATGCATTTAGGTCCTTTTCTTTTCAGTGCCCCGCTTCCCATTCATCCCCGCTGTTGAATCCTGCCAACCTCGTGCATGACCGAGTTCGGCATTTTTTGTTGCTATTAAACAAAATAGCTGGCAATATAAAGAAAAGTCCCCAGAGTCTGGCAAAAGGTGCATTTTATTTATTAAAGAAATCTCTATCAGAATGTAAAAATGGGACTCGGTGCATGCGCACCAATGGCACTTGTGGGCATGCACTGAGTCCTGCGGGTGCGCATGCGCAGAGTCCCATTTTTACATTCTGGCTGTGATTTCTTTACTAAATACTGCTCAGTTTGTTAAAATACTCCTATTGCCAAATTCTGGGGACTTTTCTTTATACTGCCTGCTATTTTGTTTAATAGCAACAAAAAATGCTGAACTCGTTCATGCACGAGTTTGGCAGGATTCAACAGTGGGGACACGAGAGAAGTGGGTCACCAAAAATAAAAGGTCAGTCTGACCTAAATGCATTTTTTGTAAAAAAAAAATTATGTCTACATATGGCAAAGGTAGGATTGAAATGTAATATCAGCAACTGCCTTCAGCATGTATTTTACAGACACCAAGATTAGAGGGGTCATACAAAAATGATCAGAAGTGGACAGTGTCCCTTTAATATGACTATAGCTACATTTGTCTGTAGTTTCTTCTGTTTGCTAAAGCTAGCCACTTACAGCTGCTAACACGGCCACCCACCCACACATTAAATGTTTTCCTGCTGCAGCTGCATTAGATTTCATGCATGCAAAAAAAAATCAATTACTACCTTTATTTAGTCATGTATATCCTCATCATTCGTCAACGAAGTATGAAACAAACATTATTTGACATTAGCTAACCTCAGCTGCTTGCTGTTGTCACTTTTAAACAAGTAACTTGAAAGCTGTTATGTTTCAAACTTTCTATAAGTAACAAAAACAAGGTACTGCAGCTGTAGAGCATGGAACTGGTGCACATATTATGTCCATAAGTGCAGTCAGTCATCAGACATTTAAATAAAAAAAAATCATTCTTGTTTGCAAACTGTAGCAATACATACAATTTTCTAAGATAATGCATTAGATGCTATATAAGTAAAATATAGTTCATATATAAACTAAAAAAGGGTTTTCCAGACCATGTAATAACTCAGGTAACATTTAATGTAGGTGCAGCACTGGCATGGTAATGCCATTGGCCCTCTTCCCACTGATGTTAACTTTTCCTGCACAACAAAAATTGCTGACTTTGGGCCTTATCTACAAAGCAGATTGCCGTTAAACAGAACTTGTGATTTTGTGGAAATGGTCCATGGTAGTAGAAGTACAAAAATACCCACTACATGTCATCAGATTCTGTTCTTTAAACTTTCTTTTTTTTTTCATCACACAGTATTTATGAACCGCCATCTGAGTTATCATCATCTTCCACAACATCACTCACTTGATCAGGATTAGCAGTTGGTACACTTTTGTAGGGATATGACAATCTTGCCTTATTAACTGTAATGAATGCTAATGTCTGTACATTTTCTGGCAACAATCTGTTTCTGGTGCTTGTTACAATATTGCCAGCTGTACTAAACATGCATTCTGAAGACACACTTGTTGCAGGAAAATCAATATATTTAAAGGCTTCATTATATAGCTCAGGTCATATTAACTTTTTCAATCCCCAGTATTCAAAAGGACATGCATCAATAGGAATAAGTGGTTCTTGCAGGTAACTGTCTACCATGATGGACAGGGAATGCTCAAAAGAATCAATGTAACTTGGTTTGGCAATGATTTGTGAAAGGTTTTGCCCCAGATTTAACTTGCTACTAGGGTTGAAACTTGGAGTTGTGGAAAAACTACTGCTCACATTTGGTGACTTTTGCAATCTTGTACCTGTTCATGAAGATGGACCTGCACATTGTGGAGATGAGAAGCTACTGTGAGTGTTCAAGTTTGATTCATGTGAGTGCTGCAACTCAGCTAGCAACAGCAATTTGTAGTGCTCCACATTATCTGTTTTTGGAAGCTGTATAGCGTTGAACCTACACTCTAAGAGAGTTGCAAGTATGTAGTGCTTTGTCTTGGTCATTGTAATTTTTCATCTTTTTGGAAGCACTCAGACATTATCTTTACAAGATTTCAATGATACTGCCAATATCTTGTTTCTTCTTCAGATCTGTCTATTTCTATCTGTCAAGTCAGATCACTCAGATGATGTATAATCAGCATTATAAGTGGAATAACCTGACTCAGAATCACACATTTTGCTGCATGTCCCTTGAAGCTGTCTCAAAAGGAGTTAGAATGCAGCACACTGTCTGCATTAACTTCAATTGCAGCACAGAAAGCATAATGCCATTACCAATAATGTACTTGAAGCAATATTCATGTACAGCTTGCTTTTGTTCCAAGAGGCAGTGCAGCATATAAAGAGTTGAATTCCACCAAGTGGAAACATTCTGAGTCAGCTTCTGGTGGGCCAGATTGTGTTTCTTTTGAAATTCAGATAATATCAGTACAGCCTTGGTTGAATGAGAAAAGTGAGACACAATTTTTTTGCAAACAGCAATCATACCATCAACTTGTGTTTCATTGGTCAGGAACACACTGACAATTAAATGCAAGCAATAGCCAAAGAAAAAAGCATGCATGAACCCTCCATCCTGTCCTGCTTTCAAGATATTGGCTCCATTGTCACTTACTATAAAGCCACATATTAGGCCATGAGAATAAATATAATCTTTAAGGAGCTCATCTACTTCTTGCAGTACATTTGAAGCTGTAGGACTTTGCCCAAACTTTTGTATATGATGTGGTGCCATCTTTTGGGGTGTTTGTGTGTGTGTGTGTTTAAGCAGCACAAGAAAAACTGACCATATAGGTGGTAAGGGACATGTAATCTATATTCTGACTGCTGGTCCACATATCTATCATGACATGAATAATCCCACCCTCTGCAATATTAAATGCAGACATCACTGTTGCTTTTAATGCCTGATAAAAAATGTTTGATATTTCAACATAGGCAAAATACCTTCACTCAAGAACATTGTAACAAGGCTGTGCAAGTTTCATGACCTCCCTAAAATCCTCATGATTTACTAAAGAGTACGGGACAAGGGCCCCAGAAAACATTTTCCCAATTTTATGATTATGATGATGACTCATTGGATGACTTTTGTTAACATTTTTTCTTTCAAATGCCCAAAATAATGTTAGCTGCTTACAATGTGTCCCTGCTGGTTTATTATACACTGTGCTTCATTTGCCAAATGGATGTTGAGTTGGTGAACTTATACATTCAGTGCCGTCACTGGATGTGCAACTGGTACTAACAGTGTTGGTGCTAATAGTGGCTCTAGGTCTGACAGTGGTTCTGTCTGCATCAAGTTAACAAAATCCACTGTTTCTATGACCTGATCCTTCTCATTAGTGGTCTGGGGAGGTGGAGTTGGAGGACATGATTTTTGGCTGATCAAGCAATACTAAATGGGTCTTCAGATAGTGTTTGAGAACTGCAGTGCCAAGACATGAAGCAACTTTACCATGGCTTACACTTTGTCTACAGATGGTACAAATTACTCTGCAGGAATCAAGTTTACTCACTGAAAAATAGTTCCACACTGCAGAAGTGACAGACTTGATTTGAGTGCTAGGAAGAGCACTCGTTTTTTTTTTCACCTGTGTGAAATTAACTCAGGCCATCTGTGCTTTTTGCACCTATAGTGCTAGTAGAGTGGGACACCTGAGTGGTTTTCACTTGAGAAGACATGGTGGATTTGTTCTTTGTGGACTTATTTGCAACTGCACTACCTGATGCTTTGTCAACAGCCTCACTTATTTGGCTTGGGTGAGGGACTATTACTTCACTAGTCAATAAAGTGTCAGACTACGGCAAAGAGCTACTGTCTGAGTTAGAGTCACTGTCACTTATTTTATTCTTATTGCTACTGGCAAGGATTTTAACAGCATGAACAGCATACTTTATATTGCCTCTACAAGTGACACCAGGAGCTGCACAAGTTTTTTTAAAATGCCCCCCTTTGCCATGGTTTACTGTGGCTCTTTTGGTGCTTGTATTATCATCTAAAATGTTTGTAGTATTTCTTCTACCACCATCTCCTGAAGCACCACCAGCAGCAGAGCCAGATGCTTCACCTGTGTTGTCAGTCAAAACAGCACCAGTGATTATGCACAATTCCTCCCTCACAAAATAGTGTGGCTTAAATCACAGATTTGGTTTTGACGTTATGACAGTGTCATCTGCAGTGGAAGTTAAATTGAAGCTAATATCAAGTTGGATGGGTCCCAGGTTCAAGCCCTATAGAATGAGCATTGGCAAGGCACTGATGTCAGGAATTGGAATTCTCAATAAAAAAGATTTTTTTTCACCATTAAATTTGTCTTTGTATATTTCTAACCTGTTTCACCCAAAATACATCTGAGTTTTATTTAAGATATCACACACTGACTGCCAGACCACACATGCTCACAGTCACAGATGGCAGGTAACACCATGCAGGAGTCATAGACATTTTAAATAAATAAATTATTTGTCTCTCCTCCTGACACCCCAAATATTTCTGGGATTTATTTAAGATACCACACACTCACTAGGCATGTACTGTATGATGCTTGGCATCACCTCCAGAGCTAAATCGTATGTACTCTCATCTGGATCTCTTTCTACTCTCTAAAGACACATTAGAAAATGGGCTTTTTATTTCCTGGCATCTGACTGCCTAGTACTCTTGCCGGGGGGGGGGTACATTATACATTAACTTTCAACAGATGCCCAGGAAATAGAAACTACCAGCTTATAGTGCTCCTTCACTGGAGTATCGTAGTGCCCAGCCTGCTCCCTAACAGGCTAAAAGCACCTAATTTGAATTTAAAATCATTGCAACTCTTTTCTCTCACTTAGCGAGAGATACTGTCCCCCCAACACTCCCTGGTTCATTACTAGCTACCTAAAAATGCCACAGATCAACCTTCACTGGGCTCAGTCCTGGCTAGCTTTGTTTGTTTGTTTGTTTCTTTTTATTTTCATGTACGGTACCCTCTTGTCTGACTCTCGGACAGCTGACCATGCTCTTGCTGCTCTCTCACTCCCAAAAATTAAACTGCTCACCTTTACCACCTCCCAAAAGCAAAGAGCGAGTCAGTCCCAGCCCGCCATATAATGAAGCTTCTGGCTCAGTGGCTCAGGACAGATCTGGTGCTTCATGGGGTGGAGGTTGCTGGGACAGAACATAGAGTGGCTCTGTATGCCAACAATTTATTATTATATCTGACAGCCCCCGCAGCCTCCTTACAAGTCACGGAGATGATCACCGAATTCACAAAACTAGCAGGATATCCTCTCAGTTCAACTAAAACTGAGGTGAACAAATGACAAGGGTTGCTCCCAGGGTTTGGTGCTTGAAAGTTCTGTAACTTCACAATGCAAGTGAAAAGGACTCAGCACTCTGTACAAAAATAAAGCCAGATGAATCCCCAGTTCTGTAGCAATTTTTAAAGTCCATTTATTGAGATGAATGAAAGTGAAGTTAGCAGCATAGCCCAAGGAGGCCACCTGTAATCCCAATGTTTCACATTCATTCTGGATGATTTGTCAGAAACTGAGGTGCTTAGTTTTAATTATATTTCCTTATGGACCTGCTTCCCTATGAAGTGGACACTTTCAAAGCTCAAATATTTAGGCTTAACGATATGCAATACTAATGAACATTTATTTCAGGATAATACCTCTAACCAGATAGCTTGGAGTAGATTTTACCTGTGGCCACATCTCCCATTGCCAATGTATACGCCCATATAGAACTGGTTAAGATTAATATCTTACCAAGATACTTGTATATGTTCCAATGCACCCCAGTAGAATTAAGCAACAATTTTTTGAATGGTACATAGAGACAGATCTTTGTTATCTAGGTGAACAAATAACCTAGAGTGAAGAGTAACCTCCTTTGTGCCAATAAAGCCATTGGCAGCTGGGTAGTACCTGTAATAGCAGATTGCGGGATAGCAGTACAAACTAGGTGGGCCTTTTAATGGGGGAGACACAATACTAAGCTTATTGGAAAGAAATAGAGGAGGACATCATTGTACGATGTCCTCTAGCCTCTATTTTGTTTGACCCAGTTTACCATAAGATAACAGCCACATCTCATTACACTGCACTGGAGACTACTTTTAAGGCATAGACTCAATTTCTTAAATATTCTAGGGTACAACATCATAGGTGGAGATTCGTTTGATTTGCAAGCTAGATCTGTGGTACCTTAGAAAGGCACGATGTGGTTTTCAATACCCTGACCAGATGTTAAGGGAAGATCAAATAATGACATTCAGTTCAATTCAATTTTTATTTAACCAGGTAAAACATCATTGATCAAAGCTCATTTGCAAGATGGTCCTGGGACAGACAATTTTTACAAAACCATGTAAAATAAGCAGTTGAGAGAAAACAAAAATTACAATTTAGAACATTAAGAGCCCAAGGAAAATGTTGCAATACAATGAGCAGAAGATATCTAAGTGAACAAACACTAAAATACAATAAGTGCATAATCAAAACACTTCATCCTGACCAGAATACCCTACTGCAAAACAAGATGGCTAGCAAATAGAAGTTTGGGTGAAGAAGGGCGGAGAAGGAGGATAGTGGGAAGGGGAGAAGATGGGGGAAGGTGAGAGGCAAAAGGTATAGGCTTTATGGGTTGGTAGTGGCATACAGGGGGAATAGCGGGCTAGAAGGGTTACATAGAAGAGGGCTAGAATGGCTATGTAGAAGGTGAAGTGAAGGAAGGTCAATGCAGTAAGAAGGTGGGATAGGCTAGGAATAGGATAGTAGTCTGCCTACATAAGATATACTGACCAGATTGTAGGGCATTTGAGGACACTCCAGGAATGTCAAAAAGATTTTGGATTGTCAATTAGAGATAGATTTCATTATTTTTAATTACAAGCATATGTACAGGTCTTATAATGGTGACAAACCTTTATCACAGACATAGATTCAGCGGAACATACTTTAGGGATCTTATTGGCAGACAGTTCTAAAAATTGGGTGATATCATGTATTTATCAATACCTAGTGTCCCACAGAAATGCAGTAGCTACATCCCTGATACACAAATGGGAGGGAGTTGAAGGGAGGAGATGGAGGGCGATGAAGGGAAGGGGCAGGATGGAGGATGGTATCGCTGAATACGAGAAGCTTAGGCAACAACTCAGCTGGGCTACAGGCATCAGGCACTCTTGGCAGTGTGGAAGGTGGATATTGCAGCTGTCTTGGAAACGTGAGCAACTGAGCACTGGGACTGGGACTTGGCAATCCCAGGGTACAAATTATGCAGGAAGGACCATAAGGGGGGGTGGCAGTATATGTGAGGGATGGGATCAAATGCACAAGGGATGAGGGGGAAGAAAGGAGAACAGAGACAATCTGGCTGCAACTCCTAGACTTAAGGGGTAGGAAACTGAGGTTTGGGGTGGTATACAGGCCACCGCCCCAGTCTGAGGAGCTTGACAGAGAATTAGTGGGACAAATTGGAAAGGTATGTAGAAAAGGGAAGGTGGTCATCGTGGGGGATTTCAACTTGCCAGGGGTTGACTGGAGCATTCCGGTCACCTGCAGTGCTAGGGAGCAAGTGCTGCTGGACACGATCCAGGAGGGTCTCTTGATGCAGTTGGTCAGTATGCCTACTAGGCTAAGAAACACTTTAGATCCAGTATTGTCAAATGGGGAGGCAGTAAGGGAAATAAGGGTGGAGGACCCACTAGCCGACAGCAATCACCAAACAGTGTGGTTTAATATCACGATGTGTGGGGAGCCAGAGAAATCAACAACCCGGGTGGTAAACCTCAGGGGGGTGGACTTTGGGAGGATGCGGGAAGTACTGAAAGGGAAACTGGAGGGCATAAGGCAGGAAATGGATGCGGAGCAGAAATGGGATATTATTAAATGGGGGATTACAGAGGCAACGGAAGCCTGCACCAAGACACAGAGTAAGAGGAGCAGAGCAAGGAAACCCTGCTGGTTGAACAGCAAGGTAGTGGAGATGGTGAGGGCAAAACAAGAGGTGCACCAGAGGTATAGGAGGATGGGGAAGGAAGGGGACAAGGAGGAGTATGCACGATGGTCCAGGGAGGTGACCAGCAAAATGAGAGAAGCCAAGGCCCAGAGGGAGCTGAGATTAGTGCAGGGAATTAACAGGGGAAGAATTTTTCAGATGCAACAAGGAGAAAAGGGAGTGCAAGGAGAAAATACTGAGGATAAAAAAGTGTGGAGTGGACAGAAAGGGGTGGAACAGGTCAAGCACTGAATGAATACTTTTGCTTAAAAGACGTGAAGAAAGGGGGGAACCGCTACCACCATGGGCTGGGAGGGTGGGGACGGTGGAGGAGAGGCGACAGATGGAAGAACTGAGGAGGTAGAGTCCTACAGGGACTGATGGCACTGAGGGTAGACAAGGCACCAGGGCCAGATGGGATCCACCCCAGGGTGCTGAGGGAGATGGAGGAGGTGTTGGCGGAGCCGCTGGTGGATCTGTACAGCACCTCACTGGAGACAGGATATGTGCCACTTGACTGGAGAGTGACACATGTAGTGACGTTACACAAGAGCAGACCAAGGGATGAACCGGGTAATTATCATCTGGTAAGTCTCACCTCCATAGTGAGTAAACTCATGGAAACGATACTAAAGGAAAGACTGGTGTCATACCTGAAGGATAACGGCCTCCAGGATGTGAGGCAGCATAGGTTCATTTCGGGGAAGTCTTGTCAAACCAATATGATACAATATTATGACTGGGTGACAGGTGAGCTGGATAAGGGTCATACGGTGGATGTTCTGTACATGGATTTCAGCAAGACCTTTGATTTGATGCCTCGTGGGTGGCTTGGGGGGAAGCTAACTGGTGTAGGGGTAGGGAATTAACAAAAATGACGAACTGGATTACAAGCTGGCTGAGTGGGAGGCTACAAAAGGTGGTGGTGGGAAGAGAGCTCTCAACTCCAAAACCGGTGATGAGCGGGGTGCCACAGGGCTCTGTGCTGGGACCAGTATTATTTGGGCTCTTCATATCAGACATTGGGCATGGGGTGGTGAAAATGAGAGCAGTGGTGAATGCAGGAGAGGGATAGAAGCAGCTGCAGGGGAATCTAAGCAAGCTAGAGGAGTGGACAGAGAGGTGGCAGCTGGGGTTCAGTGCAAAGAAGTGTAAGGTTATGCACTTCGGAGCAAAGAACCCAAGGAGAGAATACTGGCTGAGGGGGTTAAGCTGGGGATCACTGAGGGGGAGGAGAAGGACCTAGGGGTAATGGTAACAGGGACCTTGAACAACACTGCCCAGTGCAGGAGAGTGACTGCAAAAGTGAATAAAATGCTGGGATGCATGGCGAGGGGGGTTTCATCCAGGTGAAAACAAGTGATCATGCCCCTGTACAGGTCGCTGGTAAGGCCACACTTGGAGTACTGTGGGAAGTTTTGGAGGCCATACCTGAAGTGTGATATCAGGCTACTGGAGGGGGTGCAGAGGAAGGCAACTAAGATGATATGTGGAATGGAGGAGACTATGAGAGCAGGCTGGGAGACTTGAATATGTACACCTTGGAGGATAGAAGGGACGGGGGGACATGATAGGAAACATTCAAGTATGGGAATCAGTAAGGATGGGGCAGATGGGGTCTTTAAGCTAGAGGAGGAAAGACACCAGGGGCATGGGCTAACAATGGGGAGTTTAGGAGGAAATGAGGAGACACTATTTCACGGAGGCGTGGTAGCAAAATGGAATGCACTACCAGAATGGGTGGTATCATGTAAATCTGTGAACAACTTTAAAAGGGCATGGGACAAGGAACAGGGGAGAGTGAGGATGGAGGTGGGGTGGCAGTGGGATGACAAAGGGAAGGGGGGTGGGTAGCTGCAAACTAGGGGTGCTAGCTGCACACTCAAATGAACTTATATAGACCGGGTGGTCTGTTTCTGCTGGCATATTCATGTGTTCGTGAAGCTGGGTTTAAGTTAACGCAACAAGAGTGGATGAGGATATGGCAGGGTTCTTTACATGCAACTTCGTCCCCTAGGTGGCAGGAGTATACCTGGAGTGTAAAGACTAGATACTTTATTACCCCTATAATTAGGACAAAATGGGTGTTGGAGGCATTGTGGGGAGCATCAAGCTTTTCATGAATATATTTTTTGTTTGTGTCCTGCACTGTAAGGTTATAAGGTGATAGTTATAAAAAGTTTGCAAAATATCTTTAACTTAAAGACGTAAGTCCTCCACTATCAAAATTTAGTATTGGGACTTCCGCCAACTCCATTTGGAGGGATAATCAACTCTATTTATAGTATGTATTGTAGCTTATAACAAAGCCATTACACTAAAATGGTTGCTAAGATACCCCCCATAACTGTCTGACAGTAAAGATTGTCAAGGAAATGTATTTATTTATTTAATTTTTGTTGACCGGGTAAGTGCACTAGACAAATCATGCCTATTTTCAGGCCTGGCCCGGGGGAGGGGGATACAGATGAATGCTAACTGACCTTGAACCAGTTTAAGTTGTTGGTGGTATTTTTAGTGAATGGAGGGAAATTTGGCCAGGGCACTGGGGGAAATTCCCCTGCTCTATGGTAGGGGACACTGCTGACCCATGGCCTCAACTCCAATGGACATTCAGTGTGCTGGTGTACCTGCAGGAGAGCATATCTTCGCTCCTGAAAATCCAGCTGGGGAGATCTCTTCTCATGTTCTGGTTATGGACAATGCTGCTGTGGTACCTGAAATGGTGGATGGTGCTGGTAATGTGCCTTTGAGCTTGCTGATGGCTGGTGATTTATGGCTGAAACATATGCTTCAAACAAATAGAGAACATGTTTTGGCGGTCATTGCAGCAGAAGAGCAGTCCTTGTCTACCTACAGTATACTGCTGGTCCTTTGGAAGATTTGGGGCTCCAGACTGAGTCTGTTCTGGAAAAATGTACTGAACTACCTCCTTCACAAAAAATGCTGCCAGGTGTCTTATCTGCTGAACTGCTGGCTGTCAAACTCAGTGATGATGCATTAGCATCAAAGCCTTGCAACGTGGATGACTCAGAGGCCCCTACTTCACGCTCAGCTGTTTCTGGACTTTCTTCTGCTCCTCGAACAAATGGTCCTGTTCCTCCCCTGGCTGTTGTGAGTAATGACACTGTTTCTATACCTGTTCAGGAGGGTTCTCCTGCTGGGGAAATACATATTCGGCGGGGGAGAGTGGAATCTTCAGTTGAATTCCTGAGTAGGCCAGTCAGTGTCTCTCGGTCTTTGGCACACTCCTTGCGGAGTGCTGGGTGGAAACCGGGGCAGGAGGGTCACTGGATTTCTGACCCACACCACAGCCTGATTCCTGGAGCCCATGAGTCTGTTGTTAAACCGGATGACACTATTGCTGAAGGGTGTTCTTCCCTACCTCACCCCTTTATTACTGACTCTGACTTGGACCTTCATGCTGCTGATATGCAGCCAACTGTTCGTGCTTCTACTAACTCAACCAATGTTCCAGTGTTGTCTAGCTCTTCATCAGGGGATGAAGGTACTAGCTCTTGATTACTATAACAGTCGTGGGGAGAACAGATGGACAGTTTTTCCGCCCCACTAGGCCCTCGTAATGATTCCCGAGATCAAGTTAAACATACTTGAGAGGAATTTTGATGTTGGGACAATTTTTCTGGACATCCTGCTCCTATGTAGAGGAGAAATGCTGTTACATTACAGTATTTAGGGGGTTTACCTACAGTCCCAGACAGGATTTATGTGGGGAAGACTTTAATTAAGGAATCTCTGGGGTTCTTTACCAATGAAATTTATGCCCTTATTCATGTTTCGGGTGATAGCCTTTATGACATTAGTTTTAAAACCCTCAGGGCTTAGACAGATTTTGGGCCAGGTGCGAGCTTGAGATGTTCTGCCCTCTGGCTGCATTTAGACTATCCTGTTAACCAAACCTGCTACTAAACTAGTTACTATCTTGTTTTGTAATGAAACTGTTGCAGTCCATGACATCTCTCATTGGCTGCAGCAAAGATGAAATTTGGGGTCTCCACAACCGATATTTGATGCTGAACATCTTTGGACTGGGGGTTGGAAATACAGGGTAAGGTTAAGACACAATAATATTGGTCCTATTCATCTCCCTAACAGTTTGTTTTTGGGGAGGGAGAGGGGCCACTGTTTTTATGTCGTGCAGCCTACAACTTGTTTTAAATGTGGGTCGTACATGCCTCTAAGTTCTGTCTGTGATCACCTACGTTGCAGTCTCTGTCTTTCTTATGGTCACTCCAGTGTTGATTGCAAAAATGAGCTTAAGCGTAATCTTTGTGATGATTCTGGACATGGCTTTAGATCCTGTCCTTGGGCAACGCACAATAGGTCTGATAGCCCCCATCAGGACACTATTCCTACTGAAGCCCAAAAGAAAGACATTGCTCCCCATAAACCTACCCCTGAGAGTTCTACTGTCCAAACCCACCACACCGCTGACCCTGTGCCTTTGGCTGTGCCATGGAGAGCTCCCCATGTCTTCCCTCCTGCTTCTGATATTGCGTGCAGGAAGAGTTGCCTATGGATCAGGACCTTAGTCTCCCTGCTCTTCCTGGGGGAGCTGACTATTTAAATTCTGAACAGCCTTCTGAGATTTCTGGGCCTAAGGAGGTTATGCTGCATCCCAATCTGGGAATAACACCCAAGCGGAGAGCTATTAAGCAAACCAGAACCAGATCCAAAATTGCTAAAACTTCCTCCCCTACTGTTGGTATCCCTCTCAGCAATAAATCTGATGTTCTTTCCAAATAATCCCACTCTTCGGATCAGGGTGGGGACTTGGAAACATCCTCCCAGATCCTTCTTTCCTCTGATTCGGAGGGAGATACATTGCCTGATACTGGGGGACAGACAAGGCCTTTGAGGCCTGGAGTCAGGCCTAGACGAAGTTCTAGACTGGGGAAAGTTACCTGAACCATCCCTTCCCTCTTGTTTTTCACTTAAATGTCTCCCACCAGTACGCTGAGTATAGCCACTTTAACTACTAATAGTATTAAAAATGCTCAGCGTCGGTTGGTGACCTTTCATACACATTGCAGGATCTGGCCTTTGATATCTGTCTTATACAGGATACTAGATTAAATTCCTTATCCTTGGTATCTGTGGCCCAAGAATTATGGTGGTGGGGTCCTTCTTTCTTTTCCTTTGGGGTGGACACATGTGATGGTGTTGGGATTCTGTTTCGGGGTGATGGGTTTAAGATTACTAAATTAGTGGAAATTTATTCAGGGAAGGAGCTTCTCTTGGACTTTTATTACAATAACTCTGCTTGCAGGTTGATCTCTCTTTATGCCCCTGTTAGAAAAAAAGACAGGGTTGACTTGTTTAATACTATTAAACCTTATTTCATTACTACTGAGCATTTGATCTGGGGAAGGGACTTTAATTGTGTGGTGGCCAAGCAGAACAGGGGAGCACTCACTGATAAAGACTTTTGTGATACAAATTGTCTCAAACGTATAATTTCTGGGTGTCATGTGCAGGATGTTTATAGGACTGTTCACAAACAAGAGGGTCACACCTTCTTCAAGGGTCAGCTGTCCACCAGGATAGACTTCCTTTTTGTAGATTCACTTGCACATGTGTTACAGGCTAAAACTATTCCTTTTGAGACTTCTGATCATGTTATCCTAGTTGCTTCCTTGCATTGGGGGATGAACCTGCCTCATGGGAAAGGGTACTGGAAATTTAATATTACCTTCCTTGATGATGCTCTCCTGGTACAAACCATTCAGGACCTTCGTTTAAGGCCTGTATGACATTGGCTGGATTGATGGGGGATTTGAGCATCTGATAGGTCGAAACTAAGGCTGAGATTCAGACTTTGGTTAAGCATTTCTCTAGGACCCATACTGTTAATCAGTATTATAAAAAGGGTCTGAGAATGGAGCTTTCTGATTGGCTGCAAACATTCTAACAGCCTTATGTTAATCTTTTATTAACATACATGTAGAGTTCAGCCATATGCTGAACAAGGTTTAACACTGTTTAAACATTTTTTTATTATAATAGCAATAAGGTACTCCCAGGGATTATGTTAATGGTCAGTTAATCACCCTCTAGGGGCATGTGGCATTGGCTACACCTCGTGCCACAGTACAACCCTAGAAGATGATTAACAGACCATTAACATAACCCTTGGTCATGCCTTATTGCTTAATAAACACTACCTTGCATTGCAGAACCAACTAGAGAAACTCCATTCTACCATTAATACTCAGCGTGTTAACTTAACCTCTCAGGTAAAGACAGTCAAGCGTGAGATGGAGCTTTTGCAGTATTCAAGGGCAACCTCCTTGTTGAATGAACACGGGATTTGTTCACAAGGAAAGAAAGGGTTCGGAGATGCTTTTGATTCCTGTACTAAGTGGACATCAGCTAGGACTCTGATGGAGGTTAAGTCTCATCTTGGTACTTTGCTTATTTGCACGCCAGAGATCTTATCTGAAGTCACTACATACTTTAAGGACATGTATACAGCCTCACTTCTAGAGGATGGTAAAATTGTGAATTTTTTGTCCTCTCTTTTTCTCCCAGATTGCCCTAAGGACATTCTCCCGTTACTTACTTCTCCTATTCATGGAGATGAAGTTCAACATGCGATAACACGACTGAAAAATGACACTGCCCCTGGGTTAGATGGTTTGCCTTCTGAATTTTATAAAGTCTTTTGTGAAGTCCTTAAGGTGCTTACAGAAGTCTTTAATTGGTGTTTGTAGACTCAATCCATTGGCTTTCATTTGTGCATTGCAGTTCAGATTTTGATTTTTAAAAAGGGTGATCGCTGTGATTTCAATAATTGGAGATCACTGAGTACACTAAACACTGATCTGAAAATTTTAATGAAAATTCTGAATGTGAGATTGTTGAGAGTGGCTCCATATTTGATCTCCCTAACTCAAACGTGTTCCATTCCGGGCCGTACTATAGAAACCAACCTTCTTCTTCTTCGGGAACTTGTGGAACAGGGTAAGGAGAACTCTATCACTGGGTACATTATGTCCTTTGAACGGGAGATGGCTTTTGATAGAGTTCCACATCATTTTATTCTACATGTCCTTAGCTCTTATGGAATTCCTGCTGAATTTTGCTCTTGGCTTTCCTTGTTGTAGCAGCATGCTTCAGCTGTCCCCTTGGTAAATGAGTATCTGGGTTCCTACATACCGATTAATAGAGGGGTCAGGCAGGGATGCCCCATGACCCCCCTCCTGTATGTTTTTTGTTTGAATCCACTTATGAGATAAATTAATCAGGATGCCCTTATTCATGGTATGTTTCCTACATCTGGCTCCTTTCCAGTAAAAACTGTTGCATACGCAGATGACCTTTGTGTTTTTGTTTCAGATGCTGTCTCAGGTACTAGAGTTCTACAACATTTTTCTGCTTATTCGGCTGTAGCTGGGGCCTCTATAAATAAGTCTAAAATGTATTATTTACCCATTTGTGATTTATCCCCTGCAGTTGATTCAATACAAGATATAGCAGTTTCTAGGGAGCCCATTAAGATATTAGGTGTACTTTTTTTTGGGGGGGGGGATAATGCCTCCCTGAATTGGACTGCCAAGCTCGAAGTTGCTAAAACTAAAGTAGCTGTCTGGAAAACGTGGCACCAAACCAAACAAAAGAAGGTTCTCCTTACTAAAACGTTTTTACTCCCCATTTTTTTGTATCTTAGTGTGGTCTATCCCATTCCACGAGACCACGACATTTGGAAACGCAACTCTTAAGTCTTTTTTTTTCAAATTATTTGGGGTAGTAGACTGAACCCCATTAAAAGAGATATACTCTACTTACTCTTGGCACAAGGTGGCTTAAACTTTGTGAACCCTATTGCATTTTATTTCAGTATGTTTTGACCTGACTAGGCCAGAACCTGCTGTTTGGCTCTTGTTTGCAGACTTCTGGCTTCGTCGATTATATAGCATAAGGACTCCACAGGGAGGTAGGGCCTTCACAGCACGTTCATTTCCTGTCTATCTTCAGCCTGTTGTTACAAAACTGAAAAAGTGGAAACTATTGCTGGATAATGTTTTGTCTCGATCTAATAAGACTATTTATGCTACTATCCAATCTCAAGCTCACTTTATTACTTCTAAATTTAAAGACATACCAGGTCACTACCATGGGAAGGTTCTTACAGGGTTACATGACACGAAAATCCCCCCCTAGGATATGGGATGTTTTGTGGCTTTGTAGTCATGGCTGCCTTAATGTGAAAGGGAATGCTAAGACAGAAAGAATGTGCCCTAGACAATTTTGTGTGGCTCAGGAGGAATCTATGACACATTTTTTGTTACATTGCCCTTATGTCCAAGACGTATGGAGAGGCCTAGCAGTGAAATGGAAGGATTCTAAATGGAAGTCTGTTACATATGTAGAGGTGGTGGGTGTTTTTTTTTGACTCCACATGCTCTTCATGATAGGATTGTAAGACTTATTTTTATCCACTTTAAATTTCATTTATGGCAAGCTAGGTGTAAATTTGTTCTACAGCAAGTGTATCAAGTCCCAAACTGTATTATTGAAAGATTGGAATCTGACTTGCTTAACCAATGTATGTATGACAAAATGCATTTGATACATAATGAATGGATAGCTAGATGGAAAGCAGTTCCTGTTTTGAAGGATAAAATTGGATGAATTACTGTATTAAGTTCCTAGATAAGGTTTCTGCTTCTGTTCTGCTTTCCTGCTGTTCCTGTAACATTTGTTTGCTGTATTTTTTTTTTTAATTGTTCCTGCTTGGTTTTCCTTTCAAAGTTTACTGTACTGTAGTATAATTGTGGTTGTTTTCATCTGTTTTGTTGTTGCAATAAAAATTTCCCCTACTCCTTTTGAGAAGTGCCATCGGATCTTTAACATCCACCTGAACTACCACCAGAACAGGCAGATGGGACCTTGATTTAACGTCTCATCCGAAATACACAGAGCAAATTACCTATCAAGAAGAGGATAGGTTTGGGAAATATACTGAGAGGTGAGATCAGATGGAAACTATCTATTGGTGAAGTGAATGATCCATAAAGGTTGAGATTTCATAAGGAGAAGATTTAAACTGGTTCAGCTAATGCCATTTGGGTGGAAGGCAATATTAATAATTTATCCTAGTATTACTTTTTTCTGGTGTTGTGGCTCCCTTAGCCCTGCACTGCCCGAGTTCCCAAATATTTGTACATTTTTATAGAGAGATAATATTTTTATAGCTAGATAAAATGTATACATCTATGTCCTCACATATGTTGGTAGTATTAGTTTTATTAAGGTTTCCTTTTTTTACGGCAAAAAGTCACTGGGTTTCATAGAGTGACAGTGTAACTATTGGGAATTGGTGGATGTGGTTTTGAATGTAATTAGTATTTTGTACGCACTGTATTCTTTGGTGTTACAATTGCAGTATGAATGTAATCCTGAATAAAGTAAATATATAAAAAAAGATGCCACAGATTCAGTGTCAGGCAGTACACTGTCACACGTTGGGTACAGCGCAGTCAAACGCAGCACAGCTGGAGTCAATAATCAGGACAGATGGCCAGTAGGCCATGCAGGAGTCAAGGATTTTTTTTTTAATAAATAAAGGATTTTTTTCTCCTCCCATCACACAAAATGTTTCTGGGATTTATTTAAGAGAATACACACTGAGTGCTGGGCAGCACATGGTTACACAGTGGGCACAGTGCAGTCAAAGGGAGCACGCCAGGAGTCAGGACAGATGGCCAGTATGCCACACAGGAGTCACAGATTTTTTTAAATAAATAAAAGATTTTTTTCTCCTTTCATCATGCAGAATATTTCTGGGATTTATTTATGATACCACACACTGAGTGCTGGGTTGGACATTGTCACACACTGGGTATACAGTATATGCCATCAAAGGCAGCACAGCCAAAGTCAGTAGTCAGGACAGATGGCCAGTATGCTACGCAGGAATTACAGATTTTTTTTAAATGAATTGAGAACTGTTCTCTGAGTCCTTCTTTACACATAATATTTCTGCTGTAAACTATTTTAAATGTCTAGACCAAGAGAGAAAAGACTGAGATCCTCCTCAGCCCCCACTACTTCTCTTTTTGCCAATCACTGATGACCTGAAATCATCCAAGCAGACCTCTGCAGCAGTAGGTAAGGCTAGGGGGGTGTTAGGGTGTATTAGTAGGAGTATCACAAGTCGTAAGAGGGAGGTAATAATCCCTCTTTACAAAACACTGGTTAGGCCCCATCTGGAGTACTGCGTGCAGTATTGGAGGCTACACCTTCACAAGGACATTAACCAAATTGAGGCAGTCCAGAGAAGGCAACAAAATGGTGCAGGGATTGCATCAGAAGACATATGAGGACAGATTAACAGAGCTCAATATGTATACCCTTGAGCAAAGGAGGGAGAGAGGTGATATGATCGAGGCATTCAAACACCTTAAGGGCATTAACAAGGTGAAAGAGTCTAACATGTTTAAATACAAGAAAAATAGCAGGACAAGAGGACACAGCATGAGATTAGAGGTGGGCCCATTAAGGGGGAATGTGAGGAAATTATTTTTCATAGAAAGGGTGGTGGATGCATGGAATGGCCTACCTCAAGAAGTGGTGGCTATGAATACAGTGCAGGGCTTCAAACAGGCATGGGATAGGCATAAGGGAGCAATACAAATGAGTATGAATAGATAGGCCACTGACAGAGCAAAGGCCAATGGCACATTTATAATGTAGAAAAAGAAATGGGCAGACTGGATGGGCCTTGTGGTCCTTATCTGCCGTCAACTTCTATGTTTCTACGCCTGTCTCTCCCTGGCCCTGCATAATTTTTTTCCCAAAATTGAATAATCATTTTTCTTAGGCACTGTTAATGTGTGTGCTTTCTCACAGTCCCTGTATCTCCACAAACAGACACAAACAGGACATTTATTTATAAAAGAATACTGGGTTTTGTTGAACATGCTGCTGCAAGACAAAGACATTCATTCAGTAAGCAATAACCTACAACAGGGTGTGCAGTTATTGAGGATTATACAAGAGGCATCTATTCTCAGCCAATCGGAATTAAGAACTGCTGTCTTTTATTATCCCACAAACTACATCAGACATCCACCAGAGTCAGTTATTCATCTAAACCCCTCCCATAATCAGTCAGCCTCTAGCCATGCCCACAGTCAGTCAATCACTAGCCATACCTACAGTCGGTTATTCAAACCTGGGACACCTCCCAAAAAAAAACAGCTGCAGCACTGAGCTGATGCCTGAAGTGTCCAGTCATTAAAAAAAGTTTTCAACGGTCACACTGAAGGATTTCCCCATTCTTTGCCTCATCACACCAGATACGAATGTGAATGGTTCTTGCCTGTATTTAATTTAGTTTGGTACCTCTGATCTCCGGAATTCCTGCAAGAGCAAGAGAACCAAGTAGAGTCCATGCAGAAAGTGGAAGTAAGACCACAAAACTAAGAAAAAATATTTTTGAAAAGCTTTAACATAACTTAAATTTAGCCCCAAAATGTGTCTTAGTTTTTTTTTCATCACAGTGGAGAGTTACTACATACCACAAGATGAAAGATAGAACATTTTGGCAGACTGTGAGCTGAGTCTGCATTCTGGTAAGTGGACTTCAGCGTGTCAGATGCTGACTCTGTGGGCTTTTAGACAACAACAGTGCATACACTCCAACTCGTATAATAGTAATAACCTTCATGTAGTAGGAGTATACTCACAATAACTGGCTTCCGGGGATGATTAAATGCCATGGCTTCACCTCAGCATTTAATCATCCACAGAAGCTGGTTATTGCCTCATGTACTCCAACTACATGAATATTATCACTTAATCAACACCCCAGGTGCGTTGTGAGGCACGAGGCTGCAGGCCAAGTGCCCTCACAGCAGCCAGGGTGTTGATTAATCCCCAATAGCTGCACACCCTGGAGTGGGTTATTGTGCTTATAACATGGGGTCTCTTAGAAATACAGAGAACACAACATAAAGGGTTTTCTTCCTGTTTTAATATCAAAAAAGGGACTATATACTGACACCTGGAGAAATAGTCCCCAACAAATACTACATATCTTATTGCTTTTATGCACAAACAAATGTCAGAAATGCAGTACTGATATGATTTCTGACATTTGTTGTGCATAAAATACTGTATGCAACTGGCAAAACCCTGTACTCATGCCCCTCCCCCCCAAAGACACAAGCAGTGGGAAGCCGAAGACCGACACAGACACAAACACTCTCTCTCCCAACTCTGTGCTATGCAACACAATTAACAGAGAAGCAGAGAGAGAGAAAACTATACTGTGTAGCACATGTTAGTTACACACTTTGACACTCTCTCTCTCTCTCCGGTGGTCGCTGAAGACAAACACTCGGTATGTCCACGCTGCACTTCATCATTTGGGGGGAGGAAGGGAAAACAACAAGGAATGCAATGACAGCAATCTACAGGTATGCATTAGGGGAACGCAATACAGAAAGAGAGAGAGAGACATACACACACACACACACACACACACACACACACACAAGGACAATGGAGACAGTTTCAATTATATACTGAGTCTCTTTTCTCGCTCCCCCACTGGAGTGCACAATGACATTTCCTGTCTCTCTCACCAACCCTCTTGCATAAGCACCATGGATGGGCCGCTTAGTGATCACAAACTACTACAAATATGCACCTGCATCTAAACCCACAGCCGAGACACTACAAAGTTTGGCTCCACTGCTCTCATTCCTTGTCTCGGTCTACATCATTCTCTGTCACTATCTTTGTGGCTTACTCTCTCTGTCTCTGTGCCTCACTGTCACAGAAGGGATCACTGTGGGTGGTTGGTGCATCTTTCTCTCCCTCCCCACATGGTTCAGCAAGCCATGACATGGGGACTGTGTGATTCTCTCTCTTTCACTCTTGCTGCCCTATGCCACTGAGAAGGACAGACAGAGAGAGAGAGACCACTGAAACACTGCACCAGAGACAGGGGAATGTGGTCTAGGCTGACTATACAGAGAGACGCACACAGACGAGACATTGCTGCAACTTTCCCTTGCATGTCCCGGTCCCGCTGCATGTGTGTGTGTGTGTCTCTCTCTCTCTCTCTCTCTCTCTCACAGGAAACTACCATTACCACTGACTTCTGCTCTCAGTGATCCAACCCGCAGTCAGTACAGCTGTCACAACAAGGAATACTTGGGGATGACACAACTACATCTCTGTAAGAACTATGGGGGATGGAAAGGGAATATAGTAATGGGACAAGGAAAGGGGGGACAAAGGCCACTGCACTTACCTTTGTTGCTCAGTCTACCTACTGCAGCTATCACTCACTGCATGGGTGAAATGTGGTTGCACACCCACACAAGGAGTACCTCTCACTCGTCTCGCTACAGTAATGGCTGCCTTTCAGTTTGGTGTTCTCAATGATATAATGAGTCCTGCTGTGCCCACTAATTCTCTTTGAAGGTGGCTCACAGCACCTCTGAGTATATTATGCATTAATGCACAGTCAGGAGATGCTGATTCACCAATTGCGTTGCTTACTTCTTCTATGTCATGTTATACGTTGTTGAGGTCCCCTCTAACTGTGTCACAAACCGGTCACAGGAAGCACTTTCAGCAGTCCAGACAGTCATCATATGACTGCATTACATGTACATTCCACCCTTCACTCACTCACAATGTGTGTGTGTGTGTGTGTGTGTGTGTGTGTGTGTGTGGTACTGCTGGTCTCTTCCCACACCCATGGTACAGACCCATCAATCAAACTAGCATCTTTAACCCTCTACCTGCTCCCACACACTTGCATCTTCCCCTCATCAACATATGTTCTGTAAAAATATTCCCGTTCCTTTCCAGAATCCAGCCCCCACTTGTCTGCAAAACATGTTCTTTCAACTTTCATTTTGTAAATTATGTAATCCCTCCCTCCCACACAGTACTGAGTCTGACAGACTATGCTGACTTAACCCGGGCCGGAGAGAGACCTGTCACATCATCATCCATCCCTCACCCGTCCACTTCTCTTGTAGCTGTGCATCTTTTAAGTTTCTGTCCTGCTTCCAGACAAGTTGCCATAATGTTCACCCTCCCTCCTGCTCCCATCCTCTGTGCAACTGTGTGTCTCTTTGTCACCTCACACCCCCAAGGGTTGCCATAATGCCATTGCCCACCCTCCCTCTCACTTGCTCTCATCCTCTGTATGTGTGTACTGACCATGGTTGAACTTGTGACTTAGTATTAATTGTCCCTCCTCCTCCTGTCCCCGCACCTGATGCCTGTCCTCCCTGCCGGCCTCTCCTAAGTGTCTGCTTTCTGTCCCTGTGACCCGAGTGACCTTTGTTACTTTTCTGCTGGCGGCAGGCTGGTTCAGTGGGTGAAAATGGAACCAGCAGTGCATGACATCACTGCAGGGGGCAGGCCAAACTTTGATGTGAAGTTGGCAGTAATAGACTGCACCTCAGGTAGAGGACCTGGGATGGTGGGACTGACCTCAGTGGTGGTGAGAAAACTCCAAAAAAAAAAAAAAAAAAAAAGTTTGCGCTGTACTGCAAACTCGCTGGTGTTTTAGTTCTAATTTAGAACTCGAGCACCAGAGTTCATGCATGGTTTGAATCTTTCTAAAACTACTTCTGACAACTCAGATAGACAGAGAGAGATAGATAGATAGATAGATAGATAGATAGATAGATAGATAGATAGATAGATAGATAGATATTGCTGAAGGTGTTGAAATACCTAGGTTGGACGTTGAGGGCATCAAGGCATAGGCAGAAGACTGTCAGGAACATCTCTAGGCCCAGTGTCCAACATTAGGATTACAATGGACTGGCAGATACAAGCATTCATATTCTGCAAAGGATAAATATTTATCTAAGAGTGAGACCCTTGTGTGTTATTTTATTGTGTCCGGCCTCGATCCATTAAGCCTGCCAACAAACCTGCTTTGGTTATCTGAAGAATTGGTCCAGACATATCACCTTCGTGAGGTACCAAATCATAAAAGCCTTTGAGGTTAATGTTAAGTGCACCCACTGTGGAGAATGGAACTTGCTGATGGGAATGGGGGTGTGAGTGAATCATATTTTGGTTGCATAGAGTTTATGTTCCCCTTAACATCCCATTTCCCCTTGTACTTTCTTGTCCTTTTCTACCCTTCCCATTTAATAAAGATGCTTATTTATTTATTTCTTTTATCATTGTTTGGTGAATTTCTGCATTTTTTTGTATTTGGTGTTTATTGTTAACCTTCAGAGGTACAAGAGCTGGGAACAAGGTTTATTATTTCCTGGGTGTTGACTACCCTGAGAGTAAAATCAGGTCCTCTAGTACTATACCGGGTGGAGGCACAATGCAATTATTAATTTCAACACTTGCAAGCTCATTAAAACTAAGAATCCAGGCTGCTCCCCTCAGGAGGCATATCCGTGCCCTGAGGGCCTCGGATAGCAAATAGAATGAGTCATTGGACAGCCCCTGTTTTAAGTTAGATTTGTTTTCTCAACAGAAAATAAATGCAGGTGTGCACCAATAAATATGACAACAGCTTGGGTTTTGTCTTCTCTCTCCACTACCAGATGCTTTCTTACTGTGTTTATGTAGCCTGCTAGTAATTTACCCTGCCTAGTTGTGTACCCTGTGTAATGCATGCACCAGAGCCACTAGGCTGGCTAAAGCTGAGTATTTTGCCTGTACTGTACCTTCTAGAACAACATTAATCACCTCTCTAAGTTCTGGAAGGTTGTCTATGTCTTATTCTCACCTAACGCCCAGTCCACCGTCCCTGTCCTCAAGTCGACGATGTCTCCATCTCTGACCTCCTTTCAGTGGCAAATGAGTTTAACACCTGCTTCACCTTTTGTGCCTTCTCTTTTCTCTCCACCTTCCCCAGCATCTCTGCCATCTCCCACCCTCTACCCACCCCACAAATCCTGTCTTTCTCCTTTGCTCCTATCTAACCTGCTGCAGCCATTAAGGCTTTTCTTGCCCTCAATCCTCACAAAAGTAATAACCTAGACCACCTCAATCCCAAACTCCTCCATCTCTCTGCCCCCCGCTATTGTGTTCCCAGTCTCCTCCCTCCTAAACCTCTCGTTCTCTTTCAACTCTGTCCCCAAAGTCTAGAAACACTCCACCATTATTCTTCTCCCTAATGGTGAAGACGCCTCTAATTCAAGCAACTTTCGACCTATCTCCCTCCTCCCTACACTGACCAAACTCCAAAAGTATTTGGTATCATCTCAGCTTTCCCCTTTCCTTGACTCCACCTCATTTTTAACCCTTACCAGTCTGGGTTCCGTAAATCCTGCTCCACCTCCTCCTCCAACTTACTGACTCTATCCTCACTGGAATGGAGCAGGGCCATAGTATCTCAGCAATCTTTGTCGACCTGGCCAAAGCCTTCAACTCTAAAACCTGACACCTCCTCCTCACCAAGCTCACAGCAGCAGGGCTCTCCATCCCTGCCACAAAATGTATTCTGCTCCTACCTTGAGGGTACCCAGTTAGTTAGAATTGGCACCCATACCTCCCCAGATCTGCACCAGAGTCCCTCAGGATTCCATCCTCAGTTCAATACTCTTTTTAGTTTTCCTAAAAGATCTCCCTGCTGCCTGCACCTTAGCATCTATTCACATGCATGCTGATGACACAGTCCTATTTGCCTCTGGTCCCTCCCACACTGCTTTGATATCCAGGCTACAGCTAGATTTTGACAACGTTCAGCACTGGTAGTGATCACGTCAGCTGACTCTTACTGTAACACCAAGAAAACAGTCTCCTTGACCTTTGGCACAATGCAAAAACACACTAGGACTGCCGGTGCCCCCTCTTTCTGCACTCTGGGTGTGTCCACCATCGAAGATGTCCCATCCTTCAAATAACTCGAGGTCTGGCTTGACAGTTACCTTGACTTTTCTGAACATGTGGATGCCATTCACAAAAAACTGCTTCCCAAACTAGGAGCGCTGTACCGCAACCATGGCTGCATCCCTCTGCAGGCCCACAGAACCATTGTTCAGAAAATGATCCTTCCTATTTTTGACTATGGTGACATAGTCTACAGTGCTGTGCCCAAATGTACCCTATCCAGACTGGACTCCCTCTTCCACTCTTTCTGTCATTTTGCTATGAACTGTCTGCCTCGCACTCACCACTGCACTCTCTACACCTCTCTGTCCTTCCCCTCCCTTGACGACAGACTCCTAGCCCATTTCTCCTCTTTCATAGCCAAGTTCTAGCTAGGCTCTCTCCCTTCCTATCTCTCCTGTACCCTCACCACCCTGTCCCCATCCACCTCCTACATCCTTCGCAGCTCCAACTTCCGCTCCCTTGCTTTCCCTCCCAGGACCTCCACAGCCAGCCAGGCAGCATTCTCTTACCACTTCCCTAAACTCTGGAACTTATTCCTCTTACACATCTAGTCTGCCTCCTCCTCTCACTCTCTATCCTCCCTGCTGTTTAACTTCACCTCACCCTCCTGTAACTGCAACTGCCCTCCCCGTTTCTTCCCTAAACTCTGGAACTCACTCCCCTTGCACATCTAGTCTGCCTCCTCCTCTCACTCTCTATCCTCCCTGCTGTTTAACTTCACCTCATCTCCTGTAACTGCAACTGACCCCCCCCATCTTCTACTCTGCATTCTCTCACCGATTTAACTTCCACTTGCCCTAACTTCTTCCCCTCTGCCCTCCTCACCCCCTCCCTCCACTCTCTCCCCAGACTGTCTCCCCCAACCCCTCTGCCTGCCCCACTTTAAATCTCATCTAACCTCTTTCTTGCAGACTGGGAAACCAGTACATGGACTGGGTGTGCACTGAATCGTGTCTGGCCCTTGTGGGGTTTACATCCCAGAGGGACGAAGGCCTGCCTCTCCATCTATAAGTATCCCCCAGGCCTCCTCAGTCTCACCTCCCTTCACTTTCTCCTCTGCCTTTCCCTGTTTCTTATTCTTCAAAAAGCTCTCCTCACCTAAACATTTGCTTTAATCTTCTTACACGCTCTCTTTACTACTATCTCCAGGTTCCAATCTGTTCCTCTCACTGCTCCATTAGTCCTATGGCTCACAGATGTTCCTTTGTACATTTTGTATTACTTGGTCGTAATAAATAGTGTATTATGTAGTGGTTGTATGTATATTAGTTTGAATCCTTTGCTGTGTAAAATAAACTGTAATTCCTCCCCCGGATGCATCTGGAAACAAGCTGTTTCAGTTCAGTATGCCTTTCCTGGTAAAACATTTCAAATAAATATTGTAGCCCCCACTGTTCCAGGGATCTCCAGGATGACTTTGTCTCACAGGGAGGGTGTTTGCCACGAATGTTTATATTTACAACTTTTCACCAGGTCTAAATGCATTGGGAGCACATGGTGCAGCACAATTCTAGTGGCACCCAGTAATGCACATAGACACGAGTACCAATGTCCATCCATTATTCAGTTATGCTGCTGACCTTTATTTAACTTGCACTACAGCAAAGTTTACTTTTCATCTCGCAGCTCCAGCTGACGCTGCAGGGGCATTAAGTCTCCATTTACTTCCTTTCTCTCACGTTCATTACTCCAGCTAGCCAAATGGTCATTGATTTTCTTGATTTAATTATAATGTATAATGACTGTAATTTTTAGATGGCAAATTCCTTCTACAGTGGGGTGGGGTGCTGCTTAGCATTTGAAGAGGAAAGACACATCTATGCCGAGCTCCTGATTTTAACAATTAAGTTTGGTAAAACACTGCTTATTTCATTAACTTATGTCCCAACAAAGTATTTTTTTGTTCCTTTTGAAGTCAAAAGAGAAACAGACTATGCGGAAAATGTAAAGAGGCACAACTACATCAAAATCCTCATAAATAATTCAGAAAGTGGTCAAAAGGCAGATCAGCATAGTGGAGTGACAAGCCCAGCAGAGGCAGGAGATATCATGCTGAAAGCACTTCATGGGAAGCATTCAACAACTCTGCTGCTCAGTTACAGAGAGTGATAAGAAAATGGACTGCTACATTAAAGGAAAACCGCACCCTCATATCTTCTAAATGTTATTTGTTTCTATGTCAACAGACAACTCTTTTCATGTAGCTGTTAAAGATATATGCAACTGCTTCAGTTAGTTTTCACACTTCATAGTAGGCCCTGCCACTGTCCTGGGAGGGTCCATTTCATGGCTGTTGAAATCTCATTGTCCCTGAGAGCTGCATTAGCATATGAGAACATGATGTCAGATCAACCATTTATATCATGTATCTCTATGCTAAAATAACAAATACCCTGCAAAAACTCTCTGGAAATGTGTAAATCGAATGGAGTTTAAAGGGGAAAAAAACTGCATTACAACTCACGTAGTTTGCAAAACTCATTGAAAGTAAATGTGGTATTTCACACCTTCTTGCAGCTTGGTTCTTTTAAAACTGCTTAAGCAGACAGGCAGACTGGGGAGTTTAAAAGTTGATTACGCGTCACATTCTCATATGCTAATGCAGCTCTCAGGAACAATGAGATTTCAACAGCCATGAAATGGACCCTCCCAGGACAGTGACAGGGTCTCATAAGAAGTGTGAAAACTAACTGAGCAATTGCATACATCTTTAACAGCTACATGAAAAGAGTTGCCTGTTGACATGGAAGCATATGACATGTAGAAGACATGAGGGTGCAGTTTTCCTTTAACAGCAGGTGAAACCAAAGTGGAAGAAATGGCAGTAGTGAATACCAAATCGAAGACGGCCGCAGGGAATGCTATGCAAGCATCAGCCCAGTTGGTTAAACAGAACAAATATCTTTGGATTCATTTGGAATATGTGGAAACCCAGGCCAGAGCCTCAAACCTCCAAATGGGATTCACCATATGTATACATGTGTGACTGGTTGCCAGAGATTACAGAACTGGATGCTACAGGGGACGTACTATCCCTCATAAGGGGCTACAGAATCTCCCAGAGACAGGTCACTTCAATGTCAGATTCCCCAAGGACAATGCTTATAACTATAGGAAGGGTGAGAGACAGGGTGCTACAGGTGATCAGGTGAAGGAGATCCTTTTCCGCAGATTGCAGCACAGTCAACATTTTTCCTGATCTATCCTGTACAACAAGGGACAGGTGCAGACAATTTGATGGGAGTCAGAGCCAGAGAGGGAAAATCAAATTCCATTTGCTCTGTTGCTGCCAGCATTGTTGTGTATTGTTCAAGGAGCTCATGTGTTCATCTTTTCTGACCCGAGAGATGCTGGTAAATAGGTGCAGAAAAACAAGTTTACGCCACAACCATCACCTGACCAAGCTGATTCAGATTCAACCCATACCTCTCAACTGCTATGAATTTTGCATAGCGCTATGATTTTCACACTCAAGTTTACCTATGCTCTGCATAGGTTTACTGATGATACTCATAATGTTAGAGCTATTTCTGGACACACAAACTATTAAATCATTGAACTAAGTTGATAGAAACATTCCTTATCATAGACTTTGACTTTGATGGCAGATAAGGACCGCTTGGCCCAGCTAGTCTGCCCATTTCCCTACCTACAAGATAGGCCGCAGATCCTAGTTAACCAACAGCCTATTTCTTCCTACCCCCCAACAAGAATTGCCTTATGTCTGTCCCATGCATTCTTGAATTCTCTCACAGTTTTAGACACCACAACCTCCTCAGGAAGGCTGTTCCATGCATCCACCCCTCTGTGAAATAATACTCTCACATTGCCCCTGAACCGCCTCTTCCCCATCTTTAAATTGTGTCCTCTTGTTCTTGCACATCTCTTTTCTGAAAGATGCTACCCTCTTGGACTTTGTTGATTCCACTGAGGTACTCAAAGTTTCTATCATGTCCCCCTCTCCCTTCTTTCCTCAAGGGTATACATATTAAGCTCCTTTAGTCTCTCCTCATACGGCTTCTCTTGCAGACCCTGCACCATTTTAGTTGCCCTCCTCTGGACTGCCTCTATCCTGTCTATGTCCTTGTGGAGATGGGGTCTCCAGAACTGGACACAGTACTCCAGATGGGGTCTCACCAACTGTCTGTACAGAGGGATAACAACTTACTGTTTTCTGCTGATGATGCCTCTCCCTATGCATCCCAGTATACCCCCAGCCCTCCCTACTGCCTTCTCACATTGCTTGCTCTTGCTAACCTTAAGGTCATCTGATATGAGTACCCCGAGGTCCCTTTCCTGTTTTGTTGTTGTTACTACCTCCCTCCCATTGTGTATGCTTCCCCTGGGTTCTTGTTTCCCAGGTGCATTATTTTGCACTTCTTTGCATTGAATCCTAGCTGCCATACTTGGCCATTCCTCCAACCTTGCCAAGTCCTTCTCATCCTTTCCATGCCCCTTGTGTATCAACCCTGTTGCAGATCTTTGTGTCATCTGCAAAGAGGCATACTTTTCCTTCCAGTCCCACTGCAATGTCACTTATGAGGACACTAAAAAGGACTGGACCCAATACTGAACCCTACGGTACCCCACTAGTAACCCCTCTTCTTCAGAGTGGACTCCATTTACAGTTACCTTCTGTGTCCTGTTGTCCAGCCAATGTTTTACCAGGCTACCACCCTGGGACCCACTCCCAGGCTGGTTAATTTGACTATTAATCTTTTGTGTGGGACTGTGTCAAATGCCTTGCTAAAGTCTAGGTAGGCCATGTCCACAGCCCTCCCTGGTCTACTACTTTGGTCACCCAGTCAAAGAAATCTATTAGGATCTGGCCTGACATGACCTTCCCGCCAGTGAACCCATGCTGCCTTGGGTCCTGTGTCCCACTGGCCTCTAGGTACTCAACTATTCTATCCTTCAGAAGTGACTCCATCACTTTCCCTACCACAGAGGTCAGACTGACAGGTCTGCAGTTTCCTGCCTCTGTCTTGGTCCCACTTTTGTGAAGGGGAATCGCATCCGCCTTCCTCCAGTCTTCAGGTACCACACCATCCTCCCATGATTTATTAAAAAGAGTTGCCAGTGGTTTCACTAGTTCCCCCCTTAATTCTTCTAGAATTCTGGGATGAATTCCATCTGGCTCCATTGCTTTGTCCACCTTCAGTTTTAGGAGTTCTTGCAGAACCCTTTCTTTTGTGAAAGGACTGGGATCAACCCCCCTATCAAGAGTGCTTCTGTTAATTGGATTAGGCACTTCCCCCTCCTCTTTTGTGAATACTGAGCAGAAATATTCATTCAGTATCCCTGCTTTTTCACTGCCCCCCTCTGCCCACCCACCGTTCTTTCTGTTCAGCCTCACTATCCCTCCCTTTGTCTTTCTACGGTGGCTGATATACCTATAAAAGGTTTTATCCCTCTTCTTAACCGAGTTGGCTATCTTTTCCTCAGTTTGGGCCTTTGCTATTCTGACTTCCCTCCCTGCTTCTTTCTGCCTGAACTGGTACAGCTCTCTGTCCTGCTCCTTCTGTGTTTCCTTATACTTACGGAATGCTATCTTTTTCCTTCCTGACTTTCACAGCCACCTCTTTTGAAAACCATAGTGGCTTTTTTTTTCGTTTTGATTTGTTTATTTGCTTCACACAAAGGCTTGTTGCCTCTGTGATGGCAGTTTTGATGATTCCCCATTGTTGCTCCACACCTCCTTCTAGCCTGTTTGTTATGCTTTTCTGAGGCACTCTCCCATCTTCCCAAAGTCAGCCCTCCTGAAGTCCAGTACCCTCACTTTTGTATGGCTTGACTCTGTAGCTGAGTTTAACGTGAACCACACTGTTTGATGGTCACTTGTTCCCAGATGGCAACCCACTTCTAGATCTGAGATCCTCTCACTGTCCCTGTTTGAGAGTACGAGGTCTAAGATTGCTCCCTTACAAGTGGGTTCAAACTAGCTGTCTGAGGTCTGCCACCTGTAGGGCATCAAGAATGGCCCTGCTCTTGGATGTGGCTGCAGCAAATGTGCTCCAGTTAACATCTGGCATATTCACATCTCCCATTAACAGTATCTCCCCTTTCTCTGCCATTCTAAGAATGCCTTCTATCATATCCTTGTCCATTCCCTCCCCCTGACATGGGGGTCTGTACACAACCCCTGTGCAGATTGTAGTGCCCTTTCCAGTCTCCAAGGTGACCCACAGTGCCTCCTCTCCTCCCTGTTTACTCTTTTGTTCTGTTGCTTTTATCCCTTCCTTTACATAGAGAGCTACTCCTCCCATTCTTCTCTCCTGCCTGCCTCTCCTGTAGGTTATGTACCCTGGTATGTTAACATTCCAGTCATGGTTCTCTGTGTACCATGTTTCTGTGACTGCTACGATATCCAGGCATCCCTCTTCCATCAAGGCCACCAGCTCAGGGAGCTTGTTGCCAAGACTACGGGCATTGGTACTCATTACCCTCCATTTCCTGATGGCCCTACTCCTTTTTGTCCCATCCCTGTCCTTCTTGCCTTTGTCACTTTCTCCATTTACCCCTGCCCTTCCCCCTATCGACACCTCTATGTTGGTGTTTACTGCACTTACTACCCTGATTTCTTTTGGGGGGGCTAGGATTTCCCTGCTCCTTTCCTGTGCCTCCCCCCTTGGCTAGTTTAAATGCTTGCCAATGAAACATTTAAACCTATCACCTAGGATCCTGGCTCCCCTCCTGGAATGATGCAACCCATCACGCCAGTATAGGCTTGCATCACTCCAGGTGGACCCTCAGTCCCCAATGAAGCCAAATCCCTGAGCTCCACAACAGTTTTTCAACCACTGATTGAATCCCATGGTGCGGAAAACCCTAGCCTCTCCTACGCCATAGATGGGCAGCACTTCCGAGAAGGTTACCATGTGTGCTACTATATGGGGCCCACTATCTGCAGACATATTATTGTTTAAAATAAGAAAGTGCTACACATTCTGGCCCTTGGCTATGATTTTTGAATGACAGTGCTATGATTTTTAATGCTGAGAGGTTGAGAGGTATGATTCAACCATTCAGGACACCAGAAAGGAACTTTGTGAATAAAAACTATTTTCTGCAGAGAAAGCATGCTTAACGTGGGCTTATAAGCAGTTTTATTGGTTTAAAGACACTGGCAGGATTTTCCATTTGTTTTGTATTTTTCAAATGTTCCAGTTCTGCTAGTGCCATTTATGGAGCGGAATTCACAGTTTTATTTATGACCACATAGCAGGTAACATAGGGTTATTAGTTAGGCCACCTCAGTTCCACTGCTTGTATCTTTGCTGGTGTAAGTTCTAACTCTGACACCATATCTTTGCTGGTGTAAGTTCTAACTCTGTAACACTGCTGACCTTTATTTATTTATTTATTTATTAAATTCCAGGATTACAAATACCTTTGAGCAGAAACTGCTCGTTTACAAAGGTTCCACGTCAGAGGATGAGGGGCAACATACATATAAAGGTAGTAAAAAAATGCACAATAAACCAAGAAATATACAGTTACAACACACTTTGAGGTAATATGCATACAGCGAGCAGCTTGAGTAGGCAGCCGGCTGAGGTAACAATAAGAGATAGAGGGCACAAGAAGCAAATAATAATGTAGGCGTGAGACCGGGTCGGGGGGGAGAGGAAGTAGGCAGGCTAATGGGCCACTGTCAGTAGGTGGGGGGAAAATGTCTTGTACCTGTGGAGATTGGACACAGGAAAGGAGTCACAAAGAAGGCCTGGTGCCAGAGAGAATGTAACTAGGGAAAGGGTGGGCTGTGGGATATGAGTGAGCTGGGAGGTGTTTAGAGAGAACTCTATTCAGAGAAACAGTCACATTGAGTGGAAGAGGTGAGGTAAAGTCTGAGATTCCTTTTGAAGGGTCCAAGTGTAGCAGAGGAAAGTGCTTCTTTATTGAGGGAACTGAACCATAGAGGAGCTCTATAGATAAAGAACCGCTGACCAATGGAGGTACGACATCTGGGAACCTGAAAGGTTAGAGATTAGGTACCATGCATTTGCTGAGTGCCACTGAAGGTAGTAAGAAGTGTGCTAACACCAGGTGGCATGAGACCGAGGAGAATCTTTTTGGTAAGTAAGCAGGTCTGGTATTGTATTCTGCTGAGTAGGGCTAGCCAGCTGGTTTGTGCATAGAGGTCACAGGTGTGAGTTTGTTGGGCCACACCCGTTAATAGTCTACAGGCTTTGTTGAGAGAAACTAAGATCCTGCAGAGGGCACTTGTTGAGGCAGAGTCATAGATGGCAAGGCCGTAGTCAATGATAGATGTGACAGAGCTGTAGATGGCTAGTTTAAGGGCATCTGCACACATACAGTGCTTATGTTTGTGTAGCAGTCCAATCCGTATATTAGGCCCCTGGCAACAGTGTCAATATGCCGAGTGTAGGAGAGGGTACTATCCAGCGTGATACCAAGGTACTTGAACTCCTTGACATGTTCGAGTGGGTTCCCACTAATAATAAAATAATAAAATAAAATAATAATAAGTTAATAAAATTACACCACTATTTAAATTGAGCCTTTTGGTCTCATGTGCAACATTGGCTTTTTAGCGTGTGCAGGTAAAATGGTGCCCTGCAGTAGCCGTTCCACTTCAGCTGTCCCCTACAGATTGTTGTTACTGCCACAGTTACTGTACTTATGACCAATGCAGTTTCAGTATTTGTTATTTTAAGACCATCAATAAATGCTGAAATGTATTGCTTTATATGACTTACAAAACATATAAAAGCTTTTTGAAGTACTGAGATTTCTAACTATATGCTAGTAATATTTCTGTTTAAAAACTACAAATACAATAATGTGCCTTAATGTACAGACCATGGCCAAGGGGGCCTCTAGAAGTGATAAATGCTCTGGGTCTTTAGCTCAGGAGTGTAGCTGAATTGTTAGACATTTCAGGTATAATTCTTGTCTTTTCCTCCCCCTCGGAGGTATCACAGTACAAGCAGGTAAACTGCATGCATTATCTAAAGTGCTTATACAAGAAAACAGCATTGTATATGTTTAATTATGAGATGAATAACTAAACCGTAAAAAAAAATTCCTTCTACAAGACAATGAACTTTTTGTCCAGGCACAAGAGTTTACCTGCACTGGGGAGGAATCGCTGGGAGACTCCGGCCCTCAATTAAAAGGCGCTCTAAAAGTAGTCATCCTCCCATCCCACTTCCACACAACAGAGGGAACTGGGTTATTAGTTATCTGTAAAGCCTGAGGGCATTGTAGCATCCCAAAACTGAGCAGGTAGGATTGCTGGGTTTCCCCACTGCCAAACTCAACCTTAGATGAAAATGTGCCACCCCCATAATATAAGTGCTTGCTTCTGCCATTCTATACTTTCACGATGACCTTCCTCTTGTGAAATCATGTTGTTTCTCACCAGGCCATCAGTGCAGTGGTAGTGCTACTGCCTGCGATGCTGGTGACACAGGTTCAAGAATGAGCCCCAAGCATCAGACAGCCAGCTGGGGAAGGTTGAATGAGTGTCCTATGGACAGCTCCCTGCCTCTGGGATGTAAGACTTTGAGATCCCGGCACACATGACACCTAATGTAGACTGAGTGTACACCAGCTGGGATCACGTACAGCAGGGCGGAGCACAGCCGGATGTGTGTGGGAGCATGCACATCCATATGTTGATGTCATTGCAAGTCCGCACCTTCAGGGGAAACTGCAAGCAGGAAATTCTCAGGGACAGCAGCAGGACAACACACCCTCCCCAAATGATGCCCCAAGTGTAAGCCTCAGCTGGGGCCTCTGGTTGATCCCTGTCTCCCCTCAGGGGCCCTACTGTAGAGGGCAAGCTGTGGGACACCAAGTCTGGGTGACTTGGGAGGATGCCAGGTGGGCTAGCCCAAGGGCCAAATGAGGGGTACATACCCACCTGAACCAGAGTGATAGGTAGAGTTAAAAAAATGTTGTTTCTCACCCTGTAGCCCATATGACTCTAAAATGTCTACTAATCTTTCATTTGTAATTGACTCCAGCATCTTAGATATTATAGATGTCAGGCTTACCGGACTATAGTTTCCAGGCTCATCTTTATACCCACTCTTATAGAGAGGTATTGTATTTGCTGTTCTCCAGTCCACTGGAACTACACTTGTCTCGAATGAACAACTGAAGAGGTCAGTCAGTGACGCAGCTAGTATCAGTCTCAATTCCTTTAGTAATGTTGGATGTATGTTGTAGGATCCATGACTTTAATTCTTGGATGTATGCTGTCAGGACCTATGGCTTTAAGGGAACCCACGTGGGCCCTAGAAGTTGCTTATACATTTTCCAGTAGGTAACCTGTTCTGAGACAATTTTGTGAGGGTAAGCACGAAGAACACTAACCAGGCTTGCAAGCATTTTACTTTTCTCCAGGGAACTACAGATGGTGAGCCTGGCAGGGGTCTTGGGCCAAGTTGATTTCAAAAAATTAAAAAGTACATTCATGTAAGTATATTATGTTAGTTACTGCAGCATTGCTGAGTTAGTGAACCAATTTTTAAAATTAGCATGGAGCACATCACTAAGAAATTTAGGAGTACATATCAAAACCTTGGTGCACTATACATGTTCGAATCCATTGTGCCCCCTGCAGTGGCACCAAAACAGCGAACTACGCTGCTGTCGTCAAAATCGACACTTTGCCGACAGGTTGCTGTGTTGGTGTGCCGAGACAGGGCATGTTGTCTCCCAGTCCTGCACCCCCTCCCCAACTTAACTCTGACTGGAATTAAGAATCCTTTAGTAGGGGTGGTGTGGGGGACTTGGGGGGTGAAGCCCCCCGATGAAACAGGACCGGCAGTCTGTCAAGGATTCATGCCAACCGCAATTTGCGGTCAACACGATTCCTGTCACTGTAATGCTGGTCAACATCAGAGATGTCGAACTGGCATGGTACAGCTGTTCGAAACTGCCTCCCTCTAAATAGCAGGAGGCTAATGCTACTAATGCTGTCCAGCTCCATGGTATGTAGTAGTAGTGAGGGGCCACTCTGTCACACTGGCAATCTTGATCCATGCCCTGAGGCTAAGATAACTGGAGCTGAGGCTGGCAGAGACAGCTGAGAGTGCTGAGGTGAAGACAGTCACTCTCTCCTTCCAAGACAGGTGTGGAAGCAATGCTGTTCACCTAGTGCCATCTAGAAGTGGTCTAGTGGACATTCCATTGCTGGTACATATGGCCCAATATCACATGGCACCCCATGCCCTCACAGGCAGTCATGAACATGTAGGCTTGTGTCACTGTGGTCTTGGGAAATCCCACAAAGAAAAATGTCCACTGGTTGAATGCAATGTGAAGGGCCTAGCAAATTACAGAATACACTAACTGCTGCTCCAAAAGACTAGCCCCTCCCATGACACTGTCCCCCCACCCTTGCCTCCAATTAGGCCATGGTAAGGCAGAGAGGAAAGGGATGTCCAGACCTAGAAGACAAATCATGGTCCTCCAGTGCAACCAGACCAGTTAGGGACAGAGGTCATTGGCATGACTATGAGGAGTGCAGGAGCAGGTAAGCAGCCAGAAGTCATGTGGGTTATAGGTATGCCTAATGGAGAGGGATAGAATAAAAAAGGAAGCTAATACTGTAGCAATCCCTACTACTGGCATTAGAAACAAGAACTGAAGCCCCTAGACTGTCTATAGCAACACTGCTTCACAAAGTCACTTTAGCGTTCAACAACACAAGTCGGTTTACTGTGTGTTGTGACAAAAGTATACAATATTGCCTACTATGTGCAGTGACAGCCTTGGCCTTCTCTTCTCAGACAATAGGTAAAACCATAATTGGACTACCCTAACTTAGGGATGCAAACATGGACTCTATCTCACCTACCCAAGCAATTTATTAACTATGCCTATCCATCCCCATCCACCAAGATCACAATCTACAAACTTCTTCCACAAATCCAGTGTGAGGAAAACCATCAGAAAAGAGGCCTTCTCCATAACCACCCAGACTGCTCTCCCCAGCAACCTCAAAAAGAATCTGCCATATCCCCTCAAATGTGGCACCCTTAACCCCCTCCACAGTGACCCTGTGACTGTCATCTAACCTATGCAACTGATGTTCCAAGCAATAGCTCTTTTTCTTCCATATAGATTTTTATGTCCTGGCCAGCTGCCTGTCTGCAGGGATATACCTTTTTATCAGGGGTATACCTTGATCAGGCTGAAGAAATCCCATGCCATCATGTATACGGCAGGTGGGTTTTTCTCCCATTCTTTTCTCCCTCCCCGAGCATTGACCAATGCCTATGCCGGTCTCACTCATGCACAGCATCCCCAATGCACTGGAAAAAGCTCCCTGGCCCAGCTCCAGGGGTTGCTGTGGTGTCAGAACCCATCGGTAGCCCTTCCCAGCCGAGGTGCACTGCCACACAGCAGCTAGCTCTGCCTTGCCTGACCCCCAATGTGATGCATAGAGTCTGTTCCCAAATCCAGGTCATCTGCATGCTACACATTTGAGTGGCCCAAACAAATCGCCCGACTTTATATTCTACAGACTTCCACTCTAAATCTTTATTCAACCCTACTCTTCACTATCCTCAATCATGATCAAATTTTTTTTTTTATAAATGCTTCTGATTATTGTACATATGTACTTAATTTAATGGCATTTTACATTGCTGACTGTACAGTACATAGAATACACAGTCAATTACTACTCACTGAAAAATTCCTGGATGTAATACTCTTATAATCAGTGAGTATTGACTTGCAGTAATGGAAATGGGAAATATTCACTTGGGGGAGCCCACCACCTTCAATGCAGGATCGAGCATAAGTTATAGGCATCTAGACATATATTTCCTCCTTACATGTTGCATTTTTACATTTTAATTAGCCAGCTTTATGCCTTTAGGGGAATACATTTTACACACAATCAGTCAGTCATATCCCTTTTTACTCCTGGAACTGAGTCAGACTTTAACTTCACTGCCGGAACAGAGTTCCCCTGGGAGCCTCTCTTTTTCCACCACTGCAGTATTCCTTCATGCAAGCAATAACATGACAGGGTGTATGATTGCGGGCAATAACTGCATGCTTCAGTGGTGTTGCTAAGTAATAACCTACAGCACAGCTAAACAGTGACGAAAGGGATTTTTACCTCAGGGTTTATGGTGACAAATACATATATTGCTTTAGCTGTGCTCTTATGATGAATACATGTATCCATAAACCCCTTAAAAATTACATAGAGAATAATACATGGGGAGTGGTATCCAGTGAGCTTTTTTTTTTTTTTTTTTACACATGAAAGGTATGTGATGCCAGTGAAACAAGTGTGAATTAACAAGGCATCACATACCAAGGGTGTGTAAAAAAAAGGAGTTATATTCCCCATGTTTATTTGTTATAACTACTAGTATTAAATGTGGACAGAAGTTGTACTGCACTGCTCATCCGCCTCATCAGTGAAACTGCAACACATTACACCAGAAAAAAGTGACACAGTCAGTTCCATTCCTCCCTATACATCATCAGCATTGTGACATCACTGACTGTGACATCACTAGTAACCAGGAGGAGCCAATCTCATGCTGCCTGATTGGTAATCTGTGACACGTTACCTTTCCGGCAGCAGGGCTTATGATGTAACAATGAGTGAGGTCAGACGCTGATGATGTAGTTGGAGGAATAGAACTAGAAGGCTTACTTTAAATTTGAAATACGTATTGTCCACCTAATTCTTTGCCTTATCCTCTCTGTTTACTTGGCTCCTTTTGAGGGTGGGGGAAGGGGGATTAACCTGCATGATAAGAAGGGGGTAGGGGGATGGGTTAAATCATTGTTGTGTTAGTTGTATATGCATTATTTATATTGTTTTCTGTGTTTTCTTGAACTTTGTGTTAATTGTTAAACCTTTCAATAAAGAATAGATATATAAAAAATAAGGAATAGCACTAGATATGTCTGCTTCTAGGTAAAGCACTGCTGTTCACATCACATCCAATACGGTTAGTTAGAAAAACATTGAGTGAGCACATTGAAAAACTCTGCAGAAATAAAACAGTTATTACATTTTTCTGCCTTCTATGTTTTGGAACTACTAGCAAAGTGTGTGATGTCATGGGATATTGTCCCACCTCGGGTGCATTGTGAGGCATGAGACCGTAGGCCAAGTGCCTTCAACCACCCATTAAGGGATGATAGCCATGATATGACACACCTTGGAGTGTATTATTGTGATTTATGAAATTGATCCTTTTTTCCTAATTTAAAAAATCTACAAAAGGCAGTTTTTAAAATACATTTTCATAATGACTGCTAGAGTAGGGGTACAGCTTTAAAAAAGTGCTAAGACAGCTGGCCCAGTGGCGCTGGAGGCTGAGGTGCTGTTAGCTACACTCCGCACCATGCAGGTGACCTGGGTTCGGGAACAAGCCTGGACTGCCAGGGGTCGATAGGGGCGAGAGTGGATTGAGCGTCCGGAGGACTGCTCTCCTCTCTCGGGGGAAGGAGGTTTGTCATCCTGCTCATTGACTGCCCTCTGGTGGTGGCTGGAGGGCAGTATGGGAGACACAAACTGACATCTTTATGTCAGTAAGGGAGGGGGGATGGGAGGAAAGAGGAAAAAGGGAGCTGGCTGGCTCTATGATGGCCCCACATCCCTGTGCCACCCCCGGCTTCTGGATTTGTGTCCTAGAGGGAGAAAAGCCGGCACTCTCCTCCCTGGCCCCACCACAGGGGACAAGCTATGCGGAAGCTACCTGGCACTGGCTGAGTGGGGACGCACGAGGCTGGAGGATGAGTCCCTCTGAGGGAGGGCCATAGTCACATGCCAGGCTACGAGGCACAGAAAAACCTATATGGAAAAAAAAAAGTGCTAAGACGGGGCTGGGTGTCCAGGCGGAATGTGGCTACTGACACAGAGCTCATAAACAGATTAACAATAAAAATAAAAGGTGCTTATTTAATGACATACCAGTAGATGTCGCTACTGTTTGTTTGTTTTGTTGTTTTGTTGAATTTTGTTGACCCGGTAAGCCCACTGGGCTTAGAAGTCCCTTTTTCAGGGGCGACGGGGGGATTACAGATGGTAATCAATTGAATTTGAACCAGATAAAGCTGTTGGTGGTATTTTAGTGAATGAGGGAAATTTGGCCAGGACACCGGGGAAATTCCCCTACTCTTTTCGATAAGTGCCATGGGATCTTTAAAATCCACCTGAACTACCACCAATCCAAGCAGATGGGACCTCAGTTTAACATCTCATCCGAAAGACGACACCTCAGAAGTGCAGCACCCCTCTCATGCTGCACTACAGTGTCAGTATTGGGATATTAACCCAAGTGCCAGATGTGGGAACTGATCCCACAGCGCTCTGATCTCCCGGCTTCAGAGGCGAGTGTGCTACCTACTGAGCCACTGACACTGACACTGTAACTAAGGAGAAGCAATTTTGCAGCATCCTAGAGCAAAACATCAGACCCCTTACACCGCTCCCCCTTCCCCTGCACCAATGTAGCTGGCTGAGTAGTACTTTTTTACTGGTCTTCTCTTTAGTGGTAACAGCCCTAACTGAAGACACAGTTTTGTGATTTACCTGATGCTGAGAACTAGGTTTGCTCAGAATGCACCGAATGGAATAAGATCTGTCAGATTCCGACCTGATTTTTGGAACTGCAGCCTGAATATCCAAATTTCTAAACTGAATCCTAAAACCTACTTTTACATAGAAATATGGGATTTAGGATTCCAAATTCCCCAGGTCACACCTGGCAACAAGCCTCAACTCATTATGCTTTTCCCGGTTACCACTTTTCAAATAAATACATGATGTTAATGCAATGAATTGGATTGCCCTTTACTCCCTGACAGACGTCTCAGTGGCAGTAAAGTTTTCATTGAAGCCCTCCTTAGGATTCAAGAGAAACATTTCCTGACTATTACTAGAAGGGTGCGTGGTGGCTGCACCAGATGGGTCACTAAGGAGCTCTTGGCCCTTATGGAAGAAAGGGATTCAGTATGGATCGCCTACAAACGGTCACCCACTCCTGACCTCTGGCACAATTTTAGGAGATTGCGTAACAAACACAAGCAGTCTGCTAGAGCTCAAAAATGCAATTTCTCTCAGAGACTTCACACTGAAAACCTTGCCAACCTTCAACAATTCTGGAACACCCTTAGCTCCCTCCTTCTCCTCTTTCCATAGCCCTATAGTCCAATTAAACTCCCCCCACTGGCCCACTGATGGATCCGTTGAAGGCTGCACAAGCATTTAACATAAAATTCACTGACCTCTCAGAATACCTCTGTAAACTTCCCCCTAAAAATACCCCTACTTGCCGGCCGGCCAACACAGCGGTAGAGCTACCACTGGCGATGCTGAAGACCCAGGTTCAAGAACGAGCCCAGGGAGCTGGAGGGCCGGCCAGTGGGGAGAAGGCTAAGCATCCATGGTCCACTCACCTTCTCCAGGGAGGGAGGGGGGACAAGGTCCGGTGCTCGACTGACCCCAGGCAGAGGCCAGGGGTACAGCAAGCACCTGGTCAGGCAAGAGAGTGGTTGGGCATACCAGACGTTGCTGGATCTCCGCCTTTACACCTGGGTACATGGTCCACCCAGAATAAAAGGGGAAAATTGCCTCCTGTGCTCCCAGAAGACGGAGTGCCAGCACAGACCTCAATGGTCCCCTGCTCTATCTGTCCCGTGCGGTGGCCCAGACGAAGTGCAGTTAGTTTGGGGTGTAAGGGCCCCACCTCATCCCCACCTGGGGGGAATCCAAGGCTACATGGGGGGACCACCGTGGGGCTCCAGGCAGGAAGGAACCGAGGCAGATGCCAGGCACTCCTGACAAGGCAGAGCATAGGGGGCAGGGAGGCGAATAAATAGAAAGTACAAAAAAAAAAAAAGAAAAGAAACCCCCTACTCCTGGAGTGGGCACTAGTGACTCACCCTTTCCATCCCCTTCCCCAGCCACCCCCTACCCTGCCGTTCTACTTTAGGGCAATCACAAAAAAGCTTACCACCAAACTCCTTTGGAGCCTCCCCCCACATGGGAGCCCTGGCTCGATGGCCTCTATCCTCTGTTCAAACTCACAGCCCCTCCCGTCCTCCCAAACTCTGACTTTCATTTTTAACCTTGCTTTTGTCTTGCCCCTGGAAGGTTGCTAAAGTCATCCGTTTTTAAAGCAGGGCCCCCTCTCCTCTGACAATTACCGACTGATCTCTATTCTCCCCACCGTAGCAAACTTTTAGAAAAGGTTGTCCACCATCAACTCTCTGACCTCATTGACAAGTATAACCTCTTGTGTAATCAACAACATGGGTTCAGAAAGAACCACAGCACCACCTCTGCTCTTGCCCTCTTTACTGATCATGTCCTCAGGAACATGGATTGAGGTAAAGCCACTGGGGCCATGTTTGTGGATTTGGCAAAGGCTTTTGACCTAGTCAACCTCAACTACTCAACTACTCTCTACAGCTAGCACCTGTGACTGTCTCTCTTAACCATGTTTTCCCAGACCTCGACCTTAGCACTCAACCACTTTCATAGTAACTTAGCACTCTTGCCTCCTACTCCTCCCCCTGCATCCCCATCTCCTCTCCACCCTTCCTCCCCCTCCCCTTGCCCCACCTCTCCTCACATCCTCCACTCCCACCCCCCCTCTTACTCTTCCAGCCCACCCTCCCACAACCCATCCTACACCCTATGCCCTGTTTGTCTTGACAAAGCCTACTGGCCGATATCAATGTACTGTATGCATTTTCCTGTGCCTGAAACTGATTAGCATAACATGTCTCTGTTATTTTATGTTGACTGTCCATTATGATTTTGTGTCCATTATGAGTTTTGTACCTCCCATTAACACTTTATTGTACCGTACTTTACTGTCCTGTTTAATCTGTTGTCCTTTCTACTGACATGGAACCTTTGTAAAAGAGCTCTTAGTTCAAAGGTATATGTTATCTGAGACTTAAATCCTCCCCCTACTCCTTACTAAGCTCCTCCAGCCCAGCTGCTCCGTCGACACTCGGCAGTGGTTCCTGAGTTACCTGATAGCATGTAACAGACTCTGCTCCCTGATGTAAGGGACAATGAGTGCTCAGAGATAGCTGTGAATACTGATAAAAACCTGCGGCTAGCTGTATTAAAGGGAACACTCGTTTTTAACCTTTTAAATTTTACTAGCCGTATTAAAAGGAACACTCGTTTTTAATAATAATAATAATAAAGTTTATTTCTCACAGCGCCTTTCAGCCATCAAGGCACTTTACAGAAAGATAAAAATCATGATAAAATTATGACAAGCAGTAAAATAATCAGAGGATCAAATGTAATCACTGCCACCGAAGGCATGGCACCATAAATAGATTTTCAGCACCTGTTTGAACCCCCCACAGTCGTTTACTCCCGAAGCTGATAGGGTAGAGAATTCCAGAGGGTCGGGGCTGCGTGCATAAATGCAAGAACCCCAGAAGATTTCAAAGACACCCTCGACATCTCTAGCAACCCCTCATCGGCCAAACGGAACTGTCGCACCGGGCGGAAAGGCACAAGGAGCTCTTTCAAGTAATCAGGGCTAAGTCCATGTAGGGCTTTATAAGTCAGTAAACCGACTTCAGAGCAATTAGCCAAAATCACTATAGTCACGACTCCCTGGACCTCAGACTTCTCTGTCTCACCCTCCAGGAATTCCTAGCCCCATTCACCCACATTCTAAACTTCCCCCTCTGTCAAAAGAAATTCCCTACCCACTGGAAATCGGCCTACATCACACTCATCCATAAAAGTGGTGATGTCATATCCACAAACAACTACCGCCCCATCTCTATCCTACCCCCCCCCATCTAAGGCACTAGAATGCACAGTCACCGACCAACTTACTGACCACCTTAACAAATATAACCTTTTATCCGGACAGCAGCACGGTTTCTGTAAGAGCCATAGTACCACCACTGCCCTCCTTGAATTTACCTCCCATGTCCACTCAGCCCTGGAACACGGCCACCTCACAGGCGCCATCTTCGTGGACCTATCTAAGGCATTTGATACCATAAACCATGCCCTCTTGCTTAACACCCTGGTTTTCATGGGTTTCTCCAATGACACCCTAAACTGGTTCACTAGCTATCTCTCCGATAGAATGCAGACAGTCAAGGTAGGCCCTGTCCTCCCCCCCCCCGCCTCCCTATCCGCTCCGGTGTCCCACAGGGCTCCATACTTGGCTCCCTACTTTTCAGCCTATACCTCAACTCCCTCCCAGCGTCATGCCCCGGTAATCTACTCCTATATGCAGATGATGTGGTCTTGTTCACCTCTGACCCATCACCCCCCAAGCTCCACCAAACTCTCCAACACTCGTTCCATGAAGTCGAAGACTGGCTCACTACCCAACGTCTTATTATCAACTACAATAAGACAAAAGTCATGCTCTTCGCCCAAGCCTAGAACCCACTCAAGAACCTCTACCCCCAATTCCTCCGCCCTCAGCTTTAATCAACATATCCTACACCTATCAACAGCCCTTAGCTCCAGACTAGGGGTACTATACCGGGTACAAACACTGCCTCACTCCTGAAGCATTACAACTTACCATAAACTCCTTGATCCTCTCCCTGCTAGACTACGGCATCCTAATCTACAGTGCCGCTCCATCCACCACCCTAAGCAGACTCAGACTTGTTTTAAACAAAGCCTGCTGTCTCATCCTTGGATGTGATTGTGTAACACACTCCTGCTCCCTTTACAGCAGCACAAACTAGCTAAACCTAGATAGCAGAATCAGGTACCACACCTGCCTTATGACCAGAAAGGTACTACTAGGCCTCACCCCACCTACCCTAAAACAAATCATCTGCCCAACTCCCCCAGTCAAAACAACCCACAGCTCAAACAAGCAGCTGCTAAGGGTACCCCATGGCCGGACTTCCCAATTCCAGCGAACCTTCATTTACAGGGCTCCCTCCTGAACTAACGCCCTCCCAAGTCATATAACAAACGAATTAAGGCTTGGCCCTTATAAATCCAAGCTACGGAAATACCTTCATGCCTCTAGCCAATGTGACTGCCCTTGACACCAGATTGACATATGCAGCTATCAAACTAACTATTGTCGGACTCCCCGTACCAAACTGTAACTATGAAACACTATGACCATCAGCCTCTTCAGAACTTCTGTAACTATTATGGCTGTACTAAGAAACAAAACTTGCTGTTATTCAACAACTGCACAACTATGTAACCTCACTGACTGTTATTTGTAATTGTACTGTAATCTGTATTCCAAGTTCTGTCCATGTATCCTTTTATGTATGATGTGGAACCTTTGTAAATGAGTCGCTGACTCAAAGATCTTTCGGAATATTTCAATAAATAAAAAAAAAAAGGTGATCCGCCACCTAACTGGCAGCCAGTGCAGATCACGCAGTACAGGTGTAATATGGGAAAAATGGGAAGTTCCTGTCAGTAATCATGCTCGCGTTCTGCACGAGCTGCAGGTGGCAGATATCAACCAGACAGCCCTAAGTAAAGGAGTTACAATAATTGAGGAGCAAGGTCACAAAAGCATGGACCAGAGAAGGCAGGTCCCGGATGGAACCAGGTGCTTAATCCTGGAGATATTCCTAAGATGGTAAAGGAAGTCTTGACAACGGCTGACACCTGAGCTCAGAGTCAGCCCATCATCAGAATTACCCCAGGTCTCGTGACCCATTCAGAGGTCGGGACTGAAGGCCCCCAAGAAAAATTCCAGAGGGCCAAACAGCCCGCAACCCCTCTATCTGGTGACCCGGGTCCACTACCATCACCTTTTAATTTTTTAAATCTTAAAACAAATGCTAAAGCAGACTCAATCTGCAGAACTATAGGTGTGCACAGTGGTGGGGGGGATTGACCCTGGCTCCCGCCCCCCCCCACATTAAAAGTCATCCAAATGAATGTTAATAATTAGTTTTCATTTGGGAGTCTGCAGGACTCAGCAAGGAATGTTACTCCTGAACCAATTAGTCTCCCCTACCAGCCACCATTGCCCAACCACCCAATAGACAGCAATACACAACTTGGCTTCAGTACCTCAGACAGCCAATCTGAACCAGTTAGTCTCCCCTACCAGTCACCATTGCCCAACCACCCAACAGATAGCAATACAAAACTTAGCTTCAGTACCTCAGACAGCCAATCAGTGTGCTCCATCTTGGGTGGTCCAATCACGGGCAGTTTTACTTCGGTGGTAACATGCAGTCACACATTTCCGCGAGATCTATGAAAAACAATCTTCAGGCTCTCACCCACTCACTGCCAGAACGGGGTTTACTACTTCTGCTGCTGTCTGATGGGATTGGGAAGATATTCTGTCAGGAAGACAATGTTACCACTAGCTGTGGCTGCTTCCCACCCACAGCACTCCAACATGATGCAACTGACCACTACCAACTACGGACAAGAACTGAGGAGGAAATGGGACACAACAGTGATGGTGCTGATCAAAATCTTTGTGCTGGACCTGGGTCCCACAGTTTGGATGGATGATATGCACTGTGGCCAAGACATTGAAGCTGTCTTCAAGCAGAGGGGACGCCAGCAGACCAAGAAAATTCTCTGCCTAGATTTGCTATGGCTTACTGAAATGCTGAAGCCCGACACCCAGAAGCCCGAATAGATAGCCCGACAGTCGGTATCCCGACAGTCGGGGACTGACCACGGCAGAGGTTTTTTCTGTGTTTCAGAGGGCTTCATCTCCTGCATCCCCCTCATTTATGATTGCCAACTCTGCCATGGGCAAATCCTGTCTGTCGGGATACCGACTGTCAGGCTATAATTTTCAGGCTCCTGGGTGTCGGGCTTCAACATTTCGGTACGTCGTTATACTCCCTTCTGCCCTGTTGGTCTCCATGCTGCTGCAAGGCATTTTAACTTTGTCCATGATAGATGGCAGTAAATATGGGGCATGATCACTTATTTTGGAGCTAAGTCAGAGTCTCTTACTTAGCTCTAAAATGCAGGAAAATGCATCTTTTACATCAGTGGCGTAGGCAGGGAGGGTGTAAAGGGTGTTCAAACACCCCCTGAAATTATCTCCAAAATTTTTGTTCAAGCCATGGGCCATCCTGGTTTTGCTGGGATCGTCCCGTTTTTCAGTACCCTGTCCTGGGAAATGAGAAAGTCTGCCCGGGACATTCAAAGTCCCGCTTTTGGAATGTGCTATTATTTGTGCAGTGCAAAAGTCCCGGTTTCGCTGTAGAAAAGTCATTGTGTAATAATGTAATTCAGAGTAAACAATTACTTTTCTACAGGATTTCTCCCTTATTTCACCTGGATTATTCCAAAATGTACCTGTGGACCATGGCCCACCACAGGGAGTTACACCTTTTAATTTATTTTCCTTTCTTCTGGTCCCAGCATGTTTGGCTGTGTCACTAAGGCAACAGGGGCAGGGGAGATAGCCAGGGCTGGGCTGCTCACTGACTGGCTGGTTAAACTGTCTCTACCACATGATGGGATAGATATGCTTCTACTACTCCTTCCCCCCAGTGGACTGTGTGACTACTGACTTCCTCCACTCTCTGACTCCTGCTTGTAGTGTGTGCATAGGTCTGTGCTGCCAGCACGTGTTGAACTTGTTTGCTGTGGGCTGTGGCTCCTCCAAGTCCAATTACTGGGTGCAACTCCACAGAATCTGCCTCCTTGGCTGCCAGAAATTGCCAGACCTACTGTCGGGACCTCTCATCTCTCTGGTTGTCGAATCACCTCCAGCACCACAGGTCAGGCCGTGGGCCCGCGGCCTGCCTACCTGGAGTGAGTGCAGACATGACAACATTTAGGGCAGCAGTCAAAGAATTTCAGCCAGGCCCTCTCTCTGAGTCTTGCTTGCTGGTCAGACTGGAGTCAGACGGACAATCATCGAGGAGGTGGAGGATGCAGCAGAAGCTGGGACACCAGGCAGCAGTGAAGGGCAAGGCCAAGGCAAGTTTACTAAAAGTTGTTCTTATGATGCTGTCGCTGATGTTTAGTTGTTTTTTTTAAGTATTGAGATCCTTCAGGACCAAGGACTGGGGAGCAGTCTGCCTGAGCTGGCTGAGTGCTAGCCTGGATGAAGTGGGAACCTAAGGCTGATTACGTAACTACTTACTTGGAGCTGCCCAGGAACGGAATCTTTGGGGGACAAGGGGTGAGTCGATTGCCTACTGCTGCCTCTGTGTTTTAGTCCCCAGACCCTTGAATGAGAGAGTTAAGGCAGGAAGGGACGGTTGATTCCCCCACCACTTAATGCTCCTACCACTAAATGCCCCACCACCTGGATGTTGTCCTTGGCCCACGACATGACCGACCACTCATTTGGTCACTGGCCAGTCAGATTCTCATGAGTTCAGGCCAGGGGAAAAAATTTTCCCCTCGAATCAGGGTAGGAAAGACCTCACAAAATTGTGTTTTTCCTTCAATAAAAGCCACAAAACTCACTACAGAACATGTAAACCACTAGAGCTTCTGGAGGCCTAGCGACCCCAGATCCCCTGCTTTATTATAGAAATATTTCAAAGTACATTACAAAAACATGTATGGGGTGGTTGATGGCACTGTTGGTCAGCCAGTTGTCCACAACAATTGCAGCTGAAGATTCTAATGCTAGCCAGAGTCTTCAATACCCCTGATTCCATGGGGAAATGTTTTCCCCCTGAAATCATGGATAGGGAAAGTAACAAAAGTGTGTTTTCTTTGTTCAAGAAAAGCCCCAAAACTCACCATAGTGCATGTAAACTCCCCAGAGTTTCTGGGGGCATAGCGGCCCCAAGACCCCCTGCCTTAATACAGAAATATTTCACAATATATTACAAAAATGTGTATGGGGTGTTTAATGGCACTGTTGGTATGCCAGTTGTCCACAACTGCAGCTGCAGACTCTAATGCAAGCCACAGTCTCCCACCCCTGATTCCTTGGGAAAAATTTCACTGAAATCAGGGGTAGGGAACATACATACATAGATGTTGTCGGCAGATAAGGGTCTTGTGGCCCATCCAGTCTGCGCTTATCCTCTTTCTAATCCTTAAGGCACCCTAGTTGCTATAAGCCTCCCTTCACCCAAGCTTGATAATTCCCATGTGCCTATCCCACACATTCTTGAATCCCTGAACTGTGACCACCCCCACCACTTCCTGGAGGAGACTGTTCCATCTCTCCACCACCCTTTCAGTTTAGTAGAATTTCCTCAAGTTCCCTCTAAGTTTTATCCCTTTTAGTCTAATGCTGTGCCCCCTTGTTATGCTTTCCCTTCATGTGAAAGATGCTCCCCTCTAGTACCCTGTTGATCCCCTTTAGATATTTGAAGGCCTCTATCATGTCCCCCCTCCCTCTCCTTTCCTCCTTGGAGTACATATTTAGAGTTCTGAGACTCTCCTCATATGACTTATGCTGCATCCTCACATCATTTTTATTGCCCTCCTCTGTACCGTCTCCATCCCGGCTATGTCTTTTTGGAGATGGGGCCTCTGGAACCTAACACAGTACTCCAGATGAGGCCTTACTAGGGAGTTGTACAATGGTACCACCACTTCCCTCCTTCTACTTGTTATACCCCCCTATGCACCCCTAGCATTCTGTTAGCCTTTCCAACTGCTTTGTTGCACTGTTTAGCCACTTTGAGGTTGCCTTCTATGACTACCCCTAGATCCCTTTCTTCTGTGGTGGCCTACAGTGTTACCCCGTCTAGTTCATACTCAACCCTAGGATTCCCTCTCCCTAGGTGCATAATCTTGCACTTTTTTGCATTGAAACTCAACTGCCATTCCTTGGACCAGTTTTCTAGCCTCTTCAGATCAGTCCTCATTTTCTTTATACCTTCCTGTGTATCATCAGCGAACAGGCTAACCCTCCCTCCCTTCTAGACCCTCTGCAATATAGCTTATCAAGACATTGAAGAGCACTGGTCCCAGCACTGATTCCTGGGGTACGCCACTTGTTGCCCATCCCTCCTGTGAGCTAGCCCCCCTTTACCACCACTTGTGTTCTGTTACTCGACCAGTTTCTAACCCACGTGACCACCTCTGTCCCCACTCCCAACTGCCAACTTGTGGATTAGTCTCCTGTGTGGGACTGTGTCGAACGCTTTCCTGAAGTCCAGAGAGGCCACATCTATTGCTCTGCCCTGGTCGATTTCCTTTGTCACCCACTTGAAGAAAATCAGTCAAGTTGGTCTGGCATGACCTCCCTGCAGTGAATCCATGTTGCCTTGGGTCCAGCAGCTCCCTTGTCTCTAGGTAGTCCACAGCCTTTCCTTTAGTAGAGTTTCCATCATTTCACCTACTACTGAGGTCAAACTGACTGGGTGGTAGTTTCCTGCCTTCTCCTTGCTATCACTTTTGTGCAGGGGTACCACTTGTGCCCTCCTCCACTCCTCCAGAACCATGCCTGTTTCTAGTGATCCACTGAACAGCTTAACCAGAGGTTTAGCCAGTTCCTCCTGGAGCTACTTTAGGATCCTCGGGTGTATCCCATGAGACCCATAGATATACCCACCTTAAGCTGTTCTAGTGTTCTCTTTTACTCTATCCTCTGAAAAGGTCTAATATCCACCCCTTCTCCCTGTTTGCCCTTTTCCATTAAAGGGGACCATCCCATTGTCTTCTTCCATGAATACAGAGCAGAAGTATTTGTTGAGGGCTCACCTTGTCAATGTCTTTCTCCACTACTCTGCCCCCTCTTCCCTGAATCTCACAATCCCTTCCCTGTCTTTCCTTCTCTCACTAATATACCTAAAGAATGCCTTCCCTCCTTCCTTCACCAATTTAGCTAGCGTTTCCTCGGTTTTGGCCTTTGCTGCCCTTACTGCCTTGTTCGCTTCCTTTCATTTTTCCAAGCATTTTTACCTGTCCTACTTGCTTTGTGTTGCCTTGTACCTCAGAAATGCCATCTTCTTTCCTCTTACTAGCTTTGCTACTCTTCTTGAGAACCACAGTGGTTTCCTCTATCTTTTAGTCTTGCTGCAGGGCCTGGAACAATGGTTTGCTACTCGGTGCAGGGTTTCCCTTATCTTATCCCACTGTTCCACTGCCCCTCTTATGTTATAGTGCATAGCCTTCCTGAATTTGTCCTTCATCTTACCGAAGTCTGTCCTCCTGAAATCCAGGATTCTAGTCCTTGTGTGGCTAGCCTCCTGTGATGTCCTTATGATGAAACTCACAGTTCAATGATCACTAGTCCCTAGGGTCTCTCCTACTGTGACTTCCTTTAACCTGTCCCCATTGCTTAGGACAAGATCCAGAATTGCATTCTCCCTTGTAGGCGCCCTCGCTAGCTGTGTAAGACCCGTCCATTGCAGAGATTGCAGGAATCCCTTACTCCTGGCTGAGGCTGCTGCCAGATGCTCCATTCCGCATCTAGCAAGTTGAAGTCACCCATCAGCAGTGATTCACCCTCTGTTACCATGTTCTGTATAGTCTCCAGCAGTTCTCTGTCTACATCCTCTGCCTGCCCTGGGGCCTGTATATCCTCCTGTTCTCAGTACTGTTCCTCTCCCCACCTCCAGGGTTACCCACAGCACCTCTGCTTTTCTCCCTTGTCTTGTGGGACTGTTGCTTTATCCCTTCCCTTACATACAATGCCACCCCTTCCCCTTCTTGCCTTCCCTGTCCCTTCTGTAGTGCATACCCTGGAATGGCTAGCTCCCAGGCATGGTTGCTGTTGAACCATGTCTCTGTGACTGCCATGATATTCAGGTCCCTCGAGGCTATTGATGCCACAAGTTCTGGATTTTGTTACCCAGACTGTGGGCATTGTACACATAGCCTTCCAATCATGGCCTACCCCTTTGCTATAACTCCAGTACCATCCCCTTAGTCTGTGTCTGCCCCTCATGTACTTACATGTGGTCCTCCTTTTTACTTATGGCTACCTACTCCTTGCTCATGGCCATGCCTGTTTCTTTTAGTCCAATGTTGGGGTTGTCTTCCATTCGCTGATCCCCTTACCTTTGTATCTTTCTTCTGCATTTTCATTTAGGTCTTCTTCCCTGTGCTGAGACCTCCCAATTTAAACCCTCCATGAGACCTCCAACTTCTGCCTTAGCGCCTCTCGCTCCTTCTCTGGTGAGATGCAGACCATCATGCTTGAAGAGCTTCTTGTCAAAAGGTCCCTCAGTCTCAATGTAGTGCATCCCATTGTCTGCATATGTAACAAAAGCGTGTTTTTTTGCTCAAGAAAAGCCCCAAAACTCACCACAGAGCATGTAAAACCCCTAGAGCTTCTGAGGGCATGGACCCCAGATACCCAATTTTTATGTGTCCCACTTCAGAAATATCATATCCAACCCCCCACCCAAATAAAATCCTGCCTACACCACTGATTCACATTGCTATTTTGAACTAATGAGGTTCCAGTAATGGGCACCATACAAATAAACCTTGCCTTGCCTGTTTTAAAAAATTTCCAGTGGGGGGGGGGTTGCCCCCACACCCCTAGCTTTGAGGGATTTTGGACCCCTTCTTCACTGACTTTGTGCACGCCTGTGAAGAACAAGAGCATTTTAGAAGACAGGAGAAAGGGTGATCTAAAATAGAATAAAAGTTACAGATTCTAAATACTCACTGTAACGTGCATGGATATTTTTGGTACAGTACATTGTCAGGCTTGATTGGTCCTCTCCTGGAACTGTCTGGGGCCACCCCAGGGAGGCTGGCCTCACCATTTGACAAACCCTGGTCTAGACTGTAACTCTGTCACTCTTTCTGTAAAGTACCAGTTCTGAACATTCTTTCTCAAACGTCATCCCAGTTGACTCATCTCAGTGAGAGGCCTTAGACATTGTCTGGGCATACAGATAACTGCATACACAAGTGAATGAATGACAGATGTATCCAGGGCATCTTTATAAAATGAATGAGTCATTTAGCAGTAGTCATAGCATGCCAACCTTTATTATTGCACTACAGTACTTCATAAAAACAGTGCATTTGTTGTGACTAAAGCGGGTGAGCTTCTTATGCTTTTAAAATGTACTTCACACACATACCACTTACAAAAATGTAAAACATTTCTTTAACCACACAGCCACTGCCTTCTGTTTGGAAATTGAAACTTGGAACTTTTAAAGGAGGCAACTCGACTTTGATAGATAATTATCATTCCATTACTACTCCTTTTCCACTTATTTCACAGAAAATTGACAGAAAACAAAGGTGGTCTCTATCCTAGCTAAAGGACCATATGAAGGTGACAGGAAAAGCTAGTTGGTACAGGGTTGTCCCTGTAATAATGACTTACCCTGCCAGCTGAGGTCTTTATACTAGTAATTATTTTCATTTTTTGTGATGCCCTCCATTTGTAATTTTAGGGAGTTTCAGCAAACGCAGAAGCAGAGTTGGCTCTCTAAGAAGCCTGATTAAGCAGCACTAGGACTTATGGAAAAATGTTCTATTTTAGTGACGTAGATGATGGTATTGCTGTGCTGGATACAGCAGGGAGCAGGAATTGGTGTTAAGTTTTCATAGCATCGGCATGAGGTTTCATGTCTCCAAGTATACTTACAGGTAGTTTAGGTCTAAAACTACCTGTAAGTATACTTCTAAACATGAACCCTCATGCTGATGCTATGAAAACTTAAAACTAATGCACGCTTTCTGCTGTGTTCAGCACAGAAATACCATCATCTACATCACTAAATGGAAAGTTTTCCCATAAGTCCTAGTGCCACTTGATCAGGCTTCTCAGAGAGCCAACTCTGCTTCCACGTTCACCGAGAATCTGCAAACTAAAATCACAAATGGAGGACTTCACAAAAAATGAAAATAATTACTAGTATAAAGACATTAACTGGCAGGGTGTGTCAGATAGCTTTTCCTGTCACCTTTAAGCAAATATAACAATTGCTTGCTGAAGAACAACATGGTGGAAGGTGCATGGTACCAGTACTGCCATGGTCAGGTCCACAGATCATGTGAACAGGGCAATGCACAATGGGCAGCTCACTGGTACAGTATCTGTGGACCTGACCAAGGCCCTTGATCTGGTTAATCACAAACTGCTGCTGGGTAGATTACTGGCTTTAAGTATATCTGAGATACTGCTAATCAACAGCTCAACAGTTATTTAACTGGGAGAAATCAGCAGGTTAGATTGGGAAATGCTGTCACCAGGCCCTCCCTCTTTATGATGGCATTCCTCAAGGCTCCGTCATTGGACTTTATTGTTTTGACTATTCATCATTATAAAACAATGGTTGCAAAGATTGGCTGTAAAGATTCCATCAACCCTAATTTACTGTTTAAGTAACATACATTAACAGCCTCAAAATGAAAATGAATATCCACATCAGCCTCAAAATGAAAAAAATAAACACAACAAATACCCAAAGGTAATTTATTTTAATTATAATTGCAATAAGGCATTCCCAGGGTACAATTACAGCTTGTGAATCATCCCCTAGTGGCATGTAGCACTCTGCTATGCCTCCTGCACACATTACACCTCCAGGGGTGATTAACAGACTGTTAGCCTAACCCTGGCCGTGCTTTATTGCTTAAATAATTTGCCCACATCATGTCAGTATAGTTGTACCCTACAGAATGCAGATGATTAAATACTATAATTCATCTCTAAATCAGCTTTAGACATTTCCACCACTTTTAATAGAGATTGTTATTCCCAGCAGCAATGGTTATTACACAGCAGGCTACTACTTACAGTAATAAACAAACTCCATGCTGTCTGGGTCCAGGCCAAAACTCAAGAATATAAAGGGACACTGTCGACCCTTTTTGTATCATATTTCTAGCTGAAACTCCACATTTTATGATTGCTTACCCTTACCTTCTCTAAAACTTATTTAAGTTATTAGCTGTTCGATCTGCTTCCTTTCTTAGTAGAACTGAAATGCACGGGAATGGTGCAATTATATCCAACCTTGTTTTGCTTCAATCCTTGACCTACTCTTACTGCATACATCCCGAACATAAGGAACACCCCCAAACAGTGAAATCATTCATGAGGCAACAGTCTGCCCTCCTCCCACAGCATTATGAGTGGCTAGATTGTGTTAGGGGCATTCCCATGTCCAGGAAAGATGCAGTGGAAGTTGATCAAAGAATGTAAACACACACATTTTTGTGTGGTAACAGTACAGTGAGCAGACTGTTTTTCACTTTTAAAAAGAAAAAAGGAATCAGAAACAAACCACCAGCTACATTAGCAATCTCTTAGAATGTGAGCAGTCATGTATGTTTTTAAACTAGGTACAATTTGAGGTCTAAGGGGTTGACAATTTCACTTTAAACTTTAGCGTTCAGGTCCTAGGCATAGAAAGTGCTCCTGTGGAACAAGTTATACCCACCTGGACCCTGTCTTTTTTTCTTCTCAGAACACATTACTCCTGTACACGAGGTGATGGACCAAAAACATGGTGTAGTATATAGGCCCAAACACAATTTTTACACCAGAGGTAAGATTAGCAATCTCCAGAGCAATTTTGCTCACCTCTCCAAGATTATTGTCCAAAGGGCTTTTCCTTCCTTCTGCTCCCAAACTCTGGAACAGATTATCTTACCTTTTGCAAGCAGCCCCTAGCCATCTCCTTTTCAAGGAAGAATGTAACAGTTACCTTATGGACAGGTCCTCTTGTCAAAGTTTTAAAATATTTGTCATATATACTTGCTTGCATTAATATATATATATATATATATATATATATATAAATACTTGGTTTCTTCAACTTTTGCTCTCAATCTGTACCTGTAATGTATTCTTTATTTTGTACTGTTTCTGCGTTATTGCCTAGTGGCCCAGGTCATGCCTGAAAATGGGTCTTTAGGACCATGAGCTTATAGGGAAAGCAACTCAATGAAATGAAATGAAAATGTTCTGTTAGGGGCTTGGGGTTTGAGACTCAAAGTCATTGTGTCACATTTACAGCTGTATCCTATGCGGCTGAATCTACAACATACTGTAGGCAGCAAGGGTTGGTCTCACCTGCTCTACACTGTGGTTAAGGGAACAGGGCCTCATTATCCTGTACCAATGAACAATGTTTGAAGAGGTGGTGTGGTAGTTCAAGTGTTGCAGCAAAAAGATCTAGAAGTTACACAGCAAGCACAGACAGATCCCCTTTCACAACCAGTAGACCAACCAGGGGAGGTAGATTTTTTTTATTCTTTGGTAACCAAATAAGGCCTACTAGGCACAAGTGCCTGTTTTCAGGGGTGACCCAGGAGAACTGGGGAGGTTAAGTGACTTGCTCAGAGTCACACAGTATGCAAGTGGAGGTTGTGGGAATCAAACCCAGGTCTGCTGGATGTACTGAGCTCATTCATAGGTCACTACTCTAACTTCTAGGCTATACTGCCAGACCCAAACATTTAATTAGGAAACCTGAGATTTTTTATTTATTGAACTGTTTCTCTGTGTTGCTCTCAACCCAATCCCTAGGCCTATATGTGTACCCCTAATAGTGGTCCTCTTAGCCCTGACATTTGCTAACCCCACTGTCCCTCTGGTGTGGGTCCACAACACAGGGCCCTAGATGATAGCAAGCCATCTCATGGTGGTAATGAGGCTTTTACTTCCATCTTCTTTCTTCTGCATCCTCCTACATGGAGTGAGTGAACCAGAAGTGCACAGCATCACGGTAGAGAAGCCTGCACCCCAGCCCTCTGCAGGGCGTCACTGTTGCACTTAAAACCCACTGCTAGTCCTACCTGAGCCAAGGCCCACTGCAGTTGGCAGCTTTCTCAGCTCCTGCCTGGGTCTGACACTAGCGGCCCAAGTCTGCTGCCAAACTGAATCACCTGCATGGCAACCAGGCCATCAGGGTATCCCAGAATTCTGGGTTTTTTAATGTAAACAGAGTCAGAGATATGCTAGACAGGAAAAGGAAGGGGATGGGTTGGAAAAGTCCTACTGCACCAAACTGAGTGGCCCACGTATTTCAATATTATGTAGTTCTGACTTCTTTTTTAACAGAAAATGATGTCTAAAGCTACAGTAGTCTTGCTATCCCTGATCTACTTTAGGAACTAAATTGGGATGAGCAAAACTAATGTTAGTGGTCATTACCTGACAAAAATTATGTCGGAACCTCAACTCATTGAAATAAATGGGCCAACACAAGCCACAGCTGAGAAGTCCCCCATCTTCTCACCAAAGAGGCAAGGTGGATGGGCCTAACACAACAGTTCCTGAAGGAGATGGTGACACTTCCCATCATTTGTGCAATTACTTAAGTACTAAGGCACAGTCAAGGGTTCAGTTACTGTCATTAATCTAACCCGAGGCGGGGCATGAGACACAAGACACAGCCAGGTCTCTTAAGCGCCTACGGTTAACATAACAAAGGAAACCTAAAAACTGAAGCGCCTCAATGCTATTATTTAACTAAAATGTTTTTCTTTCTAAAAATTAATGTTGATGGTTACAGTTCTAATTGTTCTCTTGTACATTAGGCTTTCCAGCTGTTGATCAAACCCTTTTAGAATGCTACCAGCCAATCAGAATGCACCATTTCCAGCCAATGTTTTATCATTTTATACATGGCAAAGTGTTACCCCTTAAGGGTGGGGGACTCCAAGGGAAAGCTGGACACTGAAAAACTAAAATGAAATAACATTTGTGAACTCATCTTAATAACAATGGGCTTACTGTTTTTACAGCTGTGGGCGGTGCCTACAGCCATTTTGGTTTCTCTGGCTTGAAAATGGCCGATTGTCGCACCTTCCGTTGGACTTTTGTATCCTTCCGAAAGTCCAACACAGCTTGTAACACTCTGCCACGGTCGGCCGCTATGGAGTAACAGCTGCACTATTTCAGCTATTAAGTCCACATTCCGGGACAAGAACTGCGCACACACATCTCGCATGGCCATGCAGTTCCACTGGCACCACCATCTTGCAGATGGCATACTGCCATTCACCACAACTATGCATGCGTGAATGCTGCGCATGCACAGTTGCGTCGCCGCTGCCATCTTGCAAATGGCAATCGGAGGCGTTAGTTCTCTGGAGCTTTGGAAGCTTGCCACAGCCATGTCGGCACTAGCTAGAGCTTGTTTAAAAATAGGATGGACTTTTCTGGGTATTGTAGGTGGTCTTCATTGGCTGGTGTGAAGAAGTCTGCTAGTGTTTTGTGCCAAAGAGTGAACAATGCTGCTACTGTTGCTCTGAAAAACTCAAAGAGGAAGCGAGAATACCATATTTTACAGCTGTATAGCAAAGCCATGCCTGATGTATTGTGATCAGGAGAGAAAATAGTAAAGTAAAACTGATGCATACTAGTTTAGGCATCCGCAATCCCTCAAGTTGGATTGCATCACCAAAACTGGTATACAGCAAAAGCTGCACTTCTCCCTTTCCCTGGCTGGTACTCTGTTTGGTATCCTCTCACCTCCCCCACCCAAGCACACACAGTCAGCCTCAGGGGCTTGGTACTACAAAGTAGGAACTCATCATGCTCTCTTCTAGATGCCCACTACCACATTCAAAATAGACCCACCCTCTGTCACTGATCCCACCACCTCCTGATCTGTTCCCTGCTGCCAAGCTCCCTGCTGAACATAATCACACTCTCTGTCCCTGATCCCACCAAACTTTCAGTCTGCTCCCATCTGGCGGTTCATATTGAACATAGCCCTACCCTCTGCTGCTGATCCCACCCACCTCCCTATCTGTTCCCCACTAGCCTGGTCCACAATTAAAATAACCCCACCCTCTGCCACTGATCACGTCTGCTTCCCAATCTGTTCCCTGCTGACCCAGTCCACATTGAAAGTAGTTCTACCCTCTGTTGCTGATCCTGCCCACCTCCAGATCTCTAATCTGCTGGCCTGTTTACATTAAAAAAAAGGTCCCATCTGCAGCCACCAATCCAACCTACCTCCCGATTTGTACCACACTGGTTTCATTCAGAAACCAATCCAACCAGCCAGTAAGGAAGGGAGAAGGCATAGGGGGAGGAAGCTCAGCCGGGTGTAATTTTAGAGGTTTAAATAAACCAACACTGGGTTGGATGCACACAGCGAATGGGCAGGCAGGCAGCAGCTTTGTGTTTGTATCATGACATGATGGGCACCAATGAACCATCCGCCTCTGGGTGATGTTTTCATTTAACTTTTTGTTTCTTGAGTCAGTCCATCAGAGAACCTCTACAACACAAGAAAGAGACCAGCTTCATGGTCCAGGGAACCAGCAGTCACAGAAACCAGGGACATGCTGACCAAGACTGCACTATAGAGAGACAGAGAGAGTGAGAGAGAGAAAGGTGCAGCGGAGGTGAAGCTTCTGTGAGGTGGGAATAGGTTTGCCATGTCTTTGCTTTGACAAATAGGAGCACTTATCTGTAGATGGTCCAGGAGACTGCTCCCCATCAGGGGAATCATTTATAGGTCACCAAAGGTCACATCTGTGACTTTATGAAATTTCTGAAACCCATACATTCTGTTTAAAATTCCTGCTGCTGCCTGGTTCTTGTAATATGGTTTGCCTGTCTCATTCATTCATTTTGTTTTTTTCCCACTCAGTCCGCCAGCCTGCGGCCCAGGAGGTCCCTCGGCCGGTCCCTCCTCCAAGCCTGCCCAGTGACGGGCTGAGGGTGTCGCCCCATTCCCGTCACCTTATCCCTGGGTCCCCGTGGGGACGGCTCGCACTTCCGTTCCGCCTGGTCCGCTGTTACCACGGACAGGTGGGTCTTGAGAGGTGGGAAGAGGCCTGCCTCTGGAATTCGAGCAGGCACCACCCTTCAGAGCCGCCCGGGGGCTTCGGATCCCTAGCTCACTGGCGGCTCGTCGAGCCGATATCTCCTCCTCCTCCAGAAGGAGGTGATAAGAGAGGTGGACCCTCCTTCAGACCCAGGGTTTGTGTCCAGGTACTTCCTGGTTCCGAAGCGGACGGGGCTGGCGCCCATTCTCGACCTACACGACCTAAACAAGTTCCTAAGGTCTCGAACCTTCAGGATGGTCACTCTGGCTCAGATAATACCATCCTTGGAACGCGCATGTGGTTCTGCTCTCTGGACTTGCAGGACGCGTTTTTTCATGTCCCTATCCGTCCGTCTCACCAGAGATTCCTTCGCTTCCGAGCGGAAGGATCCCTTTTCGAGTTCCAAGCCATGCCCTTCGGCTTGTCTCCAGCTCCCAGGGTCTTCACCAAATGCATGGCAGTGGTGACAGCATTCTGGGCGGCGCCGAGGGGTCCGGTGTACCCTTACCTGGACGACTGGCTGATAGCAGCTCCCTCCAGGAAGGAGGCGGAGTGGTCCAGAGATCTGGCCCTCCAGGTCTGCTCTCAACTGGGCCTCCTTATCAACGAGGCCAAGTCGGAACTCGAGCCAAAGCAGGTGATTCTGTTCATCGGGCGCAGCTCGACTCTCTTCGAGCCAGAGCTCGGCTCCCGGCGGACAGGGCCGAGGTTCTTTCCTCCTTTGCCCGATCATTTCTGGTTGGGCAATTGCGCCCTGCCCGGGACTTCCTGCGCCTCCTGGGTCTCATGGCGGCCTGCACCAGCGTGGTCCGTTGGGCCCGCTGGAACATGCGTCCCCTTCAGTGGGGACTGGCCAGCCAGTGGTCACAACGCTGCGATCCCTTTGACCAGCTTGTGTCGGTGACACAGGGGATGTGGAACGCTCTCCAGTGGTGGACCGTTCCAGATCATTTGCAGGAGGGCATCCCGTTCGTCCGCCTCGAGCCGACGGTCTCTCTATCGACCGATGCCTCTCTGATGGGTTGGGGTGCCCATCTGGGGGAACACCGGGCTCATGGCCTCTGGTCCCCGCGGGAGTCCCGATGCCACATCAACCTGCTGGAGCTCCGAGCGGTCCGCCTAGCTCTCACCGCCTTTGCTCCGTTCCTCCGGGGTCAAGTGGTCCGAGTCCAGACGGACAATACCACGACCGTGTTCTATCTAAACCGCCAGGGCGGGGCGTGCTCCATGCTTCTATGCAGGCTCTCCGCATTTGGTCACTCGTATGCAGCCTGGAGGCGGATCTCCTAGCCATTCACGTGGCAGGAGCCTCCAACACCCTGGCCGATGCCCTGAGCCGGATAGGGGCTGCATCCCACGAGTGGTCTCTCCTGCCGGAGGTAGTACAGCATCTGTTCTCCCATTGGGGCACACCTCAGGTGGACCTGTTTGCCTCCAGGGAGAACACGAAGCTGAGTCTGTTCCATGCCCGCCCCCCTCAGCAGGGCTCGCTGCAGGGGGATGTCTTCTCGAGGCAGTGGACCCCGGCCTCTTTTACGCTTTCCCCATTTCCCTTGATCCACAAGGTGCTTCTCAAGGCGAGGAGGGACAAGGCGCAGGTGATTCTGATAGCCCCAGACTGGCCTCGCCAGTTCTGGTACCCAGATCTCCTCAGTCTCAGCTCCAGGACTCGCGGCAGCTTCCAGCTCGCCTGACCTGCTCTCAGTCAATCAGGGAAGGTGTTCCATCCGACCTTCAATCCCTGCACCTGACGGCCTGGTTCCTGAGCGGCTAGAGTTCCAGGCCTTGGGTCTTTCCGGACGAGGTCCTCAATGTAGTTGAGGCGTCCCGTAAGAGTCGACCAGAAAATGTTATGCCTTCAAATGGAAAAGGTTTTCCATTTGGTGTCAGGGCAAGGGCTTGGACCCTTCCTCCTGTTCCTTGGCAAGCATCTTGGACTATTTATGGTCCCTTTCTAGTCAGGGCTTAGGTCGGCTGACCCTAAGGGTGCACCTGGCAGCCATCTCTGCTTACGAGCATGGGCGGGAAGCAGTCGGTGGCGCAGGAGAAGGTGGTCTGGCGCTTTTCAAAGGCCTTGATCACATTTCCTCCAGTGCGGGAACCCCACCTCCGTGATCTACTGCTGGTATTGGCAAAGCTCATGGGCAAGTCATTCAACCTATGCACAGGTGTGCTCTCTCACCTGTCGGAAGACCGCCTTCTTGGTGGCTATCACGTCAGCCAGAAGGATGGGAGAGCTCCAGGCGCTCCATCGAGTCTCCTTACCTGGTCTTCCACAGGGACAGGTTGTCCCTCGCCCCCACCGAAATTCCTTCCGAAGGTGGTATCGGAGTTTCACTTAACCAGGTGTTGACTCTGCGGTGTTCTACCCCAATCACACCTCGGAGGTCGAATATAGGCTCCATACTCGACCCTAGAAGGCGCCGCTTATTATAAGGAGCGCACGGCTGAAATTGGGAGAGGTTCGCCAGCTGTTTGTCACCCACGCTGAAGCCATCTGGCAGACCTGCAGCCAAGCGGACGATAAGCAGGTGGGTAACCTCCTGCATAGATCTCTGCTATAAGTTGGCGGGCATGGAGCCTCCCAGAGGATAAGAGCTCATTCTACCCGCCATACTGCTGCAACGGTGGCTGCTTCCAGGGACGCCCCTATCCAGGAAATCTGCAGGGCTGCTACCTGAAGTCAGCAAACCCTTCATTACCCATTACCACATCGACCTTGAGTCACGCCGGGATGCTGGTTTGGGGCCTTGGTTCTCAGTCTCTCTTTCCCAAGTAAGTATTGGGGTGTCGTCTTGCCTCCTCCTCCGAGAACTGCTAGGAGTCTGCCAATGAGTGTGGATGAACAACATATCCATGTCCTAGAAATACAGGTTACTCACCTGTAACAGGAGTTCTAGGAATGGTATATGTTGTTCATCCTGACTACCTCCCCGGCCTCCCCGGCTTCGACGCACAACCTGAGCTTCCAGCGGGCCAGATCTGGCGTCATGGGGCGGAGCCGAGAGTTATACCACCCGGGTGGGTGGGAGGAGCAACCTTGAAGACCTTCCGGCAAGATTTAAAGCGGCAAGGATACCTGCCAATGAGTGTGGATGAACAACATATACCATTCCTAGAACTCCTGTTACAGGTGAGTAACCTGTATTTGTCTAACCTGCTTTCTTTGCAGTCAGAACTGTGTCTGCCTAGTTCCCCATTCTAGTTTTGAACTGCTGAACTGGACCAATCAGTGTGGGATAAGGTAGCTCTAAAATGGTGCCTTAGACGAATCAGAACTTGGACTCATAATCTGAGCCAGCCACAAGAGGATTGTATGGGCAGTGACTCTGGGAGATGTAGTTTAGACTTGGCCTTTTGGACCAACAAGGGCAGTCTATTGTGAGTGACAGCCAATCCAGCCAAGAACTGGGAGGAACTCAAAGGAAGTGCCGGTTTTGTCTGCTGGAGTTTCAGTTGAGCTCTGGCAGTGAAGAGGAAGGATCCCTGTGTTTTTCAGTGTGCAGTTTTAGTCGGGAAACTTGTGTAAGGCCCAAGTTCCAGTCTGCAGCTTGTGTAACTGCTTGTTAGGACTGAATCCGTCCTGTGAAGAGAATCAAAGGATATCTGAAGAGTAGAAACCAGGCTCACCCTGTAGAAGACTGGAGAAATTGCTGAATTGCACTCGGTCTGTCAGGAACTGAATCTGCTGTGTGTTCTCCCGGGTATTGTGCAGTAATTGCGATCGGGATAGAGAAGCAGCCTGCCTGGTATAGTACTTTCTGTTTACCATATAAATGTGTGAAGAGGCTTGTGTACCTCAAGTGAATCCTGCTGCCATTAAAGGACTTTTGCCTGTTACTGTTTACCATATAAATGGGTGAGGAGTCTCGTGGAGCTCAAGAGTAGCCCTGCTGATGTTGAAGGACCCTATCTTGTTTGGAGGTCGTGAGTACTAATTCAGGGTCGCTCCCTGTTGAATTGCCACATTAAATCCAAATGGAATTACTGTACTGCTGACTGTTTAACTAATCTTTCTTTTCTCTGTGTGAAAGGGCCCCTACCAGCTGCCACGGTTTGGACTAGCCACTAGGGCTTGGGTACCCAGGGACAGTAACTGGTAGGGATAGGCCTGTGCACAGAGCCATAGGTAGATGAGTAAAGTGATAAGCAAATTAACCTGATTTCCCTGTCCTTGTTATATCCCCTAAATAAATCAGAGCTGCTTGTTTCAGCAAAGTTATACTGCCTGAGGTATTTGTCTATGTTAAATATTGTACTGTGATTGTTGCACTGTATCTTATTTTACAGGGGTCCCAGTGCCTGAACCAGTCCTGGGGGTAAGTGTATACTGTGAAGGTAATTCTGATATACTGTGTGGGCCACTAGTGGGAAGAAAGGGGGGTTGCAGTGTCCCAGAGGGCTGTGACCAAGTAAGTTTAACTATTGCAAACCCTGACCTCTGGGTGGAGGCACCCGCCATTGGATCCAGGCCCCTCAACCTGTTAGTGGCAAATCAGGCAGGGGTAGTAGCCCCTGGGATAGCGCCATCTAGGGGTTACAAAAGTAAGGGAACTTTTTTTAATGTGTTAAAAGTACAAATCGAGGGCCACCCCACACAACAGGCATCAGTCAGCTACATGGACATGCCACTTCGAGTATAATCAACTTTCCTGTTAGATGTAGCATCATTTGTGGTGCTGTAAATTGTATTTCTCTTTCTCAAGGATCCATTGTCCAGCCATCATGAAAAGGAGAGTGTCCTGTGGAACGCTCTGTCACCCTCCCGCCTGCCAGACCTCCAGTGACCTGGGCGTGTTTCCAAACCCAGTTCACTGGCTGGTGAGGAGCAGTCCTGCTGCTGCTACATCAACAAGCCAGTAAGACTCATAAATTCTTGCCAATTTGGTAAATAATAAATGTTTAGTTCCACTCTGAAACCCTGTTAACAGCGTATCTAAAATTCTGTACCACCCAGTATATATAACCTTCCACAGGCCCTATTACCTCACCTTCAGTCTACCCTGAAAAAAACAGCTTCCTATAAGACCTTGAACAGAAGCACATTGTGACTGGAGTGACTGTCTGATCCCCCATCTGTCCCCCTCCCCCCCCCCGGTACTTTAAAGAGATAGATAAATCTCTGGGAAGGTGCTTGTTCAATGTTCTCAGTTGTTTTTGCCATCTCAGACACATGTAATGTCTTAATCACTGAAAGGCAGAATCCAGCCCCAGTCGTGAAATCATATTTTCCTCTCTGTGTGTGAAAGAGCGGCTGACATGATCTAATATCTCAAAGCAACATAGAATTTGATGGCAGATAAGGACTGCTTGGCCCACCTAGTCTCCCCATTTCCCTACCTAATAGATAAGCTGCATATCCTAGTTAACCAACAGCTTACTTCCTCCTACCCCCACTAGAATTGCCTTATCTCTGTCCCATGCATTCTTAAATTCCCCCCGTAGTTTTTGACTCCACACGACCTCCTCAGGAAGGCTGTTCCATGCATCCACAACCCTCTCTGTGAAAAAATACTTCCTCACATTACCTCTGGGCTGTCTCCTCTCTATCTTCAAATTGTGCCCCCTTGTTCTTGCACATCTCTTTTTCTGAATGATGCTACCCTCTTGGACTTTGTGGATTCCGTTGAGGTACTTAAATGTTTCTATCCTGTCCCCCCCTCTCCCTCCTTTCCTTGAGGCTATACATATTAAGCTCCTTTAGTCTTTCTTCATATGTCTTCTGGTGCAGACCCTGCACCATTTTTGTTGCCCTCCTCTGGACAGCCTCCACCCTGTTTTTGTCTTTGTGGAAATGGGTTCTCCAGAACTGCACACGGTACTCCAGATGGGGTCTCACCAACAGTCTGTACAGAGGGATAACAATTTCTTGTTTTCTACTGGTGATGCCTCTCCCTATGCATCCCAGTATCCCCCCAGCCCTCCTTACTGCCTTCTCACATTGCTTGCCCACCTTTAGGTCATCTGATATAACTACCCCCAGGTCTCTTTCCATTTTTGTTGTCAGTATCTCACCCCCTATTGTGTACTCTTCCCCTGGGTTTTTGTTTCCCAGGTGCATTACTTTGCACTTCTTTGCATTGAATCTAAACTGCCATACATTTGACCATTCCTCCAACCTTCCCAAGTCCCTTCTCATCCTTTCCACCCCACCTTGTGTATCAAGCCCGTTGCAGATCTTTGTTTCATCTGCAAAGAGACATACTTTTCCTTCTAGTCCCTCTGCAATGTCACTTATAAAGACATTAAAAAGGACCGGACCCAGTACTGAACCCTGTGGTACCCCACTAGCAACCCCCCTTTCTTCACTGTGGACTCCGTTTGCTATGACCCTGTGTCCTGTTGTCCAGTCAATGTTTTACCCAGGCTACCACCCTGGGACCCACTCCCAGGCTGGCTTATTTGTTTATTAATTTTTTGTGTGGGACTGTGTCAGATGCCTTGCTAAAGTCTAGGTAGGCCATGTCCACAGCCCCTCCCTGGTCTACCACTTTGGTCACCCAGTCAAAGAAATCGATTAGATTCGTCTGACCTGACCTTCCCGCTGTGAATCCATGCTGTCTTGGGTCCTGTGCTACACTGGCCTCTAGGTACTCAACAGTTCTTTCCTTCAGAAATGATTCCATCATTTTCCCTACCACTGAGGTCAAACTGACAGGTCTGTAGTTTCCTGCCTCTGTCTTGCTCCCACTCTTGTGAAGGGGACTCACATCTGCCTTCCTCCAGTCGTCAGGTAACACACCATCCTCCCATGATTTGTTAAAAAGGGTAGTCAATGGTGTTACTAGTTCTTCTCTTAGTTCTTTTAGAATTCTTGGATGAATCTCAGGCGGGCAATTCGTACCAAGGAATTGCATATCTGATGAGCAAATCTAGGTATAGTTTAATTTTTTTGTTCTCTTGTAAAAGGCATTTTTCCTTAATACTTCCTTGTACATACTGAATGACCACCGAGCGCAACAGCCTCTTCCCCCTAGAATAAGCTTGAAGATGATGTAAAGTAAGGAAAGGGGCTCTCTAAATGTACTTAGTGTCTTTGCTGGCAGTTCTGCATGAAGGGGGCTAATATATAATGGTTAATGTAATTGTTCTTACTCTTACAGATTGCAACCCGTAAAGCTTATGGCATTGCACTGACAAAATTAGGAAATGCCAATGACCGAGTGATCGCAATGGACGGAGATACCAAGAATTCCACCTTCTCAGAGATGTTCAAGAAGGCGCATCCCAAACGCTACATTGAGTGCTTCATTGCTGAGCAAAATATGGTAGTGATTTCCTCTAGGTTTCTTAGTTACAAGATTTGTATTTTAGAAGTACTACACTGGTGTAATAACAAAGTACCCTGTGCTACTGGACTGTATTTCAAGGGGCATACAGTGGGATCTGGGGGTCAGGGTTGATTAGTGGTGCTCGGACAGTATTCAGCCAGGTCTGATACTATCAGATAGTAGGCAAAATGTTGGGAATGTCATCAAATAATAAACAATGACGTCCGACATTCTTAGGCAGTTTAGCGCAGTATAGAACTACAGAACAGTATCTCTGCCACCATGTGGAGGATTGGATTATGTTGTCAAGTATCCCATCTATCCCTAGTTGTCAAGGGTTTAGATTAAATGCTACTTATCTTGAGTCCTGTTGATGCAATTCATCTTAAACGTAATGTATTCCTCAGATGGGTATACACAAAACCATTGATAGTAGGCAGTTGGCCTTTCCCAAGCTCTGTCTACACAACCCCTACAGAAATCTATAGAGATATGACTTTATCATACTAAAAAAAATGGAAAACTTTGTTAAAGGTAATGTATCAAAAAAAGAAACAGTTGCCTATGAGATGCTTGAAGAGTGCATGTCTAATACACACTCGCAGTGAGTGACAGAGCAAAATGTCAGCAGTCACCCCACTGCTCCGTCACCCCCGTGGGGAGCTATGAATAAAAAGAAGCTCATGGTCACAGAGGAGGGGGGAGCCCCCCCTACAGCTATGCCGCAATGCAGGTGACTTACCCAGATGTTTGTAGGTAGCATATGGGTTTTTCGAGGGTCACCATGCTTTTGCAGGGTGGACCTGCTCTCCCCCAACTTGGTCACAGTGTGTTTTGCAGCCATGCAGAGAAGGGTGACTCCCTTCACCTTGTAATTCTGTCATCCTCCCGTGACTTAGAATAAAGCTCCATGATCTTACTTGAAGGGGGCTCTTGCAGCAGGTAACATCGATAGGACTGAAGCCACCAAGCACCAGGACCACACAAAAAACTTCTAGCTAGCAGTCTACCATGGGGGCCTCCCCTAGAAACATCAGCACCCTGATGTCCGCCTATCCTAGAAAAGGTGCAGTCCCCCAGAATTAACTCAGTTTTTTCCTGCCATTGCCCCGCGCACGTCAGACCTTCATGGATGCCTGCGTCAGTGGACCGCCATTTTGTTCGCACTTAGCCACGATTTATTTCTTTTTTCTTCAGTGTTTTTTTTTTCCATTTACAATTTCTGGAGAGGCTGACAGGTGCTGCAGCCCCTCCCTTGAAGGGGTTCGCCTCTCTGGTCCAGTGCCCCGTACCTAATCCTCCGGGGAATCCCCCATGGGTTGCTCCCCTGTGACAGTGCCAGGGAGAGGAGTGTCGACTTTCTCCCCTCCCTGGAAGCCAACATCCAGATCCTAGAGGTCGGTGTGGGTACAGCTGGCCATCATGCAGCCTGCCAGCTCTAGTTTCTACTTTTTCTCCACAGCCTGTAAACCATGCAGTTGGCCGGGTGGCTCGACTCCACCTCCACAAAAGCAGCCATATCCCCAGACACGGAACCACCCCCTTCTGGGTGGCATGGCTGTGTTGGCACCAGCCACCGCTGGGTGTCAGGCTACAGCGTGCAGCACTGCCCCCCCCCCCAGAGGAAAGAGAGCAGTCTATGGATGCACAATCCTTCCTCATCCTGACTGACCCCCGAGCAACCCAAGTCCGTTTTGGTTCCCAGGTCGCCGGCGTGGCACAAGGTGTGACGTCCAACACCTCAACCCTCAGCGCTACCGGGCTGGCTTTCTTCAGTGTTTCTAACATAAATTTTCAGTGTTTTCCCCATCTTGTTTATGTCTTTTTCTCCAGCCTAGTCTTCCGACCAGCCTATGTAGTGTGCTTGTGGCAAGCGGATACCCACCAAAGATGGTTACTCTTCCTGCCTACCCTGCTTAGGCCTCAACCACAACATCAAGGCTTACCAGCACTGCCAGGACTTAAACCAGGCCACACGAAGAGGCTGCTTGAAGACCCTTCAAAGCTACCTGCTTCAAAAGAAATTAGTCGCGATGGACAAGGAGCTTCAGGTTAAAAGCTGTTCAGCTTCCCCTGTTTCCGGGGCCTCATCTTCTTCCCAGGTGAAGAAGTCCAGTGGGAAGCACAAGCACCGGGACAAGCATTGGGACCTTCCTTGGTCAGCCTCGCAGTCGTCGCATAGCCTGGCATCCACCTTGGGGCCTTCTTACCATGGAGGGTTGGCCCCTCCTGCCTTGGCAGCCCTCACTTCCTCCGGGTTGCTGGTGTTCCAGCTGCCTGCCTCATCTCAATTATGGGCAGTGGCTCCACGGGGTAGCAAACTACGTCCTATGTCTCCCAGCCTCTGACACTCAGGCCCTTAGTCCCCACGAGTCCTCAGCAAGGCAGCTCAACCAGGGTTGACTCCTCGGCAGTGGGTCCTCACCTGTCACCCCCGCCCCCCTGCACGGTCAAGGCATTGCCTGCATCAGCCTTGTACGGACAGGTTCCAGACTACTTGAAAGAGCTTTTGGTTCCCTACTGCCCCGGGCAATCTCTCTCTGCTCGGCGGACGAGGGGTTGCTAGAGATCCTGAGGGTTTCTTTAAAGTCATCAGGTGCTCGTGCTTTTATGTTTGTTGCTCTGACCCTCTGGAATTCTCTACCCCGTCCGCTTCATCAGTGTGTGACCATGGAGGAGTTTAAAAAGGCCCTCAAGACCTATATATGGTCAAAGATTAATTTTAATTAATTTACTGTGATGGAGCCCAGATTTAATATAGTATAAATTATTTATGGATCTGTTTTTTATTTATTGTTTTAAATTATTGTAAGGCACCTTGGTTTAAGAAAGGCGCCATATAAATAAAGTTTCATTTCATTTCATCAGTCCCCGACTTTGGGGCTGGCACTAGACCTTCCAGGCATCACCGACAGCTTCACCTCTTGGGCTCATGTCGGCTGCTTCACCAGACCAACGGCTGCCAGGCCAGCGCGGGCTACACCAACGCGTACACCGATGACACCTCAATCATTGTCACCTCAGCACCAGCCTGCACCTCATCCATTGCCCACTGGCCCTCCCACGGACCTCCAGCCGGCATCTACTGGACCAATGCCAGGGTACCCTACATCTCCTCCTCCTCCTCCTCCTCCTCCTCCACTGACATACCAGTACCCTCCTCCTCATTATCCTTATCCACCATACAACCCTCTCCAGTGGTGGATTATAATGCCCTGTTCACATCCTGGAGGGCCTTCTTGAAAGACAAGGATGTGCCCAGGTGTCCTTCTCCCCCTTCTTCTCCCTGGGACCCCCTTCCTCGGGACCCAGACTGGGCAGGACCTGGCAACTCCCGCACCACAGGGGCTTCTGGTGGTCACAAGGGCACCTCAGACCAGCATATGAAAGACTGTTTCCCTCAGACTCTGGTCCCGGATAGTGACCCTTCAGGGGATGATTTCTTCTCTTCCTCCTTGGAGTCGTCAGAGGATTTCAGAGGCTCCTCTGATGGTCCATAGTTCTCCAAGGAGACCCCAAAATCTCTCCTTGATGATCCCTCCTTTTCAGATGTGATGCACCATAACCAATCCCTTATGGAATGGGAAACAGAGGAGCTTGATCCCAAGTGCCGTTGCCTGGCCCTTTACCTCCAAAAGAAGGAGACGCTTCCTTTGGTGGTTCCTCCTCTAATTGAATCGTATGATGATGCCACTAAGGCGGCGTGGAATCGCTCTTCATCCACCCCAGCCTTGGCCAAAAAGGCAGATCACCTTTATCATGCGCAAGGGGGTAAACCCTTCTTTGGCGAGCACCCCACAGTGGATTAAGTGGTCATGAATGCTGCTCAGGACCGCAGTAAGAAGCCCAAAAATCTTTGCACCCATCCTACAGACTAAGAATCTCGCCAGCTGGACCAGTTGGATGAGTGGGTGTATTACTCTGCTACACTGGCCATTCGGGCCCAGAATTACCTGGCTCACAAGAACGCCCTCTGGGATCAGGTGAGGGATTTTATTGCAACCCTCCCTGAAGATTCCACTAAAACGCAGTTGGCCCAGCACCTTAAGTCTGGTTCAGATGTGGACACCCATGTACTCAAAGCAGCTTATAATGCTGTTGATGCTTCCAGGCATGGGGCAGCAGCAGGGGTCTGCATTCACTGCATTTCATGGCTCAGGGTTTCTGGTTTCGCACCTGATATCCAGGCCAAGACAGTGGATTCCCCTTTTCATGGCTATTTTAAGGAGATGCCCAGGATGTCATCTCCCACCTGCAGGAGTCAGGCAAGGCCCTGAGGTCAGTACGTTCCATGTACTGCTCCCAGCCTTGGTCTTCCCAATGACAGCCTTTTTGCCAATCCTCTTGCTAGCCTTCCAGCAGTTGAAGACACCCTTCAAGCGTACGGCAACCACTCCGCCAGCCAGAGCAGCTGCTCCTAGGCCTCCAGAGTGCCCACAGCTGCTCTGCCACCCCTGGTTCCACTGTCTGACTCCTTGCCCACCCCCACCCCCACAGCAGAGGCCTTGGGTGAGGCAGTTGGGGTTGGTTCTCCATATACCTAGACAGGTGGCACACAGTAACCTCAGATAACTGAGTGCTACAGATTATTGAACGTGGTCACACCCTTGAGTGTCCGTCTGGAGCCTTCTCCGGGAATCCCTCCCTCACTCTCCCATTACCCACAGGCCCACATCTCCCTCATCCAGGAAGAGATTCAGGTGCTCCTGCGCAAAAAAGGCCATAGAGCCCGTCCCCCCAGCTCAGAGGAAAGGGGTTCTATTCCCACTTCTTCCTCATCCCCAAGAAAACAGGGGACCTGAAGGCAATCCTTACCCTCAGTCATCTGAACCTCTACATAGAACACAAACACTTCAGGATGGTTACTCTTCAGGGGCTGTTACCCCTTCTTCACCAAGGGATCTGGCTTTGTTCCCTGGTTTTCTGGTATCCTGGTTTTCCTGGCCCACCACTGCTTTCTCCGCTTCCGCTTCCAGGGGGGCCACTTTCAGTTCCAGGCCCTCCCTTTTGGCCTTTACTTAGCACCTCGGGGTCTTTACCAAGTGCCTAGCAGTGGTGGCTGTGGCTCTGCAGAGACAGAGTTTTTACATGTTCTCTTACCTGGACTATTGGCTGCTGACAGCCCCCTCCAGGGATCTCTTGCTACAGATCCTGGAAGGCACCTTTCAGCTCTTCCAGATCCTGGGGATAACAATTAACCTGTGAAAGTCTTATCTCTCCCCAAACAAAGGCCTCCAGTATATAGGAGCGGTCTTGGACTCGTCCCAGGGCAGAGCCTTCCTACCAGAGAACAAGGCAGAGCGACTGATAGTGCAAGCCCGGCTTGTATCCTCCAGTCGACAGGTACAAGCCAGAGTGTTCCTTCATTTGTTGGGTCACATGGCAGCAGCTATAGCCACGGTTCCCCTGGCCCGCCTGCACATAAGGGTTCCCCAGTGCTTTCTTTGAGCCCAATGGGACCAGCACACCGATGACCTGGACCAGCCGTTGCTAGTTTCTGACCCGGTAAGGGTGACCTTGGCATGGTGGCAGAACCCTGACAATCTCCTGAAAGGGGTTCCCCTCCATACTGTGTCCCCTCAGCAGATTCTCACTACAGATCCTTCATGTCTGGGCTGATGTGCTTACCTAGCCGATCGTCAGACCCAGGGGGACTTGATCTGAGTTGGAGAAGCATCTCCACATGAATGTGCTGGAGATGCGATCAGTTCTCCATGCTCTGCAGGCCTTCCAGACCCACATTCTTCCTGACCCGCTTTTGGTGCAGATGGACAACAAGTCTGTAGTGTTCTACTTCAACAAACAGGGGTCACTCACTCCTTCCCTTTTTGTTGAGAGGCCATGAGAGTCTGGTACTGGGCCATCAAGAACAACCTAGAACTATCAGCTGTCCATGATCCTGGCACCCAAAATGCCCTGCCTGACAGTCTAAGCCAGTCGAAGTCAAGGATGCATGCATGGGAGCTCCTGTACTCAGTGGCTGAAGACCTCTTTGACAGGTGGGGCTACCCAGTGTGGTAACCCGTGAAATGAGCAAATAAAAAATAGCGACTGCATCAACAGCGCTAGCAAAAAGGCAAATCACAAAGTCAGCGATGTTAATAATAGCTAACAAGCTTAAATAGCGCCACCGCTTGACAAAAGTGAATGTAATAGCAACAACAACAGGCGAACACCAACGCATCAAAACAGCAACATCTAGAGTCTAAAAAAAAAAAAACAAGTCTCAGTGACTTGATTTACTTTATTGATTCCTCCACCGATAGTGCCAGACAATGAATTTTACAATTTTAAAAAAGCCTTCTCCACCAGGACTTGCTCATACCTGGAAATGAAAATTGTATGCCAGCCCTCGCAGGTGTTCGTATCTGCTTCTATGTGAATATTCTTTCACAATGGAAACTACTCTTTCATCCATGTTTCTGTACTTCTTTCTTCTGGAACTTGTACTGGCTCCTGAAACCATTTGTTCCAGCTTCATCTCAGTAAGCCGTTGTTCTTCTTTCAGGCACAGAATAAATCTCCAAATAGTTGGGTGACAAGCACCTAGATGGCTAATAAACCCCTGATGCCACCCTTCCACAGCATTATTTGTACGAGCCATTCCCTGTGTTGTTGCCACGTAACAATTCCACTGGTGTGGGGGGGGGAATAATGCCCTTCTTCTACCAGAATGACCCCTTCGTTGTCCTATCCAGGTACTTTCAAAGTACTCAAGTAGGGGCGTTATAAGGCTAGCATTGCCACTAAAAAACTCCCACCTCTTCAACTCTTCAAATGTTGCAACCACATCCTCTGTAGGGACGAAGGCCAATGACAACAACATGCACAGATGTAGGACAAAATCAGGATCTTCAGTATACTTATCTAGCACCAATGGGAGCTTGTGTATCCTGTGCCAAATTGCCTGGGCAAAATGGAAGAAACAACCACGTATGTCGGCATTTGGAAAACAGGCACTAAACGCAAGCCATGCAGCCCTTTCAGAGTCCATTAAAGCAGACTCTGGGTTCAAGTTGGGCCACATTTCTTTTAGCAATTCATATAGCCGACAGTATGCTGCAGAACTTCTTGTCGACATAAGCACATACAATGCTGTTACAACCTCTCTGGATTTGATGCAGTGAATAGTGTACAGCTGTTGAAATAGCAATGGGCAGAATTTAAAAGTGCCATCTAACATCCATTGGCTGCACTCCTTGAGCATTTGAATATTACCTCCCGTGGCAAACACAAGGAAGCAATCCTTTTCCTTGCCACTATCATATAGGAGAAATGTTTCTCCAGAACAAGTAGTTTTAAAGTCTATGGGTATCTCCAGTTCCTCCACAGAAGCAGGAGTGACAGGACAGCCACAATCAATCTGTCTGATATGCTGTATAGTTCTTTTCATTAGGGGTACTCCTGGCAAACGACTGGTTTCAGACTCGGGGCAGTGGTTGTGCATTGCATGACAACCTGTGAAGTGGTCTCCACACTGGACTGAGCTTGTTCGTGTACATTGGCCATGATTTTATGAGCACCAACTTCACCAGCATCAGGAGTGTGAGTATGTTCTTTTAGTAAAGCACTAACAGAGTTTCCTACCGTGTGCATCCTAGCCAGACAGAAGAATTTAGGACCAACAGCACAATGCCAATAAATCTTCTCCCGGCTTTCCTTGTCCTTTATGTACACATAGCCTGCATGTATAGCCCTTCTGGCTCGCGACAGTTTCAAACGTCTCCCATCTCAATCTCTCACCATCTGTCACCTTCAAATGCAGTCTAACATAGTGGTATCCATTTAAAATGTATGCTGTTGCATTTTGGGTAACAGGAAATACCTGTTCATCAAAGAAAAAGTAAACAGAGTGTGGGTTACACCTGCTGGCGTTATTAGGATCCTCCGACCCTATGAAGGACATGCACTTTTATTGCAGTCGTTCAGATAGGTAAGCACCATTATTTATTAACGCAATTCTGCAGTTTGCCATTTTGCCATCGCTATATTGATTATTGCGATTTTAAATTCATGATTATCACATGGAACCCCCAGAGTTTAACTTTTTTGCGTCCCCACTCAATGCAAAACTGCCGCTTTTCTGCTCGCTCCATCCAGGCCCTGACATTTTCTGGTGTGTCGCGTTGTCCCTCTCCTGGAAAGGGAAGTTCCTGTATACCTTCCCACTCCTGCAGAGGGTTGTCCTCAAGCTTCAGTCAGAGGAGGTGGAGATGATTCTCATTGTCCCCTGCTGGCTGTGTCAGGTCTGGTTCCCTCACTTCAGCAGCTGGCGGTCAACCTCCAGTTCCCTTGCCCCTGTGCAGCAGCTTGCTCTCCCAGTGACTTGGCACCCTGGTCCATCCCAACCTCCAGTCTCTGCATCTCCATGTGTGGGTCCTGCGGATTTAACTGTCACCGTCTTTGGGGTTTCTTCCAGGGTTGCTGATATCCTGGTGGCTGCCAAAAAACCTTCCATGAGAGCCACCTACACGATGAAGTGGAAGTGCTTCTCCCTGTGGGCCACTGCTTGCCACTTGGATCCCTTCACCTGCCCATCTGATTTGAGAGTACCTCCTATCCCTTTCAGACTCTGGCCTGGGGTATGCTTCGCTTAAGGTGCACCCTTCTGTCATCTCTGCATACCATGCACCCATTGAGGGCAAGGCTGTTGCTCAGCTTGTGGGAAGCAGTATAGTGCAGTGATTTGGGGCTCTGAGCTGCAAACCTGGAGACCTGGGTTTGAATCACACAGTCCCCACTTGTATACTCTGTGGCCCTGAGTAAGTCACCTAACTTCCTTGTACTCCCAGGTCGCACCTGGAAACAAACTTTGGCTTAGTGTGCCTTTCCTGGTTAAACAATTTCCCCTTTCCAGCTGGAAATCTCCTGCACATTCTTGCAGGGTATTCTGCACTTGAAACTTCCATTCACTAAAAATATCACCAACAGCTTAATCTGATTCAGTTTCAGTTGGTTACCATCTGTATCCCCCTTCCCCCTGGTCGCCCCTGAAAAAAGAACTTCGAGTCTCAGTGGGCCTACCGGGTCAACAAAATTCCATAAGCAATAATTCAGGACCCTGTCCCACTCTGTGATCTTTTTATTTTCGAAAAGGTCACCCTACCTTCCTTTAAACTGGCTGTGAGTTACGTACTCCTCTTTCTGTCATGGAAAACATTGTTTTTAGTTGTTACTTCTAGTCGGAGGATTTCTGAGCTTCAGGCTCTGATGTGTAAAGAGCCATATTGGGTTTTTCACAAAGACAGGGTGTCTTTGCATACGAATCCTAAGTTGTTGCCTAAGGCCTAAGGTAGTGTCTGAGTTCATGCTTAACCAATCCATCCACCTACCTGTCTATTTCTCTAGGTACTCTAATTAGGGGGAGGCCTTACTTCATACTCATTATGTTCATAGGGTGCTCTGTTATTATACAACCCACACCCAACCGCTTCAAAAGACCGATCAGTTGTTTGTTTCGTTTGCCCCTAAGAGAGAAGAGGCACCTGTTTCAAAACAGTGTTTGTCTAAATGGTTGGCAAATTGAATTGTGTACTACTACTGTTAGTACAACAAGCCTTTGCCTGGAGTGGTTAAGGGTCACTCCACCACAGATATGACTGCCTCTAACACCTGTTTAAAGAGTGTGTCTGCTGCGGACATCTGTGCAGCTGCCACTTAAATTCAGGTCACATCTTTATCTGACACTACAGTCTGGATATTGCTTCCAGACACAGGGCAAATTTTGGTCTGGCTGTCTTTCAGGGCCTTCTTTCATGAACAGCCTTCTGCTGCCTGTTTGCCTCCTCCCGGCTGAGTTACCGTCAGTTCTAGTACTGCTTGGAACTTAGTCCTGCCGGTGTTGCCTGCTGCAAGAGCCCCCTCAAAGTGAGATAGTACAGTTACATAAGGTCTTACCGTAACAGTAGATCTTCGAGAGGAGCTCTGGCAGCAGGCACTGCTTTCCCTACCTCCTTCCCCTGAGTGCTTTTTTTCCTTGCAGTTATTTTACTCTTCCTCGACTCTGGGCAGCTGCCTCAGTTCTCCTTTTGTGCTTTCTGTGCTGGAGTCTCCAGCAGGAGAACTGAGGTAGGTCTGGGGAACCGCTCCTTTTATAGGATAGGTGGACGTCAGTGTGCTGATGTCAGTAGGGGCAGCCCCCACGGTAGACTGCTAGCTGGAAGTTTTCTGTGTGGTTCTGGCACCTGGTGGCTTCAGTCTTACCGGTGTTGCCAGATGCAAGAGCTCCTCTCGAATGTCTACTTTTATGGTAAGTTCGTACATAACTGTACGTTTCTACTAAACCAAAACACTGAAAATTGTTATTCATCATCATCACTTTATTGGAAGGCAAATTGAGAGGAGCGTTCATGAAGTGGAAGGCAAATTGAGAGGAGCTTTCATTTACAATTGCGTCCACAAGAAAATTACTAAAATTTATAATACTCAATACAAGAAAATGATAGGAACAAACATGTTACACAGTATTCTATTATATGTAACGGTTTGATAAATGAGCACATATATTATTTATTTAGTTATTATTTGTAACACGTCCACTTAAATGTCTGTGCTTTTTAGGTTTCTGACAGTATCCCATTACTGGTCTTCTAAATGCTTTCCTGTAAACTAGTGTTTATACCTCTGTGTGTCTGAGAAACATTTAATTGTCAAGTGCGGACCTCACAAAAGTTATGTATGTTAATGACACAATCTGGTATCGTTAACAGAACTTTGATGTTATAAACACAGTTTCTGATATTAGCTGTTAACCCAATTCACACACACATGCTCTATATTCATGAGAAAAGGATGGGTAATGGATCAGTCTGGCCGTATTCAAACAAAGTTGTACACCAGATGGGGGAAAATCCAACCCTCATTCCAGTATACGTTTTGGTAAATTAGGAAATCCGGCACTCTGCAGCTCTGTTAACTGGTTCAGTTGGAACTTCTTAATTGTATGTTGATTTCAGATGACACATTAATTATTGAAGCCCTAATCTACTTCCTCTACTAGACTGGGACACACAAGAATACATTTTTCTTCAAAAGTAAGATAAGTAAAATAGTTAAGCAAAATAAGTAAAAAAAAAAGTTGATTTTGTTCAAGTATATCTCTTCCAGCAGGTCACACACTAGGAAATTGTCGCTGTCAGGTACCAGGATCACATGGAAGCTTTTCACTAGCAGTCTTCCTGGGGCCACCCACAGCGTTGACGTCTCCATGTCGGTGCTACCCTATATAGTGTGGGTGGCCTGATACCCTCTTCAGTTCTTTTCCACCCGTCGACCATTGCGTCTTAGACTTGTGAAGCACCATTCCTACAGTCAACCTTCTTTTCTTACCTTGTTGCCGAACTTCGGTTTATTTTCTTCTCATCCTAGTTTTCCCACTTACTTTAGTTAGCCCTTTCTCACGTTTATGTCGGTGTGGACAGAAAATGTTTGACAAGGATTTTCGTGACACCTGTGCTCACTGTCAGGGCACTGCTCATGACATTCAGGCCTGTTCCATCTGCAGCGGGTTTAACAAAGTCACCCACTGTCATTCGCCGAAAAGAGTTGACGTCATTTATGATGGAGCAGAAGGTCACTATTCTGGTAAAGGAGCTTCAGGCTTGAGGTTCCTCCTCTTCCCCAGTGCCATCCTTGGGTTCCCACTCCACAAAAGCCTGGAGCTAGTCATTGGGAAAGTACCGCCATTGGGACAAGGACCATGCCTCCGCCCATGAACGATCTTGGTTGCTGCATCCTGTGCCAACTGTCTTGGGCTCGGCGATGACTCCCTCTGCCTCTCCAGCACTTTTAGCCACCAGGGCAGTGTTGGTAGCTGTCTCTGCCAGTCAGTCCAGTGGGGCCTTGTCATTAATGAGATCACCTAGCCTCCTGCTGATGATACTTACTGCCTCCCTCACCCGATCAAAATCAGGGGGGGGTAGGGACGTTGACAGTGCAGCCTGTGGGATCCTCCGATCTCAAGCCGTTCACTTTGGGGCTTCCCTCTCTTACCCCTTCAATGTAACCACCTTTGCTGGATGCTTCCCTTCTTACCCAAGGAGTGCACACAGCTGGCAGAGTTGGGCTTTCAGTGGCCAGCGACAATCATTCTCTTATGGGCCCTTGACAGTTTTTGTTGTCGCTCTTGGCCATCCCTTTGACGAAGGGTGTGCCAGCTACCCAGCTGGTACCTCAGCCAGTCCCCATTTTGTTGATTCTGCCTTTGTCTTAACTTTTGACAAGAGCGCAGTACCATCCTCCACCCCCTCAAAGAGCCATACCTTCCTCGGTGATGGTGGACATCTAGACCTTTTTGTCATCAGTCCTGGACTTGGTCCAGAAAGTCACCCCACACACTGCGCCCTCCATGGTGGGTCCATCTTCCATCTTTTATAGATCATTGCGATTCACCGCTCGTCAATGAGGATGGTCCCCTCTCACTAGTCGTCACTCTCTGTTCCACCGTCTGAGCTGGGAGACGGTGACAACTAAGTCCCAGATTATCTCCTTCTGGGAGATGACGAAATCGATAATGAGGAAGAGTAGGTTGGGGCTAGAACCCCTTCCAGTACCTCCACCGTTTCTTCTGCAGGAGACAGCTCACCCAAATATGTTTCTCAATCCCCCCAACCCCGATTACCCATCTTTTGCCTCTGTTATCCATCAGCTCCAGGTGGCTGTGGGATCTGACTCTGCTGAACAGGACGAGTTCAGGCGGAATCAGGCTCATTATCTACGCTTGCCAGAATCTCCACCCCTTATCATCCCTCCCATCATTAATGCCCATGAGGATGCCATCTTGGCTGCCTCATACAGGCCCCACCTGGCCCTACCTCTGCCTAGGAAGGTGGACCAACTGTACCTGGTGCCTTCAGGGAGACCCTTTTTCTTGGGACCCCACCCGGCAGACTCGGTTGTTATCAATGCAGCCCATGATCATTCTAAGAGGACGTAACATCTCAGCTCCCTACACCCTGATAAGGAGTTTTGGAAGCTTGCCTTAATGGTCAAGAGGAGTTTTGCCTCCTCTGCTGTGGTCATCCATATTTTGAATTACATCGGCCATATGCTACACTACCAAATACGGATACCACCAGTATTCGTATCCCCCTCCTCCACCGCCCCCTCAGCCACCGGTGGATCTGAGGGAGACTCTGGCTTCTTGGTGGGCTGAGGCCAAGGCTCAGCTCACGAGGGAGGTAGAGAGCCACCTCCTGACGACGGACCCAGTCCCAGATCCCCGTCACTGGGGGTGAGAGACCCCCTCCAACCCCAGAGACACTGCTACAGGGTTTAATACTGGGTGTGGCACCTTGCCCCCTAGGAGCCATGTTCCTCCCCCGAGTGGGGGAAGGGTCTTCTTCTCCTTCTTCTTCGGACTCATCGGAGGACTCTGATGACAGCCCCGATCCAGATGAGCCTCGCACTCCTGTCAAGCCCAGGCCCAAGACTCCTCTGAAGTCCCCTCTGGAGGATCCCTCATTTATGGAGTTGCTAAGAAAAATCCAGGCTCTTCATCAGTGGAAATGTTTGGAGCCGGATACACAGAGGCAGAAGCTAGCTACCCATTTGGATTTGCCAAAGGTCGCTCCCACGTTAGTTCCACCCAGGATCAAGCCTCACGCCAGCCTCATCTCCACTATCTGGAAACAACCGTTGGCTTTAGCCCCCCTTCCTTGGAAGACAGGTAGGCTGTATCAGGCTCCCGAGGGGATTGACTTTCTTTCATTGCACCCCAAGGCTGATTCGGTTGTGATCAGCGCCGCCCAAAGCCGTTCAGCTAACCCGAAACACCTGAGCTCATCCCCATCCGATAATGAATCCCGCCTTCTGGACCAGTATGGCAAGAATGTCTTTTCTTCTTCCACTCTGGGTATCGGAGCCTTGAACTGTGTGGCTTACATGGGGGATTACCAGAAGGCTATCCTTAGTGAGGTGGAAGCCAAGTTGGACACTCTTCCTCAGTCCCAGACTAAACAGGAAGTGGCAGACCTAGTCTGCTCTGCACGTTCGGCCAGTAGGCACATGCTGTGCGCTACTTACGATCACGGTGGGCCTTCTGGGCCGAAGTTCGTCGTGAGCCTGCGGTGACATGCCCAACCCGGGTATCAGGTTTGGCCTTGGAAGTACAATCCACCATCCAGGACGCCCCCTTCCGAGGTTCGCTGTTGTTCGGTGGTGATGTCAAGGACATCATTACCAGACTGAGAGAAGGGCACTGCTGTCAAGGAGGTTGGCTCCATGTACAGAGCCCTTAAACACAGCGTCGTCCTTCGCCGTTACGCGCACTTGCGGCTAAGGCAAAACCACAAAGCGGGACAATAAGCGCGGGCCCTCCAGCTGCAAGACCCCCCCACCCAAACGGGCTGTGGGAGCTCCAGCCGCGGCGCTGCCCCACAACTCCTGACTCCTTCCCTCTCTCACAGCCACTGGTCAATCCAGAGGAATCGGTAGGCCGGAGATTCTCCCTTCATCTGCCAGGTTGGGAGAGGATCACTACCGACTCTTGGGTCCTTCAGCTCATAGCAGAGGGCCATACCATAGAGTTTCTTCAGCAACCTCCCAGAAACCCCTCCCCCGGTCGTCTTACTCCCCCGAACATCTTCTCAGGGTTCAGGAAGAAATCTTCTCCCTTCTGTTGAAGGACTCAATAGAACCCATCCCTCCCCCTCTTCAGGGGACGGGCTTCTACTCCCATTTCTTCCTGGTCCCCAAGAAGACAGGAGACGTGAGGCCCATTCTGCACCTCAGCTCTCTAAATCTGTTTGTGGAGTACAAAAGGTTCAGGATGCTGTCCCTACAGAGTCTCCTGCCCTCCTTCGGCCGGGACTATGACTGTGTGCGCTGGACATGCAGGACATATACCTGCATATCCTTATCCGCCTTCCCACTGCAGATACCTCCGGTTTGCTTTCCAGGGAGACCACTGCCAGTTCAAGGCCCTCCGATTTGGTCTTTCCTCGGCCCCCAAGTATTCACCTAATGCCTGTCTGTGGTGGAAGCCCACCTGCGTACTCAGGGAGTGCAGGTTTTCCCATACCTGGATGATTGGCTGCTGGCGGCCCCATCCAGGGAGGAGCTCCTGCATTCCCTTTGCCTTACCAGGCAGGTTTTTACCAGCCTGGGTATTACCATCAACCAGGCCAAATCCCATTTGATCTCATCTCAACACCTCCAGTTCATCGGAGCAATTCTGGACACGACCACCGATATGGCCTTTCTGCCCCCAGACAGGGTGGCCACACTCCAGGCTCAGGCAAGCGTCTTGTCCTCTTACAGGCGGATTCCCGCCAGGTCAGTCCTTTGCCTCCTGGGGCTCATGGAGGCTGCAATTCCGACAGTTCCGTGCGCTTGGCTCCAAATGAGAATCTCTCAGTGGACTCTTCGGCCTCAGTGGGATCAATTGGTCGATGACTTGGGCCAAGAGGTGCTAGTCTCGACCCCGATGCTTTGGGATTTGCACTGGTGTTTGGTTCAGGAGAACCTTTGTCGGGGAGTTCCCTTCTGCTTTCTCCCCCCCCTCCCAAACCCTGACAACGGATGCCTCGGGCGAAGGTTGGGGAGCTCATTTGGGATCCCAGCGCACACAGGTCTTCGTGGTCCATTCTTGAGCAGACGCTTCACATCAACATGCTCGAGCTCAGAGCGGTGTTATATGTTCTTCAAGTGCTACACCCCTTTCTGCTTCCCGGTCACCTGGCTGTCCAGACCGACAACATGAGTGTAGTCTGGTACCTCAACAAACAGGAGGGGACTCGTTCCTACCCTCTTTGTCGGGAAGTGATGCGGGTCTGGGAATGGATGACCCTACACAACGTTCATCTCATGGTGGTCCAAGTCCCGGAACTTCCTCTTCCTCTTACTCTTTCGTGACTACGGGTGACCCAGGATTGGGAATCCCTGGTCCATCCGGGCCTCAAGTCCCTTCAGCTGCATGCTTGACTCCTACAGACGTAGCACAAGCCCATTTTGGGGTTTCTTCTCAAGTGGCAGAGATCTGGTGGAGGCCAAGAAGCCATCCACTCGCTCCACCTATGCCATGAAATGGAAATGGTTTTCCATTTGGGCTTCGTGCAAAGACTTGGAGCCTTTCTCCTGTCCTGTCGGTCGGCTACTAGACTACATGCGTTATCTCTTCGACCTGGGTCTCAGTCATTCCTCTTTGAAAGTTCACATGGTGGCTCTGGCTGCTTATCATGTTCCCTTTGGGGACAGAACTTTCGCTTAGCTGGAGATCGTGAAGACTTTTCTACGAGGGGTTCTTCATCTGAGACCCCCCATTCGGGTTTCTGCCCCTCCTTGGGATTTGAATTTCGTTCTTCTCAAGAAGCTTACGCTGCCTCCCTTTGAGCCGGCAGCCTCAGCAGAACTTAAGTTCCTTTCATGGAAGGCTCTTTTCCTAGTGGCCATTACTTCCGCTTGAAGAATTTCAGAGCTTCAGGCCTTGATGTGCAAAGTACCATATCTGATTTTCCATGAGAAACGTGTGGCTCTGCGCACCAACCCTAAGTTTCTCCCTAAGGTGGTAGCGGAATCTACGTTGAACCAGTCCATTGAACTGCCTGCCTTTTTCACGCAGCACTCCAATCATGGGGAGTATCTTTTTCATACCGTGGACGTTCATTGGATTCTGAGATACTTCACCAATAGGACGAAGGATCTCAGAAAGACTGACCAACTATTTGTTTCTTTTGCCAGCAAAAGAGAGGGCAACGCTGTTTCCAAACAATGTTTGTCCAAATGGTTGGCTCACTGTATCACTTTCTGCTACGACTAGTATCACAAGACCTTGCCAAGTCAGGGGTCACACCACCAGTGGTGTCACGGCCTCTGCTGCCTGTTTCAAGAATGTGTCAGCGGCTGATATTTGCGCCGCCGCAACTTGGACTTATGTCCATACCTTTGCGAAACACTACAGTTTGGACATTGCCTCTCACTTTAGAGCTGGCTTCGGGTTGGCTGTTCTGCAAGGACTTCTTTCTTAAGTCCCCTTCAGCCAGAGGATTTCTTATGAGTAGTTGCCTCCTCCCATGTGCTTCTCTTTGTTCCAGACTGCTTGGGACTCAGGCCTATATGTAATTACCTACTGCAGGAGCCGTCTCGAAATAAGATAGTACAGTTACGTAAGAACTAACCATAACAGTAGATCTTCGAGAGAGTTTCTTGCAGTAGGTAGTACCTTCCTGCCCTCCATCCACCTAAGCTTTTTCAGCTTCTTTTCCAGGATGGGAAATGTCTGCTTCTCTCTCGTCTCGCCTTTTTGGCCTTTGGCAGGAAAGAACTGGAAGGTGGGCGTGAGGGACCGCCCCTTTATACCGACGTCGCCTCGCCAGAGATTGGTAGCTAGAAATTTTTCTGTGGGGGTCCTTACGCCTGCCGGCTTCAGTCCTGTATGTAATTACCTACTTCAAGAGCCTCTCTCGAGGATCTGCTCTTACGGTAAGTTCTTATGTAACCGTACTTTCTTCAGTGTTATGAAGCAGTTGTCCTCAGCCATGGATTTCTGTACTGAGGAGGAGGAGGAGGAGGATGTCACCAGAAAGAATCTGGTAGACTTTTTTTTTTTAATTGAAAAGCTTATTAACGTTGTATTAAAACAATACAGTAAGGGTTTCAGGCATTAGATTACACTTTCATCGTATACAGTTAGGTTGTGCCACATGACAACACCCAGATACACTAGAGTGACATACAATATTTGCTAGTTTTAACATTGCTTGATAAATCAGGCAACTTAAAGCTCAGCTGAATCGAACATCGGATAGTCGGTACAGATAGTGGAGCAACTCTAGCAGGTAAGATAATTCACAAGGTTGCATAGAGGTGGAAGAAGAGCAGTACCTATATGAGGGAATCCAAAAAGTAAGCAGGTAGGGTAGCGAGATAAGGGAGAGTAAAACTTGGAACTAGACGAGGAATGAGATAAGATACGAGAAGATAGAGAGGGACAAGAGAACAGAAAAGGGGGGGAGGGGCCACCGCACTGCGTTGTATTCATCTTAATGATCCAGACCTGTTTATATTTACGGTACAAAGCCTTGGTAGTGATCCAATTGATAACCCATTTGTGCTATCTATTGTTGAAAGCTGAGGTATAGGCCTGCAACTTGCCCACTAGACCTTCCAGGTTATACATCTCATACATTAGCCTCCTCCACTTTTGTTTGGAAAGGGGTGTCTTCGTGAACCATAAGCTGGTTATTACCTTCTTAGTTATCAATATAAGTAGTAATGTCTGTCTGTTAAGGATTTTGTTAACTTTGACTTCTCTTGGTGGAGCTGCTGTGAGAACATATACAGCTATAAGGAGTTCAGGGGTTTCATATATGTCATTGATTTCTGTTATTACCTCTTGCCAGTACTGCTGAAGAAGTGGGCAGGATCAGATTATATGTTTTGTATCAGCTAGGGATTGTCCACACCCTCTGCAACAATTGCCCTGCTCAGACCTAATAAACTTGGCTGTGACAGCAGGGGTTTGGAATCTGATAGACTTTCTGGAGATCCCAGAGTCTCTTCCCAAGATCATTCCTCCTGTTTTGCCTGCCTTAAGGAATGTTACCATGGCAGCTTGGCACAGGCCTGTCATAGTGCCTGCGATGCCCCGCAAGGTGGACAGGCTTTACCATGCCCCTCAGGGGTTCCCTCATCAGGCTTCCCAGCCTGATACAGACTCAGTGGTCATAAAGGCAGCTCATGACAGGTCTAAGGTGCCCAAGCACCTTAGCTCCCTCTCCCCTGACAAGAGTCATGCAGAATTGATCTTTGGGGCAAGAGGGTTTATGCCTCTTCCATCCTTGGGCTGAGGACTGCCATTTACCTGTCTCATATGGTAAAGTACTAGAATACCAACTGGAAGAAAGGCAAGGCTGCTGCCCAAGCTATCCCAGATGATATGCAGAAGCAGGAGGTTCTCAAGTGCTAGCAGACCACTGAGGATATCAGTAAGCACCTCATGAGGGCCGTCTATGATATCTCAGACACTGTTGCCAGGGCTGCTGCCACTGGCATCTGCCTCCATTGGCACTCCTGGCTGAGGGTCTCTGGCTCACTGCTAATGTTCAGAGGAAGGTGCTTAATGCCCCTTTTAATGGCTCAAAGATCTTTGGGCCAAATGACCAGGACATCATTAATGACTTGTAGGCATCCAGCAGGTCTGTCAAATCTGTCCACTCTCTTTACCATATGGAACCTAAGGGTAGACAGTGTCCTCCCTTTTGCACGGTGTCCAACAGACCTGGAGCAGCCTTTCGGCCACAAGGCAAATGCAGACCCTCCACTGCCTTGCTCACCCCCTCCAATGCTGGAGCCATGGCAAAGCATCCTTGAGGTGATGGACCAGCCCCAGTGGCTGGATCCACCTCTGTTTGACTCCTTACCAGATCCCCCCTCTTCCAGTCCCCAATCAAGAGGTGGTGGTCGGAAGTCAGTTCTCCCTCCATCTCAATCAGTGGAGAACCATAACTTTGGATGCCTGGATTCTTCAAACCATAGAAAGGGGTCACACGCTGGAACCCACCAAGCAACCACCAGATACCCCTCCTCTGCCATCCAGCTACCCCCCAGCCCACATGTCTGTTCTCCAGAAGGTACAGACCCTTCTGCACAAACAGGCTATCGATCCAGTGCCCAGGCAACAGAGGAACAGGGAGTTCTATTCCAGGTTCTTCCTGGTCCCCAAAAAGTTCGGCAATCTGAGGCCCATCCTAGATCTAAAGGACCTCAATCTGTACACCAAGTACAAAAAGTTCCAAATGGTGACTTTGCCAGGTCTGATGCCCCTTCTCAAGACAAGCTGTATTCTCTGGACTTGCAGGATGCTTACCTGCACATCTCAGTGTTTCCTCCTCACAGCAAGTTTCTCTGGTTTCTTTTCCGGGGTAAGCATTACCAGTTCAAAATGCTGCCCTGTGGGTCTTTACCAAGTGCTTAGCAGCAGTAGCTGCTGCCCTCAGAAGGGAGGGAATGTACATTTTCCCCTGTTTGGATAATTGGCTCCTAAAGGACCCGTCCAGGGAACAGCTCCTGGTGACCTTAGAGAGGACTCTGTAGTTGTTCTTCTCTCTGACTGTTACCGTCAGTCTGCCCAGGTCGGTTCTCATTCCATCCCAAGGGCTACAATACATAGGGGCTGTTTTAGATTCAGAGCCTGGAAAAGCCTTCCTGCCTCAAAACAGGGTGGACTGTCGTATTCCTCAGGCTCAGGAGATGGCCTAGAGTCATTATAGTCCTACCAGGATGTAGCTCAGGTTGTTGGGCCTCATGGCGGATGCTGTTCCCAGTGTTTCACTGGCCAGACTCCACATGCGCATCCTTCAGTGGAGACTCTGAGTGCAGAGGGACCAGCGCACAGATGACTTGGACCAGCCCGTAAAGCGCTCCAGTGGTGGATGAACTCCCTGAACCTGCCCCAAGAGGTCCCGTTCCAGATCTCCTCCCAACAGCAGATCCTTACCATGGATGCTTCTGGTCTAGGCTGTGGAACTCACCTGGGTCCCTTTCAAACCAGGGCTCTTAGTCCCAGATGGACACCTCCCTGCATATAAATGTCCTGGAGATGCGGGCGGTTCTGAAAACCTGCAGGTTTTTCAGAACCACCTTCTTCTGGATCAGTTTCTGATTAAGTTAGACAACCTCAGTGTAGTATTCTACATCAACAAATGGGGGAGCACATTTGTACCCCCTATGCAGGGAAGCCATGAAGGTGTGGTATTGGGCGTTAGACCATGGTCTCACCCTCTTTGCAGTCCATGTCCCCGGAATGCCGAACACTCTAGCGGACAGCCTCAGCAAGACTCAGCCCAGCATGCACAAATGGGAGCTTCTCTTATCTGACACAGAAGATCTGTTTGACAGATGGGATCACCCAGAGTTGGACCTTCTTACATCCCCACTCAACACAAAAGTGCCAGATTTTTGCTCGCTCAATCCAGGGCCTGGAATTTTATGGCAAGAGGCATTGTCCCTCTCATGTAGCGGGAGGTTCTAGGGACATGGATATGTTGTTCAATCCACACTTCATGGCAGGTTCCTTGCCGCTTTAAATCTTGCCAGAAGGTCTTCAAGCTGGCTCCTCCCATCCACCTGGGTGGTAAAACTCTCGGCTTCGCCCCATGACTCCAGATCTTCCTTACCGCTTGGAAGCTCAGGTTCCCTCCTTAGCACTTTGCGTTTTAGGCCTGGATCCAGACTTGTTGGTTAAACCAAAACTTATTCTCAAATTTTCTAGACTTCAGTCTGTTTCTTCCTTTGCGGCTGCGATGGATAAGTCGACTTCTGGATTTTGGCGGTGCCCATGCGGGTAGAAGATGTCTTGGACCGTTCCGCACTCCACGTGCGTTTATTGCCTTGGGCTTGAACACGATCCGCAGGCCTGCAAATTCTGCAAGTCCTTCCCGGCCGATGTCCTTGAAGACCGTGCTGCCAGCCTCCAACTTGGGCACCCTGAGAGACGTTTTCCTCCGGTGAAGTCAAAGGAGGCCCATTGGGCGGTGTCCGCAGTGGCGGGCTCGGCTGAGCAACTTGAACAGATGATCGCCTCGAGGAGGAGGCGGCCCAGGCCGCATCTTCGTCCTCCTCGGTCGCGGCATGTATCCCGCTCTCCTTGGGCTCCTCCTATACTGCTTCTTTTAAGGAGCTTTGTCAGTCCCTCTATACAAAAGGTGAGGGACCATTGGGACATTCCTCTCGGTCCAAGAAGAAGGAATCGAAGGATAAGTCCCACTGTCGGCGTTCGTGGGAGTAAGAGAGGTCCCCTTCCCCGGACAGTCGACACTTGACTTCGGTCAAGGTTGCAGCTAGCCGCTGGCTTCATGATGTCCCGTCAGGTCAGCCGGCGAGACACCCCGTCGATCGCGGTCGAGATTTTCTCGACCCGTCGGATGGGCTGTCGACTGGAGAAGCCGACAACCCTTCTTCACCGGTTCCCCCGGTGGAAACCGAGAACTTGCCTGCACCTCGTGTGCCGGAGTCCCCGGTTAAGGTTCCCGAGCCAAGGGAGGAACGGGTTTCCCCCGCTCCCTCCCAGACCCACCATCGGAAATACCGACGGTCTCGGACCTCTTCTCTGTCCAGCCGATCCTGCCGATACCGGCGGTCTCGGTCTCGGCACCAAGGAAAGCGGCGACACCTTCGTCCTCTTCTTCTTCCTCCTTGAAGGAAAGGCTTCGGTGCAAATTGTGTCGACGCTACGAGGACTTGATGTGGCAGCAGCTCCTTCTGACCGGGAACAAGCCGACCCCATCGCCTTCCTGGCCATTAAGTGGCTGTCACCGGAACGGCCAAAACAACCCCTCATGGTTATCGAGAAGCCCAAACCGGCACTGGTTGTTCAGCCGAAACCAGCTGCGCCGCCCATTGTGGTGGAACCGCCGCCTCCACAACCTAAATCTGGAGCTCCGACCAAGGATTCTCGGTCGGGTCAGGGGTTGCCCCATCGGTTGTCGGTCACCCTCATTCACGATCGTCCTCGGCAAGTGGAGGGTGGCTGAGGCCCTAGGCAGCTGTTCGCAGACTCCTCGGAGTCTGATGATGACTCTTACCTGTTCTTCAGGCCCCTTGACCTGGAGTCCACTGGGGACAGTCGGTGGACGAGAGCCCATCCTCGTTCATAGCTTTGCTTCGGCTCTTCTTAGAATCTACTGGGATGAAGCTCAAACCCGTGTCTAAGCGGGCCAAGTATCCCCTCACGGAGATACTGGACCGAGGGGGATTCTCCCACGGAGGCCTTTCCAGTGGCTGAAGCCATTGTAGGCCCAGCTTTGGAGTTATGGCAGCGGCAGCTTCTTGTCCTGCTCCTTGACCAGGATGGCCAGAATGTGGTCCCCACCGGTTCACTTTCCGTTTTTTTCGGAGCACCCCTCTGCGGAAGGGCTTGTGACCGATAGTGTTTTCCGGTGTTCCGGGAACACCAGGGATGTGGACAAACCTCCCAACAAAGAGTCCAAGAAGCTGGACTACGCCGGGCGTAAAGTGTACGCTGCATCCTCCCTAGGCCTTTGTCAGGCCAGTTCGGCTGTACTGATGGCACACTTTTCACATGCCCTTATGGGCTTCCTGGATGAGGTGATCCCTCATCTCCTGGCTGACCTCCAGACTACGGTCAAGCAGGTGCAGGATCAGGGAAGGGCAGTAGCGAAGCAGCAGCTCCAAACTGCTCTTGATATTGGAGACTCTTGTGCCCGATCAGTAGCGGCCGCAGTGGCCATGCGCCACAGAGCTTGGCTGCAGATCTCCACCTTCACGGTGGATACCCAGCACAAGCTGGCAGACGTCCCCTTCCTGGGTACCGACTTGTTCGGTCCCTGGGTGGAGGACCATTTGCGGAGGATCGAGAATTCCAGTGCCACCTTGGACTCGGTCACGTCTTCCCAGAAGGACAAAGGCCGCCAGCAGCAGCGTAAGCCCTTTTGTCCTTCTACCCTTGCGGCACGTCCAGCCCAGCAACACCAGAATCAGGGCCAGCAGGCTCCCACTTGGCACCCCAAAGTCAAGCCTGCAGCTTCCTCCAGCAGGAAGCCGGGAGGAAAAGGCACAGGAGGTCCCTCGGCCGGTCCCTCCTCCAAGCCTGCCCAGTGACGGGTTGAGGGGTGTTGCCCCCAGACTCGTCGCTCCCCTGGGTTCCCCATGGAGGATGGTTCCATCACTTCCTTTCCACCTGGTCCGCTATCACCACAGACGCTGGGTGTTGAAAGTGGTAGGAAAAGGTCTGCCTCTGGAATCGAGCAGGCCCCGCCCTTCCGAGCCGTCGCCCCATGGGGTGCTACGGGGTCAGCGGCCTCTCTGTCGGCCCGTCGAGCCGACATTGCCCTGCTCCTCCAGAAGGAGGTGATCAGGGAGGTGGCGGATCCTCCACCAGACCCAGGGTTTGTGTCCAGGTATTTCCTGGTCCTGAAACGGACGGGGGCCGGGTGCACCATTCTAGACCTGCACGATCTGAACAGGTTCCTAAGGTCTCAAACCTTCAGGATGGTCACTCTGGCTCTGATCATTCCATCCTTAGAACAAGGCATGTGGTTCTATTCTCTGGACCTCCAGGATATGTTCTTTCACATCCCAGTCTGTCCGTCCCACCAGCGATTCCTCCACTTCAGAGCAGAGGGGTCCATTTACGAGTCCCGGCCATGCCCTTTGGCCTCTCTCCAGCTCCCAGGGTCTTCACCAAATGCATGGCAGTGGTGACAGCATTCCTGCAGCACCGAAGGGTCTGGGTTTACCCTTACCTGGACGACTGGCTGATTGCGGCTTCCTCCAGACCGGAGGTGGAGTGGTCCAGGGATCTGTCCCTCCAGGTTTGCTCTCAGGTTGGCCTCCTCATCAGCGAGGCCAAATCGGAACTCATACCAAAGCAGGTGATTCAATTCATCGGGGCAGAGCTCAACTCTCTTCGAGCACAAACACGGCTCCCGGCGGAAAGGGCCGAGGTTCTTTCCTCCTTTGCCCAGTCATTTCAGGTTGGGCAATTGCACCCTGCCCGGGACTTCCTGCGCCTCCTGGGCCTCATGGCGGCCTGCACCAGCGTGGTCCATTGGGCCCGTTGGTACATGCGTCACCTACGATGGGGACTGGCCAGCCAATGGTAACAGTGCTCCGGTCCTTTGGACCAGCCAGTGGCAGTGACCCAGGAGATGTGGAACGCCCTCCAGTGGTGGATCGTTCCAGCTCATCTGCAGGAGGGCATCCCGTTTGTCCGCCCGAGCCGACGGTCACTCTATCGACCAATGCCTCTCTGATGGGTTGGGGTGCCCATCGGGTGGAGCACAGAGCATGGTCTCTGGTCCCCTCGGGAGTCCCAATGCCACATCAACCTGCTGGAGCTTTGAGCGGTCCGACTAGCCCTCACCGCCTTCAGTCGGTTTGTACGGGGTCAAGTGGTCCAGGTCCAGACGGACAACACCACGACCATGTACTACCTAAACCACCAGAGCGGGATGCGCTCCTTGCCCCTGTGCAAGGAAGCTCTCCGCACTTGGTCCCTCGTGAGCCGACTGGAGGTGGATCTCCTAGCCATTCATATGGCAGGAGCTTCCAACATTCTGGCCGATGCCCTAAGCCGGATAGGTGCTGCATCTCATGAGTGGTCTCTCCTGCCGGAGGTAGTACATGATCTGTTCTTTCACTGGGGCACACCTCAAGTGGACCTGTTTGCCTCCAGGGAGAATGCGAAGCTGAAGCTGTTTCATACCCCCAGCAGAACTCACTGCATGGGGATGCCTTCTCGAGGCCATGGACCCCGGGCCTCTTCTGCGCCTTTCCCCCATTTCCCTTGATCCACAAGGTGCTTCTCAAGGCGAGGAGGGACAAGGCGCAGGTGATTCTGATAGCCCCAGACTGACCCCACCAGTTCTGGTATCCAGATCTCCTCAGCCTCAGTGCCAGGCTCCCGAGGCGGCTCCCAGCCCGCCCGGACCTGATCTCAGTCAACCAGGGGAAGGTTCTCCACCCGGACCTTCAATCCCTGCACCTGACGGCCTGGTTCCTGGGCGGCTAGAGTTCCAGGCCTTGGGTCTTTCCGACGAGGTCCTCAATGTTGTTGAGGCATCTTATAAGGAGTCAACCAGAAAATGCTACGCCTTCAAGTGGAAGAGAGTCTCCATTTGGTGTCACGGTAAGGGGTTGGACCCCTCCTCCTGCTCTTTGGTCAGCATTCTGGACTACCTGTGGTCCCTTTCTCAGCTAGGGCTTCGGTCGATGACCCTAAAGGTGCACCTGGCAGCTATCTCTGCTTACCGGGCTCGGGCTGGAAAGCAGTCGGTGGTGCAGGAGAAGGTGGTCGGGTGCTTTTTCAAAGACCTTGATCACATATCCCCTCCGGTGCAAGAACCTCCACCTCCATGGGATCTACTGCTGGTATTGGCTAAGCTCATGGGTAAGCCATTCGAACTGATGCACAGGTGTGACATCTCTCACCTGTTGTGGAAGACCGCCTTCTTGGTGGCTATCACGTCAGCCAGCAGGATGGGAGAGCTCCAGGCGCTTTCCATCGAGTCTTCTTATCTGGTCTTCCACAAGGACAAGGTTGTCCTGCGCTCCCACCCTAAGTTCCTTCCGAAGGTGGTGTCGGAGTTTCACCTTAACCAGGTGTTGACTCTGCCGGTGTTCTACCCCAATCACACTTCCGAGGCCAAATATAGGCTCCATACTTTGGACCCTAGAAGAGCGCTCTCTTATTATAAGGAACAAATGGCTGAAGTTCGGGGAAAGGTTTGCCAGCTGTTTGTCACCTACGCTGAAGCCACACCTGGTAGACCTGTAGCCAAGCGGACGATAGGCAAGTGGGTCACCTCCTGCATAGATCTCTGCTACAGGTCGGCGGGCATGGAGCCTCCCAAAGGGATAAGAGCTCATTCTACCCACCATACCGCTTCATCGGTGGCTGCTTCCAGGGATGTCCCTATCAAGGAAATCTGCAGGGCTCCTCCTCCCGGAGAACTGCTAGGAGTTTGCCATGAAGTGTGGATTGAACAACATATCCATGTCCCTAGAAATACAGGTTACTCACCTGTAACAGGAGTTCTAGGAATGGTATATGTTGTTCATCCACACAACCCACCCGGCCTCCCCGGCTTCGACACACAACCTGGCTTCCAGCGGGCTAGATCTGGCGTCATGGGGCGGAGCCAAGAGGTTTACCACCCGGGTGGGTGGGAGGAGCCAGCTTGAAGACCTTTCGGCAAGATTTAAAGTGGCAAGGAACCTGCCATGAAGTGTGGATGAACAACATATACCATTCCTAGAACTACTGTTACAGGTGAGTAACTTGTATTTTCTTCACGCATTCCCTCCATTTCCTCTGATTCAGAGGGTGCTCATCGAACTGCAGATGGAAGGGGCCAGCATGATCCTGGTAGCTCCTTTCTGGCCTTGCCAGATATGATTTTTCCTTCCTCAGCAGCTGGCGGAAGAACCTCCAGTCCCTCTTCCCCTCTGCAAGAACCTCCTGATCCAGGATCAGGTGACCCTGGTCCATCCCAACCTCAGATCCCTCTGCACACTGGCTCCTAAGGCCTAGGCATCACCAGATTTGAAGTTTCCAATAGAGTAGCAGATGTCCTAGTGGCTGCCCGGAAGCCTTCCACTTGAGCCACTTATTCTATAAAGTAGAAGTGGTTTGCCATATGGGCTGCCAAGCATAATCTGGACCCTTTCACCTGTCTGGTGAACCAGATCCTGGACTACCTGATCTCTCTGTCTGACTCAGGTCTCCAATACTCCCTCCCCCTAAGGTTCACCTTTTGGCTATTTCGGCCTTTCATGAGCCCATGGGTGACCGTACCATAGCTCAGATGGATGTTTCCCGTACCTTTCTGAGAGGCATCCCCCATCTAAAACCTCAAGTTCATACCCTTGTCTCGGCTTGGGATTTGAATTTTGTTTTGAAGAAGTTGATCCTGTCTCCTTTTGAGCTAGCCACAACTTGTGAGCTACACTTTCATTCCTGGAAAGCATTATTTTTAATTGCCATTACTTCTGCTCGAAGAATTTCAGAGCTTCAGGCTCTCTGGTGCAAGGAGCTTATTTAATTTTTCACAAAGACAAGTTGTCTTTGCACATGAATCCTAAGTTTTTCGCTAAGGTGGTGTCTGGGTTTATACTGAACCAATCTATCCACCTTCCATTCCAGTTTATTTTCCAGAGTGCGCCAGTCCAGGGGAGGCACTGCTCCATTCGTTAGATGTGCGCAGAACTTTGAAGTATTACCTGCTCCAAACCAAGGAATGTAGAAAGTCGAAGCAGCTGTTTGTTTCTTTTGCCCCAGGTACAGAGGTCATTTAGGTTTCTAAACATTGTTTATCTAACTAGTGGGCTAACTTCACTGTGTTCTGCTACAACAAGTACGACAAAGAATTGCCTGGAGCGGTCAAATCTCATTCCACAAGAGGCATGGGCCCAGTGGCGGTGCTGGGGGGGAGCAGTCGCCCCTTTTGGCTGCCCCAGTGTAAGTAGTGGTGCCCCTCCACCATCTTTATTCACTGTTTAGTGCCCCTTGTGGTGCCCTTGATTGAATGAATGGCCCTTCCTGGCTGTCATACCTGGCTCCGCCACTGGGCATGGCTACCTCTTTGGCTTGTTTCCAAGGGGTCTCAGCTGCTGACATGTACAGCTGCCACTTGGAGTACTGTCCACACTTTTACCAAGCACTACAGTCTGGACATTGCCTCTAGAGCCCGTTCAGGATATGGCAGGGCTGTGCTGCAGGGCCTTCTGTCTTAGGTTTAAGGTTGGTCTTCCTTCCAGACTGTCTGTTTGCACCCGTAACTGCTTGGGACTTGTTCCTATGCTGGGCCCTGATGACTGAGACACCCCTGAAGAAGATAGAACAGTTATGTAAAAAACTTACCATAGCAGTAGATCTTGGAGGGGGTCTCAGTCATCAGGTCTATCTTCCCTCCCACCATCCCCCTCTTTGGGGCTCTGGTCTGGAACTGGCTGTCTAGTGTATCCAGCCTTTCTTATAGGCCTGGGCACATTTCTATCTCCTTAGTCCCCCATGGCTAGAGCTATGTTCCCTTTGTCTCCAGGGGAAAGAACTGAGAAGGGAGCGGGGCTGCTCATGTCTTTATAGGCTTGATGACGTCGGCAGATGATGTCAGCATGGGTGACTGCAGTTCTACTGCTGAAAATCTTCCGTGTGGATCCTGCTTCATCAACAGTGATGTTCCTATGGTGTGACCTGATGCCTGAGATCCCCCCTGGAAGATCTACTGTTACGGTAAGTTCTTACATAACTGTTCTTTATTATTACTTCCACTTGAAGGATTTCTGAGCTTCAGGCACTCGTGTGCACAGCTTTGTTTGATTTTTCGTAAGGACAGGGTCTCTTTACGCATGAACCCTAAGTTTCTACCTAAGGTTGTAATTGAGTTCACCCTGAACTGGACCATCCATCTCCCTGTCTACTACCCGGAGTATACCAATCCAGGGGAAGCATTGCTCCACACCTTAGATATTCATAGAATTCTCTGCTATTGTGTTCACAGCACGAAGGACTCCAGGAAGTCCTCACAGTTTTTTGTTTCCTCTGCCCTGGGAAGGAAGGTGTCCCCATTTCCAAGCAGTGCCTGTCCTGCTGGTTGGCTAACTGCATTGTGTTTTGCTACAGAAAATACAGCAAAGAGCTTCCAGGAACAGTCAAAGGCCATTCCACCAGGGGAATGGCAGCTTCGGTTGCTTGTTTCAGGGGAGCTTCCATGGCTGAAATCTGTAAAGCAGCCACATGGAGTACAGTCCATACCTTCACTCGGCATTACAGTCTGGACATCACCTCTAGGAGGTGGGCTAACTTCGGCCTCGCCATGCTCCAGGGCTTCATTTTGTGAGCCTCTTATCCTCCTCCTCCTCCTCCTGCTACAGATTCTCTGAGTCACTGCTTGGGACTTGTTCCTAGTGTGTGATCCGTTGCAAAAGATTCTCTTGAAGATCTACTGATTTTACTTTGAGATATAGCTCTTGCAGCAGGGTACACCATAAGGACTGAAGCCGTCAGGCGGCAGGACCCCATGGAAAACTTCTAGCTAGCTATTCCCAGCGGGGACCACCCCCGATGTCAGCCGAGCCCTCAACATCAGATTCCTCATAAAAGGGGTGGTCCCCCGGCATACCTCAGTTCTTTTCCTGCCGTTGACTCACAAGCATCTGCTCCACTGATGCCTTCAACCTACGAACAACACCAGAACTTTGTCTTTTTAAGAAATTTTCTAATTATCCTCACATGTCTTTGTCCTCGACCACTTCAACCGAAGGACACCCCTTGAAGTGCGGTTGCGGCAAGCAGATCCATTTTAAAGATAGGCATTCGGGCTGCATGAGGTGCTTAGGCCCAGACCACAACACCAAGGCCTGCACCATCTGCGAACAGTTTAATAGTCGCACGAGGATCCGCCACCAGCAGGCCCTTCAAAGTTTCCTTCTTGAGGAAAAACTTAAACAAATGGAGAGAGATCCATCCTTCAAGGGGAATCATCCCATAGGTCGGGGAAATATAAAGAGAAGAGAAGGGATGGGGAGAGATCTCCCAACCACGCCTCGGACTCCCGGGCCAACTCCGGCTCCAACCACTTGGACAGGTCCCCCTCACGAGCCAAGTCCTAGCCCCACCAGTCAAGATTCGGACCTCGAGTGGGTCATATACCTCTGTCTCCTTACAATCCTTGAAAATTTGATCCAAGGACAGCCGACCTACTGGTTCAGCCACTCAGTCTGAGGCTTCAGACCGGCACAAACAGCCATCCAAGTCGGCCTCCAAGGTAGGCCCTGACTCCCAGGACCGGTGTCAGGACACCGACCATAGATCGGTCTCCGAACCTCCGAGGGGCTTGGAAGCTCCTCCTAGATGTACCACGGAGCTGACGTCCCTGTAACAGACATCAGATAGCAAGTGCCGTTAGACCTGACGACCGCCAAATGACTGAAAGATCCAACGCCACCCCCGCCCTCAGCACCAGACACCAGACGTTGGTGCACAACCAGCTACCAACGATCAGACGTTGGGTGAAAAAAGACGGAGGACCCTGGGTTACCCCAAGACCCAGCGACGGGTCAGACCCCCCCCCAGGCACCGGTGCCTGATCCCAAGGATGGGAAGACACCGATGCTGGGGCCATCATCCAGTTTGAACAGGTGAAGGAGTTATTCACCTTTTGGTGGGACACCATCAGGAAAGTTGTTGTTCCCCCAAACCCCCACAGGAGGTTCCCCCTCCTAGGGCGCTGTCTCCTGAGCCACCCCACAAGGAAACTACACCACCATCCAGGGGTAGGTCTCACGACAAGAAGCCAAGGGACAGGAAGCGGCAGCACTCCAGGACCTCTTCACGGTCCCTTAGTGTCCATGTGCGCAAGAGACCCAGAAGAAGATCCCACTTGTCTTCTGGTGAGGACTCCTACCCAGATACTTTGGACACATCCAGGTCCCCCTCTCCATTCAGTATCCCATCGCACGACCTCAGTGACCTGCCTAGGTCACCGCCAGATGACCCCCCATTCATGGACATAATGAGGCACATTCAGGCGAACATGTGGTGGGATACCGAGAAGCTGGACCCTGAAAGGCAATGCCTGGCTTGGTACCTCCGGCAGAAGAACCCGAAGCCAGTGGTGGTTCCACCGTTGGTGGACACCTTCCAAGACGCCACTAAGGCGGCTTGGAAGTGGCCTTATTCTACACCTTCCCAGAAAAGCAGACTGCCTCTACAGGGCCCCGTTGGAGGACCCATACTTGGGCCAGCAACCAGTGGCAGACTCCCTCGTTATAACTGCCACCCATGATAGATCCCAATGCCCTCAGCATCTGAGCACCCAGCCACCAGACCAGGAATCTAAACAATTAGACTCCATGGGAAGGCGCATGTATGCGGCTGCTATATGCTCCATGAGGTCTCCAAATTACCCTACCCACATGGTGCAATTTCAAAATGCACTGTGGGACCAAGGCCAGGACCTCCTCAAGGATTTTCTGGACAGGGACAAGAAGGAGGACTTGTTGAACCTCCTTAAAACAGACTCAGACGTTGGGACACAGGTTCTCAGGGCAGCCTACGACTCTGCGGACTCTGTAGCCTGAGGTGCAGCAACAGGTGTTTGCCTCCGGAGGCACTCTTGGTTGAGGATCTCTGGCTTTACGCCAGACGTACAAAAAGGTATTTTGGACGTGCGTTACAATGGTTCTGTTCTCTTCGGAGAAGAGTCTGAGAAGGTCATCACCAGACTACAAGAGGCTGGGAAGGCCATCAGAACGGTACAGGCTAAGTACAAGCCAAAGCCTGGCCCTTTTCGGAAGGGCCAAAATCGTTTTTGTGGCTGACAAGGCAGACAGCAACCCCGGTCGGGCCAGCAACCCAGGGGCAATTTCGGCCATAAAAATCAGCCAAGATCTTCCAGGGGCCACGGTCAGCATAATCAAAAAGCCAACCAGCCTTCCGGACAAAACACCACCACAACATGACTCCTTTCAGACCCCTGCCCCACCTCTGGATCAAAAGGAAGAAAGGGTTGGGGGTCGCTTTGCTTACCATCTCCCAGGGTGCCAGAGGATAACCTCTGACCAGTAGGTCCAGCATCTCATTAGTCGAGGACACTCTGTTGAGTTCCTTGACCGCCCACTGACAAGGCCTTCTTTGCGCTCCCATTATTTGGGGAAACTCGCCTTGCCCATCCAGCAGGAGATCTCTGCCCTCCTGGAAAAGGACGCCATAGAGATCGTCCCGTGGAACCAGAGAGAAAGGAAATATTATTCCCACTTCTTCCTGGTTCCGAAGAAAATGGGATCTATGCCCAATCCTGGATCTCAGCGATTTCAACACCTCAGTGGTGTACAAATGCTTCCGTATGGTCACTCTTCCGGGCTTCATCCCCATGCTCAGGCAAGGCACATAGCTAGTATCTCTGGATATGCAGGACACGTATCTCCATCTCCCATCACTCGACCGCACTGGGTGTTCCTACAGTTCGAGTTCTTGGGGCGCCACTACCAGTTCCGAGCACTACCATTCGGTCTGTCCTCAGCACCATGCATTTTTTACTAAATGCCTAGCAGTCATGCCAGTGGCCCTCCAAAGACAGGGCCACTATGCGTTCCCATATCTGGACAACTGGCTTCTCATGGCCCCATCTCGAGAGGCACTGATAAGGGCAATCCAGGATACTCGTTCCCTGTTCGAGTCACTGGGTATCACCATCGATCAGGAGAAGTTGTCTCTAATTCCCACTCAAAGATTACAATTCATTGGCGTGGTCCTGGACACTCACCAAGAAACAGCCTTCCTACCAGAGGACAGAGCGTTACGCATTCAAACTCTGATACGAGCCATCACTTTGAGGAAGCAGGTTCCCTCGCGAACCATGCTCCGCCTACTAGGTCACATGGTGGCAGTCATCACCACGGTCCCCACGGCCCACCTCCACATAGGGGTTACTCAGTGGACACTGAGCACTCAATGTGACCAACGATAGGATCATCCTGACCAGGTTGTCAGAGTCACAGATCCAGTCATTCAAGACTTGCAATGGAAGCTCGTCCCAGAGCACCTCACCAGGGGAGTCCCCTTCTTGATGCCCGCTGCATCTCTGACGCTCACCATGGATGCGTCCGGGTCCAAATGGGGAGCTTACTTGAACGGAACCAGGACTCTAGGAACCTGGTCCTCCCTGGAGTCACACCTCCACATCAACATCCTGAAGATGAGAGTGGTCCTATATGCTCTACAGACCCTGCAGTCAGAAATCCCACCAGAACACGTGTTAGTCCAGACGGACAACACCTCATTGGTGTACTACATCAACAAGCAGGGAGGTACTCATTCCTTCAGCTTTGCAGAGAGGCATAGAGAGTGTGGGATAGGGTACTGCAGCACGGCGCCACGATCACAGCAGTACATGTTTCCGGTGTCTGCAACACGGTTGCAGACCTGTTGAGCCAGTCGCAAGCCAGAGCTCACAAATGGGAACTTGTGCAAATGGCTGCAGAGGTTCTGTTCCTCAAATGGGGGACGCAGTCGTAGACCTATTCACATCTCCATACAGGGCCTGGTGTTTTCTGGTGAGATGCATAGTCCCTGTCCTGGACGGGCAATTTCCTCTGCGCCTTCCCGCCCTTCCGTTTGATACAGAGTGTTTTACTCAAGTTACAAACAGAAGGAGCGACAGTGACTTTGGTAGCGTCCTTCTGGTCCAGACAAACCTGGTTTCCAGTGCTCATCCAATTGGCTGAGGAGCCTCAATTTCCTTTACCGGTCAGCTCTCACTTGCTGTCCCAGGAGGCTGGGTCTCTGGCTCACCCGAACCTTAAATTCCTGAACCTGCACGCCTGGCTCCTAAGGACATAGTCATTCTTAGGCATGGAGTATCCCAGGGAGTCACAGACATTCTGGTAGCAGCTAGGAAACCCTCCACTCATGTCCCCTACACCATGAAATGTCACGGGTTTTGTCTTTGGGCCACCGCTCGGAATCTTGATCTGCTCCACTGTCCCGAGAAGTCAGTTTTGGACTATCTCCTTTCCTTATTTCACACAGGATTAACATACTCCTCTTTGAAGGTGTACCTCTGTGCCATCTCAGCCTACCAAACACCAGTTGGCCAGCAAGCATTAGCTCAGCCAGACGCGTCATGTGTCTTTCTGCACGGTATTTTTCATCTGAGACCCCACATCAGGGACCCGATTCCCCTTTGGGACCTTCTTTTTGTCCTAGAGTAGCTTACACTGCTGCCTTTTGATCCAGCTGCAGATTGTGAGCTACACCTTCTGTCTTGGAAGGCGTTATTTTTAGTTGCCATTGCCTCTGTAAGAATTTCAGAGCTTCAGGCGCTCATGTATAAAGAGCCTTATTTGATTTTTCATAAGGACAGGGTGTCCTTAAGAACTAATCCTAAGTTTCTTCCCAAGGCGGTCTCAGAGTTAACACTGAACCAGGATATTGACCTTCCGGTGTACTATCCTAACTGCGCCAATAAAGATGAAGCTTTACTGCACACTTCAGATGTGCACAGGATTCTCAGGTTTTACCTAACCAGGACCAGACCACACTGGCAATCTGATCAGCTGTTTTTGTATTTTGCCCAAAGAATGTTAGGGGCACCTGTGTCAAAACAGACACTTTCTAAGTGGTTGGTGAATTTCATAGTGTTCTGTTAGCAGAAGCGCAACAAAACCTTACCGGGATCGGTAAAGGGCCATTGTACGAGAGGGGTGGCTTCCTACTTTGCTGCGCTGAAAAACGTGTCAGCACTGACCATTTGTGCAGCTGCTACTTGGAGTACAGTGCACACCTTCATCAGACATTACAGCCTGGACATTGCCTCCAGACACAGAGCGGGCTTCGACCTGGCAGTCCTCCAAGGACTTTCGTCCTAGGCGGTTTTCTTTCCTGGATTTCTCCTATCCTCCTCCCAAAGGGTTAGATACCACCCTTTACTGCTTGGGAATCAGTCCTTATGGTGTAACCTGCTGCCAGAGCTGTATCACAAAGTAAGATAGTACAGTTACGTAAGAACTTACCATAACAGTATATCTTCCGAGAACAGCTGTCGCAGCAGGTAGTTTCCCACCCACCTTCCCCTTAAGAAGTCTACCTTTTTCCATACTGTCTTCAGACAAACAAATATTATTTAGTCTTCCTCTGGAAGCGGATCCTCAGTCTCCCCTTCAGAATCACATCGCTATGCTGGGATTCTCCGGCAGGAGAACTGAGGTATGCTGGGGGACTGCCCCTTTTATGATGCATCTGATGTCGGGCAGCCCCCCACTGTGTATAGCTAGCTAGAAGTTTTCCGTGGGGTTCTGCCGCCTGCCGGCTTCAATCCTTATGGTGCAACCTGCTGCAAGAGCTGTTCTCGAAGATCTACTGTTACGGTAAGTTCTTACGTAACTGTACTTTACGGTAAGTTCTTACATAATTGTTCTTTTTGGCCTCGCTGTGCTCCAGGGCCTCCTTTCGTGAGCCTCTTATCTTCCTCCTCCTGCTACAGATTATGTGAGTCACTGCTTGGGACTCTTTCCTAGTGTGTGATCGGCTGCAAGAGATTCTCTTGGAGATTTTACTGTTACGGTAAGTTCTTATGTAGCTGTTCTTTTGTCTTGACCATTGAAGCTTATGGTTCTGCATTGCACTAACCTGCTGGAAATCAGGGGCATGATTGACAGCACAAGGCACAGGGCTTGCATCAGGCCCCATGCCGTGATACTTAGGTTCTAGCTTTGCACCGAATTTGTAACTACACCAAATTTTATAATCTTGGCTGTAGTCGTGACAGTTTCCATGCTTTACGGCAGCTTGAGACAAATACCAGGTGCAAGTTTGGTAAAAACAGCCTCCGGGATTGCCGCAACCTAGACCACAAAAAAGTTGGTCTAATTTGATTGCCACACGGGATCAACAATCACATTCAATTGCCACGAGTCCAGTGCACCATATTGTTGGCTTGTGATAATCTAAGCCTTCAGAAAATCCGGCCCCTGTCGTGTGTCAATCCCCTCACCCAGCCCTGGGTTGGGGGAATCCTTAGATTGCTGTGGATGCTCTCATACTCCAGGGGCAGGCACTTCCTCTTAACCCCAGGTGTAGTAGTTTTGAACTTGAATGTAAGTCCCTGTTACAGTCGACTTTGGATGACTAGTCTTATTTCCCAAATTTGTGATTCTCCTTCCTTGTGACCGTTTCATCTTGACGTAGCATGGATTTTATTGTGGCTGCTTGTGTTTTATCTGGGCCACAGGCTGCCGCAAAGCACGTACAACTGCTGCAGAATTGGTGGCTGTTGGAAAACAGGATGCAGGTACATCAGGCAGCTTAAGCATACTGGCAGCGCTGAATTCTGCAGATGTTGGCGTTGCATGCACAATGGAAAATCACGCTCCATGTCTCCCAATTAGGAAAAATTAAGAACAAATCACCAATTCAGGGACACTGTTTTGAAAAAAGGAATATACTGAATGAGTCCGGGACACATTGCAGAGGTAGTGCGTTTCGACTGTGAGTGGACAGAGCAGTGACGCCCAGTACACAAGTGCCTTCTGAGGCTGCTAAGCCTAATGACCTTGGCTTTGAGGTTGACTAGATGTAACCGGCTAGGCTCTGTCTATAGACTGACACAGTAGGCATACCCTGCATCAATGGGAGGGTGATGGAGAAAAGGGCTGGACTGGTTAGATGACATGGTTGCTGCAGCCACACTCAAAGAACCCATGGTGGCCTCTCATGCAACCCCCTGAACAGAAGGAGCTCCTCCCAAATTGATCCTTCTGTTCCCAGTAGAAGAGCTCACTCAGCTTCTGCATTGGGAGGGTGAGAAACTCCTCTGGGGGCATTTACCTCTGTGGAGATCATCTCGCATGTGCTGTGCTGGTCAAGAGAGGGAGTGCAAGCACAGGTGATGCCTCAGACCGGGGGGGGGGGGTTAACGTTGGGGAAGTTAAGCACCTTGTGTTGTTATCCAGTGCATGCATGGCTTGTGAACTGCGGGAGTTATGGGTCCAACTAAGGGAGAAAATCTGGTGATAAAACTATTTTTTTTAAAGAGACAAGCAGTTCAGGAATCTTGCAGAATAAAGGGCTTAGAGTAAAAAAAAAAGCATAATCTTACTTCTAGAGGGTTCTTGCAGTAGGTAATAACCTTAAGGATTGGGCTTCGTGGCATCAGGACCACACAGAAACTTTAGCTAGCAGTGTCTAACAGGGGACTGTCCACCCGATGTCATGTGACGGATGTTAGCGTGATACTATATAGTGGGTGGTCCCCATGCCTGCCTTCCAGTTCTTTCCCACCGTCAACCTGTACATGTCGAATCTTGCGGAGATCGTATACTGCAGTTTGACCACTTTTTGGATGAATATCTTTTTTTATTTCAGCATTTCTTAGTATTTGTGCATGTCATCGTCTACCATCGAGCATAAAAATAAGTACGCTTCGTGTAGCGTGCATCTCCCGCACAAAGACTCCCATACTCTCTGCCTAGTCTGCCTAGGCCTGGAGCACAAGGTCAAGGACTGTGAGGCATGTTCCAGCTTCAACCAGGCCACACGGAAGAGATGCCAGCAGGCCCTTGAGGCCCACTTACTCAAGCAAAGGATGGCCTCAATGGAAAAAGAGCTTCAGAAACTCTGTAGCGCTTCCTTCTCTCCTTCTGATTCCTCCAGGCACAAGAAGAAAAAGGAAAAAGAGAAGCACTGGGACCAGGATAAGTCCCCCTCTAACCCCCCCGGCCTTCCACGGGCCCCTCCTGTGAGCGGTGGTCTTCTTCCTCCAGGAAGTCAGCTGCCACAGCCAAGCCTGCCCCACCTTAGGAGCAGTCCAAGGACCCCCCCGTTGCCACTGGTAACAGTGGCCGTGGGTGCCTTGGCTATGTTCTGAAGCCTCCACTGCTCTTAGGCCCCTTTCCACCAGTGGGTCTAAGGTGTCTGGTAGGACTGATAAGTTGCTCTTTGGGTCCTCTGATGAGCACCCAACTCAGGCTGTGTCGGGCTCCGGGGCCCCCCTGGCAGTGGTCGATAAGTCGGGCATCAGTTTGTCCGACGTCTGCCCGACCCCCCCAGCCAAAAGTCGGGCGTCGGTTTTACTGATGTCCACCCGACCAATCTGGTGACGGGGTCCAGTGAGGGACCCGACGATTCCCAGTTGTTGGATCTGCCACAGCTCTCCCCAGTTGGATCCCTCCATTGGTTCTCCCCCTCCTCATCTCTGGAAGAGCTCCCTCCACCCTCCCCAGACCAGAGAGGGGCGGAGGAAGGGGGTTATTTGTCAGGTGGCACTTTTCCTGGCCCACCTACAAATCTAACATTGGATGTTCCAGGTGACCTTCAGGGCCTCTGCCACTGGATTTTCCAACAGAGACACTGTCTCCAACGCCATGTCTGCCGCCAGCCAGTCCGGCATCTGACCCGGTTCTTCCAGGTCCTTTTGGTCAGGTTTTGGGGCATGCCAGGGCCCTCTGTCAGGGCCACCAGCTCTGCCATCGGGCCCTCTGTTGGGATACCCAACACCACACTTCCCAACTTACACCTCATCGGACTACCCACTGTCAGGATTTCAGATGCCTTGGGTATTTGCCCGCTTATTCTCTGCCAGGGTACCTGGCGCACTCCTTTCATTTTCCAGGCTACTTGATGCTGGGTGTTCCTGTGGGTTATCCACCAGTCTACCAGCCCTATCTTCCTCAGGCTCCGACGGACTTTCAGGTGATCCTCCAGTCCTGGTGGTCTAAGACCAAGGCTCAGCTCGTATCAGAGTTGGATTGCTGTCACCTGCCCCGGGAGGTCCCCTGGAGCCCAGTGATCCAGCCACCCAGGCTGCCTCCTACACCCGACATACATCATCTAAGTTCGGGCCCTCAGAAGGAGTCAACAGGGCGGACGCAAAACAGAGTGCCTCCTGACACCCGGGAACCTTCCCAGCCTGACGTCCAGTCCTTCATGGATCCGGACTCAAATTCTGACTCCTCTTCCTCGGTGGTGTCGGGGTTCGAGACTCCTCCCACAGAGTAACCTTAATCCACGGAGTCCCCAAAATCTCCACCTGAGGACAACTCTTTCACAGACCTGCTCAAGAAAATAGCAGACGTCTATGAATGGAAGTCTGATGCTCAGGACCCTAAGCACCGAAGGCTAGCAGAGCATCTGAACATGCAGGAGGCAGCTCCTGTCCTCACTTCCCCCCTGGTTGGAACCTCAGGAGGACGTGTCATCCACCATTTGGATGATGCGCTTCTCAATGTCGGTGGTAGCCAAAGAGACCGACCAGACCTACCGGACACCAGATGGGAAGGACCACCTTAGTGTCCATGCCAAGGTGGACTCTGTGGTCATTGCAGCTGCTCACAAACTGAGACATATGAGTACCTCTCCTTCTGACAAGGAGTTGAGACAGCTGGATCAGTTTGGGAGGAAGTTTTACTCCTCATCTACACTGGCTGTGCGTGCCTTGAATTATATAGCCCACATGCTGGTCTACCAAAAATCCCTTTTTAACCAGCTGGAGCCGGCCATTGAAGCACTGCTGGACTTAGAGTCTAAATCCATTTTGGCAGACTCCATTAGGTCTCCCAAAGTGGCATGTCTGCATCCTTGTGGGCCACCTTTGATAGGGTGGACTTCTCTGCCTGGGGTGCCACTACAACAGTTAGCCTCAGGAGATTCTCCTGGCTGAGGGTGTCTAGTTTGATGCAGGATGTTCAGGCGACCAACCAGGATGCTTCCTTCAGGGGTTCAGTCCTCTTTGAGGGTGATGCCCAAGACATCATCACCAGCCTGCAGGATAAGGGCAAAGCCCTTAGGTCTTTCCACACTATGTACCGCCCTATGTTTCAGGCTAAAAAGCTTTTTCATCACCAAGGGAAGTGGCAGATGAAACAGCAACAGACGGCCAGGCATTAGCCCAAATGTCGGACTCAGTCGGCCACAGCCACCTCTCCTGCAAAGGCCCAGGGAACCTCCAGCACAGCTGTCCCTAACGCCCCTCCCTCGCTTGACTCGTGGTCTGCCCTCCCTCCTCCATGTCCCTCGGAGGAGCTGCTGGTCGGAAGGTTCACCAGTCATCAGCCAGGGTGATGGGCAGTAAACACCAACTTGTGGGTCCTTCAGTTGGTAGGACAAGGTCACACCCTGGAGTTTCTGGAAAAACCTCCAGACAGGCTCTCAGTAGTCTCCCACTATCCAAAGGCGTGCACATTCCTCTCCTGAGAGAGGAAATCAGGACCCTGTTATGAAAAGAAGCACCCTTTCTATCCAACCAGGTAGGGAAGGGGTATTATTCCCAGTTCTTTCTGGTTCCCAAAAAGACGGGAGACTTGCATCCCATTTTGGACCTAAACGCTCTAATCCTGTACATAGAGTACAAATAGTTTTTTGTTCTTTTTTTACAGTTACTTTTTTCTCCCCTCTCAGAGTCCTCTGCTGCCCCTCTGATGTCCCCCCCCCTGCACAGGCACCGGGTATGAGGCACCCTCCCCTGAACTCCATGACTTACCCTTCATGGCAGGGGGTGAGGAGCGGCTCGACCCACCAGACCAGATGAGTATTCGAGGAGGTGCCTTCCCAGGCTGTTGTGGTGGGGGACCATCGTCATCCTGCAGAGGACTCCCTTTTTCACTTTTCCACGGCTTCCCCTGAGGACTGTGGGTGCAGTGGCATGGCGGCGACGTGCGCGCACCCGTGCACCCCGCACAGCACCTGCGCGGTCACCACCTCAATCTTTAGCGCTGGTGTGCCACCTCCTAGCCTCCACTAGGGGCAGGCAATCGCCGCTGCTAACCCTCCTCATCCGGAGAAGGAGAGCAGTCCTAGGAACATTCAATCCTTCTCCCCCCTGCCAACCCCCGGCGGCCCATGCTGGTTCCTGAACATGGGTTGCTGGCGTGACGCGAGGTAAGGTGCCCAGTGCCTCAGCCCTCAGTGCCACCGGGCCGGCTGAGTACAAACAGTTTTGAATGCTGACCCTCCCAGGCCTGCTGCCCATCCTGCATGAGGGACAGTGACTCTGTGATCTGGATATGCAGGATGTATACCTGCATATTCCAGTCGTTAAAGCCCATCGCCGCTACCTTCAGTTCACCTTTCAGGGGGAGCATTACCAGGTCTGTCCTCTGTATCTCAGGTTTTTACCAAGTGTCTGGCGTTGGTGGCAGTGACCTTGCGATGTTAAGGTCACTGTGTGTTCCCCTACCTTGATGACTGGCTACTGACAGCCCCGTTGAGGGAGCAGCTGCAACTCTCCCTCTCAGCTACCCTGGACTTCTTTACGCAGGTTGAGATTACTGCGAACCTTCCAAAATCCCAATTTGCCCCTTTCCAGACTCTCCAATTTATTGGAACTGTGATGGATACGGTTCAGGGTATGGCTTTCTTCCCTCCGGACAGGGTGGAAACGTTGCAGAGGCAGGTTTGTCTAGTAGCCTCCAGCAGAAGGGTCCCAGCCAGGCTGAGTCTTTGACTACAGTACTTGGGCTTATGGCAGCAGCCATCCCCACTGTTCCTTTAGCCAGGCTCAACATGCAAATATCACAGTGGATGCTCAGGGCACAGTGGGATAAGAGGCAGGACAACCTGGACCACATGGTCATGCTCTCCAGTTTGATACAGCGGGATCTCTTGTGGTGGCAGGATCTCACCAATCTCACCAAGGGGGTCCCCTTCCAGTCCCCTCCTCCCACCCAGACTCTGACTACAAATGTGTCAGGGATGGGTTGGGGTGCTTACCTGGGGAACCACAGAACTCAAGGTCTGTAGTCCCCATCAGAAATCCCTCTGCACATAAACATGTTGGCGATGAGAGCAGTTCTGTATACCTTTCAGGCTTTCCAACACCTGTTTCACCAGGGCACACTATTAGTCCAGTCGGACAATATATGTGTAGTCTGGTACCTCAACAAGCAAGGAGGCACTTGCTAGCATCTTCCCTGCAGGGAGGCGATGCGAGTGTGGAACTGGGTCCGCCTCCCCATATAATGCAAAACTTCCCAGGTTTTGCTTTCCCGCTCCCACGGATGGTGCTTTTTGCTGAGATGCGCTATATTTTTGTTGGACAGGGAGGTTTTTGTATGCCTTTCCAGTCCTGTAGAGGGTGTTGCTCAAGCTTCAAGCAGAAGGTGCTCACATGGTTCTGATTGCCCCATATTTGTCTCACCAAGCTTGGTTTCTGCTTCTGCAGCAGCTGACAGTAGAACCTCTGGTTCCCCTGCCCCTCTGTCATGATCTCTTGACTCAGGAGAGGGGCACGGTGGTCTATCCCCGATTGAAATCCCTTCACCTTCACACATGACATCTCAGGACATAGCTGCTTCACAATTTGGAGTGTGCTGCAGAGTGACACAGGTTCTGATAGAGGCCAGAAAGCATTCTACGAGGACAACATATGCCATGAAGTGGAAGCGTTTCCCCATTTGGACCACGTTGAAGGGTTGGGACCCCTTTTCGTGTCCCGTTCCGCAAGTCATGGAGTATCTCTTGCACCTATATGACTTAGGCCTAAGCTACTCATCACTGAAAGTCCACCTGTCGACTGTTTTTGCCTACCACACTTTGGTGGAAGGCAAGACAGTAGCTCAACTGGAGATTTTCAAAACTTTCCTGAAAGAAATCCTCCACCTACAACCCCCAGTGCGCAACCCCGCACCACTTTGGGACTTTAATTTTGTTTTGGAAAAATGTACTCTGCCTACGTTTGAACCGGCCCTGACTTTTTCCATTTTTCTGAGTCCCTCCCACACTGGAACACTAGCATCGAGGGGTGCACATGCGCATGCACGGAACTGCGCATTCTGCACGGCACCTGCCAGTGTCCTACAGTGTGCTGGTTGTTTCCATTTAATTCTTTTTATTTGTGTTGTTAAAAAAAAAAGTTTTAAAAACAGCGCACTTAGCTTTATGTTGTTCATTGTCTTCGGTCTTCAGTCTTGTGTTAGGGTTGCCGTAAGATGAGAGTGCTAAATGAAGAAAGCCTGCAGATTGAGTCGTTTAAGTGAAGCCCTTGAGCAGACTATAACACGTCTCTTCTTAAAAAAGAAATCCTAGTTCTTGTGCCCCACAGACATGTGCCTTGAGCATTCCCACATTAATTGATCAGAGTGAGAAAGCAGTAGGACAGACAGAATTGGGAAAACATAATTTTTTTTCATGTGTTGGCAGAACCACAGCAGTGCAATACAGGGAGTGTTCTGTATCAGCCAAGGTACAGAAATGCTGGAGAACAGACAGGTTCTGCTACAGAGCGAGAGAGCAGTAGGACAGACAGAATCAAGAAATTGGCTAAGTAAGAAACATCTTTTTTTCCATGTGTTGGCAAAACAGCAAGCAGGCAGCTAGAGAACAAGAGAGCAGCAGAATAGATAAGTCAGTGAGTAGTCAGGGAGTGGCCGATGACAGTGGAGCACGATTCGGATATACTCAATGGCCCATTGACAGCAGCTCATCAACAACAATGGGTGCGAGTTTAACAAACTCAGCCGAGAATCGGCCCAATAGTCTGACACCTCTGTAGCTATTAAACAGATGGGGTGCCTTTGAAATACATAGCCATTTAATCGGTGCCTGCTAGGACGTCCCAATAAAGCGGACATCCCAATTATCCATTTCCTAATTAAGTGGCTTGTACTGTATATGCAGAGCAGTGGCAGTGGTCTGGACTGAAATTCAAGGTGCCAGTACCAATACCTTGATGGGCGCTGACATAAGCAGAGATGGGGTATGTCAGATACAGCAAACCATGAAACTAAATGTAAGTAAAAAAAAAAAAAGATTTTATTTAACCTTTTTTGTCCAGTAGTTCCTTTTTCGATTGATATATCATTTTCAAGGGAGACCTGCCCCAGATGATAGAAAACAATGAGACAGTTACACAAATGGTTGTTTAAATAATAAGCAACAATATAAATTAAACTATGAGGGGTAGCAGTGGCAGTTTTCTTTTTGGTGTTCATCCTGCCTTTGTTTAAAGCATACCTCTCAACTGTACCACATTATGAGGAACGTTCCTCATTTCACTTCACAAAAGCTTCCTGTTCCACATTGTGAGGACATGTTCCATACTCAGTATTAACATTTTAAAGCAAAAATCTATAGTAAATGATGCAAAAAATATATTATTCAATTAATAACAGACTTTCTGAACATAAATGCAAACATTTTAACAGTGTTCTGAGCCTCCTAGATAAAGGTTTGATTAAGTGTTCCACATTTTGAAAATTGTTTCCACATTTTGAGAGGCAGTGTTCCACATATGGGGGACGAAAGGTTGAGAGGTATGGTTTAAAGGAAAACACTGGAAAAGACACTGCTTTCCCCAGACACTATAGAAGCTCTTAATTAATGCTTTCAGATAGTAAGAACTTTTTTAATGATTTAAAACAGCTACGCACAACTTCTACTGTTTTTTGTTGGCAGCCACCCTCTCATGAGCAGCAGTGAGATTCCTGAGCTCACTGTATGCTAATATGCCTGTTTGACCTCTGCTATTGGTTGGCAAGACATATTAGCATAAAGTGAGCTCAGGAAGCTCTCTGCTGCTCATGGGATGGTGGCTGCCAGCAATAGAAATTGTAAGTTGAGGATCACTATTTAAATCACTAGAAAAGCATTTAGAGGTCATTTAAAAAAATGTTACTATATGAAAGCGCTAATCAGGCATTTTTGTAGTTGCTGGGGAAAGCTGTACTTTTTCCGGTGTTTCCCTCTGAAGAAGCAGTGGGTGTTAGCTAGAAAACAACTCAATCATTAAAGCTGCATCTACTCAAAGAAAGCTGGTAGCTGGCCCAATGGCGCCTAGGGCTGAGGGACTGGACACACTATGCCAGTGACCCGGGTTTGAAAATGGTCTCGGATCCAGACTCAGGTTGTCGGGGTGCTGGCACGGGATTGGAGAAGGGTCAGAGCAGGATTGAGCATGCCGGAAAGCAGCTCTCCTCTCCTGGGGATGGTTGCCGCCCCCAGTTCTGCTGCCACCGGGTGGAGGTCCTGTGGTTAGCGGGGCGACATAAAGGGAGGACACCTTGAGACGGGGTGTGCGCATGCTTCCTCATGCGCGCACGCGCATCCAAGGTGGGATGCCGGGATTGGGGTGAAAACTACAAAAATCACCATAAAAAAAAAGAAAGCTGGTAGCTTGTGAATAAGACGCACTGCATCATCTTTTTTCAAAAGTACTTTCTTGACAATTTTTTTTAAAGAGCACCTTTCCTGCTCTTTGCAGGTGCTCAGAGCAGGATCCATGAAGCTCCTTACCTGTGTGGGAGGTCTTCTGTTACAATTTTACATTTTTTAATAATGCCTCTTGGAGGGGGTGGAGCTAGTAGCCCAGCCAGCAGCAGCAGTTTTATGGAGCTCCCTATCTCTGAGCTATTTAAATCAAAATAAAATATAGTTCTGAGTCTAAAACAGTTTATTCCTTGCAAGGTACAGATAGAGGAGGCACTCCGGTACCTGGAACATCGAAATCTGATCTGAAATGGGGCATACAAAAGCAACTAAACAAGATTTTTTCCTGCCATGCTCCTCAAATGGTAAGCAACCAGATGAACCACCAGGCCAGTCTCAAGCGCAAGTTCCGACTCCAACGCAGCTACCCTGACGTCGCTACAAATCTCTGTACAAGCACTCACCAAAACGATCCAACAAATGGACCAGAAATTGGACAATTTTCTGAAAAACTTCTCTTGATGGAACACAGGTTAGATGCTATGGGGGAAACTGCGAAGTTGGAGGAAGCAGTGGCGAGAAAGGCTCTGGCCACCACGGCCACATTTCTTAAGGAACAAGCAACCCTTAGAAGCCGCATGGAACAACTCGAAAACTCAGTAAGAGCTGCTAACGTCAGGGTCCTTGGTATGCCAGAGGAGACTGAAGGTGATTCCCTCCTACTGTTCTTGCAACCTTGGCTTGAGGGTCTGACTGATCTCTCAGATTTTAAAATCATAAAAGCATATCGCATCACGCCTTGAAGACCCTCATATGGACTTTCCAATCCCCGCACTGTCCTTACATTGCCCTCACCAGGAGAAAGAAACATATAAACACAGAATTTGACAGCAGATAAGGACCGCTTGGCCCACCTAGTCTGCCCATTTTCCTACCGAACAGATAAGCTGCAGATCCTAGTTCGCCAACAGCTTACTTCCTCCTACCCCCCACTAGGACTGCCTTATGTCTGTCCCATGAATTCTTGAATTCCCCACTGTTCTTGACTCCACGACCTCCTCAGGGAGGCTGTTCCATGCATCCACAACCCTCTCCGTGAAAAAATACTTCCTCACATTACCTCTGAGCTGTCCCCCCTCTATCTTCAAATTGTGCCCCCTTGTTCTTGCACATCTCTTTTTCTGAAAGATGCTACGCTCTTGGACCTTGTTGATTCCCTTGAGGTACTTGAAAGTTTCTATGTCCCCTCTCTCCTTCTTTCCTCAAGGGTATACATATTAAGCTCCTTTAGTCTTTCTTCATATGTCTTGTGGTGCAGACCCTGCACCATTTTGTTGCCCTCCTCTGGACAGCCTCCACTCTGTCTATGTCTTTGCAGAGATGGGATCTCCAGAACTGCACACAGTACTCCAGATGGGGTCTCACCAACTGTCTGTACAGAGGGATAACAACTTCCTGTTTTCTACTATTGATGCCTCTTCCTCTGCATCCCAGTATCCCCCCAGCTTCTGTACTGCCTTCTCATATTGCTTGCCCACCTTTAGGTCATCTGATATAATTACCCCCAGGTCCCTTTCCATTTTTACTGTTGTCAGTATCTCACCCCACATTGTGTACTGTTCCCCTGGGTTTTTGTTTCCCATGTGCATTACCTTGCACTTCTTTACATTGAATCTGAGCTGCCATACATTTGACCATTCCTCCAGCCTTGCCAAGTCCCTTCTCATCCTTTCCACTCCATCTTGTGTATCAACCCTGTTGCAGATCTTTGTGTCTCTGCAAAGAGACATACTTTTCCTTCCAGTTCCTCTGCAATGTCACTTATAAAGACATTAAAGGACCGGTCCCAGTACCGAACCTTGCGGTACCCCGCTAGTAACCCTCTTTTCTAGGGACATGGATATGTTGTTCATCCACATTTATTGATGGTCCCTTGCCGCTTTAAATCTTGCCGGAAGGTCTTCAAGCTGGCTCCTCCCACCCACCCGGGTGGTAAAACTCTCGGCTCCGCCCCATGATGCCAGATCTTCCTTACCGCTTGGAAGCTCAGGTTCCCTCCTTAGCGCTCTGCGTTTTTGACTGGTTCCTGAAAAGTTGGGTCTTCAAATTTATTGAAGTGTCCTTGATCTTGATCTTTTCTTCTTCACTGCGGCGATGGCTTTTTCTGGCCCCGAGAGACATACGGTTAGTTCCTCCAGGAGGGACTCGCACTCCACTTGCTCTTTTTCCCTGGACTTGGATCACGATCCTCGGGCTTGCAACTTTTGTTCTGCCCTTTCGGTCAGCTCTCCAGAGGACCGCGCGGCCCGTTCGGGGCTCAGACATCCGGTACTTTTTTCCGCTCCGGAGATTCCATCGGACCGGCGGGTGCCCGCTTCGTCTGTTTCTCTGCAGTCTGATCCTGCTGGGGAAGGGCCGGGGTTTCCCCTTCCCTCTCCTTCGGTTGCGGAGCTTATCCCGCTCACCTTGGATTCCTTTCATTCAGCTTCGTTCAGGGAGCTTCGTCATTCCCTCTCCTCCAAGGGAGAGGGAACCTGGAGCCCTGTCTCTCGGCCTATGGCTAAAGGGCCGCGAGCAGGGTCTCTTCGGGAGCGGATTTTCCCCTCCCTCATCGTCCGACGCTCGACTTCGGTCGAGGTTTCGGCTTCGGCCTCTGGCCTCACGGTATCCCCGTCAGGTCAGCCGGCCAAATTCCCCATCGGCGTTGTTGAGTCTCTGACCCGTCTTTGGAGAGGTCTGCTGGGCCGTCTTCCACGCCGCCTTGGTAGAGTTGAGAACTCTGTCCTCCACTGGTCGGACAGCCCTCGGTCCGTTCTTCCGAGCCGAGGAGGAGGGTGCTCCCGCTTCTTCCCAGGCCGCGCCTCGGTTACCCGAGTTTGGGTCTCGGTCTCGGTCTACCTCTCGGTCTGGCAGCCACGCCGATCTCGGCGTTCTTGAGTCGGGCACCGGGTTAAGTGAAGCTTTGCCGTTCTTCCGTCCCCTCCGGATGAGGAGCAGTTTCGATGCTGTTGCGCCGTGTTCTGAGGAACTTATGTGGCGACAGCAGTTGTCTGGGTTTCAGTCAACCCCGATTCATTCTCCGGATAGCAAGCAGCCGCCGCTTGGTCGGCAGCTGTTCGAATCGGTCGAGGAGCCTTCTCCAGGACTGGTTGCTCGTTCAACCCTCGCTGCCCCTCCACCTTCGGCGGAGTTCAGGCCGGACCGTGGCCTGTCCTTCAGGTCACTCGGTCCCCTCACTCCTGCCGGCCCCCGGCGGACGAAGAGTGCCTCGGGCCTGCGGCAGCTTTTTGCAGACTCTTCGGAGCCTGGAGCAGGCTCTGCCATGTTTCCTGACAGGGAGGACCCCGGGTCTTCCCAGGAACATCCAGCCCATCGTCTTCGAAGGGTCTACTTCAGCTCATCTCAGAGTTTACTGGAATGCAGCTTAAGCCCGTCTCCGATCGGGCTCCTTATCCCCTTCTGGAGATTCTGGATCGAGGGGTTCTTCCACGGAGGCCTTCCAGTGGCTGAGGCTGTCGTGCCCAGCCTTGAGCTATGGCGGCGGCTCTTCTTGCCCCTCGCCTTCGGCCAAGGGTAGCTCGGAGGTATCCTGCCCTGGTCGGTTCTCTGCCTGGTTTCTGGAGCCCCTCGGCTGAAGGGTAATTACCGCAGCACATTTTCAATGTCTTGGAAATGCTGGGATGTGGACAGACCCCCGACAAGGAGTCCAGAAGGATGGACTATGTCGGGCGTAAGGTTTATGCTGCATCCTCCCTAGGCCTCCGTCAGGCCAGCTCGGTTGCACTGATGGCATTTCTCCCACACCCTTTGGGCCCTGGACGAGGTTCTCCCTCATCTCCCAGGTGACCTCGGACCACGGTTCGACAGGTGCAGGACCGGAGGGAAGGGGTGGCTTAAGCAGCAGCTCCAGGCGGCTCTGGATCTAGGCGACTCCTGTGCCAGATCGTGGTGGCACGCAGTGGCCATGTGCAGGGCGTAGCTGAGGTTAACATCCTTCCTTGGAAACCCAGCATGAGTTGGCGGACATCCCTTCTTAGGGACTGACCTTTAGGCCCTGGAGTGGAGGATTCATCCATGGGCCCAAGAGTCGAGCGTCGCCCGACTCGGTCACTCCGCCCACGGGGTCAAGGGCAGCCGTCAGCCTTTCGTAAGCCCCTTTGCCCCTGAGCCCTGGGACCCCTGGCCCAGCATGAGGCGCCAGCAGGCATGCGCTGGCAGCCTGTTACCAAACCAGCGTCTCCTCCAAAGGAAGCGGAGGCAGGAAACCGAGGGGCCCTCGGCTCCCTTCCCTCTAAGCCTGCTCAGTGACGGGCCATGGGGCATTGCCCCTGCGTTGTCCCAGCCCGGTTTTCCTGGGACGGCTCTGCACCTCGTTCTGGAGGTATTTAGGTGATCCTGTTGCAAGTTGCAGTGGATCCCTTTGAGCCGCTGTCTCCACGGGATTTTGAGTTACTGCCCCTGTGTCGGTCGTCTACATGCCTGGCTCTCTAGGTAGAGATGATCAGGAAGGCCGTGGAACTCCCCCCATTCAACCCTGGGTTCAAGGTCTAGGTATTCCTGGTCTCCACGGACGGGAGTCATGCTAATCCTCCCGCACACCTGGATGCTCTCTTCTGCAGACATCCCATCCTCGTGGAACGTGGGTGTAGCTGTTTCCTGGTCTTCAGGATGTACCTCCTGCTCCGTCCATTTTGGGAGGCTCCACCCCTTCTTATGTGGGGAGCTGCTTATGAGTTCCTACACTTCCTTGCTCAGCAGTCTCCTGGCATGGAAGGTCCGGATGTCACCCCACCAGGAAGGCAGACTGGTCTCCCGCTTTCGGAGCCAAGTGAGAACTCAGATCTTAGCGGTGAAGCTTCGGGACTAAGCTCACTTTGAGTCCAAGCTCAGCTCCGGCTAACAGGCGAGGTTCTTCCTCCTTGCCGGTCGGGTTGGCCGGGAAATTATGTCCTGCCAGACCTCTCCTGTCCTCCTGGGCCTCAGAGCGGCCTTCCCTAGTGGAGGGGCCAGCCAGAGAGGTCACAACGTTGCGTCCCGTGGACCAGTTCATGACTTACAGCCCAGTAGTTAGGAGAAGCTCTTTGACCGTTTTAACTCGACAGAAGACTATCCTGCTTGTTCGCGCCTGAGTTGCCAGTCTTCCGGACTGCGGCTCCTCGGATGGGTGGGGTGCCCATCTTGGGGAATACAGAGGCTTCTTGGTCCTCTTACAGTCCCGATGTCCTTCCTGCTCGCTGGAAACAGACGTCCGATTAGCCGTGCACCGGGGCGCCTCCGCTTCTACGGGTCTCACCGGCCCAAGTCTGCTAACTATTCCTAAGACCATGTGCTACCTACTCCGCCAGGTTCGACCCATCCCTTGTCTCGTGCAAGGAGGTTCTCCGCATTGGGCGTTATGTGCGGTCGAGCTTCTAGCCATTTCATGGGAGGAGCCCAATTCCTGGCTGCGGCCCTGAGCGGGCATAGACTGCGCCTCATGAGTGTCTCTCTGCCGGGTAGCACAGGATCTTTCCCTTTCTCCGGAAGAATACCTGGTCAAGACTGTTTTTTTGCCTGCCTCAGCAAGGCTTGCTGAGGACATCGGGCCACAGACTCCGGCCCCTCTGTGCCTCCTCCCATTTCCCTTGACCCACGGGCAAGGTGGGAGGAGGACTGCATGAGGTGATGCTGGGTAGCCCCAGACTGGATTGCCAGTGCTGGTATCCAGCTCTCCCTCAGTCTCAGCCCCAGACTCCCGTGACGGTCTCTAGTCCGCCGGTCCTGTCTTTCCTTTTCAGGGAAGGTTATCCATCGGGACCTTCAATCCTCAGTACCTGTAGGCCGTGCCCCCAGCGGCAATAGGGGCCAGGCCTCTAGGGTCTTTCGGCAAGGTCCTCGTAATTCTCTCGAGGCGCTCTTGCTAAGAAGTCTACCAAGATGCTTGTCCTTTGGGAGAAGTTCTCCTCTTCCGATGATGGGATAGGCCGTGTCTCTTCCCCGCCCCTGAGGCAGTTCTCGACCATTTTATGTCCATCCTAGACCAGGGCTTTCAGTCAATACCCTCTAGGTGTGCCTGCAGGTCACCACTGTCTTCCCGGGCGAGGCCGAGGGTAGCTGGTGGTATGGAGAAGGTGGTCTGGCACTTCTAGGCCTCTGATCACGCCTCCTTTTTGGGAGAGTATCCTGCTCACGGGATCCTTGCTGGTATGGGCTTAGCTCATGAGCAAGCCATCCGAACCTTGCATAGGTGCTTTCCCCACCTGTTGTGAAGAACACCTTCTGGGGCCACTCCCCATCCAGAAGGCAGGAGAGTTCCAGCGCCCTTAACCTCCCTATCCGGCCTTCCACAGGGACTGGTTGTCCTGGCGCTCCACCAAGTTCCTCGGAGGCGGTGGCGGGAGTCTTCCTTTGGGGGTATTGCTCTGCTGGGGTTATCCCATTCACACCTTGGAGGTCGTATTCAGGTTCCGTTGGAACTGCTTTTAACGCCACCCCGTGAGGCGTGAGAGCTAAAGTTCGGAGAGGTTCGCCAGCTGTTCATCACCTTCGCTGAAGCCGTGATCTGGCAGACTGCAGCCCAGTGGAAGACAAGCGGCGGGTCACCCCTGCAAGGTTCCACTTTAGGCGGGCGGGCATGGAGCCTCCCAGAGGGATAAGCTTTTTAACCTGGCCCTTCATGCTGCATCGGTGGCTGTTTCCCAAGGACTCCCAGTCCAGGATATCCGCAGGGCTTCTGCCCGGAAGCAGGCTTTACTGCTCCCTTCCACATCGACCTTGGGTCGCGCTGGTGCTGGTCGGGCCTCGGTCTCCAGTCTTTCACCTAAGTAGGGTGTATCTTGCCTCCTCCTTCCGGAGAACTGCTAGGAGTTCTTATACAGTGTGGATGAACAACATATCCATGTCCTCAGAAATACAGGTTACCCACCTGTACAGGAGTCTCTGAATGGTATATGCTGTCATCCACATCACCCACCTCAAGCCCCCGGGTTTCAGTGGTTAGATTCATGTTTAAGGGACAGTTTTATTCCAGGTGGGTGGAGCGCTGTCTTGTTCTCCGCAAGATTGAAGGCAGGACTGTTAATAGTGGGATGACCAACATATACCATTCCTAGAACACCCGTTACTATGTGAGCAACCTGTATTTCTAGGGACATGGATATGTTGTTCATCCGCACACTCATTGGCAGGTATCCTTGCCGCTTAAATCTTGCCGGAAGGTCTTCAGCTTGCTCCTCCCACCCACCCGGTGGTATAACCTCGGTTCTCCCCATGACGCCTAGATCTTCCTACCGCTTGGAAGCTCAGGTTCTCCTTAACGCCCATGCTTGAGACTGGTTCCTATTTCTCCGCTTGGCGGATTTAAAAATAAATTTCTGGCGAAAGACTTCAGTTCGAACCGCGCCGCTGATGGACAAATCACCCCGGATTGGAGAGATGCCCGTGCGCGGCAGAAGATGTCTCGACGGATCCACACTCCACGGGTGTTCACTGTTTAGGCCTGAGCACGGCACCCGCAGGTTTGCGCTCAGTGTCATCTTTCTCGGCCCACGCCTCGAAGACCGCGGTTGCCCGGGATTGCAACTGGGCCGCCCCGAGTAGCGCTTCCCACCGTGAAGTCCAAGGAGGCCTGCTGGCGGTGTGCGCGTGTGGCCCGGGCGGACAGCTCGAGCTGGATGGTCACCAAGAGGAGGCGGCGGCATGAGTCTTCCTCGGCCGCGTGCATTTATCCCGCCTCTCTGGGCTCTTCTACACGGCTTCTTTATGAGCTTTGTCTGTCCTTCTCCACTAAAGGAGAAGGGCCTGAGACCATGGACCTTATTCTCAGTCCAGAGGACAGGGTTAGTCCTCCGTCGACGCTCTTGGGAGCGGGAAAGGTCCTCTCCCGGTCGCCGGACTGCCGGCTTCGGGTCGAATCGCTGGCCGGCCACTGGCCTTCACGGTGTCCGCCATGGTCAGCTGACCGAGACTGATCCGATGAAGTTTCTAGATTTTTCTCGACCTGCTGATCGGCTGTCGCTTTAGCAGCTGAGATTCCCTCCTGTTCCCCCGGAGGAGTTGAGGATCCTGTGGCCTGTGCCTCCGGGTTCCGGAGCCCTCGGATGGACCCATCCGAGCCAAGGGAGGCTGTCAACGGCCGACACCTCCCCGCACTGGCCTCGAAATTCCGGGACTCCGGTCTGACCTCTTCGCCGTCCAGCCGATCCCACCCGCCATAGGCGGTCTCGGTCTGCATCATGTAAGCTGCGCCGTCGGCCCTCGTCCTCCTCCTCGACAAGGAGGCTTCGGCAAATTACGTCCGACGGGTATTTGACCTTATGTTGCAACAGCTCCTCCTGGTCGGGAGTAAGCCGACCCCGCCGCCTCCCGGCCATTAGTGGCTGTCACCGAGTGGCCGACACAACCCTCGACTTATCCGAGGAGCTCATACCCAGGCCGGTTGTTCGGCCAAACCAGCTGCTCCACCCCATTCGGTGGAACCTCCTTCCACAGCCACCAATGGGGCTCCGACCAGATTCTCGGTCGGCTAAGGGTCTACCCATCGGTTGTCAGTTACCCTCACTCCCCGACCGACCTCGGCAGGTGAAGGTGGCTCAGGCCAGAGGCAGCTTCGAGGACTCTTCCGAGTCCGAAGATGATTCCTCCTTTTTCTCCAAGCTACTGGACTTGGAGTCTTCAGGAGGTCAGTCAATGGACGATAGCCCGTCGTCCTTCCTAGGACTGCTTCGGCTCATCTCGGAGTCCACCGGGATGGAGCTCGAACCCGTTTCCAAACGGGCCAGGTATTCCCTCACGGAGATTCTGGACCGAGGGATTCTCCCGACGGAGGCCTTCCGGTGGCCGAGGCCATAGTGGGTCCGCACTGGAGCTTTTGGCAGCCTGCTTCCTGCCCTGCACCTTCGGCCAGGATGGCCAGGAAGTATGCGGTCCCACCGTTCCTTGTCCGTTTTTGAACACCCCTGCTGAGGGGTTGGTTACCGACAGCGTTTTCGCGCCGGGCAACGCCTAGGATGTGGACAAACCCTCTGACAAGGAGTCCAAGAAATTGGACTATGTCGGGCGAAAAGTCTCGCTAGGCCTCTCCTCTCGCCTTCCGTCAGGCCAGTTCGCCCGTCCTCATGGCACATTTTTTCTCATGCCCTGTTGGGCTCCCTGGATGAGGTCATCCTCATCTTCCGCCGATCTGCAGACTACGGTTAAGCAGGTGCGGGACCAGGGCAGGGCAGTGGCCAAACAGCAGCTCCAGACTGCTTTGGATATAGGGGACTCATGTGCCAGATCGGTGGCGGCCGCAGTGGCTATCGTCGAGGGCTTGGCTGAGGATATCCACCTTTACCGGATACCCAGCACAAGTTGGCGGATGTTCCCTTTTGGGACTGACCTCTTCCCCTGGGGTGGAAGGTCACCTGCAGAGGATCGAGAGGTCCAATGCTACCTTGGACTCGGTCTCTTCCGCTCCAGAAGGACAAGGGCCTAGAACCACAGCCTAAGCTCCTTTCGCCCTTCTGTGCCCCCGGCGCGCCTGCCCATCGTCTAGGGCCAGCAGGCTCGGCCTTTGGTATCCCAAACCCAAGCCGCCGCTTCCTTTAACAGGAGGCAGGGAGGAAAAGGCCCAGGAGGTCCCTCGGCCGGTCCCTCCTCCAAGCCTGCCCAGTGGCGGGCTGAGGTGTCGCCCCCATTCCCGTCCTGCCCTGGGTCCCCCATGGGGAGGGGCGGCTCAGCTGCCCCTAGTTCTGCCTGGTCAGCTGCTACCCACGGACAAGGTGGGTCTTGGAGGTGGTGGGAAGAGGCCTGCCTCTGGACCCGAGCAGGCACCACCCTTCAGAGCTGCCACGCCGGCTTCGGGATCCCCAGCCTCACTGGCGGCTCTGCCTGCACGACATCGCCTCTCCTCCTCCAGAAGGAGGTGATAAGAGAGGTGGTGGACCCTCCTTCAGACCCAGGGTTTGTGTCCAGGTATTTCCTGGTTCCGAACGGACGGGGCTGGCGCCCCATTCTTTCGACCTACACGACCTAAACAAGTTCCTAAGGTCTCGAACCTTCAGGATGGTCACTCTGGCTCGAATAATACCATCCTTGGAGCCTTGGCGTGTGGTTCTGCTTCTGGACTTGCAGGAGCGCTTTTCCACGTCCCTATCCGTCCGTCTCACCAGAGATTCCTTCCGCTCGAGCGGAAGGATCCCTCTCGAGTTCCAAGCCATGCCCTTCGGCTTGTCTCCAGCTCCAGGGTCTTCACCAAATGCATGGCAGTGGTGACAGCATTCCCTGCGCCTGAGGTCCGGGTGTACCCTTACCTGGATGACTGGCTGATAGCAGCTCCTCCAGGAAGGAGGCGGAGTGGTCAGAGATCTGCCTTCCAGGTCTGCTCTCAACTGGGCCTCCTTATCAACGAGGCCAAGTCTGAACCCGAGCCAAGCAGGTGATTCTATTCATCGGGCGCAGCTCGACCTCTTCGAGCCAGAGCGCTCCCCGCGGACAGGGCGAGGTTCTTCCTCCTTTGCCCGATCATTTCTGGTTGGGCAATTGCGCCCTGCCGGGACTTCCTCGCCTCCTGGGTCTCATGGCGGCCTGCACCAGCGTGGTCCGTTGGGCCCGCTGGAACATGCGTCCTTCGGTGGGGACTGGCCAGCCAGTGGTCCTGGCGCTGCGATCCTTTGGACCAGCTTGTGGCGGTGACACGGGATGTGGAAGCTCTCCAGTGGTGGACGTTCCAGATCATTTGCAGGAGGGCATCCCGTTCGTCCGCCCGAGCCGACGGTCTCTCTATCGACCGATGCCTCTCTGATGGGTTGGGGTGCCCATCTGGGGAACACGGGCTCATGGCCTCTGGTCCCCGGGAGTCCGATGCCACATCAACCTGCTGGAGCTCCGGCGGTCCGCTAAGCTCTCACCGCCTTTGCTCCGTTCCTCCGGGGTCAAGTGGTCGAGTCGGAGCGGACAATACCACGACCATGTACTATCTAAACCGCCAGGGCAGGACGCGCTCCATGCTTCTATGCAGGAAGCTCTCCGCATTTGGTCACTCGTGCAGCCTGGAGGCGGATCTCCTAGCCATTCACGTGGCAGGAGCCTCCAACACCCTGGCTGATGCCCTGAGCGGATAGGGGCTGCATCCCAGAGTGGTCTCTCCTGCCGGAGGTAGTACAGCATCTGTTCTCCCATTGGGGCACACCTCAGGTGGACCTGTTTGCCTCCAGGAGAGCATAAAGCTGAGTCTGTTCCATGCCCGCCCCCTCAGCAGGGCTCGCTGCAGGGGATGCCTTCTCGAGGCAGTGGACCCGGGCCTCTTTTCGCCTTTCCCCATTTCCTTGATCCACAAGGTGCTTCTCAAGGCGAGGAGGGACAAGGCGCAGGTGATTCTGATAGCCCCAGACTGGCCTCGCCAGTTCTGGTACCCAGATCTCCTCAGTCTCAGCTCCAGGACTCGCGGCAGCTTCCAGCTCACCGGACCTGCTCTCCAGTCAATCAGGGAAGGTGTTCCATCGGACCTTCAATCCCTGCACCTGACGGCCTGGTTCCTGAGCGCCTAGAGTTCCAGGCCTTGGGTCTTTCCGACGAGGTCCTCAATGTAGTTGAGGCGTCCCCGTGAGAGTTCGACCAGAAAATGCTATGCCTTCAAATGGAAAAGGTTTTCCATTTAGTGTCAGAACAAGGGCTTGGACCCTTCCTCCTGTTCCTTGGCAAGCATCTTGAACTATTTATGGTCCCTTTCTAGTCAAGGGCTTAGGTCGGCGACCCTAAGGGTGCACCTGGCAGCCATCTCTGCTTGAGGCGCGGGCGGGAAGCAGTCGGTGGCAGGAGAAGCTGGTCTGCTTTCAAGGCCTTGATCACATTTCCTCCAGTGCGGGAACCCCACCTCCGTGGGATCTACTGCTGGTACTGGAAAAGCTCATGGGCAAGCCATTGAACCTATGCACAGGTGTGCTCTCTCTCACCTGTCGGAAGACACGCCTTCTTGGTGGCTATCACGTCAGCCAGAAGGATGGGAGAGCTCCAGGCGCTTTCCATCGAGTCTCTTACCTGGTCTTCCACAAGGACAAGGTTGTCCTGCGCCCCCACCCGAAATTCCTTCCGAAGGTGGTGTCGGAGTTTCACCTTAACCAGGTGTTGACTCTGCCGGTGTTCTACCCCAATCACACCTCGGAGGCCGAATATAGGCTCCATACTCTGGACCCTAGAAGGGCACTTTCGCTTATTATAAGGGCCGGCTGAAATTAGGGGAGAGGTTAGCCAGCTGTTTGTCACCTACGCTGAAGCGCGATCTGGCAGACCTGCAGCCAAGCGGACGATAAGCAGGTGGGTAACCTCCTGCATAGATCTCTGCTATAAGTTGGCGGGCATGGAGCCTCCCAGAGGGATAAGAGCTCATTCTACCCGCCATACTGCTGCAACGGTGGCTGCTTCCAGGGACGTCCCTATCCAGGAAATCTGCAGGGCTGCTACCTGGAAGTCAGCAAACACCTTCATTACCCATTACCACATCGACCTTGAGTCACGCCCGGGATGCTGGTTTTGGGGCCTCGGTTCTCAGTCTCTCTTTCCCAAAGTAAGTATTGGGGTGTGCGTCTTGCCTCCTCCTCCCGGAGAACTGCTATGGAGTCTGCCAATGAGTGTGGATGAACAACATATCCATGTCCTAGAAATACAGGTTACTCACCTGTAACAGGAGTTCTAGGAATGGTATGTGTTGTTCATCCACCTGACCCTCCCGACCTCCCCGGCTTCGACGCACAACCTGAGCTTCCAGCGGGCCAGATCTGGCGTCATGGGGCGGAGCCGAGAGTTATACCACCCGGGTGGGTGGGAGGAGCAAGCTTGAAGACCTTCCGGCAAGATTTAAAGCGGCAAGGATACCTGCCAATGAGTGTGGATGAACAACATATACCATTCCTAGAACTCCTGTTACAGGTGAGTAACCTGTATTTCTTCACTGTGAACTCCATTTACTACTACCCTTTGCATCCTGTTGTCTAGCCAATTTTTTATCCAGGCTACCACCTTGGGGCCCACTCCAAGGCTGGCTAACTTGTGTATTAATCTTTTGTGTGGGACTGTATCAAATGCCTTGCTAAAATCTAGGTAGGCCATGTCCACAGCCCCTCCCTGGTCTACTACTTTGGTCACCCAGTCAAAGAAATCTTAGACTCGTCTGACATGACCTTCCCATCTTGAATCCATGCTGCCTTGGGTCCTGTGCCCCACTGGCCTCTAGGTACTCAACAGTTCTTTCCTTCAGAAGTGATTCCATCATTTTCTCTACCACTGAGGTCAGACTAACTGGTCTGTAGTTTCCTGCCTCTGTCCTGCTCCCAATTTTGTGAAGAGGAATCACATCTGCCCTCCTCCAGTCCTCAGGTACGACCCCATCCTCCCATGATTTGTTAAAGAGAGTAGTCAGTGGTGTCACTAGTTCTACCCTTAGTTCTAAGAAAGAGATCTGTTGTTAGGAGCCCTGAGAAATAGGGATCCAGTCCACATAGATGAGGCCTGTATTCTGTTTTTTCCTGATGTTTCCTACGCCACCCGCATAAGAAGGAAGGCCTTCAATGGTGTGAAGCAGCGTCTCTGAGCTCTGGGTATCACTTACTCACTTGCCTTCCCTGCCAGACTTTGTTTCACGGTGGACCGCTGTCAATACCATTTCACGGACCATAAAGAAGCAGGGGATTGTATAGAAAGACTAGTCACCAAACGACAACGGGAGGACCTTTCTTCAGCAGGAGAAGATTCAGAAGGGGACAGAATTGGTTCTTTGAGACAGTGAGCCCTGTTAATTAGCTATCTGATATGTGCCATCTTATTTAGTGAAGTTCTTTTTTAAAGTTTCCCCTCATGAAAGTGCTGGTAATAGAGACTCTATAATTTTTGCTAATTGAAGGACTAAAGTATCTAAAAGTGACTTTAGTGCACTGGGACATTTAATACTTAAAATGTGCATGTATTGGACACTCCTCTTGGCCAGTAATTTTGCTGTTATCATTTCTTGGTTAATTGTTTGACAGTTGAAAGTTCTAGGTTCTGAATTTAATAGGGGGGAGTGGTGCTTTCTGCCCTGTTATAGTCTAGAGTAGATGGCAATGCAGCTGCTTCCGGGAGCCCCGGAGACATGTTCTCCTATTTATGTGTGCCTTTAATAAACAAATCTTAGGCACAAGCTGGTCTTGGTGTGAGTGGAAGTTTTCCTCTATATGCACCAGATGCACCATTTGAGTGGGCCAATTTTCCAGACTGCTGTAGGCAGCACCAAGTTCCTCTTCTCGTCCACTAGGGGGTGCTCCAGAACGGCAATCTCTCTACTAACATAATGGTGTTAAATTTCAAATAAGACCTTTGGTCGGTTTTGTATGCTGATATATTTCATTATAAAATAACCCAAGTTGGGCATTGACTGCATTGTAGCTCCTGAAATACACAAATTTTCTTTCCACCCTAGTTGCCTTACCCCCAATGTTGTACCAACCAAATAGTCTAAATCCTAAGCAGTGTACTGCTGTGTCTGTCAGCTGTATACCTATTCAGAAACTGAGTATGCTGTATGTTTATGTACTAAATGCTACAAATAAAAAGGAAAAAAAAATGCCCATTAAGGAAGGGAATGTATCGTAATTTGCCCCCGAGGGCTGGCCACACAGTCACTTCCCTGTTAGGGTGCCCTGCCTCCGCAGTCACACATTTTGTGACATTGGTACAGGGGTGCAGCCAGGGATTTCAGATCTGCACACCAAGTGGACTCACTGTTACCCCCCTCCTTGTTAGGGTGAGGTACTCCCCCTGCCCTGGTGTAGCCAGACAATATATAAATGTACACCAGGACCGTGTTTGTTGCCTCATTTGGCACTTTAGATACAACTTTTGTATCTCATGACAGTGGTTGTTGCCATGCATGGGTAAATACAAATGCCATGCATTGCTTCCTAAGACACCCACATACCAGCCCAGAGACTGTAAAGTTGTATTGTCCTTGGGATGCAAAGATAGTATTAGTGACTAATTCTTCTAGTTTCAACTCCTATGAATAAAATTACAGAAAGATTCTGTATTTTCTTTGTTAGTTTTCATGGAAAAAGGAAGCAGTTCAGAGCCTATTTGCTACCCCCTTAAATAAAATTGCACACCATGGAGTGCTTGGAGTATGCCTGCCTACACCCATGCATTGGTATAAGGAGAATTCTGGGGCATGTTCCATTCAAGTCTATGGAGTGTATTTTTGAAAGCTTTTTTTCTGAATTTAAAAGGACTTTTGGTAAAACAGAAGTCAAAGTTCAACCAGCAAAGCTCTTATTAGTTGAACTGTGGCTTCTGTTTTTACCAAAAGTCCATTTCAGTTCGGAAAATGGGGCTTTTTAATGTAGTATGTAACAAGTGAGGATCCAAGAAAAATAAAGATGGTGACAGATAGTGAGAAGTGCAGAACGGAGCAGTTACGAATTTGCAGGAAGTGGTTGCAAGGCTCATGAGGGTTACCATGATAACCACTTTTTGAGCACTTGCAACAGGCTCTGTACTCCCCACAGTCTAGTTTTGTGTATAATGTATAGAGTAGGAGAATGCTGTGGTTGCAGTAATAGATCAAGGGAGCGCTCTTAACCGATTGGAGCTATTGCCCTGTGCAAGATGCATTTTTGGCACCAAAATAATAAAAAAGAAAGAACAGTATACGGATGGTATCACCTTTTGAGACATATTTACCTGTGGGACACATCAGAGGTTTAAATCTTGCCTAGGGAGGATTCTAACATGGGGAGTGTCAGGGAGGGGTGTATGAAACACTGTTAGTTCCCTCTAAGTGCACTCAAGCACAAACATAAGCAACTTCCTCTTTTTTGTTCAGGTCTGCAGGTTTGTAAATTCTTTTCAAGGAACATCTTGAGCTCTGTAAGGCTGTGGTTTGGATGGTTGAAGTGTATAGCAACCTTTTAGTCCAACATTTCAGTGCTGATAGCAGACTTTTAAATAAGAGAATAATACAGTAATATATCCAACAGTAGGTAGAGAAGATCTTGTAATAGGCTGTATCATTTAGATAGATAAAATATTATGCAGTGTGAAATTGACATCCACAGTGCTGCACCTTAATTAGGTTTAACCTTTTGTAGAAAACGTACATACATAAAGTTATTGGTTACTTTGCACGTTACTGTTAACTATGAAATGGATAGGAGAAATCCTGGAAGCTCACTGGTTTAGAGCATTCTGTACTGGTGCTGATGTTAAAATTGTAAACAAAGCCTCTTCTGATTCAAAAATCCTGGTCTCAAAATTCTAAACTGGCTAACATGATGACATCACTCATGACAGAGCTGACAGCTATATTCTAGCTTGTCTGTTTTTAAACATGAATAAACTTTAAAATGAAAAATGATAGCCTGGTACTGTGAACACGAAAGTTGTTCAGTACAAAAATATCTACACAATGAGTGGTGTTTCATTTATATCTACCTTTTATTTTTTTTTTTTAATTAGCAAAAAAAAAAGCAGCAGAAAATTCAGTGGTTTATCACTTTTTCAACAAATGCCAATTTTTTTTTTTTAACTTCATTCGCTCTGGGCCTCGGACATTCTTCAGGAGTAGCCTCTCAGCTGCTGCCTCTAACTCCAGACCTGAACCCCCGCTACCCCCAGGCTGTCCCACCGAGCAACTGTGGTAGGTCCAGCCCCCCAGATCACCCCCCTTCATGACTGCTCTTTCTGAAATTAGAGGGACCTACTTCACCGCCGGGTCAGCCGTGGGAGTCCTGGGTGCTCTGGGCCAGCATTGGGATGTGGGCATGCTCCTATGGGCTCCAGAGGGTTTTTTGGTGTTTTGTTTCCCCTGCAGAGTGTGGACGTGCAGTGGCATCCATGATGAGGAACACCGACGCCTGCCATTGCTCCTCCCCCAACATCCGCTTTGTGCTACATGTTCCGCGCTGCCACCAGCCACCTCCAGGAGCCATCCTAGAGTGGCACAACCCCAAATCCCTCCCTGGGAAGGGAGAGCAGTCCTCCGGATGCTCACTCTCTTTCTCTCCCCTGCCAACCCCCAGTGGCCCAAGTCAGTTCCTGAACCCGGGTTGCCAGGCACACCAGCATGGCACAAGATGTGGCTTCCAGCGCCTCAGTCCTCAGCACTACTATGCTGGTGCAAATAACTTTAAAACAAAAAATGATAGCATGGTACTGTGAGCACATTTGTTCAGCACAAAAGTCTCTACAAAATGAGTGATGTTTCATTTATAGATACTTTTATTTTTTTTTTATAAACAAAAACAGCAGCAGAAAATTCAACTGTTTCTCACTTTTTCAAGAAACAAATGCAAATAACTTTAAAACAAAAAATGATAGCATTGTACTGTGAGCACATTTGTTCAGCACAAAAACATCTACCAAATAAGTGGTGTTTCATTTATATATACCTTTTCTTTTATTTACAGTTAGCAAAAAAAAAGCAGAACATTATTTTTTTCAAGTTTTGCAACAAGCAAGTGGAAATAGCTTTAAAACAAAAATGATAGCATGGCACTTTGAGCACAAAAGTTGCTCAGTACAAAAATATCTACCAAATGATTGGTGTTTAATTTATAGATACCGTTTAGATTTTTTATGATCTGCACAAAATGGCAGCAAATTCAATAATTTTTCACTCTTTTGGAGGTAAGGAATAAATGGATTATTCTACCTCCATACTGGAAATATTGTTGATACTTTTTGTTCTCATACTGATTGACCTGATAACATCACTTGTGGTTTCGCCACTCATGATGTCGTCTGGTCAATAGGCACTTGAACAAAAAATATCAACAAAATTTCCAGTAGGAGAGTAGCATATCCCTTATATATTCTTTGCCAAAAAACTCTGTTAATGCATCAGTTAGAGTTGCTATTAAAGCGGCAGTAGTATGGAAATTTGATGTTAGGGTTTTCAGCATACAGCAGTTTAGTATTGTTATACATCCTACCATATGTTAGTACTTACTTACAGTTTACAGTGTGATCCTATGGGAATCATCTACCACACTTCACTGGTGGTTGAAGGCATTCGGCTGTGCTTCATGCCTTGCAACCCACCTTGGGTATGTAGTAATTTAGCATTGCATCACACCCTGTTATGTGTTATTCCTTGCTTACAATTTACATTGTGATCCTAAGGGAATTTTTTTACTGCATGTCCCAGGTGGTGTGCAACTGTGCATATGCATCCATGGCTACAAAAGTGCTTGTCTGTCTTACCTAATGATGGATGTCTGTGGTTGCCTGTGTTTCCTTTCCCCCATTGGCTGCTTGGGGGGGGTGCGGAGTTAGTGTTTAAAACTCTAACATCACATTTCCATACTATTGCCACTTCAATAGCAATGCAAACTGATGCGTTAACAGAGTTATTTTTTAGCAAAGAATATATCAGGAATATGCTACTCCCCTACTGAAAATATTGTTGATATGTTCTGTTAGAGTGCCAATTGACCCAACAACATTACGAGTAGCGAAACCACAAGTGATGTCCTCAGGTCAACCAGCATGAGAACAAAAAGTATTAACAATGTTTCCAGTAGGGAGGTAGCATATTCCATTTATGCCATACCTCCAAAAAAGTGAAAAAAATTTAGCTTGCTGCCATTTTTTGCTGATTATGAAAAATCTAAAAGGTATCTATAAATGAAACACCACTCATTTGGTAGATAGTTTTGTATAGAACAACTTTTGTGCTCAAAGTACCATGCTGTCATTTTTGTTTTTAAGCTATTTGCATTTGTTTGTTGCGAAAGGTGAAAACAATTTATTTTCTGCTTTTTGTTTACTAATTATAAATAAACTAAAAGGTGTATATAAGTGAAACACCACTCATTTTGTAGATATTTTTGTGCTGAACAAATGATGTGCTCACAGTACGTTATCATTTTTGTTTTAAAGTTATTTGCATTTGTTTCTTGAAAAAGTGATGCACAATTGCATTTTCTGCTGCCTTTTTTGCTAATTAAACAAGCATTTGGTGGGGGGCACTGCTGAGCAGCTTACAGGAAGCAGCATATTTCTTGAGCTCCTGGGTCTCTATATTTAAATTGATTTAAAATACACTTTTTTGATCAGCTTTCTGAGCACAAGGTACTTGAAGCTACTAGTAGTGTCTCTGGGACAGCGGCTATGGGGAGGAATCAGGGGGCTGCTGCCTCCTCCTCAGACTTTTTCGTCCCTAAAAACTCACAGCGACAGCGGGAGGAGAGGCCTTTGTCACCTTTGGAGGCCACAACTTCAAGTGACTTGGCGTCAGAAGGTGCCTCTTTGGGTACTATCCAAGCAGCCCTGAACCAGCTGGTCAGATCAGTACAGGAGCTGGACAAAAAACTGGACTCCCTCATGCCACGGGTAACAGCTCTGGAAACCAGAATGGATAGCTGTGAGGCATCCCTGCAGAAATCCAAACACCTAGTTTCAAAGGCTTGCGACGCCACTACTAAACTAATTAAAGAGAATACGATGCTCTGACAGTAACTTGAGTTGGTGGAGAACCAGACTTGAGAATTAAATTTACGCATTCTGGGGCTGATGGAGTTGGTAGAAGGGGAAGACCCTTTGGGATTTGCAAGAAATATATTGCCAAAGATCCTGGGACTTTAAGAGGAGGACTCCCCGCTGTCTTTGGAAAGGCGTATCGTATCACGCTGAGGTGTGCTGTTGTGGACGAGGGCACGCCACGGACTTTCCTGGTGGTGTGTACTGGAATTGGGGACTGGGATCAGGCGCTTACCCTGGCAAGAAGGAAGCGCTCCCTGCAATATGGGGATAACTCCCTACAAATCTTCCCAGACTTTGTATACAGTACCCGTATACAGAGGAAGGGATTTGATGGTGTCTGAAGCCAGCTTAGAAAATACAAAATCCAGCATCAGCTACTATTTCCCACTCATCTACTACTAACCTGGCAAGGGCGGCAGTACCAATTTCAGGACCCAAAGGATGTCAAAAAGATGCTGCAGATCGTCGAGCAGGAATTGGATGAAGGAGAGGAGGAGATTGCTTCCTCGGACGAAGAAGTGCCCTGAGTTCACCATGGCCCATAGACTACACGAGGTCTGTAGGGGTGGGTTGGGGCATAATTCTGACTGGTAACGGGCTGTTTTCTGCCTAGAAAAGTTAGATTTATTGAGGGAGCTTAAATCGAGCCAGGCAACATATCCGAGGTGGTATTGGTTTAAATATACCCTGATTGACTTGCTCTGTAAGGGACATAATTTAAGGATTTTTGAACTTTATGTGTGGGCCATGGCTCAGGGCATAGACTTGATTTGAACTGAATGAGGCTTATGTGAGGCAGCTTGAACTGCTGCATACTTTCTTTAACCGTTACATTAATGATAATATGCTAGATATATACGTAGTGCCTTGATGTTATAGGTATACATGTTCTTAGATGATGAGAGATACCTGGGAGGTTGAGAGATCACCTGTCATAACATAATGAAGATATAGCTAATCAGGGAACTGTAGAGACCAGCATCCCAAGCTGGTCGTACTCGTTCTTAATGTTTTAATATTATGTCATTTCTGGTTCCCTCTTACGCTTCCTTAGTTGCATGCTGTGGGAACTGATGTTATGGGTGATATGTGATTCTTCCCCCTATGTGGTGGCTATATGGGAGGTGCCTGTCATTGCTGTATCATAATAACCATTGCTATGGCTAGTCTGTGTTATCCTCCTATGCTGAATGGTTTTGTTGGTTTTTGTACTGCAAAACTATAAATAAGTAATACAAAAAAACAAGCATTTGTCAGTGCCGAATGTTTGCTTGCTGGCATTATCATTGGAAGTGCAGGAGCTAGACGGATGCAGAATAGGAATGGTAGTGAAGTATTGAACTGATGCCAGCCCAACCCCACCTGCAGAGAGTGACAGGCATTGGGGTGTGCCTTTGGGTTGTCGTCCATAACGCTCACGCCATTTCACCTCACCCTACCGTGCAGACATCGAGAAGTGTTGAGTTGTGCCTTGGGGTGTGCAGGCCTTACACTCACCCCACTCCATAAGGAAATTTGCTGAAATGGGTGCAGCATAGGAGAATGGGGTGAAATTTGGCGCCAAAGAGTCCAAGGCACACCTCGATGCCTGTCACTGGCTGCAGGTTGGGGGTGGAATGGCGTGAGCATTACTGTCGACAGTCCCAAGTCACACCCCTGACGCCTGTCAGTCCCTACAGGGTAGGGCGTTACAGTAAGAAACCTTAACGCCCTGGGCATTTCTTGGAATTTTCACTCTAAGTTTTCCACGTGGTCTTTTTGTGACCCCACTGCATGAATAGTGATACTATCAGTTTGTTAGCCGAAAGCTGATTTTTGCACAGCAACTGCGCCATTTGGCGTCACATGTGCGAAAACACATTTCAGGCAGGATATAAAAAATGACAGCTGTACTGTTCATGAGGAGGTGTAAAAAATGATAATGTTGAGAATCTGGAGTGAAAATATAAAAAAAATTGGTGAAGTCACGAACGTGCATAGAAACTGCACAACACACACCTGTAATGCAGTTATTTTGGGGATTGTTTATACCAGATTTTCAACATAGGCATTTTGGGACCTCCACTCATGAACAGTGGCACTGTGATTTTCTTAATCTGTCCCGAACATTGAGTTTGCATAGTGACCGTGCCCATTGTGTGCTACAGGTGCAAAAACATGTTTGGGCAGGATGTGAAGAGTACAGCTGTATGTACTGTTCATAGGGAGGTATGTGCAAAAATAGCGAGAAAATCTGGAGTAAAATACAAAATTGGCAAGCTACGAGTGTTCAGAGAAACTGTGCAACGACGCTGGTAACGCAGTCATTTTTTGGATTTTTTCACCAAATTTGCAACATGGGCTTTTTGGGACTTCTCCTTATGAACACTGTCACTGTGATTTTGTTAATCTGTCCCGAATGTTGATTTCACACAGCAACTGCGCCATTGTATCCCAGATGTGCGAAAACACATTTTGGGCAGGATGCGAAAAATGACATATATACTGTTTATAAGGCGGTGTGGAAAAATTGCAATGTTGAAAATCTGGAGTGAAAACATGAAAAATTCTCGATGTTACGAGTGTGTGTGGGAACTGCACAATGCACACTCGTAACACAGTCATGGTTTGGAATTTTTTCACAAAATTTGCCACATAGGCTTTTTGGTAGCCCACCTCATGAACAGTGACACTGTCATTTCGTTGATCGGTACCAGAAGATGATTCTGCACAGTGACCACGAAATTACCTTTCAGGACTGAATAACGACATGACAGTGACTGAGTTCATGAAGTGGGGTCTGAAGAACCCCATGCTGAAAATTTTGGGTCAAAAGTTGCAAAAATGCCTGAGATATCCACCTAAGTTGAAAACCCCCAGTTTATGCCATTATACAGGTTGCCAGCATTTCTTCAGTTCGCAGTCAGCTTTGAAGGTGCAGGCGTGTTCCGCTCCACGGTTGCCGCACCAGGCTGTGCAGGTAAATATGGGGTGGGGGTGTGGGAAGGTGGGCTGCACAGAGGTGCTTCCAGGTTGGAGGAGGGGACCCAACAGCGAGAGACCGTTTTCTTTGTTTCAGGTTTAACAAAATAAACAAAAAAAGGAACACCGCGGACCATTTTTCCTTTCTCTACACACACTGGGTTGGGCTCCCAGTGTGTCCCATGATTTGGGGGGGTCATGTAAGTCACACTGGGGTGGGCTCCCAGTGTGGCACACAATAGGGGTGGCAGGAAAATGCCAACACGATGTGGAGTTTAAACATGCCAACAGGGGGATTGAGCACCCCGTCGGCAAGCTTGTCTGGGGGGGGGATGATGCAGAGGCAAGCATGTCTCTGGTGGGGTGATGCCGAGGGGGGTGGGCTCCCTCTCGGCAGACAAAAACAGGAATGGCGCACATATGCTGATGGGGATTGGGCACCCCCGAAGCCGGCTTGCTGGGGACTGTGACAGGTGGATAGCACAGCCGCCACCATGTTTATTGAAATGTTACACCAGGCAAGGCATGCCCTTCAATGAGGGGGCTCTCCCTCATTGCAGCGGTGAAATCATTTCAAGTTGGTGGCACGCTTGCAGACTACTGTCATGGCAAGCATGCTGCTTCATTGGTGCCACAGAGACAGGCCCCAAAAAGCAGTGATGGCATTGACCACAACACTGCAGCTCAACCAAGCATCCCAACATGTTTCTTGCGCATGTGCGCAAGCAAACATAAAAAAAAACTAAAAGGTATGTATAAATGAAACACAACCCATTTTGAAGATATTTTTGTGCTGAACAACTTTCATGCTCACAGTACCATTCAATCATTTTCAATTTTAAAGTTATTAACATTTGAATATAGTTAGGAGAGCTAGAACACAGCTGTCATCTCTGTCAAGAGTGACATTATCCTGGAAGCCATTTTAGAATTCTGAGAGCAGGAGTTTTGAGTCAGATCAGGCTATATTTACAATTTTCAAAAACTGCATTTATCCTACTTCAGTAAATGCAGTTTCATGATAAATGTAAACAGCAGCCTCTCTGTAATGAGCCTATGGAGTAATTTACAAAAAAAAAGTGTGTAAAAAAAGATGGTTTATATATCCTTTAAGATACATCCCCGAACAGCTTTTATGCCCTTTTTCTGAGTGCATACAGGCGTTTACCCTGTTGCCTGCCCCATGTTTGCAAGCCGCTGTTGTAACCTGGTTGTTGCACAAAAGTCAAAATTATGTATGTGTTTTTCATTAAAATTATACTTTCAGTGTCCTAACCTAAATGCCGGCTGGCCGCAGCCCCCTGTTCATTAAGTAAAATGACGCCAATCTGTGGAAATACTCGTTCATGAATGAGTTCAGCATATTTTTTTTGTAGTTAAAAGAAATAGTATGCCAGTTAGTATTCTTTTCTTTGTACTTAAAGTTAGCTCCAGTTAAAACGGAGCGCTCAAACCTATTTAATTTCTTTGCCAAAAGTTGAAGCCCTGATTCTGAGCATGTGCATTAGCATTTTAGAATGTTGTAAATTATTTAGTTAGCTTTTTATTTTCTTTGTTTTCTTAGGTGAGTGTTGCAGTAGGCTGTGCAACACGCAACAGGACTGTCGCATTTGCCAGCACGTTTGCTACATTCTTCAGTCGCGCTTATGACCAGATTCGAATGGCAGCCATTTCTGAAAGTAACATCAATCTTTGTGGCTCCCATTGTGGAGTTTCCATCGGTAAGTAGCAAGCTGTCTTTAGTACCACAAAACCCACCACAATGCAAGTCATTCAAACAATATTCCTCCAAATGACGCAGTTGTTTGCTTATGTAGAGTTGCCCAAGTAGAGTGTTGATCGTATCTTGTAATGATTTTTTTGCAGAATACTAGCGTAATAATTTGTGAACATGTTGGCCAGATACTTTTGTCAACAAAATAAAGATACGATGGAGTCTGGGTGCCGGGGTAACTCTAAATCAGTAAAAATTTAGATTGGTGACAATATTCTTTCAGGATATACGACAAATGATGTTGAACTGCCCAAATGTGTGGCATTGGACTGGGCATATGTACCACACCAAGATGGCTGCCACAAACATTTTTTAAAACAGTTTTCTGAAGGTATTGCTACTAAACATGTGCTATGCCCTGCTAGCTGGAAGAAGTCCAAAGCCATGTTTTCTTTTGTAAACTACGTGGTTTCAGAACCTTCTCAACCAATCAGGATGCAACAAATTCCCTACCCATTTTTTTATTCTCATAAATCCTCCTCTGTTGGCCATGAATCATTTTAGTCACTTTTTGGGAGGCTGACTCCAGATGATCCTTATCATTTCTTAAGTGAGAAACATAAACATAGCATTACATGACAGATAAGGACTGCTTGGCCAACCTAGACTGCCCATGGTTCCCTAAGTACAGTTTCACCGCAGACCCCTACTTTTTATTTATTTATTTTTATTTATTTTAGTTGTTTAACCAAGAGTAGCACACTAAGCCAAAAGCTTTTTTACAGGAGCGACCTGGGAGCACAGGGAGGTTAAGTGACTTGCTCAGGGTCACACAGTATGCAAGTGGAAGCTGTGGGATTCAAACGCAGGTCTGGTTTGCTGGATGTCACCTGATTTGCAGCTCAGAGCCTTAAACCACCACGCTATACTGCCTCCTTTAACTTTAACTACAGCTTTCTCCCGCCCCCGTCCTTTCCACTATGATTCCCTTGTGCCTGTCCTTGCATTCTTGAAACCCCAGCACTGTGTTGATCCCACCACCTCCACTGGAAGGCTATTCCAGGAATCCATCACTCTTTCTTTGAAGAAGTACGTCCTCTTCACATCTCTTCTGAATCGACACCTCTCCAGCTTCATACCATGGCCCCTTGTTCCTGAGCACCTTTTGTTTCTGAAAAATACTTCCCTCCTGTACCTTATTTACCCCAGTGAGGTCCTAGTCTCCCCCTGCCCCGCAACTCCACATACCCCTGCTCCAACATATCCCTTGGTATGATAAAACCCCTTGCTGCACTCTGCTTGGACTTCACCTAGCCACCGAGTCCTGTGCTTCTATACTAGCCAATGAACAAGCCACCCTAAAATACCTCTGGCCAATATTTATTTCTGCACCTCTCCCACCCGCTCCCAGCTACAGCTTGCTGCATGCCAACCCCTCATACTCCCTGGCCCTTATCGTCAAACAGGATCGCTATCTATTTTTCTTCTACTTATCCTGTCTAACCATTCAAAGATTATTGCAACTCCCTATACCTAGGGCTTTTTGGGGTGGAAATCCGCTGCCTGCAGCTGGTGCAGAACGCGGCGGTCCAGCTTTTGACGGGACCATCTCATTCCTGTCATGTTTCACCGGAGCTGCAGGAACTGCACTGGCTGCTAGTTCAGTGGCAGATCACCTTCAAAGTCGGCTTGCTAACTTTCAAAGACCCACATGGACTGGGCCCAGACTACCTGAAAGAGCTTCTGGTCCCTTATTGCCTGGTCATCGCTCCGCTCAGCCGGCGAGGGGTTGCTAGAGATCCCAAGGGTATGTCTGAAATCATCTGGGGTTAGAGCATTCATGTTTGCACCCCCTACCCTTTGGAATTCTCTACCTTTATTGGTTACGGGAGTGGACAACCGTGGAAGGTTTTAAGCAAGCCCTAAAGACTTTTCTTTGGCATCAGGCATATAGTGAATGATTAACTGATTGATGGTTGATATGATGATGTTTTGATTTTATATGATTGTTTAGTAAGCTTTGTTTTTTGTCTTAATTTGTAAGGCACCTTGATATTTGAAAGGCGCCTAAAAAATAAAGTTATTATTGATCCTCCACCCCCCTTCTATCTTATACACCCTTTTGTCACACTGCTTCTATTTCTAGCTGAGGATGTTGAGAGCAACCCCGGCCCTGCTAAAGCTCCCATTTCCTTCAACAGCTCCACATGGGGTCGCAGATGCAGTCTGGGATTGCCCATTGAAACATTCAGTCGCCTACCTAAACTTGCAGAGTTGGAGGCCTGGGTCTCCCTTTATAAGCCTGACACTATTGGCGCCTCTGAGACCTGGCTAAAACCTTCTATCCCCAATCTTTGCTGTAACTTGTCTGGCTACTCCTTTGTTAGAAATGACTACAATGATGCCCGGAAGGGTGGCAGCATTCTCCTCTATTATAAGAGCTCCTTTAGCGCCACCCTTTCCAGTCAATCTACAGCTGGTTCCCCCACTGAGTGGCTTATTGTTGAGTTGTCCGTCAGGGACACAAAAAAATGATATATTGGCTGCTGCTATAATCCACGGAAAGATGGCACTGCAGGGCTCTCACTCCTACTAAGTGGCCTTAGATCCCTCTCTCCCCCAAAGGGATACCATCTTATTGGCAGATTTCACCCATAACTGGCAGGGAGGCACCCTCGCTGACTGCTACAACCTCCTCAAACAGTACAATCTCACCAACTCATCACAGCCTGTAGCTGTCTCAACAGCCTGTCCCTAAATCACTCCACCGACTGGATCCTAACCAGCCGTGAAGATAGGGTCTCCCACACCGGTATCCTGTCCGACTCCATCAGCGATCACTCACCTACCTACTGTAACTGGGCCACAAAAAGCCCTCGCCCCTTTCCCAAATATCTGACCATCCATAACTATTCAAACTATGACTCCTTTCAACGACATGCAAACATCATGTCTGTAGATTGGCCTCCCCTCTATAGTAATTGAAAAGTAGATGGCAGATAAGGACTGCTAGGCCCACCTAGTCTGCCTGTCTATAACTTGAAAGACATCTCCTCAGCTCTTGACTTCTTCATCACCACCCTCTCCAGCATTCAAGATAAGCACTTCCCTCTAACCTCTCGGAGAGTCCATGGGGATAACACCACTTCCCTCTAACCTCTTGGAGAGTCCATGGGGATAACACCCACTGGCTCTCCAGGGACCTTTTAAGACTTACAGTCATGGCCAAAAATATTGGTGCCCTTGCACTTTTTCAAATAACTCACAATTTCCTCTAAACATAAGTTGAAATTAACAACAGTACAGTATTTGGTCTCCACAATTCTTTATTTATCTGTTAATATTACAGAACCTTTGTTTTTGATTGAGAATTTAATATATCCTTTTAAATCAGAAAATGAAAAGAAATGGCATTGACACCCTAGACTTAATATTTGGTAGCACAGCCTTTGGTCAAAATAACTGCAATCAACCACTTCCTATAGCCATGGATGAGCTTCCTGCACCTCTCTACTGGAAGTTTGGCCCACTCTTCTTGTGCAAACTGCTCCAGTTCTCCCAGATTTGAAGGGTGCCTTTTCCCAACTGCTGTTTTCAGATCTCTCCACAGGTTTTCAATGGGATGATTTAGATCTGGACTCATTGCTGGCCACTTCAGAACAGTCCAGCGTCTTGTCTTGAACCATTCCTGGGTGATTTTTGAAGTGTGTTTGGGGTCATTGTCCTGCTGGAAGACCCATGACCTTTGACGGAGACCCAACTTTCTGACACTGGGTTCAACATTGCGCTCCAAAATGGCCTGGTCATATCCAGATTTCATGATGCCATGCACCGTTCAAGGCACCCAGTGCCAGAGGCAGCACAGCAACCCCAAAAACATTACTGAACCTCCTCCATGTTTGACTGTAGGGAAGGTGTTATTTTCTTTGAAGGCTTCATTTTGTTTTCTGTAAACATAGAGATGATGTGCTTTACCAAAAAGCTCTAATTTGGTCTCATCTGTCCACAGGACATTCTCCCAGAAGGATTTTGGCTTGGTCAGGTGTGTTTTGGCAAACCCCAGTCGGGCTTTCATATGTCTCTCTCTCAGCAGTGGGGTCCTCCTGGGCCTCCTACCATATAACCCCCTTTCATTGAGTTGGCGACGGATGGTGCGAGTTGAAACTGTCATACCTTGTGTCTGAAGGTCAGCTTGAATCTGTTTGGCAGTTGATCAAGGTGCTTTCTCCAGCATTTGAACAATTCTGCACTGCAATCTTCGATCAAGTTTTCTCTTGCGCTCACGTCCAGGGAGGTTGGCTACAGTGCCATGGGCCTTAAACATCCTGATAACATTATGTACAGTGGAAACAGGAACATCAGGGTCTCTGGAGATTGATTTGTAGCCTTGAGATTGCCCATGCTTGGCTACAATCTTCTGTCTGACCTCCTCAGACAATTTTCTGTCTGTCTTTCTTTTCTCCATGCTCATTGCGGTACACACAGTGACACAAAACAGGAGAATGAGTCATTTTCTCTATTCAAACTGGTTGAATGAGTGATTTTTATATTGCAGGCACCTGCAACTCACCACAGGTGAGTTCATTTCCAAAGTGAAGGAGAATCACCTGCTTGAAATCTAATTCTTTCTAACTACTCCTAAAAGGTGCCAATAATTTTGTCGGGACCATTTAAGGATTTCTGTGTGGAATAAGCTAAGACTTAGTACATTTTCTGCTTTTTGTGTTTTATTCCACTGCAAACCAAAGAAATACATATGTGGATACCAAAATATTTCTTAATTTTGACATTTTTCTGGAAGGAATGGTGCATTATTAGAAAAAACTGCAAGGGCGCCAATATTTTTGGCCACAACTGTATGAAGGAAAGGGATGTCAAGTGGGCATTGTACAAAGCCTCCACATCCCCCGGCTCTGGAATGACTACACATTCATACAAAACCTTTGCAAATGACATGTCAGCTCCTGCAAGGCTACTTACTTCCGCACCTACAGTCTCAAAACCTTGGAAATCCAGGGTGCTTCTGGTCTGCCATCCACTCCCTGCTTTCCCCAGGGACCAGGCAACCCATCCTCCATCTCAACACCCCAAATGGTCCCCTGAAGGAGCCAGCTGAAGTTGCAAATGCACTCAATGCCAAATTCACAAACCTTGACGAATACCTTGCCAAGCTGTCCCTGCACAATCCCAGCCCATCTCTCCTCGACCCACTCGCCACAAACCCCAGCATACCTCCTTTCTACTTCCAGTCCATCTCCCCCTGCAAAACACTCAAACTTCTCCTGAGCCTTCCAAATCAGGGTAGAGCCAAAAGTGATGGCCTCTCCCCACGCTTCCTCATTCATGCCATTGCCAGACCCCTTACTTAGGTTTTCAACCTCTCCCTCACTACAGCCTCGGTACCTTCTGTTTGGAAGCAGGCTAGGGTCGGCCCAATCTTTAAAACAGGCGACCCTAGCAATATGGACGACTACCGTCCAATATCCATCCTCTCCCATCCAAGCAAACTGCTGGAAAGATTGTACACCGCCAAACTACTGACTACATTACAAAATATAACCTCCTCAACCCTCAGCAGCATGGTTTTCGAAAGAGACAGCACATCCATGGCCCTGGCCAACTTCTCTGACCACGTCCTCCGAAACATGGATGTTGGGAGGCTTACAAGAGCCCATGAACCTTTGCAAAGCATTTGACATTGTGAACCACAGTATACCCCTAGACAAACTTGGGAACCTGGGCTTATCCCCCCCCCACCACTGCTTGGTTCAGAGACTACCTCATCGGATGCACCAAAATGATCTATTCTGGGGGAAGCACCTCTACTGTCTTGCTGGTCACCACTGGTGTCCCCCAGGGTTCTATTCTGGGGCCCATTCTCTTTTCCCTCTATGTGAACTCACTCCCCCAGGACTGCCTCTCCTGACACTCTCTACTATACACAGATGATTTAATCCTCTACCATAGTGACTCATCTTTGACCAATCTCTCCACTACAATCACCACTAGTTACTGTAATGCTCACAAGTGGTTTACCTCAAACAGACTGCTGGTTAATGCCAAGAAGACCAAGGTAATGCTGTTTGGCTCCAAGCCCAAACTAGCCTAGCCAATAACACACTCACCATCCTTTCCCCCGATGGCTCACCCTTTTGAGAATGTCAGCTTCTTTAAATACGTGAGCATCACCCTCAACCCCAGCCTCTTCTTCTACAACCATATTGAAATTTGAATATGTCACATAGATCAAAAACTGAGGATCAGTTACTGAGTAATCAAGTACCTCACTCCTGAAGCCCGCCTAGCCAGTGCTCAATGCATCCTCCTCCCACTTTTGGATTATGGATCCCCCATCTACTCACAAACCTCCTCCACTAATCTAACAAGAATAAACATCACTTGCAACAACATCTGCCACTCTGCCCTTCGGGCTTCTTACTAATCCCACCACTGCACCCTTTACCAGACACTCAGATGGCTCCCTCCTCAAGCCAGGCGAAGCTACCTCCTGGCTTGTACCATAGGCACGGTGATCCACAACCCTACGACATCCCCTCTTTCCCCTCTATTTCATCTGAAGATGTTTAGTCAGGACCTCCGCCATGCTTCTAGCCTCGTGCTACAATGCCCGCAAGTATCCACTTGCATGGGTCAGAGGGCTTTCTTTTCTGCTGCCCCTAACCTTTGGAACAGCCTGTCATCCTCATTGAGAGCCGTTGACTCCCCACGGCACTTCTGTCTCCTCGGGATGCACCTACTGACCAGTTCTACCTGCGCTTGTTCCCGTGGGTGACCTGTGATGCTGCCTTTCCCCTGTCTTTGCATTCTAAGTCTCTGGCAAAATAGGAAGTTATCAACTGAACTTGTTTTACATGCACCTGTATAACTTCCCCGGTTATTTTTCTGTTACCTAATGTATTGTATTGACTTGATGTATTTGTTTCCTGATGCATCGCTTTATTCTTGTGCTGCCTCTGTGACCCGGGTCATGCCTGAAAGCGATCCTTGGATCAGTGCAGCAACCTGATCAACAAATTAATAAATAATATTGACTTCCCATAGTGAAGCTTCTAAAACTGCACACAGTATTCCAGATGTGGACGCACAAAGGACCTGTACAGGGGTAATATCACCTCTTTCTTTCTGCTTGAGAATGCTCTACCTATGCAACCCAGCATCCTGCTTGCTTTCCTATGCGCCTTTTTTACACTGGGCATTAGATTTGAGGTTTACTAGGTTATCAAAGACATAAGAAGGCGTTTGCCCATCAAGAATGTCTCCCACCCCCTGTTGAGTGAATTAGTCATTTTTGGTAGTCCACTTTAGATAATGGTCAAGTTTTCTTTAATTATAATCCCTAAATCTTTCACTGTGATGAACTGGTCAATAACTTATTATGTTTTATTGTAGTTACATTTCTTAATACATAGCATAGGTTCATACGTCTCAACCCTGTGCCCCACAAAGGAGGGATGAGGCAAAACAAAAATCAGGGACAAGAGACCAAAATCAGGGACAGATCTTAAGGGAGATAAGAAATGAATCTGTTGATAAATGACAATGATCTGTACCACACTTGTGTCCAGCATTTTGTTTTAGTGTTGTGATATAGTTGTATGAAGGCAGTTAACCAGTTTGCCTTGGTGACTGCATTCTGCCTTGCAGTTTGCATCTGTTAGACAGCGGCTGGCTGAGGAGGAGAGAAAAGGGCTGTGCCAGTCACTGAAATGGAACTGATAGATAGACATTACTGTTTACGGTAATCTGACTGGAACTGAGGGGTGTGTGAGAGAGAGACAGTGTGTATGGGGGGGGGGGGGCGAGGCTCTGGCATCAAGGAATACAACAAACTGGTAATGTTTCCTTTATAAAAAATGTTAATGGGCTAGCCCGGTGGCACAGAGGGTTGAAGCACTGTGGTGCCTTACCTCTCACCATGCCGTTGATCAGAGTTTGAGAATGAGCTTGAGTCACCTTGGGGGAGGGCTAGGAGAGGATCAAGTGGCTGCCTGGCAGCTGTCTTCTTTTGGACTGGGGTGGTGTGTTGTCCCGACTCTTGGCTGTCACCAGGTGGAGACCTGGTGGGAGTGCCAAGCTCAGGGAGGCAGACTGAGGTCATGGTGGAGGAAAGAACCTCAGTTATGCAGCATGTGTGCAAAAAATTTGTTATTGAAAATTACTTTACGTTTACATGGCATGATCTGTAAGGTTGCCAAAAATTGAGAATTTGACGACTTTAATCAATAAAATGAAGGGGAGCTGAGTTTACACTGAGAATTTTTCATCTGCCATTGTTGGTCTTATCAGCTCCCCTTCCCCCACCAAGCATCGTGCTTTCCTACAAAATATATACTTGACATGTTCAAGTGAAGGGAAGAGACACAGATTATGAGCAAGCGTTTTGAAACTGGTGGTGTGCTTCGACAGCACAGTGTTACATTTTGGAGTAATACATGTCATTTTCTGAATCAGCTCTAGCAGAACACACTGAACTGACTCTCAGCGCTGCTTTGGAAGAAATGCAGTACTTAGAATGCCATCAGCCAGGCAGACTAATTAATTTATGGCTTTATACAACCACTTCACACACACAAAAAAAATGCTGGACAAAAGTGGGGTATAGATCATTGTCTTTTATTTAACAAATTAATGTCCTTTCTCTCCTTTAAAACATGGTAATATCAGTCCAAAGACTGTTACAGTATGTGGCTTAGTAATGAAAACATTTTATGGAAGAAAAGTAAACTTAATACCAATGCCTGACACAATGTTATGATTCAAATCCCAACTCTTTTGTGACAAAAATGCAAAATTTAGGTGGGACCAAGGAAATTTTTGAGTCAAAATCAGGGATGAGGACAGTCCTAAGAATCAGGGACAGTTGAGAGGCATGCATAGATTAATTGAGTGGTCACTACTCTCGTCTGCTCTTCGACTATAATGGAAAGGGGGCATTGTTTAACCAGGAAATGCACACTAAGCCAAAGCTTTTTTCCAGGTGCAATTTGGGAGCACAAGGAAGTTAAATGACTTGCTCAGGGTCATACTGTGTGCAAATGGGGACTGTGGAATTCAAAGCCAGGTCTCCAGGTTTACAGCTCAGAGCCCTAAACCACAGCGCTATACTGCCTCCCTATAAATCTGCCATTGGAATGTCAGCGGAAGTGTAACCATGCTGCAGAGTTTGAACTTTTAACATTCTGTGTTCTGTCTCCCGTCTCTGGGGCAACACCTCAAGGGTGTGATGCTGCTATTTATATGACTTAGAGATACACTCTGTGGAAGAAACATCATTACTGTAGTGAGAATTTGTTTCTTCCAAGAGTTGCTGCTTTTTATGTTTGCTTGTACAGATGCACAAGCAAAACATATTAGTGCTGTTCTGGCAGTGTAGAGGCAGAGGGGATGTGATAGATAGATAGACAGACAGACAGACAGACAGATTAGCTTTTGTTGACTGGGTAAGTGCATTGGGCAATAACCCTGCCTATTTTCAGATACGACCTGGGAGAGTACAGGAAATAATTGTTACAAATACTCGGGTACATAGTTACAGTCTTCAGAAGAAAAACATTACAAGAACAAAAAATACACACCAGATATCCATGCAGGGGAAAGACAGATTTGTACATCAAGCAGGACCATCTGCACAGGGATGAGCTAGGCGAGTCAACACATTAAAAGTAGTCTGCAGAAGTAGTTGAAATGAGGAGTAAAGGCAGTCAGGATAGGCTTTGATTAGGTGCAGTCACAAGTGTCAAGTGCTAATAGGTGAGAAAATAGTGCAGTTTTGAAAGAGGTATGGGACAAGGGGCCCATTAAACAAGGGGGGAGGGTGTTCCAGAATTTAGGAGCAAAATGTGCGAATGATTGCTCACCCATTTTAGAACAACAACACGGGACAGCAAGAGGGGAAATAGAGGACCTGAGTGGGCGGTTGTATAACACTAGGATGAGCATAACTCTAAGAGCTTGAGGGCAGGGAGATCTGGTCATGGAATCGATGAAGCAGCCTAGCAAATAGAGGCGACGGGATTTTGGAGACAGCCACTGAAGGACAGAGTAGAGAAGACAGTGGTGGGTGAGGTGTGGGGCAGACAGAGCAAACCTACAGATATTGTTGTATGTGGTATCCTACTTCCGGAGATTTGCAGCAGAAGAGTGAGAAAGAACAGGGAGAGCATAGAGGAGCCTTGGAAGCAGGATACCTCTGGCCACAGAGACCCTGGCAGCCGGGGTTAAGGAGTGGCGAACACGGTAGGCTGCCCCATCCTCATGTTAACGGATCAACAGATATCATTAGTGTGAGCGGTGAAATCAAGTACAGGATCAAGCGTCACACCAAGGTACCTGAAGGAGCTCATGGTCGGTACACTTGAGCCATCAAGACATAGCACACGAAATCTAGGGGACAGGGCCTGAGTTTTCCTAACGGACCCGAACAGCATGGTCTGGAATTTAGGAAGGTTGAGGATTAGGAAGTTGAGGGAGAACCAGGTTTGGAGTTGTTGGAACGCAGAGGTGAGGTGGACATTAAGTTCAGTGATAGAGCGAGAAGCAGAGTAGAGTACAATATGTCGTTGGCATACATGATAGAGTTACAGTGGAATAAGGAAGTAGGAATACCATTAACGAATATGGAAGAGAGTAGGGGCCCAAGTATGGACCCTTGCGGGACACCAGAGGATAAAGAGGCAGGGGATGAGAGAACTTTGCAAAAGGATACAGTTTGGGAACGGTTTTTGAGGTAGCTGTTGAGCTAGACCAATGTAGGTTCAGATGCACCGAGAGACCTCAACTTATCTAGGAGCAATGAGTGACTAAGTTAAAAGCTTTGGTTAGATCAATGAACACAGAACCTGTGAGTAGACCTTTATCTATGTTTGATTTTACCTCACTGGTGAATATGGTGAGAGCAGTGGAGGTGCTGTGTCCAACCCTGAACCTGTGTTGAGCAGGGGATAGCAGGTTAGAGGTAAGTAAATGAGCAGAGATCTGACAGTGGATAAGTTTCTCCAATAACTTACTGAGGACAGGAAGTAGAGCAATGGGGTAATAGTTAAATAGGATTCTAGGGTCCTCCTTCTTGAACACAGGGAGAGTTCTAGCAGCTTTCCAGGCAGAGGGTACTGAGGAGATGCTGATGGATAAGATAAACAGTCGCATAATTGGGGTGGCTAAAAGAGGCGCAGCAAGTCTGAGGATCCTGGGTTCAAGGCCATCCAGCCCAGTGCTGCCACAAGATGGAATGGTACTTAGTAACTTAAGTACCTCCTGCCGATTGACGAGGGAGAGTATCAATGAGGGAGATGCCCCTGGAGGAGATGGAGGGCAGGGAAGGGGGCCACTAGATGCAGGTGGGACATTGTGTGGAACCTTGGTAAAGAGGGTGTTGAAAGCATTAGCAATAGTAATAGGGTTGTTACAAAGGGTATCGTTGGTAAGCATATCATTTGGCGCCTGTGGCTTGTCGTTCCCCAGGATCTCATTAATCTGGTTCCAGTATTTCTTAGGGTTAGAGGCAGAGGAGTACAGGAGCTCATGGTAGTATGCACTTTGGGCTGCACATATCTCCTTACAAGTATTACGTAGTATACGATACTCTTGAAAGTCTACCTGGAGAGAGGAGGATTTCCGTTTAGACCAGAGTTTGTCCTGGCGCTTAAGTTGTTGTAGTAAAGGCCTCTTGAGCCACTTGGTCGCTTTACCGCTGACCCTATGCATAGAGAATGGAATGTGCTTGTTTTGCAAGGCATGTAGAGTTTTATTAAAGTAGTCAGTGGCTAGATTGATATCCGAGATAATAAATAGTGGAGTCCAGTCAGTAAGCTTCAGTCCATTGAGGAACGCTGTCTGGTCAAAATATGAAAAGTTTGGAAAGGATAAAACTTTGGAAGGATAAGAGGAAGTAGAGGCGCCCCTCACGCAGTAGAAAGGGCAATGATCACTAATCGAATCGGGGAAAACCCCAGTGGGGGAGTTGCAATCTTTCCAGTTAGTGAGGATCCAGTCAATCAGAGTTCGGCAGGATCCATTCTGTGAAATCCTGGTAGGGGATGAGATAAGTTGGCAGAGGTTGGACTTGCTGATGGTAGAGGCTAGAAGTGAAGAGTTAGGCCCAAGTCAGTCCAGGTTAAAATCCTCATGACATATCATCTCATTTTTCTTGGATAACGTAGGCAGGTCAATAAACTCTTCGAGGCCAAGTTTGCTATTCTGCAGTGGAATATATACCCTGAAGATGTGCAGCTTTTTTGCACCCCACCCCACCTCGAGTAAGAGGAGAGAGAGTGTAAAAACCTTGCCATTGAATAGAGGAGGAGTGGGTAGAAGAGAGACACATATGTGAGATCTGTAGTAGAGAGCCATATCCCCCCACACACACACACACACACACCTTTTGGAGGCAGGTCTATCAGCCGGTACATATTATAGCATGGTAAAGTGCAACTATGGTTTGATACCGAAGGTTTCAGCCAGGTTTCGGAGAGGACAAGTATGTCAGGGTTGTTGATCTGAACCCAGGCTTCAAGTTCAGGGAGATTGGGCATGAGGCTTCTAATACTGAGGTGGGCAAAGTTCAGACCCATGGCCTGAGGCAGCAGAAGACCGGAGTGACAATTAGTTGGGTTGAGATCGACTGCTGGGCCAGGGTTTGGCTCAATATCCCCAGCAAGTGTAAGGGATAGCATGATAACCCACAGCGTGATAACTGTAATGGGACAATATAGGCACAGGGGGGGTTTGAGTGTTCTATATTCAAGGAGCCTAAAAAGAAACCCAATGAGTTTGTATGTAAGATACCCCTGAGGCATAGGTGAGGAAGAATTTATAGCTAGCAGGTTGGAGAATGTGAAATTATTAGGAGACCCCTCAAACCTATGTGAGTGGGTCCCAATGGAAAGGGGCAGAGAGTCAAGGGCCAGAAGGGTGAGTAGTGCACCTAACAAATAGCCTGAGGCCACCCTAGGCATTATGTTCGGGAGGCAGAGATGGGATGCAGGAATAAGATAGAGCAAGTTATAGCCAATCAGGGAGATAGAGAAGTGGTGGGGGGATTGGGGAGGAGGGAGGGGGGATAGAGTGTAGTGCCTGAAAAAATGAATTGAAAAGTAATGACTCCCATAGGGCAGGAGCAGGGAGAATAGCCCTGGAAGAAAGAGAGTGTAAGCTTGATTCTAGGGACATGGATATGTTGTTCATCCACACTGTCTGGCAGGTATCCTTGCCGCTTTAAATCTTGCCGGAAGGTCTTCAAGCTGGCTCCTCCCACCCACCCAGGTGGTAAAACTCTCGGCTCCGCCCCATGACGCCAGATCTTCCTTACCGCTTGGAAGCTCAGGTTCCCTCCTTAACGCTCTGCGTATAAGACTGGTTCCTAATTCTTCGAATTTTCGAAATTAAAAGTTTTTGCTAAAAAGACTTCGGTCTTCTCTCCCTTGCGGCTGCGATGGACAGATCGACTCCCGGTTTCCAGAGATGTCCTTGCGGGCAGAAGATGTCTCGGACGCATACGCACTCCATGTGCGTCTACTGCTTAGGCCTTGAGCACGACCCGCAGGCCTGTGACCTGTGCTGTTCCTTTCCGGCCTACGTCCTCGAAGACCGTGCTGCCCGTTTACAACTGGGGCGTCCTGAGAAGCGATTTCCTCCGTGAAGTCAAAAGAGGTCCGGTCGGCAGTGTCCGCGCGGGCTCCGGCGGGATCAGCTCGAGCAGATGATCGCCTCAAGAGGAGGCACGAGCCGCTTTTCTACCGCTGCATTTGTCCCGCCTCTCTCGGTGCCTCTTATTCAGCTTCTTTAAGGAGCTTTGTCTGACCCTCTACTAAAGGTGAGGACCAACTTCTTCTGGACCGCTTTCTCAGTCCAAAAGAGAGACAAGGGTAAGTCTCACATTGCGGCGCTCTTGGGAGCGGGAAGATCCTCTCCCGAGTTGACTTCTCGCTTGGCCACTGGTCTCACGGTGTCCCCGTCAGGCCAGTTGACCGAGACTCCCGTCGACGCGGTCGAGATTTTTCTCGACCCGTTGAACGGGTTGTCGGCTGGAGAAGCCGAGAATCCCCTCTCCCCGGTTCCCCCGGTGGGAGTTGAGGACCCCGTCGGCTCGTCTGTGCCTCTGGTTCCGGAGCCTTCGGTTGAATCTTCCGAACCCAGGGGAGTGCCGGTTCCCCACGACACCTCCCCGCACCGTCCTCGGCAAACCCGAGGTTCTCAGTCTCGGTCTCGGACTTCTTCGCGGTCCAGCCGATCCCGCCGTCATAGGCGGTCTCGGCACTGCGGCAAGCGGTGCCGCCGCTCGTCCTCTGCCTCCTCCTCGGACAAGGGGAGAGCTTCGGGCGAAGTTGCGTCAAGATATGAGGAACTCATGGGCAACAGCTCCTTCTGACGGGGAATAAGCCAACGCCATCGCCTTTCCCGGCCATTAAGTGGCTGTCACGGAGCGGTCAAAACAACCTCTGCTTTATCCGAGGAGCCTGTTCCCAGGCCGTTGTTCGGCCAAACCAGCTGCCCCACCGATTCTGGTGGAACCTCCGCCTCCACAGCCGTTAGTTGGGGCTCCGAACAAAAATTCTCGGTCGGCTCAGGGACTGCCCCATAGGCTGTCTGTCACCCTCACTCCCGATCGACCTCTGCAGGTGGAGGGTGGCTCAGGCCCGAGGCAGCTCTTTGAGGACTCTTCCAAGTCCGAAAACGATTCCTCCATTTTCTCCAAGCGAATGGACTTGGAGTCCTCAGGAGGGGTCAGTCGATTGGGCGATAGCCCTTCGTCCTTCCTGGGATTGCTTGACGTCATCTGAGTCACGGGATGAAGCTCAGACATATGCCACGTTTCTAGCGGGCAGGTATCTCCTCTCGAGTTCTGGACGAGGATTCTCGGTGGCCGAGGCCATAGTGGGCCCGGCCTTGGAGCTCTGGCAGCGCCTGCTTCCTGCCCTGCGCCTTCGGCCAGGATGGCCAGGAAGTGCGGTCCTCACCTGTTCCCTGTCCGGTTTTTTTGAAACACCCGGCCGAGGGGTTAGTTACCGACAGCTGCTCCGGGTTGGGAACGCTAGGATGTGGACAAACCTCCGACAAGGAGTCCAAGAAATTGACTCATGCCGGGCTTAAAAGTCTATGCTGATGTCCTCCCTCAGCCTTCGCCCGCCAGTTCGGCCGTCTTCATGGCACATTTCTCTCATGCCCTGTTGGGCTCCTGGATGAGGTCGTCTCATCTTCCCGCGGATCTGCAGACCACGGTCAGGCAGGTGCGGACCAGGCAGGGTGAGTGGCCAAACAGCAGCTCAGACTGCTTTAAACATTGGGGACTCATGTGCCAGGTCTGTGGCGGCCGCAGTGGCTATCGTCGTCAGGCTTGGCTGAGGATATCCACCTTTACCGGATACCCAGCACAAGTTGGCGGATGTTCCTTTTGGGACCGACCTCTTCGGCCCTGGGGTGGAAGGTCACCTGCAGAGGATCGAGAAGTCCAATGCTACCTTGGACTCGGTCTCTTCCGCTCAGAAGGACAAAGGCCGCAAACCACAGCCTAAGCCCTTTAGTCCTTCCTGCGCCCACGGCGTCCGCTGCCCAGCAACGTCAGGGCCAGCAGGCTCCGGCTTGGCATCCCAAACCCAGCCTCGGCCTCCAACAGGAAGCAGGGAGGAAGGCTCAGGAGGTCCCTCGGCCGGTCCTCCTCCAAGTCTGCCCAGTGACGGGCTGAGGGTGTCGCCTCAACCCCATCACCTCACCCCAGGTTCCCCCTGGGGATGGCTCGGCACTTCCTTTCCGCCTGGTCCGTTATTACCACGGACAGGTGGGTGCTGGAGGTGGTGGGAAAAGGCCTGCCTCTAGAATTCGAGCAGGCCCCACCCTTCAGAGCCGTTGCACCTCGGGGGGCCTCGGGGTCCGCAGCCTCACTGTCGGCTCATCGGGCCGACATCGCTGTCCTCCTCCTCCAAAAGGAGGTGATCAGGGAGGTGGCGAACCCTCCCTCAGACCCGGGGTTTGTGTCCAGGTACTTCCTGGTTCCGAAACGGACGGGGTCTGGCGCCCCATTCTCGACCTACATGACCTGAACAAGTTCCTAAGGTCTCGAACCTTCAGGATGGTCACTCTGGCTCAGATAATACCATCCCTGGAACACGGCATGGGGTTCTGCTCTCTGGACCTGCAGGACGTGTTCTTTCATGTCCCTATCCGTCCGTCACATCGAAGATTCCTTCGCTTTCGAGCGGAGGGATCCCTTTTCGAGTTCCGAGCCATGCCCTTCGGCCTGTCTCCAGCTCCTAGGGTCTTCACCAAATGCATAGTAGTGGTGACAGCTTTTCTGCTGCGCCGAGGGGTCCGGGTGTACCCTTACCTGGACGATTGGCTGATAGCAGCCCCCTCCAGACAGGAGGTGGAGCGGTCCAGAGATCTGGCCCTCCAGGTTTGCTCTCAAATCGGCCTTCTCATCAACGAGGCCAAGTCGGAACTTGAGCCGAAGCAGGTGATTCTGTTTATCGGCAGAGTTCGACTCTCTTGAGCCAGACACGGCTCCCGCGGACAGGGCTGAGGTTCTTACCTCCTTGCCCAATCATTTCTGGTTGGGCAACGCGCCTGCCCGGGACTTCCTCGCCTCCTGGTCTCATGGTGGCCTGTACCAGGCGTGGTCCGCTGGGCACGCTGGCACATGCGCCTCTTCAGTGGGGACTGGCCAGCCAGTGGTCACAACGCCGCGATCCATTGGACCAGCTAGTGACGGTGACCCAGGAGATGTGAACGCCTCTGGTGGTGGACCATTCCATCTCATCTGCAGGAGGGCATCCCGTTTGTCCGCCTGAGCGGCGGTCCTATCGACCGATGCCTCTCTGATGGGTTGGGGTGCCCATCTGAGGGAACACCGGGCGCTCGCCTCTGGTCCCGCGGAGTCCGATGCCACATTAACTGCTGGAGCTCCGAGCCGGTCCGCCTAGCTCTCACCGCCTTTGCTCCGCTTTCTCCGGGTCAAGTGGTCCGAGTCCAGATGGACAATACCACAACCATGTACTACCTAAACTGCCAGGGCGGGACGCGTTCCATGCTTCTATGCAAGGAAGCTCTCCGCATTTGGTCACTCGTGCGCAGCTTGGAGGTGGATCTCCTAGCCATTCATGTGGCAGGAGCCTCCAACACCCTGGCCAATGCCCTGAGCCGGATAGGGGCTGCATCTCATGAGTGGTCTCTCCTGTCGGAGGTAGTACAAGATCTGTTCTCCCATAGGGGCACACCTCAGGTGGACCTGTTTGCCTCCAGGGAGAACGCGAAGCTGAGGCTGTTCCATGCCCGCCCCCCTCAGCAGGGCTCGCTGCAGGGGGATGCCTTCTCGAGGCCCTGGACCCCGGGCCTCTTCTACGTCCTTCCCCCATTTCCCTTGATTCACAAGGTGCTTCTCAAAGCAAGGAGGGACAAGGCGCAGGTGATTCTGATAGCCCCAGACTGGCCCCGCCAGTTCTGGTACCCAGATCTCCTCAGCCTCAGCTCCAGGCTCCCGAGGCAGCATCCAGCTTGCCCAGACCTGCTCTCAGTCAATCAGGGGAAGGTGTTCCATCCGGACCTTCAATCCCTGCACCTGACGGCCTGGTTCCTGAGCGGCTAGAGTTCCAGGCCTTGGGTCTTTCCGACGAGGTCCTCAATGTTGTTGAGGCGTCCTGTAAGGAGTCGACCAGGAAATGCTATGCCTTCAAATGGAAGAGATTTATTTGGTGTCAGGGCAAGGGCTTGACCCTTCCTCCTGTCCTTTGGCAAGCATCTTGGACTATTTATGGTCCCTTTCTCGTCAAGGGCTTAGGTCAATCGACTCTAGGGTGCACTGGCAGCCATCTCTGCTTGCAGCGCGGGCGGAGAGCAGTCGGTGGTGCAGGAGAAGGTGGTCTGGCACTTTTTCAAAGGCCTTGATCACATTTCCCTCAGTGCAGAGAACCTCCACCCTGTGGGATTTACTGCTGGTACTGGCAAAGCTCATGGGCAAGCCATTCAACCAATGCACAGGTGTGAACTTCTCACCTGTCGTGGAAGACCGCCTTCTTGGTGGCTATCACGCCAGCCAGAAGGATGGGAGAACTCCAGGTGCTCTGCATCAGTCTCCTACCTGGTCTTCCACAGGGACAAGGTTGTCCTGCACCCCACCCAAAATTCCTTCCGAAGGTGGTGTCGAGTTTCACCTTAACCAGGTGTTGACTCTGCTGGTGTTCTACCCAGTCACACCGGAGGCCGAATACAGGCTCCATACTTTGACCCTAGGAAGGGCGCCGCTTATTATAAGAAGCGCACTGCTGAAATTCGGGGAGAGGTTCGCCAGCTGTTTGTCACCTCACGCTGAAGCCGCACTGGCAGACCTGCAGCCAAGCGGACGATAAGCAGGTGGGTCACCTCCTGCATAGATCTCTGCTATAAGTTGGCGGGCATGGAGCCTCCCAGAGGATAAGAGCTCATTCTACCCACCATACTGCTGCATCGGTGGCTGCTTCCAGGGACGTCCCCATCCAGGATATCTGCAGGGCTGCTACCTGAAGTCAGCACACCTCATCACCCATTACCACATCGACCTTGAGTCATGCCGGATGCTGGTTTTGGGCCTCGGTTCTCAGTCTCTATTCCCTAAGTAGGGGGTGTGCGCCTTGCCTCCCTCCTCCCGGAGAACTGCTAGGAGTCTGCCAGACAGTGTGGATGAACAACATATCCATGTCCCTAGAAATACAGGTTACTCACCTGTAACAGGAGTTCTAGGAATGGTATATGTTGTTCATCCACATGACCCACCCGACCTCCCCGGCTTCGACGCACAACCTTAGCTTCCAGCGGGCCAGATCTGGCGTCATGGGGCAGAGCCGAGAGTTTTACCACCCGGGTGGGTGGGAGGAGCCAGCTTGAAGACCTTCCGGCAAGATTTAAAGTGGCAAGGATACCTGCCAGACAGTGTGGATGAACAACATATACCATTCCTAGAACTCCTGTTACAGGTGAGTAACCTGTATGTCTGAGACAAGAGAACAGAAGAGTGGCAACCTCTAGAGGAGAAAACTTATAATCTGCAAATGCAAAAGTAAGCAGATAGAAAAAAAACAAAAACAGAACAGGTATTAAAAAAAAAAGAAAAGAAATCCACACATACCACCCCCCCATTCTCACCCTAGGGAATCAGGTTAAGTAAAATAACAAGCACTGCTTTTCCATTCTGTGTCTATGCCTCTTTTAAAAATTGCTGAGTTCTTTGCAAGCCTAATCCCGGGATCCAGTTCATTCTACAATTTTGACAAGTAAGAAACATACAAATTGTCGGCAGATAAGGACCGCTAGGCCCATCCAGTCTGCCCGTAGGCCTTATACATTGTATGTGGCCACTGACCCTATGCGATCAATGGCTTTTCATCACTCCCTGCCCTCTCAAGCTTCCCTTGTGCCTGTTCCTGGCATGCTTAACCCCTCCACTGTGCTTGCCCCCACTACCTCCTGTAGCAGACTATTCCAAGCGTTGACTACACTTTCTGTGTAGAAAAACATCCTCACATTGCCTCTTAATCTACCCCTTCCAATTTTATATTGTGCCCCCTTGTTCTAGTACTTTTTTACATTGGAAAGGGTTCCCCACCTGCACCTTGTTTGTGCCCCTGAGGTATTTGAAAGTTTCAATCATGTCCTCCCGCACTCTCCTTTCCTCCAGTGAGTACATATTGAGGTCCCTTAGTCTCTCCTCATATGTTTTGTGGTGCAAGCCCTGCACCGTCTTTGTTGCCCTTCTCTGGATAGTCTTCATCTTATCTATGTCCTTGCACATCTCTGGATAGTCTTCATCTTATCTATGTCCTTGCACAGGTGTGGCCTCCAGAACTGCACGCAGTACTCCAGGTGAAGCCTTACCAATGTTTTGTACAATGGCATCACCACCTACCACCGCTTGCTAGTTATACCTCTGCCTATGCACCCCAGCATGTCACTGGCCCTCCCTGCTGCCTTTGTGCACTGCTTTGATTCCTATAAGGTCATCAGAGATGATGACCCCTAGGTCCCTTACCTATTTGGTGACAGTCAGATCCCCTCCAACCTGTAACTCTCCCCAGGGTTCCCGCTACCCAGGTGCATTAGTTTGCACTTCTTTGCATTGAACCTCAGTTGCCACATTTCTGACCATCTTTCAAGCTTCTCCAGGTCCCTCTTCATTTTCTGCACCCCTTCTGGAGTATTCACCCTGTTGCAGACCCTGGTGTCATCTGCAAACAGGCAGTCCTTTCCTTCCAGCCCCTCTGCAATGTGACTTACAGTATGAAGGCATTGAACAGGACTGTTCTCTAGTACTGATCCCTATGGTACCCCCCTGGTCACCCCCCTTCCCCAGATTGTACCCCATTTACCACCACCCTCTGTCTCTTGTCTATTAACCACTTACTAACCCAGTAATACTTCTTCTGCATTTTACTGTATAGTTATGAACAAATGGAACTATTAAACACCTTTTTCTAAGATTTCTTAAATTATGTTTGTAGTTCTTCCTATGTGCATATTTGGATTGTGTTACATTATCTCCTTGAAATTCTATATAGGCCTTAACCCCCATTTTCTTTTTTTCTCCTGATTTCAAGGGAGTCCCAGTTCAGTTGTTTGAACATCTCACAATGATATGTATTGAAGTGGCACTTCAATACATACCTGGTCATCCTGTAATATGTCTTATGTGTCCGTAAGCAACCAATGTTGCTGAGTGTGCAGGAGGTGTGTGAGTCAGCACCAAACCCTGACAACTACTGCAGGCAAAGAAAGGGGTACACACACCAAAGCCAGGTTCAGAATTAGTTTTCTTACTTGAGGCAAACCCGAACACCAAACATCCCTCACGTAGTGCCTCCAAAGAGAGACTTCATCCAAATCTAACTTTGTCCCTGTCAGTGGGGGGAAAAGGAGGGTCTGGAAAGGAAAAGTGCTGTCTAGGTAAATGGCTATGCTAAAAACATAGATACTTCGTTTTGCACAACCCATGACAGCACTGTTGTCTGGTAATTTAATTCTGATCTGTCCCGTGGCTTAGAAACATAGACTTTGACGGCAGATAAGGACCGCTTGGCCCACCTAGTCTGCCCATTTCCCTACCTACAGGATAAGCTGCAGATCCTAGTTAACTAACATCCTATTTCTTCCTACCCCCCCCCCACAAGAATTGCCTTATTCTGTCCCATGCATTCTTGAATTCTCCCACAGTTTTAGAACCCACAACCGCCTCAGGAAGGCTGTTCCATGCATCCACCACCCTCTCTGTGAAAAAATACTTCCTCACATTGCCCCTGAGCCGTCCCCCCTCTAGCTTCAAATTGTGTCCCCTTGTTCTTGCACATCTCTTTTTCTGAAAGATGCTACCCTCTTGGACTTAGTTGATTCCACTAAGGTACTTAAAAGTTTCTATCATGTCCCCCCTCTCCCTCCATTCCTCAGTGGTATACATATTAAGCTCCTTTAGTCTCTCCTCATATGGCTTCTCTTGCAGACCCTGCGCCATTTTTGTTGCCCTCCTCTGGACTGCCTCTATCCTGTCTACGTCCTTGTGGAGATGGGGTCTCCAGAACTGGACGCAGTACTCCAGATGGGGTCTCATCAACTGTCTATACAGAGGGATAACAACTTCCTGTTTTCTGCTGGTGATGCCTATCCCTGTACATCCTAGTATCCCCCAGCCCTCCCTACTGCCTTCTCACATTGCTTGCCAACCAAAAGGTCATCTGATATGATTACCCCTGGTCCCTTTCCATTTTTGTTGTTGTTACTTTCTCCTCCACATTGTGTAATCTTCCCCTGGGTTTTTGTTTCACAGGTGCTTTATTTTGTACTTCTTTGCATTGAATCCAAGCTGCCGTACTTCTGACCATTCCTCCAACCTTGCCAAGTCTCTTCTCATCCATTCCACGCCTCCTTGTGTTTCAACCCTGTTGCAGATCTTTGTGTCATCTGCAAAGAGGCATACTTTTCCTTCCAGTCCCTCTGCAATGTCACTTATGAAAACATTTAAAAGGACTGGACCCAGTACTGAACCCTGCAGTACCGCACTAGTAACCCCCCTCTTTCTTCAGAGTGGACTCCATTTACAATTACCTTCTGTGTCCTGTTGTCCAGCCAGTGTTTTACCCAGGCTACCACCTTGGGACCCACTGCCAGGCTGGTTAATTTGTTTATTAATCTTTTGTGTGGGACTGTGTCAAATGCCTTGCTAAAGTCTAGGTAGGCCATGTCCACAGCCCCTCCCTAGTCTACTACTTTGGTCACCCAGTCAAAGAAATCAATTAGCTTCATCTGACATGACCTTCCCACTGTGGACCAATGCTGCCTTGGGTCCTGTACCCCACTGACCTCTAGGTACTCAACAGTTCTTTCCTTCAGAAGTGATTCCATCACTTTCCCTACCACAAAGGTCAAACCGACAGGTCTATAGTTTCCTGTCTGTCTTGCTCCCATTTTTGTGAAGGGGAATCACATTCACCTTCCTCCAGTCCTCAGGTACCACACCAGTCTCCCATGATTTGTTAAAAAGGGTAGTCAGTGCAGTCACTAGTTCTCCCCTTAATTCTTTTAGAATTCTGGGGTGAATGCACCTTCAGTTTTAGGAGTTCTTTCAGAACCCTTTCTTCTGTGAAAGGACTGCTATCGACCCCCCTATCCAGAGTGCTTCTGTTAATTGGATTAGGTACCTCCTCTTCATCCTCTTTTGTGAATACTGAGCAGAAGTATTCGTTCAGTATCCCTGCTTTTTCACTGTCCCTCTCTGCCCACCCCACTGTCCATTCTATTCAGCCTCACTATTCCTCCCTTTGTCTTTCTATGCTCCCTGATGTACCTGTAGAAGGTTTTATCCCCCTTCTTAACCAAGTTGGCTGTCTTTTCCTCAGTTTGTGCCTTTGCTATTCCGACTGCCTTTCCTGCTTTCTTCTGCCTTAACTGGTAGAGTTCTCTGTCCTGCTCCTTCTGTGTTTCCTTATACTTCCTAAATGCTACCTTTTTCTCCTTAACCTTCCCTGCCACCTCATTTGAGAACCATAGTGGCTTTTTCTTTCATTTTGATTTGTTTATTTGCTTCACACAAAGGTGTGATGCCTCTGTGATGGCAGATTTGATGTTTCCCCATTGTTCCTCCACCCCTCCTTCAAGCCTATTTGCTAGTGCTTTTCTAAGGCAATCTCCCATCTTGCTAAAGTCAACCCTCCTGAAGTCCAGTACCCTCACTTTTGTATGGCTTGACTCTGTCGCTGAGTTTATTGTGAACCACACTGTTTGGTGGTCACTTGTTCCAAGATGGCTACCCACTTCTAGATCTGAGATTCTCTCACTGTCCCCATTTGAGAGTACGTGGTCTAAGATTGCTCCCTCACGAGTGGGTTCCAAAACTAGCTGTGTGAAGCATGCCCCGTGTAGGGCATCGAGAATGACCCTGCTCATGGATGTGGCAGCAGCAAAGGTGCTCCAGTTAACATCTGGCATATGTTAAATAATTTTTGTTTATATATGGCCAATTTTTGTTCAGAGTTTATTTTTTTTTTTTTGTGTGTTTGTTTCAAAAGTTTCGCCAGAAAGGAGATACCGAGCTGCTAACAGCTCGATTCCAGATGCGTCCTGGGGGTAGGGGACGTGGAAAACCATATACAGTAAATACAATATGTTTTGAGGGTTTACACCTATTTGACCTGTAATGCTAGATCTCCCAAGAATCAGTCTTCACCACTGATTCCCACTTAAGGATCTGGGCCAGAGGTACTAGGACCACATGGGAGCAAAGCTTTTACCAAGGGGACAGCCATGGCTACTGGACATGGCACCTGTGCAGTATCCTCCTGCATGGTGCTGCGTACCAGCCAATAATAGCTGCTCCCTCACTAACCTCAATTCTGTTCTTCCCGCTGTCGAGTACACACCATGGGAGCACAGCACCCCAGTTCACCTAATTTTTGCTTTTTCTATCTGCATCATTGTAATTTGTTGCTTATTTGTGGTGTTGTCTGTGTTTCTTATTTTGCCACAGTGCTGAAGTCTAATATAAAAAGGTCGGAGTCATCGAAGAAAGTCCAACAGCTGCCCATTATGCGTCACTGCCCCCTGTGGGAAACCAATGGGCTGTTCCAGACCAGTAACAGACCTGTGCAGCCTGTCTTGGGTGGGAGCACAATATGGATGCGTACAGTGCCTGCTTCCCCATGGACTGCCATGCCCTGTAGAACCACATGTTGAGGTGGGGATGTCCAGTCCCCACCTTCAGAGGCAGGCCTCACATGCATGTGTACAAGAACAGGTTGTCAGGCACTTCCCCTGGGCCTCTTCCTGGGACATCTGTTCCATGTAAGTATGGAGTTCTCGACCTCACCAAGATGAGGTGCCAGAGGCTCCAATGGATGGGTCTGGTGGACAGTCAGCTCCTTCTGGGCAGTTGACTGTGAACCCCCCACATGGTGGAGGTGGCAACAGCCATGGTGCCAGTCCTGGGCCCAGCTCCAGGTGAGGTACTGACCATGATGTTGACACAGAGGTTATCTCCGACTCTGGTGTCATCCACGGCACTGAGGAGGGTGATGGCTCCAGGCAGTACCTAAATTAGCACCAAGCATAGCGTCAAGGGCTGAGCCAGCCATGGTTACAGAGATCACTTTGTCTCTTAGGCTATCGCTGATCCTGTGGCACTCACTTAGGGTCAGATGGCAGCCCGGAGATGGAGTTTTCTCTGAAGTTGTTGGAGATCACCACCACCAGTGAGGACTAGGGTTGGTCTGAGGAACCTGTACAGATCTTCTTTCACCATCTGGGAGTCCGCCTCTCATGGGCACTGACTGGATCACTCCTCGGCTGTAGTAGGACACTTTTCGGGCAATTGTGCTGGGCCTTCCCATCAGACGAGGCCTGGTACACAGTTCCACAACCCATGATTAGGCCCCAGAGACATGGCGTCTCAACTCCTTCTAAAGGGGGCCTTGTCGATTCCTGGAAAGGAAGCCCTCATTGATAGGCCCAGAGGGGCCTCTAGGGTGGGAGCAACACCTGGAAAGTGTCTGTACCTTAGATGACTGGCATAGGGAATCACACAGGAAGCAGTCCAGACCTTTCTGTTTGGTAACAACCTGCCTGGAGGTGGTACCTCTTCTCCATTGCTGTCCTCCGCTGAGCAATAAATCATGTACCCACCTCCTTTCTGCTGTTAAGTATGCCCTGTATCAGTGATTCCTGGTGAAGATAATCCAGGTGCTTGACCTTAAAGCCCATACAAGCTGCAATCCAGTAGCCATTCCATTGTACTTCTTACCATTCACAACATCGACACTGTAGTCATTCCTCCTTGGCCTAGGGCCATGGAGGAGGCATCTAGGGCAATGGAAAGGAGTCCCTTCTCCAATCTGGCCATCTCCAGAGACCTCCTTATATAGTATCACAGACCCAAAGGGTCTGCAGGTGAGGTATTTCACCCCACTTCAATGCTTCAAGTACTGCAGATCCCATTGGGGATGCAGAACCTTTTGTGATCAACCCGCACAGCAGATTCCACTCACACAGATGTTCTTGGGAGGAGGACTTTCTCCTTTGCACTCACTCTTATGTGCATCTTTGCACAGCAGGTACACATGGCAACATATAACCATCACCTGTGGTTGGAGCTGCATAGCCTGTTAGCTGCACTGCTACCAAGCGAGACAGATAGGCCATTCACCTTTCTACACGGGGTCTGGAGGAAGCATGGCACTAGTCAAGAGCATCTTACAATGCTAACAAGAGGGCCTCCAGACTGATAGGAACCACAGTCTGCATTAAGCAGACAGCATGGTTTTGCTGCTCCCAGCTGGTACCTTTGGTCCAGCAGAAGATGCTTAACTCACACTTACAGGGGGCTTACTTCTTCTTCTTCTGTCCTAGGGTAAGTGAACCTTTTGGGGAACCTTCCTGCTCCTGCGCCTGCTTGGCTCTAACCAGTCTCATGTCTCAGCAGACCTGTAAGGAGCCCCTACCCTCAGGTGTTCTCTCATATGCCAAGGGCTGCAGGTAGCTGTTAGCCTCAGGGTGAGCCTGCTCCTCCTTTAGATAAGAAAGGAAACTTGGTGTTCAGAACCATACATGGGAATGTATGATGAAGACTGATTCTTGAAAGATATGAAAGTTACATATTTACAGTACCGCAACTGTTGATTGTCCAGAATATCTTCACCATTGATTACCAGACCCACCCACCATCCTTCGCTCTAACAGAGCCAGGGCCTCTGGGCAGCTCACCCTAATGGTGCAGGCCGGCACCATCTAGTGCCATAACACCTCCCCAGCTGTACACTCTATGGAGTAGTTTTAGTAATTTTTTTTAAGGAGGTTGATGACCCATTGCTGAGCTCCCAATCATGAGAGAGAGAGAAGGCAGTTCATTTCCTCCCCTTTCCTTTTTTGTCCTCTTTCTCCCTATCTGGGGTATATTCCTTTCCTGTGGTTTATTCCTGTTCTAAGGATGTGGATGCAGTTCACTATCCACACTTTGGCAATTCCCTGGAACAGGCTGATTCATTGAACAGCTTCTTGGTCCTTTAGCACCTGGTCGGTATGTCCTCTGGATCTGCTTCATGACATCAGACCTTTCTTTCTGCTGGAGAGGACAGGTCTCCTCTTTCGAAGCTTTGCAGCATCTGAGGGATATCTTTTCACAGTATTTTTTTTGGCAGACTTCTTCAATTAAATCCTAGTCTGCACCCCAAAATCCTCATCTCTGCCTCTGCCTCTCAGTGATGATCTAAAATGAAAGAATGGAAGCAACCTTGTTTCAAGTTTTGCATCCAGTTCCAACCAAGAATGTTGGTCACCAATCACTATGTTACTTGCCCTCTGCTGTTTGGGTGGGCAACACAACATGGTAGGTTGCAGCCTTTACCAGTCAAATGCTTCCTGTATCACTAGAGGACTGGAAGGCAAGGGTCGCCCTAGGTCGACCCTCAGAGCAGAATAGATTCAAGGGCCACAAGAAGGCCTCATTGGCTGCCAGTTTGGCTTTACTGCTTGCAGCTGTTGAGGAGGCAGTTGCAGCCATGGTAAGTTCCTCTTTGGTCTCGGCACTGCTCCTGGCTGAGGTCAGTATCGGAAGGCCCTTTTCCAAAGACTTTCGGGGGAAATGTGTTGGCCCTCCAGACCTTCGTGGAGAACCCTTCTCATTGGGCAGAACGCGCAGGTGCTGCAAAGCAGGTCATGGGATCTGGAGTGAACAAGTTCCTCCCGCTCCCTCAACTCTCCTGACCACTTGGCTTTGCTCAAGTTCCTTTCAACTGTAGGGCAGGTCAAGAATTCCTCTGTACTCTCTTCAGGCTTTTCAACCTCGACTCTAGTCAACAAGGCAGCCAAGATCATCCTTGAGCCTGTTGACTAGTTGTTGAAGGAGTGTGATAAAGGGATGAGTTCCAAGACCCCGGTGCTCCAAATCATCACGCAGGAAGACATGGTTCACTCTGTGTGTTTGACTGGGTCACTGTGGGACCAACCTCAGCTGGTGGTCGTGACTCTGAAGCCCATGCTACTGAATGTAGCTTGGCATGTGGTGTTCCACGTCCCTCCAGAGAACCAGTCTCAACATTAGCCCTCAGGTCAACGGTCTAGGCCAAAGTGCTGCTTTCAATTTCACTTATCCAGATGATGTTGCCATTGACGCTCCTCAACTTCCTCTGCAACAGGATGCCTTGACATTACAAGGTTCTCCTCTGGCAGCAGAGGACCTCTGTGATAGAGCTCTATCCTCTGTACTTTCGGTCACCTGGCAACCTGTCATGCCCACGCTGGTCCAACTAAGGCAGAGGCCTCCAGTGTCTGCTTCTCCACCTTTGAGGGTAGAGATGCCACCACCACAGTATTGTTGGGTGCTCCCACAAAGGACTTCTGTGCTGCTTCTGGCTTGCAAGGCTGGCTTTCACTAGAGATCACCCAATCCAGGGACACCAGGTGGTCTACGGCAGTAAACAATTGAGGACCATTTTCTAGGAGTCCTCAGATGCCTCTGAGGAATTATCCATGTTTTCCTCAAAGACTCGCACTTTCATCCACGACTCGGTGGAGGAATTGTCCACAAACCATGGGCTGGTGTCATATGGGGCTTTAATCCACTTCATGTCAGAGTCCATGAATGTGCCCTTGGAGCCAGTTCAGAAGAGGGCTTAATACCCATTCACTGCCATTCTGGACAGGGACAAATCCCCTGAGGTTGCCTTTCCCATGATGAGGACATCTTTTGACCGGTCCTTCAGCTTTGGGAGCATCCAGTATCCTGCCCAGCACTCTTGACATGTGTGGTCCGCAAGTACAATATGTGGTCCCACTTGACTTTGTGGAAATCTGGTGGCCAAAGAGACATGGACAAGCCTTTGGAAATAGAGTCCAAGAGGTCTGACAGCATAGCAGAGAAGGTCAGCAGTGCTGCATTTTTGGGTCTATTGTCAGGCAAGCTAAGCCATGATGATGGCCAACTTTAGCCATTCCTTGTTGGGTGTGCTGGATGATGTCTCCCCTCACCTTCCCGCTGACCGTCAGCTACTAGTGATGTTGGTTAGAGACCAGGGTCAATCGCTGGCTAAGATGGCTGGGGACATGGGTGACTCCTGTAAGTGTTCCATGGCAACAGACATTATGATGCATCATAGGGCCTGACTGCGGCTTTTCACCTTGATGGTGGATACCTCGCACAAGCTGGCTGATGTCCCTTTTCTGGGCACCGACCTCTTTGGCCCAGGGATGGAGTGACATCTCACCAGAACTGAGAAGTCCAGTGCCACCCTAGATTCTTTGAAGTCATCCCAGAATGGTCCGGAGGCTCAGAAACCTATGAAAATGGCTTTCCAGTACAGGTCCTTTCAGCCACAGCCTCAGCAAGGGCAGTTCAAAAACTGACTCCCAAAGCCCAAGTGTGATGACTAGAGGCCAGAAGGGGGGGTTGTGATACCTCTCTAGCCCAAGCGGCTGGTGCCCTCCCCAACGCTGCCCAGTCAAGTGTCAGGAGTGTCTTCCTCCTGCCTGTCCAGTCTCTGACACCGCTCCTAATGGGGGGGTTCAGTTGTGCACCTTTGGCCACAATGGTCTGTCATTACTACAGAAAAGTGGGCATAAGAAGTGGTTGGCAGACAATTGCCTCTGGATTTCAAGGCTCTCACGCCTTACCGACCTTATGCTCCTCAGGAGACTGGGGTGTCGCAGGACATGCTGGCCACCCTTAGGGAGGATGTCTCTCAGCTCCTTATCAGAGGGGCCATAGTCTGCATCCCAGACACCTTAGCAGGCCAGGGGTACGTGTCCATGTACTTCCTGGTCCCAAAACGGATGGGAGGACTGATACCCATACTGGATCTGTATGATCTCAGTGAGTTCATGAGGAAGTGCAAGTTCTGGATGGGCACTCTAAACCACATTATACCATCCTTGGAGCAGGGCATTTGGTTCTGCTCCCTGGACCTTCAGAATGTGTTATTCCACATCCCAGTCCATCCAGCCCACTGGTGATACCTTTGGTGCCACACAGACGGGGTTCTGTATCAGTTCCAGGTTATGCCCTTCAGCCTCTTGTCTGTGCCCAGGGTCTTCACCAAGTGCATGGAAATGGTAGCAGCCTTCTTTAGGTGCAAGTGAGTCAGGGCATATCCCTACCTGGACAATTGGCTGATCACCGGGTGTCCAAGGAGACAGTTGAGCAGTCCAGAGAACTTGCCCTCCAGACCTGCAGACACTTGGGCCTGTTGGTCAACCCAGGCAAATCTAAACTGGTCCCTTTGCAGGAGATCAAGTTCATCAGATCAGAACTAGTCTCCCTGCAGGCCTGGGCTCAGGATCATACCTACTTTGCCAATCATTTCAGGTTGGGCTCTTACACCCTGCCTGGTATTTCCTGAGGATGCTGGGGTACATGGAATCTACCACCAGTGTGGTCCGCTGGGCCCGTTGGCAGATGCACCATCTGCAGTGGGAGCTGGGCCACCAGTGGTCTCAGCACTTAGGTCACCTGGATTAGCTGGCGCTTATGACTCAGCCAGTGTGGAATGCCATCCAGCGGTGGCTGGTCTCACAATTTTGGAAGGAAGGAATCCCATTTGTCCGCTTAAAGCCATCCGTCATGCCCATGATCAGTGTGTCCCAAGCAGGGTGGGGGGAGGGGCACACTTGTGAGGCCACAGAGACCACGGGTTTTTGTCACCCCAGGAGACCTGTTACTACATCAACCTGCTGTGGTTCAGTGCAGTGCGGCTGGCTCACACAGAATTTGATCCTCTGATCTGGAGTCAGGTGGTGCAGGTCCAGATGGCTAATACCATGACCATGTTCTACCTGAACAGGCAGAGCAGAGCAGAACACACTCCCTTCCCCTGTGCTGGGAGGCTGTTCTCTCCTGGACACTTGTGCACAGCCTGGGTGCAGATCTTCTGGCCATTCATGTTGTGGGAGTTTAAAATCAGTTGGCAGGTGCTCTCATCTGGGTGAGAGGGACATCACAAAAGTAGTGCCTCTATCAGGAGATCGTACGTCACCTGTTCTCCCAGTGGGGTACCCCTTTGGTAAACCTGTTTACCTCCTGGGAGAACAGAAAGCAGTTTTGTGCCCACCCCCACATTCCAGGACACTGTTGGGGGATGCCTTAGCAAGACCCTGGACCCTAGGTCTCATGTACAGTACACTTTTCCTCCCTTCCCTTTGATCCACAAGATGGTTGTCAATGCCTGGAAGGACAAAGCACAGATGATCATGATAGTTCCAGAGTGGCAGTTCTGGTATCTAGATCTCCTCAACAACAGGCCTCCATGGAGGTTGCCTGTTGATCAGACAAGACAGTAAGATCCTGTACCTGGATCTTCAATCCTTGCACCTCTTGGCTTGGTTCCTAAGCAGTTAGATTTCCATGGCTTGGGACTCTCTGAAAATGTGCTCCACATTGTGGAAGCCTCCCGAAAGGAGTCGACTCTCAAATGCTATGAATTTTAATGGAAGAGGTTCTTGATATGTGCCAGGGCAAGGAGCTTGATCCACTTGCCTGCCCAATGGCAAGCTTTCTTGACCCGTCTCTGATCCCTCTACGTCAGACATGTGTACTTTGCCCCTAAGGTGCACCTGGCATCCATCTCTGGTTAACGAGCGTGTGCAGGTAAGCTGTGGATGGGTGCTTTTACAAGGGCCTTGTCCACTTCTCCCCTCTGGTGTGCAAGCCAGTTTCACCTTGGGACTTACTGTAGCATATGACTATGCTCATGAGAAATTCATTTGAGCCTGTGCACAGGTGTAAGTGTCACATCTGTCATGGAAAACTGCCTTATTGGTGGCGATCATCTCAACTAGTAGGATCATTTGAGCTCCAGGTGCTCTATATGGAGTCTCTCTACCTGTCTTCCAGAAGGACAAGGTCATCCTTCATCCCCACCTGAAGTTCCTCCGAAAGGTTGTATCGGAGTTTCTCTATTAACCAGGCAATTAACTTTCCAGTTATTTTTTAATAACTCAATTTTGGAGGCCGACTGCAGGCTCCATACTTTGAACCTGCGGAGAGCGGTCATTTACTGTATGGAGTGCATGGCTGGAGTTTGGGATGAGACTCATCAGCTATTTGCAACATGCTGAGGCCGTGCTCAGCAGATCATCAGCTAAGCAGATGATTGACAGGTGGATAACGTCCTGCATTGACCGCTACTATAGGTTGGCTGATAGGGACCCTACCAAAGAGCTTAGGGAACATTCCACCAGACATACTTCTGCCTCAGTGGCTTCTTTCAGGGACATCCTGATACAGGAGATCTGCAGGACTACCACCTGGCATAAAGCACACACCTTTATATCCCATTACAGCATGGACATCATGTCATGTCAAGATGCTGTTTTTGGGTCCTCGGTTCTCCAGTCTTTGTTCGCCAAATAGGGGTGCACACCTTGCCCCTGCTCTCGCAGAACTGCTTGGAGTCTGCCAAAGTGTGGATTGTGATCTGTATCCACAATCTTAGAAATACGGATTACTCATCTATAACTATAGATCTTACTTCGAGACACAGCTCTTGCAGCAGGTTACACCATTAGGACTGAAGCCTGCAGGCGTCAGGACCCCACGGAAAAATTCTAGCTAGCTATCTTCAGCGGGGACCGCCCCCGACATCGGTCCCGCCTCCGACGTCAAGCCGTGAGTACATAAGGAGCGGTCCCGCCAGACTTCTAGTTCTTCTCCGCCATCGACTTGCAAGTCTCGACTCCTTCGGTTCCAGTTCTAGCGCTACGACGCTATGGTAAAGTTTTTCCTTCGAAAATGTGTTTTTCTTCGGTCAGTTTATTGTCTGATGTCCTCTCCAACCTCTGGTCATTCTTGTCAAGCGCTTGTGGGAAGCAGATCCTCTTAAGATCCGATTCGGGCTCATGTCCGTGCTTAGGCCCAGACCACGACACCCGGTCCTGCTCCTTTTGCCTAGGTTTCAACAGCAGAACCCGGATCCGTCGCCAGAAGGCCCTACAGGCGTTCCTGCTCGAGGAACAACTCAAGACCATGGCCTCCAAGGGGGATTCTTCGGAGAAGGCCCGCAAACATTCGGAGAAGCATAGGGAGAAGGCCCCTTCCAGGTCCCCGTCTAGGGCCTCTGATTCTCGTAGTCGGCTCCAGGTCCGACCACTCGCCTTCCCGGCCAGTTCTCAGCCTCCCCGCGGTGAGAAAATCTTCGACTCTTCTCAGGCCAGGACTTCCAGGCCTCCTTCGCCTCCAAGGCCCTGGTCAAGTCGGGGGACCGCCACCATCACCACAAGTCAGGTTCCCGCCATTCTGAACCCGACGTCAGGTCTGCCTCCTTGCCTCCTCCTCCCCAGCGGAAGACCAAGGAGCTCACCTCTCTTAAGAGACCGTCGGACCCGGCGATCGACCCGCCCGCGTCGGCCTCGCCAGAGTCCCCAGAGCCGTCGACGCCAGGCGACCGTCGCCCCGGCCAAGCCTCGCACCCGGACACGGTAGGGGGCCGGCGTCGTGCCTGTCCAGATTGAGAGGAGGACCCCCGACGCCTCCGACCGACGTCGGTCAGGAGACCATTACAGAGGAGGAGTTAACACAGCCCGAGGACCAGATGGGCGACCCCGGTCCTGTCGAGCCTCCCAGGGAACCCTCCCCGCAACCCGAGGCCCCTGTGGAGCCAACGCAGGAACCCGACGACCGACCACCAGTGCCCGGTCCGTCGTCGGGTCTCTCTTTTTCAGAGGTCAAGGAGCTTTTCACTTACTGGTGGGATACCATCAAAAAGGACGTGGTCCCCACCCCACCTCCTCTTCCACCTCCTCCTCCTAGGCCGGTTACTCCTCCGGTTCCTGCACCCCCTTCTCCATCCGGGTCTGCAGGCCGGTTACCTCCTCCCCGGGAGCCCAGGATCCCTCCAAGGGGGAGACCAGATAAAAGGAGACCTCCGTCCAGATCCTCTTCTGGGTCACCCAGCCCTAAGAGACCTAGAAGACGCTGCTGCTCGCCTCGACGGAGAACACGGATCAGAGTTTTCAACAGGATCTAGATCCCCATCTCCTCCACATCCCTTCTTCGGACCCACGTGAGCTTCCAAGGTCTCCTCCGGATGACCCTTCGTTCTCGGACATCATGAGACACATCCAAGAGAACATGGGATGGGATGCGGAAGAGTTAGACCCCGAAAGGCTACACCTTGCAAAATATCTTCGGCAGAAGGACCCCAAGCCTGTGGTGGTGCCACCCTTGGTAGACACTTTTGTGGACGTCACCAAGGCAACGTGGAAGCGTCCACATTCACTCCCGGCGATGCCGAAGAAAGCTGACCGCCTGTACAAGGCTCCAAGGGAAGACCAGTACTTGGCTCAGCATCCTCAGGCCGACTCTCTGGTCATAACAGCCTCTCATGACTGGTCCCAGAGACCGCAACATTTGAGCACTCTACCACGGACCGGGTCAAACAGCTGGACGCTATGGGTAGGCGCGTATGCTTCCGCTACTTGCGCCATCAGATCCCTGAATTACTTGACCCACATGGTGCAGTTCCAAAATGCCTTGTGGGAGCAGGGTCTGGATCTGGCTGAGAAGATGCCAGAAGGTGAGCAGAAGGAGGAGATGTTGCAGCTCCTCCGGACGGGTTCGGACGCGGGGACCCAAGTGCTATGAGCCGCGTACGACTCCGCGGACTTCTCGGCCCGAGCAGCAGCTTCAGGTGTATGCCTCCGGAGACACTCTTGGCTCTGTGTCTCCGGCTTTACCCCGGACGTCCACAAAAACATCATGGACACCCCATTTGAGGGAGAAGTTCTCTTTGGTGAGCCCTCTGAGAGGGTCATCACCAAGCTTCAAGAGGCCGGGAAGGCGGTGAGGTCGGTCCAGGCAATGTACCAACCAAGGCTTAGTTCCTTTCGTAGGAACCAAAGCCGTTTTCGTGAACGGGCACAGAGACAACAGTCCCGCACCAGTCCACAACAGAAGGGCTCCGGTTCCCGTAGAGCCCAGGGTAGACAGCCCACGGGCCGAGGTCAACGTCCAGCTAAACCTGCCCAGCCTGCAGGGCCCCTCCGCCACAGCCTGACTCCTTTCCGGCCCCGCCTCAGGATCAACGGACGCCAAGGTCGGGGATGCATTATGGGTACCTGCCAGGATGGCAGTCCATAACCACCGACCGTGGGTTCTTCAGTTGGTCGAAGAGGCCACTTTATAGAATTCGCAGAAAAGCCACCCCGAGGCCTCCTCTGCTCTCCCGTTACTCGGGTCAGCACAAGCCTCTGATCAGGCAAGAAATACTCGCGCTCCTGCAAAAGGGGGCGACAGAGTATGTCCCAGAGAACCAGAGAGGATACGGGTACTACTCCCACTTCTTCCTGGTTCCAAAGAAAACAGGGGACCTCCGTCCAATTCTGGACCTCAGCGACCTCAATATGTCGGTCGCCTACAAAAGATTCCACATGGTGACTCTTCCGGGTCTTATTCCCATGCTAAAGAGGGATGCATTTTTAGTGTCCCTAGACATGCAGGATGCATACCTGCACATCCCTGTAGCTCAGGCGCACAGGAGGTTCCTGTGCTTCGAGTTTCTCGGCCACCACTTTCAGTTCCGAGCACTTCCATTCGGACTGTCATCGGCTCCCAGGGTCTTTACCAAATGCATAGCAGTCGTGGCCGGATCTCTAAGGAGACAGGGCCATTATGTGTTCCCGTACTTGGACGATTGGCTTCTCATGGCCGCCTCCAGAGAGGCGTTGTTATTGGCTATCCAGAGTACCCAGGATCTGTTTCGGTCTCTGGGCATCTTGATCAGTTACGAGAAGTCTCTCCTGGTACCGTCGCAGAAACTGCAGTTCATAGGCGCAGTCCTGGACACTGTTCAGGGAAGAGCATTTCTTCCAGACGACAGAGCGGAGCGCATCAGATCCCTCATCAGGGATCTTTTGTCGAACAAGACCGTCCCTAGCCAGGTCGGTCCTTCGCTTGCTCGGACACATGGCTGCGGCCATTCTGACCATCCCTTTCGCAAGGCTCCATATGCGGGTAACTCAGTGGATGCTCAAGGTGCAATGGGACCAAAGGCAAGACCATATGCAGCATCCGGTCAGGATCACGAACACCGTGATGCGAGACTGGCAATGGTGGCTAGACCCAGGGACACTCTCTACGGTTGTCCCATTTATAGCGCCGTCCCCGGAGGTAATCCTCACCACAGACGCCTCATGACTAGGGTGGGGAGCACACCTGGACGGGGTGAAGTCCCAGGGAACGTGGACCCCTCAGGAGGCTCACCTTCATATCAACGTTCTGGAGATGAGGGCGGTCCTTTATGCCCTGCAGGCATTTCAGTCAGAGATCCCGCTGAGTACTCTCCTGCTACAGACAGACAACACGGCGGTGATGTATTACCTCAACAAACAAGGAGGCGCACACTCTTACCCCTTTGCAGGAGGCTATGAGGGTGTGGGATTGGGTAATCCGACGCGGCGCGAACCTGATCACAGTACATGTTCTGGGGTGGACAACACAATTGCAGATGGCCTGATTCGTTCCCAGGCCAGAGTCCACGAGTGGGAACTTCTTCAGGAGGTAGCAGAGGATCTGTTTCTTCGATGGGGAACTCCAGAATTGGACTTGTTCGCTTCCCCATCCAACGCGAAACTGCCCAATTTTTGCTCGCTAGATCCAGGGCCTGGTGTTTTCTGGCGAGACGCGTTGTCCCTCTCTTGGGTGGACAGATTCCTCTACGCTTTCCCTCCCTTCCCGTTGATCCAGAGAGTTCTTCTCAAACTGTGCAGGGAGCATGCAACAATGATCCTGGTGGCCCCTTTCTGGCCCAGACAGATCTGGTTCCCTTTGCTAATAAAGCTATCCCGGGAACCTCCGCTCCCGTTGCCATTCAGCTCCCATCTCTTGTCTCAGGAGGAGGGTTCACTGGTCCACCCGGACTTACGCTCACTGAACCTGCATACATGGTTCCTAGAGACATAGCCATTTTGCAACACGGGGTCTCGCAAGAGGTTGCGGAAGTTCTTTCTGCAGCCAGAAAGCCGGCAACGCATGCGATGTATGCCATGAAATGGCGCCGTTTTTGTCTATGGTCGCAAACACTCGGCCTTTCCCCTTTAGGTTGTCCAGTGAAAGCGGTGTTAGAGTACCTGCTCTCCCTTTTCCGTTCGGGTCTCGCCTACTCCTCTATTAAGGTGCACCTCTGTGCCATTTCAGCTTATCACCTCCCGTTGGGACAGCGCACAGTGGCACAATTAAATGCCTGTCGAATTCTTGAGAGGGGTGTTACATCTTAGGCCGCCCATTAAGGACCCAGTGCCTCCATGGGACTTACTCTTTGTCCTGGAGCAACTCACGCTCCCCACCTTTGAACCTGCCGCGGATTGCGAGCTGCGCTTTCTGTTGTGGAAAACGTTGTTTTTAGTTGCTGTTACGTCAGCGAGAAGAGTTTCCGAGCTTCATGCTCTCATGTGTAAGGAGCCTTATTTGATTTTCCACCGGGACAGAGTATCCCTGAGGACGAATCCTAAATTCTTGCCTAAGGTGGTTTCCACACTCACTCTCAATCAGGACATTGACCTGCCTGTCTACTTCCCTAATTATTCTAATAGAGGAGAGGCGCTGCTCCACACCCTGGATGTTCACCGCAGCTTAAGGTACTACCTGAGCAGAACTAAGCAGCTTCGTAAATCGGAGCAACTTTTCGTTTCCTTTACTGAAAGGATGATGGGCCAACCAGTATCCAAACAGTCCCTTTCTCGCTGGCTTGTCCAGTGCATATCATACTGTTATGATATCAAACAAAAGCCCCTCCCGGGATCAGTCCGGGGCCATTCCACTAGGGGAGTGGCCACCTCCTTTGAAGCACTTCGAAACGTCTCCACCTCTGCCATTTGTGCTGCAGCCACTTGGAGCTCTGTACATACCTTTATCAGGCACTATAGCCTGGACATTGCTTCACGGCGAAGGGCCGGCTTCGGCCTGGCTGTGCTACAAGGGTCTCCTGTCCTAGAATCAGGACCTGGAATGAACTTTCTAGTTTCCTCCTCCCAGAGTGTTTGCAAGCGCTACTGCTTGGGAATCAGTCCTAATGGTGTAACCTGCTGCAAGAGCTGTGTCTCGAAGTAAGATAGTACAGTTACGTAAGAACTTACCATAACAGTAGATCTTCGAGAACAGCTCTTGCAGCAGGTACCTTCCCGCCCACCTTCCCCCTTGGAGGAGGCATGGCTTAAGCCTTTTTTAACAGGGATTTATACCCTTTTGTCTTCTGACGGTGCATCCTCGGTCTCCCATTTCGTTGTCAGCCTGCGGCTGGAAGTCTCCGGCAGGAGAACTGGGGAATCTGGCAGGACCGCCTCCTTATGTACTACGCCTGACGTCGGAGGCGGGACCGACGTCGGGGGTGGTCCCCGCTGAAGATAGCTAGCTAGAATTTTTCCGTGGGGTCCTGATGCCTGCCGGCTTCAGTCCTAATGATGTAACCTGCTGCAAGAGCTGTTCTCGAAGATCTACTGTTACGGTAAGTTCTTACGTAACTGTACTTTCTGTGAGTGGCAAACGGTTCACATCCATACAACCCACCCAGGCTCCCCTGCAATGTGGCACCTAGATTCCTGTTTTCAGTGTGCAAAGATGTGATGTCATGGGGTGGACCAGAGGATATACTGCCTAGGTGGTGTAGGAGCTTAATTTTGAAGATGTTTGATGAGTTAGTCTGTTCTGAGGAACTGCCAAAGTATGGAGGTGAACTGCAGACCACTCGTTGAACTACGGTTACAGGTGAGTAACCTAGATTTAGTTGCTAAAGAGACGCTGTGCCTCTGGGTGCTATCCAGTCTAACTCCACTTGTCAGTTGCACTGTCTGTGAAAGAGTGTTGTGGACTGACTTGGATCAGGTACACTAGCTCTTCTACAGGGTACATCCCTGTTGTTGCAGGAGAAACAGGTCCTTTCATTTGATGTTTTTTCTTCTGACTATGCTAGGCTGTCCTTTTTGGTTCGTATGCCTTTCTGTTCTGCTAGTTATTAGTCCACAACCCTAAGGTCTGCATGGGGAGAGGAATACGTCTGAACTCCTTCGGCTCTTTGGCATTATAGCTCCACATGCACCTGAGATTCCTTTTTTTCCCTGATGGAGAAAAAGGGGACATATTTTGACTAGCTGGTCAGTCAGTTCTCTATCAGGTAGCATGGGTTTGGTTTTGCCAGGTGTCTGTGATTCATTCCTATTTTGGTATGTTGTGCCATCTCAGTTACAAGGGGATCCCATTTCAGGCATTCTCTCATGCTTTTCTGCTAGAGCCACATGCTTTAGGGCTGTTGCCTTTTACATCTCTATCCATCTCCTGTCTCTTGCTAGTGGTATGAGGCTCTGGTTCCATACCCAACTACCCCTTTAGGCCAGCTAGTGTGCCCTTTTTCTCCCTGTAGTCAAAGGTTAGTAGTCAGGTTTTATTTTGTTTATTTACATTTTCTATATCTTGTCCCTATCCCTTTAGGCTAGGAAAATGCATCCCCTTGTTTATCCCCCCCAACTAGTTTCTCTCCTAGCAAACAGAACTAAGATTAGTGAGGGAGCCGGCAACAGTTATTGGCTGGTACGCAGCACCACATATGGAGGTGCACAGGCATCTTGCCCAGTAGTCATGGTTGTCCCTCTGGCAAAAGTGTTGCACCCACAGGATTCTAGTGCCTCTGGCCCAGACCAATAAGTGATACTCAATGGTAAAGACATTCTGGAAGATCAGTAGTTATGCTAAGTATGTAACTTTCATATTCTATGTACTTCCAAAACAGTTGCTGAGCATATACATGTAACTAATCGTACAGACTTCTAGAGTAACTGCTTCTATCCACAACATGATTTAAAATCAAATTCACTATTCAGTCCCATTGGATACATGCAATCTAATTTATAAATTCACTCTGTTTCTTTTCTCAGTGGTGACCCAAGTCTCCCCTCGCCTTCGCTGTCCATTATTGGTACTGTACATGATGTAGGAAGTTAACTGATCATGTACTCCACTCATGAACATCTTTGAAATAATCCCCAATGCACTTTCTCGGTTACCTGTAGGATAGCATGAACATGCTCCTGGATGCATTCTTTTACAGGACAAATGGTGCACCCTACATACACCTTGTTATAAGTGCACCACCCAGTAGAAACAGTACAAGATGTCATGCATACCGTATACAATTTGTGAAAAATTATTCTCCTGTCCCTGAGTTGGTGAAAGTTGGACCTCCCATTACATATTTACATACATTACAATTGTGCAAAAAAAACCAAAAAACTTTCCTGTGGATTCTGTCTCTACAGTTGAGGTCTATGAAGTAGCTGTTGTGAGATGATCTTTTAGATTCACTCCCATACAATAGGAAGTTATTGGTACTGGCCCTACCAGTGATCCCAGTTCAAGGTCATTTGCCAGTATTTTTCACCTCTCTCTCACAATTTTTTTCTGTTTTCCCCCACTTTGACAAGCCTGCTGCTAAGGCTGCTGAGCTGGCTGATGGACAGAAACTTCTCACATATGAAAGGATGCAACCACACCTGTCACAGTGCAACTGCATCCTTTCATATGCCCTCTTTAGCCAGTAAACCAGTGTTACCCCCACCCCAAGCTCGTAAATGACACCAGCGGCAGGTGCTCAGTCCCACCACCAGCATTCCACCTGAACAAGCTTCCATTATCTCCTGTAGTTGGGTGGCCAGCTCTGTCACCGGACAAGATAAGAACCTCCTCCTACTGTGGTTGCTGGATGTACAACCCCACCTTCAACCACAGTGCCCCCCCCCCCAACATACACCAGTGGTTTTGTGGCCAGCCCACTGCCTGCAAAGACACCCCCCAGATCTTATAGTCTGGTGCCCAGCCTGCCATCAAAACAGATAACGCACAGCCCCCACACACACAAGTAACTCGGTGGTCGGATGCCCAACCCTGCCACCAAACAATACATAGGGCCAATGATTTTCCCTTTTCAGTGGAAAACACAGGTAAAAAATGGAATTTGTAATTTTTATTCCAGAACTTGGGAGTCAGTTTTTCTTGAAGAACCTGACTTTGCACTAGCTTTTTGGATAAACCATTCCATTGTATGCCTTATTTTTTGTATAAAACATGCTGATTTGCCCTCAGTTTTGGGGGGAAAAAACTGAAAAACAGATATTAAGATTTTGGCAAACAGAATTGCACATTTTTGAAAATTGTAAATTGTTGGCTGTAAACAGTCTCCCCTCCAAATAGCATGCAACATTGTGGTACCCACACCCGGCGCCACCAAACCACACACTGACACGGGTCCCCAATTCCCAGTGTCGGTAACTGAAAAAAATAAAACCATTCCTCGTTGTCCTTTGTACCTGTAAAACCAAAAAATGGTCTCTCAGTGTCTTCACTACCCTCCCCCGACCCTTCAACCTCCACTCATTGCCTCCCATCCAACACATCCCCTACTCCTCCCTTACCTATCTGGTTCACTGCTGAATTCCTGTCATTAGTGCCGCACATTTTGTTTCTACCAGTGCCAACCAGGAACTGACAAGGTAAGTCTGATTGACAGCTTTTTAATGTGTTTTAGACTTTCACTCATAAATGCCATTTTTCAAATTTGTTCACCAAATATTTAACATAGCCTTTTTTTGACACCACTTCATAAACAAGGGAGATGTAGTTTTTCAAATCCCCGTCTAAACATGTTTTGACACTCTGCAAAATTCTCTTTTAGACAAGATTTTTAAAAAATTACCTGTCATGGTCATAAGGTGGGGCCATAAAAAGTCTATGTTGAAAATTTGGGGTCAGAATGTTTAAAAAAAACAAAGTTATGAAGCAGCGTTGACTCATAACGTTGTGATTTTTGCTGATTTTGGCCTCAGATTTTCAGCATGGCCCATTTGCTACCCTTCCACATGGAAAAGATAGATGATATTTTTTAAATCCAATCTGAAAATGTTTTTGTGGTTGCACTGTGAAATCACCTTTGGGATGGGATTTAAAAACTGCAACCTATCTTGCTCAACATAAGATTGAGTTATAGAAAGACATCAGTATGTTGAAAATTTGGGATCAAAATATTGAAAAAAAAATGAAGTTATGAAGAAATACTGAATTTTTTCGACATTCACTGATAACTATTATTCTTGCGGATTTTGGTCCCATATTTTCAACAAGGTCCTTCTGTTAGTCCACCTCATGAGCGTGACAGGTGTCATTTTCCATATCCTATACGAAACATTTTTTTGCAGTTCCTCCACAAAATCACTTATCTGACAGGATTTTAAAATTCCTCCTGTCTTGATCATAAGGTGGGATGATAACAAGACTGCGTTGCAGTTTTTCGGTCAAAATGACAAAAAACAGCAAAGTTATGAAGAAGTGGTGCACTTATAATGATATTTTTTATTCTGTTCACCATTTTTCAGCTCTAGGGCCCCCATATTCAGATGGTTAGCATGATACAAACTGGGTTAGTGCAGCACTTACTATGAATAATGACAGCCAATGGGGCGGAGGCCATATTCAAAGGACCCTGATGCACTGAACTGCCCAAACAGCGATGCTGTGAAGAATATACCGCTGCACCCATACAGTTGAGGGGTCCCTCACACATACTGGGCGCAGCAGGAAATTCAGCTGTTTCAGCAGTGCCAAACTGTCTCTGTCGCAGTGCTGTTTAATGCTGCCGAACCCGTGTACTTATTTCCATGCACAGTCACCCCCCCCCCAAACAATCACTTGTCCTGTAGATGTCTTGTATATGTCTAGTGGTCCCTCATCACCCGTCCTATAGCAGTCTTGAATATTATGGGTGGTGTAGTTGTTCCCCCACACCCTGATCATCTCTCCTGTTACTGTCTGGAATATTGGTGGTCTAGTAGTGCACCCCCCAATAAGTGCATCGGACCCCCCCACCTGCTCAGGACCCTCCTTCTCCTACCAACCCAGTTCTGGTCACTAAGCTGAACTACAGCAGTGGTGACGGCGACCGGCAAAGCCCTCCACTTACCAGATAAGCTTGCAATACTCTGACTGTCCATGAGTGATTGAGAGTACTCTAGAAACAGCTGCTTCTAGAGTACTCAGCATCACCCATGACACTCAGATGGTGGACGGGCGAGATGGTGAGAACAGTGCCGTAGTTCAACTTAGGTGACCAGGGTGAGGGATGTTTCAGGGAGTAGGGTCCTCAGTAGTAGGTTGGGAGTGGGTTGGATGCCTTTTCAGGGTGACCACTAGACCACCAGAAATGTCCAAGACAGCTACAAGATGAGCGATCAGAGGGCAGAGGGACCACTTGACTAGCGGGAATATGCAAGACAGCTACAGAATGAGCGCTCTAAGTGGGGGCGAGGGGGCTGCACACACATGGTAATGAGATCATAATGGGCATGAAAATGGCCCATAGCACATAGATGCCCAGTGGGCCCTTTAGCATGGTAGAACTGAATATGGCCCACAAGGGCCCTAGTGTTGCCCTGTTTGGGCCCCGCTATCTCCATAGGGCTGTTATGACCCACATTCAGTCTAATTCTGTGTCATAGTCACTGTCACTGCACTGGCACAGACGAGTATTCAGAAAGTCATCGCACTCTGGTCAGAGTGCGCTAATTTTCTGATTATTTCCTCAAAGCCAGCAGTGCGCTAATTGACATGCAGTGCTCTTGTCAGCACAGTGCACACAGTTGGCTCTGATATGGAGACCTATACCTCTTAGCCCGGTGGAACTCCAAATCCACAAGACAGTGGCTACTGGGGGTAAGAAAGGTCTGCCCGTAGCCTCACGCTGTTGTTCTGACTTGTAGCAGCATGCAAGCAAAACATGTTTATGAAATGGGCATCAGAATTTAGGCATCCTGATTGGTCCATAGTTGTGTGGAATTCCTTCTTACGCACAGGAAAAAGGACCAGCAGTGCCCTGTGGGCACTGATCCTAGTAAAGATGCCAGTTAGAATGTTGGCAAATTGAAAATCAGCCATCTTGTTTTCACCAACAGCGAGTGAAATACAAGGCTGTATTTTCAATCTGTCAACATATCTGTAAATATGTTTTATTTGTATTTAGTTTTTGTTGACCGAGTAAGTGCACTAGACAAATCCTGCCTATTTTCAGGCACGACCCGAGGAAGGGGGATACAGATGAATGCCAACTGACCTTGAACCAGATTAAGCTGTTGGTATTTTTAGTGAATGAGGGAAATGTGGCCAGGACACCAGGGAAATTCTCCTACTCTTTTCAATAAGTGCCATGGGATCTTTAACATCCACCTGAACTACCACCAGTCCAGGCAGATGGGACCTCGGTTCAACGTCTCATCCGAAAGATGGCACCTCAGAAGTGCAGCACCCCTCTCATGCTGCACTACGGTGTCAGTACTGGGATATTAACCCAAGTGCCAGATGTGGGAACTGAACCCACAGCCCTCTGATCTCCCGGCCTCAGAGGCGAGTGTGCTAATATTGAGATGCCCATTTCATAAATGTTTATGCTCAAGGCATAATTTAAAAAAAATACAGGCTATCACCAGCCTGCCCAGTCACTGTACCTCCGAACTGCCGAGCAGCTGTCTCCCAACCGTCGCCCACTCACTCGCTTCCGCATCGCCGTAATGGCTTAAAAAAACAGCGTGTTCTGCCTGGTGCCATAAGGTACAGAAATTTCAGCATAAGTTCTTGGTGTGCTCACTGTACCTCTGAACCGCCGAGCAGCTGTCTCCCAACCCGCTGCCCACTCACTCGCTCCCGCATCGGCGTAACGGCTTACAAAAACAGCGTGTTCTCCCTAGTGCTTCCTGGTGCCATAAGGTACAGAAATTTCAGCATAAGTTCTTGTTGTGCTCAATGTACCTCTGAACCGCCGAGCAGCTGTCTCCCAACCCGCTGCCCACTCGCTCGCTCCCGCATCGGCGTAACGGCTTACAAAAACAGTGTGTTCTCCCTAGTGCTGCCTGGTGCCATAAGCTACAGAAATTTAAAAAAAAGGAAAGACAGCATAATTTCTTGTTGCAAACTTTCTAAAGTAAATGAAGTAGTAGTGCTGCTAGTTGGGGGGGAGGGAGTGCCATGACAACTACATGATGGAAAAAAAAATACAAGTAAGGATGCCTTAGCAGGTCAGAAGTCCTCAACTTAAAGAAACAAACAGGCAGAGGAACTGTTTTGTTAAAAAGTAACACAAATATTTAAGCTTTTCACTATGAAATACTGTTCATTTTAGTTATGACATACATCTGTATTTTAGATAACCATTTCATAAGCGCAATAAGACACTCCAGGATGTGCATTAGACACTTTAACACACGACTAGGAGGCTCAACGCACTCGGCCAGTGGCCTCGTGCCTCACTATGCCTCCTAGCCATCTGTTAAAAGTGTGTAAGGTACACCCTATCATGTCTTATTGCTTACTTGGCATTGACAGATGATTGTTTTGTTTTTTCTCTAAGAGAATGATTGTTACACTTGTGGAGGTAGACAAGTGTTGTCCTACTGAAGATGTGTGGCCTGTTATGAAGTCTGTTTTTTAACATTTGTTCAACCCACTGTACAGAGCTGACTTTCCATCATGATATTTTGTCACCTAGCTTTCCTTGGCACCCAAATAACTATGCGACTGGCTTGACCAATTCAGCTGCATCACTGCTTTGCTCCATTAGTGCATATAAATCAGACAAAGTGCTGGGGAGAGCGATGGCACGGCATATTCATTACCACAAAGGCTGAAAATAGTAGTGGTGTCCTTGTGACACTCAGATGCACTCTAGTTGACTGTTATCTGTTGCGCACAGACCTCAGTGGCATCCCCTTCCTCTGTTTTTACTTGATTTCATTTTTATTCTTTCCTCTTTTCTTTTTTACTTGGTTTCATTTTTATTCACTGTCTTCTTCTGATGACTTTCCTTTGTTTCCTTTTACCTTGCTTTCTCATTCTTGTAGATGGTTCAGAACTTTGAGAGATGATGGCTTGTACATTAACAGGTACACTTGCATGTCTTGCGTGTGCCTGTTGCACCCTTTTCAGTGAAACATTTTGTGTGCAGATGTGCATTTTTGGGAAGCACTGACTCATTTGTAGTCTTCTGACATTTTCAGGAGAGGATGGCCCTTCCCAGATGGGCCTGGAAGATCTAGCCATGTTCCGAGCTATTCCCACAGCCACAGTTTTCTACCCAAGTGATGGTGTGTCTACAGAGAGAGCCGTGGAACTAGCTGCAAACACAAAGGTTAATAAATATAACTATCTTAGAGTTATGCACAGTTACTATTAAGCAAAGTTCACATATATTTCATTTATTTTAGTCTTAACAGGCAGTTTCACTGTTGGTCTTTTCTATGGTGCATTTTTAACAAATTTTAATGCAGTTCCTAGTGACTGTGACATTTATATAAACTGGCGTTCTTATGTTGCTTGACAAATGGAAAGTTGCTAATGAAATTAAAAATGTTGCGCCATAGCCAGCCCAGTGGGGGAGCAGTTGCGCTTCTGCCCCCCACGCTGGCAACCCAGGTTCAGGAACTGACACAGTCACTCTGTGGGTCGGCAGGGCGAGGGAGGATCGAGTGCCCAACGGCAGCTCTACTTCCTCAGAGAGGGAGGACACCATTACCTGCTGCAGAGACTGCCACCTTGCTGAGGCCAGGCAGCAGTGTGATGTGCTGGGGCACATGTCCCTACGCTCCAGCTCAGGGGAGAGAAGGGAGAAAAATGCTGGACTGCTACATACCGGCACATCCTACAGGCTCTCACATGACAGGACATGGCTAGCCACAGAACGGGGTCATAGCCGTGCACATGAAAACATCGCGGCTATTAATGCCACAGCAAAACAGCGCCAGACCAGAACAGAGTCGGCCAAAACGCCGACCTGTTCCACACACCACACCCACTGCAAACAATGGGTGAAAATTTGTTTTCTCTGGGGGCTTCAGCTTTGTCCCTCACACACCACGGAACTTAAATAACTAACTCCGGGGGCAGTGGGACCTCGGGGATGGGGAGAAACTAGGAAGGGGGTATTTATTTTTTTGGGGGGGTGGCAAAAAATTTTTTGCAAAACATTGTAGCAGGAGAGACCTGGGGGAAACTGAACCACGGTCCCAGATCTCCCGAATGCACCATGTGGTGGTGCCCTAGCCACTTCTCCATGAGGGCAGTTTGACCAGGCACACAGCACACCGCAACATATCCAGCTTTGCATTCTACATGCAGCGACAGGGGTAGTGGTATTCCCCTGCCGATGTTGTACCCCTGTCGCTGTAGTACCAATACCAGTATACAGCGTGGTCAGTACCACACTGTCTTAAATGTGCATTATTGACCCAGTACGGCTAGCCATCTACCAAATAGGGTTATGTGTAAGTGCTGGATAACCGGTAAGTGTGTGAGAAGGTCGTGCTGGCGGGATGCCGCTGGGCAGACCTGGGAAACAGGAGGATAAATTACTGACTGGAAAGAATGTTGATCCATTTACTATGTTACAATGCATGCTTATGTCTCTTGTTTTCTTTCATAACGTAACAGATGCATTTGAATCTACTGTAGCTGTTTGTATTTTTTGACATTTTTGTTACATCAGCCTGTTTCTCTCCTTACTATAAGACTGGTAGGAAGAGTAACTGACTGTCACTAACATGAGCACATTCATCCTGCGAATGCTTATACACCCATTCCTTACCCATGCATTTCCCTCTGCATGCTCTTGCACCTACCCGCTGTCCTTAGGGCAGACGCCTCAGTGCGCTCCAACACATTCACTTAATCCACACCATCGTCCACTTTTTCACACACCTGCACATGCAGTAGTAGCTACCTAAATTAAATGCCACCCTAACAAACCTGCTGATAGACCCCACCCCACCTATGCAGCCAGTCATACGTAAATAAATCTGTCCACCAAGCCCCAAATTCTTGCACACAGTCACTTGCGATCTCTCCCACCCACAAAACAGCCCCCTCGCCCCATCTTGTTTTTTTTTTTTTCTCTTTTGTCTTTCTCACATTCCTGCCTGTGAAAACCTGGCCTGGTAATTTTGTGTGGACCTAGTAACTGCAACTGCAAGAGAGAGTCTGTCAAAAAATGAATGTTAAAGACACTTTTCCTTTGATTTTCACTTGTGTGGTCTAAGGTTTAGAGTACAAGGTAAAAACCAGGAGACCCCGGTTCAAATCCTGCCACAGCTACTTACTATATGGCCCTGAAAAAGTCACTTCATCTCTCAGTGAAGAATTTCATGTGCAGAGATTTTAACTGTATTCCTGGATTTATAAATGATCTTATCAATCAAATGATTATATTATTTTGAGAATAAAATAATCTCTTCTGGGAAAGAAATGTTGTTTGCAGTATCCCACTTGGAGAACATCTATTTTTTTCCAATTTATTTGCCCAGGATGACCAGGCTGGGATACAATATTTATTTTAAGGGTTGGGGGGTCCTGCTTCTACAGAATTTAACAGCTGAGTAGACTGTGCATTTGAGCCTGTATAAACAGCTGTCATCTCCCAAACCTGACGTGGAAACACCTGGTCATCATCACCACTGCCAGACAGGTGATGGAGCTCCAGGGACTTTCTAAACGGTCATCACATCTCATTTTCCATAAAGACAAGGTTGTCCTACACCCCTGTGCAAAATTCCTGCCCAAGGGAGTCACTGAGTGTCCCCTGAACTAGGCGAAAATTCTACCTGTATTGTTCCTGAAGCCTTATACTGTGGATGCCAAAGCATAAGCCGCACATGCCTGGGCTCTGCTCTTCTACCATAAGAAAATGGTAACATAGAAACATAAGGTACATAAGATAAGGAGTGTCTGGCCCACCTAGTCTGCTCATTTCGCTACCTACTTAACTCCAGATCCTAAATGATCAGCAGCTGACCCTCTCTTTCCTACCGCTAGGGTTGCCTTCTGTCTATCCCATGCATTCTTGAACTCACCAGTCATTTTAGCCTGTACAACCTCTGCTGGGAGGCTGTTCCATGTATCCACCACCCTTTCTATGAAAAAATACTTCCTCGCGTTCCCCCCGAGTCTCCCCCAGCCTTATATTGTGACCCCTTGTTCTTGCATGTCTCTTTTTTGAAAGATGCTGCTTTTTGAAAGATGCTGCCGTCCTGGACCTTGTTGATTCCCCAGAGGTACTTAAATGTCTCTATCATATTCCCACTCTCCCTCCTTTCTTTTCCAGGGTATACATATTGAGATCTTTCAGTCTTTCCTCAATGTTTTTTGGTGCAGTCCTTTCACCATTTTTGTTGCCCTTCTCTGGACCACCTCTGTTCTGTCAATGTCCTTCCAGAGATGTGGTCTCCAAAACTGAACACAGTATTCCAGATGTGGCCTAACCAATTGTCTGTACAGTGACATCACTACCTCCTGTTTTCTACTGGCGATGCCCCTCCTTGTGCACCCCAGCATCCCTCCAGCCCTCCCCACCACATTGCTTGGCCACATTTAGGTCATCTGTTATGTTTACCCCTGGGTCCCTTTCCAGTCTTATCATTGTTAGCATCCCCTTCCCCCCATTTTGTATTTCTCTCCAGGATTCCTGTGGTCCAAGTGCATGAATTTGCACTTTTTTGCATTGAATTTAAGCTGCCACTCTCTTGACCACTCCTTCAGTCTGCCTAGGTCTCTTCTCAGTTTTTCCACCCCGTCTGGAGTGTCTACCCTATTGCAGATCTTGGTCTCATCCACAAAGAGGCACACCTTCCCTTCCAGCCCCTCCACAATGTCACTAATGAAGACATTGAAGAGGATCGGCCCCAGAACTGAACCCTGTAGCACCCCAGTGGTCACCTCCCTCTCCTAGGATTGAACTCTGTTCACCACCACCCTCTGTGTCCTGTTGCTCAGCCAATTTCTGACCCATTTTACCACCTTGGGACCTACTCCAAGACTGCACAACTTGTTTACTAGCTGCCTGTGTGGGATGATGTCAGATGCCATGGTAAACTCTGGGTAGGTCATGTCCACCACCCTTCCCTGATCCACCATCTTGGTTACCCAGTCAAAGAAATCTATCATTTGTTTGACAAGATCCCTCTGCTATGAATCTATGTTGCCTTGGGTCTTGTGCCCCACTTGCCTCCAGATATGCCACAGTCTTTTCCTTTAACATGGATTCCATGATTTTCCCCACCACTGAGGTCAAGCTGACTGGCCTGTAATTTCCAGCCTCCACCCTGCTCCCACTTTAGTGTAGTGGTACCACATCGCCCTCCTCCAGTCTCCCGGCACCACTCCCTTCTCCAGTGATTTGTTAAATAGGGCTGTCAGTGGTGCCCCTACTACCTCCTTGAGTTCTGTCAGTATTCTGGGATGCATCCCATCAGGTCCCATTGCCTTGTCCACTTTTAGTTTCAAGAGTTCCTTTAGGAGTCCCTCCTCTGTGAATGGACTGGTGTCCACCCTCCCCCCACCCCCGTGTGTGTTTCTACCCCCTCATTTTGGCTCCTCCCCTTCCCCTTCCTTTTCCTATGTAAATACTGAGCAGAAGTATTCGTTTAGAATTTCTGCTTTCTCTCCTCCCCTCTGCAACCCCCACCCCATTCAACCTCACAATCCCTCCATTGCTCCTTTTCCTTTCCTTGCTATACCTTTCTTCAGTTTGCACCTTTGCACATCTGACTGCTTTCCCTACCTCCTTCTGTTTTGTCTGGTACACTACCCTCCCTCTGTGTTTCCTTTTACTTTCTGAATGCCTGTTTTTCCCCTAACCTTCCCTGCTACCTCTTTTGAAAACCATAGTGTTTTGTTTTTTTCTTTCTTTTTGCTTTATTAGCTTTACAGGGAGGCCTGTTGTCTCTGTTATGGCTCCTTTCTACCACTGTGCCTCCACTCCTCCTCCTCCCTCTCCTTTTGCCAGGATTTGTTTTTTTTTAAATTATTTATTTATTTTAATCTTGGATTACAAATACCTTTGAGCTGCAAGCTCATTTACAAAGGTTTCACGTCAATGGTAACAAAACATACATTAACATATAATAAAGTAAAAGTGCAGTACATACAGTGTGGTATTTAAGACATAAACATAGTAAGAAGAATGGTAACACAGAATATTAAGGACAAAGTTATACTAGGGTCAGATGGCTGTGCATTAAGGTAAAATCAAGGAGGGAGAGGAGGAAAAGAGTACAGGACACTTAGAGCAGCCAAGGCCTTGTCAGAGTTAACTTAGGGCTGAAAGGGTATAAATCAGGTGGAGACGAACGCAATAGGTAGGCAAGAGAAAATCTGGACGAAAGGGTAGGGTGGGAAGGATAACTATTGGCTGAAAAAGGAGCAGGACAACAGAGATGCCGCCGGGGCCATGTCTTTGATAGGGAAGTAGGGGGGTATGGCTGAGGAAGGGGGTGGGGGGGTTTTTCCAGAGGTCTTCCCCCATTTTTGCAGAGTCTGCCCTCTTGAAGTCCAGGACCTTTACTTTTGAGTGGCTCGACTCTACTACTGTCTTCACCTTAAACTTCACTGTATTGTTATCGCTGGTCCCTAGATGGCTACCCACAGATAGATCTGTTATTCTGTCACCATTTGTGAGAACCAGGTCTAGTATTGCTCCTACCCATATGGGCTCCTTCACCAACTGTCTTGAGACACGCCCCTTCCAGGGCATCCAAGATATCTCTGATCCTGGTAGTGGCTGTTGCGTATGTGTTCCAGTTAACATCTGGCACAGTGAAGCTTGCTAGCTGTTCTTAACCATCACTGAAGCTGCCCTAGGCAGACCAGCAGCCAGGCAGATGACTGGACGGTGGATCACATCCTATATCCATCTGTGTTATCAGTTGGCTGGTGACAGGGTCAGACTGGGTTACAGGGGGGCCACCTGGAAAGGGGATACAAGGGTCTACCTGAAAAATTAATGGGGGGGAGACCAGAGTGAAACACTCATATTGTATTCCAGTTCAATTTTATATACTAGCCCTGTGTTTGCACCTTACATTTACCTGTACTGTGCCACATACCCCATTTAATTAGAAAAAAAAGATGATAAATGCAAAAAACTTCAGAGTTTGGAAGGTGACCAGGTATCCAACTGAGGGTGGCCCACCTGGAAATGTCCAGGTATCCTGGTGGGCCAGTCTAACTCTAGCTGGTGAGGAGCCACCAAGGATGCTAAAGTCTCATTCTGCCAGACATTCTTCTGCCTCTGCTGCCACTGTTTGTGCATTCCCATTGCTAAGATAATTAGAGCTGCTACCCAGTCGAGTGCATACACATTCATATCCTGTCAATAGACCTGCTCAGTCATTGAGATGTTGCTTTTGTGTCCCCAACTCTCTATTTTCTTTTTACCTAATTTGGGATGCTTACCTTGTCCCCTCATCCAGAGGACTGCCAGATGTCTGCCTAGGTCTGAATAGTGAACTGAACTGAATCTAGGTAGTCAGAAATAGAGGATCCTACTTCAAGAGGTTTCATGTAGTAGGTCATAACATGTGGAACTATGCCCTCTGGCATCAGGACCTCACGGCAAACTTTTGCTAGCAATGTCTGGTGGAGGACCGCCCACCTGACATCACGTGACCAATGTCATCGCGACCCTATATAATGGGCAGTCCCCGCGCCCGCCTTCCAGTTCTTTCTTGCCATCGACCTGCGTAAGAACCTCATGGTAAACGTTGCTCCAGTCAATCAGATGAACCAGTGGGTAGTGTGTCATGATACCACATCAGTTGCTTGGGTTCAGTAGTGCAGAGGGGGATGGGGTGATGTTACCATGTGGCAGTGCTCCCAGAGAGAGAGAGAGAGTGGTGCCACAAGACTTCTTCATGGGCCAAGGAGCTAGCCTCCTCCGAAGGGCATCTCTGCATGTCTGTGCATTCCGCAGGGACACTGCCTGCCGCAGGGCTGAAGGTGGGTGGAAGTAACTGGAGACCCCCCCCCAAAAAAAAAGAAAAAAGCAATGGGGCATCTGAATTGCGGTCACCAGCACCTTCAGCCCTGCTCCATATTAATTACCACAAACTGCAGCAGTGGAAGATGGAACTGTGGGGTCACTGGCAGAGCACATGAAGCAGGTGATGGTGGCAGCTCAGGGGCCAAACAGCTGTATAAAAAAATTGAGCTTACCTACTTGAAAGCATAGTTCTACTACTAGTATTCAGTTCACATCCACATGACCTACATTTCCCCTGCTCAGAATTCTGGTTCCAGCATGCATATTTTGGTTCAGTGGGGTTGGAGCTGGAGAACCAGGTGGTTGTGTGGTAGGAAGAGTCAAGCTTGAAGATCCTTTCAGTGACTGAGCATGCTCTGTGGAAGACTGCCTTAGTGTGGATGTGGCCCAAATACTATTAGCATTATGGTTACAGGTAAGTAACCTCTATTTTTTTTCTTAAAAAGGAGCAATCACTAATTTAAGTCCCACACTTAAGTGAGAGGCTGCCCTCGATTAGTACCGTAAGTGCCTAGTAAACTGTTTATATTTACAGCTGAATAAAACAGTAAAATGTATCTGGTTGATCCTGCTGTCCCATCCCAACATATTGTAAAGCCCTCTGCTCCAGCGGCATCCCATAGTTCTCTATTGTTGACATCAGCCAAGGGTCTCAGCCACGTGGGGATTCATTTATTCATAATACAGCTTAGCTGCAGCTCACCATTGTCTATTGACTGGCTGCTGTTCCTGGCACCACCAGTACAGCACAGAACAGCCACGACCTGAAAACCAGCACCTCATTTACATAACTGCAGGGCAAGCTGTGTGAGCTAGACATCTGGAACCACTAAACAGTGATCAGTTGTAGGACTGTGAGCTGTGTAATAAAATTTGTTCTGATAATATGAGCCAGGCTCATTTTGCAGTTCCATGCTGCGCCATATTCGCAGGTACGCACACAGATGTTGTTTTAAGCAAACCCTGTTTGTGCTGACGAACATCTAGATTTGCATTGAGCCACTGTCTTCTTCACCATGCAAGGAAAACTGTAATGGATGCTTAATGCATTTTTCTAGTATCCTGGAAATGCATTATAAATATAATATTCAAACAAAAGTCAACTTAGATTTCATTTATGTTCTGTATATATTTCTCCTTGCGTCTTATTACTGTGTACATTTGCATGAAAACGGGCCAGATTCACAAAAAGTCCCAGAGCACAGTGCAAAAGTTTGCGTTACGCTTTGCGATTGCCCAGTTGTCAGAGATTGCTATTCACAGTCGAATAATGCATCTGCACTATCCGCCTGTGAATAGGGCCAGGACGAGTCAGCGCTAACCCCAGTACCTCCACGTCTAACCCCACTAGTGCCACCGCAACATGCAGCAAGGAGAGTATGGCTCTGCTAGAAAATGCGCAGGTGCTTTATTTGGAATTCACAAAAGCACCCATGTAAATGAGCACATTTGGGCATGCAAGGTGCCATGTGGCCATCTGCATGCCCATTATGGGCCCATTTACATAGGCTGTGCTGGGGTTGAGCAGCCCCCCACCAACTCATCACTGGCCCAGCATAAAACATAAGTTTCCCTGGTGCTGGTGACCCCCCCACACACACACACTGATTGCTGGGATAAGTACAAAACACAGATTTCCTGGTGTCAGTGGTCCCCTTCCCCGTGATCACCGTCCCGATAACAAAACATAAGTTTCCCTGGTGCCAGTGGTCCCCCTTCAGCGATCGCCGATCACCAAACCAATGTAGAAATACATCCTTCCCTAAGGCAGTTGTCCCCCTCACTGCACCCATGCCCGATCTATAAGTAATATTCCCTGGTATCCAGTGGTCCCTTCCCCCGCCTGCACCCATACCCGATTTGGGAGTAATATTCCCTGCTGTTCAGTGGTCCCTCCCCCAACTCGATCCCTTGCCAAATGTTAACATACGTTTTCCCTGGTGTCCAGTGGTCACCTTCCCCCGCCTGATCCCTCACCCAATGTAAAATGCAGTTTCTCTGCTGTCCAGTGGTCCCCTTCACCACCCGATCCCTCGCCCCATGTAAACGTACATTCTAGGAGCATGGATATGTTGTTCATCCACACTGTTTGGCATGTCCCCTTCCACTTTCAATCTTGCCGGAAGTCTTCAAGCTGGCTCTTCCCACCCACCTGGGTGGTATATACCTCGGCTCCACCCCATGACGCCAGATCTTCCTTTCTGCTGGAAGATACAGGTTCCCCTGTTCTCTTGCAGCAGTTTGTAGGCCCTGGATTCAAAGCGTCGTTTTTAACCGAAAATAGTTTTAAAACTTGTTTGAGTAAGCTATTGCGATTTTACCGCATCTGCCATTGGAGGAAAAAATCTTCCTCCAGATTTCGCCAATGCCCCTGCGGCTAGAAGATGTCGCGCACCAATCCCCACCTAACATGCGTCTACTGTCTAGGCGTCGGACATGACAACTGGTCTTGTGGATTTTGTCTGGCCTTCCATCCCAATGTCCTGGATGACCGCAAGGTGCGTTTAAAGCTTGAGAGACCGGAGAAAAGGAACCCGCCGGTAAAATCAAAGGAGGCAAGGTGGTCGGTTTCCGTGGCCACGGGATCTGCCGAACAGCTGGAACCGATGAAGGCATTCGAGGAGGAAGCAGCTCGTGCTTCGGCCAATCGAAGCTTCTCCATCCCGCTGAACTTTGGTTCCACTTTTACAGGCTCCTTCAAGAAGTTGTGCCAGTCTCTCCCCACTAGGGGTGAGGCACCCACGGGCTCGCACTCCTCCTGCCCTTGGAAGAGGGATAAGGAACCTGGGTGTTCATCCAAGCGAGGACGTTCTTGGGACCAAGAAAGGTCTGAGTCCCAGGAGCCGCCAGTCTCGACCTCGGTCGAGATCGTTTCCTGGCCACCGGCTTCACAGATCCTCAGTTGGGCCAGGAGGCCGAGGAGGTGGCCGATGAGGTCGAGATTGTTTTCGACCCAATCAACCCTTTGTCGCCAGCTCTGCCCGACGACTCCTTGGAAAGGACTTCGGTCCTTGTTTTCCATGATGAGGAAACCCAGCCCGCTGGTGTCCCCATCAAGGACCCGGTTCCGGACCCTCGGGTTTTACCGATCTCGGTGTCCCCTGATCAGCCGAGTCAGCCTCCCTGATCTCGGTCAAGGTCCAGAACCCCTAGAAAGCATAAGCATTCTAAAAAGAGGTGTCTCCACAGGTCTTCATCCTTCTCCGACGAGGAGAGGCTTCGGTGGAAACTCCGTCGATGCTATGAAGACCTCATGTGGCAACAGCTAATTTTGACCAGGCAGAAGCTGGCTGTGCCGCATACCCCAGCCATCACTTGGCTTCCGTCTCCCAGGCCGACCCCTCCGGAACCGAACCCATCGGTTCCTCCGCCCGTGGGGCCGGCCCATATCCTGGTTCGGTCTATCTAGGTCTCCATCGATTCAGGTAGAACCATTGCCTAAGCAGTCCCAGGGAGGGGCTTCCTGGAAAGAGGACTGCACAGACACCGGACTTCCCTGATGTCTGTCGATAACAGTCATCCCCAACTGCCCTTGGCGTATCGAGGGAGACCTAAGCAGGAGGCCATTGTATCCCGACTCTTCGGACTCGGACATCACCAGATTGCATTCCCATCCCGGGGATGATGAGTCATCCGTGGCAGGGTTGGAGGAAGGCCCTTCCTCCTTCCAGGGCATTCTCCGCCTCATCTCCGAATCCACCGGAATGCTCCTGGAGCCCATCCAGAAAAAGGCAGAGTACCCCCTTACTGATATCCTCAGAAAGGGGGACCCCCGACAGAGGCCTTTCCAGTGGCCAAAGCCATTGTTGGCCTGACCCTCGAGCTTTGGCAGCATCTGGCTTCCTGTCCAGCACCGTCTGCCCGCATGGCCTGCAAGTACGCAGTGCCCATGGGGTCCCTGGCTGGGTTCACAGACCACCCTTCGGCCGAGAGCTTGGTGACCGCTTCTGTGTTCAGGCATACTGGTAGCTTCACCGACACTGACTGACCTCCGGACAAGGAGTCCAAAAATATGGACCACTCTGTCCATAAGGTCTATGCGGCCTCTTCCTTAGGCCTTCATCAGGCCAGCTCGGCTGTTATCATGGCTCACTTCTTTCTTGCCCTCCTTGGGTCATTAGACGAAGTCCTCCCTCATCTCGCGGCGGACGTGCAGACCACGGTCAAGCAAGTCCGTGATCAGGGCCGTGCTGTTGCCAAACAGCAGCTCCAGACGGCCCTGGACATTGGAGATTTCTATGCCCGCTCTTTAGCAGCCACAGTGGCCACTCGCCACAGGGCTTGGCTGTGGCTTTCCTCCTTCCTGGCGGATACTCAGCATAAACTGACTAACGTGCCCTTCCTAGGCACCGACTTGTTCGGTCCAGGAGTGGCTGGTCACCTTCAGCGCATAGAGCAGTCCAGTGCCACCTTGGATGCTACTTCTGCGAAGGGATCTTCGAGCAAGAACCAGCAGAAGAGAAAGAAGAAGCCATTTTGGCACTCTTCCCCTGCGGTCAGGCAGCCCTCCTATCAAGGAGGTCAGCAGCAGCAGGCTCAAGCTTGGGCCTGTGGCCAAAGCAGGGTCCTCAACAGCCCTTAAAGGAGGCTGAGGCGCAGGTCCAGGAGCCTTCTCCTCCTCTAAGCCTGCTCAGTGACGGGTTGAGGGTCGCCACCCCTTCACCCGTCATGCCAGCTCTGGGTCCTACCGTGGAGGGTCGGATCCGCCACTTTCTTTCCGCCTGGTCCAATATCACTTCGGCCAGGTGGGTTCTCGAAGTGGTTGGCCAGGGACTGCCTCTAGAGTTCGAGCAGTACCCTCCCAGCCGAGCTCGCGCCCCTCGGGAGGAAAGGATCTCAGCTTGCACTCAGTTGGCTGTTCGAGATGATGTAGCTCAGCTCCTCCGCAAGGAGGCAGTAGCTGCATTGTCGGATCCTCCTACAGACCCAGGCTTCGTGTCCAGGTACTTCCTGGTGCCCGAGCGGATGGGGGTTGGCGCCCCATCCTAGATCTCCACGACCTGAATCAATATATCAGGTCCCGCACCTTCCGGATGGTAACTCTGAACCAGATCATACCATCCCTGGAGCAAAACATGTGATTCTGTTCACTGGATCTACAAGACGTGTTCTTTCACGTCCCAATCCTTCCGTCCTATCAGTGGTTCCATAATGGAAAACAGACTGGTTTCACAAACAATTAAGCAATTTGTATTACAAAATACAGAATAAGAGAACAGCAAATAAGTACACATTAGTGTAGCACGTGATTCAAGGCAGGGAGTGAGAAGAAGAGGGAATTAGGAGGGGAGCCAGATCAAGGAAGGGGAGAGCAACCAGGCGGCATTGTCAAGTAGCAGCTTGGATAGTAAGGGACGAAAAGCAAGGAAGACAGTAGGGGGAGATGGGAGGGCAGGAAGGGAGAGGAGAGTGAGAGGGCAAGACAAGTAGAGAGAACAGTGGAAGAACAGTGTTGGGGGGGAGGGTGAGGTCCAGGGAAGAGGGACAAGGATGTTAAGTGATGCAATCACAGGAGTTTTCAGTTAGGATGTGCTGACGAAGTTTGAGTTTGAATTCACCGAGACTAGTAAGGTTAGCCAAACCATCGTGGAGGCCATTTAACCAGTATGGCGCTTTGATACAAAAGGAGCGTTGGTATTGGGCAGTCCACCACATTGGGACTAGTAGGAGTGTGGAAGATGAGGTGCGTATATGTTGGGTCTTGGGGGATTTGTGAAGTAAGCATCCTAATCCCGAAGGCATGAGTCCAAGGAGAATCTTTTTGGCAAGTAAGCGATGTGGTATTTAATTCTCCCATGCAAGCTGAGCCACCCAGCCTGCATATAGACATTGCAGGTGTGGGTGAGGCATGGTGCACCAATTAGGAGTCTACAGGCCTTGTTCAGTGCCACAGTGAGCCTTCTGAGTGCAGTAGTGGAAGCAGTTCCGTAAATGACAAGGCCATAGTCGATTAAGGAGAGTACCGAGCTGTGGACAGCAAGATTTAGGGCTTCAGGTGTTAGAGACTTTCTCAGTCGGTAGAGGAGCCCAGTCCTGGTACTGATGGCTCTGGCAGCATTTTCAATGTGCAGTGAATAGGTGAGGTGTCTATCAAGGGTAACCTCTAGGTACTTGAACTGCTGTATTAGTTCAAGGGGGGTCACCTTGGGAATTTTGGATGGTAAGAGCATGCTCTTTATGTCGACTGCAGGCTGAGGAGAACAACAGGACTTTTGTCTTCTTGTAGTTTAGTACTAGTTTATGCTTGCGGAACCAGTGCTCAACTTCCATGAAGCCCTTTTGAAGGTTACTTTCAAGGAGGTAAGGGTCAGGGTGGCTTGCAAAAATGACAGCATCATCTGCGTAGAGCAGTGTTCACTGGTGGCAGGTAGTCAGTAGATTGTTAAGGAAGATGCTGAAAAGGAGTGGTCCCAGGACTGAGCCCTAGGGTACCCCAGACCAAACAGGCTTCTGGTCAGAGATAGCATTGGAAATCTTCACGCTGTTGAGATCTGTCCCCAAGATAGCTTCTAAACCAGGGCAGTGTATCAGTGGAGAGACCAGTTTGTGAGAGTTGTTTAAGGAGGAGTTGGTGATTAACCGTGTCAAAGGCCTTGATTAAGTCTATAAAGACTGCACCCACAAGACTGCCTTGGTCAATAGATTGCTGGATGTAGCTGGTGAATTCTAAGAGTGCGGTGGTGGTGCTGTGCCCTTTCCGAAAGCCATGCTGTTGTTCACACAGTAGGGAGTATCTATTGAGGTAGTCTACAAGTTGGTTGGCAACAATAGGTTTGAGTATTTTACAGAGGGGTGGGAGGATTGATATAGGCCTATAGTTGCTGTGTAGTGCATGGTGTCCAGATTTGTGAACTGGGGTAACAATGGCTGTTTTCCATGCCTGTGGGAATTGCGAGAGGGTTAGAGAGAGGTTAAGTAATTTAGTAATAGGTGGAAGTACTTCCTCCGTGGTGAGTGCGATTAGCTTGAGGTCTAAAGAGTCTCCACTGTGCCTGGACTTGCCTAGCACATTGTTTAGCAGTTTCCTGACCTGGGCCACTGAGACACGTTTAAAGTAGAAGGGGGGTGATGATTTGTCTTGGTCTCAGGATGATGTACTGCCATTAAGGTGGTATCGTCAAGGAAGTCTTGTGGTAGCACACTACTTAGGTCAGTGAAGGCATTATTAAAGGTATTCGCTTTTGTGAGCGGGTCAAGTATGGGGGTACCATCAAGGTTTAACATCGCAAGAGCCTTTTTTGGGTCTTTCTCCAGAACATCATTGATATTTGCCCAGAATTTACTGCTGTCACCCCAGGTATTGGTAAGTTGCTCCTTGTGGTGACTGCTTCTTGCTTTACGGATTTCCAGAGTGCAGGAGTTTCTTGCAGCTTTATAGGCTTGCCAGTCCTGTAGCTTGCCAGAAGATTTAGCACAGTACCAGAGGTATCCCTCCATTTCATGCTGTCAATCAGCCCAGAGTAATCCAGGGATGAACAGTGTCGTGCACCTTCATTTTCTTGAGGGGTGCGTGAACACACAGGCAGCATTGAACATAGTAATAAAATGCTGGATGATACATTAATGTCTGTAGAGGAGTCAAGTAGTGACCAGTCCTGACAGCACAAGTGTTGTTTTAGGAGTTACAGGTGGCCATGTCTTAGCACTCTGTTGTAGATAGATAGAGGTGGTGGGGAATGGAATTTGTTGGTCCAATTGCAACTAACAGGGGAGTGGTCACTGAGTGAGTCAGGGTGCACACTTACGTTGGTGACACGGTCAGGGCGATTAGAGATTATCCAGTCAAGAGTGGTGCTTGTCCCAGTCTTATAGTAATTCTAGTGGGAGAGCTGACCAGCTGAGTAAGGTGCAGAGCTGCCAGTGCATCCTTCACGGGGCCACTGGAGGCAAACAGCCAGTTTATGTTGAAGTCACCAAGTAATATTGTCTCAGCGATGTGATTTTGGGCTCTCAGGTAGTGCAGGACTTTATGAAGACCAGTGGTAGGGTCGGTGGGAGGTATGTAAACTGATAGGATTGTGAGAGTCTTGTGGTGGGCCCCCCAGTAGCACTTAAATTGCTAGTACCTGGGTAGGGCACCCAAGGTCAGCAACAGGCAAGACCAGTCCTTTTAGAGTGTCTTTTAGATAGATAGGACAACCACCACAACGCTTAGTCGATCTGTCCAATCTAAAGTTAGTGTAGCCAGGTATGGAAACCGCTACATCTGGTATTTTGGGAGACATCCAAGTTTCAATGACAGAGAGTATGTCGGAGTTGTTTAACAAGATCCAGGCTTTAAGGAGGTTGATTTTGCACAGGAGGCTGCAAATCTTAATAGAGGCCAGGTGAAGAGTTCCCTGTTTCCAATGATTATCCTTTGTAATGAGGCGTGCTGGTCCAGGGTTGGGGTGAATGTTACCTGATACCAGAAGTAGCAGGAGGGCGAACCTTAGGAGGTACTCTCTAATCAGTTTGGATGCTTGTTTAGTAGCCATTCTGGAACTATGCAATGATTTCGCATTCACTTTCATGCCCAGGAAGTGGAACATAATAGGTCCTGAGGTGGTTATGATGCAGGTAGGTGGGTAAGTAGAAACCCAACAATCACATTGAGGATGGATAAATAGAGGAGACCAGGGCCAATTTGAGATGGAAAAATAATCCCCAGAAGTCCAGCCTATTGTGTAGTGGAGGCTAATTCTAGCCACAAGGTTGCGGAGTTGGTTAGGTATAGTGTTTCCAGAGTGACTGATCAAGAAGAAGAAGATAAGAATGTGGTGCAGGGCAGCAATGTTAGCCATGAACATAGTGTCAAGTAAGATTTAATTAAGGGAGAGGATAGAACAGCAAACACAGAAATGCACAGTCCAGTTTCTTTCTGTGCCACCTGGGCTATTAGTACAACTTATGACAGCGGTCACCCAGGGTCACAGCTAGGTAGGGGTTTGACAAGAGGCTTTGGCTATGCAAGACCTTGCAGGCATGCACTCCCCAGCCCCATTATGTTGATAGCCTGGGGCACACTTACTCAAGTACAAGTGCAGGATGTGAAATCCTTTTGTCCTTATGCTTCCTTCGTTATTTAAAGAGGTTGTTTAAAAGCCTACAAATAGATCCCGTAGGAGCAAGCCAGACGAAAATGTGGATTCGAGCAGGACCCAGAGTCACTGAGTTTGTCAGACTTCGTTGCTTGACTTCTATTTTGCTTGGGATAGCTTCCAAAAAGTTGATTTTAAACTGAAAATGCAAATACCTAGTGGTGATGTTTTGCAGAAATCCAGTCCAGGAGACCTACAGATGTAGTGAGCAAGAATGGTGTAGTTACTCCAAGCAGAAAACCATGTAAATCCACAAAAACTAAGCTACAGACACAGACAAACACAAACAACCACCCACACAGACCCAGGAGGTGGGGCAGAAGGGCATCTAGAAAGGAAATCAACCAGGAAATGTTACGCCTTCAAATGGAAAAGGTTTTCCATTTGGTGTCAGGGTAAGAGTCTGGACCCCTTATCCTGCTCTGTGGCTAACATTCTCAACTACCTTTGGTCTCTCTCCAAAGGGGGTCTACGGTCATCGACCCTTAGGGTGCATCTGGCAGCCATTTCTGCTTACCGGGCATGGGCTGGTCAGCCGACATTGGCGCAGGAGGCAGTGGTCGGGCGCTTTTTCAAAGGCCTGGATCACATATCCCCTCCGGTGCGTGAACCTCCACCTCCGTGGGATCTGTTGCTGGATTTGGCAAAGTTCATGGGCAAGCCATTCGAACTCATGCACAAGTGTGAGCTCTCACACTTGTTGTGGAAAACGGCCTTCCTGATGGCTGTCACGTCAGCCAGAAGGACAGGGGAGCTCTAGGTGCTTTCAGTGGACTCCCCTTGTCTGGTCTTTCACTAGGACAAAGTTGTTCTGCCCTCCACCCGAAATTCCTTCTGAAGGTGGAATCAGAGTTTCACCTTAACCAGGTGTTGACTCTGCCGGTATACTACCATAACTACACCTCGGACACTGAGTACAGGCTCCATACTTTGGACCTGAGACGTGCTCTCTCCTATTATAAGGAGAGGACGGCGGAAATTCATGGAGAGGTTCGCCAGCTGTTTGTCACCTATGCTGAAGCCGCTTCTGGCAGACCTGCAGCCCCATTGCAAGGTGGATTACATCATGCATAGGTCTGTGCTATGAGTTGGCGGGCAAGGAGCCTCCCAGAGTGATAAGAGCTCATTCTGCCCACCATACTGCTGCATCGGTGGCTGCTCCCAGGGACATCCCTATCCAGGAAATCTGTCGGGCTGCTACCTGGAAGTCAGCAAACACCTTCATTACCCGCTACCACATCGACCTTGAGTCACACCGGGATGCTGGTTTTGGGGCCTCGGTTCTCCAATCTTTATTTCCCAAGTGGGGGTGTGCGCCTTGCCTCCCTCCTCCCAGAGAACTGCTTGAAGTCTGCCAAACAGTGTGGTTGAACAACATATCCACACTCGTAGAAGAACAGGTTACTCACCTGTAACAGTAGTTCTAGGAGTAGTATATGTTGTTCATCCTCACGCACCCACCCGACCTCCCCGGCTTTGGGTGTACCACTTTGCTTCCAGCAGGCTAAGATGCAAGCGTCATGATGCGGAGCCAAGGTATATACCACAAGTGGGTGGGTGGAGGAGCCATTGAAAACTTCCGACAAGATTTAAAGTGGAAGACATGGCAAACAGTGTGGATGAACAACATATACCACTCCTAGAACTACTGTTACAGGTGAGTAACCTGTTCTTTTCCCTGGTGGCCAGTGGTCCCTCCCCTCATCCGATCCCTGTCCCTGGTGTGACAAACCCATCACCCCAAAACACAGCTCCGGAGCCGTCCTGCAATCTCCACCACCCCCAGCCTGTTCCTTGATGGTAACCAGTGCCCCCCCCCCCGGATCTGCTCGCATATACATATACTTCCTCAGTGTCTAGTGGACCCCCCTCCCTAACCCCAATCTGGCAACCGCTCAATATATATACTTCATTCCCTGATGTCCAGTGCCCCCCCACCTCAGCATGTAGTGCCCCGCCATCCCGCTCCCCCCATTCCTTCTCTGAGATGGCGACTGGCACAACCCTCCACTCTCCACCATGGCCAGCCGCCAGCTGAGCTATCTAGGAGAGCGTGCTGGTTGTCCATCACTAAACGCGTACTGTATACAGTATGTACTCCTTGGCAGCTCAGTCAGTGGCCTGCTGTGGTGGAGAGCAGAAGGCTGTGCCGGTCGCCAGCGCAGGGAAAGGATGGGGTGGCGGGGCACATCCTGCCGGGCTGGGGGAGTCCACTTGTTATCTAGAAAGTCTAGATTTGTTATCTGGAATCCAGCTCTAGATGAATCAGATTCTTGTATGTCTGTAGTGTTAGCCAAAGAACACACACACACACACACAAGCAGTACGCAATAATAAGGAAAGGTTTATTACAGTACTCACACCAAACATGTGACAGAGAAAATCACAAGGGAGTCAGTTTCTCACCAGTCCTTGAGGAAGGTACAAGTCTCTCCTAGCTGCCTTGCAGAAGGTTATATAGTACAGATAACAACATAGTTACAATGATGATAACATAGTTACAGATATAAGGAACATAATGCATTGGTGTATAGAATGTAAACAAGGCATCTCCCCTGGGCAGTTACTTAGGAAACAGAATTACTAATGAATAAGAAGTTAGACAAAGGAAATGATCTGTCAGCACTAAATCACAGCAAAGGAACTGCTGAACAGCCAGAAATACATGTGGCGTAATAACTAATTAGAAGACACATACAGCATATCATTATATGAGAATATAAGTATATAAGAATATACAGTAATCACTGATGATCTGTAAAGGCCCTCTTCTCAGTGATATGGGTCAGAATATATATGTATACAATACACAAAACATAACACAGGTAAATACATTATAATGAGGTATAATATATATCATGCATGACAAGTGTAAAACGTAAATCATAACAGTAAAATAGCATATAAAATGATGTAAATATAATATATAGTAGCATATATTAGCAACAAAGCACATTCCTAGTACCCGTGCTTGTACGATGCATACCTACATCTACATATTATTGCAAATAGCAGTATCTCAGTATAAGTGTCCAGTAATACATTGTATTGTGTATGTGGGATAATAAGGGTGCATAACTCATCGTATAACACAATGGACACCAGGGAATGAAATATGTTTATTGAGCGGTCACCAAATTGGGGTAAGGGAGGGGGGCCACTAGACACCAGGGATGTACATATTTATATACGAGCAGATTTCCAGGTCAAAGCTGCTGATGAATGCGAAGAAGGCCAGGCTGATGTACTTCTCACCAAAAAGGGGTGAGGGGAGTTTAAGGGGTGTGAATAATCTTAAGATTCATATGCAGAATCTTATTGATCTTGAAATAGTAGATAATTATTGTTACTTAAGGGTCTATTTCAATACAGAATTGTCTTTTGTAACTCGTATAAATAATACTATAAGAAAAGTAAATAAAAAGTTGGGGATGCTAAAAAGAACAACTGGGTTTTTGAAACAAAAAGAAAGAAAATTGCGGAGCAGATTATTTTGCCAACTTTGAATTATGGTAATTTAGTCTATATGTAACCCCTAGGTGGCGCTATCCCAAGGGCTACTTCCCCTGTCTGCTTGGCAAGTAGCAGGTTAAGGGGTCTGAGTTCTGAACCGGGTGCCTCCACCGGGAGGTCGGGGTTGGTAGTGGTCAAGCAAACCTGGGCACAGCCCTCTAGGACACTGTAACCCCCCTCTTTCCTTACTAGTGGCCGGAACAATACACAATAATCACTTTCACAATACCCCTGATACACCACACAAGTACCCACACTGTTTGCACTTACCACCAGGGCTTTCCTCTGGCCGGCCCTAGGGACCCTGTAAAATAAGGTTATACACAGCAAATAACAGCAGTACAGTACTCTTGTACAAACTGGAACCACAGTCAGGGTAAATGCAAAAAAGAGATCTGATTTATTTAAGGGGCTTGAACAAGGGAGGGGCGTAATCAGGTTAATTTGCTTAAAGGTTCTATCAATCAAACAGTTATGCATGCACTTCAGGGTCCATAAACAGTCACACGCTCTGGGTACCCAGATGGAGAATGGTGGGGCTAGCCAGGAACTTTGCAACTGGTTGGGGCCCTGTGATGGAAGAAAACAACAAGCACAACACACACTATTTGTAATCCGGAGCCAGAGGGCTCAGTTCGTGGAAAGAAAACAACAAGACAATCAGATGACACTTTTAGAGTAGGCTGTTGTTGCAGGGAGCTACCCTGATGATTACTCACGATACCCAAGACTTGACACAGGCTGGACTAAAATCAAGACAGCGGGTGGTTAATCTGGAGTGCCAGGAGAAGCAGGGCCCACACGATTCACCGAGGCGTCATTCCTGTTCAGACGTGGAGCAGGGGGCTGATCCCCAGGCAGGTCTCTTGTCAGTGGCCTTCTCTGTGCAGTGGGGTAGCCTGGCAGGGCCAGCATGGCATGGCCCAGGCCGAATGGAGATGATCGTGGATTCAGTCCGATTAGGCTGGATAAAGCTTCCAGCAAGCAGAACACAATTCACACAGTGGGGAACCAAATCATGACCCACTTTCAATACACAGCACATTTACATGTAAAGGATTCTACGGTACCAGCAAGCGAACACAGTTCACACAGTGGGGAACCAAATCATGACCCACTTTCAATACACAACACATTTACATGTAAGGAAATTCTACTGTACCAGGCAAACCGCTCTCCGGTCACAATCGCAAAGTCTCTGCACAAACCAGGGATTCAAAAGCAGCTGGAAATCCTGACAGGCCAATTGCATTCAGCAAATCTTCGGTCTTCTTCAGGTATGAGCCTGGTAAAAAATCAGTGGCTTACTTCAATCTCACAACTTGGATTTAGGCCAAAATAATTCTCTTCTCTCCCTCTCGGGCAGCAGGCAGACATGCAGGCCACAACTCTGGCCTTTCCACAGTTCTCCCACATGAAACTACTCAGACGGCTGCTTGACTGTCTCAAGCTCTTGCTCATTCAGCTCCCAACTGAGATCTGACTCGACTGCCAACAAGCCAGGGACTTTCCTCTGAATCCAAAAGGTTCGGTTGGCTGATCTGTCCGTCAGTCACAACAAAGGCGCTCCCTTCAGGTGCAAAAAGGCACCAAAATCCCAAAACTATAATTCCTACAGATTTTGACTCCAGACAGCTCCTGTAGTCCGGCTTCATTTTAGGTCCCACCACAACTGATTGGTCCAGTTTGCAGTCCAGGACTAAGATAGCGGAGACAAACAAAACAGTCCTTGCTGCAAAGAAGGCAGGTTAAATAAACTACATTATCATTATCACTCTAAATGATTTTCAGCAAATAGTTACATCTTTTAACAGAGTTCCCTCTCAGGTTACTTATGACTGCAATCCAGGCAGCTCTTAAAGAGACAGTACACAGAGGCGATACAGGCACTGTCTGGCAATCACATTTAAACTGCTAAAATGCAGGACACTAGCCTGGCAGTGAGCATTTAGGCGAGCTCAAGGAAGACTTTTCGGGAACCCCCATTTGTAGGGGGGTTACATACAGAACAGCAAATAAATCAATATTGGCACACCTGGACAAAACTCATTATAGGATTGCCAGATACATGCTCAAATGTAGTTTCTACACTCATCATTGCCTACTATTAAGTAGGCTAGATTGGTTGTTGCTTGACCTAGGGCATAATAGAACCCTGTTGCTCTTAATTCACAAACTTAGGTTTTCTGACCATCAAATTTCAAATTATTTGTTTCCATACGGGGGGGGTCAGATAGAAGGGTACTTAATAGATCAGTCCAACAAAATAGCACTAGGAAAAAGATATAACAGGTTTGGGGATAGGATTTTAACTTCCCAGGCCACTGCAGTTTGGAATCGGTTACATCCGGCAATGCGGGAGATAATGAATTATTCAAAATTTTTTCAGGTTGTTGAGAATTTAGTTATGTTTAAATGTGATTGTTATAATTAATGTTGTTGTCTGATTGTTGTTTTTGTTGTTTTATTTATGTTTTAGAGTATTTGTGTTTTGTATTCTGTACTTCATATTACTATTTATGTAACTTTAGATTTTACATACAGGACGGTCTTGTAAACAGGACTTCGGTCCTAATGACATGTTTTTCCTGTTTAAAAATAACATTTTTACTACTACTACTACTTTACAGATCAGGAGGGGTGCCACTGGCTACCATTGAGGGATGGGCTGGGGGCAGGATCACAGGACGGGACTGGGGCCAGGGCTGTGTTTGGGGGGGGCTTTCACACCAGGGATGGGGACTGGATGGGGGGAGGGACCACTGGCTACCAGCAAAAATGTATGCTTACATTGGGCGAGGGATCGGGCAAGGGGAGGGACCGCTGGACACCAGAGAAACTGTAGTTTTACATCAGGCAAGGGATCGAGAGGGAGTCAGGAGCACTGGACACCAGGGAATATTACTCATAGATCAAGCATGGGTGTGGGTTGGGGCAGGGAACCAGTGGACATTAGGGAATATTACTTACAGATCGGGTATGGTTGCAGAGTGGGGGAAACCGCTGCCATAGGGAAGGATGTATTTCCATATCGGTCTGGTGATTGGCAATCATGGAGTGGGGAGGAACCACTGGCATCAGGGAAACTTATGTTTTTGTACTTGAGCCGGTGATCGGCGTTGGGAGGGGCCACTAGCAACAGGGAAACTTATGTTTTTGTAATCGGGTTGGCGATCGGCAGGGGGCTAGTAGACACCAGAGCAAACAGTGACGTATATCGGTGGGGTGGGGTGGGGCCACTGGATACCAAGGACTCTTGTGCTGAGGGTCGGTGGGGTGCTGCTGTACCTCCGCCAGCCACTAGGGTTGCGCAAGATCAAGGCAAGGTCTCTGTCAGTGGTGTGTGCTTTGCCCAAGGGGACCGCACAAAAGGCCCTTGCTTGGAGCAAATGCTGTGCGAATCGGACTGCGCTGATATTCAGGTCTCCTCCCCCTTCATTTACATTGCTCCCCCCTCCACACTTTGCCCAAGCGCAAGCCCTGTTTGAGTGCGCAAACCGGGCTTCTGTGAATACCAGCTTAGCGCAAAACCTGGTTTGCACCCAGGCAGTTTTGTGAATCCTGACCTAGGTTCTTTGTTAATGTTATCCTCAAACTAGTTCCCCCGCTGAAGTCATAATTCTGTTTTTCGAAATCATAGCTGTTTCCACATCAGCAGATTATGATGTAACATACAGAATTATAACTTCAGCATGTAGAGAAGCAGCGGGGTGAAATGAAGTCTGTGAGACAGAGATAAAGTGTTCATGCAAATTTCCTTGGCAATAAAGAATGAGGAGAGATGAACACAGAAAGTTAATGAAAAGATAAGTTGTATTGTGTCTGGATATTCTGTTTAAAATCTTTTCCTGGATACTTGAAAAATGCTTAAAGTATTACACTCGCGTGCTGTATATAATACTGTCACAATGTCAAGTGAAACTACCTTAATATGTTTAAAAATATCTTCACAAGAATTTTAGAGTCATGCTTATTTATGGGTGTGTTGGCTTCTGCAGTGAATTGTTTTAATATTTAAATCAAGTGTTTGCTTATATTTTTTGCTTTACTAAACAGGGTATTTGCTTTATTCGAACCAGTCGTCCTGAAAATGCCATCCTGTATGATAACAACGAGAATTTCCAAATAGGAAAAGCCAAGGTAACAGTACATAATTTTATTGAAATTATAAAACATACCTAAAGGGTGGGTCATAAGTGGTCTGGATTTCCACTGTGACTGCACCCTTAAAAGTTGGTTCACTGGTACTTATGACATATAGGACTGCTTAGGCAGCATAATTAGAATGATTGCTAGAATGTTTGGAATGACTGAAGGATATTATGTACTGAGTACTGTTGTACTAAAGTAGGTCAGGGAATGGGTACAGCTGATGCACAGCAGATAGGTTTGGATGCTTGGTTTTCTCTGTCCCTGCAACAGAAACTACCACCCTTTCAATGTACTATGAGAGATTACCACCCTTTGAGTGTACTATGAGAGACTACCACCCTTTCAGTGTACTTTGAGAGACTACCACCCTTTCCGTGTACTATGACAGACTACCACCCTTTCAATGCACAGAGACTACCACCCTTTCAGTGTACTATGAGAGACTACCACCCTTTCAGTGTACTATGAGAGACTACCACCCTTTCAATGTACAGAGACTACCACCCTTTCAGTGTACTATGAGAGACTACCACCCTTTCAATGTACAGAGACTACCACCCTTTCAGTGTACTATGAGAGACTACCACCCTTTCAATGCACAGAGACTACCACCCTTTCAGTGTACTATGAGAGACTACCACCCTTTCAGTGTACTATGAAAGACTACCACCCTTTCAATGCACAGAGACTACCACCCTTTCAGTGTACTATGAGAGACTACCACCCTTTCAGTGTACTATGAGAGACTACCACCCTTTCAATGTACAGAGACTACCACCCTTTCAGTGTACTATGAGAGACTACCACCCTTTCAATGTACAGCGACTACCACCCTTTCAGTGTACTATGAGAGACTACCACCCTTTCAATGTACAGAGACTACCACCCTTTCAGTGTACTATGAGAGACTACCACCCTTTCAGTGTACTATGAGAGACTACCACCCCTTCAATGTACAGAGACTACCACCCTTTCAGTGTACTATGAGAGCACAGAAACTCTCTTGAGGTAGGTTCAACCCTTAAGATGATGCAGAGATGAGGTTCTTTTTAACCAAAGGTATCCTAGAGAGGAACTCCAAAAATGCAGGGCTGGAAGCCCTGAGTAGGTCACTTGAAACACTTCCCATAAGAAGTGAGGGAACACAGCCAATATCAATAAGATGCTTGGCAGAGAGCAATTGGTGCGGCATGTACATAATCAGCATCCAGGTCCAACTCGTAGTGGAATCTTTACTATTTAGAAAATGGGCTTCTTACTTGCTGGATTCTGATTCGTCAGCACCCTTACCATAGGGGTATATTAAGTTTCAATAGATGACCAGCAAGTAAGAAGTGCCAGTCAGCTGACCACTGTACCTGCTACATATCCTGGTGCCCAGCTGACCACTCCTGTCAACTTAGTGAGGCTAGTGAAGCTCATAGGCAAAAAAAAAAAATGTCTGACCAGCTGCCAATAAATTTCGACTTAATGAACATTTTAAAATGGCACAATGTACTTACTGAAGAGGAGCAGCCACCCCAACAACCAAAACGAAGTCATCCTGTCAAGACAAGAGAAAGAAAAGCCACAAGTAAGTGACCGCTTCATTTCTGTCACAGATCAGCAGCTAGATAACACTGAAAACAAAAGACAGGAAGACAATACAGTGAAAAACAGTAAATGGGCCATCTCCATTTTTGAGAAGTGGATGACTCATAACAAACTAACAGTCAACTGGCAAACCATAACTTTCGAAGATTTAAATAATCTCCTCAGACGATTCTACACTGAGGTCCGAACGAGCAGCGGCAGAGTACTCTGTCGCTGGGTATTGCGCCTTACACGTGGGCATCAACCGCCACCTTGGCAGCACGGATGTCCGTCAGCCTGTCAGCATAATCACAAGCTCAGATTTCAAGTCATCAGACAATGTACTGGCATCAGTACTAAAACATCTGCGTAAATCACAGAAAGACACATCAAGCCACTATCCTGCATTAACACCAGCAGATCTCGAAAAACTGAGGAACATAGAAACATAGAATTTCACGGCAGATAAGGACCGCTTGGCCCACCTAGTCTGCCCATTTTCCTACCTAACAGATAAGCTGCAGATCCTAGTTAACCAGCAGCTTACTTCCTCCTCCTACCCCCCACTAGGACTGCCTCATGTCTGTCCCATGCATTCTTGAATTCCCCCACTGTTCTTGACTCCACGACCTCCTCAGGGAGGCTGTTCCATGCATCCACAACCCTCTCTGTGAAAAAATACTTCCTCACATTACCTCTGAGCCGTCCCCCCTCTATCTTCAAATTGTGCCCCCTTGTTCTTGCACATCTTTTTCTGAAAGATGCTACCCTCTTGGACTTTGTTGATTCCCTTGAGGTACTTGAAAGTTTCTATCATGTCCCCTCTCTCCCTTCTTTCCTCAAGGGTATACATATTAAGCTCCTTTAGTCTTTCTTCGTATGTCTTCTGGTACAGACCCTGCACCATTTTGGTTGCCCTCCTCTGGACAGCCTCCACTCTGTCTATGTCTTTGCAGAGATGGGGTCTCCAGAACTGCACACAGTACTCCAGATGGGGTCTCACCAACTCTCTGTACAGAGGGATAACAACTTCCTGTTTTCTACGATTGACACCTCTTCCTATGCATCCCAGTATCCCCCCAGCCTTCCTTACTGCCTTCTCACGTTGCTTGCCCACCTTTAGGTCGTCTGATATAATTACCCCCAGGTCCCTTTTCATTTTTACTGTTGTCAGTATCTCACCCCCCATTGTGTACTCTTCCCCTGGGTTTTTGTTTCCCATGTGCATTGCCTTGCACTTCTTTGCATTGAATCTGAGCTGCCATACATTTGACCATTCCTCCAACCTTGCCAAGTCCTTTCTCATCTTTTCCACTCCATCTTGTGTATGAACCCTGTTGCAGATCTTTGTGTCGTCTGCAAAGAGACATACTTTTCCTTCCAGTTCCTCTGCAATGTCACTTATAAATGTAACCCCCCTGCAAATGGGGGTTCCCAAAAGACTTCCAGGAGCTTGCTTGAGTGCTCCAAGCCTGAATGGTGTTTGGCATTTAAGCCATTTATCAGTGAGTGTTTTTAGAGCCTCTGGTACTGTCTTTAAGAGCTGTCTGCTTGCAGACATAATTAGTTTGTATGGGGGACTGTGTGCTTCTCTGAGTACCACTTGAGCTGCTGCCAATTCACTTCATTTTGCAGTCACTAGGAGTGCAAAGGCAACCTATCTGAAAGATGTAACTGTTTGCCAGAAATTATTTAGAGTAATAATGAAATTACAGTTCGTCTAACCTGCTTTCTTTGCAGTCAGAACTGTGTCTGCTAGTTCCCATTCTAGTTTTGAACTGCTGAACTGGACCAATCAGTATGGGGTAAGCTAGCTCTAAAATGGTGCCTTGAGCGAATCAGAACTTGGACTCATAATCTGAGCCAGCCACAAGAGGATTGTATGGGCAGTGACTCTGGGAGATGTAGTTTAGACTTCAGTGCCTTTTGGACCAACAGCAGCAGTCTATTGTGAGTGACAGCCAATCCAGTCAAGAACTGGGAGGAACTCAAAGGAAGTGCCCAGTTTTGTCGGTTGGAGCTTCAGTTGAGCTTTGGCAGTGAAGAAGGAAGGAGCCCTGTGCTTTTCAGTGTGCAGTTTAGTCAAAAGCGTGTGTAAGGCCAAGTTCCGGTCTGCAGCTTGTGTAACAGCTTGTTAGGACTGAATCCGTCCTGTGAAAAGAATCAAAGGATCTCTGAAGAGTAGAAACCAGGCTCACCCTGTAGAAGACTGGAGGAATTGCTGAAAATTACACTCGGTCTGTCAGGAACTGAATCTGCTGTGTGTTCTCCGGGTATTGTGCAGTAATTGCGATCGGGATACAGATGCAGCCTGCCTGGTATAGTGCTTTCTTTTATATGGATGTGTGAAGAGGTTTGTGTACCTCAAGTGAGCCCTGCTGACATTGAAGGACCCTATCTTATTTGGAGGTCGTGAGTACTAATTCAGGGTCACTCCTGTTGAATTGCCACATTAAATCCAAATGGAATTGCTGTACTGCTGACTGTTTAATTCTCCTTTTCTCTGTGTGAAAGGGCCCTACCAGCTACCCACGGTTTGGACTAGCCACTAGGGCTTGGGTACCCAGGGACAGTAACTGATAGGGATAGGCCTGCACAGAGCCATAGGTAGATTATTAGGTGATAAGCTAATTAACCTGATTTCCCCTGTCCTTGTTATATCCCCTAAATAAATCAGAGCTGCTTGTTTCAGCAAAGTTATACTGCCTGAGGTATTTGTCTATGTTAAAAGTACTGTACTGTGATTGTTGCACTGTATCTCATTTCACAGGAGGTCCCAGTGCGGAACCAGACCTGGGGTAAGTGTATACTGTGAAGTAATTCTGATATATTGTGTGTGCCACTAGTGGGAAGAAAGGGGGTTGCAGTGTCCCAGAGGGCTGTGACCAAGTTAGTTTAACTATTGCAAACCCTGACCTCTGGGTGGAGGCACCCGCCATTGGATCCAGGCCCCTCAACCTGTTAGTGGCAAATCAGGCAGGGGTAGTAGCCCCTGGGATAGCGCCATCTAGGGGTTGCATAAAGACATTAAAAAGGACCGGTCCCAGTACTGAACCCTGCGGTACCCCGCTAGTAACCCTCCTTTCTTCACTGTGTACTCCATTTACTACTACCCTTTGCGTCCTATTGTCTAGCCAATTTTTTATCCAGGCTACCACCTTGGGACCCACTCCAAGGCTGGCTAACTTGTGTATTAATCTTTTGTGTGGGACTGTATCAAATGCCTTGCTAAAATCTAGGTAGGCCATGTCCACAGCCCCTCCTGGTCTACTACTTTGGTCACCCAGTCAAAGAAATCTATTAGATTTGTCTGACCACGACCTTCCCATCGTGAATCCATGCTGCCTTGGGCCTGTGCCCCACTGGCCTCTAGGTACTCAACAATTCTTTCCTTCAGAAGTGATTCCATCATTGTCCCTATCACTGAGGTCAAACTAACTGGTCTGTAGTTTCCTGCCTCTGTCCTGCTCCCACTTTTGTGAAGAGGAATCACATCTGCTCTCCTCCAGTCCTCAGGTACCACCCCATCCTCCCATGATTTGTTGAAGAGAGTAGTCAGTGGTGTTACTAGTTCTACCCTTAGTTCTTTTAGAATTCTTGGGTGAATCCCATTAGGCCCCATTGCTTTGTCCACCTTCAATTTTATTAGTTCTTTCAGAACCCTTTCTTCTGTAAATGGACTGGTATCGACCCCCGTCTTCAGAGTGTTTCTCCTGTTTGGTTTAGGTACCTCCCCCTCCTCTTCCTTTGTGAATGCTGAGCAGAAATATTTGTTCAGTATCCCTGCTTTTTCTCTGTCACCCTCTACCCACGTTCCCTCCCCTTTGTTAAGCCTCAATATCCCTCCTTTGGTCTTTCTTCGCTCCCTAATTTACCTATAAAAGGTCTTATCCCCCTTCTTAACAGAATTGGCTATCCTTTCCTCAGTTTGGGCCTTTGCTATTCTGACTGCCTTCCCAGCCTCTTTCTGCTTTAACTGATAAAGTTCTCTGTCCTGCTCCTTCTGTGTTTCCTTATATTTCCTGAATGCTATCCTTTTCTCCTTAACCTTCCCTGCCATCTCTTTTGAGAACCATGGCGTTTTTTTCCTTCATTGTGTTTTATTGATTTGCTTTACACAAAGGCTTGTTGCCTCTGTGATGGCTGTTTTGATTACTCCCCATTGTTCCTCCATCCCTCCTTCTTGCCTGTTTGCTAGTGCTTTTCTGAGGCACTCTCTCATTTCCCAAAGTCAGCCCTCCTAAAGTCCAATACTCTTGCTTTTGTGATGGCTTGATTGTATGGCTGTGTTTATAAGTGAACCACACTGTTTGGTGGTCGCTTGTTCCCAGATGGCTACCCACTTCTAAATCTGAGATTCTTTCTTCATCCCCATTTGAGAGTACCAGGTCTAAGATTGCTCCCTCCCGAGTGGGTTCCAATACTAGCTGTCTGAAGCATGCCCCCTGTAGGGCATCAAGAATGACCCTGCTCTTGGATGTGCCTGCAGCAAAGGTGCTTCAGTTAACATCTGGCATATTCAGGTCCCCTATCAACAATATCTCTCCTTTTTCTGCCATTCTAAGGATGCCTTCTATCATTTCCTTGTCCATTCTCTCCCCCTGAGATGGGGGTCTGTATACAACCCCCATGCGGATTGTGGTGACATTTCCTGTCTCCAGGGTGACCCAGAGTGCCTCATCTGCTCCCTGTTTACTCTTTAGCTCTGTTGCTTTGATCCCTTCCTTTACATAGAGAGCTACTCCTCCTCCTCCTCTTTTACCCTCCCTGTCCCTCCTGTAGATTGTGTATCCTGGTATGTTGACATCCCAGTCATGGTTCTCTGTGTACCATGTTTCTGTGACTGCCACAATATCCAGGCAACCCTCTTCCATCAAGGCCACTAGTTCAGGGAGCTTCTTACACAGACTACGGGCATTGGTACTCATCACCCTCCACTTTTTGATAGCCTTACCCCTTTTAGCCCCATTCCTGTCCTTACTGCCTTTGCCTTTTTTTACATTTACCTCTGTCCTGCTCCCTAATAACTTCTCTACCTTGGTGTTTACCTCACAGATTACCATGTTTTGTAGGGGGGAGGCTGGGATTTCCCTGCTCCTTTTCAGTGCCTCCCCCCTTGGCTAGTTTAAATGCTTGCCAATGAAGCATTTAAACCTCTCACCTAGGATCCTGGTTCCCCCCCTGGACAGATGCAGACCATCGCACCAGTATAGGTCTGCATCCCTCCAGGTAGCTCCCCAGTCCCCAATGAAGCCAGAACCCTGAGCTCCACACTAGTTTTTCAACCACTCATTTAATTCCCTGGTGAGGAGTACCCTAGCATCACCCTTGCCATAGACAGGCAGCACCTCCGAGAAGGTTACCGTATGCGCTACTTGTCTAAGGCCCCTTCCCAGCTCTACAAACTCCTCTTGCACTGCTCTGATCCCATTCCTAGCCAGGTCATTTGTCCCTAGGTGGACAGTGACATCCAGCTCCCTCCCTCGTGCAGCTCCTCCCACGATCCTGAGGATTCGCTTCCTGTCCCTCCAAGCCGTGGCACCAGGAAGGCACCTTACCTCCCTCTCCCCTTCTTCCCCCATTTCTACCCCCTAATGATTTAGTCCCCCACCAGTAGTTGTTTCCTTCCCCTGTGGGGTCCCATGCCACCCTTCTGTGGGTCTCCTTTGTGAAGGTTCCCAGCATCCTCCTTGGTCTCCACTGCAGGTGCCTCCATAGAGGAACCACTATCCACCAGAAGAGCGAATGAATTGTGGAGAGGTACAGCTGGAGGGATGCAACTCTGTTACACCACCCTCTCCCTCCCTGAGCCCACCCTGGTCCAGCCTTTCCTATTTCTTGGCAACCTCTGAGGTAGTGGCATTGGCCCTGGTGGTCCCTGGGTGGGGGAGGAGGTTTCACGAATCCTAGCCAGGTCAGCCTGGAGACGGGCAACCTCCTCTCTCAGACCAGAGAGGTGCCTGCAAATAGGGCAGCATCGCAGCCTCCAGAATGTCTCCAGAAACACTGCCGCCCCACAGCCATTGCACTGCAACACTCCTATCATGTCTTATTTTGTGTCCCCTCTCCTGTTTCTCTGTATGCTTATTCTCTCCTCTCCTTACAACTCTCACCCTTCCTGTTCTGGGACAGCAACTTCCTATCTTCTTCAGTAGCCTCCTTCCTCCTTGCTCAATGTCAGACCACCAGCAGCTGGGGGAGTGAGCTACTTTTTTCCTTTAGGGTTGACAAAACCAATGTTTCTCTATGATCCTTCCCTTCCTACTGCCAAACAGGAAGTTCCTGTTGACAGTCAAATCCAGTGGCTATAAAAGTAGAACTGGCTTGGGGGGTGGGATGGAGGGCAATTAGTAAGAAAAAAGGCTAGCAACAGGAAGTTGTAATTTGAGTCACCTGCTTTTATAGTGTCTAAGCCACACCCCCAATTAAGCTCTCTTTCCTCCTACTGGTTTAGCAAAGTCAACTGATACAGTACCCTTCCCAGCACAGAACACACACTGACTTTCTTTCTTTTCTTTCTTTTTTTTTTAACCCTAAATAAGACCCCTTCTACTTCTAATAAAGTATCTGTCTGCTTAATCTCAACAGACACGGATACCTGCTGAGATATAAGTGTTAAATTAATAAGAAATTGTAGCTTCTTTTAGTTAGCTACTTTCTGCTCTACAAGCAAGGCTAGCAACAGGCAGCACTAGAACAGCCCAGCACTAAACTCCGAAACTGCATCTGGCTTAGTACGTAAAGTCTGGTTCGATATCCAGCTTCACATGGCTAGGAGCGGCTGGGAGGGGATCCACGAACTAACTAGAGACAGCTTGGAAGTCAAAGAGGACAACAATGGACATAAATATATAACACTAACTCATAACTGAAAAACCACAAAGATCCACAGGAGCTCAATAAAGAGAACACATGCGGCTACATTTCCGAACAAAAAGACGACCCACTGTGCCCCGTTAGCTCCTTCTTAAAATACCTTGACAAATGTCCACCCAGTGCAGCAAGCTTATATCTTTGCCTGAGGAGGCTGCCGCAAGAGACCCTGAACCAGCAACAATACTGGTATTCCACTGGGCCCATGGATAAAAATTACTTGGGCTCCCTTATGCCTCGACTTAGCAAAGAAGCAAATCTGTCCCACCGTTACACTAACCACAGCATACGTGCAACCGCGGTCCAGCTGTTATCGAGAGCGGGACTTACTGACAAGGAGATCGTAGCAGTCACAGGACATCGATCACAGCAGAGTTTGGCGACATACTGGGCCCCTTCACCTAGCGATTGAAAAATATGGAGCTCCATACTAGCAGGCAAGCAAAGTGAAAAAGAGCAACTGTCAAACCAGCCAGCACAGCAGAACACAGATTGCCAAAACCCCAGCAGCAGCAGCAACAGAAGCCTGCCATCTAGTGATCTTACACAAACTGCAACCCAAAACATTTTCCAGCCTAGCAGCTGTACTTTCAATGCACCAATAACCTTCATAACTCATCAGAAATAAATGCTAGCCTCACCATTTTCTTTTGGCCAAACCCAGCATTAAAAGATAAAAAAAAAATGAGATTCCAAACCGTTTCAGTGTATTTAAAATCATCCCAAAAAGAGACTATTTTTTCCCTTAATACTAACTTATAAATTTAAAAAATAAAAACTATTTATTATTAAGATAAAAACTACATTTCTGTCTATTTATTTTTCAACAGCCCATTTTCTAAGCGCAATAATGCTCTCCAGGGTGGGCGGTATTGGGCAATACCGGACCAGCCAGGGGCTATAAGGCCCTCCCACTGCGACGTTGGGCCTCATTATACCCATGGCCTGTCCGGGATTGCTCAATACCGCCCACCCTGTCGAGCATTATTGCTTACATAGTGTATAGTAGAGCGCTGTGCTATATAGAAATCCATCCTTTTCAAAATGCTGTTGTACCACAGTTCAAAGGTCATGGAATGTGATTGTACCCTTTTGTGGTAGAACATTATTCTAGAACCTCTAGAGACTGCACGTCAGTTTAATTTTGAAAGAGAAAAAACACAGTGCACACATTTCACATAATACTATACTTTATAAAAAATACAGGATGAGTAACTTTATGCATAAACAGTGTGTTCTGCCTCCTCAGGGTTCTGATTCCCACGGACCTCTTGAGCTTTGCTTTCAAGGTCGGAGGGAATCAGAACCCCTTTGTAGCAGAACACACTGGTTGTGCATAGTTGCTCATTCAGTATTCTCTATATTCTCACCTTCTGCATGGATGAGAGGAAAAAACCTAAGTGAAGGAAATCTTCGAGGATCTAAATCTTTTGGTTGCTATTCTTCCAAGATTAACTTATTTATAACATATAAGGAAGACATTGAAGACCTGACATGCTGAATGACCTCGGACTCCCCCAACATGCTGCTTCTGTTAGAATGTGTTTTGTTCTCATTCTGCATCATTCCACATTGTCACTGGGTAATGTAAAAACAGCTGGGTAATTATGCTTTCCTACAAGGGACACTGACATGCACACACAAAGCTGTGACATCACCATAGAACCCAGGCCGCCTCAACATTCCATGATTCAGTTACTAGTTTAAATTGGGAGGCAGTATAGCGCAGTGGTTTAAGGCTCTGAGCTGCAAATCTGAAGACCTGGGCTTGAATCCCATATCCCCACTTGCATACTGTGTGACCCTGAGCAAGTCATTTAACTTCCCTGTGCTCCCAGGTTGCACCTGTAAACAAGCTTTCAGCTTAGTGTGCCACTCCTGGTTAAACAATTGGGGGGAAAAAACATTTAGCCAGCTGTTTTGTGCCAGTCGGGGCAAACAGCAAAGCCTGAAAGCTGGCATTTTGAACAGAGGTTCACAGTTTATCTTGTATTTTCTCCCATTTGGCAACTGAGTTGATTTATTCTATTGGTTCCACAAGCAGAATTTTTAAATTTAAAGTGTGCCTGTTTATCGTAAGCCTACTGCCTACCTCACAAAGGATGTCCGACTAGCTATTGCAGATACTGTGCTTCTCCCCTCCATCACCTATGGATCTACTGTTCTGCTGTCAGCAAAGGAGAATGAGCTGGCTAGGCTGAGGGTACTGTACAACAGAATTGAAGGTTTTGTAATTGGTACTCATAACAAGGATCTCCGTTGTCTTTGTGGCGTACAAATGTCCCACCTCAGATTGCCGGTTACGCTATGCGTTGCAAGGCCAGACCATTGTTTTAGCTCAACTCCCCTCCTAACTTGGCTACAATTTAGACTAGACAGTGTTGTTCTCAAAGCCTGAGGTCTCGTCACTCTTTAGAAGTTCTCCATGTGAAAACTAAGATGGTTAGAGATCTTTTGCTGTAAACCCCCCTCATTGTGGATTTCATCCCCCAATCAAAGCAGGTCATGTCTCACACTCCTTCAGATTTACCCTCAAGGATTTCCGCCTTGAAGTAGGTAGATGTAAATGCGGACCTTCAGTCCTTGTTCTTGTATGACAGAAATTGATAAACCTGTTTCTTAATAGCTGTTACTTTGTTCAATGTAAAAGTATACTTATTTGTCCAACCTTATGAAACTTTGTCATGGGGCTGTTCTCCAGAGTAATGTGTCTAGTGATTAATCTGGTATGCCCTGTAACTGAGAGGCATGTGAGGAGCATTGAGAGGAGCTGTAAATTAGGGGGTGTGGTTTAGGCAACAGAAAGCTAGGTGTCTGTATTTAAAACTTCCCTAGTTAGCTTTTGACAGAGAGCAGCAAGAGGAAGGAGGCAGTTACTAGAACTCCTCTACTGGGACTATATAACTCTCTCTCCCTCCCCTCTCCCTCTCCTCTCTCTCTCTCTCTCTCTCTCCCCTCTCCTCCCCTCTCTCTCCCTCCCCTCTCCTCTCCCTCTCCCTCTCTCTCTCTCTCCCTCCCTCTCCCTCTCCCTCTCTCCCTCCCCTCTCCCTCTCCTCTCCCTCTCTCTCCCTCCCCTCTCTCTCTCTCTCTCTCTCCCCTCCCTCCTCTCCCTCTCTCTCCTCCCCTCTCCTCTCCTCTCCCTCTCCTCTCTCCCTCTCCCTCTCTCTCCTCCCCTCTCCTCTCTCTCCTCCCCTCTCCCTCTCCTCTCTCTCTCTCCCCTCTCCTCTCCCTCTCTCTCTCTCTCTCCCCTCTCCCTCTCCTCCCTCTCTCTCCCTCCCCTCTCCCTCTCCTCTCTCTCTCTCTCTCTCCCCTCTCCCTCTCTCCTCTCTCTCCTCCCCTCTCCCTCTCTCTCTCTCTCCTCTCTCTCTCCCCTCTCCCTCTCCTCTCCCTCCTCTCCTCTCTCTCCCTCCCCCTCCCTCCCTCCTCTCTCCTCTCCCTCTCCCTCTCCTCTCTCTCTCTCTCTCCCTCTCTCTCTCTCCTCTCTCCTCCCTCCCTCTCCCTCCCTCTCTCTCTCTCCCTCTCTCTCTCCCCCCTCTCTCTCCTCCCCTCTCTCTCCCTCCCTCTCTCTCCCTCTCCTCCCTCTCCCTCTCCTCTCCTCTCCTCTCTCCTCTCCCTCTCCTCTCTCTCTCTCTCTCCCCTCTCCCTCTCCTCTCTCTCTCTCCTCCCCTCTCCCTCTCTCTCTCTCCTCCCTCTCCTCTCCTCTCTCCTCCCCTCTCCTCTCCTCTCTCCCTCTCTCCCTCTCTCTCTCTCTCTCCCTCCCCTCTCTCTCTCTCTCTCTCTCTCTCTCTCCCCCTCTCTCTCTCTCTCTCCCCTCCACCCACTCACTCACTCTTAGCCAGTTCCACTTTTGTAGGCACTGGATTTGACTGACAACAGGAACTTCCTGTTTGGGAGAAGTAAGAGAGTAATCACGGAGGCACAAATGACTCACCATCTAGAGGAAAGAATAGCTCTCCCTCACCCCCTAGCTATTGGAGGTCTGTCTCTGCGCAAGTAAGAACGAGACTGCTGAGGAATACAGGAACTTCCTGCCCCAGAACAGGAACTGCAGGAGTTGTAAAGGCACAGAGGCAGTAGGAAAGTAAGGAGAAAAAAAAAAAGTAAACAGAGAGAGGAAAGAGTACACATACAAAACAACAGTCAAGGGGCAACAAATAATATGTACTCATTTCCATGTCCTTGAATGTTGCTACCCCTTCTTACTACAATGCAGTCGGTATGTTCTATTATCAAGTTGTACATTTGCTACATTTTTTTTGTGTGCCTTTTTTATATGCATCAGATATATACACACTCGCTTCAAACTCTCCACGGAGCACTTGGTCTCCAACAGCAGGAGCACTCTGCATGTGCAGGCTCCCGATTGAAACCCCCTTCCACTCGCTCCACTTTTTGGGAGGCTTGATTATGTGACACAGTCACGTGATCTACCTGTCTGAGTTCTAAGTACCCAAATTGCCCTTAGCAGTTTATACCATTTGGCCACCAGGAGTCACTAGTGTGACTTCCTCCTCCTCCCACCTTGTCTCTCCCTCTCCCTTGTCATTCTAGCACCTTAATTTCTTCTACTGCCCCTAGTGTAGCCCTCCAGTGTCACTGGTCGGTACTGGAATCCACTAACTCAGCTAAGGTCAGACTCAAACCCACCACCCTCAACACTAAAGGCAGATACCCTACCACTGTGCTGTTCTTGCAGCCACTTTCTACCCTCTAACCTTAGTGATCTTTACAGGTTTTAACCTCTATCCAGGTCAATTTTCAACAGCCAGACCAAGCATCCCCAACCCACCCCACCCACCCTCCCTCTTTGGATAATTCTTTCCCCTCTGAACACTCCACCATACTCTCCCTGCTCTCACACTGTTTGAACACACTGTACACTGCGCTCAAGCAACTCCACGTTCACTCTACATAATGGGTACCCATGCCCCAAATCACAATCTTCCCCCTAATAGGCATTCCCCTCACCAACCACCCAGCCCTCAAGTCGGATTGTACTTACCCCCCCGTCTCACTACCAACCCTCCTACAATTTGTTGACAAATCAACAAAAATAGAGATAGCACCTGCACCCATATGCAGGCCCCAAAACTGCTAAAATTGCAAGCTATAAGGCTGACTTTGTTACTCCTGATTTTGTCAGGAAACATTTAGCCTAACCCAGGACCAAGACTTAATCCATCTACCCTGATAACAAAGGTATGTGGGCTTACCATTGCCTCAATGAACATCTGCAGCCTCTAGGCTAAACAGGACTCCCTCCAGGTATGGATAGCTCAGCATAAGCCAGACATCTTATCTATAGTCGAAACCTGGTTATCCCCAAGGGTCTCTGATCTAGCCATTCAACTGGAGGCATACACCTCCATTAGACAAGATAGAACTGGTAAATGAGAAGGAGGCTGCATTGTATACATCAGAGGCACACTCCAGGGTCAGGCACTTCCATGCCCCAGCACCAGCTGTAACTCTCAGTTCTAGGGACATGGATGTGTTGTTCATCCACACTCATTGGCAGGTATCCTTGCCGCTTTAAATCTTGCCGGAAGGTCTTCAAGCTTGCTCCTCCCACCCACCCGGGTGGTATAACTCTCGGCTCCGCCCCATGACGCCAGATCTTCCTTACCGCTTGGAAGCTCAGGTTCCCTCCTTAATGCTCTGCGTTTGAGACTGGTTCCTATTTCTCCGTTTGCGGTTAAAAAAAAATAAATAAATAAATTTTGCGAAAAGACTTCAGTCTTCTATCCCTCATGACTGCGATGGACCATCGACTCCCAGTTTGGAGTATGCCATGGGGCAGAAGATGTCTCGGACGGATCCACACTCCACGTGTGTCTACGCTTAGGCCTTGAACACGACCGCGAGGCTTGCGACCTGTGCTCATCTTTCTCGACCTCGTCCCTCGAAGACCCGTGCTGCCCGGTTGCAACTGGAGCACGTCCGAAGCGTTTCCCTCAGTGAAGTCCAAGGAGGCCAGTTGGCGGTGTCCTTGGCCCGGTGAGCTCGGCGGATCGCTTCGGCGGATGAGTACTTCCCTCAAGAGGAGGCGGCCTTGAGCGTATCTTCCTCGACCCACGGCATTTATCCGCTCTCTCTGGGCTCTTCTTTACGGCTTCTTTTAAGGAGCTTTGTCTGTCCTCTCCACTAAAGGAGAAGGGCCTACGTTAGCGGGACCTTATTCTCGGTCCAAAAGAGGGCAAGGTAAGTCCCTCCGTCGGCGCTCTTGGGAGGCGGAAGGTCCCTCTCCCGAACGTCGACCGCATCGGCTTGATCGACCGCTCGGCCCGGCCACCTGGCCTCACGGTGTCCCCGTCAGGTCAGTTGACCGAGACTCCACCGATGAAGTGAGATTTTCTCACGACCCATTGAACAGGCTGTCGCCTTTAGCAGCGAATTCCCCTCTCCCGGTTCCCGGAGGAGTTGAGGATCCGTGGGCTCGCCTGTGCCTCGGTTCGGGCCCTCGGATGCACCATCCGAGCGAAGGAGTGCGGTTCGGCCGACACCTCCCGCACCGACCTCGGAAATTCCGGGACTCTCGGTCTCCGGACCTCTTCGCGGTCCAGCCGATCCCACCGTCATAGGCGGTCTCGGTCTCGGCACCGCGGTAAGCGGCGTCGCCGCTCGGCCTCGTCCTCCTCCTCGGATGAGGAGGCTGGCGTAAATACGTCGCTGATGCGAGACCTTATGTTGCAACAGCTCCTCCTGGCGGGAGTAGCCGACCCCGTCGCCCTTCCCCGGCCATTAAGTAACATCACCGGGCGAGCCGACTACACCCCGACTTATCCGAGCCTATACCCAGGCGGTTGTCGGCCAAAACCAACTGCTCCACGATTCGGTGGAACCTCCACCTCCACAGCCACCAATTGGGGCTCCGACCAAGAGTTTCGGTCGGCCAAAGGTCTACCCATCGGCTGTCAGTTACCCTCACTCCCGACCGACCTCGGCAGGTGAAGGGTGGCTCAGGCCAGAGGCAGCTCTTGAGGACTCTTCGAGTCGAAGATGATTCCTCCCTTTTCTCCAAGCGACTGGACTTGGAGTCTTCAGAAAGTCAGTCAATGGGCGATAGCCCGTCGTCCTTCCTAGGACTACTTCGGCTCATCTCGGGTCCACGGGATGGAGCTCGAAACCCGTTCCAAGCAGGCAGGTATCCCTCACGGAGATTCTGGACGAGGGGATTCTCCGACGAGGCCTTTCCGGTGGCGAGGCCATAGTGGGTCGGCACTGGAGCTTTGGCAGCGCCCTGCTTCCTGCCCTGCGCCTTCGGCCAGGATGGCCAGGAAGTATCACGGTCCTACTGGTTCCTTGTCCGGTTTTGGAACACCTCTGCTGAGGGTTGGTTACCGACAGCGTTTTCGGCAGCCGCCAAGCGCCAGAGATGTGGACAAACCTCCTGACAAGGAGTCAGAAATTGGACTATGTCGGGCGAAAAGTCTACGCTCGTCCTCTCGACGCCGTCCAGCCAGTTCGGCCGTCCTCATGGCACATTTTCTCATGCCCTGTTGGGCTCCTGGATGAGGTCATCCCTCATCTTCCGCCCGATCTGCAGGCTACGGTTAAGCAGGTGCGGGACCAGGGCAGGGCAGTGGCCAAACAGCAGCTCAGACTGCTTTGGATATAGGGACTCATGTGCCAGATCGGTGGCGCGCCGCAGTGGCTATCGTCGGCGGGCTTGGCTGAGGATATCCACCTTTGCCGGATACCCAGCACAAGTTGGCGGATGTTCCCTTTTGAGGACTGACCTCTTGACCCTGGGGTGGAAGGTCACCTGCAGAGGATCGAGAAGTCCAATGCTACCTTGGACTCGGTCTCTTCCGCTCAGAGGACAAAGGCCGCCAAACCACAGCCTAAGCCCTTTAGTCCTTCTGTGCCCCGTGGCGCCCGGCCCAGCAACGTCAGGGCCAGCAGGCTCGAGCCTTAGCATCCCAAACCCAAGCCGCCCGGCTTCCTCTAACAGGAGGCAGGGAGGAAAAGGCCCAGGAGGTCCCTCGGCGTCCCTCCTCAAGCCTGCCCAGTGGCCGGGCTGAGGGTGTCGCCCCATTCCGTCCACCTTATCCCTGAGGTCCCCCAGTGAAGGCGGCTCCACTTCCGTTCCGCCTGGTCTGCTGTTTCCACGGACAGGTGGGTCTTGGAGGTGGTGGGAAGAGGTCTGCCTCTGGAATTCGAGCAGGCACCACCCTTCAGAGCCGTCGCCCCTCGGGGGGCTTCGGGATCCCCAGCCTCACTGGCGGCTCGTCGAGCCGACGCCGCTCCTCCTCCAGAAGGAGGTGATAAGAGAGGTGGTGGACCCTCCTTCCAGACCCAGGGTTTGTGTCCAGGTACTTCCTGGTTCCGAAGCGGACGGGGGCTGGCGCCCCATTCTCGACCTACGACCTAAACAAGTTCCTAAGGTCTCGAACCTTCAGGATGGTCACTCTGGCTCAGATAATACCATCCTTGGAGCAGCGTGTGGTTCTTCTCTCTGGACTTGCAGGGGCCAGCGTTTTTCCGTCCCCATCCGTCCGTCGCACCAGAGATTCCTTCGCTTCGGCGGAAGGATCCCTCTTCGAGTTCCAAGCCATGCCCTTCGGCTTGTCTCCAGCTCCCAGGGTCTTCACCAAATGCATGGCAGTGGTGACAGCATTCCTGCGGCGCCGAGGGGTCCGGGTGTACCCCTTACCTGGGCGACTGGCTGATAGCAGCTCCCTCAGGAAGGAGGCAGAGTGGTCAGAGATCTGGCCCTCAGGTCTGCTCTCAACTGGGCCTCCTTATCAGGCCGAAGTCGAACTCGAGGCGGAAGCAGGTGATTCTTTTCATCGGAGCGCCCGACTCTCTTGAGCCAGGCGCGGCTCCGGCGGACAGGGCGAGGTTCTTTCCTCCTTTGCCCGATCATTTCTGGTTGGGCAATTGCTCTGCCGGGACTTCCCTCGCCTCCTGGGTCTCATGGCGGCCTGCACCAGCGTGGTCCGTTGGGCCCGCTGGAACATCGTCCCCTTCAGTGGGGACTGGCCAGCCAGTGGTCACGACGCTGCGATCCCTTGGACCAGCTTGTGTCGGTGACACAGGGGATGTGGAACGCTCTCCAGTGGTGGACCGTTCCAGATCATTTGCAGGAGGGCATCCCGTTCGTCCGACCGAGCGGTCTCTCTATCGACCGATGCCTCTCTGATGGGTTGGGGTGCCCATCTGGGGAACACGGGCTCATGGCCTCTGGTCCAGGGAGTCCCGATGCCACATCAACCTGCTGGAGCTCCGGCGGTCCGCTAGCTCTCACGCCTTTGCTCCGTTCCTCCGGGGTCAAGTGGTCGAGTCAGGCGGACAATACCACGACCATGTACTATCTAAACCGCCAGGCGGGGCGCTCCATGCTTCTATGCAAGGAAGCTCTCCGCATTTGGTCACCGTGCGCAGCCTGGGCGGATCTCCTAGCCATTCACGTGGCAGGGCCTCCAACACCCTGGCCGATGCCTGAGCTGGATAGGGGCTGCATCCCACAGTGGTCTCTCCTGCCGGAGTAGTACAGCATCTGTTCTCCCATTGGGGCACACCTCAGGTGGACCTGTTTGCCTCAGGAGAGCGAAGCTGAGTCTGTTCCATGCCGCCCCCTCAGCAGGGCTCGCTGCAGGGGATGCCTTCGAGGCAGTGGACCCGGGCCTCTTTCGCCTTTCCCCATTTCCCTTGATCCACAAGGTGCTTCTCAAGGCGAGGAGGGACAAGGCGCAGGTGATTCTGATAGCCCCAGACTGGCCTCGCCAGTTCTGGTACCAGATCTCCTCAGTCTCAGCTCCAGGACTCAGCGGCAGCTTCCAGCTCGCCCGGACCTGCTCTCAGTCAATCAGGGGAAGGTGTTCCATCGGACCTTCAATCCCTGCACCTGACGGCCTGGTTCTGAAGCTAGAGTTCCAGGCCTTGGGTCTTTCGACGAGGTCCTCAATGTAGTTGAGGCGTCCCGTAAGAGTCGACCAGAAAATGCTATGCCTTCAAATGGAAAAGGTTTTCCATTTGGTGTCAGAACAGGGCTTGGACCCTTCCTCCTGTTCCTTGGCAAGCATCTTGGACTATTTATGGTCCCTTTCTAGTCAAGGGCTTAGGTCGGGACCCTAAGGGTGCACCTGGCAGCCATCTCTGCTTACCGGCGCGGGCCGGGAAGCAGTCGATGTGCGCAGGAGAAGGTGGTCTGGCGCTTTTTCAAGGCCTTGATCACATTTCCTCCAGTCTGGGAACTCCCACCTCCGTGGGATCTACTGCTGGTACTAGCAAAGCTCATGGGCAAGCCATTGAACCTATGCACAGGTGTGCTCTCTCTCACCTGTCGTGAAGACCGCCTTCTTGGTGGCTATCCGTCAGCCAGAAGGATGGGAGAGCTCAGGCGCTTTCCATCGAGTCTCCTTACCTGGTCTTCCACAGGGACAAGGTTGTCCCTCGCCCCCACCGAAATTCCTTCCGAAGGTGGTGTCGGAGTTTCACCTTAACCAGGTGTTGACTCTGCGGTGTTCTACCCCAATCACACCCGGGAGGCCGAATATAGGCTCCATACTCTGGACCCTAGAAGTGCTCGCTTATTATAAGGCGCCTGGCTGAAGTGTCAGGGGAGGGTTAGCCAGCTGTTTGTATCCCTACGCTGAAGCCGCATCTGGCAGACCTGCAGCCAAGCGACGATAAGCAGGTGGGTAACCTCCTGCATAGATCTCTGCTATAAGTTGGCGGGCATGGAGCCTCCCAGAGGATAAGAGCTCATTCTACCGCCATACTGCTGCAGCAGTGGCTGCTTCCAGGGGCGTCCCTATCCAGGAAATCTGCAGGGCTGCTACCTGGAAGTCAGCAAACACCTTCATTACCCATTACCACATCGACCTTGAGTCACGCCGGGATGCTGGTTTTGGGGCCTCGGTTCTCAGTCTCTCTTTCCCAAGTAAGTATTGGGGTGTCGTCTTGCCTCCCTCCTCCCCGGAGAACTGCTAGAGTCTGCCAATGAGTGTGGATGAACAACATATCCATGTCCCTAGAAATACAGGTTACTCACCTGTAACAGGAGTTCTAGGAATGGTATATTTGTTCATCACATGATACCCACCACCTCCGGCTGACGCACAACCTGAGCTTCCAGCGGGCCAGATCTGGCGTCATGGGGCGGAGCCGAGTGTTATACCACCCGGGTGGGTGGGAGGAGCAAGCTTGAAGACCTTCCGGCAAGATTTAAAGCGGCAAGGATACCTGCCAATGAGTGTGGATGAACAACGTATACCATTCCTAGAACTCCTGTTACAGGTGAGTAACCTGTATTTACTGCCAGTCCAGATTCAAGTTGGATCCCGGGGTAAATGCCTCCTGCTCGTCACCATCTACATCCCACCAAAAGAGCAGACTCTGGGCATTAATGCAACCCTTGATTACCTCTCTGGGCTACGCAAGGACTCAGAGGTACTAGTGCTTGAGGACTTCAACGTAAACTGGTTGTCCCCTGAAGCTTCGCCTTTTTAAAGATGCTAGCTCCACTGTTGGCATGACCTAATTAATAACTTCCCCTACCCACAAAAATTACTGAACTGGAACCAGCATTCTACTCAACTAGGTAATCACTAACCACCCTGAAAGGATTCCCAGGACTGCAGTACTTCCTGGTAGTATAAGTGACCACTCCTCCATCCTCTTTACATGGACAAACAAGGCTCCCAAATCACCACCTAAAACTATCACATCCAGGGTACTGAGGCGCGGACAGCTTGGCCCCCTAGAAACACTCCTTAGACTTCAAGACTGGTCAGCCATCTACAATACCGATGACGTTAACCTAGCACTTCAGCACTTTATCCAAACTTTCAACACATCTTGTAACATGTACACTCCCTACAAAAAACATAAAGTGAAGGGAACTAGCAAAACATGGATCACTCCCTCCCTCCCTTCTCGAACTTATTAGGACAGGAGATAATTTATGGCATAAGGCCCAAAGCTCTGGCTGCAGCATAAATGCCCAGAACTATAGAATGGCTCGTAACAAGTGCACCCAAGCCATACGCTTAGCAAAGAGCCAGTACTTTAAACAGGAATTAAACAATTCCTGGGAAGACAGCTGACATTTTTGGGAAAAGATCAAATCATTAACCGGTAAACTTAGCAAAGCCCCCCTCCCCCACTCAGTGTAAATGGGTATCTGACCCAGGATGCCAAGGTGATTGCCTACACCTTTAATAAGGTTTTCACTGACCGTAGTGGGGTGCTTCCACCCGACTTTCTTAACTCACAAAGTGACTCTAGCCCCAAGGGCAATGGCAACTCCCACTCACAAGCACCACCCCCCCTTCTACCTTAAAACTGGTCTCCGTATCAGAGGCCAAAAAATACATCACAAAGGCAATCGGGAAGACAAGGAATAGTGGCGACTCTCTAGATCAAACGTTAATTGCCCTCACCCTGGATGAGGTACTCCATTCTCTAACCCACATCCTTAATATGTCACTCATAACAGCTGCATTGCCCAAAACCGTGAAAAAGGCTATGGTCATCCTTGTTTTTAAAAGTGGTGACTGCACCAACTCCTCAAACTACCGGCCTATCTCTGTACCCCAAAGCACTCAAACAAATTGTCAAAGATCAGCTCGTGATCTACCTTGACAAGTACCAGCTTCTATGTAAGGAACAGTATGGTTTGAGAAAACTGCATAGCACCTCCACTGCCCTGGTTGAGTACACTAGTTTCATCCATGATGCCTTAGACCGTGGGCACATGGTTGGGGCCACCTATATTGATCTGACAAAGGCCTTTGATACGGTCAACCATGAGCTACTTCTTCATCAGTTATCACTCACCGGTCTCTCCACAGAATCAGTTAAGTGGTTCTAGAGCTACCTCACTGAACGCATTCTACAAGTAAAAATCCTAGACACCCACTCTGATTACTGTCCCGTCCAAACTGGGGTGCCCCAAGGCTGAATCTCGGGCCCCCTGCCTTTCAGCCTGTTTCTCAATGCTCTTCCTATGGCATGCCCTGACCATGTCCTCTTGCATGCAGATGATGCTGTGCTGTTTTCTAGTCAGCCTGACCCAGCGGCATTTGAAAGCCAAATGCAGAACAGCTTCTCAGTTGTGGAGTCTTGGTTCCTAAGCCACAAGCTTTTCCTAAATTACAAGAAGACAAAGACCATGCTCTTTGCCATATCCAGAAACAGACACAAATCATATCACTTACAAATTCATAATAAACAAAATGAAGTATTGGATATGGTCAATACCTTCAAATACCTTGGAGTAACCCTCGACATTACCCTCTCGTTCTCACAACATATTGAGTTGGTTGCAAAAGCTGTTAACTGTAGGATTGGTCAACTGTACGAACATAGGCACTGCCTAACTGATGAAGCCCTTAAACTCGCCGTGACCAGCTCCATCCTATCCTCTATAGATTATGGTCTGGTGGTCTGTGGAACAGCGACCAATACAGCCTTATATAAAATCCGGATAGCCCTTAACAAATTCTGTAGACTGATCCTGAGAGCCCACCCTCTGACACCTACTTGCGAGCTTTGCTCTTGCACTGGTTGGCTTAACTTGGATAATAGGATCCATTACCAAGTTTACCTCCTCACAAAGAACGCAACTCTGGGCCTCTTTACCCCAGGGGTGCCTGGCCTCCTCCTCCCAAACCAAAGTGGCAGAAACACTAGAAATATGAGCAGTCTGTCTCTAAACGTGTCCTTCCCCGGACCTCCCAAGGTCAAAGATCCTTCGAGTACAGGGTCCCTTTATGGCTAAACTCCCTCAGCACTGACCTCCTATCCAGTACTAAATTTGGTCAATTCAAAATGAATCTGAAAACTTACCTGGCTTCTAACAACCCTAAGTGGACTGTGGTTGTTAGCACTTATCCCCTCCCCCAATCGCTGACACTCTCCCCCCTACCACCTCCCCTCTCTTACCCTCTCCCCTGACAAGGCTTCCATTGAGCTCTTTCTGCCCCCACCCCAGCAGCTACTCCCAGCATACTAAATTCTTTCCCCCTCCCTCTTCTCCTCCTGCCCCTCCCCTCTTACCCTTTCCCTGATATGGTTTCTGTGAGCTGCTGTCTGCCCCCACCTCCCCGGCCACTCCCAGGACACTAAATGTCTTTCCCCTCTCTTTCTCTTACTGCCTCCCTTGTCCCCCTTGCCCAACCTCCACCATATACTTACTCCTCCTCCTTTCCCTCTCCTAACCAGGCTAAGCATATTGTAAGATGTTTGTAATGCTCTTCATTTATTGTATACCTTATTTACTGATTTGCAACCCCTTTGAATTGAATGTAACTAAGCTTCTTGTTATTCACATGCAGGATCCCTGGTTTGTAGGCCCTTATTGTTTATTCCCTGATGTGGCACCTTTGCAAATGATGCCATGCTCACTGATTTGTACCTCCGTGAACTGTATGTACCTAAGCCTCTTGTTGTTCACATGGGGCTCAGTATTCAGAATTGTGCCTGGCAATGGCACAAGTGGTGGTGCAGCGCAACTGAGTTGCACTGGAGCAACTAAGGGACATATTCAAAAGAGATGTTCCATGGCGCATCTTTTCTGAATATAGCAAATAATGCGCACGATGCAAATACAGTGTGCTGGTGCATCCCCAGGACAGGTCTGAATGCCAGGACTGGGAATGCTCCAATGCAACTGGAACTACGCTGGGCACAATATCCAGATATTCAAACCTGGATATACAACTGGGGCCATTATGCATGCAAGGTGCAGATCGGGTCATTTGCATGTCATTATGGCCCCATTTACATTTGCTGTGCTTGGGCTGGCCAGCGTAATGCACCTGGCGGCCTGCACAGCATGTGGTCCCTGTATCAGGGACCGCAGTAGTACCCCCCCCCATCCCGTACCAATGATCACCGTATTTCAATGATTTTATTCTCTCTGGTAGTCTAGTAGTACCCCTCTCCCCCCACGTACCTCTGATCACCATAAAGTAATAAAGTTATTCTCCCTGGTAGTCTAGTGGTCCCCCCTCCCCTCCCATACCTCCGATCGCCCGTAAAGTAATAAAGTTATTCTCCCTGGTAGTCTAGTGGTACCCCCCCATACCTCAATCGCTATAAATTAATAAAAGGATTATTCTCCCTGGTAGTCCATTGGTACCCCCCTCCGCTAGTAACCCTGATCGTAAATTAATAAGGTATTCTCCCTGGTGGCCCAGTGGTACCCTCCCCCCCGCCGGTAACCCTGATCGCTGTAATTTAATACTTTTATTCTCCCTGGTGGTCCAGTGGCACCCTCCACCCACACAGGACCCCCAGCCCACCCAGTTCCCCCCATCATTGGCAGGCAGCAAACCCACCCGCATACCTCTGCAGCTGCCAACCGAATGACAGCATACAGTATCAGCTGCAGGCCCATTGGTCACACTGTGGACAAATGGGGTTGCAGTGCATACTGTAATAGTCATTCACAACACTTCCTAAGTTGTGAATGACTATTACAATAACTGCAAACTCATTGGTCCACAGTGTGGTTCCAATCAGACTTGCAGCTGTTACTATAGCTGTCATCGACAGGCAGCCCAGAAGGTATGCGAGTGGATTGCTGCCAGCAAGGTTCCGGGGATGGGTGGTCTGGGGTCCTGTGTGGTAAGGGTGGAGGTGCGACTGGACCACCAGGAAAATAAAGTCTTAAATTACGGTGATCAGGGTTACCGCCGGGGAGGGGGTTACCACTGGACCACCAGGGAGAATACCTTTATTAATTTACGGTGATTGGGGTTACCGGCGGGAAGGGGGTACCACTGGACCTCCAGGGGTAAATGGAGAAATAGGCAAAGGCAGTAATGACAGGGATGGGTCTAAAAGGGGTAAGGCCATCAAAAAATGGAGGGCAATGAGTACCAATGCCCATAGTCTGGGTAACAAGCTCCCTGAACTAGTGGCCTTGATGGAAGAGGGACGCCTGGATATCGTGGCAGTCACAGAAACATAGTACACAGAGAACCATGACTGGGATGTCAACGTATCAGGTTACACAGTCTACAGGAGGGACAGGGAGGGTAGAGGAGGAGGAGGAGTAGCGCTCTACCTAAGGGAAGGGAAGGGATCAAAGCAATGGAACTAAAACGTAAACGGGGAAGAGAGGAGGCACTGTGGGTCACTCTGGAGACAGGAAATGGCACCAAAGTCTGCACGGGTGTTATATACAGACCACCGTCTCAGGGAAGGAAATGGACAAGGAAATGATAGAAGGCATCCTTAGGATGGCAGAAAAAGGGGAGATATTGTTGATGGGGGACCTGAATATTCCAGATGTTAACTGGAACACATTTGCTGCAACCACTTCCAAGAGCAGGGTCATTCTTGATGCCCTACAGGGGGCATGCTTCAGACAGCTAGTGTTGGAACCCACTCGGGAGGGAGCAGTCTTAGACCTGGTACTCTCAGATGGGGATGGAGAGAGGATCTCAAATTTGGAAGTGGGTAGCCATCTGGGAACAAGTGACCACCAAACAGTGTGGTTCACGATATACACAGCCGTAGAGTCAAGCCATACAAAAGTGAGGGTACTGGACTTTAGAAGGGCTGAGTTTATCAAAATGGGAGAGTGTCTCAGAAAAGCACTAGAAAATGGGCAAGAAGGAGGGGTGGAAGAACAATGGGGAAACATCAGAACTGCCATCACAGAGGCAACAAGCCTTTGTGTGAAGCAAATAAACAAATCAAAACGAAGGAAAAAAATACTATGGTTCTCAAAAGAGGTGGTGAGGAAGGTTAGGAAGAAAAAGACAGCATTCAGGAAGTATAAGGAAACACAGAAGGAGCAGGACAAATAACTGTACCAGTTAAAGTAGAACAAAGTGGGGAAGGCAGTCAGAATAGCAAAGGCCCAAACCGAGGAAAAGATAGCCAACTTGGTTAGGAAGGGGGATAACACCTTTTATAGGTACATTAGGGAGCAAAGAAAGACCAAGTGAGGGATAATGAGGCTTAATAAAGGGAGGGTGGGTGGGCAGGCGGTGACAGTGAAAAAGCAGGGATACTGAACAAATACTCCTACTCAGTATTCACAAAAGAAGAGGAGGGGGAGGTACCTAATCCAATCAATAGAAGCACTCTGGATAGATGGTTCAATACCAGTCCTTTCACAGAAGAAAGGGTTCTGAAAAAACTCCTAAAACTGAAGGCGAACAAAGCAGTGGACCCTGATGGGATTGACTCCAGAATTCTAAAAGAACTAAGGGGAGAACTAGTGACACCACTGACTACCCTTTTTAACAAATCATGAGAGGATGGTGTAGTACCTGAGGACTGGAGGAGGGTGGATGTGATTCCCCTTCACAAAAGTAGGAGCAAAGCAGAGGCAGGAAACTACAGACCTGTTAGTTTGACCTCAGTGGTAGGGAAAATGATGGATTCACTTCTGAAAGAAAGAATCGTTGAGTACCTAGAGGCCAGCGGGGCACAGGGCATGGGGTCATAATGTCGCAAGACATTATGCCACATAGCAAAATCGCACTGCCAACACAGCGCGATATTGCCATGCAGCATGTGTCTTTTTCTGTGGGGGCTCCGCACCCCACCACCTAAAGATTCTCAACTCGGGGGCAACATGGAGTGCACAGAATGTTTAAAAATAAAATGTCTGGGACGATAATCAAACCCGGTCCCAGGCGGCGCCTGAGTTCCTGCTGCTGTGGCTCAGTCCAGTGAGCCATGGCAGCTGCTCGGCAGAACCCACTCCCAGTAGAGGTCTTATCCTGTGCCTGGGGTGTGTGGATGTGCAATAAGCGTAGACAGTATACAGCAGTATTGTTACCATTCATATCCAGACAGCTCTTTCAGGTTAACCATAATGCCTGCATTTCATTAAGCATACGACATTATGACCCGGTAGGAGGGCACAGGACTCAAGGCAGCATGGATTCACAGCGGGAAGGTCATGTCAGACAAATCTAATCAATTTCTTTGACTGGGTGACCAAAGTAGTAGACCAGGGAGGGGCTGTGGACATGGTCGACCTAGACGTTAGCAAGGCATTTGACACAGTCCCACACAAATGATTCATAAACAAATTTTCCAGCCTGGGAGAGGGTCCCAGGGTAGTAGCCTGGGTAAAAAAAATTGACTGGACAACAGGACATAGAGGATATTAGTAAACGGAGTCCACGTTGAAGAAAGAGGGGTTACTAGTGGGGTACTGCAGGGTTCAGTACTGGGTCCTGTCCTCTTTAATGTCTTTATAAGTGACTTGCAGAGGGACGGGAAGGAAAAGTATACCTCTTTGCAGACGACACAAAGATCTGCAACAGGGTTGATGCACAAGGGGGGTGGAAGGATGAGAAGGGACTTGGCAAGGGTGGAGGAATGGTCAAAAGTATAGCAGCTTAGATTCAATGCAAAGAAGTGCAAAGTAATGCACCTGTGAAACAAAAACCTTGGGGAAGAGTACATAATGGGGGGAGGTACTAACGACAGCAAAAATGGAAAGGGACCTGGGGGTGGACATAACTGATGATCTAAAGGTAAGCAAGCAATGCAAGAAGGCAGTAAAGAGGGCTGGGGGATACTGGGATGTATAGGAAGAGGCATCACCAGTAGAAAACAGGAAGTTGTTATCTCTCTGTACAGACAGTTGGCGAGACCCCATCTGGAGTATTGCGTGCAGTTCTGGAGACCCCATCTCCGCAAGGACATAGACAGGATGGAGGCAGTCCATAGGAGGGCAACTAAAATGGTGCAGGGTCTGCACCAGAAGCCATATGAAGAGAGACTAAAGGAGCTTAATATATATACCCTCGAGGAAAGGAGGGAGAGGGAGGACATGATAGAAACTTTCAAGTACCTCAAGGGAATCGACAAAGTCCAGGAGGGTAGCATCTTTCAGAAAAAGAGATGTGCAAGAACAAGGGGGCACAATTTGAAGAGAGAGGGGGATGGCTCAAGGACATCGTGAGGAAGTATTTTTTCACAGAGAGGGTGGTGGACACGTGGAATGATCTTTCTGAGGAGGTTGTGGGGTCAAAAACTGTGGGGGAATTCAAGAATGCATGGGGCAGACATAAGGTAATTCTGGTGGGGGGTAGGAAGCAGTAGGCTGTTGTTTAACTAGGATCTGCAGCTTATCCAATAGGTAGGGAAATGGACAGACTGGGTGGGCCAAACGGTCCTTATCTGCTGTCAAAGTCTATGTTTCTGTGCCTGAGGTTCACTGGGGCAGCAGATGACATAGCCACGCCTCTCCACCCACCAAGTGCTACAAAAGTACATCTTCCAAGTGTCCTCCAGATGCTCATTTCTTTGCTCCCACCGTCCACCTACTTCTCTGGCAGCTCCCCTCTCTCTAACTGGCTTCTTCTCTACAGTACCTTCAACCAAGGGACCTTGCTTCTGTTGCACATCTAGAGGTGGGGCCCCTCTCAAGAGGGCTCTGTGCCATTGTACCCTGAAAGGGCGGTAGTTCCTCCAGAACAGAGAACTCAAAAAGCCACATACCCATATCCAGCATAACCTTTTCCATAGTAGCACAAGCACAACCATGTTGCACAATCATCCTACACACTAAGTGTTCACTGAACCAGTGAATACATATAGAAGAAAGTATGGGTCGGGGTTTGTTACGAGATTTTCGCCCTCGGGGTTTATGTAGCATCCTGAATTCGGGTGTGTGTAAAATCGAGTTTGACACCCGACCATTTATTATATAATTGCTGGGTTTCTTTTTCGCCTCAGCAATTATATCAAATAAAGAGCTTGTGGTGCATCTGCAGTGTGGTTTCGTTTTAGCCCAGTGCCGAGATTTGTCTTATTGTAAACCTTTTTTTTTTTTTTTTTTTTTTGTTTAGTGGGTCTTTATGTGTTTCCAGTGTTCTTCTGGTGGCTCTGTGTTGGGCGAGACAGAAGCAGTGAGCGGTCTTGACTGGTCGCGCTGTTTCCTGAGCATGTGCACAGCAAGGGAAATCGTGCGCATGTTTGCTGTTATAAACGCTCCTTTATAATGGAAAATTACGCCACGGTTTCCCTATGGGAAAAAGGGGAAGCCGGTTATTATATAGTAGTCTAAGGATTGCCTTCCTGTTTTACCTGTGTATAATCGATTTGTGTGACCTATTTATTTTTTATTTTGCTCTTGCTTCTACTGATACTCAGTCTTTTGTATGTTTCCTTTATGCATCTAATTCTTGGCTGTCCCCAGAAAAGGAACATCTTCTTTGAGGATATCTCTTTTTATCAGGCCACACCTATGGAACTATACCAGCAACAGCACTAGGACCAAGCAGAAACTTTTTTAAGTCAGGGGCCACCCATGATGACGTCATGTGTTAGCATCTAGATAAACATGGGCGGCCCCATCTCTGCTCAAGTTCTTTTCTTGCCATCAAGGGCCTGCTCATTTACAAGAAACCAATAACCAATAAATAAATTGGCTCCACTCCAGTAACCTTGGGTCCAGTGCCCTCAGCCTCTCATAAACATTTGCACTTTGTTCAAAAACTTCGCTAAGTGGACTGCTTTCAGACCTTGTGTCTGAGGTAAATAGGGGTATTTTTTTCTGCCTCATATAAGTTTTCCTCCCTCTGTGTTTTGTGTTTGTCTTGTTTCCTAAGTATAGGCTGATTTTTAACCCTTGCAAAGGTGCTACATGCCTCAACTTTGCATCCAAGTAGCCCTTGCATGTAAGGACCCCATCATTGGAGAGATGCTCAGAGGGCATTGTGCGAATACCAAAGGAATGACATGGTTGCAGAGTGGACCCTGAGGAGCAGGAGAAAACTTTCTGTTACAGCTGCTTTGGGTCTGGCTGCCCAGTTACTTTCCTCTGAAGTACAAGGTCCCATAAGTGGAATTGTTGGAGCTAAGTCCTTGAGGGGACGAAGCCCGATGGTAGCACATAGATTTTTGAGGGGCAGCTAAACAGTAGTACAAGAACATGATTGTAAGTGGGGCTAGTGCTCAGTAGTTGTTAATGCTGGTGTCCAGTAGTCATTGGGGAACGGTTGTACTGCCCACCTGGCATAGTGGTAAGTTCAACTCCACAGTCCCCCCACTGTGCAGCCAGTGCGGAGTTACAGTTGGCATATACATGCACTATTTTTGGAAATGTATGTCACCGAGCCCATTCTGGCAGGCGGTCTCCCAGGACGTGACGGTGATTTGGAGTCAGGAAATTCCATGTACACCCCTCTCAACGCTTTTGGGGATGGAGGATATGAGTGAGAAGGGGTAGAACCCATATCTGAGATGGGTACGGGTACTTCTTGCTATAGCATGGCAGTGCATTCTAAACACTTGGGTCTTTTGTGTGACACCCGCTGTCACACAATGGGAAACATTGGCAATCCAGACTATAGCACTGGACTGCTTAACATATGTATGTATATATATGAAAGGGTAGAGGAGAAGAACTATTCGTTCAGAAGGTACATTAAATTGTTAGACTCCTTAACCCTGGCTGAAGCCATGTTTGTAAGATATGGACTAGTGTAGGAGGCTATATTCCCAGCCTAAAAATGCAGGCCCCTTCTACTCCCATTGTAGACCATAAGTAGGATGAAATGTACTATAATGTAACTGGAGATTCATTTGTACATTTGAAATGTTGCTGTGTAGAGTGAATTGTTTCAATGTATGTTATCCAAGTTTGTCTTTCCCTAATGTATGTAATCTTGTCTTATGAACTGCAAAATAAATAAAAATATTATACAAAAAAGAATACTGGGAGATCAGAACAGGAGCCGCGGAAATGGCATGGCTGGGCCAGCAGTGTCATAGAAGCAACTACGGATCTGCCCTCCCCTCCCAAAGACAGCAGCCTCAGACATGGCAAACTAGGGAAGGAGCAAGGTTGCAAGCCAGCAGTGCAGAAAAGACCGTCAGGAGAGGTAGAGAGGATGCCCAGCAGTGCAGAAAAGACCATCAGGAGAGGTAAAGAGGATTCCCAGCAGGGTAAGAAAGACCATCAGGAGAGGTAGCGAGGATGCCCAGCAGGGTAAGAAAGACCATCAGGAGAGGTAAAGAGGATGCCCAGCAGGGTAGGACAGACCATCAGGAGAGGTAAAGAGGATGCCCAGAAGGGTAGGAAAGACCATCAGGAGAGGTAGAGAGAATACCCAGCAGTGCAGAAAAGACCATCAGGAGAAGTAGAGAGGATGCCCAGCAGTGCAGAAAAGACCACCAAGAGAGGTAGAGAGGATACCCAGCAGGGTAGGAAGGACCATCAGGAGAGGTAGAGAGGATACCCAGCAGGGTAGGAAAGACCATCAGGAGAGGTAAAGAGGATGCCCAGCGGGGTAAGAAAGACCATCAGGAGAGGTAGAGAGGATGCCCAGCAGTGCAGAAAAGACCACCAGGAGAGGTAGAGAGGATGCCCAGCAGGGTAGGAAGGACCATCAGGAGAGGTTGGGAGGATGCCCAGTAGGGTAGGAAAGACCACCAGGAGAGGAAGGGCAGTGAGCATGGAGGCTGGCAGTCATGCAGCTGTTACAGTGAAAATGGGGAGTGCACACTTTACTTGTTTTATCTTTTTTAACATCTCTTTACCAGGTAAATAATTGGAGCTCAGAAGGCTTGTTTCCAGTTGGGGGCACGAATATAATAAATGAGCAACAAAGCAGGGTTAAGCACAAAAACAGTAGGCTGCAAAATGCATGCAATAACAGCAGGCGTACTATAAATAGGTGTATTTAAAACATCAATGAGGATATACAACAAAAGTAACAACAATGTGAACACAGTTGAGTTGTTAATCTGACCAACGTGCTGTAGTAGTAGGACAACAGGTATTGACCAGAGGGAGAGAGCAGTTATGGCAGGATAAAGGGGCACTGTAAAACTCCTTAAGCTTAGACTTTGTGGACCAGAAGCTAGGCAACAAAGTTAAAGTGCTGGGTAGGCTGTTCCACAATGGTGGGAGTCTAAAGGACACTTTGCCTTTGTTCCATGTAAAGATAAGGGTCTGGAATCTGTTGCCTGCTTCAGTTAGCAAATGATATACTTGATAGCAGTTGGATGTCTTTGGCGTGTGGCATCAGTTGGTACCTGGAGTATCTGTCCTTTTGATTTTGGATGTTGTCATGCTGGTGGCAGAAATGCAAGTGATCAGTAAACTGACCCAGATGGACAGCTTAGGAATAAGTATGGTCACATGCCACAAAGTGGATGCCAAATTCATGTCCTGAGGGCAGGATCCCAGTTAGAGCAGTAGGAAGTTGAAGTGCAGTCCCAGAAGATGCCTGACATCTCTGAGAGGGAGTATTGTATCTGCCACTGAGTGACTGCCCCCTGGTAGCCTCGGGGTGGGGAGTTGTGGTAACCAGAACTCCTCCTCAATCCTCCCACCACCACCACAACCACCACCAGCCAACACAAAGTAGGTACCAGGCATTTTGTGTTAAACCACAAGTTGAAGACGGCATGTACTAATGTTCGGAATGGGGGGTGCACTCCTGTTACCAGAATACTCTGGATTCCTTCCTCTCAGAGATCCTTTTAAGGGGCCCTAAAAGGGGACGGTGGATGTCTATGGTGAGGGATCTCACCTAAGACCATACGGTGGGCGAAGCAGATAGGAGGAAGCCACAGAGAAGGAGGGAGTTTGGATAAAAACACTGAAATAGGGGATTAAAAAAACAAAACAACGAGAAAGTAGTTTCTAAACTAAATGTGTCAGATCCTCATATTCTTCTTGGAGCTACAATTCAGGGTTAAGTTCCAGAATAAACTATGTTTTGTGCAAAGCCAGTTGGAGGAGATAAGTCTACAAAATACAAGAGCCTGCTTATCCAAAAGGATATGGCCTTGTAACTTGAGTTGTAACATGTTTCTTTATGCAACTTTAGACTTCCAAATCATGTCGATGTGTACTTATGAAGGGAAGGCACCGTGATCTAACAGAGCACTGAACTGTGAAACAGGACATTACATGTTGTAATCCCATGCATCAGCTTGTATGATGAAAACAAGATGTTACATCAGTTGGGCTATCCAGGCTAGACAGATTGTGCTAGCCATTTAACAACATATGGCATTATTTTGAAGCTGCTGTTACCACTTCATCTGGGCTGAGACCCTGAATTCGTTCCATCTTGGTCCAATTTACACAGTTGTGACTCCTTCGTTATAATACTCCATGGGTCTCGTATTCAAAGGTCTCAGTTTCAGGTTTATTGTAGGATTACTCCATTGAGCAGGCTCATTCACAAGGAGGTCCTGAACATGTAACAGAAAATTGTGCAGATACAAAAACATCCAATGGCATAAGCAAATACAAACATCAAATGGCATAAGCACACCGTCAAAGTACGATACAAATACAGGGTATACAGAGATGTGGGATAATAATATAACAATGAAAGAAATTACAAAGCAAAACTTGGTACGATACATAACATAGCTGCCAGGCAGATTACAGATTTGAACACACAGAATAATAACAAAAAATACTATTAATAATAAGTGCATGGAAACACCATGACCTTGAATAAGAGGAGTGGGGGAGGGGGGCAAGGGTGGATACAATGGCGAGAGTCAGAAAGACAGAGGATGGAAGAATAGGGGTCTTAAGAGAGGGGAGAGCTAAACGTGGTCCATGCCTTTGTGACCTCCCGCCTTGACTACTGCAGTGCTCTCTACCTAGGGCTGCTGGGGGTGGATATTCGCCACCTGCAGCTGGTGCAGAATGCTGCAGCCAGGCTGTTGATGGGCTCATCTAGATCTAGCCACATCACACCTCTGCTCTGCAAGCTGCTCTGGCTACCAATGCGATAGAGGATCACATTCAAGGTCGGTTTGCTGGCCTATAAGACCCTACACACGAACAGGGACCACGCTATTTGCAAGACCTCCTGTGTCCATACCACCCCTTCCGTCCACTCCATTCCGCTGACGGAGGATTGCTAGAGGTTCCAAGGGTCCGTTTGAAGACCTCATGGGCGAGATCTTTTGCATTCATGGCCCCTACCCTGTGGAACTCTCTACCTTGTCAGGTTAGAGAGTGCCTGTCCACTGAGACCTTCAAGATCACCTTAAAAACATATTTATTTAGATTAGTATTTTTAGATGCTTTTTAATCGGGAAATGTTGCTTATTTTAACTGAATACTGTTGATTAGTGTTTTTATATTTATTATTGTGCTTGTTTTAATTATTTTCTTGTACAGGTGCTTTGATAATTTTGAAAAATGCCTTCTATAAATAAAAATGATGACTTGACTTAGGAAGGGGTAGGTATAGAGGGGGTAGAGGAGGGGAGTGGGTTCAGGAGGTAAAGTGTCAGGGGGGTAGAAGGGTAGGGGTAGAAGGGGATGGGGGTGAAGGGGGGTAACAACAGATGGGGAAAGAAAAGGAAGGTAGGGGTGTGAGAGAAGGGGAGGGAAGCCAGGCTGGGGGAGTAAGTGTAAGAGACTGGACTACTACCTATGGCAATTACATATGACTTTAAATTTTCTTGCAGTTAAGGCTTTGAAGAAAATTAATCGAGACAATGCTGGAAAGCTTGAGAACTGACTATAGTCTATTCCAGGCTGCAGGTAGGGCATAGGAGATAGCGAGACTAACAAGAAACCGCACCACCCAAAGATAGCTTCAAATAAGCAGCTTTTAATGAAAAATAGATACAAAACACCACCTTAAGTGCAAAAATGCATCAGGGGCGCTGCTATGAACCTCTACCGGTTTCGCAATCAAACATGTACAAGACTGTCGTCTGCAGAGAATTGCAGTTTGGAATTGATGATGTTGGAGCCAAGGTTATTGATATAAATAGAAAAGAGAATAGGTCCTAAAATGGACCCTTGTGGGACACCCCTTGAAATGGGCAGGGAGTCAGAGAGTAGACCATCAGCCTTGACTTTCTGGATTCTACCTGATAAGTAGCTGGCAAACCACTGTTCATCAGATGCAGAGGCACCACCTAACTTTTTGAGACTAAGAACGCCGATGTTGTGATCCACAGTATTGAATGCCTTGCTGAGGTCAAGGAAGACAGCGCCTGTGACCAGTATGGAATTGTGGGCAATGACCTAGTCGTTAGTAACTTTGGCAAGTGTAGAAATGGTGCTGTGATTTTTCCTAAAGCCAGACTGAGCAGGGTTGAGCAGGGAGTAGTACCTTCAGTTGGGTATAGATTATTTTTTCGAGGATTTTGGAGAGAATAGGTAGGATGGATATGGGTCTATAATTAAGTCACGGGGTCACCAGATTTAAATAGAGGAAGAATATGGGTGGTTTTCCAGCAGGATGGTACTGTGGCAGATACTGTAGAGAGATTGAAGATGTGAAGGATAGGGGCGGCAAGGTAATAATGGCCTAGTTTGAGAAAAAACGGTTCCATACTGTCTGCACTACCACCCTTTCTTATGCCATGCAATGTCTGTAGTCTGAGTGCAAATTAACACAAGGCCCTGAATGTGCTACAGTATATTCAAACAAGTTCTGAGCACAGCATAAGTGCCTTCAACTTGTTTGAATACAGCCCCCTAGAGCTCTAATGAAGGCACTAACAAGTGTGCATGGCAGAAAGCCCAACCCCCTGCTGGCCACAGTGTGGTATGTACCTGTGCAGTACACAGAGTCTGTCAAGGAGCAATAGCAGTTAGGGCAACCCAAACTGGTTAGCACTCTTGCACTAACTTGATGTATTTGAAGGTCCTGATGCAAATAACCCTTTTGCATATACATGTACTGTAATTAAGAGGTCATGTACATACCATTATAGTTTCATTACCTAGTAAGGTGCTAGCTTTACCTCCAAGATTTCATGGAGGGCTGTGCATTGTGCTACCCCAACCCCCACCCCCGCCATGGCATCATGGTTGCCATTATACAGTTAAAAGATCATTTTCCTGGTAGTCAGTGCCCCTCCCCCCCAACACCCAATCATGTTCAATTTTTTTGTTCCCTAAATCAGTGTTCATAACTAGCATTCCCGAGTCTAGTAGTCCCCTCCCACCCAGTCCCAGTGTACAGAAACAAGTGGTCCCCCTCCTGCCTAAACCCTGGTGCCAGGTAACATAACTACACCACTGTAGTCTAGTGGTCCCCCTCCTGCCTAAACCCTGGTGCCAGGTAACAGAACTACACCACTGTAGTCTAGTGGTCTCCCTCCTGCCTAAACCCTGGTGCCAGGTAACAGAACTACACCACTGTAGTCTAGTGGTCCCCCTCCTGCCTAAACCTGGTGTCAGGTAACAGAACTACACCACTGTAGTCTAGTGGTCCCCCTCCTGCCTAAACCTGGTGTCAGGTAACAGAACTACACCACTGTAGTCTAGTGGTCCCCCTCCTGCCTAAACCTGGTGTCAGGCAACAGAACTACACCACTGTAGTATAGCGGTCCCCCTCCTGCCTAAACCTGGTGTCAGGTAACAGAACTACACCACTGTAGTATAGCGGTCCCCCTCCTGCCTAAACCTGGTGCCAGGTAACAGAACTACACCACTGTAGTCTAGCGGTCCCCTTCCCTGCCCGATGCCAGTGCCAGTGTACAGAAATAGTAGCCCCTGGTAGTCTAGTGGTTCTAGTGCCTGAGCTATTTCTGTAAACTTGCACAGGGATCAGGTGGGAGGAAGACCATTAGACTACCAGGAACTTTTTGAACAGAAAAGCCCTGATTCACTAGTATCACCATGCCAGTGTTACACGAGGTCCCTGCACCCTAATTGGTACCCTCAGAGGTACACCGTAGACAGCTAATGCTTAAGTATAGGTTATACTAATATATAGGGCTAAGGGCATCTACCGTATAAGGGTAGATGTCAGGATATGAATGCATATTGTTGTAATCCACTTTGCTTGCTAATACACATATATTTTACCATATATTTTCTGTCTATTTCTTACTTGTCAGATGCCAAGACACCTGTGTCCTTGAAGTAATTATAATATGTAAGACAGCATTGCCATCTTTTGGTGATTTGTACTACTACACTTAGTTATGTAAGACTCTGTATAAGAACTCTTTTGTTCTCAAACTGATGACTTTACAGAATTGTATAATGTTATCTTGGACATGGAGCCACCTCTAATTTGCTAATAGGCTCATCTCTGTAACTAGAAATGTTTCTATCTTTTGGTAACCATAGTAATTATCATAGGTATAAAATGTTATGCACAGGCTTTACACCTCAGAGACCCAAGAGATCCCAAGAGACTACAGAGAAACCTCGAGGTATAGGGAACGCTTAGCACTGGCTCCCGGTTCGTATTGTTAAGAACTGCTTAGGGCAACTGTGATTTATCCCTTTGGTAGTAATAAAATTGTTTATTACTCTAATGCAATGTGTTTGTGATTACTTGCATTCCCAATATCGTCAAGAATCTGAAAGTGAGGTTTAGACCTCTCAACACCAGCACATTTTGCAGTAGGTTGAGAGGAGAAGAACAACTGACCTACCCAGTCACGCCATCATTTAGAGTGTTCTGTTGGTGAAAAGTGTGTCTATTGGTAAAAGCCCATATCAGCTAAAAGCTTCTTAAATGTGGTCAAAATTTGAACCCTTTAATATGATACGTAAAGATTTTGAGGTGCACCATAAGGAGAGGAAGGAATCATCCAATTCAGCCACCAAATTAGCTCTCCCATCCCTTGGACAGAATTCCCAGAAAGGAACCTGGGGCACCCAGGTCAGTAACCCAGGAACGCCAAGAAGGCCCCAATCCACCATATCCTGTGTATGTCCATCAAGAGGCAACAACCAGGTTCATAGGGTTGTCACAGATTTGAAGAGCACAGTTATAATACATTTATCAAACTGTCCTGCAGCCAAAGAAAAGCAGAAACCATCAAAAACCATAAATATTTTATTTTAGTTTTTGTTGTCCGGGTAAGTGCACTAGACAAATCCTGCCTATTTTCAGGCATGACCCAGGGAAGGGGGATACAGATGAATGCCAACTGACCTTGAACCAGATTAAGCTGTTAGTGGTATTTTTAGTGAAAGAGGGAAATTTGGCCAGGGCACCGGGGAAATTCCCCTACTGTTTTCGATAAGTGCCATGGGATCTTTAACATCCACCTAAATTACCAGCAGTCCAGGCAGATGGGACCTAGGTTTAACGTCTCATCCGAAGGACGGCACCTCAGAAGTGCAGCACCCATCTCATGCTGCACTACAGTGTTAGTACTGGGATATTAACCCAAGTGCCAGATGTGGGAACTGAACCCACAGCCCTCTGATCTCCCGGCCTCAGAGGCGAGTGTGCTACCTACTGAGCCACTGACACCGACATAATGACATAAAATGCTTGCCAACGAGGCATAGATGTGTATGACTGGCTGCGAATAAGCCAATAATTGAAAAAAGTAGTAGTAATAGAGTTTATTTGTACGGGGTGCCCTTCCCCATAGGCTCAGGGTGCCCTTACAATAAAAATAGAAACATACGGAACAGTACAGAGCAGTCTACATAAAATCCATAACATTTTCCACAGCCCACTAAAAATCTAAAAGCAGACTGATTTCTGAACTGATCGATAATCCATTAACTATATCAGTAGCTATATCAGGTCCCAAAGGCCTGCTCAGACAAGGAGGTCTTCAACCGTTTGTTAAAGATCTCTACAGAGGGTACCTCCTGGAGACACCCCAGCAACGAATTCCAGAGGACCGGGGCTGCCACCTCAAACGCCTGGTCTCTGGAAGATTTTAATCTTGCCCGGGGGACCACTAGAAAGGCCTCTCCAGCTGACCTGAGAGAACGAGACAAGATGTAGGGATGCTGGAGCTCCTTTAGATAGCCCGGACCCAAACCAGAAGACCTACTTTAAAGGTGATGTGCCAGCACACCGGCAGCCAATGCAGTTCGTGCAGCACCAGTGTAATGTGACTGAATCTCGAGTATCCAGTCAACAACCGGGACGCAGCATTCTGCAAAAGCTGCAGGTGCCGCATCGTACCTCCTCTGACCCAGAGGTAGAGTGCGTTACAGTGATCAAGCCTCAAGGTGACAAAAGCATGTACCAGCATGGCCATGTCGTGGCGGGGGGAATAAGGAACTTAATTTGGGTGATGTTCCAGAGATGGTAAAACACGGTTTGGACAACGACCAACACCCGAGCATCAAGTATCAGCTTATTATCCAAAACAACACCCACATTTTTCACTTGTACGGAGGCCTCCAGTTCGGTGGGGCCAATAAACAGCCCCTGCCTATCACCAGGGGCCCCCACTCCTCCCCTTTGACCCGGCTCAACCACCAGCACCTCAGTCTTCCCCGGATTAAGTCCCAGCCAGTTTGGCGTCATCCACGCCTAGATCACGTCCAAGCATTCATTTAGCACATCAACCAAGTCTGATCTCTGGGTGCTAAGGACAGGTTGAGCTGAGTATCATCAGCATAGCAATGAAAACTCAGCTCATAACGCCTTGTGACCTCAACCAAGGACAACATGTACACTGCGAACAACATGGGGGAGAGGACAGAACCTTGGGGAACTCTACAGGGTAGGTCTGTTGGGACTGAGGAGTAATTCCCCAGTACCACCCTCTGAGGACTCAAACCGGCTAATGACTTTGCCAGTGAGTCCTACATACTCCCTCAGCCTGTCCAACAACACCCCATGGTCCATAGTGTCAAACACTGAAGAGAAATCGAGGAGAATGAGAATCATTCGCGCTCCTCTATCCCTCTTCCTGAGCAGGTCATTTTCTTCTTTTTTTTTTTTTTTTTAACCAGGGGAGAAACACTGAGCTGAAGCTTGTTTCCAGGCGCGATCTGGGAGCACAAGGAAATTAAGTGACTTGCTCAGGGTCACACAGTATGCAAGTGGGGGCTATGGGATTCAAACCCAGGTCTCCAGGTTTGCAGCTCAGAGCCTTAAACCACTGCGCTATACTGCCTTTTAGCACCCTAACCAATGTGGTGTTCATGCTATGCAAGGCCCTAAATCCGGACTGGAAAGGTTCATAGATATTGGAATCCATGAGGTGACCCTCGAGCTGTTCCATAACCACCTTCTCAAAAACCTTCCCCAAAAAGGGGAGGTTCGAGAGAGGCCGGTAATTCACCAAAACTTTGGGGTTCAATGATGTTTTTTTCAGCAGGGGCTTAACCAGAGCTTGTTTAAGAGACTCTGGAAAAACACCGTCCGGCAAGGAACTCCCGGCGATTTTGGCGAAAACTGAACCCAGAGCCTCAACGCACCCAACCGGTAGACACGTCGGGCCCGGGTCAAGGTCGCTGAATATGGGTCTAAGCCCAGAGATCATCCCACAGACCTCCACTGTCGTCACCAGCCAGACCTCTTCCCCAAGGCGACCGAGCACGTCCATCCACTCAAAGACCGCCACTGTGCGAGAATGGTATTCTGCTAGGAGAAATCCCAGCCCTCACGGAGGACATTCTGTTTGAGAAGAACCAAGTGAACGCCTCACACTTGTGAGCTGAAACTGCTCGGATGGGTTCCAGATAGGCAGGATGTAATAGCCTATCTACAATGAGGAAGATCTGAGCTGATCAGTTCTTCCCAGCTGCAATCATCCCAGACATAAAAGATGCCTTTTTCTGGATGAGTGCATTCTGATACTCATCGTAATGAGTAATCAGAAATACCCTGTCCTCTGCAGACCTGGTCTTCCTCCAATGCCTCTCCAGCCTCCTCCCCCCAGTCTTCAGCATTTTCGGCTCCACATCAAACCTTGGCGAGCTGAGCCAAGAAACCAGGGGGCATACACGGATTGGCACCAGGCGGTCTAGAGACTCGGCAACAGCCCTATTATAGGCCACCACAGCAATCTCCAGGCCGTCGGCGCAAGCCTCAAGCACAGACGAAATGTCCAGCTCTGCCATCAGTCCCTCTGGTTGTACACCTTACAAAGGGTGAAACTGAACCATTTCCACAGGGGAAGGGTCATTTAGGGGGGCTCTGAAGATGAACCTGACAATGCAATGATCCGACCAAGCAACCAGATCAGATTTTGACAGTGTCAGTTTCGAGCCCCAGGGAGAACACCAGATCAAGCATGTGGCCAGAGTGGTGGGTCCTGGCCGTAGTCATCGGGGAGAGGCCCAGAGCCTCCATATTTAAAAGGAAGTCTCTGGCCCCAGATGATGCCTTGTCAACTGCCTAGGTGTTGAAGTCGTCGAGAATAAGCCACCTTGGCGACTCCAACACCCACTTGGTGGCAAAGGCCAACATCTTCTGCAGGAAACTCCAGTGTCACCCAGGTGGCCAGTAGACCAGGAGAATCCTGACCTCCACTCCGGGACCCCCTCACACCGCCACTCACTAAAAAGAGCTGGTGTCCCTAACTGGGTGCACCACCAGGCCCAGTTTTGACCTAAAACAAATGGCCATCCACACCACCTGCATTCTTTCCTTGGGCAGTGAACCACAGTAAACCCTGTCGGGACAGACGCCTCTAGCACAGGGCCTGAAGTGTCCCCCAGCCAGGTTTCCGTAATGCATGCCAGGCCAACGGACGCAACAAGCTCTGCCATTATAGCGGTCTTGTTCACCATCGACCTGTCATTGCACAACACTGCCCAAAGAGAACAAAAGGCTAAAATTGGTCCCTCAGCTACCTGCCCTCGCAGTCTGGAGGGTTCTCTGGGCAAGGAGATAAGACATGGGGGGCCCCATTCCAATTGTCTTCTCAGCCCAGGGTGTCCCCTGATCCCCACCACCCGAATCTTCTCCCCCGCCCGGCTGTGTCTACCTTCTTGTCTCCCCCTCTAATGCCCCTCCTTGCAATACCCAACCCCTTACAATTTTGGACAACTGTGACTTCAAGGGGTGGGTCAAGAAGGGACGCAAGGTTTTTAACATAGAGAGGGAGTAGCATATCCCCGGGACCTGAGTCAAAAAAAACATCTCCAAAAAGTAGAAAATCTACAACTACAACCTATTAATAACTAATTCAATAAATCACACACCACACTCACTCATCCAAGCACTCACTCCAGCAGTTTAAAAATGACCCCCCCAACCCACCTAATCCACCCACCATCCAACCCTTCAAAAAAGTTGGATAAGCACTTCAAGGTGGAAGACAATAGGAGGAGGGAGCAGCAGATACAAAGTGAGCAAGCCACACCGCCTCCGTTGAGCAGAAATAAGGACTATCCACCCTAGGCTCTGATGTAAAGGGAGCCTTACTCTGTGATCTTGTGAGACTGTGTGTCACCCTCAGCAAGAATGCCCTGGTCAGAGAGGATAGGCAGTAGATATAAGGTGCCTTTATCACATTGTCCCCTGCCATGTAAGTAAAACTGGTGGAGACTGCTCCCCAGGAGGTGTATGTCCCCTTTACGTAACAGCTATCCTTCTATAAAATATATAAATCAAGTACCTAAAACAATGGTGAACTGTGCTATAGTAACCCACCCTTCCCAAAGAGGCAGAGCAGTGGAACCTCCTGGGGCACTCACCCATGCTACGAAACATCTATCAAATCCCAGCCCACTGATAGCCTCTAAGCAGGTGGTACAGCCAAAGGACTGCTCAGCAGTGAGGGAAGTGGGTAAACACAAGTGCCGATGCGGGTAACCTGAAGTTTCCTTCTTGGTCTGGGCCTGGGTCAGAGCCTTCCCAACAAGTTAAAAAATATACAGGCATCAGCCTCAGATTTTGAGCCATCAGAGCCAGTGAACTAAACAACATACTGTAGCTCCACCCGAGAACAGGAGATAGGAGGTGGGGACGGGGGAAACCAGCCATCATGTCTAATTATCAAATCATTCACTGATTGTGTGACCTCCATTAGAAGGTTGCCTCAGAATTGCTGTAAAAACATCTGTTCAAACCATACCCTGCCCATCTGGTAGATTAATGCTAAGGGATATACCCAGTTAAGTGGAGGACAGCCTGCTCTTCTACTGTGTTCAGAGGGTTATACCACCCTTCCCCAACAGGAGGAGGATGGGGCATTGTAATGAAAGAGGCAGGAACTGAGTCGGGGGAGGTGGGTCATCCACCTCCATGGCCCAGTGTTTGTAATTAAATTATATTGCTTTTTCTCAGGACAAACAATACAAAACATAAACACACAACACATACATCATTAAAGGGCATATTATATACTCCTGAGTACGTTCATTTCTTATAGGCCTTGTCTATGCCTTCCTGCTAGAGAGCTACCACTCAAGGTGCTGCACCAGTGAGGCCTCAGGCATACTGAGTGCCATTCACCTCCCTGGGCATAGCAACCCCCCCGTAAAGTAACCCTCTAATGCCAGATGCATCAAATCAGGGAACCATGGCCCAGACCCCTTCCCTTCCTTTCCTCAGTCAAAAAAAAATTCAGTGATAGGCTATTCCAGAAGTAGAGGGCTTCATATCAAGGGTGGGACTCTGCTGGTCAGATGCATAAGCCTGGTCAAGTGAAGAAGGAGGGTAGTACATAGCAGTGGCCTGGAGGTACCTGTTCACATCCAGCATCCACCAGTCTTGCTGTGAGCGAGGCTTACCAGGCTTATTCTGTTTCCCCCAGCACTGCCTGCCAAGAGTTGTGGTGGGATTCCTTACTGTATTTCGAGCAACTGCTGGCTGGTCTGGAATTGTACCTCCCAAATTTCTGATAGTCAGGGCTGTGGTGGCAAGGTCTGGAAATTCTTTTTGGCCCTACTCAGTTTCTGTCACAGTGCAGGGCAGATACAAACATACATACGAACGTGCCAACAGAAACAGACCACCCAGTCTATCTAAGTCTGCTTGAGTGTGCAGCTAGCACCCCTAATTTGCAACTGCCCCACCCCCCTCCCCTTTGTCATCCCACTGCCACCCCCCACCTTCCCCACCCTCACTCTCCCTTGTTCCCTGTCCCATGCCCTTTTGAAGCTGTTCACAGATTTACATGATACGACCTATTTTGGTAGTGCGTTCCATTTTGCTACCACCCTCTCTGTGAAATAGTGTCTCCTCATTTCCTTCCGAAATATTCCCCCCTCTATTCTTAGCCCATTCCCCCTGGTGTCCCTCCCCTTTCTTAGCTTAAAGAGCCCATCTGCCCCATCCTTACTGATTCCCCTCAGATGCTTGAATATCTTTATCATGTACCCCCTGTCCCTTCTATCCTCCAGAGTGTACATATTCAGGTCTCCCGGCCTGCTCTCATAGTCTCTCCCCGCCATTCCACATATCATCTTTGTTGCCCTCCTCTGCACCCCCTCCAGTAGCCTGATATGACGCTTTAGGTATGGCCTCCAAAACTGCACACAATACTCTAAGTGCGACCTTACCAGCGACCTGTAGAGGGCCAAGATCACCTCTCTTCGCCTGAAAGAAAAACCCTTCACTATGCACCCCAGCATTTTGTTCACTTTTGCAGCTGCTTTCTTGCACTGGGCAGTGTTGTTCATGGTCCCTGTTATCATTACACCTAGGTCCTTCTCCTCCTCAGTGATCCCCAGCTTAACCCCCCCTCCCCCAGCCAGTATTCTCTCCTTGGGTTCTTCACCCCAAAGTGCATAACGTTACACTTCTTTGCATTGAACCCCAGCTGCCACCTCTCTGACCACTCCTCTAGCTTGCTTAGGTCCCCCTGCAGCTGCTTCCATCCTTCCCCTCCATCCACCACTGCTCCAATGTTGGTGTCATCAGCGAACAGACTTACCTTGCTCACCACCCCGTGTGCAATGTCTGATATGAAGAGCCCAAATAATACTGGCCCCAGCACAGAACCCTGTGGCACCCCACTCGTCACCAGCCTTGGAGTTGAGAACTCCCCTCTCACCACCACCCTTGCAGCCTCCCACTCAGCCAGCTGGTAATCCAGTTCATCATTTTTACCCCTACCCCTATACCCTTTAGCTTCGCCCCAAGCTGCTCATGAGGTACTGAATTGAAGGCTTTGCTGAAGTCCAAGTAAAGAACATCCACCGCATGACCCTTATCCAGCTCACTTGTCACCCAGTCATAATACTGTATCAAGCTGGTCTGACAAGACTTCCCTGAAACAAACCCATGCTGCCTCACATCCTGGAGGCCATTGTCCTCCAGGTTTGACACCAGTCTTTCCTTTAGTATCGTTTCCATGAGTTTGCCCACTATGGAGGTGAGACTTACCGGACAATAATTACCCGGTTCGTCCCTTGGCCCACTCTTTGTAATGGTACTACATGTGCCATCCTCCAGTCCAGTGGCACATATCCCGACTCCAGTGAGGTGCTGTACAGAACTGCCAGTGGCTCCACCAACACCTTCGTCATCTCGCTCAGCACCTTGGAGTGGATACCATCTGGCTCTGGTGCCTTGTCTACCTTCAGTGCCCTCAGTCCCTCTAGGACTCTACTTGTCTCAATTCTTCCATCTGTTGTCTTCTCTCCCCCTGTCCCCACCCTCCCAGTCCATGCTGGTAGCGGTCCCCCTTTTTCTTATGTGAACACTGAGCAAAAAAATTCATTCAGTGCTTCTGCCTGCTCCTCACCCTTTTCCATCCACCCCCACCCCTTTTTATCCTCACTATTGTCTCCTTGCACTTCCTTTTCTCCTGATGTATCTGAAAAAGGTCTCCCCCCCCCGTTAATTCCCTGCGCTAATCTCAGCTCCCTCTGGGCCTTGGCTTCTCTCACTTTTCTGGTAACCTCCCTGGACCGTCTTGCATATTCCTCCCTGTCCACTTCCTTCCCCGTCTTCCTATACCTCTGGTGCACCACTTGTTTTGCCCTCACCACCTCCACAACCTTGCAGTTCACCCAGCATGGTTTTCTTGCTCTGCTCCTCTTACTCTGTACCTTGGTGCAGGCTTCTGTTGCCTCTGTAATCCCCCATTTAATAATATCCCATTTCTGCTCCACGTCCATCTCCTGCCTTATGCCCTCCAGTTTCCCTTTCAGTACTTCCTGCATCCTCCCAAAGTCCTCCCCCCTGAAGTTTACCACCCGAGTAACTGATTTCTCTGACTCCCTGCACATCGTGATATTAAACCACACCGTTTGGTAATCGCTGTCGACGAGTGGGTCCTCTGCCTTTATTTCTGTCACTGCCTCCCCATTCGACAATACCAGATCTAAAGTGTTCTTTAGCGTAGTAGGTACAGTAACCAACTGTGTCAGGAGGCCCTCCTGGATGGCGTCCAGGAGCTCTTGCTCCCTAGCACTGGAGGTGACCGGAATGCTCCAGTCAACCCCCGGCAAGTTGAAATCCCCAGCAAGTAGAAAATGCAGGCTGATATTCCTTTCTCTTTCAGAGGCTTAATGACAGCATAAGCTTCCCTGTTTTGCTGCTTTGCTTTGCTGATTAAAAAATATTTCATATTTAGTCTCTTTTTTTTTTGCCCCTGGCTGCCTAGAGAACTGCTTCCTTGCTTTGAAAAAGAACCATCTGGGCAACAATGGAGCGAGGGCAAGAGTTGCTATCCTTCAGCAGCAAGCCCAGGGCATGGTACATTCTGGACTCTGGGAGGTCAGTACCCTGGGGCGAGGGAGAGATCTATGAAGTCTTTAAGCAGATGTTGAAGAAAATGCACCATGCAGCCATGTTTGTTTTCTGCTTCCTCTGGGACTCATGGACTCTGAAGTTTTTTCATCTCTCATGGGCCTTTTAAGTCATCAAGTTTAAATGGTATCTGTTTATCTCTTTTAATGAGATACAATAGGAGCTTGTCCTTGGTAGTGGGTCTGTCAGGAGGCCACTGACATGGGCCCTACTGCCATGGTGTGTTTTCAACTCAAGTCACGTCCATCTGTATTTTATAAAGCCACCCATCAGTCCTCATCACAACTGTGGTTGTTTTTTTTTTTTTTTATTCAGTGGGTTGGTTGAGGTAGGTGGATTCAGAAGCATCCTCGGCCAGGTTCATCATATCGAAGTCCCAGTGTGCTGAAGTGGTAGGGGATGGGTCACGCTTCTTTGGGGTTGCCGCCTTCTGTAAGCGATATGTGACATGGAGCTGCTTCAGGATTCATGCTTCCTTTGCCTTTTGTCATTGTCGGACTGTAGGAGCAAGTATTGCTCGAATTTGTAGTGGATGGCTACCAATTTTAGCACAGCGGGTGAGAAGCTCAGGTTTCAAGTGACCACAAACTCTGTAAAGTCACTGGAAGTTTTGTCCGCCATGGCTGTTCCATCATTTATGCAGTCACCACCATCCAAAATGTGGGAATCCTAGTTGATCAATCACTGCATTTGGATTCCCGTGTCAATTCTGTTGTCAGCTCTGCTTTCTAGGAGCAAAGCACCATAGCAAAGATTCACTCCTGTATAAGTTCTGAAATTGCTACAACTGTGGTTCACGGTTTCATTTTTTATCTCACATGGATTACTGCAACTCTGTCCTGTAAGGACTTTCAGCTTGTACCCTGCATTGTGCCAACTTGTTTAAAATGCCGCAGAGTGTGTTTTAACCAGTTTCTGGGAGTTTTATCATATTTCTCCATTACTGGATTTTCTTCACTGGCTCCGATAAAGTACAGAATCAACTATAATACACTGTTCTTCGCATTCAGATGTCGGCATTGACTGAAACATAATTATCGAAACTTCTTCATCTTCCAACTCCTTGAATCCGCTCTTCTGATGGTCTTCTGCTTAACATTATAGCTATCAGACTGGCGACTTTTGGTGATAAAACCTAAACCGTCTGTGGCCCTCATCTCTGGAATGGGCTTCCATTGCTAATCTGTGTATGTTCTGATCTTGAATCATTCAGTAGCAAACTAAAGACTTGCTTTTTCAGCATGCTTTTAACATACATTGACTATTTCATTGCATTTTTGACATGTACAGTGCCTTGAAAATGTTTAAGGCACTTTACAAATTGTGTTTTTTATTATTATTATGATTATTATTATTATTGTACAGACTCGGGTTACTGACTGTATTGACAATGTTTTCTTGGTGTGTAACTCACCATTGTGTTAGCTTCTTGGATAAAATAAAAACAATTGTAAATAGAGTGTGGTAACCCATTTTATAGACACTACATAACTTTAGGAAAAAAGTAGCTGTGATTATAAAACTGACTGTGCCTCTTAAAGATCACTGAAACAAACAGAAAGTGGTCCTTTAATTTGTAGTGGTTTTGAAGAGGTTCATCAAGAAGATTGTTTTTTTTATTACCTCATTGTGCTTCATGTCAGCTAAGTTAGTGAATATCTCCTCAGTGGGAAATTAAAACAATAATAATAGTAATTCTTCCACTGTGTACCAATGGGCTAATTTGTTTGCCAAAAGGTGTAACCAATGATTTATTTCATAAGTTTAAATCGCATTATTTTCCATTACTGTCTACATAGAAACATTGGGATTGCAAATAAAGATTCCAAGACCGATATCATGCTAGCATGTATAGTAATGTTAAATTACTTTTATTCACATTTTGCTTATTGGGTGAATATGTTACAGCTCAGTCTCTGGAGGTGGCCAAATTATTTCATTTAACCCATTTGCTAAGAAAGACAGAAGAAGGTGACAGTGCTTTTTGCTGTTTCTTTCGTAGGTGGTTTTAAAGAGCAAGGATGACCAGATAACTGTGATTGGTGCTGCAGTTACTCTGCATGAAGCGCTGGCTGCAGCGGAGCAGCTGAAGAAAGGTAAACATCGAATTTGAAACAGCTGTAGCTGAAGCCTTTTAGGGGGCTCTCTGTTCCTTCCCTTTAACTGCCCTCTGCACTTATAATGATACCTCAAGACCTTCCTTATTTAGTGGGGCTTCATCTTTTTCTGGGAAGAGGGATCTGTGTACTGGCAACAATGAATCTGTGACCAGGGATACAGGCACCATTTTGTTGGGTACCTTTCCATACCATTTGTGTCCTGGTGCCCTGGACATCAAAGTGTTTAGGAACTTGCACTCAAAGGCAGAAAATTATGGACAAAACAGCGAGATGCAGATAAATTTCAGTATTTATTCCAGGTCTAAGGCACAAAGTTAGGCATCTGTTACCCCAGCACTTTGGCGTAAAAGCATTCATCAGGGGGTGCCCTGGACATCAGCATGCATGAGGCCCAAACGTGCTCACACTATAGCATCATGCCAGGTATCTCCACCAACATCCACTCCCTGTTCAAGTGACTGACTTGTATCATTCTTCTGCTAACTCATGCACCCGCCCCTGGGTGGCTGAGAGCACCTACCAGCTCAGTCCCCTACCAGCCAATATGGGAAGATTCAGGGATGCGGGTGATTAAACACAGGTCTCCCACTTGGGAGAATAACATGTTGCAATCGGTGCTACAGAGAAGCCGAAAGTTGAGAAACACTACTAAAGCTCACATCAGAGTTTCTAAAATGATGTGCTTCCTTGAATGACAAAAACTCACATATAATGTTTGATTAGATGAATTAATGCAAATATTTTTGATGGGGAAAGCCTGTGATGATATGCACAAATGCAGTGGTCTGATGACAGTAATACAATGATAGTGTTTTGTTATAAAAACATGTGGGGCTGGATTCACAAAGCTCATGAAATTTCCCTAGCAGCAGAAAAAAACCAGCACAAATGGGTTGCCATTTGCGGATCTACAGTTTTTCCCTCTGCTGCGGTATTCACAAAGGTAGAGCCAGTTTACAACTGGCTTCATGATTTACAGCAGCTTCTGCAGGTGGTGTTGCAATAGAAGTCCCCTGCAGCTGTGGAAAAATGTTACAGCCAGTGGGAGTTGGCATAACATCTCTGCAGCTGTGGGGGACTGTGAATACTAATCTCCAAAGCTGCAGAGATTTTGGTCCGCAACTGGAGTTGTGGAGTGGGACTTAGTCCCATTTTGCTTTGTAAATCCGGCCCCTGGTCTGTATTGCCCCTCCTTTGCTAAACACATTCTTGATGGCCCACCTTCAGTAGAATTTTGTCGGCTGTTCCAGCAATATCACTGCTTTCATCTGCTTACCACTTTAAGCAGATAGCCTGTAGGTGCTCTCTGCCCTGGAACTTCAGAGTAGTTTGAACCAATCCATGCACTGATGCTGCAGCCTGTGAGCTGTAGCAGCCATATAATTCTCAGCGGTAGCATGTCAATTCAGCTAGTCAGTTACAGCAAGGGCCTTTCAGCGATGCAGTATCAGCGATTACAATCACAGCGACTGCAGCATTACAGTGACGACACAAATACAGTGACTGAGATCTTTAAGTGATCCTCCGATGTCAGTGAGTGATTTGGAGGATGTTATTTTAGAAATGGGGTTGGGCGCAGCCTAGGGAGGATGTGAGGGGGCATACCCACCTGCAATAACGCAGAACCGATTGCCTATGGGTACATATATGCAGAGGTTTTTAAGTATTTGTGAATGACAGGTGGAGCAAGTGGGACTGGGAGTGAATGGCAGCAGAAAAATGTGAGTACAGCGAGCAGGAGATAGAGCTGCTGTGAGAGAAGATGATCTGAAGGGAGAAATTTAGTGAAATGAAGAGCAAGGTATTTCTGTGATTTTAAATGTTCGCTGGAGTGATTTTCAGTTACAGATCTGAATATAGTAGCTGAAAAGTGCCCTCGCTGAAGTTGCTGGTCTCTGTATTTTGCGTCGCTATAAAAGAATCACTGAATTTGCACTCGCTATCATTCATTCGCTGAAATGACATGGAACCATTCTCAGCCACAGTAATGATTCAGTAACCCAGATTTCACTCTGCTGCAGATCCTTGGTTTTCTGAGTAGAAGTTGATTTAGTCCACTTTTGGAATTTTACTTTATACAGATTCAGGCACTAATCAGTTTAGAGAAAAAATAGATCTTACTTCGAGAGTCAGCTCTTGCAGCAGGTAACACAGTAAGAACTGTAGCCGGCAGGTGGCAGGACCCCTCAGAAAACTTCTAGCTAGCAGTCTTCGGTGGGGACCACGCGACATCGGCGCACCCCGTTACATATGGTATAAAGGGTGGACAGTCCCCGGCATCCCTCAGTTCTTTTCCCGCCATCAACTTGCGTTCATTGACTCCACAGATTGCCTCTCACTAGTTCGACGGCCATTTTGCATCTGCTTTTTGGGCCGCTTTTCTTTAACTTTTCATCAAAAAAGTTTGCTTTTTCTCAGTTTCAGTCTCCTGTATGTCATCTTCACCGACATCCTCAATAGAAAGGCACTCTTCGAAGTGTGCCTGCAGCAAACAGATCCCTTCCAGGGACAGCCATTCCACTTGCTTGCTGTGTCTAGGCCCAGAGCACGACACCCAGGCCTGCAAGCACTGCCAGAAATTCAACAGCAGGACATGGATCTGCCGCCAGAAGACTCTTCAGGCCTACTTGACTGAACAATACCTGGCTGCAATGCAGAGAGAGTCCTCCCATTAGAGAAGTTATTCCCGCCATAAGTCGGGGAAGCATAGGGAGAAAAGGAAGGAGTAGAAAAAGGAGAGATCTCCCTCCAAATCTTGTTCGTCCGACTCCCACTCTGCATCCCGGGGCAGTTCTGTTCTCTGACTCCCAGGTGACCCGGTCGCCCTCCCAGCTGATGATTTTTAAAAACCCACCCTGGTATGGGCGTCAGGAGAGAAAGGCCATGACTCGGGCTCAACTCTGCAGCCTTTCAAGAATCGCCCGCCTGCTCAGTCTACAGGCCGGCATACAGAGCTTTCCAAGCTGACGTCCAGCCACTCCTGGTCGGCCTCAGTGTCTGGCACCAACCCCCGGGACAGTTGCAAGGCTTCATGGCACTCCTCTGGGAGGTCAGACTCTCAGCCTCCAAGGACGCCCAAACCATCATCGGACAAACGTTCGTCGACCACGTCCAAACTGTCGTCGGACAAACGTTTGTCGACCATTCTTTTGTCAGGTGGTGGACCCCACCGATGACAGGTGAACAACATTGCACCACCAGTGACCCGTCCTTCAGCACCAATGACACTGTCCCCGGCATCACCAGTCTCGCCCCCGCCGCCGGCTGACGAACGGTCGGGACTCCAGGCCAGCGTATGACAGCCTCTAACCAGGTGTCGCCCACTAACTTAGGGTCCAGCGTCACTGCCCCGACGTCACCTCCTGTCCATCTGCCATTACCAGACAATTTTCGACTGGACCAGAGTGCTGGCCTGACATCAGGTCTGACACTGGACCCAGATCCTAGGCTGCACCTCTCCCAGGTGAAAGACCTATTTGAGTACTGGTGGGAGACAATACGTACCAACTTATTGCAGCCTAAACTACCAAGGACTGAGGTCCCCCCAGCTGGTGCAGGGGCCCTGCCGCCGTCTTCTTTCGTTCCCCCTTTAGATAAGGACATGGGAAAGGAGCCCACCCCTCCTGCAAGCAAAAGCAAGGGAAAGGCTCCCCGCAAACATGACTACAGGCCCAGGTCAAGGAGCCCAAGTTCTTCAGGCTCTCCTGACCGTGGTAGACCAAAACGCAAATGAACCAGATCCAAGTCCTCCTCTTCTTTGGTGGACTCGGACTGGTCCTCTGACACTTATTCCTCGGACCGCTCATCTTTCGGCGATCTACCCCCCTAGACCCTAGAGAGATACCCCTAAGTTGCCACCCGATGATCCCTCCTTTATGGAGATCATGCCACACATCCAAGAAAATATGGGTTAGGAAACGGAGGACCTGGACACAGAAAGACTCAGACTGGCAAAGTATCTATGTCAAAAAGACCCTAAACCAGTGGTTATTCCGCCCCTGGTTGACACCTTTGCAGATGTCACCAAGGCGGCCTGGAAACACCCCTTTTCAGCCCCGACCATACCCAAAAAGGCAGACCACCTTTATAGGGTCCCCAAAAAGAGCCCCTTTTGGTGGAGCAGCCACTGGCCAATTTAGTGGCCATTTCAGCCACCCATGACAGGTCACAGTGGCTGAGGCACCTTAGCAGCCAGCCTCCTGCTAAGGAGTCTAAGCAGCTGGAAACCATGGGGCGGAAGGTCTGTTTTTTTCTCCACCTGCACCATCAGAAGTGAAAACTTTCTGACTCACATGGTGCAATTTCAGAATGCCCTGTGGAAGCAGGGACTCGACATAATCAAGGAGCTGTCACTGTGGTGGGGAGGAGGGAAGGGGGGGAAGAAAGATGTGGAAAAGAGGGGTCATAGTGGGCGAGTTAGTGGGACAGAGTAGGAGGGTCAGGATGTGACAGGTAGGGGGAGGATGAGAGAGGCGATTGAGCAGGGGAGGAAGGATGCAGCCAGGGGCCTTGTCAAGGAGGCTGGGGAATGCAGGTTGCCAGATGAGGTGCAAGTCACATGACTAATTAAAGCAGGTACACTCACTTTCATTCGAGATGTGCAGATGCAGGAAACGCTTGAACTGGGTAAGTTGAGGTGTGCAAGTCAGTTCACAGCTCAGGCCATTCATCTAGGTAGGAGCTCTGTAAGGGAAGGATCGCTGGCATTGGGTGGTCCGAACCCTAGGAACGTGAAAGAGTTCAGAGACAGAGGACTGGGTGTGACGTGACTTTTGAGGCTTTGATAGAAGACTGGCAATGCCCATTGGCATGGTTCCAAGCAGCACTTGCTTGGCAAGTATACGTGAGTGGTACTTGATGCAGTCTTGTAGTTTGAGCCACCTGGTTAGGGCGAATAGATCACAAGTATGGGTGAGGTAGCCGGCACCAGTGATAAGTCTACTGGCTTTATTTAGGGCAGTATTTAGTCTTTTGAGAGATGTAGCTGTGGCAGCTCCATATATTACCAAGCCGTAGTCAATAACAGATAGTACCAAGCTGTGGATTGCAAGTTTAAGTGCTTCTGGGGTCAGACTTCATCTCTGTCTGTAGAGCAGTCCTAGTTTAGCATTTACGTTCTTAGCAACAATATCAAGGTGTGGCTCATAGGTAAGGTGGCAGTCCAGGGTTACTCCAAGGTATTTGAAGTGCTGGATTTGTTCAATGGGGACTCCTTGGTTATTTTTAACTGTGAGGGCATAAGACTTGTGTTTATGGCGGGAGGATAAGAACAGCAAAAGTTTTATTTTTTTGTAGTCAAGAACTAGCTTGTGGAATTGGAGCCATTTTTTAACTTCAAAGAACCCATGTTGTAGGTTGTCTTCAGTGCGGTGGGATCCGAGTGACTTGCAAAGATGACAGCATCATCTGTGTAAAGGAGGGTGCTTAAATGACAGGCCTTCGGTAGGTTGTTTAGGACAAGAGAGTGTAGACATTCAGATCAGCTTTTTGTTTCTGTTGCCCCCAGGATCAGGGGAGCACCTGTGGCCAAACAGATCCTTTCAAGGTGGCTGGTTAATTGTATTGCTTTCTGTTATCAAGTATAACAAACCCTTGCCAGGACCGGTAAAGGGTCACTCTACGAGGGGAGTAGTGGCATCCTTTGCCATCCTTTGAAATGTGTCTACAGTGCAAATTTGTGCAGCAGCCACATGGAACTCTGTCCATACATTTGTTAGACACTACAGCTTGGACATTGCCTGCAGATGCAGAGTGGGCTTCAGCCTCGCGGTTCTGCAGGGACTCCTCTCTTGAGCAGTTGGCTGTCATATATTTCCTCCTCTCAATTCCAGTCTGGGTCTCCTTTACTGCTTGGGACTTGGTCCTTATTGTGTTACCTGCTGCAAGAGGTGACTCTCGAAGTAAGATAGTACAGTTACGTAAGAACTTACTGTAACAGTAGATCTTTGAGAGAAGCTCTTGCAGCAGGTATGGCTTCCCGACCACCTTCCCCTTTGGGGACTTTCTACTGCACATGGCTTGCATGGGCACCATTCCAGTTGCCTTCTGCGGTATTTGTCTCGGTTCTCTGTTCCTGTCACCTTCAGTCATCCATGCTGGTGTCTCCGATGGGAGAACTGAAGGACGCTGGGGTCAGCCCACCCTTTATACCATAAGTAACGTCGGGGGCAGGCCGATGCCGGGGGGAGGTCTCCGCCGAAGACTGCTGTCTAGAAGTTTTCCATGGGGTCCTGCCACCTGCCAACCACAGTCCTTATTGTGTTACCTGCTGCAAGAACTTCTCTCGAAGATCTACTGTTACGGTAAGTTCTTACGTAACTGTACTTTATGTTTGTGATTCCTGGGAATTGATCACAATCGGTTCTACTTTTATTTTCTCAGTTCCATTTTCTAAAGGAAACACATTTTAAACATATTTGACTATAACACCTTAATTCGTGTCACAGAAAACAAAACAAAAAAAATGCACAGGCCCACCAGGATTTAAGAAGTGTATGGGCTGTGGTGGTAACTGTTCCCTAAGTGTGATGGCCACAATTTGTGTTTTAAGTGTTTGGGACCTGAACATTTTTGGCAGGATTGTGGAATTAAATTCTGTCTGAAAAGGAGAGAATCTAAAAGGCTGTGACTTTCTGCACTAGTTTCCACACAGTACTCCCCAGTAACAACAACAAAAAATAAACTCTGGCTGGAGTCGACAGGGCTGCAGCCGAGGAATTTGGGGTAAAAAAAATCAACAGTTACCAAAGTTATGAGCCTGCATTAGCAAAATGTAACGTAGGCTTATAAATTTGTTGTTTTGTAATATTTTTACACTAAATGTTCAACATTGCCTTGTTATGACCCTGCCTCATGAATGAGGGCAGAGCAAATGTTCAGCTCCTGCATGAAAGGTGATTTTGTGCAGAGACTATGAAATCAACTTTCGGGATGCAAAAACACATCTTGGGACGGAGTTGAAAAATGATGGCTGTCACATTCATGAGGTGCTGTAAAGAAATGGCTATGTTGAAAATTTGGGGTAAAAATATTGAATATTACCAAACGTAGGAGCCTACATTTGCAAAATTCAACTTAGCCTCATATTTCATATTTTTACAACAAATTTAGAACATAACTTTCTTCTGACCCCACCTCATGATCAAGGGCAGAGAAAATTTTCAGCTCCTGCCCTCAAGGTGATTTTGCACTGGGACCTCAAAATCGCCTTTCAGGATATAAAAACATTTTGGCCAGGATTTGAAAAATGACAACTGTCACATTCATGAGGTGATGTAAAGATATGGCTATGTTGTAAATTTGGGGTAAAAATATTAAAAATTACCAAAGATATGAGCCTGTGTTTGCAAAATTCAACATAGGCTCATAACTTTGTTGTTTTTTAATATTTTTACACCAAATTTTCAACATAGCCTTCGTATGATCCCGCCTCATGAACAAGGCAGAGAAAATGTTCAACTCCTGCTCGAAAGGTGATTTCATGCAGGGACTGCAAAATCACCTTCCAGGGCAGATTTACCTAATGTCAGTGCAATTGTTCATGAGGTGGGGTCCCAAAGAAGGCATGTTGAAAATTTAGGCCACAAATATGCAAAAATGGCCAAGTTATGCCTTTAAGTTCAAAACGCCATTGAAATACATTGAACCGCATACCTGTTTCTTCAGTTTGCAGTCCGACTCTGAAGAGTGGAGATGTGTCTGCAGTCCAGAGGATACGGCTTGGACCCACGATGGGTAAGTAAAGGCTTGGGAGGGTGCAGGGTGGTGGTTGCTGAGTGGGAGGGTCGGGTTGGGGGACAGGAATGACCGCAGAGACATTGATGGACGATTTTCTTTTTACAGGAAAAAAAAAAACGAGGATTCTGGGTCGCGACACTGGGTGATTGGGCATCCACAGTGTCACTCTTGTGTTTCTAGAGGGTTAGGTGCTGAGAGGGTGGGGGAATATTAAAAAAAAAAAACAAGGAGGAGTCCCGATCGAACACTGGGGATTAGGCAACCCCCCCTGTGTCACTCTTATGTTTCTTGGGGGGGGGTGCTGCTGAGAGGGAGGGTCGGGTAGGGGGATATTAATATTTTTAAAAAGTTGGCAGCGTCCCTATCGTGACAGTGGGGGACTGGGCACCCCCAGTGTCACTATTATGTTTTGGGGGGGGTGCTGAGAGGAAGGGTCAGGTGGTGGAGATATCTATAATTTAAAAAAATTAAAAATCGGCAGTCACGGCAGAACACGGCGTACTCCGTCGTGTCCAAGATGGTCACCGCACTCTACTGCATATGTGGAACAACTAACGCATGTGCAGTAGAGTGCGGTAGCTGTCATAGATATGGTGGAGTGTGTTGTGTTCTGCCATGACCACCGACAGAGTAAAAAATAGTGCAGTGAGACTGCTAATGGAGACAGCGAGTGGAGTGCTTCACGGACACGGGGGCTACTGTGTTGCAACTCCAGCATGTTGTTCAGTCAGAAGGAATATGCTGAGTCCTTTCTTGATAGCAAGAATTCTGCAGAGCTATGCCCACTGCAGCCCTAAAAATTAGTTAATATAGAGGGACCCAGTAATGTCTCCCAACAGGATTCAGCCAAACTCTCCACCAGTGGCAGTACCACCAAGGGCAAGAGACGAATATAAGAGAACCGTGTAGCTCTTGGTGCCACTGAGAGTTAGAAAATGTTCAAGGAGAGGAAACTTGTGAAAGATCCAGGACAAAACTCTTTAACATGGAAAGTGTCAGTTAGCCCTGCAGTGGGAGCAAACTAGTGAAAGATTGACGTGGTAAACCCAATGTAGACGCTCCAGTTGGACCGGCTTGTGCCTCAGTTGGACGGATGACCTCCCTGGAAGAATTCATGGCAGCGTGACAAATTCTTCATGTCATGCAGCAGGCGCAGGTCCCTGTTGTACCTCCAGCCCCCCTACCTGACTAAGGGGAGGAATCTTGACAAATCTGGCACAGAGGCATCATTCCTGATAATACATGGGATGTAGAAGATGGTTCTCCTCCTCATCCTGTGGAAGACTATTCTTCTTACAAGATGTTTGTCAAGAATATGTGTGTGACATGTTAGCTGTAAAAGGTGACATTTTTAGACAGCCATCTTCACAAGCTAAATTCCGACCTGACCCCTTTGGGGCATCTGTCCCTAGTGAAGAACTGAAAGTTCTGTCTGCAAACATTTTTAAACAGTCTGTAACTAAATAGGATGCTATTTTTTTATTTGCATCAAGCAATTAAATCCTGGTGGACCTGTGTATTTTTTTCTGTGACATGAATTAAGACGTTACAGTTAAATCTGTCTGAAATCTGTTCCTTTAGAAAATGGAACTGAGAAAATGAAAGTGCAAAGCTGCATGTTCTCTTCAAGGAGAACTGTCAGCAATAAGAGCCTCACACACAAGTGTGAGCCTGGTCCTAATTAGCCCTTTGTGTGCAAAAACATTTTTTTTTACTTACCGATTACTGCAGTATAACAGATTGTATCAGGCTAATTTCATTGACTTGTAAGGTGACATTTCCTGTAATCAGAAATGCCAGACTCCTCTGCTACTGACATCAGAGGAGGGTTGCAGCAGTAGGAGATTCAATAGCGTGCAGTGAATATCAGAGTTTTTCATAAGTTGTAATCTTCTATACAGAGGACTGTACTAAGCCACGTGAGCACAGCAGGACCAGCAAACATCTGATTTTTGCTTACTAAATCTTGTATACTGCGGGCTCTTGAAGACTATTGAATCTCCCAGCTCTGCAGCCCTCCTCTGATGTCAGTTGCAGGGGATTCTGGGATTTTGGGGTACAGGAAATGGCATCTTAGAAGTCAGCAGAATTAGCCTAATGCATTCTACTATACTGCAGTAAACAGTGAGTGGGATAGTCAAATGGGTTGCGCTATGCGG